>OY288243.1:6470585-7726085 GCA_958450325.1 Agrostemma githago | reverse complement strand
TAGTTAGATGGTCTGGTATGTTCAGCAGGGATGCTAATTTGGAAAGTGCATCTGCGAATTGGTTTTCTTCCCGGGGCAGATAGATATATTCCACCTTCTGGAATTGTTTCTCTAGAACCCTTACTCGTGCTTGGTAAGCCACGAGATTGGCGTTCCGAGTTTTCCATTTCTGGAGTGCTTGATTGATGACCAATGATGAGTCACCGTGGACCCGGAGGTTTGTTACCCCTAAATCAGCGGCGGCTTGCAACCCGTGAATGCATGCTTCGTATTCGGCTGCGTTATTGGTCACGTCGAAGTCCAACTTGATGGATAACGGGGTATGTTCCCCTTGTGGTGAGATTAACGGAATTCCGACCCCAAATCCTCGGAAGTTGGATGCCCCGTCAAAGAACAAATTTCATGTTTCGGTATCGGTATGGAATATGTCTTCATCAGGAAAGGCCCAAGTATCTGTGTGGCCCCCTTCGGATATCGGGCTATCGGCGAGGAATTATGCCACTACCCGGCCCTTGATGGCTTTCAATGGTACAAATTTGAGGTCAAACTCCGCTAGCATTAAGGTCCATCTGGACATCCTGCCATTGATGATGGGCTTCTCGAACAGGTACTTGATAGGGTCCATTTTGGACAGGACATGTACCTCGTGGTTAAGCATGTAATGTTGTAGACACCCACATTTGGCTGCTAGGTGTCTATAGCAGTTTCCGACAAACACCCGATGATGATCGGACGCAAACGTGCTTTAACGTACTCGGAATGTTAAACAATTCCATTTAAGGTAGATTTCGATCTCAAGTAGGAATTCTATCCAAAAACCGAATCGAGTATTCAACTAAACGTAGGATACTCGGCCGAGTGGCCTGATTTCGGCCGAGCTCCCCTTCCCAAACCGGGATTCCCTTTCTTCTTTGCCTAGTAACGGAATTCTCGCTCCTCACAAATTCTTACATTTCCTATCCCGGTTGGTATTTCTTGTCGTACAAGCAAGGCTACCTCTACCCCTATAAATAGGACCCTTTGCACACAACACAACACAACAGAACACAACTTTTTCGGGACACAATTTTCATACACATTAATCATACACATCCATAAAACTCCTTACACTTAGCATCGAGAAACCGATAGTACATCCAAAACCCGAAGGAAACCGACCCCGATACCCGACACCCTTCACACGTCTCACGTCCCACCGAAGCCGACACCAATTCACCGACGTTAACTCGACGCTCCTGTGCCCAAGCCACGTCCCGACGAGCCCCGATCCGAGTAAACCGAAGCATGTAGGTTGAGGATGTACCGAACCCGATTTCTCCTTCTTCTTCTCTTCTCCTTCTCGTCGTTTTTTTACGGGTCCTTCGTCGTTTTTTATTTCTAATATCGATACTACAAAAAAACTATTTTTTTATATAACGTTCTAAAAATACGATATCGATTCTCTAATCGAATATGTATCTAACAAGAACAAAAATTAATTAATTCTCGTTGATGCTAAATAAATCGTCACATCTTTTTAAACAAAATTCGACGATTTTATACGCGGAGAGAATTAACATTCTTTTTCGTTCAAAATTCTTTTTTTACTTTTCGTTCAAAACAAACTTTTTTTCAAAACTTTTTCCTAAAATTCATTCCGAATATTCGATATCGATTTCATAATTGAATATCGGATACGACGAATATCGAAAGCATAAATTGAGTATAAATTATTTCGTATTTATACGCGATTTATCAAATTTTCGAACAACGAGCGAGATCGGGACAGACCCGCACGCGAGTCGCGCCCAGCCTAGGCGACTCGCGCACGGGCCTGGAACCCGAGTCCTTTTTTACCTTTTTTCGTTCGTTTTTATTATTTATCCTACGAAACAACTTCTAAAATTTATATTTCTTCTAAAACTATTCTGAGTATTTGATATTGATTTCGTAGTCGACTATCAAATATAACGAATATCGAAAATATTAAATCGAGTACGAATTATGCAATATTCGTACGCGGTTTAATAAAAGCATCGATTTTCAGAAAATTGATCCCGAAATAGGCCGGGGCGCGAGTCGCGGGCAACGCTGGAAACGCGACCCGTTTCGTTCCTTTTTTTTATTTTTCGAACCTCGTTTTTTATACAAAAAAGCGTCTTTTTAACAATATTTTTCAGATTTCGACTAATATTTTCTCGATCTTGCGTATTCATCATATTTGCTATATTATTTCTTCACAAATCGATACTAACTCGTTTGTTCATCTTGTAGTAAATTCATTCTTTTTTATCATTTGTTTTATTATACTAAAACGAACCTCACATGCTAAATTCAACTTTGACGTTAATTTTTCAAGCATTAAACAGACTTAGCAACCCATTCAATTCCTCGCATGCTTAGGAAAACAATGTTTGCATATCATTCATCGTTCAACTAACGCGCGTATTAAAAAATCATTCGATATCCTAGTAGAGGCCGCTAATGTGCGGGCGGGGTTGGGTGTTCTTTGTGAACTTCCCAACACGTACCCTCACCCCTTACTCAGAACCTCGGTTTCCGGATGTCCGAAACCATTGGCAACGAGAGTCATTCAATACATGATATCCGATCAAGTCGGTATCGGTATCAAATGCTAAGGGACAAACCCAATAAACTCTGACATCGGAAATGGGCCGTATTTTGTATACGGCCCACTACGACATAGAGTGGGTTCGAACGGTTCCGAATAACCACAAAATTCGATGGCGACTCCAACTTCGATTTAAATTGCAATTCGATCCATTCTCATATGGAGATTCATTCGCCTCCCCAAACCCGCGCGTGGCCGCGTCGGGGTGGACCTATGTCATGTCCACAAATGTCGGAGCTTTTTAGTGGCCCAAACCAAAGCTAGGCACGTTTTCTCAAGCATTGTGTACTTACATTCGTACTCTAAGAACTTTTTACTGATGTAGTAAATAGCCAGCTCTTCTGAATCGACTGTCTGGGCCAGCATAGCCCCCATGGCTGTCTCGGTCGTTGTCAGGTATAACGACAAAGGCAAACCGGGTTGAGGTGGCATTAATACCGGCAGTGCAGACAGGATCTCCTTGATTTTGTCAAAAGCCATTTGACATTTATCGTCCCATAGTATCCGTTCTCCGATCTTCATTTTTTTGAAAATGGGCTCACATACCATGGTTAACTTTGAAATAAACTGGCTGATGTATTGGACTTTCCCGAGAAACCCCCTTATTTCTTTTTCGGTCTTGGGTGGCTGCATCTCGGTGATGGCTTTGATTTTAGCTGGGTCGACCTCGATGTCGCGTTGGCTAACGATATGGCCCAGTAATTTGCCCGATGTTGCCCCGAAACTGCATTTTTGAGGGTTTAGCCTCATGTTGTATTTGCGTAGTCGGGTGAAGAACTTTCTTAGGGCCGTGATGTGCCCGCTTCGATCTTTGGATTTGACGATCATATCGTCGACATAAACCTCCACTTTCTTGTGCATCATATCGTGTAGTAAGGTAGTGGCGGCCCGCTGATAAGTGGCCCCGGCGTTGATAAGCCCAAATGGCATGAAGGTGTAACAGTAAGTACCCCAAGGTGTAATGAAGGTGGTTTTACTCATATCCTCCTCTGCCATTTTAATTTGATTGTATCTGGCATACCCATCCATGAATGATAGAAGGGCATGATCGGCCGTGTTATCCACCAATATGTCGATGTGTGGTAACGGAAAATCATCTTTTGGGCTAGCCTTGTTAAGGTCCCGGAAGTCCACACATACCCGCACCTTGCCGTCCTTCTTGGGTACCGGCACGATGTTTGCTACCCAGTCTGGATATTCAGACACTTGTATAAAGCCCGCTTTGAATTGCTTGTCGACTTCTTCTTTGACTTTGAGGGACCATTCGGGCCTCATTCTTCCGAGTTTCTGTTTTACCGGTTTGCACCCATCTTTGATGGGTATTCGGTGTTCAGCTATTTTCCGATCTATTCCCGGCATGTCCTTGTAGGACCATGCGAAAACGTCCTTGAATTCCTGGAGGAGGTATGTGAATTGTTTTCTCTCCTCTGGATCTAAGGATAGGCCCAACTTAAGCATCTGGGGTTCTAAAGTGGTTCCCACGTTAATGGACTCGGTTTCTTCAATTACCGGATCTCGGGATTCCCTTTATTCGAGCTGCTCGATCAGATGTGGAGGTAGAGGTACCTGTTCGTCGGGTTTCTCAATGTCATTGCATATAAAATTTTTGAAATCGAGAAAATTTTGGAAATAGGACAAGTCGTAAGCAGAACGGTTTTCGTTATTATTATTAATGGTAAATTTTGAGAAAAGCTCGAATAGAGCGGCCATCTGCTCGTTGGTCAGTGGCGGGATGGGGAGAGGTCTTGGGACAGGCCCCGAGACCTCAGCGGAAGTGGCTAAGGGAAAAGGGGTTACAGACTCGGCTCTAGCACCAGACCCTCTAGACTCGGAATCAGACTCCGACTCTGACTCTGACTCTGACTCGGTATCTGGCATTTTTTCCCTGCCGGTGGTCAGCTTGTAGGTCCGTCCTTGGCCGTCGGTCCACTTGATGGTCTTCCTCCCGGCCCTTTTCCCGGTGTCTGCACCGACTTCGGTGATTAGCTTGGTTGGGTCAAACCGATCGCTGCGGAGGATCAGATTGACCAAGTCATCTTTTGGAGCGGGGACGGCCTTGTCTTCTCCAAATAGGAGCCCCAGCACGGGCTCGGAGTTGATTTCCCCTTCCTTGGACTCAGTTTGAACAAGAGTGAATATATCATCGGGGATGAAATTGCATTCCCGAGCCGTTTTGGTCTCGGGATATGTGACGGTGGGTTGGTAGAGGCCCACTTGAATAGCTCCGAAAACTGGAGTGACGAAGTAGTCAGTTAACTTCGAGCTATAAGGGCCTATGTAAGTACCCTTGAGGATGTTTGTGGCCTTGTAAATACCGGCCCGGACCACGTTTTCCGGGGTTATAGCATACCTCAATCCGAACTGTGATTCACCATCGTTTAGGACCTCAATAATCTTCCCAGCTGGAAGATTTGGCCTCGAGGTTGCTCCCGGTAGATAGCCTAGGTTCTGTAGCATCGTGTCGATGCTAGTGGTGAAGTAAGGTCAGAAGAGATATTTCTCCTCAATCATGCCCACGAAGTCAAATCCTCGTGGGTCGGCCCGGCCTGTAGCATTGCAGCTTGCTACAGTAATGGGGGTTGCTTCTAGAGTGACGATGCCGTCCCGAAGTGGCATCTTAACTTTCCGGTGGAGAGTAGAGGACACGGCCTTGACCGCATGGATCCAAGGCCTTCCTAGTAGTAAGTTAAAGGATGAGGTGACATCAATCACCTGGAACTCCAGTTCTTTTTCGATTGGGCCCGTCATTATTGTCAGCTTAACGGCCCCGGCTACCGGTTTTGGGCTTCCGTCGAAAGCCTGGATAGTTTGTGCCGTCGGGAGATAGTCGGCATCGGTGATGCCAAGGGCTTTAGTGGTCCTTAGGGAAAGGACATTTACAGCGGACCCATCGTCAATAAGGGTCATTGGGAGGTACTTCCCTCGGCAAATGACCGTAATGTATAGGGCCAGGTTATGATTGGGCCCGAACGCTGGCAGATCGGACTCGGAGAAGGTGATGAGTGGGCCTTCTTCCTTGGACTTGCCCTTGAGATAGGGCATAATAGTGGCTACCATTTCAGTGGGGGTAACCTGTGAGTCGACCTTGATTTCATAGAGAGCCTTAGTCAGTGCTTCTCGATGTGCTTGTGAGCTGACCAGTAGTTGCCATATGGTTAGATCAGCTCGAACCCTCTTCATTTGTTGGACCAAGGCCGTGTGTCGTTGCTTGGTTCTTCGAGGGTACGATCCGTCCTGGTAGGTTCAGTGACGGTTGTTGGAGTAGAGCGCCTAGCTGTGGCGAGGTGGTTAGTGGCTAAGGCTTTGGACTTAGCTTTTCGAACCTCTTCAAGGGTGATGAGGACAGCTTCCCCTTTGGCTAGGTAAACATCATCCTCGTCATCGAACCATATCCCATTGATTTGTGGGACATAGGGGAGATAAGGTGTGAGCAGTCGATTACCTCACCGGTGAATATCATGGGTACTGAACGGGTTTTCCTTGTTTCTCGGCTTGTCTCCGGGTAACGGTATTTTCCCATTCTCGATCAGATCTTGGATCAGATGCTTCAGTTTCCAGCATTTTTCCGTGTCATGCCCATTACCACGATGATACTGGCAAAAGGCTTGGGCATTATAGCTCTTGGGCCTTTTCTCCACTAGAAGGTCGGGAATCGGGACTATTGGTTGGATAAGGCCTTTTGAAGATAGCCTTTGTAAGGCATAGGTATAGGTAGTCCCTATATCCGTGAATACCCGATTTGGTGTATTCTTTTTTGATGAGGTGTCAAGCAGATTTACCTCGTCGAAGATGCTGCGAGTTGCAGCTGCAGGTTTGGGCTTGCTCGCAGATGAGCTTGCTCCTTGATAGCCTTTGGTAGAGGCCTTAGTCAGGCTCTCTAATCGTAAGTCATCCTCGATCCTTGTACTCATTTCAGTAAGGGTAGCAAAATTAGGGATAACAGCATACTGGAGATGGACCCGGTAGGAAGGAGGAGGTTCTTGACAAACGCCTCCACTAGCACTTTCTCGCTGGGCTTATCGACCAGCTTAACACTCTTGGCCCGCCATCTCTGCAGATATTTGGTGAACCCTTCTTTGGGCTCTTGGGCCATCACTTCCAGAGTACGCATTGTAGTCTGGATCTCGGTATTATCAGCGTAATTCCGAGCAAATTCAGTTGCCACATCATCCCAAGTTTTATATTTCTTGGAATTGAGCCTGTAGTACCAGGCCTTGGGATGCTTTTCAAGGGAGGAAGGGAATAAGTGTGTAAACATGGTAGACTTCACCTCTTTTACCGCCATAAAATCTTTGAAAGCCCGGATGTGGTGGACCGGGTCTTCGGTACCCTCAAACATTGGAATTCCCGTAAGGTTGAGGTTAGCAGGTAGCTCGTCATTAAAAGGCGAATAGGAACGAGCAATTTCAGTGTGGATCGAGTTGTTCGTTGACAGGTGAACTTGTTCTTCGAGCCTGCGAACAGCGCTGACTAGTTCAGCTATGGGCCCAGTGGGCTCAGATCCAGGAGGAGGAGTTCCCTTCTCCATTGCGCCCACACGAGTGGCGAGTGCCGTCTGATCAGCCTGGATGGCAGTCAGTTGGGCTTCGATCTTGTATAGGGCATCCTTCAATGCGTCCATTTTGCGTTGATATCTGGTTTCGGGTGGCCTGTCTGTAAGAACACCACGTAATCAGAAACTAGCCTGAATCCCGGAATAGAAAGTACATCCCGAACAAGACTGAAAAGGGAAATGACTCGGAAAAGACACCTAGACGGGTGACTTGAGAAAAGTGGGCCTTCTATAGGATTCGGCGGGTGGGCCTAGTCCTGTTCAAAAGAAGGTCCACGTGAGACATCCCCAGACTTTTATACTCAATCGTTTAAACGGGCCCTCCTGTGTAGGAGTATGTCCTACGTAGGTGGGCCTTGCCTTAGTCTAATAAGGCGGACTGGGATGGGGAAGAAACCCGCGATGTAGGATCAACGGAGTTTCGACGCTAAAGACCTCGACGACTTATGACACGACCCAACACTGCTAAATACGGGAAGTCGTAAGAAGATGAAGGTTTTGAAAATGGATTGTTTTTTGAAAAAAAATCCGAGCAAGCTCGGGGAAGGGCCCGATTTTTCCAGAAAATCGGAAAGTGCATCGGGCCACAAGTTTGAAAGTTCGAAAATAATTTCGAGTTTTGAAATGGGCAGCATACCGGCTAAAAATAGGCTATTTTGAGTAAAATCATAAGTCCTAAATTTGGTATACGTCCCGGGTTTTGAAAATGAATATCTGAAGAAGATATATTTTTGAAAAGTTGACGGTTTTTGAAAACGACACGGAAACCAAGTAGCATGTAGTCAGGCAAACATTATAACGACGCCATGTATGCTTTACACTAAGTCTTGGTCGGTCTAGATAGGGTCTATACCAGTGCACATAGTCTAGACGTTGATCGGGACGGACTTTCTAAGTCGAGTTGAGCTTAGAACATGCCGCGAAACCCACTCGAATCGACTATGGACACCTTTGACATATCCATATTGGAGTACATCACGGTATAGTGGGACGTCGGTCACGAGTACCGGCCCGGGAAAATATGGGGTTATGCATGAACCGTAAAACTAAAACGCGTGTTGTACTAGTCAAACGATTTCTATTCAAGTCTCACCCTGAGGATGCCGATGGTAAGTCACGCATCAGTTAATCCCCAGCGGAGTCGCCAAATTGTGGACATGACATAGGTCCACCCCGACGCGGCCACGCGCGGGTTTGGGGAGGCGAATGAATCTCCATATGAGAAAAGATCGAATTGAAATTTAAATCTAAGTGGAGTTGCCACCGAACTTTGTGGGAGTTCGGGCCCGTTCGAACCCACTCTATGTCGTAGTGGGCCGTGTACAAAATACGGCCCATTTCTGATGTCAGAGTTTATTGGGCTCGTCCCTTTGCATTGCGATACCGATACCATCACTACCGGTTAGCGTGTATAGAATGACTCTCGTGCGCCAACGGTTTCGGGCATCCGGAAACCGAGGTTCTGAGTAAGGGGTGAGGGTACGTGTTGGGAATCCCATAAAGGACACCCAACCCCGCCCGCACATTGGCGGCCTCTACTAAGATATCGAGTGACTTTCTAATACGCGTGTTAGTTGAACGGGAAAATGATATGCAAAGATTATTTTCCCTAAACATGTGAAAGATTTGAATGGGTTTCTATGTCGACTTAATGCAACTAAAATCTAAACGTCAAAGTTGTATTTTAGCATGCGGGCTCATTTTAGTACAATAAAACGAACAATAAATCAACAAGAAAAGTAACAAACGGTTAGTAACGGTATAACGGTATTAACGGTTTGCGTAAATATGGAATAATGTAAATATGATGATGTATGGTTTTGAAAAGATATTCCACGTGATTGATTAACACGTGTTGACCTAAGTCATGAAAAAGGTATCAACAAAACTCGAATGGCTTGTAGACCTCACGGTTTGACGTGATAAAGGGCCACTCGATCGAGTCATTGCCAGACTCGACCGAGTGGACCTCTGAAAAAGTTTGTGTCCCGTGTTTTGGACCCTACTCGGTCGAGTTATTGGCGAACTCGATCGAGTACACTGCCACTCGACCGAGTCATTGCGAGACTCGACCGAGTGGAGGTCAGAAAAGCATTCTGTTCTGGTTTTGGGGTGCCACTCGATCGAGTGGGCTAGGCACTCGGTCGAGTGCTCCATGTACGAACTAAGGTTCGCTTGCAATTTTGTTAATGATTTCGAAATTGCTCATTGATTTTGATGATTCGAGGAATTGGGCATAAATATTGTATAATTTACACTCGGTTCGCGTATGTGATACTCGTCATACTCGACGTTCGATTATTGAATCGATGTCGAGTATTTTGAGAGAAACTAGAGAAATTGCTATGAGTCGTTTAAGTCAACCAAAGCGATATGAGTTTTCCTCCGCGTTTATAGAGTCGTAATTCTAACGAATTAAATGACATCTATGTTAGCATCAACGGAAAATCGAATTGATTAAACTATTTGACTAGGTCGTTAGATTCGACCTCCATTTACGGAATTGGTATCGAATCTAAAAGATCGATGCTTTGCTTGAATTGAAAGACATGATTCCCTCCGCATCCCGACATCATAATTAATTCTTGCGAATTGTTTGATGTCGGATCCGCATCAACGGGTCTCGACCCTTATTAAGAAATGCTCGATTTGAAAGATAGTTTTGTAATTGACGATATATGCGATTAGATAACAACGATGCGGACGAAAACAAGAAAATATTGTTTAAGTTGACTCGTTTCAATAATCAAGTGCTAGGGTGTCAGGATAAGCGATAGGCAACGCTGTGTGCAGTACACTTGTATATTCGGGTTTCCTTATTCCGACATCCTTCGCACTCGACACAAATCCGCGAGTATTTTAATGTTTTAATACTAGCGATATTAACGATATTATGATGCGATAAAAATAAAAAAACGACCCTTATGACGATATATGACGCGAGAAAGGAGGAGAAGAGAGAAAAGACGTGATTTTGCACCCTCAACCTACATGTTTCTTATGCTCGGACGGGACTCGTAATTGTGGCTTGTACGGGAGTATTGAGTATGCAGCCTAAGTTGTGGTGGTTAGGGTTTTGAATTCCTAAAGCTAGGTTTAGGGTTTGCTAGTGTAGTATTAGGGTTTGATTAGGGTAGAATTAGGGTTGTAATTAGGTTTTTCAAAAGTGTAGGGTTTGTAAAGTTGTATCAAAAAAGTGTGTTTAGGGTTGTGCATGGGGTTGTATATATAGGCTAGGCTATGTACCCCGGCTAGGGTTACTCGACCGAGTAAGTGGCTGACTCAGTTGAGTGGCCCATTGTGCTAGCAGTCGGGCTCAAACGAGGGCCCACCCGATCGAGTGGGCTGAGCACTCGATCGAGTGGCTCAGCTGGGTCGCGCGGGCCCAGTGTTTTGGACCGTGGATTGGATGTTTGATGGGTTTTGTTTTCGAGATGGACTTTTTTGATGTTTGGTGAATGTTTTTATGTGTTTCGGAAACGGCTTTGACCGGGGTTGACCCAATCGCAAAAAGTCGGTTTTATTTGCGGTGTCAGTTTTGGCCCAAATTAGTCTTGTTTGACTCTGAACGGTCTATTGGGCCTGAATTTGAGGTCTGATTTGTGAGATTTGTACTCCATAAGTTCTTAAGCCAACAACTAATGGTTTTGAGCCCATATCCGAGTGCGTAGAAACACGTTAGCGTCCGATCATCATCGGGTGTTTTTTGGGAAACTGCTATAGACACCTGGCAGTCAAAATGCGGGTGTCTACAGTATTACTCTTCAACTCTCACTTTAAGCTCTTCCCCGGTAAGTTGAAATCAAAATGGTAGGGGCCATTCGAAGTGACCAAGGTGCAACCATATGGATCAATAGAGATATCTAGCCCAAAAACCGGGAAATTTATGGTTAATGGACAACGTTTGAAGATTTATCATCCCGGTCACGTTCGTGAGACGTTCGCTACCATGAAGTTTGGTGAGCTCCCATTGGGGAGTGATGTCTAACCCCCTCTCGAAATTGAAGTAGGTTTGGTGGTATCCTCAACAACCACCTTGTACATATGTATTATATTTCTTTGTGTTGTTAGTTTGTTAGCTTGAGAAGAATGGTTGAACTTGGATTTCGCCATGGAGCACTTAATTTGGATGAAGACCACGCTTTTTGGAGAAGTTATGGAGCTAAATTGAAGACCACAAGCATGTTTGTGGTAGATTTTGATTATGTAATGTGAGTCGAGTCAATATTTGAATCCTTAGGTGACTATTGGAAAAGCCATGAAATGGCAAGGCGGAAAAACAAAGAAATCAAGATCGCCGGGCGAAATTTTGCCCGGTGAGACCTGACCGGGCCAAACTTCGCCCTACGGAAAGTTGCCAGAATTGCCGAAATTAAAGAAGCTAAAGTTTCGGGATTTTTCTTGCAATTATTATTATGGAGACAAGAGCCCAACGAGCCGCGCGAAAACAAGGTATGGCTTCGACTTCTAAACCTCTTAAATGTTCATCTTCTAGTAAGTCTTCGAAGCCTAAACTTTCACCTTGTCCTAATACACCTTTGGCTTAAACCTTTTCTGAAAAAGCTTTTCAGAGTACAAGGTGGCCTTGTCCTTTCACAACGAAAATTTTAGGAATTAAGAACGATATTAAAGAGTTATCGTCCAGGATTGGTACTAGTAAGCTACTTAATTTTGTGCCTTGCACAAATAAAGACTTGACTTGTGAATTTTTTAGGTACCTTTACCATCGATAACCCGACCACACCAAGAGAGTTCAAATTTAGACTCTTTGGTAGAAATCACTGTTTAAATATTTCCGACTTTGGCCTAGCTCTAGGTTTACCCTCATCGGGTACCGGACTAAGTGAACCCCTAAGTGATTCGCAAAGCAGTGCGATTAGAAGAGACTTGTGGAGGCGCATAGCGCCGGGTCAACGTGATTTCGAACCAAATTCTAGCTTTACCGCAAAAATTCGTAACCCTGTCATCCGTTATTTTGCTGAAATTCTTTCCCACTGTCTTTTGCCATCTACCGACAATATTATCAACCTCAATGTGTGTGTCTTACAATTGATATGTGACTCTTTGATCGGTAACCCTTACCCTCTTGACCTACCTATTGTCGTGGCATTACACTTTCATCAAATTATAATTGACCAACGCCCCTCTGTCGACTGTGGTGGTCTTGTGACTGTAATAGCAAGAAATTTGGGTTACGCGACCGACCATCTCAAACCACATGACCCCCATGTCTGGCTTGACGAGGCCTACTTCCCTAGTTGGATTTTTAAAGTACCTGACACCGCCTCGTCTCTCTTGGCCACGGACGTGCCTTAATTGTCCCCAACAAAAACCTAACCAATATTTACAACCACCGTAACTGGGACCTACCTCTAGGACCCAATGAATTCCGACTGACCGAATCGGGGGAAATAGGAGTTTGGGAGTATGCCGGTGAGGGAACTCCTGCGGCTTCTTATGCATCAAATGACTATTCAACCAAAACACCCCTACAAGAGTCGGTAGATAATATGGTTTGTGTTTGTTGTGGGTATTTGTGTGGTTTGTGTCGGTGAGTCTTCCATCTTTTACAATTGTATATCTTTGAAATGATATCGTTCCTTATTCCTTGTCCCATCATTATAATCGTTGTGATTGTTTTATCTCGAACAAAATTTGCAAGTTGTCCCATTGTCCCACTGTCCCATCGATATTTTTGCGGCCGTAGTGGCCTTGGTTTTGCTCCTGGTCTTTAGGCGATGTGATTACGCCATTGACCCTTTTGAAAAATCCAAATTTTAATCAAGTTTTCTCAATTTTTCTTAATCCGGCCTAGGTGACGTGACTACACCTATGCCCAATTTTTCACCCCTTCGTTTTAATTTCTTTTCTTCTCTTTTTATTTCTTTTTTAAACTTCTTAGCCACTTGGCTAGGGTCTAGGTGATGTGATTGCACCTAGGCCCGCCACTATTTTATCGCTTTCTTCATTTTTCATCTTCTTTTCTTTTCTCAAAAATTTTGAAAAACCCAAAAACATTTGAAAAATCCTAAAAATCCAAAAAAAAAAAATCTTTTTCGTCTTTTTCGTTCTTCCCCTACTTGTCCATTGAGGACAATGTACTGTTTTAGTGTGGGGGAGGAGTCTACTATCTTTTATTTTGCCAAAAATCTTTTCAAAATCCATAAAAATTTGAAAATTCGAAAAATCAAAAACATTTTTTTCTCTTTTCTTTTCCTTTTCCTTTCTCGTTCTCGTTATGTTTTCGTGTCCCGTGTACGGTCTTGTTCTCCACTCTTACAGGTAACCACCACCTTGAAGCGCGAATCGAAGAAATTATGAAAGCATCCGCTTGGTAACTTCCTTCCTTCTTTCTTTAATTTTGTAGAGGAGTTAGGTTGTTGCTATTGGAGGCTCTCGAAGTTGAGCATTTTGGGTGTTGTGGTTGATTGTGTGCTTGAATGTTGATGGAGTATGGAGTACATGACTTTACTTGTGTTTTCTTTTATTTTTCCTTTTTCATTTTTCGTGTGTTCTTTTTGCTTTTGTATAGTGTGTCTAGGACTAAATGTTTTCGAAAACCCGATACAAGCTTATTACAAGAGTTTACATTCCATTGTAGATAACCCATTGTAGATTTTGGACCTTAATCTAGTAGAATGACTCTTAATCAATGAATTTGTTGATCCTTTAGCTTGAGTCCACCTTTTCTACTAGAGGTTTACTTCGGGGTTTGCATTTGACCACCTTGACCACCCATGGAGGAGTTAGGCCTTCGTTCTTGCATCCCGTTTTCTAGGTGACCTTGCTCGAACGACCATTGCACCTTTAGTCCAAATTCTTTCCGCTTTTTGTGGGTTATCCGGGAATAACGTGTGTTCTCGTTTACCTAATTTCCTCCACCTATACATCTCCACAATAAGTTTACACAAAAATAACCTCCATGCTTGGTTATTAACCACATAAAAATCGAAAAGCAAAAAAAAGGGCAAACCAAAGCAAGAGAAAAGGGCACAAAAATATGAAAAACAAGGAGAGAAAAGGAGCTTCAAATGAGAAATCATATCATCAAAAATGTCTCAAAAAAAAAAGCCCTTTGATCAATTCATCACCGTGAAATGCCAACTAGAGGACCGAGTCCCGAGGTAGGAAGATAGCGGTGATTAGTCGATCCACCCCAATAATTGTAAACACTCCACCTTTTCTATTTGGGCTAATTTAGGAAATTCGAGTTTGGAACGACCTTCTTGGCTTAGCCAAAGAGAGCGGGACTACACCTACCTACAGTGTCAAACGAATCCATGGTTCACTTTTTCCACTCTATTATACGCCCCGTCGTACCCCTTTAGAAGACTAGGAGGACCTAGGCTAAGTTACCAACACTTATATTGCTTAGTTTTCATAGTATTAGGCTTTGGTCCTTATTTACATGGGTCATTTATCTTGGAAGTTTATTGTTGTTCTAAGTAAGTAGTCGGTGTCTTCCCCGCCGTCTCGATGAGGGATTCGGTGTTTTAATTTTCCTTTGGATGCGTCTATTCTTTCGTGTTATGTGTTTTTGTGTGTTTAGTCGCATCCACCATTTTGAGCAAGCCCCAACTTGCCTTGCATGGAAGTACCTTACCTCATGGGTATTTCGATGTGAGTTGAAGGGACGGAGCGGGCTCGTTAATTGCCCCGTATCGGCTTAGCGTAGACTAGCTAGTAGTAGTAGTTGTAATTTCTTTTTGGGTCTTGCTCGAGGACGAGCAACGGTTTAGTGTGGGAGAATTGTTGTGTGCTAAATTTAGACCGTTTTTCCCCTCATTTAGACCCGTTTTTTCCTCGTTTTGCGAGTTTAGAGTGCGATTATCGCCATATTTTGTGTACTTCTTGCATTAGCGTCCTTCTTGTGCATTTTACGTGTTTTTGGTAGTTTTCTATCGATTTTGATAGGATTTTGCACCGAAATCACGATCGAGCTTCCACAAGCACAAGAGAAGGGAATATTGTCCTAAGAGTAAAGCACACAACTTAAAGTTTAAAGCCATCCAATCAATTAACGAAGAATGAGATAAGAATTGAGGCCAGTTTAATGATCGGGCGAAATTTCACCCGACGGTAAAAACGCCTCCCCGAAGATTTTCCGAGACTCACCACCGGGCGAAACCTACCAGGTGAAATTTCGCCCACTGGGTGAAATTTCGCCCGATGGAAAGAAGTGCCAAAAACGCGAAAAAAGGAAGAAAATCTGACCGGGTGAAATTTCACCCGGTGGGAATTACCGTCAAGACCGCAGGGCAAAGTTTCACCCTATGAAGATGTTGAGGGAGATTGTCTCACTAATGAAGCGAGAGTTGGATTTGGGCTTTAGGTTAAATACTCATTAAGAGGATTACTATATATATGTAACCTTAGATTGTTGCCCAAGGCATCACCCATTAGTGTAGCATCCATCATTAGATTAGCATTCATCTAGTATCCTCCATTAGTGTAGTGTAGTGTAGTATCACCTCCATTAGTAGTAATCTAGTAGTAATTCTCTAGAAATCTAGTAGTTTACATAGTAATTAGTAGTAGATCTACTTAGTTTCCATCATCAATTCTCTAGATTTCAAGTTTGTAAGGATCCCTGATTTCGTGCGGACTGTTCACGGTCCCGATTTCGTGCTACTCGTTGTACCCGGTGCTTGGTTATAGGACCAATACCGAATACTTAGAGTGATTTTTGAAAATATGATTTTGTAAGTCAACTTACATCGGACTAACACGATATGAGTGATCTCCGCGTTTATAGTGTCGTATTAATTCGATTGAATTAGGTGACAACTACTTTAGCATCAACGAACATCATGTCAGTGGGATTGATTGACTGGACTATTTAAATTCGACATCCAACTATTGAGTTGGTATCGAATCTAATAGATTGACGCTTGGTATTTACTTTAATTAAGACCTTGATTCCCTCCGCATCCCGACATCACGAAAAATCCTTACAGATTGTGTGATGTCGGATCCGCATCAACGGGTTTTGACTTAAACTAAAAAAAGATGTTTTACTTAAAAAAAGTCTTGAAATTGATGAAGATGCGATGGTTGACGATGATAATGACGCGAACAATAAAAAAATGCGACTAGCGACGCAACGAAATAAAAACGATTATTGATGTTGACTTGCTTCAACAATCAAACACTCGGAGTGTCGGGATAAGTGACCGTCAACATCGGGTGCGATACCCTCGTAATATTCGGATTTTCTTATCCCGACATCCCTTGCGTTCGACACGAATTAGCAAGTATTTTAGTATTTTATACTAGTTATATTATCGATATTATAAACAATAAAAAAAACGAAAAAAAGAAGAAAAGGACGAGAGAAAGACGAGAGGGAGACGAGAGGAAGAGAACGGGGTTATTGCACCCTCAACCTACATGTTTCTTGGCTCGGACGGGACTCGCTTGATCGTGGCTTTGGCACGGGAGTATCGAGGCTTTTTTATGTAGGTTAAGTTATGGCGGTTTAGGGTTTGATTCCTAAGTACTAGGGTTAGGGTTTGAGTGTGTAGGATTTGGGTTAATTGAGTTTGATTAGGGTTGAATAGGGGTGCCAAAAAGATGATCAATTTTGCATGCAAGGGGGTGTATATATAGGCATTGGACACCCCCTTCGTCTAGGGTTACTCGACCGAGTATCCCCATGACTCGGTTGAGTGGCCCAACCAATCGGAGTCGGGCTTGCTACAGGGCCCACTCGATCGAGTGGGCTGACACTCGATCGAGTGGGTCAGCCGCAGCGCACTGGTCCGGTTTTTTGGACTGTGGTTTGGATATTTTGTGGGTTTTGTATTTGGATTGGACTTATGACATTTGAATGGCTGTTTTTTATGTCTCGGAACGGCTTTGACCGGGGTTTGACCCAATCGCTAAAAGTCGGTTTTATTTCCGGTGTCGGTTTTGACCCAAATTAGTCTCATTTTGTTGGAAACGACCCACTGGGCCTGAATTTGAGGTCGGTATTGTGAGGTTTGTATTTCATAAAAAGCCTAAGCCAGAAACCAATGGTTCTGAGCCTACATCTGAGCGCGTAGAAACACGTTTGCGTCCGATCATCATCGGGTATTTTTTGGAAACTGCCATAGACACCTGGCGGTCAAAATGTGGGTGTCTACAACGCCCACAATATATTTCTTACAATATATTATAACCCATATCCGCTCTTAAACTCCGTACATCGAGTCCACCAACCACCCCATTTCGGTTATAACCGTGCAACTTGACTCAACTCAAATATGCCAATTTAAATAGACCCAAATGCTAATTACTTATAATCATTAATTATGTCGAGAATACCAATTTAAACAAGAAAACAAAAGGAAAAGGGTCAAAACTCAAAATATTTGGACCTATTTCATATAGATCAACTAATTAGAAAACAAAAGGGCAATTGGTTTAGAAACTTACAATTTAGTGGAAGAATGATGTAAAAACGTGTTGGTATAAGCAAGGATCAAGAACCGATTTTAAGACGGTGGTCAGATTGTTGAATCGAAACAGGAAACAGAGGGGGAAGAGGGATGCGGCAGAGGAAAGGTGAAAGAGGAAGTGAATGTATGAATGAATTAGGGGGTGGGTGGGGGCATACGTAGGTTTTAAAAATAATTTAGTTTTTTTTTTGTATTTGGTTCAAACTCAAACCCGAAATCAAGTCGGTTAATAAATAATGTTCCACTTTTAAAAATAGTCAAAGACCAATTTATTATAAAAAGGCCCAAAATACTTTAAATTTTATAACGACATTGAAAATATTCTTCCAACTTAAAACCCGATTTAAATAAAATAGAAAAGTAACGCCTTATAAATGACTCAAAAAGTAACGGGGTGTTACAGACTTCCCTCCTTAAAACAAAACTTCGTCCTCGAAGTTTAAACTCATCCTCAAAATAAAGTCTCACATTACTTATGAATGTCCAAAATGACTCATTTAACTCCAAATCGGTCAAAACAGACACGTAATCTTTAAGATATCTCACATTTCTAAAAATTCTTCAAATTACAAAAGCACCTAATTTATCAAAATCCAAAGTACACAACTTCACAACCGCCTAATTCTTCAAATTCCAAAAGAATCTAATTCCTCAAATTCCAAAGTAGTAAACTTCACAACAATCTAATTCCACAAGGTCATCTAATTCCACAAGATATTACCAAAATTTGAACCATAACCTTTTCATCACCTAATTCCACAAGATACTGCTTGAGTTCGAAACCACCAATGCAAGATTCTTATATTCCTCAAAGGTAAGAGTATCACTAAGAAAGTTAGGAGCATGTTGGACAAAATAGTTAAATATTTCAAAAACTTTGTATTTCACAAGATTTTTTCCACAAGTGCAGAGTGCACAAAATCAATCAATCAATACGTGCGTTGAGCACAACCAAACAATCATATGTGTGTTAAACAAGAACAAACAATAATATGCGCGTTGAGCACAGACAACCAATAATATGTGCGTTAAGCACCAACAAACCACCACTATCCAAAATATGTGCGTTGAGTACAAACAATCAATAATATGTGTGCGTTGAGCACAAACAAGCCATCAATATATGTGAACAAATCAATTTCGAGTGACAACAAATACTCAACGTCATTGTGCTAATGAAGCACCAACAATAACCAATATATCCATATTTATAACCGATAAACAATAATACCATGAAACCTCACAAGAATAATGTCAAATTAACACAAAGCAATGTAGTCATGCATATTTCTATCCCCCTTAAAATAAAGCTTCGTCTTCGAAGCACAAAAATTACGTTAGACAAAAGATGAGGGTATTTTCTCTGAACTCCACTTCCGAAGTAGCCTCCTCCACATTGTTATTATTTCACAAATTTTTACCAATCTTGTTTCGCCTCTACGGGTTTTACGCACTTTACTATCCCAAAATTTGAATATGATTCTATTCATAAGTCATAGTCTCGTCAAGCTCAATGGTCTCTAGATCTATCAAATGTGACGGGGTCACTATTGTATTTCCTTAGTTGGGCAACATGGACCACACTATGCACTCATTATAGATCAATCACCTTGCCAATTGATCGCCTCCCAATCGGTTCGGTCGTTAACGAAGGACGGGGGATCAAACGATATTTATAAGACTCGAGATGACACACAAAAACAAACAAGTATTCGTGGTAAGTCGAGGTCGGTCCACAGGGAACGGAGGAATTGACGAGTTTAAAGCGATGTGTTTGATGTCTAGAAGGGGGGTTTCTAAGGGTCGAGTCTATGGTCGAATCTATGGTCGAGTCTATGCTAGAGGAATCACTACGAGAATGGCTAGGGGTAATTAATCTAGGGAAAGGCGTTGGGGAGAAGTCGGGATTCGGAACATGGAATGTAAGAAGGTCAGGATCGAGTTTTTGTTGCAACGTTGATAAAGAGAGAATGCCACCTTTCGGTTTCTTCACCCAACCCACCTAAAAACCCGCTTTCGCGGCGAAGAAGGGTAGGTCTCTTGTTATGGTAATTTCTACCCGAGTTTCCCCATATTGATAGAAATGAGTCAAGGTCGGTCTAGTTGGCCGGACTAAAACAACAAAGACACAACAACCATAAACAAGGTAAACCAACATGCAAGCAACCCACCAATACCCCTAAATTCAAATAATCCAAGTCTTCATCCCTAAACCCCCCAACAAGAAATCTACTCACTAATCATAATGGAGAACAACAAAACATTAACTATGAAAAAACTAACTACAACATGCATATTAACTAGATCTAAGGAAACTAACAACAATATGATGAGAAAACTACAATCTAACAATTACCCACCAAACTATGAGACTACCAAATTAATCTAGGGAATAATCTAGAACAACATGAAATAATCTCCTTACAAACTTGAAATCTAGAGAATTGATGATGGAAACTAAGTAGATCTACTACTAATTACTATGTAAACTACTAGATTTCTAGAGAATTACTACTAGATTACTACTAATGGAGGTGATACTACACTACACTAATGGAGGATACTAGATGAATGTTAATCTAATGACGGATGCTACACTAATGGGTGATGCCTTGGGCAACAATCTAGGGTTACATATATATAGTAATCCTCTTAATGAGTATTTAACCTAAAGCCCAAATCCAACTCTCGCTTCATTAGTGAGACAATCTCCCTCAACATCTTCATAGGGTGAAACTTTGCCCTGCGGTCTTGACGGTAATTCCCACTGGGTGAAATTTCACCCGGTCAGATTTTCTTCCTTTTTTCGCGTTTTTGGCTCTTCTTTCCATCGGGCGAAATTTCACCCGGTGGGCGAAATTTTGCCCGGTCAATTTCGCCCGGTGGTGAGTCTCGGAAAATCTTCGGGGAGGCGTTTTTACCGTCGGGTGAAATTTCGCCCGGTGGTGTCTCACCGGGCGAAATTTCGCCCGGTCATTAAACTGGCCTCAATTCTTGTCTCATTCTTCGTTAATTGATTGGATGGCTTTAAACTTTAAGTTGTGTGCTTTACTCTTAGGACAATATTCCCTTGTGCTCGTGGAAGCTCGATCGTGATTTCGGTGCAAAATCTTATCCAAATCGATAGAAAACTACCAAAAACACGTAAAACGCACAAGAGGGACGCTAATGCAAGATGTACACAAAATATGGCGATAATCGCACTCTAAACTCGCAAAACGAGGGGAAAACGGGTCTAAATGAGGGGGAAAACGGTCTAAATTTAGCACACAACAATTCCCCCACACTAAACCGTTGCTCGTCCTCGAGCAAGACCCAAAAAGAAATTACAACTACTACTACTAGCTAGTCTACGCTAAGCCGATACGGGGCAATTAACGGGCCCGCTCTGTCCCTTCAACTCACATCGAAATACCCATGAGGTAAGGTACTTCCATGCAAGGCAAGTTGGGGCTTGCTCAAAATGGTGGATGCGACTAAACACACAAAAACACATAACACGAAAGAATAGACGCATCCAAAGGAAAATTAAAACACCGAATCCCTCATCGAGACGGCGGGGAAGACACCGATTACTTACTTAGAACAACAATAAACTTCCAAGATAAATGACCCATGTAAATAAGGACCAAAGCCTAATACTATGACAACTAAGCAATATAAGTGTTGATAACTTAGCCTAGGTCCTCCTAGTCTTCTAAAGGGGTACGACGGGGCATATAATGGAGTGGAAAAAGTGAACCATGGATTCGTTCGACACTGTAGGTAGGTGCAGTCCCGCTCTCTTTGGCTAAGCCAAGAGGGTCGTTCCAAACTCGAATTTCCTAAATTAGCCCAAATTGAAAAGGTGGAGTGTTTACAATTATTGGGGTGGATCGACTAATCACCGCTATTTTCCTACCTCGGGACTCGGTACTCTTGTTGGCACTTCACGGCGATGAATCGATCAAAGGGCTTTTTTTTTAGACATTTTTGATGATATGATTTCTCATTTAAAGCTCCTTTTCTCTCCTTGTTTTTCATATTTTTGTGCCCTTTTCTCTTGCTTTGGTTTGCCCTTTTTTTTGCTTTTCGATTTTTATGTGGTTATTAACCAAGCGTGGAGGTTATTTTTGTGTAAACTTATTGTGGAGATGTATAGGTGGAGGAAATTAGGTAAACGAGAACACACGTTATTCCCGGATAACCCACAAAAAGCGGAATGAATTTGGACTAAAGGTGCAATGGTCTTTCGAGCAAGGTCACCTAGAAAACGGGATGCAGGAACCAAGGCCTAACTCCTCCATGGGTGGTCAAGGTGGTCAAATGCAAACCCCGAAGTAAACCTCTAGTAGAAAAGGTGGACTCAAGCTAAAGGATCAACAAATTCATTGATTAAGAGTCATTCTACTAGATTAAGGTCCAAAATCTACAATGGGTTATCTACAATGGAATGTAAACTCTTGTAATAAGCTTGTATCGGGTTTTCGAAAACATTTAGTCCTAGACACACTATACAAAAGCAAAAAGAACACACGAAAAATGAAAAAGGAAAAATAAAAGAAAACACAAGTAAAGTCATGTACTCCATACTCCATCAACATTCAAGCACACAATCAACCACAACACCCAAAATGCTCAACTTCGAGAGCCTCCAATAGCAACAACCTAACTCCTCTACAAAATTAAAGAAAGAAGGAAGGAAGTTACCAAGCGGATGCTTTCATAATCTCTTCGATTCGCGCTTCAAGGTGGTGGTTACCTGTAAGAGTGGAGAACAAGACCGTACACGGAACACGAAAACATAACGAGAACGAGAAAGGAAAAGGAAAAGAAAAGAGAAAAAAATGTTTTTGATTTTTCGAATTTTCAAATTTTTATGGATTTTGAAAAGATTTTTGGCAAAATAAAAGATAGTAGTCTCCTCCCCCACACTAAAACAGTACATTGTCCTCAATGGACAAGTAGGGGAAGAACGAAAAAGACGAAAAAGAAATTTTTTTTTTGGATTTTTAGGATTTTTCAAATGTTTTTGGGTTTCTCAAAATTTTTGAGAAAAGAAAAGAAGATGAAAAATGAAGAAAGCGATAAAATAGTGGTGGGCCTAGGTGAAATCACATCACCTAGACCCTAGCCAAGTGGCTAAGAAGTTTAAAAAAGAAATAAAAAGAGAAGAAAAGAAATTAAAACAAAGGGATGAAAAATTGGGCATAGGTGTAGTCACGTCACCTAGCCCGGATTAAGGAAAATTGAGAAAACTTGATTCAAATTCGGATTCTTCAAAAGGGTCAATGGCGTAATCACATCGCCTAAAGACCGGGAGCAAAACCAAGGCCACTACGGCCGCAAAAATATCGATGGGACAGTGGGACAATGGGACAACTTGCACTACAAAAAACGAGCCCGAATTGCGTCGGACAAATCCGACGCAAATGAACAAAATCCGACGCAAATTGAAGATTGTGTGGGATTAACCGACGCAATCGGCCGCCGTTATAATTTGACGCAAATTTTTTTTTTGCATCGGCTAATCCGACGCATGGAATTTGCGTCGGCTATTACGACACGAAAAAATGGAGGTCAACACCCCTGTCAATGGGCGTTGCGTGGAATTAGCCGACGCAACGTCAACAGAATGTTTGACTTTGCGTCGGCTAGTCCCACGCAAACCCATTGACTGAGATCTGACTGAGAGGCTTTGCGTGGGATTAGCCGACGCAAAGTCAACAGAATGTTTGACTTTGCGTCGGCTAATCCCACGCAAACCCATTGACTGAGATCTGACTGAGAGGCTTTGCGTGGGATTAGCCGACGCAATGTCAAACATTCTGTTGACTTTGCGTCGGCTAATCCCACGCAAAGCCTATTAACAAAAAAAACGTTTGTTTGTTTTCAGCTCCCCGTATGCGCGAAATAAAACAAGCTGCAATTAACCAACCCACTCCTACAACAAACGACAACAGCACCACATCCCAAACAAAAGTCCATCAATAACTCCAATCAAAGCTCTCGTACATGTCTTCTTCACAAAACTCCACAAAACGAAACAAACATAAACTAGTATACTGTTATAGAAAATGAAAATATTACAAAGACAACCAGCGCTAGGTTCAGAATTCTATCTAGGAGTTGGTAAAATATATACACACAATGCAACCAGAATCTAAACAAGTAACATAAGAGAGCGGAACTACCTACGAAAGGGACTCAATCTGCTCCGACCCAAAGGGATGACCATCGTTGTTGTCGTCATCGTCGCGCCTAGTCATGCGTGGTCCTCCACCGCATCCCTCGTTCCCCATGGCGAACCGTTCCCTCATGAACTGAATAAACTGGTCCTGCTCTTCGCACCTCTTCTCCAATGTCTTCAGGCGCTCTTCTTGTCTTTCGAATTTATCTTCCATACGGTCGTTGAGTGTGCGTTCCTGCGAGGTGGCGGTGGGGAGGTATGTGTCCGCAGATACCTCCTTACCACGGTTCAAGCATGGGCGAAAGAGCCCTTTCGCCACGTTACCTATCCCCCAAAACCTTTTCTTCGAGTTGTAGCCACCTGACACATCGTGGAAGATCTTCAAGGTGTTGGGTGCTTGATCAGAGGCGCGTGCCTCCTCCACCGCTTTCTCGTAGCTCTCCTGAAACAGCAACATGAAACAGTGTTATAACTTTAGGAACACATACTATCACATCGTAATTTTCATGCCAATGTATATTTTTTAAAAACATTACTACTACTCACCACGATCTCCGGTCCTCTAGGGTCAATCCACTTGCCGTCTTTCCCCTTCTTCGTCTTCTCCAAGAGCTGGACCGGGGTTGCAGATGGGCCCTTCAAATAACAGTGTTAAAATTTTCAGCATTTATTTACCAATAGTATATATTGAATTATACTCAAATTTTTTACTTGTGTTGTAAGCACTTACCAACTGCGCGAAGGCTGTTGCTGCACTCCTACTTCCAAGGCAGCTAGTGGGTTTGGCCACCCCGTCCACCTGCCCACCTCTCCTGTTCGACGACTTAATCGCCGATTTCTTCTTGAAGCTTGGGTCGGCAGCGTTCTTCTTCAATATCTCCCACTTCTCTTGCGGAATCCATTCCGCCTTCTCGACCCTCGGGACAGCTCGCTGGAATAAGTCGGTTATCTTCTTCTTAATCCGACTCTCATAATCCGACCTGAGGTCGTATCCCAGGTCTATACGCACTCTCTTCTGTTTGTCAAAAAAAAGATTCGTTAGCTACAATTGAATGTATAAATCGTGCAACGAAAACCTTAGAAACACAGACGAGGTAATTACCGCGAAGTGCATATACATCGCTTCCCGAGCTTCCGGTGGACGCATACGTCATGACTACGGAATCCCGCATATACTCAGAGTACTTCTTGTCGTCCCACCTACACAAGTCAATTATGATAGTGTGAAGCAAATAAATGAGTGAAAATTTAGAAAAGAACTGGTTACAACAACTAAAACTCACCAAGTAGCGGAAGGCACTTTCTGCCGTGATAGGTACGATTTCCCAGGCGTGGCAACGTAGACCGTCGCCCCGACTTCCTGGACAGCGTCCACACCTAGGATGACAGGAGTCCTAGGCACGTCCTTCTCCATATGGTCACCATGGCTGCTGGTCCTCGTCAGCATCTCACTGCTACCTGCCATAATCACGTCTACAAAATATGTTTGCGCAAAGTTAAACTGTAGAGTCAGTTCGTTTAGGGTAAAGCAGGAAAATAGGAAATTAGTAGTAGTAGTAGTAGTAGTAGTAGTAGTAGTAGAAAATTAGTAGTAGTAGTAGTAGTAGTTTAGTAGTAGTAGAGAAATAGAATATTAGTAGTAGTAGTAGTGGAAAATTAGTAGTAGTAGTAGTAAAAGTAGAAGTAGTAAATTAGTATTAGTAGTTTAGTAGTAGTAGTAGTAGTAGTAGTAGTAGTAGTAGTAGTAGTAGTAGTAGTAGTAGTAGTTTAGTAGTAGTAGTAAAAGTACAAGTAGTAAATTAGTATTAGTAGTTTAGTAGTAGTAGTAGTAGTAGTTTAGTAGTAGTAGTAAAAGTACAAGTAGTAAATTAGTAGTAGTAGTAGTAGAAGAAGAAAATGAGTAGTAGTAGTAGTGGAAAATTAGTAGTAGTAGTAGTAGTGGAAAATTAGAAGTAGGAAATTAGTAGTAGTAGAAAATTAGTATTAGTGGTAGTAGTAGAATAGGAAAAGTAGAAATAGGAAATTAGTAGTAGTAGTAGTAGTAGTGTAGTAGTAGTAGTAGTAGTAAAAGTAGAAATAGGAAATTAGTAGTAGTAGTAGTAGTAGAAAATTAGTAGTAGTAGTAGTAGTTTAGTAGTAGTAGAGAAATAGAATATTAGTAGTAGTTTGGTAGTAGTAGAGAAATAGAATATTAGTAGTAGTAGTAGTAGTGGAAATTTAGTAGTAGTAGTAGTAGTAGTAGTAAAAGTAGAAGTAGTAAATTAGTATTAGTAGTTTAGTAGTAGTAGTAGTAGTAGTTTAGTAGTAGTTTAGTAGTAGTAGTAGTAAAAGTACAAATAGTAAATTAGTAGTAGTAGTATTGGAAAATTAGTAGTAGTAGTGGAAAATTAGAAGTAGGAAATTAGTAGTAGTAGTAGTAGAAAATTAGTAGTAGTAAAAGTAGAAGTAGTAAATTAGTATTAGTAGTAGTAGTAGTAAAAGTAGTAGTAAATTAGTAGTAAATTAGTAGTAGTAGTAGTATAGTAGTAGTAAATTAGTAGTAAATTAGTAGTAGTAGTAGTTTAGTAGTAGTAGAGGAAATAGAATATTAGTAGTAGATTAGTAGTTGTGAAGTAGAAAATTAGTAGTAGTAGTAGTAGTAGAAAATTAGTAGTAGTAGTAGTTTAGTAGTAGTAGAGGAAATAGAATATTAGTAGTAGAAGAAAAAGGCTAATTCAACAAATAATTTGGGGTAAGCTAACATGAATAGTCAATCAAATCCAATTAAAATTCTTCCAAAGAGTCCAAGATAGTTAAGTAATCATCATCCTAGATTAATCAACTAGATAACAATTAACTAGCTACAACCTCGGCGAGGCACTTCTTTGCCACTAAGGAAAGACATACTACATAACAAGCAGCAAAAAACTGACTGCTTTTCGCAATAGTATCAACCCTAACACCACAATTCCCACTACAATGCACAACTCAACATCATATCATCATCAATCAACACAGCCACAACCACAGAAAACGATACCGGAAATCCGAGTCCATTACAGCACATCTTAACACCTCAATCTCCGCTATACAACACAACTCAACATACGAGTCCATTACAGCGCGTTTTATCGAACTCAACCTAACACACCAACGAATTCCACACTCGTAACACAATAAAAACCCGAATCAACACCAACTGAAATTCAAACAGAAGACCGATATCGCAAACAAATTAATAATATCGAAATTACTGAACTGAAATAAACCGATATAGCAATAAACAGAAGAACGGAAAATCTGAGTCCAATACAGCGAATCAAAACAATTAACTTAATTAAGTACTAAGTATCATACCTGAGAATTGAGGGGGGTCGGTTTAGGGTTTTTCTGGGTTCGTCGGTTTCTGGGTTCGCCGGACGGAGCAGGAGGGGCTGGGATTCGGGTTCGCCGGAGGGTTTATGGGATTTGGGGTCGCGCGTGGAGGCTCGCCGGAAAGAGGGAAGGAGTCGTCGGTTTCTGGGTTCGCCGGACGGAGCTTGAAGATGTAGGGTTTCGATTTCGGTTCGCCGGAGGGGCTGGGATTCGGGTTCGCCGGAGAGTTTATGGGAGTCGGGGTCGCGCGTGGAGGCTCGCCGGAAACAGGGAAGGGATCGCCGGAGAGAGCGAGATTGGGGTGTCGGGTTTGGGGTTTGGGGTTTGGGGATCGTTGTTTAGGGAATGAAGGAAGGGATCGCTGTTTAGTTGTTGCCTATTTTTTTTTTTATATTAAACGCTTTGCGTGGGATTAGCCGACGCAATCAGACGCAGATTTCAAGTTTGCGTCGGCTAATCCGATGCAATACCTATTTTTTTTTTAAATATTAAAACCTTAGCGTGGGATTAGCCGACGCAACCAGACGCAGATTTCAAGTTTGCGTCGGCTAATCCGATGAAATACCTTATTTTTTTTAAAATATTAAAACCTTAGCGTGGGATTAGCCGACGCAACCAGACGCAGATTTCAAGTTTGCGTCGGCTAATCCGATGCAGTACCTGTACGTTTTTTTATTACAAATGCTGCTTGAGTTTGTTTAGGTGTTGGCTTATTTTTTTAATATATTGAAAACATTGCGTGGGATTAGCCGATGCAATTAGACGCAATATTCAATGTTGCGTCGGCTAATCCGATGCAATGCATTTTATTCTTTTCACTGGGAGTATTTATTTTTTAATTAACATACACTGCATCGGATTAGCCGATGCAATTAGACGCAATATTCAGAGTTGCGTCGGCTAATCCGATGCAACGCATTTTATTCTTTTCACTGGGAGTATTTACTTTTTATTAACATGCACTGCATCGGATTAGCCGATGCAATTAGACGCAATATTCAATGTTGCGTCGGCTAATCCGATGCAACGCATTTTATTCTTTTCACTGGGAGTATTTATTTTTTTATTAACATACCCTGCATCGGATTAGCCGACGCAATCAGACGCAATATTAAACTTTGCGTCGGCTAATCCGATGCAAAGCTATTAATTCTGTTGACTATTTTTTTTTATTTTGACGCAGGCTGCATCGGATTAGCCGACGCAAATTTTGTTTTTGCGTCTGGTTGCGTCGGCTAATCCCACGCAAAACCTTTCACATAGTGGCGCCAACCAAAAATTATTGGCGCCTGTATCATGGAGTCGGATAGCGTCGACTAGTCCCACGCAATGTAATTGCATCGGATTAGCCGACGCAAATCGACACAGTTACGCCAGTTGCGTCGGATTTACAATCCGACGCAACTTATCCGACGCTATTTCCGCTGTTTTTAGTAGTGTTGCAAATTCTGTTCGAGATAAAACAATCACAACGATTATAATGATGGGACAAGGAATAAGGAACGATATCATTTCAAAGATATACAATTGTAAAAGATGGAAGACTCACCGACACAAACCACACAAATACCCACAACAAACACAAACCATATTATCTACCGACTCTTGTAGGGGTGTCTAGGTTGAATAGTCATCTGACGCATACGAAGTCGTAGGAGTTCCCTCACCGGCATACTCCCAAACTCCTATTTCCCCCGATTCGGTCAGTCGGAATTCATTGGGTCCTAGAGGTAGGTCCCAGTTACGGTGGTTGTAAATATTGGTTAGGTTTTTGTTGGGGACAATTAAGGCACGTCCGTTGCCAAGAGACGAGGCGGTGTCAGGTACTTTAAAAATCCAACTAGGGAAGTAGGCTTCGTCAAGCCAGACACGGGGGTCATGTGGTTTGAGATGGTCGGTCGCGTAACCCATAATTCTTGCTATTACAGTCACAAGACCACCACAGTCGACAGAGGGGCGTTGGTCAATTATAATTTGATGAAAGTGTAACGCCACGACAATAGGTAGGTCAAGAGGGTAAGGGTTACCGATCAAAGAGTCACATATCAATTGTAAGACACACACATTGAGGTTGATAATATTGTCGGTAGATGGCAAAAGACAGTGGGAAAGAATTTCAGCAAAATAACGGATGGCAGGGTTACGAATTTCTGCGGTAAAGCTAGAATTTGGTTCGAAATCACGTTTACCCGGCGCTATGCGCCTCCACAAGTCTCTTCTAATCGCACTGCTTTGCGAATCACATAGGGGTTCACTTAGTCCGGTACCCGATGAGGGTAAACCTAGAGCTAGGCCAAAGTCGGAAATATTTAAACAGTGATTTCTACCGAAGAGTCTAAATTTGAACTCTCTTGGTGTGGTCGGGTTATCGACGGTAAAGGTACCTAAAAATTCACAAGTCAAGTCTTTATTTGTGCAAGGCACAAAATTAAGTAGCTTACTAGTACCAATCCTAGACGATAACTCTTTAATATCGTTCTTAATTCCTAAAATTTTCGTTGTGAAAGGACAAGGTCACCTTGTACTCTGAAAAGCTTTTTCAGAAAAGGTTTGAGCCAAAGGTGTATTAGGACAAGGTGAAAGTTTAGGCTTCGAAGGCTTACTAGAAGATGAACATTTAAGAGGTTTAGAAGTCGAAGCCATACCTTGTTTTCGCGCGGCTCGTTGGGCTCTTGTCTCCATAATAATAATTGCAAGAAAAATCCCGAAACTTTAGCTTCTTCCCTCTTCAAAAACCCAAGAATATAATCACCAAGTGGAAATGGAATGGAGGTTTGAATGTGATTGGATATGGAAGGTGGTTTAATGAATATGATGGGTGAAAATGTGGAGTGAATTGTGAGGTAAAAGGGTGATATAAATAAGGGTGGTTGGGAGGGAAAGTGAAAGCTTTAAAGTTGGTGGTAAAAATTTGGTGTAAAAATTCTAGGAGGGAAAGTTATATGTGGTAAATATGGAGGAGGGAATTGAAATTTTAGTGAGGACGTATGTCAAAGGTGAATTGGTCAAGCCCATGCCGCCGGGTGAAATTTCACCCGGTCAAGCACCACCGGGTGAAATTTCACCCGACAGACTTTTCGTCGTGAAAATCAATTTCTGCCATTCTTCCCACCGGGTGAAATTTCACCCGGTCAAAATCTCACCGGGCGAAATTTCACCCGGTGGTATCTTCTTCAATTTCGGCAATTCTGGCAACTTTCCGTAGGGCGAAGTTTGGCCCGGTCAGGTCTCACCGGGCGAAATTTCGCCCGGCGGTCTTGATTTCTTCGTTTTTCCGCCTTACCATTTCATGGCTCTTCCAATAGTCACCTAAGGATTCAAATATTGACTCGACTCACATTACATAATCAAAATCTACCACAAACATGCTTGTGGTCTTCAATTTAGCTCCATAACTTCTCCAAAAAGCGTGGTCTTCATCCAAATTAAGTGCTCCATGGCGAAATCCAAGTTCAACCATTCTTCTCAAGCTAACAAACTAACAACACAAAGAAATATAATACATATGTACAAGGTGGTTGTTGAGGATACCACCAAACCTACTTCAATTTCGAGAGGGGGTTAGACATCGCTCCCGAATGGGAGCTCACCAAACTTCATGGTAGCGAACGTCTCACAAACGTGACCGGGATGATAAATCTTCAAACGTTGTCCATTAACCATAAATTTCCCGGTTCCGGGCTAGATATCTCTATTGATCCATATGGTTGCACCTTGGTCACTTCGAATGGCCCCGACCATTTTGATTTCAACTTACCGGGGAAGAGCTTAAAGTGAGAGTTGAAGAGTAATACTGTAGACACCCGCATTTTGACTGCCAGGTGTCTATAGCAGTTTCCCAAAAAACACCCGATGATGATCGGACGCTAACGTGTTTCTACGCGCTCAGATATGGGCTCAAAACCATTAGTTGTTGGCTTAAGCACTTATGGAGTACAAATCTCACAGAGCGGACCTCAAATCCAGGCCCAGTAAACTGTTCCGAGTCAAACAAGACTAATTTGGGCCAAAACCGACACCGGAAATAAAACCGACTTTTTGCGATTGGGTCAACCCCGGTCAAAGCCGTTTCCAAAACGCATAAAAACTTTCACCAAACATCAAAAAAGTCCATCTCTAAAACAAAACCCATCAAACATCCAATCCACGGTCCAAAACACTGGACCCGCGCGACCCAGCTGAGCCACTCGATCGAGTGCTCAGCCCACTCGATCGGGTGGGCCCTCGTTTGAGCCCGACTGCTGGCACAATGGGCCACTCGACCAAGTCAGTCACTTACTCGGTCGAGTAACCCTAGCCGGGGTACATAGCCTAGCCTATATATACACCCCCATGCACAACCCTAAACACACTTTTTTGATACAAACCCTACACTTTTGAAAAACCTAATTACAACCCTAATTCTACCCTAATCAAACCCTAATACTACACTAGCAAACCCTAAACCTAGCTTTAGGAATTCAAAACTCTAACCACCACAACTTAGCCTACATACTCGATACTCCCGTGCAAGCCACAATTACGAGTCTCGTCCGAGCATAAGAAACATGTAGGTTGAGGGTGCAAAATCTCGTCTTTTCTCTCTTCTCCTCCTTTCTTGCGTCATATATCGTCATAAGGGTCTTTTTTTTTTTATCGCATCATAATATCTTTAATATCACTAGTATTAAAACATCAAAATACTCGCGGATTTGTGTCGAGTGCGAAGGATGTCGGAATAAGGAAACCCGAATATACAAGTGTACTGCACACAGCGTTGCCGGTCGCTTATCCTGACACCCTAGCACTTGATTATTGAAACGAGTCAACTTAAAAAATATATTCTTGTTTTCATTCGCATCGTTGTTATCTAATCGCATATATCGTCAATTATAAAACTATCTTTCAAATCGAGCATTTCTTAATAAGGGTCGAGACCCGTTGATGCGGATCTGACATCAAACAATTCGCAAGAATTAATTATGATGTCGGGATGCGGAGGGAATCACGTCTTTCAATTCAAGCAAAGCATCGATCTTTTAGATTCGATACCAATTCCGTAATTGGACGTCGAATCTAACGACCTAGTCAAATAGTTTAATCAATTCGATTTTCCGTTGATGCTAACATAGATGTCATTTAATTCGTTAGAATTACGACTCTATAAACGCGGAGGAAAACTCATATCGCTTTGGTTGACTTAAACGACTCATAGCAATTTCTCTAGTTTCTCTCTAAATACTCGACATCGATTCAATAATCGAACGTCGAGTATGATGAGTATCACATACGCGAACCGACTGTAAATTATACAATATTTATGCCCAATTCCTCGAATCATCAAAATCAATGAGCAATTTCGAAATCATTAACAAAATTGCAAGCGAACCTTAGTTCGTACAGGGGGCACTCGACCGAGTGCCTAGCCCACTCGATCGAGAGGCACCCCAAAACCAGAACATAATGCTTTTCCGACCTCCACTCGGTCGAGTCTCGCAATGACTCGGTCGAGTGGCAGTGTACTCGATCGAGTTCGCCAATAACTCGACCGAGTAGGGTCCAAAACATGGGACAAAAACTTTTTCAGAGGTCCACTCGGTCGAGTCTGGCAATGACTCGATCGAGTGGCCCTTTATCACGTCAAACCGTGAGGTCTACAAGCCATTCGAGTTTCGTTGATACCTTTTTCATGACTTAGGTCAACACATGTTAATCAATCACGTGGAATATCTTTTCAAAACCATACATCATCATATTTACATTATTCCATATTTACGCAAACCGTTAATATCGTTATACCGTTACTAACCGTTTGTTACTTTTCTTGTTGATTTATTGTTCGTTTTATTGTACTAAAATGAGCCCGCATGCTAAAATACAACTTTGACGTTAAGATTTTAGTTGCATTAAGTCGACATAGAAACCCATTCAATTCTTTCACATGTTTAGGGAAAATAATCTTTGCATATCATTTTCCCGTTCAACTAACACGCGTATTAGAAAGTAGGGCTGTGCATCCGGTCCGACCCGGACCGACCCGGACCGGACCCGGTTGGACCCGGAACCGGAATGTAAAAAAAATTCGGACCGGACCCGGACCGGAATCTCAAAATTTCGGACCGGGACCGGACCGGAAAAATTCCGGTCCAAGACCGGACCGGACCGGTTGGACCGGTTGACCCGGAATTTTCAATTTTTTTTGAAATTCCGGTCCAAAATTTCGGACCGGTTGGACCGATTTGGACCGGTTGGACCGGTTTGGACCGGTTAGACCGGAATTTTTAAGAAATAAGCATAATTCCGGTCCAAACCGGTCCGGACCGGAAAAAACCGGGTCAGGACCGGAAAAAACCGGGTCAGGACCGGAACCCGGAATCGCCCAAAATGATGGACCGGAACCCGGACCGGAATTTTTTATTCCGGGTCCGGTCCGGTCGATTCCGGTCCGGTCCGGTCCATTTTTCCGGTCCGACCCGGATTTTGCACACCCCTATTAGAAAGTCACTCGATATCTTAGTAGAGGCCGCCAATGTGCGGGCGGGGTTGGGTGTCCTTTGTGGGCTTCCCAACACGTACTCTCACCCCTTACTCAGAACCTCGGTTTCCGGATGCCCGAAACCGTTGGCGCACGAGAGTCATTCTATACACGATAACCAGTAGTGACGGTATCGGTATCGCAATGCAAAGGGACGAGCCCAATAAACTCTGACATCGGAAATGGGCCGTATTTTGTACACGGCCCACTACGACATAGAGTGGGTTCGAACGGGCCCGAACTCCCACAAAGTTCGGTGGCAACTCCACTTAGATTTAAATTTCAATTCGATCCTTTCTCATATGGAGATTCATTCGCCTCCCCAAACCCGCGCGTGGCCGCGTCGGGGTGGACCTATGTCATGTCCACAATTTGGCGACTCCGCTGGGGATTAACTGATGCGTGACTTACCATCGGCATCCTCAGGGTGAGACTCAAATAGAAATCGTTTGACTAATACAATACGCATTTTAGTTTTACGGTTCATGCATAACCCCATATTTTCCCGGGCCGGTACTCATGACCGACGTCCCACTATACCGTGATGTACTCCAATATGGATATGTCAAAGGTGTCCATAGTCGATTCGAGTGGGTTTCGCGGCATGTTCTAAGCTCAACTCGACTTAGAAAGTCCGTCCCGATCAACGTCTAGACTATGTGCACTGGTATAGACCCTATCTAGACCGACCAAGACTTAGTGTAAAGCATACATGACGTCGTTATAATGCTTGCCTGACTACATGCTACTTGGTTTCCGTGTCGTTTTCAAAAACCGTCAACTTTTCAAAAATACATCTTTTTCAAGATATTCATTTTCAAAACCCGGGACGTATACCAAATTTAGGACTTATGATTTTACTCAAAATAGCCTACTTTTAGCCGGTATGCTGCCCATTTCAAAACTCGAAATTATTTTCGAACTTTCAAACTTGTGGCCCGATGCACTTTCCGATTTTCTCGAAAAATCGGGCCCTTCCCCGAGCTTGCTCGGATTTTTTTTCAAAAAACAATCCATTTTCAAAACGTTCCTCTTCTTACGACTTCCCGTATTTAGCAGTGTCGGGTCGTGTCATAAGTCGTCGAGGTCTTTAGCGTCGAAACTCCGTCGATCCTACATCGCGGGTTTCTTCCCCATCCCAGTCCGCCTTATTAGACTAAGGCAAGGCCCACCTACGTAGGACATACTCCTACACAGGAGGGCCCGTTTACACGATCGAGTATAAAAGTCTGGGGATGTCTCACGTGGACCTTCTTTCGAACAGGACTAGGCCCACCCGCTGAATCCTAAAGAAGGCCCACTTTTCACAAGTCACCCGTCTTGGTGTCTTTTCCGAGTCATTTCCCTTTTCAGTCTTGTTCGGGATGTACTTTCTATTCCGGGATTCAGGCTAGTTTAATTCGTCACAACAGACATGAGTCGAAGCTCCGGTGTCAATTATCCAGGTTAAATTAGTCTTACCGTTGAGCCGAATCATGTTGGCAACAACTTCCGGCTCACCAGACACGGCGTTCACTTTTATTGTACCAACAGAAGAAGAAGTCTCTCCTGATCCTTTATTAGGACGGCGATCAGAGGGATAACCATGTTTTAGCCAGCAACGACTTTCCGTATGCCCATCCTTAGTACAGAAAGTGCATTTGTACCAAGGACGTCCACTCTTATCTGGTTGTGGCTGCTTCCCACTGTTACTGTCACGAATAGAAAGAGCCATAGGAGTTGCGGAATCATTATGAGACTGAGTTAAAGACTGTACCTCTTCCTCTTGCACAAGACGAGAATAAACAAGCTGAATTGACGGCAAGGGTTTAGTGCCCAGAATTTGTGAGCGGACCGTTGCATAGAAAGACTCGAGCCCCATTAAAAAATAACGAACATGATCTGCTTCCCATCGTTTGCGCAAAGTAACATTTAAGTCACACCGGCAACCGGAACAGTTACAGGATGGTAATGCATCGAAGTCATTGATGTTGTCCCATAGCTTCTTCATACGTCCATAATAATCCATAATTGACTCACCGGATTTTTGTTTGCAATCCGACAAGTCGCTTTGAATTTGGTAAATTTTAATTTCATTTCCAACCGTGAAACGCAAGCGAATATCTTCCCATAATTCGTAAGCCGTTTCACGATAAGAAATTGACGATCGAACACGCGGTTCAATAGTATTAAAAATCCACGCGACAATAAGGTAATTAATAGCCGTCCAATCCTCGACCTCGCTTGAATCAGACGGTTTATTCTTCAGTGTTCCATCAATAAATCCCAGCTTCCTCTTAGCTCCTAACGAAACCCTAAAACCCTTTGCCCATTCCTCATAATTCTCTCCAAGTAGAACGACATGAGTAATTTTCGCCCCGGTACCATCGTGTGAGGAAATAGCATAGATTGGGTTGGGAGTGGAGGAGTCTCCAATCTTTTTATCATCAACCTTGATGAAAAGAAAAATTTATGCAAGAAGAACTTGCTCCGATACCATAAAGGTAGAAATGTTAACGGAAAGAAGAAAGGAATTGTTTTGAATTGTGTTTGCGTGTGTTTCATTGATGTCAGGCTCTTAACTTTATACAAATTTACAACCACTAATTTAGGACAATATTGACCTGTTTCCTAAGAATGTTGAACTATATCCTAATAAGAAGGAAACAAGATAAATACAATTATACACAAAATCATAATATTCGGATATTATCCGAATATCATGCTAACAGAAGTGCAATAGGGGGAGGGGAAGAGGGACGACGGAGGGATGACGTCAGCGACGGTGAGGGACGGCGGAGGAGGGAGAATGGGAAGGGATTTAGTGGGAGTTTAGGATTGATTTTGGAGGGTTTAGGGGAGTCTGATGCGCGAGCGTCGCGACCCGCACGATCAAACAATATTTATAAACTCTGAAATACTACTACGTAGTAGCGGCAAGTCGGGATCGATCCACAGGGACGGTCTATGTGAAGTCGGTCAAGTCAAAGTCCGAGAGTGATTGGGTCGAGAAGGAGGATTTCGGACGAGTAGAACCAGACTGACTAAACGAGCTACGGAACTAAGGTGAGAAACTATTAATGGGAAAGGCGTTAGGGAGAGTCGGGGAGTCGGAAATTAAGGTAAGGGTGCCATTGCAAGAATTATCACAAGATGTATAAGGGAGGTGTCACCTTTCGGTTTCCCTACCAACCAAGCCTAAACCCGCTTTCGCGACGAATAAACTAAAGTCTCAAGACGGAATTACCCAAACCCCGAGTTTCCCCATATTGATCCGGGTGAGTCAAGTCAACCTAGGTGATCAAGCTAAAGTCAATCAAGACGCAACAATTCCAATCAAGACAAATCACCCTCAAATGCAATATTCTCACAAGATAAAACCTTTATCTAGAATTCCTCCTCCCCTAGCCCCCTAACTGAAATCTACTCACTACCCATAATAAAACTAACACTAAGGAGACTAGGAGAAAGACTAAACATACTAAAAATAAAACTAATTAATGGAGAAAGGGAGAAGAAAGAAACTACCAACAATGGAGAAACTAAAGGACTAAGATGAAGATTAACATAAAGATTGAATCTTGGAGAAGAAAATACAAGAACTTGTCACCAATTCTTGCAAAACTCTTCAATCTTAACCATAAACCCAAATCTTCAACAAAGATGGAAGCTTTATTACAAATTATAGAGTAATTTAATCTAATAATATCTATTAAGTTTTTGGAGATTTTTTTACTATGAAAACTTACTACAAACTACTACTACTAGAGATCTTCTACCCTACTCCTACTCCTAAGAGGCTCACTTAAGGCACACTCAAGGCTCAAGAGTGGCACAAAACCCTAGGTTAAGTATTTATAGAGCTTCTTAATGGGTCACACAAGCTTAAGGCCCATAATCCAATTCCTCTTCATTTAAGCTAGACCTTCACCCTTTGCATCTTCATGGGGTGAAACTTCACCCTGCGGCTTGACGAATTAATCCTACCGGGTAAAATTTAACCCGGTGAGATTTTCTTCTCATTTTGCGGTTTTGGCCTCTTTTCTCCATCGGGCGAAATTTCACCCGGTGGGCGAAATTTCGCCCGGTCATTTCGCCCGGTCAACTTATAGGGTGAAATTTCACCCTATGAAATTTTTGTCCAAAATGGCAATCTGGGGAGGAACATCGTCGGGCGAAATTTCGCCCGGTCAAATTCTCATCGGGTGAAATTTCGCTCTGTGACTTCAGAGGGTCATAACTCTCTCGTTTGAACTCCGTTTGGGGCGTGTGATATGCCGTTGGAAAGCTAAGAAGATAAGCTTTCACCTCCAACTTAAATCGCTTCGATCCAAGGTCTAAAACTCTAGATATTATCATTTGAAATTCAACCTCTCCGGTGAAGATGCCCAATGGACTATAGTTTTTCCTTTTTGCTCAAGGTTTCGCCTCTTGGGTTTGGACTTTGGATTTTAAGTTGTGTGCTTTGCTTTTCGGATGGTATCCCTCTCTTTCATGCTCATAGAAGCTCGGACACGCTTTTGGTCTAAAATCCTATCAAAATAGACAGAAAACTACCAAAAACACGTAAAATGCAAAAGAAAGACTCTAATGCGAGAATTACTCAAAATATGGCGATAATCGCACTCTAATCTCGCAAAACGGAGGAAAAACGCGTCTAAATGGGAGGAAAAGCGGTCCAAATTTGGCACACAACAATTCCCCCACATTAAACCGTTGCTCGTCCTCGAGCAAAGACCCAAAAAGAAATTAGCTACTACTTACTAAGCTAGACTACGCTAAGCCGATACGGGGCAATTAACGGGCCCGCTCCGTCCCTTCAACTCACATCAAAATACCCATGAGGTAGAGTACTCCCATGCAAGGCAAGTTGGGGCTTGCTCAAAATGGTGGACGCGACTAAACACACAAAAACACATAACAGGAAAGAGTAGGCGCATCCAAAGCAAAAATAAAACACTGAATCCCTCATCGAGACGGCGGGGAAGACACCGATTACTTACCTTAAACAACAATAAACTTTCCAAGATAAATGACCCACGTAAACAAGGACCAAAGCCTAATACTATGACAATTAAGAAATATAAGTGTTGATAACTTAGCCTAGGTCCTCCTAATCTTCTAAAGGGGTACGACGGGGCGTATAACGGAGTGGAAAAAGTGAACCATGGATTCGTTCGACACTGTAGGTAGGTGCAGTCCCGCTCTCTTTGGCTAAGCCAAGAGGATCATTCCAAACTCGAATTTCCTGAATTAGCCCAAACAAAAAGTGGAGTGTTTACAATTTTTGGGGTGGATCGACCAATCACCGCTATCTTCCTTCCTCGAGACTCGGTCCTCTAGTAGGCACTTCACGGCGATGAATCGATCAAAGGGCTTTATTTTATTTTCTTTTTCTTTTTCTTTTCTTTTTCTTTTCTTTTTTCTTTTTTCTTCTTCTTCTTCTTCTTCTTTTTTTGAAGGAGATGTTTTTGATGATATGATTTCATTTGAAGCTCCTTTTCTCTCCCTTATTTTTCATATTTTTGTGCCCTTTTCTCTTACTTTGGTTTGCCCTTTTTTTTGGCTTTTTGATGTGGTTCAAAACCAAGCTTGGAGGTTATTTTTGTGTAAACTTATTGTGGTGATGTATAGGTGGAGGAAAAATAGGTAATCGAGAATGCGCGCGCCATCCCCGGATAACCCACAAAAAGGCGGAAAAAATTTGGACTAAAGGTGCAATGGTCATTCGAGTAAGATCACCTAGAAAACGGGATGCGGAAACCAAGGCCTAACTCCTCCATGAGTGGTCAAGGTGGTCAAATGCAAACCCCGAAGTAAACCTCTAATAGAAAAGGTGGACTCAAGCTAAAGGATCAACAAGTTCATTGATTTAGAGTCATTCTACTAGATTAAGGTCCAAAATCTACAATGGGTTATCTACAATGGAATGTAAACTCTTGCAATAGTTTGTAATCGGATTTTCAAAAATATTTAGTCCTAGACACGCTATACAAAAGCAAAAGGAACACACGAAAAAGAAAAGGCAAATAAAAGAAAACACGAGTAAAGTCATGCACTTCGTACTCCATCACCATTCAAGCACAAAAATCAACCACAACACCCAAAATGCTCATCTCTTCGAGAGCCTCCCAATAGCAACAACCTAACTCCTCTACAAAAGTAAAGAAGAAAGAAGGAAGGAAGTTACCAAACGGGGTGCTTTCATAATCTCTTCAAATTGTGCTATCAAGGTGGTGGTTACCTGTAAGAGTAGAGAACAGGACTATACAAGAGACACGAAAACATAACGAAAAATAGAAAATGGAAAGAAAAGGAAAATAAAAAGAAAATGTTTTTGGTTTTTCAAAAAATTTCAATTTTTATGGTTTTTGAAAAGATTTTTGATAAATAAAAGGATAGTAGATCTCTCCCCCACACTAAAACTGTGCATTGTCCTCAATGCACGAGCAGGGGAAAAGATCGAAAAAGACAGAAAAAGAAAATAAGAAAAATCTTTTTGGATTTTTATAATTTTTCAAATGTTTTTGGATTTTTCAAAAAAAATTGAAGAAACAAAACAAACGAAAAGAAAATGATAAAAGGGTGGCGGGCCTAGGTGCAATCACATCACCTAGACCCTAGCCAAGTGACTAAGAAAATGAGAATAAAATAAAAGAAAATAAATTAAAAGAAAGGATGAAAAGGGGCGTAGGTGTAGCCACGTCACCTAGCCCGGATTAAGAAAAATTTGGATTTTCAAAAGGTCAATGGCGTAATCACATCGCCAAAAGACCGGGAGAAATACTAAGGCCGCTTTGGCCGCAACAATCGATCAATGGGATAGCTTGCAAAGTTATGTTAGAGATAAATCAATCACAATGACAATAGGATAAAAGGAATAAGAACGGAATCAACCAAAGGACATGCAATTATAGATGATTAAAGACTCACCGACCCAATCCACACACAAATACACAACACACACACCACTGACTGTGAGAGAGGGTCTAGTTTGAGTGATTGTCCGACGCAAATGAAGCGCTAGAAGACCCATAGAAAAAGAGTATACCCTCGGAGGATGGCTCAGGAGAAAACTCCTCCGGACCGTCGCTAAGCGAGAGGGCAAAGTCGGATTCAATCTCACATAGGTCATAGATCGTACGACCTTCGGGTAATTCGTAGTGTGCATACTCCCAAACTCCCCTTCCTCCCGACTCAGTCTTGGTCAGTCGGAATTCACCGGGACCCAAGGGTAGGTCCCAATTGTGGTGAACAAGGATAGTGGTTCGGTGTGTGTTTGGAACTATTAAAGCTCTTCCACGGCTAATGTAGACGAGGCGCTGATGAGGTACATGAAAGATCCAGGTCGAAAAATAGGCCTCGTCAAGCCATGTGGAATTGTCTAGTGGGGTGAGGTGGTCGGTCGAATAACCCAATTTGTTCGCAATTACTGTCACAAGACCTCCACAATCTAAGGAGGGGCGTTGGGTGACAATGATACGGTGAAAGTGCAACGCCACGACAAATGGTAGGTCTAAAGGGTTAGGGTTACCCAACAAAGAGTCACAAATCAATTGCAAGACACACACATTAAGAGTATAAATATTATCGGCCGAGGGTAACAAGTAGTGGGAGAGCATCTCGCAAAAATAGCGAATTGCGGGGTTACGAATTTCCGAGGCAAAGGATAAATTAGCCTCGTAACCCCCTTTACAGCGTGATATGCGCTTCCAAAGATCTCTCCTAGATACACAGGCTTGTACATTGCTCGAGGGTTCACTAATTCCGGTACCCGATAAGGGTAGGCCTAGCGCAAGGCCGAACTCCGAAATAGTCAAACGGTGGGGTTTGCCGAATAGTCTGAATTTGACCACTCTTGGTGTGGTCGGATTGTCAATGGCAAACATTTCTAGGAACTCGCAAGTAAGGTCTTTATAGGTGAAGGTCGCGAGGCTAAGGAGCTCGCTAGTTCCGGTCCTCGACGATAACTCTTTAATATCGTCTACTATTCCTAGATTGGTCATTGTGTGGGGACAAGGCCACCTAGTGCTCTGAAAGATCTTTTCAGAGAAGGTCTGAGCTAGAGAAGTATTAAGACAAGGTAAATTTGTAGGCTTAGAAGACTTAGAAGATTTGGAAAATTTGGAAGATTTAGAAGGTGTAGAAGTCGAAGTCATACCTTGCTTTCGAGCGGCTCGCTTTGCCCTTGTCTCCATAATAATAAATTTGCAAGAATATTCCCAAAAACTTTAGCTTCACCTCTTCAAGCGCCCAAAATAATCACCCAAGATGGAGAGGAGGTATGAATGTGGTTGGGGTATGGTGGTTTGATTTTATGAGGACTGATAAGGTGAAATGAATGTAAGGTGAAGGTGATATAAATAAAGGTAGTTGAGGAGGGAAATGAAAGTTTTTAAAGTAGATTGTAAATATTTGGTGTTTATGTTTTGGAGGGAAAGTTATGTGGGATATTTGGGAAGGAGGGAATTGATTTTGTAGTGAGGAAATAGGGTAAAGGTGATCCGTTCAAGCTCATGTCGCCGGGTGAAATTTCACCGGTCAAGCACCATCGGGTGAAATTTCACCCGACGGTATTTCGTCATGAAAATCGACTTTGCCAACTTTTTTCCACCCGGTGAAAATCTCACCGGGCGAAATTTCGCCCGGTGGTGTCTTCGTCAATTCCGACAAATCTGGCAACTTTTTCGTAGGGCGAAATTTTGCCCGGTCAGATCTCACCGGGCGAAGTTTCGCCCGGCGGTCTTGTTTTCTTCGTTTTTCCGCCTTGCCATTCTATGGCTCTTCAATAATCACCTAAAAATTTAAAATAACGACACAACTCACATTACATAATCAATATCTCCCACAAACATGCTTGTGATCTTCAAATTAAGCTCCATAACTTTTCCAAAAGCTTGATCTTCATCCAAATAAATGCTCCATGGCGAAATCCAAGTTCATCCATTGTTCTCAAGCTAACAAAGCTAACAAACACAAAGAAATATGATACATATATACAAGGTGGTTGTTGAGGATACCACCAAACCTACATCAAATTGAGAGGAGGTTAACCAATGCTCCCCAACGGGAGCTCACCAAGTTTCTCGGTAACAAAGGTCTCACGAACGTGGCCGGCATGATAAATCTTTAAGCGTTGTCCGTTAACCATAAACTTCCCGGTTTTCGGGCTTGAGATTTCAATTGATCCATATGGTTGTATCTTGGTCACCACGAATGGACCCGGCCATTTCGATTTCAACTTACCGAGGAAAAACTCATTCGAGTGTTCAAGTAAAGAGCAATTCAATGCTCTTAGAAGTAGATCAAACAATTTTGCATGGGACTCAAAGAAATGACAATATGAAGCATTGATGCACAAAGATATCACATAAACATAAGAGGTCAAAGCAAATAGGAGAGTATCCATCATGCCTCCATGTTCAAAAGGCGCTTTCATGTCATTGTTAAACTCTTTATGTGAGTGAGGAAGGAATATCAAAGAGGATGTAGGATATATGGTGTAGGAACCATTCAAGTCTAGCTCAAATGAGGCTTGTAAAGAGGTAAGGAGAGACATTTTATCAAGAAGGTGAGGGTAAAAGAAGTCATCCTTAGATAATACCTCAATAATGATCACATTAGAGTACTCCTCATCCTTTCCATTATCACTCAAAGTCTCATACTCCTCAATAAGGTGGGTCTTAGGAGCTTCTCCACCATTCGCTCCATCATCAAACATTTCACCCTCTTCACTTCTAACTCCCTCTATCATGCGCTCAAATAGAGGGATTATGCATCACAACCTCACATAAGTTCTCAATTGTCGGATTTTCAAAGGTGTTGTTCATGGAAAGCTCAATAGGCTTATCACAAATAGTTGTAGGTATGTCCTCAAATTTACTCTCATCATCAACAAAGTGGGGGATGCAATCATTCTCAGGGGAAAGAACGGGGTTCTCAACCTCCATTAACACACAATCATCATCCCTCTTCATGTCAAGAACATCACAAGACATACTCACAATTTCCTCATTATAAGGCTCATCAACACCCTCAAATTCCTCAACAAGAGTCTCCTCAATCACCTCATCACCAACACATCTCCTACTCCCAAGATTATCGTCAAGTGTCACATTTAAAGGCTTGGAGCTTATATCATGTTGCATAGAAGAGGAATTAATTAGCTCAAGCACATCATCATTACAAGACACATTGACATCATCATAATTCTTACATGAGTCCATAAAATTATTATCAAGAGCATCATTATCAATCAAATGCAATGGAGAATCATGCACAATACATATATTCAAAGGGAGTGGGGGGGTGGGGGAGCATGTTGGGATTGAACAATATGCACATCATCTTCTTCATCTTCTTCTTCTTCTTCTTCTTCGTATATTATATCCAAATAAGAAAAGGGTAGAGGTGAAGAGGAAGCATTAAATTCATGTTTCACATCATCGCAAATGGCATAAGGTGAAGAATCATGCAAATTATTCACAAAAATTGGAGAAGAGTTAACAAGAGAGGATTGAACATTACAAACAAGAGAGGAAGATTCAACTCTCGGTGGTTCTCTCAAAGGTGTCACTCTCCCATATCCCTCACGGAAATCGGTTCTAGCCACTTTCTCAAGCAATAATCTCGCCTCATCATCTCCTAATTCATAAAAGTTACCACCGGTCGAAGTATGAATCAAGTCTCTAACGTGTTCAAGCAAGTTGTCAAAGAATATAATGGTGGTTAGCCAAACCGGAATCCCATGGCGTGGGCAATATGTCAATAAATCTTGAAATCTATCCCAAGCATCACTTAAACACTCAAACTCACCTTGTTCAAAGGTAAGGATCTCTCGTCTAAGTTTATTGGTCTTGTGATGTGGGAAGAAATGGTTTAGAAAGGCTTGAACAAGTTCATCCCAAGTACAAAATGTGCTAGGTGGATAAGAACGTAGCCATCTCTTGGCTTTACCTCCAAGGGTGAAAGGAAAAACTAAGAGTTTAAAGGTGTTAATTGGCAAACCGTTCTTCCTCGCAACTAAACAATTTGTATGAAATTTCGTAAGGTGGTCAAGCACATTTTCATTAGGCAATCCCCAAAACATATCTCTTTAAAGCACCGTGATAAATACTTGATCCACTTCAAATTTCGCTCTATCCTCATCTCTAATGGTAATAGGTGAGGTAACCATGTGGTCATAGAGTCTACTGTGGTCGACTAACGTCATCATGAGAGGCATAAAAGGGATTGGTCAACGAATGAGATGAATGCAAGAGACAAGCAACATGAACACCAAGAAGCAAACAAAAAGACTAACCTTTTTTATTATTATTATTTTATTTTATTTTGTTTTTTTTGGTTTTTTTTTTGGTTTTTTTTTACCCAAACACAATGACTAAAACTCAATTAACTATCGCCGTCCTCGGCAACGGCGCCATTTTGATGCGAGAGCGTCGCGACCCGCACGATCAAACAATATTTACAAACTCCGAAATACTACTACGTAGTAGCGTCAAGTCGGGATCGATCCACAGGGACGGTCTATGTGAAGTCGGTCAAGTCAAAGTCCGAGAGTGATTGGGTCGAGAAGAGGGGTTTTGGACGAGTAGAACTAGACTGACTAAACGAGCTACGGAACTAAGGCGAGAAACTATTAATGGGAAAGGCGTTAGGGAGAGTCGGGGAGTCGGAAATTAAGGTAATGGTGCCATTGCAAGAATTATCACAAGATGTATAAGGGAGGTGCCACCTTTCGGTTTCCCTACCAACCAAGCCTAAACCCGCTTTCGCGACGAATAAACTAAGGTCTCAAGACGGAATTACCCAAACCCCGAGTTTCCCCATATTGATCCGGGTGAATCAAGTCAACCTAGGTGATCAAGCTAAGTCAATCAAGATACAACAATTCCAATCAAAACAAATCACCCTCAAATGCAATATTCTCACAAGATAAAACATTTATCTAGAATTTCTCCTCCCCTAGCCCCCTAACTAAAATCTACCCACTACCCATAATAAAACTAACACTAAGGAGACTATGAGAAAGTCTAAACATACTAAAAATAAAACTAATTAATGGAGAAAGGGAGAAGAAAGAAACTACCAACAATGGAGAAACTAAAGGAGGAAGATGAAGATTAACATATATTGAATCTTGGAGAAGAAAATACAAGAACTTGTCACCAATTCTTGCAAAACTCTTCAATCTTCAACATAAACCCAAATCTTCAACAAAGATGGAAGCTTGATTACAAATTATAGAGTAATTTAATCTAATAATATCTACTAAGTTTTTGGAGATTTTTTTACTATGAAAGCTTACTACAAACTACTACTACTATTAGAGATCTTCTACCCTACTCCTACTTCTAAGAGACTCACTTAAGGCACACTCAAGGCTCAAGAGTGGCACAAAACCCTAGGTTAAGTATTTATAGAGCTTCTTAATGGGCCACACAAGCTTAAGGCCCATTATCCAATTCCTCTTCATTTAAGCTAGATCTTCACCCTTTGCATCTTTATGGGGTGAAACTTCACCCTGCGGCTTGACGAATTAATCCCACCGGGTGAAATTTTACCCGGTGAGATTTTCTTCTCATTTTGCGGTTTTGGCCTCTTTTCTCCATCGGGCGAAATTTCACCCGGTGGGCGAAATTTCGCCCGGTCGTTTCGCCCGGTCAACTCATAGGGTGAAATTTCACCCTATGAACTTTTTGTCCAAAATGGCAATCTGGGGAGGAACATCGTCGGGCGAAATTTTGCCCGGTCAAATTCTCATCGGGTGAAATTTTGCCTTGTGACTTCAGAGGACCATAACTCTCTCGTTTGAACTCCGTTTGGGGCGTGTGATATGTCGTTGGAAAGCTAAGAAGATAAGCTTTCACCTCCAACTAGAATCGCTTCGATCCAAGGTCTAAAACTCTAGATATTATCATTTGAAGTTCGACCTCTCGGTGAAGATGCCCAATGGACTATAGTTTTTCCTTTTTGCTCAAGGTTTCGCCTCTTGGGTTTGGACTTTGGATTTTAAGTTGTGTGCTTTGCTTTTCGGACGGTATCCCTCTCTTTCATGCTCATAGAAGCTCAGACACGCTTTTGGTCGAAAATTCTATCAAAATAGACAGAAAACTACCATAAACACGTAAAATGCAAAAGAGAGACCCTAATGCGAGAATTACTCAAAATAAGGCGATAATCGCACTCAAATCTCGCAAAACGGATGAAAAACGGGTCTAAATGGGAGGAAAAGTGGTCCAAATTTGGCACACAACAGAGTCAGGATGATCTGGGGCTTTGAATTCTGATGTTTGTTTACGTTTTTTTTACTAAACGGGCTGCGTCGAATAATCCGTCGCAAAACCTGCCATTATTACACCGCATATCTTTTTTTAAATGATAATAAGGGGGGCGTGAATGCAATGAATAGCCATAAGAAGGGATGTAGCGAAAATCTATGCCATAAGAAGGGATGTAGCGAAAATCTATGCCATTATCGACGATGTCTATGCTTTCGAGGCCAAGTTTGTAGGCTTAGTGTGGCCTTATGTCAACCGTAGTAACAATTGAGTTGCTCACGAAATAACTCATTTTAATCCTGGTCATTTTCCTTTCTTTAGAAGGTGGGAGGGGTTCCTTCCCTTGTGTTTTGAACAATTTGTTGTTTTCGATTTGAATGATAATTCTTAGTTCTGCTTCGGGAATTTAAAAAAATTGAAACCGCGTATCCACACATAGGTGGTGGCCGTTTGTCCATGGATAACAATACTAAGGTTCTGTTTGGCAAATAGCAGTAGCAGATTCATAATAGCAATTAACAATAGCAGAATACGGTTAGCTGATTGTATTAGCAGGTTTGACTATCAAATTAAATTAGCAGAATTAAGAGATAGTGTTTGGTAATTAGCAGATTATGGAAGAATTGAGTTATTTTAAGGTATAAATTCAATATGCTGTTTCAATATGCCCCTAGTAGGGGCATATTCGTTTACCAAATACAAGAAATTAGTAGTTTGATGGTCAATCTACTATTTAGGCCAGAATCTACTAATTTTTCCTCAATATGCGGTTTACCAAACGAGGCCTAAATGAAAACTGAAATGACACTAAATTAGAGTCGAATAAAGAGGAGTGAACTGTGAAGGGTGTTTTGAAAGGAAGTCTAATTCTCCGCATGTACCTAAGGCAGGCAGCGAAAGAAAGAAAGAAAGGGAGCAGTGAGCAGTGCAGTGGAGGGAATTTGAAATCAGAAGGGAGAAAACCCTAAAAACGCATGGAAGCCATGGCATCTCCCATGGAGGTGGAGGTGGAGATGGAGATGGAGCAAGCGGGCGTGAATGGCAACAACAGCAAAATAACACCGTGGGTTGAAAAGTACCGGCCTCACTCTCTCGCCGACGTCGCCGCCCACCGTGACATTATCGACACAAGTAACTCACCATTTCATTCACTACTACTATTACAATTGATTGATTGATTGATTGATTGATTGATGCGCAGTCGATAGGCTGACGAGCGAGAACAGGCTGCCCCATTTACTACTATACGGGCCTCCTGGTACGGGCAAGACTTCCACCATTCTCGCTGTTGCCCGCAAGCTCTACGGCAATCACTTCCACAACATGATTCTCGAGCTCAACGCTTCCGACGACCGCGGCATTGATGTTGTCCGTCAGCAGATTCAGGACTTTGCCAGCACCCACAGCTTCTCTTTCGGGTGCCGTGCCCACTCCCTGCTCCCTCACCTATTACCATTACTATTACTATTACTGCTCCTCTTCTCTTCTCACTATTTTACTTCACGCAGCGCCAAGGCACATGTCAAATTAGTGCTGCTCGATGAGGCTGATGCAATGACCAAGGATGCTCAGTTTGCTCTGCGTCGAGGTCTTCTCTTCTTTCTCCTACCATGACCCTGATGCAATGCCCAAGCCACTGTCTTGTTTAGTTTTTACTGACTATTATTGTTTTCCCCTACTTTTTGGTTGCATTGCATGTTCAAGTGATTGAGAAGTACACTAAAAGCACAAGATTTGCTCTCATTTGTAACCATGTCAACAAAATCATCCCCGCTCTTCAGTCCAGGTGCACCCGCTTTCGTTTTGCTCCTCTTGATGCTTCACATGTCACTGACCGCCTTAAACACGTCATTGCTTCAGAAGGGTTAGTTCATCTTCATCTATTAGATTACACAGTTTTTCCTTGTGAAGAAATGCATTTTTTATTCGTGAATTGGGTTTAGCTGTGTTAGTAATCGCCTAGATTATGCCCTTTTCTACCCTTTTGCTTCTAGCTTTGAAGTTTTCAAAGAAAATTGCATTGTCATGCATTGTTGTCTCATAACATAGGCTGGATGTTTCCGAGTCTGGCTTAGCTGCACTTGTACGACTGAGCAATGGGGACATGCGCAAGGCTTTGAATATTTTGCAGGTTTGTGATTTTTATGATATCTCTCTATATAAGCTATCATTAATTTCTGTCCCTACTTTCTTGAAAGTGAACGATAAACCATCTCGCACCATAATTTTATCATGTTGAGGACTGTGTCAACTCACTTGAACTTTCTTCTCTTTTAAATTACCCTAATTAGGAGGTAGTGCCATCTTCTCTTGTCTGTGCTGCCGGTTTTGACCACTATTTGAATTACCTTAATTAGGAGGCGGAATGATGCAAAAATAAAATGTTGTAGGAGGCAAAGGATCACCCGCGAAAATTTAATGGAAGAATCTGTGTTGACCTAATCTTTTTGAAAGTCATGGATTTATAGATATGGACATGGTCACATCAAATGATCAAACCTAGATTCATGCAAGCGGTGACTTTGGGCATGCTGTTTTTTTGGACTTTGTTCTCATTTTTTCTCTTGGTTTTTTTTTATTTTCCTTGCGCTATGATTATCTTTTTCGTTTTTATTCACTTTTTTTTTGGGTTCTTGTTGTGTTGTACTGGTGTTCCATTTTTTCAGTGTAAGGTATAAATGCAGTTCGATCATGTTTTAATTTCCCTTGTTTTCCCCCTTCTCATTTTGTGCTCTCTGCTTGTTTTTTAGTCATTGCTAATGTTAGTCAGGCTTCTTTAGAAACACATTAACAGTACCTCAATGTCCGTAGGTCTCTTGCGGATTGCAAGGTAAGGGAGTTCAAATGTACACAGTTATTCTTACCCTTGTGTTAGCAACACACTGTGACTGATTCCGAATGACTCAAAATATTGCGTCAAGACGTGGATCGAATGATCGCCATTTCACGATTAAAACAAGCATATCCAGTATAGCTAGTTATTTGCTATATTCCATCAGAATCTGGAACCAGAGAATAATAAGTGCTAGATTATTTCAAAATTTCCATGTTCTAAACTTCGATGTCACACCCATGTTCGCTCGTCAAACTCTCAAACACTTGTATGCATAGCAACATGAAGGGTCATAGTAACATAGCTGCCCATATTTTATTGTAACTTGCTACATTTCTGTCTGTCTTATCTTCGCCCGGTATCAAGTTTTTATTAGGACTCTTGTTAGTTGATTTTACGCTATTAAAAATGACTTTGTTGTAGTAAAACATTTCGAAAGTCAACTTTTTTTATGGTCTTTACATTATGTGTTATTGACAATGGTATATTACTGGAGTGGGGATAGCTTGATTTTGGAATCTTCTGTAGCAGACATTTTGTTAATTGTGTTTTGCATGTAGTTGTATAACCAGTCATGTCAAGCTTGCTTCCTGCCTGATGAAGTGGTGTTTTCTTCTTCATTTTTTTTGTAGTCAACACATATGGCATCTCCGCAAATAACAGAAGAAGCTGTGCACCTATGCACAGGAAATCCAATGCCCAAGGATATTGAGAAAATATCATACCTGCTTCTCAATGAGAGCTTTGCTACTAGCTTTAATGGTATCCAAGAAATGACACTGTTTTGTTACCTTCTTTATCATTCTTATTCTTGTTATAATTGTTTATGTTATTGTTAACTTTGTTTAGGAATTTCGGAGATTAAAACAAAAAAGGGTTTGGCCTTGGTAGACATCGTAAGGGAAGTAACAATGTAAGCCTTTTCTGCCCTACATCTGACTATGGATTTTTGTAACTCTTTATCTAATGGGAGGTATCCACAATGACAGGTTTGCTTTCAGGATCAGGATGCCAGCAGATATTCGGGTGCAACTAATTAATGATTTGGCTGATATAGAGTGTGTACTATTGACTTTTTTTTTTTTTTTGATATGAGCATTATTATAGGCTTACAGCTGTCTACACCTTTGATTCCTCAAATAACACCTACTCTTCTAAACTAAATTTTTTTGGACTCTTTTCAAGCACCCTTTCCTCTAGGCTCTAGCCCTTTAAGAATAAGTCTCTAAACTAAATTTTATGTCGCCATTGGTAACAAGTATTCTTATAACTGGCGGGTATGAATCAAGTACAGTACAAAATCCATCCTTTCTCCACGACATTTGTATTGTAAAGTGCTTTCTCGGACTTTGCCACATCTTGATTGCTCCTGAAGTGATTTATAAGGCTTGAAATAGACATTTCTAATGAAGGTTGTTAGGCTTGACTTTGAAACTTTGTGATAGAGTGAGTTGGCTATTACTTGATTGCGGTATGGAGAATGTTCGTCATTTTTTTGGTAACATCACTGAGTTTGTCCCAACTTTAGAGAGACAAGTTTTGAAGAAAGCCATATTAGTATCACTCCTATCTAACTTAGTTACGACACAATTTGTTTCTTGCACTACACGTGTGTACTTTATCATATATTTTCTGTAGATTGGAACCCATCTCAAGAATAAAGATTAACTTGGCGAAGGGAAGCATTAGGTAAAGAATGAAAATGTAAAGGGGATGACTGCTGTTCATTGCTTTTGAGTTTGGGGGTTTTTTGGAGCTAGTTTTGAGTGGCAAGGAGGTTAGATGGTTCAGAAGGGAAATATTCTACTTTAGGAGGCAATGTCACCTGAATTCTATATTCTAGATCAACTTGTTCTTCACCTTTTCTCCTGCCTTCTTCCCTTTTCGTTGTACTATTTCCCTGTCCAAGTTGCTAATGGGTGTAGCTAATCGGGCTGAAATATAATGAGATTTTGTATAACGGATGAGAGGTTGCCTCTTAAGCTGAAAGAAGAGTTAGGTTTGGTTTTGGCTGTTTGAAGCTACTATGTGGTCCTTTTATCTATTTGACGTTATTCGCAGAAAACACATTTTGTCATTTGGTGTTCTTTTGGTACTCGTAAATAATTGATGGGAATCAGGAAGCTTTTGCCCAGCTTCCATTAAGCATGACCCCATAACAGGCAAATCATTCCTTGAAAGATGCATGGAAAAGTGACTTGTGGATTAGTCATATTTAGCTCCGATATGTTTTTATATTTCCAGGCATGGTTACCAAATTCGCTAGGTGCCCTACGAATTGCGAATTGTTAAAAGCGAATTCTATAATGTTGCTTACTGAAAATACATATATCACACATTCTATAAGAGCGAATTGCGAATTGGTAAGGACGTATTCATAGTGAATTCGGTAACCATGTTTCCAGGTGTTAACTGACATTTGATTCCTTGATTCTTTTATGAAAGGTGTTGTAAACTTCTGAGTTTTGCCTTGTGGATTAGTGACGGACGACAAAATGCATACAAAAAAATGGTTTATTTTTGCTCGACGGATGTGAATGATGACAACTGACGAAGATTCTTTTCTTTGCAGGTATAGACTCAGTTTTGGATGTAACGATAAGCTACAGCTTGGATCTCTTATTGCCTCATTTACAACAGTTCGGTCCGCATTGGTTGCAGCTGCCAAGTAGATGTTCTTTCTACCATCACCCTAGAAATTGCCCTGACTGCTGCTTAATTTTGCTGATGCAACACTAACGTGTTTGGCCTCGCTATTAAAATTTAAAATGTGGAAGGTGTTCATATTCCCCTGTATTGTACTCCATCTACTATCCTTTTCGAATTGGAGATTGTACGCTATATTCTTGTTTAACTTATGTTATCTTCATTTGTTAGTTTAAATCAGTTGAGCTAATTCACTGTTAGATGTATCTAGTGTAGACATAGAAAAATCTTGCTTTCCAGAAGTTGGGAATTTTTTTAATGGCATGGGTTTTGAGTTTGACAGTATTAGACTTGAGTTGAAATTGAAGATGAAGTATTGAGGGATGTTTTAAAGTTTACCTAAACAGCAAATGATTTAGAAGCAATGTTGGCTAGTAACGTGTCTTCTATGAATTTGTGTTGTGAGTTGATACCAATTTTGTAACCCAGATTTCATTTATTATGGACAAAATAATTAAATTAAGCTAAAATTTGATATTAACTAGACATTGTTAATTTATTTTATTTACTCTACACTTTTAATCATTTTTTTAGTGCCTACACAATTCAAACAAATCAAGTATCCCTTGCATGAACCATGTCACCAAATATGTATTCACTGGTACTCAATGATAACCTGTTATTTCTCGATAATTTCAAGACACCGACATCTACCAATTTTAAATAAACGTGCTCACGGAATAGCTGCTAGAGGACTTACTGGAATTATCTGCTCAATTTCACTGCTTTTCTATCAAATTTTTACCTAGAATTTTAAATAAACGCGCTAACGGAATAGCTGCGAAAGCGCGAAAACTATGTTAATCATTGTATTACCAGCTGGCAAAAAAAAAATCTACCAATAAGGTAGTTGTAGGGACTAGGGAGTGATGATTGATCTGTCTCATTAGTGAAAAATGTGGATGAAAAGTTACTAGGACCCTGTTTGGTAACGGCATACTGAGGAAAAATTAGCAGATTTCAGTCTAAATAGTAGATTGACCATCAAACTACTAATTTCCTGTGTTTGGTAAACGGCATATTGCATATCATATTGGCCGGAATCTACTGTTTTTGAATATGCTGCTACTAAGAGCATATTGAAACAACATATTGAATTTATACCTGAAAACAACTCAATTCTTCCATAATCTGCTAATTACCAAATACTATTTCTTAATTCTGCTAATTTAATTTGATAGTCAAACCTGTTAATACAATCAGCTAACCGTATTCTATTATTGTTAACTGTTATTATGAATCTGCTACTGCTATTTGCCAAATAGGACCTAGAGGTCTGATCGACAAGACTTATGAAGTCAAACAATGTAAAAGTATTTCAAGCAGGGCATTGGAGTTGGAGTGATCAAAGTAAAATTGGGTTTTTGAAGGGCGAGGGAGTAGAGTTAATTGGCATGCATGGACTACTATTTGCGCATTGACCCTCAATTATTAAAAAAAACAAAAGAGATGGAAGATAACCAGATGCTCTTATAGTATGTATGCTCCAGAGTTTATTATAGTAGGAGTGATAAGCGCCAAAGTAGGGTGTGAAAACTGACAAGGTGATTGACGTATAAGAATAATAATTGACAGCTAGCTTCAACTCAAACACACACTTACATTTATAAACTACAGTAGTAAAGTTGATGAGTCATGAACTGCATGTATCAACTGAAGTGATCTGACAAGTATTATCAAATCACAATTTCTAAACCATACAAATTTGTAGTATGGTTTAATGAGCGCATGCTGAAACATGAGGGAATTACTTGGTATCAATCACGAGTTCATTACCTACTAATACAATCAGCTAACCGTATTCTGCTATTGTTAACTGTTATTATAAATCTGCTACTGCTATTTGCCAAACAGGACCTAGATGTCAATATTGAGGGTGATGAAGTAGAAGAAAATGTTCATGTGAAGCTTGATGATCTTGTTATTCCAGCCGCTCCAAATCCTAAGTTTGCATTTATTTCTAGACAAATTCTTGTTTGCGACGGATCAAATATCACACTTGTGATAAAACAAACAATTACTCCCTTCATACCATCATGTTCTTCCCACTTTTATTTGAATATGAGGAACATAATAATTAAATGGGAAGAACATTTTGGTTTGGAGTACTCTTAACAGAAAACTGGAGATTATTGGGCAACAAAGTACTCCGTAGTACATCTCTTTACCAAATCACATCAACGTCAACGTTCTCCATTAAGCGGAATGTTTTTACATAGTTGGAAGCAGCTGACTGCAGTGTCACAACTCACAACTCAGAAACTATGCTCTATGCTCTATGCTCTATGCTCTATGCTCTACTCCAGGAAATGTTCAAAACATCTGTTGGTGCAACCTGATAACTTACAAGTCACAAGTCTCTTTGTCTCCGAGTTCTATTGGCAATCTGTGAAGGATACAATTGAATTGTTAGGATTGAAAAACCTCAAAGAGAAGATTTCTTACACCACATTTACTAAACAAAATCTTCCTTTAACATGTTCAATTCAAATCCCATAACGTTGTCCAAGCAGGCATTATTCATGCCTGTGATCATATAAATGGAGAATAACTTAACGATCAACAACTGAATCCATCAATTTCTCTACTGCATAAGAATCGCGAACAGATCACTGAGTCATTCAATTTATTCAAAGCCAAAGAATAATGAGCCTACTAGTAATCAGGGAAAACTAAAAATCAGAACAAGTCCTAACAAAGCACAAGTTTACGAGCAAAAATCCTTCCAGTTATTTCTCTCCATTTCTTGTCCATTTCCTCTCATAAGCCTATTTTTTTTGTTATTAATCACATCTACCTCATCAATCACTTGCACCATTGGATCGTTTCATAATGGAATCCGGACCACTGAGAGGAAATGGAGAGAACAATAAATGGAGAGGACCCAAACACACATCACTCTACCCACCATCTCTTGACCATTTAAAATGTTGTATAGATACTTTCAAATCTCACTTAAGATGTAATAGACAGTATGCACATCTAACGATTGATGTGCTTGCACCAGAAAACCTGATTATACAACGAACAAACCCTAATCCCTAAACTATTTGAGGTTAGCAAACAGAAACCATCGTTGGGAATTGTAGGAAAAAAGAAAGCACAGACCATAAAATGATACTGCTTGGCAAAAGAGTAGAAAAAATATGATACAGGGCACACTAACAATGGAAGAGAATTCAACAAAGAGTCACAAGGGTGCAAGCTTAACCTTATGAGGATTCTTGTAGAATTTAGGGAGAACTGAGAATGTAAAAGACGAGAATTTTGTGTGATGAACATGATTAATGAATGATGTTTGTTACAGCACTTCTGAGTATTTATACAATTAGTAAGCTTCTTAACTACTTGTAACTAACGGTCTAACAACCACCTAGCGACTCGTAACTAACTTGCTAACAACTCTCTCAACGACTTCTAACAAACTATTATTCTACATCAAAATAAGAACATGAACCATTCTACTTGCCTGGCCCAACCACAGAAAAGATCTGACGGAAAATGTATGCCAGAGAAAAGATGTGGGGTGACAACTAAACAATGGCCGAAAAAATAAACAATTACAAGCACAAATTGCATACTAACCAAAAAAACAAGTACGAACGTTACTGTCTGTCAGAGGGATTTTTAATAATCCTTATTTTTCCAGATAAACGAAGTCCCAATTGTTGATCAGTAAACTACACCATGAGTGTGTAAGTAAACTGGCATCCAACAAATGCCGTATAAGAAATGTAAGAAACAAGACCTACCGCATTCTTGTTCTCATCAGAAATATTAGATGCTGGTATCTTTAAAGGAACTCTGTCCTGCTTACTTCTTTTTGGCTGACAATTTTTCTGCAAACCATTCACTGCATAAAAGAATAACTGGTCTTACAAAAAATAAAGTACAGATATTACTAAAGAACATCATTCCATGTTACAATTGTTGAATATTCTGACTTCCTCAAATGTTTATAATAGAAAAACTATGCACAAATGACAAAAGTTGCAAAATCTCAATACCCTGAAGTGCAAAGGGTCTAACATTGACAAAAGCACATATCATCCCAGAACTTATCTAGTTCAAAGTAAAGCACCTTTGCTGAAGCAAAGAGACACCCTCAATGAACAAGGTGAAGGAATTAGGCCAAAACACAAACGTGTCACGCGGAAGGCAGGAGTATATATCCCAAAGAATTGCCAAAGAGACAAGACAATCAATCAAGAGGATCATATAGAATAACAATTTTAGAATTATATTCACAAATCAAAATTATAAAGTTGTGTGATGTAAAAATTAATACTCCGGAAATTTTAGAATATTAATAATCTGCTATTAAATAAATTCACATATGTAGTGCACGAGGTCTATATTGGAGTAGTTATTTATAACTAATTTTATCAGTTATAGACTGTCAAAAACTGACCCGACCCTAAAACCCGCCCGAAAATGACTGCAACCTGAAAGGCTGAAAGTGACCCGATCCAATAATAGCCCGAATATTTTGGGTAAGAACCCGGACCCGACCCGAAAATAGGTAACTTAAAAAATATTAATATTATAGACTAAAATTTCTCAAAAATAGTATATTCCTTCACTAACATGTTCCACATTTCCGTTTTCGGAAGCTTCACTAGTTCCACTTTCATTCTTAGTACGAATACATCTTTTGTGGTTCCCATTATTTGTGACCCCTTTTTTTTCTCCCCTTCATTTTCCTCCACATATTCCACCCTTCTTAATTTCTTCCCAAAAGTAATGTGGAAGATCATTAAGAAGGGGAGGGAGTAAGAAATATTTGTTTAATTGTAAAAGTTTAAGAATTGATCTTTTATACTACTTTATATGTTTTAAATAATATTTTTATCATATTATTCTTATTATAATGATAAAAAAATTCAATAAATCGAGTCAGAGTAAGTCATATACGTGCAACAAATTTCAAGTAACAGTGTATTAGTACTTCCTATAGAAATGTAATATATCAGTGTATTAAAAAATATATTAAATAAAACATGTCTTAATAATATCAAATACTCCGTATTCAATTAAATGATTAATAAAATTAAGAAAAAAATTATATATTATATGATAAAAAAAGTAAAGACAAAGGTCTAGTTGTAATATTTTCAGCAGTTCTCGAATTACACTGGTGTTTCCAAACTGTGGTCATTTGTAAACAGTGTACTTTTATCCCGCACTACAATGTTTCTTAATTCAGCTGATTGCAGTACCTGCCACTGAGTTTGTTTTATCAAAAAGAATCTCACGTTCATTGTGTACTGGTCCTTGTGTCTCACCAGTACCTTCACCGGCATCAGTGATTAATGCCGCAGCAGCATCCCGAACACACTGCCTTTTAGAACCGCTGCACACAACAAGGTTTCATCAGAAAAGAGAGCCACATTAAAGATTAGACAGGCAAAAAATATTCACCACTTAACCAATAAGGTAAAGACGGCAAGGTAACAATTTATACACTGAAATGAACGAGAGCCGAGAAATGCAGCAGGGATGCTGCCCCTCCCAAGTACACTAAGACCCATAGTCGCTCCCCAAGGAAACCATGTCCTCTATTATGTTCTACCAAAAAAATGTGATTTGACAATATAGCATCTTCTCTATATGGTTCATATAGATCATGATTTGACAACTTACCGCTGTCCCCGAACGGAAACAGTTGATCCCTACAAAATAAACTCATCGTAAGATAGTAATCACAGGATTAAATAGAAAACCCAACAAAGAATGCAGAAACTAAAACTTTGTTTTTACCATTACAGAAAACGAAAAGTAAAGACTAGTTTTTTTTGTTTTTCTTTTGTGAGGATAATTCACAAAAATTATCCGAACTATTACCCATCTTCTTAGAATAATCCGAATTACTTTTAATCTCAAAATTAACATACCTTTTGATACTCATTTCTCAAGATAGACTTAATTCTTTTTTTTGCATGTTATATAAGGTTAACACATCTCAATCATCCATCTTATACAGTTAAGGGCTAAAAAATTTCCCTAAACAATCCAAAACCTTTTCTGAGAGGGGAGGACAAAAACAATGACTTGTTTTGACGGTACCAAGTTACCTAGCCTGTTTTGAGAAGAGGTTATGCAAAGTTCAGTCTATAGTGGATTAAAATGTTGTTGTGATTATTATGAGAATATGAGTAATAGCTGGGGTTATTTCTACGAATTCCCTGTGTGTGTGTGTGGGGGGGGGGGGGGGGGGGGGCATCACCGTCCATTTCACCCACTGCAAAGAACTGAAGTATGTCGTTAATCAGCACAGAACAGAATAACAAATTACTGACATCTGAGCTGCAGCCATGATTGAGATTGACCTCAGGTTGTGGAGTTGCTGCAGATTTATGGCTGCTTTTCTTTGTACTTTCATTATGTGAAACAGATAACGAAACATCAACGCCTTGGGTAGAAATGTCTGATTCCATTTCAAAGAGCTCCACATTTGAAGATTTAGATCTAGGTTCGTGCTCAGTATTTATAAAACCACCGGCATCAAATTCTTTAATTACAGATGCCCATTTGACGCTCTTTTGTTTTTTGACTTGAGGGCATGCCTCAAGGACACGCATTCTGGATATCTCCTTAGCAGCTATCTTAGTCTGAGTTGTTAACACGTCAGGTTGCCTGGAGCCTAAAGAGTAAATGACATTCTGGCCCTGTACTTTGCCCTTGGATAAACTTTGAGCACGCAAGACAAATTCCCTGGACCCCTGGGAGAAAAAACACGATGAGAACATAGCCGTCTAGGTCATGGGAAAAAAATAATGAGAGCCACACATCTCACCTGACTGAAATCACATCCAAAAACATGGACAAGCTTTCCCACAAATTTTTCATTGACAAACGCCCTTTGGGAGCGACTCTGCTGAACACAGGCAATGATAACTATAAACTTGGACAGCACAATTAATTGAAAGAAACTTGTCAGAATCCAAAAGAAACTTGCCTCGTTAATTTTTGTTATTTCACTAGTCCTATACAGTGAGGATGGAAGCAGAACCGGTACAGGAGCAAGCGAACAGTCAATACAATCAGGTTGAATAAGATTTAAAGTGTAGATCCCAATGTCAGCTAATACATGTAACTCCTGCAGAAATTTAATACTTTTTTCAGCACAGAAAGCAAGCAATGACAGCACAATACTGTAAATTATGCGATTTATGCCCATCAATCCATCGCACTATTCTTACAAAGGATTTTCCAGGTTCTGTGGCATCTTCAGCTCTTCTAATGGCCCGAAAAATACTTCGCAGGTGCAAACAGGTTTTGCTGACAGCACTCAAGTTCCCATCAAAGTATTGAGGATTTGTCATGACATACAGAACAAGAAGAAGCGGCCTGCAAAATAGCTTGATTAAGAATTTCTGTTTTGACACTGACCCAGCTAAGAAGAAAGGCACTAAGCTACCTGAAAAATTGAGCACACTGCTCTTCATCGTGAGAGTCTATGGGCGGAAAATCTGCATCATGGGCAAGAGTTTGGAGCAAGAACACCACAATGTACTCTGGGCAATCGGTTCTGAAACCTTCTTTTCTTGATGGAAGGCAGACTTTAGCTCCTCGGCCGTATTCTTTTACAAACTCAACCAAGTATTTAAATGACTGGCAAGCAAATTAAACAAAAAAGAGTGAAGAAACGGTAGCAAACCCAACAATAAAAGCTGATATGTAGCAAAACAGGATACACACAGTATCTTGCAGATCTTTAGGACAATCCATTGTAGCCAAAGCAAATGCACAGGCAAATTTACTTGATGCCACATGCCTTTTCAGCAACTTGAAGGTTTTATCAAGAAACGCTTTGCGTATCCAAGGATAACCGTCCTACAAAAATACGGTAAGTCGGAGGCGAACTGATAGACCATAAAAAGATAGACAAAAAATTTTCAGTAATTGAACTATTCTATGGTTTACATCTTTTGTCACCAAGTCTCCCATTGCATGCGTGGATCACTCTACTATTAATTTATAAGAAGAAATGACAACTATACTATGTTTTACATGATGGGAGTGAAGTTGGTCTATAAGAAGAGTATTATCAAATTCTCCAGCTTAAGAGAACCATGTGTACCTTTGCAATCATAATAGTAGAGTGGTATATACGAGGTGCAATGTGCAAGTCCCATTGTTTAGAAAGCCGTAAAACAGATTTGGCAGCAGCTAGTCTCATATGAGCCATGTCACTTTCACTGAAATAAGATGAAAATATAATGTAAGGGCCTAGGTAAGCAACAAAAGGTTGAGAAACAGTCTAATGAGATGATGGAGCGAAGAGATGGCTAGCCAGGTTCTGAGAAGGCACAGAATGGAATAGAGTTCTTCAAATATATCTATGAGGATACTAGGGTTGGCACCTGAAGAACGGAATTGAAAAGCTCATTTTAAGAATGCTAACCAGATTGATCTCCTTAACTCAGTAAATTCAACTCGGATAGTCCTTCACATTTTTAGCATATTCGTAAACAATAGGAGAAAAGGAGGAACATTTTCATTGTCGGGACAATATGCAACCATTACAATACTAAAAGGCCAGGCAGGAAACCATGTAGTTGATACGACATCATACTAGTGCGAATCCCGGGCGTATACGAAGTTTTAAATCATATGTTTGTTTATATACATAATGTTTACCGACTCGTATAACTTTAAACATAACATTTATTAAGATAATATTATTATATCAAGTCTATATAATAAGTACGGCATTTAGTTACTCTTTATCTCTTCTTTTTTTCTAAGTAATGGCTCGGGTTCCAGACATATAAATGGGTCGAGAATTATTCAACACAAATATTAAATAATATTGAATATATTTCGTGTCATGTTCGTGTCAACCCATTTACATAAATTGCTATCATAGCTTAACCATCTTTTTTTTAAAATGTGAATTATCATCACGATTTCATTACTATACAATTTTAAATATTAAATTATTTTATAGTTAAAACAATACTGCTAAAAAGATACTATTAAAATATTAAATAAAAAAATGTATATTTTGACCCTGTTTGTGACCCTTAACAGCTATTAATTCGTCCAACATAAACTCGACGGCTGAAACCATGTGGACTGTTGACCCAAAAATATTTGTATTTCAATGTGATCGAGTGAGAAAAAAATATTAACTCGATCTTTATTGACTCAAAAATATTTGTATTTAATGTGATCACGAAAAAAAATGACCTAACATTTATTGACCTAATCCTCTAGGTCTAATATGGAGTATCATTTTAATTTCTTAATTATCACAATAATAATGTAACTCTGTTGATAATAAAAGAAAAAGAAATAGAGAAGGAGGTCAAGCGTTCAAGTCTTACGAAGACAATTTTTGGCAAGATTCACTTGATTAAAAAATTATTTTACCTATAAGATTGACTTAATTAAAAAAATACTTAATATATGAAAGTCTTAGGCGGAAAAAATAAATTACATTAGTACACATTGATTTCTGTTTAAGATATATAGATTAGGGTTTGCTTAATTGTACGCATACAATGAGCCTTACTGAATTGGTTTCTGAAGCCAGTTTCCGAAGCCCACTTTGTTTATTGAAAGGGGATTGCATCTGAGTTTCTAAAGACCACTTTGCTTAATGTAGTACTCTCTTATTCTTACGATTCACTAAATTTACTTCTTGCACCATGAATAAGGTATGAGTCTCACCAATTAAGGGAAAGCCTCACCACTAAAAAAACATACCCACTATATAAATGTAGCACTTCAATTGAATATGCCAAAAAAGGTAAATGTAGCAATTCGTAAGAATCAAAGGGAGTAGTAGTTTGGCAGGAAACTTGAAATGTTTTCTTTGCCCCTTAATTTTTGTTTTAGTAGATAGGGGATGTTTGCATGGCAGTAAGGATGGCAATTTCACCCGTACTCATTACATATCCGTCCACCGGAAGAAAATGGATGGATAAAAACCCCGAAATAAACCCTAGGATACTCAACAACTAAATACTCCCTATATAGTTATAAGTATTCAATAGTAATTTGGCTCAAAATTGAAAACTAAATAAATAAATAAACAATCATAGGTTTTCTAGGACCATACACTCTGCTCCTTTTGACCATACACTACACTATTTGGGTAATGCCACACAAAGTGTCCCAATTACTTTGGCTCAATTCTACAAAAAAATCAACATGTAAGCAACAAATAAATAAGGATGTAAAAATAATCAATCACTAATCTGGTATAGACTATAGAGATGCTGTCAGAAGCTATTTCTCCAGCAAAAAAAAACTCATCTTGAATGTATATTAAACAAGACTTAGCTTAGCTTTAACCATTTTCAGAAAGGAACGGAAACATATTAGCAAGTTGTTACTTGTTAGCCACACAAAGAGTAACATATTAATTCAAGAGAAAGGACTTACCAAGCTGATGTGCCATTAGCAAATTCACCAGCTAGTAACACCTCAGACAAGATATCCATCAACTCACATATTTGTTCTCCCCCATAAGTGCCCTTCTTCGGCAACACACTTTTAACTAGTGTTTTCAACCCGTATATCTACAAGGAATGAGGTAAATAAGACAGCTTAAAGGCCAAGGTGATTTTTTATTTACGAAGAGTGCAGGTAAACAACCTTTTTTATTCTAACTTTTATTTTTCATTTTCACATGCTACCTCAACAGTCAACATGGTATGGAAGTTTTAGAGGAAATGAAAGACCAAATACATGAAACATTATGCGCCCAAACAACTTGGTTTGTCATGAAATACATAGAAGTTAGCAACAGAACAGACTGTAAAAGTACAAAATGGGATTTTGCATTGTGGTTACATACGCTTTACGCCTTTAATATCGGACCACACCAAAAAAAATTAGTAGCTCGATGAAAATATTCACAGTCAGGTAGGAATGATTTCAAATTTAGAGGGCAAAATGAATTTTCTATCACAACATAAAGAATTGACATTGAGCTCAATTGTAGATGCCACTTACTTTTAATTTGCAATTCGAGGACATACACGATTCAGGTGTCTTGTCTGCTGAAACTCTGTCTTCGTCTGTATTACCCTGCAATTCGTGGAAATGTCTAAGTGGGAGATATTAGTGCAAAGCCTAAATAGTCGTTCGACACATTGTCATGTAAAGGAAATGCATACATGGAAAATGTGTTCCTGGATGTATAATGAAACTTCCTCCCTGTACTGTTGAAAGGCCAAATAAGAATGCTGCAATATGCATCCCAGAGATTGCAACGCCGTGGGTATCTTCCAGCCACGGTGAAGTGACTCAACAAGTTTCTGGATGCACAAACAAGTATCAAACACAATGAAATATTTTAGCACAAAAAAACCAACAATGAACAAACACAAAGACAGCGGAGCGGAATATAGACACAATGAAGAAACATCGAGGACAGATGGAATAAAGGAAAGATGTGCCATTCACTTAAAACTTTTATTTTTATTATTTTGGTTTCTATTCATTGCTAGGAAGGTAGACTACTGGCGAAAGCCAAAGGTCTCCCATAGAAACAAACAAAGTTACAAACACATCTTCAAGCAGAAAAACTTAATTTTGAGAGGACTACAAAATCCAACAACATTACATGTTTAAAACCATGATTCATAGCCCCCCAGCATAGTAAAACAAATAGGGGATAGCTAGCTAGAAGAAATAATGGCCATTGGCAGGTTTAAATATTTGTTTTTGACAGCTATGGAGATTGTACTTGAGATTTATAGTTTGAACTTTTAAATTGTGAATTCAGTAATGTCATCACAAATAAACAGTAACTATATGCGATTACTGCTAGGAGATAGGAAACAACTTATGCTTGAGATACAGAAGATACTCAAACAATAAGTATTGATGAAGATAAAATAACTGCTCAGGAAAGCCAGGGTAAGCAGGGTAGCCCTGCCTTCGTATAACAAGTGTCTGAGAGTTTTTTTGTGTGACTCATAAATGCAAATTGCAACGAGGATCACAACAAATCACTGTAACTTCACAAAAACAGATATTCGACCAGTTGAGTCGGGCATTTTGTTTTCCATCATATAATTACGAACCAGAAAAAAGTGCCTTTGGTTTCACTTAAAATGATCGCAATTACTAAGGAAACGTTTAAATAAAATCAGGTCATTATTAGCACTTGCTTTCTTCGCAATCAACAATGCTAAGTGAGTATTCTAGTTTAGTAATGATAGATAAATGTGATAGAAGGGAAATTTATAGCAGAAGCCCACATATTCCATTGCATGACAGAAAGATACACAGCTCAAAATCTTATAATGTTGTGAACTACATATATTGCTCAGTGAAAAAACTACGTCATCAGCAACATAATGAACATCAAGATGTAGTTCCTTTCATATCTAATTTATATGCTCATGAAATGGATCAGGATGACTAAGGGTAATTTTATCACTAGGACTTCTCAATCTCAAGAATCTACAACATCAGCTTTCCATTAACTTTCACTATTTTCTAGGGTGCGCACAACACCCCACGTGTGGACCCTTCGGTTTTCAAATTTTATTTTAAAAAAATACCAAAGCTTATGTACAATTTGCGTGAGTAAAAAGTAACTGAAAATGCCGTGGCACATTGGTAAGGGGCGTTGTACTTGGCAGAGTTGGTGGGGGTTCGAATCGCCTTATACACACTAAGTCATATTATAAGAAGAAAGTTTATTGAGTTTATTGAGAACAAGCCATGTTCTTTGGTATGATGCGTATGATTGGCTTGAATATAGTGTTCAAAACGATGCGGCCTGATGATATGTAATCATGTGACAGCATGATGAATTTATATTTTTAATTAATTTTTTATATTGTCCGCAATTTATTTGATTGTTTAAAAGTGAACCCCGTCTTAAATTCCAGACCCCCTGGCTCAGATACTCACCTCAAACTTTGAGGTTACTTTTTCACTTTATTTATTTGTTTCAACTTTCAAAGAAAAAAGGAAAACAAAAAAAATCACATGTGAGCCAATTTTTAGATGTCATGCCTATAGTATGTGTCCAAGAGTTTTAAATTTTAAAGACTCGACTTAAGACTTAGGATTTTTATTGGGAGTCTTAAGACAAGACTCATATGAGTCTCTAAAGACTCTCAATACACATACCCTAATAAGGCACTCAAACCACTATAACACCAAACGAAGAATCAATATCATCATAGGCACTGTGTGCTTGTGTCATGTTTATAGCACGACGAAATTGCAAGTTGTAAATTACCCAATTTTGAAAGTGAAGACCGACTACAAAGCAATACCTGAAAGCAACACCACCGAAAAGCATCATTTAAATCCAAATATACCTGACACAAATCCACCACAAGAGATTCTTCATAGCCACCAAGTGACATAGCGATGACTGACATGGCTTCCTTGGACTGAGCACGAGTTCCCTCCAGGCACATTCGCTCGAACAGTGGGTAAATGTGACTAATAAAATGAAGAAATAACCATATCAGAAGAGGCATAGGAGTAACAAAAAGACATTTCAACCACAACATCTCTTTTTCTTTTTCAGATACCCAACGCCCAAGCCAAAATGCTACGTGGTAGGAGTATTAGATAACAATAAATTAATAAAATACGCGTACTTTTTTATGAATTAGTCACATTACAAAAGGGCGCCAGTTTTAAGAAAATGGGGAATGTACCAAGCTATCCTCCCAGGCCCTACATCTCACCCTTTTTCCACCTACCCTCTCTCTTTTCATTACTATTAAAGTTCAGCCCACAACCATTCTCCAACGAATTCCACTCGTTATACTCCATCCAACGAATTCCACTACCACCACCACCACCATGCACAAGTTCCACCATCAACGACAACCACTTCCTCTGCCCCGCCTCCCTTCATGGCCGCATATTTCCCACTGCCTTCACTATCTCCACTGTCTCTTCCGTCTCACCTCCTTCTGCACTTCAGCGAAGTCGTACATCACCTACTACACCAAAGTTGTGGATGTTGGTAGATCTAGATATGGTCTTTGAATGGTAGTGATGGTGCGACGGTGAGAGAAGTGGTGGTAATTAATTAGTTATGGTGCACAAGTGGTCGGCTAGTGCAAAAACAACGGTTTGATGGTGGCGGTAGTACGACGGAGCAGATAGCGGAAGGCAAGGTATGTTGAATGGAGTCTAATGCGGTGGTTGATATGAAGTGGTAATGTTCACCGTCAACTGCTGGGGTTGGCGACGGCAGCATGACGATGTGGTTGTTGGGTGTTGGACTGTTGGTGGTTGAAGATCTTGATGCAAGGAGAGAATGAGAGATGATACCTTTAATTTTTAGTTTAATTCTGCATTCAACTTTAATAATATGTAGGAAAAGTGAGTATAGTACAGTTCTTATTAACTGGTAGCGCATGTTATAATGAGTGGGCATTTTCAGCAAATTAATTCTTTCAAGAGGATAGAATGATAACTTCTAATATGAAAAAGTTGCTAAAAGAGAAATAGGGCTTATTCAAAAAGGAGGGAGTAAAAACCAAAAGAAGAAGAATAACAGTCGATTTCCCAAGCAATAGTCCTATACTCTTATCCAGTGGAAGAAAACAGAGGATATGCACTAGATGGAGTCAAGCTAGGCCCCAAGCATATTGGTTTACCTTAATTTTGAAAGATGATCTAGGAATCAACATTTTTGGTCTTATCTCTGGATGCTATAAACGGTCAATATTGGCTCAATTTGTGATTACGGTAAACGTCAAAACCTTGGTAACTCGGTTGTGTTTTGGTGTCATGCCGGATATATGAAACCATGGACAGAAGAGAAAGCATTGACCGAAGATGTATCCAATCAAAGGTCAAGACACAAAGAACTCCTTGCCCTAGCTACTTGAGATTAAGAATGAGCAAGTTCTGGTTTGGACCGGTAAAATGGACTGGACCCTACCATTCAGCCTGGAACAAAACGTGACTGCAGTTTTTCAAGGAATTACAGCTATGTATTCCCCACTGACATTCACGAATTCTATGTAGCTGAGGCATATCTTGCATACAAGCAAAAAAACATGCATCCGAAAGAATTTTATACTGTTAGCGCACACGTGATATTTAAAACCATGGCCACAAAAGAGCACTGAATGAAGATCGATTCAATTGAAGATCAAGACACAAAGACATTTAAAATCATGGCCTGCATATAATACTAAGAAGACATACTTATACCATACCCACACAGAGTTCTAAATCTGCAAGATCATATTAGATCTTACCTGAGCTCCATCGAGATGGATGGGCCAAGTTTTGCAAATATCAGAAGTAGCTTTTCAGATGCTACAGAATCCTCCTCTAATATCAACTTAATGAATTTTTCTTCTGACTCTCTCAGAAGCAAAGGGAAATTTCTAAGAGCATCCTGATTCAATAAGTCGAAGAATAAATTAATGTATTAAGCTCTGAACACAATGAACTTGACACTTTTTCTGAAGGTACAGATATACAAAGAAAGGGCCAAATCAAACATCTTGCTCTAAATAATAAGCATACACACAAAAGAAATTTACAATATTTGTTGCCTTGGAACAAAGACTGAACTCCAACTGGCCATTTACAGCAAAGTGGTCACAAACAAGAGTACAGTTCTGAATAAGATTGTTTACCCTCAATTCTGTTATTTTTTTTAATCATTATAGACTCATATTGGTCGTATTACCAAAACTAGAAATAGCACACACAATGAAACAAGTATATAACCAACAAATATGTGGAGCTACACATTGGAGGATCAATGTGTTTGCTATGTTAAAGATGAGTACCCAAGAAAAACAAAAAAAAGTGGAAAAAATGCACACCCGTCTCCCTTTAGCTGCTAACCAGTAGTGATTGTGCAGAGTGCAAATGGGATGACAAATTCAAACTTCAAATCATTACGATGAAGCAAACAGATGGCATGAAAACAGGAAGTTATTTGATTTTGTCAAGTCATCTTAACAAGCAATTGTCCTTAAGAAGGCGTGACGTTAAGGAGGGGATATCCTACTACTATAAATGAAAACCAAGTAGCAATGAAGTGATCCTCAAGTTCTGCTGTACTTCTATATAACTAAACAAAAGTTCTTTTGGGCACCAATTAGATCCAACTAAGTGAATAAAGTATGAAAACTTACTGAGAGAAGGTTGAAAGATGAATCCTCAACAGTGTTGCCTCTGCATCTGCTACCAGAAATATGATCCAATATATGCTGAATATGCTCAGAACTAAATATATTGTTTGAGCATTTCAGAGAGAGCAACTCCAAAAACTCAAAAAGAGAATGCTTCTTCCCAACATCTTCCAAATATTTGTCCTGAAAGCAAGAAAACAAAAAACATAAGTGGACTGGAATGTTAGATTTTCGGAACTTGTAACGTCAGATAGAATCAAATAGAAACAAAAGCCAACTCGTACACTGTTGGACTATGATTTGCCATTTGATTGAGATTTTTCTTCTCTTAGAACATTATGATGAAAGACCAACAGAGGAGCTGACACTAGTTATTGCCCTACTATATATTTGCCACCGTAAGTTAAGATAATGATGTGGTTGACTGACCTCACTTTACAACAGTATAGCATTGCAAAATGGAAGAACAACAGGTACAGTTTTGAAAGAAAGGAAGAATTTTGTATGCGAGTCTAGTTACCAGACTCACCACTAATATTTAAATAATGAATTCAAATGTTCTAAAAACTGCCATAGACACTTACAAAGTTCAACAATAATCAGAGAGTTTAACAATTTAAATACGGAAAAAAGGACAGAGTATAATGAAAACCCAAGGGAGCAGAGCTATGAATAAGCAACAATTACTGAAAACAGTTAGCACCGAGAATCTGACACTGAGTTTGTCCAGGATACAAAACTGAAAACAGGGAAAACCCTTAGTAAACTCAATAAAATTATGCCATCTTAATACTCCCTCCCTTCCAATCAAGAGCTTACACTTACTATACACGGACCATTCAATCCAAAGCTAACATGCCATTTTTGGTAAAAACACTTTAACATATAATCTTATTCTTCTTCCTCCGTTTACACAAATGTCATTGCTTTTTACCCAATTTTAATCTGTGAGGCCCGTAAAACCTTTCGATTTTACTTTTTATCCTCTTTTTTAAAACTTGTAAAGAAAGCAATGCAAGGCTTGGATTGGATGGAAGTACTAGTGTTTTTTCCCCTCAAAATCAAACTTACAAGCAGCATAATATATTTCATGATAGAATGTTCAGCCAAGAAAGTAAAAACTAGATTTACGAGTAATTAGAACAAAAATAACACAGTTCAAAAAACGAACCCTAATGATCTTGCCATTTAGAAGCGCAGGTTCATCCAATAGTTGCATTAACGGAAACAAAATGCTGGTATCCTTCATTTCATTCAGCTTACAAAAATATTCTTTCGCTTTCATGGAATTAACGAATGTAGATGACATTTTTGTGAAAGCGTTTATGGTTCTTGTGTTCACCTCTTCCACGTGAATACCCTGCATAAATTCATAGAAGGAAAAATAGTACTAATGATCCCAATGAAAGACAAGCCTTTCAAAGACAGTTCTCAGAATATAAGAAAATCACACTCAATCCAACAGTAAATAAAAAACTGATTCGGGAAGTACCAAAGACGTAGTCATATCTAAAGATACTGCATCCATCAGTTCAAACAAAGCGACAAAAATGAAAGAATTCTGACTAACAAGATGAAAATAGATGAATTTTGATCCAGATAACATCAGACTAACTGTTTCACTACCCTAAAGATTTATCATTTCATAATGTAGATAATTCAAAGTCAACAAAGCTAAGCAGATCAAATTTTATTAAATTTCCAAAGTAACCAAACATTATCAATAGTGTAAAAGTTAAGCTGAATTAATCTCGATAGAGATTAGGGTTATTATATCAAAAGTTTATCCTCAACACATGGAAAGAGCATGTACTGCAAAAAGAATAAGCATACAATATGTTAAAAGTTCTTATTAGTAGTAGGCTAGCAGCTATAAGCTAACTACGAGAAACATTACCTTCTCCTTTATGCGAAGAGACAGATACCCACGCATTTCTGACTGAAACCTGAGAGGATCCCAGTCTTGTGAGTATGAACATAAATTAAGAATAAGTAGTATTGATCTATTATAGGTAAAAAAACAGGCATTTCAAAAGGATCATAAACATATGTAGATATGATTAATAAAACATATGTTGATTAATACATTCAAATTTTAAGCATCAGTCAACAGGAAAGGACCCTAAAAGCTGAATTTTCATATAACCACAACAGAGAAGAAGGCATTGATCTTACAAAAATGTTGAGAGAGAGAGAAATCAACAAGATCAAAGCTAGATTTATCTGGCTCATAACTATCATATCTTACACCTGGAAAAAATATTGAGATACAATAACAAAAAATAATTGCCGATCTGATTCTCTCAATAGCAAAACCTCTGTACCTAAACTTTTTTAGACAAAAAAAATATATTTATAGATTTCATACTGTACACAGTGTCACAGACAGACTCCTAAGCAATCCAGATTGAACAAAATTCCATTAAGCTATATGCACCGCATGTTTCCTTCATTAAACCCTCCGTAAATATGGTAACTGGCCAGATTGTGAAGACAACACTATCTAGTCATACCACTTCGCACAGAAAGCCCCAATCACACAAATCATAAGTGACAGAAAGTCATAGACATCCCAGTGTTAGGTAGTCATATTATGCATTACTTCACAAGACAAGGGAAAAAAAGGGAAGAAATTGTTTGCATTCCTACAAAACCTACATGGCAAAAGAATTGATCTGCTTATTTAAATACTTAATTCCTTTTCTCTGGAAGTTAAATTGATTAGCATAGCTATTCGTCATTCTGTCTTAATCACAAACTGATATATAATCAATACCTTGTTTTCTGACATAATATCAAGTTTAGAGCCTTAACATGGACTGGAGTGAAAAGTGAATATAGATAGATCCAATGCCCCATCCTATCCTTCCCTGGAAGTGATACTGGGAACAATTCTGTAGATAACAAAATCTCCAAATATTGGGGCCTGTATAAGCCACACACAGGTAGGTTGATTCCTAGTTGGTAAAATGAGAGGAAGTCAAGGGACAGAACATTAACAGTTTTTTTCGACAAGAACTGAACACTAACCTGTACTCCTTCAAATTTTTATCCAAGGAAAGCAACAGTATTTTACAAGGAATTTGTTCATAGCGTCCGTCCAATGGCATCTGTCCACCATAGCACTTCATGCAATACTCACGGTAAACTTCTAGTAGGTTCCGAAGTGCCTCCTTCCTCACCAATGTCTAAGGATAGAATAAATGATAGTAAGTGAAAAATTCTGTAATGGGAGTGATGGACAACAAAAGATGCGAGTAAGGTTAGCAAGGGAGGGAGGAAGTTCTGAAACAAAGCCTAGTTTTTTAAAAGGTAACCAAAATGCATGAAAAAAAAAACATTCACCGTCTTATCACGAAGTCGGTCAGTAGCCTGAGTCATTAACACGTCAGGAAAGTCTTTCATGCTAAACTTCCCCAAATCACAAACAACTGAAACCGCTGCTAGCCTCACGCTGGCATCCGGATCCAATAAGCGGTCTTCAAGGCAAGCTGCATAAATCAACTAGCGAACAGTTCAAGGATTGAAAGGCTATCAATATCGATAAATATATAAAAAAAACCTGTGAGGAGAGTATAGACATGGACAATACAAAGACAGAAACTCGTCAAGCAAACTTTAAAGGCAATCAGCTGCACTGAAACTATATAAGAATCTTCATATGCATAATACTGAAAAAAAAAACATGCCCATAAATTAAAGTAAATTTGATATATTAAAACGTACATAGAACTTTGTGTGACTCATTCCCGGATGGATTGCTCATGTAGCACCTTTTGACAGCATTTATAACGGTAATTCTGACATCTGCAGATTTGTCATAAATCCTTTTCAAAAGTTCAACGAACAGGTCATGATGACCATGAAAATCATGAACTTTATGCATCACTAAAAGCTTTCCAATTAAACTGACAGCTTTAATCCTGATGTCCACTTGATCAGTCTGCATATGGAGGCAGAGTATTGCTTCAGAGGGAAAGGCATATCAATTTGTCAATTACAGCATTGAATAGAGGCAAAATTAGTAAACCCACCACTAACTCTTCAACCAAATTGGGGATGACTGCAAGAAGCATGTGTGGCTGGCACTGAAAAATTTCAAATATTACCTCATGGTAACATTCTTTAAGGTCACTCAGCACACTGTCTCTATCTGAAATGCACGACATTACAAAACTACATATAGCAGGCTGGACTTTTTCAGCACAATTTTGAATTAATTCAACAGCAAGACGATATGGAGCAGGAGAAGAGCCCTGCAATGAATAATGTAAGAGCCTCATCAAGAGCGACAACAAGCTCAAAGAAAAGTGTGTTTATAAAGTGTTGAAAATTACAAAGTGAAGATGAAAAATATGATAATTAATCAAAACAGTGGAGATACCCTCTTTTTTTCTAAAACCAAGACATGCAATCATATACTAATAATTTAATAAAAACAATTTACAGAGCGGACTAGATTAGCTACAAAAAAAAGAAATGACAACATTTCATCAATCATTTACCTCTCCCTTATGTATTAGCTTTTGTAGAATTATTTCCAAAAGTGGCAGAGGAATCTCCTCTTCTTCATTCAATATCAGTGACATTATAGACAGCATCCCGTTTTTCAAACTCTGCTGATGCTCTTCTCTAAAATTTATCATTAAAAAAAAAAAAATCATCAGAAGCACCAATGGGTGAACTACAAAATGTAGGATATCAAGCAAATGTTTCTGGTGATGCTTAATGATGTAATCAAACAAATGCGTCGAAATAGCGCAAATGAGTATCTAGTAGAAGAAATGGGTGCTTGATAGGGGTAAGTAAACATGGAAATTTAAGTAATGAAGAAAAAAGATGGATGAGGAATCAGCACCTTATGACAGCGAAGAATGTGGTAAACATGTTAAGAATTAAATTATGAGAGCGCAGATCGAGCATGCGGCGACAGCATTCAAGTGTTGCTACAGTCTCCAAAATTTTAGCTCTTCTAGGAAAGTAGGGGCTGGCGGTATCAGCTAGCTCCGTAAACATCCCTATAAAAAGGTGAAATACATCCTGCAAGTAGACACCCGGAGAGAATAAGCAAGAGGGAGAGGGAGAGCGAGAGCGAGCAGAAGGGTAATAAAGGGTACCTTAAAAAGAGTATCATCAAAAGAGGGGTCAGGTGCGAGGATGCGGATGATTTCACAGAAACAGACGGCGACGAGGAGTCTGACGTCTTTGTCTTTATGATGAAGTAAAGCGTGCTGAACAAGGGAGCGTGTGAGTGGGTTTATGGAAGGTTTAAGCGAAGGGAGCTGTTCCAGTTCCAGTAACACAGATGCTGCTTGCTGTACAAGTAGTAACTAAGTAAGAATACAACATCATGCCCTTTTACTAAGTAACAACAATCAATCAATCAATCAATCAATCAAAGTTATCTCCATCCAACTCCCAATTTCCTCCATGTTTTTCCCCCAACATTTACGCCTAATCGATCCATTATTCAAAACATGAGATAAAGCCAAAATGCAATACTCGGCAGTAAAACCCTAACATAAAATAAAATGAATAAATAAAAAGAGAGAAGAAAGTTACGCGAAGAGATTTGACGATGAATTGTTTAGTGGGGCGAGATTGTTGAGCGAGCTGCTTGCCGATTTCAGCAACCACATTTTCGGGATTCTTCGCCATTCTCTTCTAACTAAATTGCTACTACTCCTTTCTGGATTTTTGTGCCTCAACTGATTTCCCCTTTTAATATTTTATTTATTTACTCCACTAAATTGAAATTGAAATTTGTGGGTAGTGCAGACTGCAGTAGTGACGAGTGAGTAGTGAGTAGTGACTAGTGAGTAGTGATTAGTGCTACTCTTATGCAATATGCTCCCCGCCCTTTTTTCCTATTACCAATTACGAGTACCAATCACCACTCGACAGTTAGTTGCTTCTTTTTTCACGCGCACAACGATCACGCTAGACGGCTAGAGTTGTTCATGGGTAAACCTCGCAAAAGGTTCGACCGCATCAACATTGGGTTTCAACTTTGAAATACTTTGGTCGAATTTGGGTCGGATTAGGCCATTTCGCTTTGTTATTTTCAATTTTTTTTTGAGGACAACTCATTTTCTATAATAACATTCGGATCAGTTTCAGGTTACGAATTAAACTCGGTTTTCAATTCGTGTGTCAGGTCAAAGCCGGGTCAGGTCATTTGGCTCGGGCCAGTTTTGCTAAGGGTAATCATGGATCATTGCCTAATTGGGTCGTACTATCCGATTAACTTACTCCGTCCGGTCTGATTTTTAACGATCTTTGACAATGGAAATATTTTGAAACGAATAATAGGTCGGACAAGTTGTTACGTTTTATTTTATAGTACCGCAAGCGTACGGGTATTGTAGCATACGGGTCGATCTCAGGGAGGTGAATGATTAAGTACTAGCTAATTTCTGACTCAAGTTATCTACGTCGAATAAATCAAAATGGTGATTATCTAACTAACTTTAACAAACTAGATGTAATAAATCGGGATGAAATCAATAATTTAAAAGACCTAGGGCAATGGTTCACCATTAACATGGATTATCGATGCAATCAAAATGTTACACAGCTTTGTCAAATTACCGTCTTGGGTGAGACTAGCATTCCTATTTTAATCATTACCTTAAATTCTCCGTCGAGACATAAAAAGCCTATCTAGCATGTTATAAATCCTATTCTCATGGCACGAATAACAAGACTAAACGCATTAAGAATCGATAGTAACATGTCCCAATTATTCCAATTCACTATTCTCATGTGAAAGTTCAAATCTTGTTTCGGTTCTCTAAATTAAAACCCGACTCTCGTCGTAATTAAAATTGAGTAGAAATTAATCGACAAAGATGCAAACTTTTAGGCATGATTCATATGAAAACATCCAACTCTCGTTGTAATGATAGTCTAGACTCAAACCTAGCAATTCAAACTAATCAATCAATTATTAAGCACAACCGAAACAAACTCAATTCAATAATTCAACAAAGCGCGATTAAATTAAAATCAAAGCATCAATAACCCATATTATCGGCTCACCGAGCCCTAGATAAAAGAACTACTCACAATTCATAATCAAAATAATAATCAACAAATAAAATAAAGAGTAGGGAATTAGAAAAACTTAGTCTTGAATAATGAACAAAATGATGAACGATCGTTTCTTCAAAGTCTTGGAAATTTGGAATAATAAAACTAAAAAGCATAAATCTAATAAAATTGCCCAAGTATTGTGTATCTAGTCTAGGAATGATGATGATGTTCTAATAATAATAGTGATCACATATAAGTAGGATAGAATAGAGGGAGATCAAAAGTCACACGCGGGTAGCTATTCGCTAGTAGCGGCACATTTCGCTACTAGCGGCACTCTGGAAGCTTCACAAATTGCATGAATTCTGATGAAGCCTCTACTAGCGGCAGTTTTGCTCTTCGTCATCCGCTAGTAGCGGCACTTAAAGACTCCCAATTCTTTCTTCTTTGCTTTTCCTTTAATTTTTTCTCTTCTTTTCTTCATTCAATCCTCGTTATAACCCGGCATTTGACACGTATACCACCACTATAATCCGGACATAATACATGAATTTCTCGGCTCTTCAAAATAGCTAGAAGCGTCATCAAAAAACACATATATAATCAAACGATGCGAGATCATCGGAAATGCTTCAAATGTCACTATATCGCCCCAAAATTAACTCTCAACACCACAAATACGACGATATATACTCACGATTAGTGCTAAAAATAGCACTTAACAAATTCCCCCATGCTAAACCTTTACTCGTCCTCGAGTAAACTCAAAAGGCATAAGACGATATCAGTGCAAGGTCTAGCGAACTCCCTCACTCACAAATGGTTAACTCACAACTTCCTTCTTATATCGCCCTCACTACCTACTCCAAAATCGTCTAGCTTAGCATGGTCAACACCAAAAGATAAACCAAGGAGTCAAGTCAGTGTATGACTCCCCCATGCTAGCTCAAAAACACTCTCTAACCACAAGCCAATAATATCGACATCAATAAACATCAATTCACAATCATAACCAAAAATAGGATCACAGCAACCAACGATCCCCAACACACAATCCAATTCCAACACAAAACTACGACGCCAAAAAATGATCCTAATCCTAACCCTTACCTCCGAACGCCGTTTTCTTATGTCGCCGACCGCCATGATGTTTACTATTTGCCCATAGTACGGGATATTATGGCTCCTTTTCTTTCTTGCGGCTCTTTTTTTCTTTTTCTTTTTTCTCTTTATTCTTTTTTTTCATCTTTTTTTTTTAATCCCTCATTTTGCCTAGGCCGCCCTTTCGGGTTTTCAACCTAACATTTATTTAATTTTTTTTTCAGCTCACTTTTTTCACTCACAACCTCAATGTTGCCTAGAACGTCTGCCCTTGCAGATTTTCATTCTAGCGAGGCCTCCCATTTTTTTGCCTAAGCCGCCCTTTCGGGTTTTCGACTTAGCGGGATTTTATTCTTTTTTTTTTCTTTTTTTTTTCTTTTGTTTTTTTTTCTTTTTTTTTTAGAAAATAAATATATACACAAGTGAAATATCCCTCCCCCATGCTTGAATTGAGCAATGTCCTCAATGCGACAAAGACAAAAATAAAAATAGGAAAGAGGGGACAAATCACCTATCAAGAAGAATCAGAGGAGTCTCCAGAAGATCGACGAGAGCCACTACGTGTCTCCCGACGACTGTTAATAGCGCTCCTCTCAGCTGCCAACTCCGCATAAAACTGCTCCGAAGGGGAAGTGTACGTGTCAGGATGCTTAGCTGATAAGAACTTGTCGAAACCTTGACACAACTCTAGCACTTCCCGCATAACTAACCCTTGTTCTGTCCTCCAATCATCGACCTCCAACCTCCACATATCGGACTCCCTAGAAGAAAAAGAAGCATGTGTGAATGAGGGAGAGGGTCTCTCGGTCGCATTTCCATCATCACTACCATCCATAGCATCAGCATCTAACATCTCATCATCATTTTCTAAAACTCGACTTGCTACCCTTTTGTCACCCGGCTCCAAGTGAGTAAGTGGGTCACGTGGTATATACAAATCGACGGTCTTTGGCCCGGTAGGAATAGATTGCTTCGCAGGACGAGGCAATCGTAAGTAAGGTGAAGCTTTCGGACCACGTCGCCATGAAAAATAACCACGGACCACCGAATCTTGAAGCATAAATGTACGCTCCAATGTATCAAAATCAAGCAAATAACCTCCCGTCACCGGTGTAACTGTGCTAGAAATAGTGAGTCCCAAATGGGTAAGTATCAATGTGACCATGTCACCCATACTAATTTTTTCCTTTAACGTTCTTCCTACACTTAAGGCAGCTCAATACAAACAAGTCAACCCAATTAGACACCATCGAAGCTTCGGGCATCAACACTCACAAGTAAGTCATTGCAGTTTCCCTGCACCTTCACAATTTTTTTCCTTTTTTTTTTCTTTTCCCTTTTCCTTTTCTTTTTTTTTCTTTTTTTTTTCTTTTTTTTTCCTTTTTTTTCTTTACATAAATAAAATGGAAGAAAAATACATACGTAACTTGGGTTGCCTCCCAAGAAGCGCTTGTTTAACATCATTAGCTTGATGCATGCTTTTGTAGTCTAATTCTTAAGAAGATGCAGTCAAAGCTCTTAGAAGTCGATCATAAACCTGTGAATGCGACTTAGATAGCTGTGAATAACAACATGTTAAACAATATACTAAGACCCAACCAAAAGATCTTAGGAACTTATCATACATTTTTGAGGAACTATTATCATGCATAAACACATCTATCCATGTTAGAGACTTAAGTCCATCAAACTTTGTAGCATGAAGTTTTGAGGATGAGACATTATCCACATTATCACAAGGTAAAGGCACACTTTCATTATTAATCATCTTAGAAATTTCAGGAGGCCTATCTTTATCTGTTCCAAAACTATCACAAAGAGAAGGTGATCGACACCAAGCAAACTCCTTCATACTTATGGAATTAAAAGAGGGTAATGAGCTTAGACAAGGTGGAGGATAAAGGAGAGGAAAAGATGGAACCATATTAAGGGGATTATATTTGAAAGATGCATATGAAGTGCAACCATGAAGAGTGCTATTAGAATGGTTGGGAGGAACAAATTCCTCCCTATAATCACAATCCTGAACCTCCGCATCCGTCAAAAACCCCTCAATAGGATGGTAAATTTCACTCACACTCCTATCACGCTCAATACTATTATTTACAAGCTCACAATTATCACTAATTTCCACACAATTATTGTCTTTAACACACAAAGAAAAAGAGAAATTTGGCTTACAACCGTCACGAGATAGCCAGTCATAAAATTTCAATGCTTCATCATCAGACCTGGAAGGAAAATTTCCATTAGAAAAGTTAAGCATTGATTGTGTACAACTGTTGATACCTTTCTCTATTGTTAGACATAGCTCTTCGTCACTAAAGCCATGACCATCCAGCGAGACAAGATATTGTTTAAGTCGATCACGGTAAGCCCAAAATTCTTCATCTTCATATTGTGGAAAACCGAGATAAAACATAATTAAAGAAAAATAACGTAGTCTAACAAATCAAAAATCTAAGCTAATATTAATCCATTACCTCCCCGGCAACGGCGCCAAAAACTTGTTACGTTTTATTTTATAGTACCGCAAGCGTACGGGTATTGTAGCATACAGGTCGATCTCAGGGAGGTGAATGATTAAGTACTAGCTAATTTCTGACTCAAGTTATCTACGTCGAATAAATCAAAATGGTGATTATCTAACTAACTTTAACAAACTAGATGTAATAAATCGGGATGAAATCAATAATTTAAAAGACCTAGGGCAATGGTTCACCATTAACATGGATTATCGATGCAATCAAAATGTTACACAGCTTTGTCAAATTACCGTCTTGGGTGAGACTAGCATTCCTATTTTAATCATTACCTTAAATTCTCCGTCGAGACATAAAAAGCCTATCTAGCATGTTATAAATCCTATTCTCATGGCACGAATAACAAGACTAAACGCATTAAGAATCGATAGTAACATGTCCCAATTATTCCAATTCACTATTCTCATGTGAAAGTTCAAATCTTGTTTCGGTTCTCTAAATTAAAACCCGACTCTCGTCGTAATTAAAATTGAGTAGAAATTAATCGACAAAGATGCAAACTTTTAGGCATGATTCATATGAAAACATCCAACTCTCGTTGTAATGATAGTCTAGACTCAAACCTAGCAATTCAAACTAATCAATCAATTATTAAGCACAACCGAAACAAACCCAATTCAATAATTCAACAAAGCGCGATTAAATTAAAATCAAAGCATCAATAACCCATATTATCGGCTCACCGAGCCCTAGATAAAAGAACTACTCACAATTCATAATCAAAATAATAATCAACAAATAAAATAAAGAGTAGGGAATTAGAAAAACTTAGTCTTGAATAATGAACAAAATGATGAACGATCGTTTCTTCAAAGTCTTGGAAATTTGGAATAATAAAACTAAAAAGCATAAATCTAATAAAATTGCCCAAGTATTGTGTATCTAGTCTAGGAATGATGATGATGTTCTAATAATAATAGTGATCACATATAAGTAGGATAGAATAGAGGGAGATCAAAAGTCACACGCGGGTAGCTATTCGCTAGTAGCGGCACATTTCGCTACTAGCGGCACTCTGGAAGCTTCACAAATTGCATGAATTCTGATGAAGCCTCTACTAGCGGCAGTTTTGCTCTTCGTCATCCGCTAGTAGCGGCACTTAAAGACTCCCAATTCTTTCTTCTTTGCTTTTCCTTTAATTTTTTCTCTTCTTTTCTTCATTCAATCCTCGTTATAACCCGGCATTTGACACGTATACCACCACTATAATCCGGGCATAATACATGAATTTCTCGGCTCTTCAAAATAGCTAGAAGCGTCATCAAAAAACACATATATAATCAAACGATGCGAGATCATCGGAAATGCTTCAAATGTCACTATATCGCCCCAAAATTAACTCTCAACACCACAAATACGACGATATATACTCACGATTAGTGCTAAAAATAGCACTTAACACAAGTTCGGTGATAAATGGGAAAAAAAGATGGGTTACTATAAATATAGAGTAATTTGTGAAGCACGACCTACAATTTAGGTTACTTTTGTAGACACCACATATGGCCGCTAGGTGTCTATAGCAGTTTCCAAAAAACACCCGATGATGATCGGACGCGAATGTGCTTTTACATACTCGAATATGGGCTCAAAATCGTTAGTTTTGGCTTGGGTTTTTTACGGAGTACATATCTCACAAAACCAACCTCAAATTCATGCCTAACGGGTCGTTCCCAATCAAATAAGACTAATTTGGGTCAAAACCGACACCGGAAATAAAACCGTCTTTTAGCGACCGGGTCAAACCCCGGTCAAAGTCGTTTCCGAGACACAAAACAGCCATGCAAATATCGGGAATCCAACCTGAAGTCAAAAACTCCAGATATTTCATTCCAGCTGACCCACTCGATCGAGTGTCAGCTCACTCGGTCAAGTGGGCCTCCAAAAGGCCCGTTGTTGCCTCTTAATTGGGCCACTCGATCGAGTCAACAGGGGCACTCGATCGAGTACACCCATTTGCAACACAATTTTTCAGAATTTTACACACAATTTTACAGCCCTACATTAGCAAACCCGAGAGCAAAACTCGTCAAATTCCTTCCCTCACCATACCTTAAACCACCAAAACTCACCTATATCATCTCGACGCTCCCGTGCCTAAGCCACAACTAAACGAGCCCCGTTCCGAGAATATAAAGCATGTAGGTTGAGGGTGCAAATTCTATCTCGACTTCTCCCTTCTTCTCTTCCCTTTTCTCGTCACCTTCCTCGTCCTCCTTCTTCGTTTTTTTATTTTTTATTTTTTATTTTTCTTTCGTTTCTAATATCGTTAATATTATTACTATCGAATCACTATAAAATACTCGCCTATTCGTGTCGAATACAAGGGATGACGGGATAAGGAAACACGAATACGAGGATATCGCACCCCATGTTGTCGGTCGCTTATCCCGACACCCCAAGTATTTGATTGTTGAAGCGAATCAACAACTACAAGATCGTTTTTTTATCCCGACGTTTTAGTATTTACATAATCGTCATCATTAACATCGCACATATAATCGATTTTCTAAAAACTATCTCGAAGCGAATACGTTTAATGTTGAAATTCGCATAAGACCCTTCTAATCTCTTTACGAGTTGTAACAGTGGTGGTGCCCTCTCGAGGAGCCCCGCCCTAAGCACTCAAGGGCGTGATGGGATCACGAATATTCCGCGTTAAACATATTCGATTCCTTTTTTCAAGGTTAGAACGAAACCTGTTGATGCGAATCAAACATCACATAATCCGCAAGGATTAATTACGATGTTGGGACGCGGAGGGAATCGATTTTTGCTCTAATCCAAACAAATATAAAGCGTTTATTCTTAAGATGCGATATCGACTCTATAGACGAATATCGTGTCTAAAAGAATTAGTCAATAAATTAAACTAGCACGAACTCGTTGATGCTAAAATAATTGTCACATAGACCGAAGGGACTAATTACGACATTATAACGCGAAGAGAATTATTTCGTCTTAGTTCAGTTTAAAACGACTTATAACGTCTTTTCTAAAATTCACTCTAAATATTAGATATTGATTCCATAATCAAATATCGGATATAACGAGCACCAAAGAATTAAGTCGAGTATAGATCGTATCATATTTCTATGCGACTTAGCAAAATTATCGATTTTCAAAATCAAAAGCAATTTCGAAATCAACGCTAAAATCCGAAGCGAACTATGGTTCGTACAGGGGGCACTCGACCGAGTGCCTAGCCCACTCGATCAAGTGACACCCCAAAATCAGAGGCAGAAGGGTTTTTCGAGGCCCACTCGATCGAGTGTCACGCCTGACTCGATCAAGTGGCCCCTGTCACGTCAGAATCGTGAGCCTTCAACATGTTTCGAGCCTCGATAAGACTATTTATGACTCCGATCAACACGTGTCAAGTCCATCACGTGTCTTACTCTTTTCAAAACCATGCATCATGTCTTTTATATCATTCTAATCTATTGGCAAACCGTTATTATCGTTACTAACTCGTTTGCTTTACTTTTGTATTTTATTTTTGTTGCTTGTTTTATTATACTAAAACGAACCTCGCATGCTAAACCACTTTGACGTGAATTAATTGCATTAAATCGACGTAACAACCTATTCAAATCTTCGCATGTTTAGTCAAAATATTGTTTGCATAACATTTCAATCGAATTACTAACGCGCGTATTAAAACATTGAACGATATCTTAGTAGAGGCCGCAAAGTGCGGGCGGGGTTGGGTGTTCTTTGTGAACTTCCCAACACGTACCCTCACCCCTTACTCAGAACCGTGATTTCCGGATGTCCGAAACCATTGGCGCACAAGAGTCATTCAATACACGATAACCGATAATGTCGGTATCGATATCGCAATGCAAAGTGACAAACCCCATAAACTCTTAAATCTAAATGGGCCGTACTCTGTTATTGTGTGCCAAATTTGGACCGTTTTTCCTCCCATTTAGACTCGCTTTTCCTCTGTTTTGCGAGACTTGAGCGCGATTATCGCCGTATTTTGAGTAAATCTCGCATTAGTGTCTCTCTTTTACATTTTACGTGTTTTTGGTAGTTTTCTGTCTATTTTGATAGGATTTTCGACCAAAAGAGTGTCTGAGCTTCTACGAGAATGAGAGAGAGAAAAATCGTCCAAAAAACAAAGCACACAACTGAAAGTTCGAGTAATCCAATTGATCGACAAAGAAAGAGACCGGAAAAGAGGCGGAAGATCACCGGGTGAAGTTTCACCCGATGAATCACCACCGGGCGAAATTTCGCCCGACGACGTTTTCCCACCTCCCGAAGATTTTCGTGGACACTCACCACCGGGCGAAACGACCGGACAAAATTTTGCCCACCGGGTGAAATTTTGCCCGATGGAGAAAGCGCCAAAAATCGCGAAATGAGAAGAAAATCTCACCGGGTGAAATTTCACCCGGTGGTGTCAGCTCGTCAACCGCAGGGTGAAGTTTTGCCCCATGAAGATGCAAAGGGTGAAGGTCTTGCTTAAAGAAGAGGAATTGGATTACGGGCTTGAAGATTGTGTGACCCATTAAGACTAGTATATATACTTAACCTAGAGTTTTGTGCCACTCTTGTGCCTTGAGTGTGCCTTAAGTGAGCCTCTTAGGAGTAGGAGTAGTGTAGAAGATCTCTAGTGGTAGTAGTAGTTGTAGTAAGCCTCCATAGTAAAAACTCCATAGAATTAGTAAAACTTATTAGTATTAGATTAATCCTACTCAACAATTCTCAATCAAGTTTCTATCTTTAGTTGAAGATTTGTGTTTTTATGTTGAAGATTGAAGAATTTTGCAATAATTAGTGACAAGTTCTTGTATTATTCGCTTCAAGATTCAATCTTTTAAGTTAAATCTTCATCTTCCTCCTTAGTCTTCTCCATAATTGGTAGTTTCTTTTCTCTCCCTTTCTCTATTAGTTAGTTTTGTTTTTAGTTCCTTGTTAATCCATAATTTGTCTTATCAATCTTTTTGTTAGTATAATTTTCCATTAGTTAGTTTATGTTTTTCTCTCTCCTTTGTTAGTTTCTCTTTAGTTTGTGTGTTAGTTTATTTTCCTCCTTAGTGTTATTTGTATAGTTATTATGCATGCCTTAGTTAATCTCTCCTTCATTAGTGTTTTGTTGTTATCTGTTATGACTAGTGAAATTTCTTGTTGGGAAATTTAGGGATGAGGATTTGGATCATTTGAATTAAGGGATGTTGGTGGGTTGTTTACTTGTTGATTTATCAAGTTTGAGGTTTTTGTGCCTTTGTTGACCTAGACTGCAGCTAGATTGACCTAGACTCGCTCCTATCAATATGGGGAAACTCGGGGTAGGAGTTACCTTAATTTGAGACTTACCCTTTTTTGCCGCAAAAGCGGTTTTTTAGGTGAGTTGGGTGAAGAAACCGAAAGGTGGCACTCTCCCTTATCAACGTTGTGACTAAAACTCGATTCCAAGATTCTTAGACCCCATTTCCGAATCCCGACTCTCCCCAACGTTTTTCCCATTATTGTTTCTAGCTTTAGTTGTTTAGCACGCTAGCATTAGTTCACTCCTCTCGTGTAACACTCCATTATTTTCCGAGTCAGTTTTAAGTTATTACTTTTCAATTTTATTTAAATTGGGTTTTAAGCTGGAAAATATTTTCGTTGTCGTTATAAAAATTAAAGTATTTTTGGACCTTCTTAAAATAAATTATTTTTGAACTATTTTAACATGGAACCGACATGTTTTCAATTTGGACTTTGACTCAAACACAAATAAAAATAAAAATAAAACCTAAATCCTACTTTTAAGCCTTGCGTCCACCACCACCATTCATTATTTCCTTTCTTTTCCTTCATCATTCTTTCTGCCGCCGTTCTCCCTTTGTTTCCCCTATTTCTTGGTCCGTATTTCCTACAATCTGATCGTCGTCCCTTTCTCTTGCATATATACTATATAAACTGTAAGTGTCAGTTTTATTAAAGATCTTTTTATGCATTCTTTTTGTATATAAATCGAGCTTTACGAGTAGGTCTTAAGAGTTACTAAACCTGATTGAAATATATGGGTATTCTGTAAATATTATTTGGGAGTAATTCTACTGTCTTAATTGTCAATTTGTGACGGAAACAAAGGTTGAAATTGCTGATATTTGGGTTTTGAGTCGGGACAAGCGTACCCATCTAGAATGGTTTCGAGTTGAGTTGAGTCGGGTCGATAACAAATAAGAACGTCCTGATGATGAGCCATTGGGTTCTCTTCACGGTCTCACTAGACATGTATTTTAGAGTGATTATACGGTGGAGAGTGTGAGGGCATGTTGAGTGCGAGCCTAGAACACAAGTTGTATTACCATGTTTTGGTTATAAGTCATATTAGTATAATGCTAATGTGCTTGCGTGGTTCATTACTCCTTAGAATAAAATAGAATATGATATTATGTTTATGGATAATGGTGCGGAGAAGGAGATATAATTTATTTGGGTTGTGACGCTATTTTGGTATATTAAGAGTATATAGGTGAGATTAATGTGAGAGTGTGTATTGTGAGAATGTCGTCTTCAACAGATATTATCATAAAAGAATCATACATCCAGGGGAATCTAACTAGTAGCAAAGGGTAGCACTCGCTACCCCAAACTTACATAAAATGATTAAAATTATCGACTTTTACTATCCCAAATTTCGTAAAGTTGAGACATTTTCAAATATCGTGAGCAAATATAATGAACTCGCTACCTCAAAATTTTAAGTCTGTATTCGCCCCTGCATACATCGGGTTTGGCTCGTCTTAATATTAATTGGTTAGTTATTTACATTTATATTATTTGTAGCTTGTGGGTTCGATGATGAAAGAGTTTTTTGATTAATACTAGCTGAGTTTTGACGTCTTGAGAGGTAAAGACGTTTTACCCTTTTCACATTTAATTAAAGAGCATGTTCGGTTTAAATTATATTTTTAAAGCGGTTTGTAAACTATTTTGTCAATGGTGAATTTTTATGATACTCGTAATATTTTGGATATTGAACTTGTGACACGAGTCACACATTGGTGTTGTTTTGGTAAAAATTTTGGAGATTATAACAGGCTCTGGGAGATCTGTTGGTCTAGTTGGTTTAAGATGCGTTTACGACATTCCTGGGACTTCGTCCCGAAACTAAACTCTTGGCCCAAGTTATATTTGAGTGGGGTAACCGGCCCCCACTTGCTAGGTAGTTAGACTTTCTCCTTTGGCAACATCATCCTACTGACTGTCCAAATGCGAGAGGTGCGCACTATATAAGTCGAACTAAGCACAGGTGATACCTCTAGACCGTGCAAAGGTAGGACTTTTAAAATATGGTTTTACTACTGTTTTTACAATATTGTGTTCTGTTATCAAAATAGTGACTTTTAATTATGGTTTCAATTTACAATAAAATTATTATATTATTATTCTACATTTTTATTATATTATACTTTACTCAGCTTTGCTGACGTCCTTTTGTTTTGGGTCGTTCCCCCACTGGAACCTGTACCTATTCGTGATTTTGGGTACAGTTATAGGTACACTTGATATGCTGCATGGGTGCATTCTGGTTTCGGGTTTTGCTGAGCGAGGAAGAATTTAAATTATTTAACTTTGGCTGCGAGCTATTTACATTTATATTGGATTTATTGGTTTGAAATTGTTTTAAAATCATTTTGGATTTTGTAAGACTTAAGACTTCCGCTGCAACGTTTCATTAAATTAATTACCGAAATTCTACTTCGTTTCAAATATCTCTATTAAACTTCTTTTTTGGTTGATTTATATTATTTTATTTACCTTGCACTTAGCTTTGTGAGCTAAGTGCGGAGTAACAACTTTGAATTTTCCTATTTCAGTTTATTATATTGGTCGCGAAAATTTAGGGTTATTACATCTCGTCCCAAAACCCCATCTCAATCCCAATCGCGACTAAACCTTCGACTTGACCGATATCGCTTAACCGCCTCCTTGTGATTCGATCTCAACTTGCCGCTACTATATAGTAGTGAGTTGGGACTAAAAATATTGCTTGCATGCGTGTCAGCGACAGTGCGCATCATCTGTGCACGGCCCACCAAGATATAGAGTGGGTTCGAATGAGCCCGAACTCCCACAAAGTTCGGTGCCGACTCCATTTCGATTTAAATTTCAACCCGAGATCCATCTCACATGAGATTCATTCGCCTCCCCAAACCCGCGCGTGGCCGCGTCGGGGTGGACCTATGTCATGTCCACAATTTGAAAAAAAACTACCTAAAGTTTTAAATTTCGTTAAACACGGTCTAAAGTTTAGATTTTTGGTCAAACACTACCAAAATAACTACTATTTAGCCATGAAAAAATTGTAAATAAACAATTTTAAGTGTCCATACATACCCTTATCATTTATTTTACTGAACCATAATAATGTTTCAGTTAATTTAGTAACTTCCAAAGTATAGGTCTACTGAACGACGGTCTTTCATTAAGTTTAGTTAGAGACCAATTACAAATGAAGGTTACAGTGGTACCAAACCTAATAAAAATAGGTATGCTTAACCTAGAAAAATTATACAAATATAAAAGGAGTACACTTGTCATAAAAAGCGGTACAGAACAAAATTGTCATTTAGAGGTATATACAATCATAAAATAGGTACGAATTACGAAGTAGGTATCAATCAATCTAAGTCTAAGTTTAAAGAAAAAAACTCTAGTATGCTCCCAAACGGCGAAAGCGCGAAGACGACCAACTCAATCGATCCACAAGAAATGCAAGATGATCCCACCATATCCATTCATGCTTAACCAAGATACCATAATGGAGTTAGTCAATGCTATCGAGCCAGGCGATCTGCAACCCATAATTTATAAGGAATCACTCAATAATGGTGCTAGTCCATCATTTGGAATCAATTTGAATGCTACCCCTGAAACAACCCAGAACAATAGCTTCGAGGACGAATCTGAAGATGATGAAGTGGAAGAGGATCACCATGAAGATCCCACTTGCCCTACCATCCTCCTTGCTAAAGAGGAAAAGAAAACCATTCGACAATACTGGAAGGACACCCTAATTGTCAAGATGTTGTAGATACCCGGATTTGTACTTGGGTACTACTAGAGCGTCCGACAACATCCGATGATGATTGGACTGCACACGACACGATTTTAAGATGTTTCAGATGATTTTTCTATAGAACGGATCAAATAATTACTCGGAGAAATTAATTCAACATTTAGACGGTCTTAATCGAGTCGTTCTGGTCGCGTCAATACTAATTAGAGTCAATTCCGACAGTCGGTCCCGAAATGCAAAGTCAAATCCGAGCAAGCAAGTCAAATCTGAGTCAAACCTCGAAGCCCGAACCGAACCCGAGGCAAGCCCATGCGCGCGGTTCTAGGTGCCTTAGGAAGCAAGGCATCGCACAAAATTTCTTGAGATTACGTATCTCTTCGTTTTGGAAAGTTTTCCAAATTTTGACCTCGAAAACTCACCCACAGCCGGCGTCGCGCCTCAAAATTGAGTTGCACGAGGTGTCGCACCTATGTGCTCGCATCTAGCCTCGAAAAAACTATATATACCCCCTCCCCTCGACCATTAAAAATAATTCACTCTTCCAAGCTTTCTCGGGTTCCTATTCGATGAAAGCAAAGAAGAGCACACAACATTTAAAGACCTCTCGAGTTCATTAACTCCTTGGTCCGCGAATCGATCGTTCCCTTCAATTTCTCCCGAGTTCATAATTCGTACGAGATTGACAAGGGTTTCGAACAAACAAAGAATCCTTATTCTTTGTAGTCTAATCTTTCTCGAGCATACTACTCAAAACCTCATTACTGCACACCATGGTATTCAAGTCAGAAGGGTCGAATTAATCCGCTTCCTATCGGAATTAATTCACTACAAAACTGAATATGTGGAAATCCGACGCAAAACGTCGCTTGCATCGGAATAGCCGACGTGTATCGTCCACCGTTAAATTTCGACGCAAAAGAGACCATGTGCGTCGGCTATTCCGACGCATGGAAGTATGCGGCGGACATGCGGCGGATAACCCGACGCTCAGCCAGTCAAAGGGGACCTGGAGTCAACCCAACATGTGGCGGATTCGCAGCGTCATGCATCGGAATATCCGCCGCATACACAAAGCATGCGTCGGATTATGCGGCGGATAGACCGACGCATACAGTGTTCATGCGACCGGCTTGCGTCGAATAGTCCAACGCAAGCAACATTTCATGGGGTCACAGAAACCAGAATACAGCAACCCTAAAACCTTAAGTAGCGACCTGAAAAAATAAAACCAGCAGAAAGCACATCATGTGCAACCAAATGTGCTCCTCCCGAGCAAACTCCGCATCGAATTTTTCACGCAGAAGTAGCAGAAGCAGAACATGCTCAATGATCGAAATAAACTAATATATTACAATGGCAAAGTAGATGTTTACAATTCAGTTCACAAGTTCAAGAATTAGTAATTGAGTATCGAAATTCTACTTCATTTCAATTAATTTTTTTTTTCGGTTGATTTATATTTGCCATACACTTGCCTTTGTGAGCCAAGTGTGGAGTAACAATTTTGAATTTTTCGTTTTCGATTTATTTTTTGGTCGTGAAAATTTAGGGTTGTTACAGTCGCCTTGTCTTTGATTGGGTTGTATCCTATTGCAAAGCAACCAAAAGCTCTAAGATGTGAATAATCTGGTGTTGCCTGATGTATAATCTCATACGATGTATTGTTCTTGGTGATTGGTGAGGGTAGCCTGTTGATGAGATGTGCAGCTGTCATGACACAATCTCCCCAATACCCTAAGGGCAACCCGACTTGGAATCTTAGAGTTCTACTGACCTATAGCAAATGCATGTGCTTCCTTTCTACTATGCCATATTGTTGTGGCCTATCCATAATACTCGTTTGATGGACAATCCCATTGTTACCCAATAATTCAACACACTCTAAATCCTTGAATTCAGGAGCATTGTCAGATCTAATGATCTTGATTTTCCATTGAATTGCGTTCTAACTAGGGATGACAACGGACCGAATCCTGATCCAGATCCGCACCCCTATTTGTGGATCCAGACCCGGCGGATCCAAAAAATGCAGATCCAGATCCAGATCCATTGAATCTGGACCGGATCTGGATAATTCGCGGATCCAATTTCCAACTTAATTAAAATTTCATATTCTTCGAACTTTTTGATTAACGGGTATTGTGACCATATTAAATTTTCATAATCTTACAAATAAAATCAAATGAAAAGATTCATAATCAAAGTTCAAGAAACTAAAGAAAAAAGTCTTAAAAATAAGGGTTTTTCTATGGGCTACCCCTCAACTATCGGCTTTTCCAAGTGGTACCCCCACCTTTTTCGAATTACAATGTGTACCCCTAAACTTCGTAAATTATTCTATATTGTAACCAAAGTTAAAATTTTCCAACGAAATTTCTCAATTTATGATATAATATAGTGATTATTCCTTATTTAACTTTCATCAACCGTGATATATTTCTTCAATTTTCATCCTTTACTCGAAAAACTTCATTCCATACACTACAACATAAGAGTGATGAAGAGATTGAGGTTGAAAGATTTAAAATAGTGAGAGAGATAGGTCGACGTCGGCCAACAACGGAGGTGCATTGTGACAGGCATTTGGTGGCTTGGTCAATGGTAAAGTAAAAGAGGTGGTTTGAAGCATCAAATTGGATTGATTAATATGTTAATTATTCATTTTAAAAAAATTATTGTAATACACTTACCACTTTGGCTATGATATGGACTGATAAGTAAAGTTTAGGGGTACACATTGTAATTCGAAAAAGGCGAGGGTACCACTTGGAAAAGCCAATAGTTGAGGGGCACCCCATAGAAAAACCCTAAAAATAACGAAGAAAACACAAATTAAAGTTCCCTAAATAGTTTGCAAGGATGTACTGTCTTATATACATACAGACATAATTCATGTTAGTTAGTTTGTTTATCCTACTAAGCTATGTACATACATACACACATAAAAAGTTATCAAACTAATGTTTAAATATGTACAAAGCTATGTTTATCCTGATACATACATACATAATCACAGACACTACGGAGTAGTATTTCATAAACAAACGTATCACGATATCCTAATAAACAAAGTTATATTACATACATAATCATATATCCTACTCCGTATTACCAGACTATTTATCCAAAAAAATTCTTAAACAAATTTGCGGATAACAAGATCCAGATCCTGATCCGTTTAAATATAGCGGATCCGGATTCGATCCATATCCAACGGATTTGAAATTTTAGGATCCATATCCGATCCATGCGGACCGTATCTTGCGGATCTGAACCGGATCCAAGATCCTTGTCATCCCTAGTTCTAACCATATGGTAAAAAAAATAGGATTCATATGGCCTCAGACTTACAGGCCATCAAATATACCCAAGTGGCTCTGGATTGGTCATCCACAAGGGTGAGAAAGTACCTGTATTTTGTTTCTCTGTAGTTTACCCTATAGGGACCCAAAGTGTCCATGTGAATGGTGTAAAAAGGTAAGGCAACAACTGATTGACTCAATTGTAGGGAAACTTTGTGAATTTTGCCATCGGACAACAGAGTCATGGTCTTATGTCTGTACTGTCAATATTTAGATGTAGATATGATATTTGTTTAAGTTTCTTATATGGTGCATGGCCAAGTTTGTTGTGCCACACATTGTATAAATCAACCTTTGCATTCATAGATGACAAATTCTCAATACATTTATCAACTTCAGAAACCAAACACTTAGGCATCATAACATCAATTTTGGGATTGCTAATAAACAAAAGATTAGCTAATCTGTGTCTAGGCTTGATGTGCTTCTTAGTGTTGTCTGCAACTTTTGATGTAGGTCTTGTGTTTAGATAGTAAAGTCCACTAAAAGCTCTTCCTTTAACTTTCCTTTCATGGGTGGTACAATCCTTCACCACACAGTGGGTTTCATGGAACAACACGTGACAATTGTTATCTTTCAGCATTTTTATTTTGGGCTGACTGTAACACCCCGTTATTTTCCGAGTCATTTATAAGGGCGTTATTTGTCTATTTTATATAAATCGGGTTTTAAGTTGGATAAAAAGAAAATTTAAAAGATTTCGGGTCTTCTCATAATAAATCGATTTTGACTATTTTTAAAAGTAGAACGTTATTTTATAAATCGACTTTGTATCAGTTTAGACTTTGAGTCAAACGCAGCTAATAATAATATTAGTAATAATAATAATAACAAAACCTAATTCTACGTATATAAAGCTGAATCCCTGATACCCACCTTTATTCCCACCACTACCACCCTATTTTCTTGTTCTCTAGTGCCGCACTTCTTCTCCTTCCTCTGCGTGCTGACGACTCAACTGTTCGTCGTCTTAAAAATCGGTCCATAATTCTTGATTACACCAATCCGTTCTACAATCTTCTTCATCTAAACTGTAAGTTCCTTAACCAATTGTCCTCCTTGATTTTTTATAATTAGTGGGTCAAATAAGGAGTAGGTCCATATATATTGAACTTCTACCTTTCTTTTATTTTCTTTTGGTTAAACTTGCTTTCCCGACATAATTTAATGATTCCTTAAGTAATTAGTGTTTGGGTTAATTGAAATTACATATAAGTGGGGCGGTTTCGTTATTCCTAAGTTCTGTTAGTCTCATAACCAAATTTCACTATATAAAAGTGTTGTTAAACGGATTTCTAGTTCATGGATAAGTATATATATTGGATTATAATATAAGGTTGGGTTAGAATCGTGTTCGTCGTACTATGATGGTTAGAAAGAAAAAAATTAAGTTGTTGAATATTAAAGGGTGTAAGGACGATGTCAAGGGTTCTTGAATGATTTTGGTGGAAGTATATTAGGTGGGTTACTTCGGGATTTGAATTCGGATGAGTTATAGTAATAAGTTGGTGTGTAACCTTGGATCGTCTTAATGTCACGAATATGGTTAGTTCGTTGAACCGTTTTATATTATTTGTAGCTTGTGGATTTGAGGAGAAAGAATTTTTGGAATAATACTAGCTGAGTTGTGACCGTCTCGAGAGGTAAGGATGTTTTGACCTTTTCATCTTTAAGTAAAGAGCATGTTTGGTTAAATTATATTTTTGAAACGGTTTTATAATTATTTTGTCAACGATGAATTTTTATGATACTCTTGTAATATTTTGGATATTGGAACTTTGTGACAAGTCATATATTGGAATTATTTTGGTACAATTTTGGTGGTTATAACAGACTCTGGGAGCTCTGTTGGTCTATGAGGTTAAGGTGCGTTTGAGACGTCCCTGGGATTTCGTCCCGAAACTGAACTCCTGGCCCGAGTTGTGTTAAGTGGGGTTTTTCCGGCTCCCCACTTGCTAGGTAGTTAGACTTCCTCCTTTGGCAGCCTCATCCTACTGACTGCCCAATTGTGAGTAGTGCGCACTATAGTAAGTCTAGCTAAGCATAGGTGATACCTCTAGATCGTGCAAAAGGGTAGGACCTTGGCACACAGGTGGAAACAATATATTTTGGTTGGTTTTGGTTTTGACTACTATTTTCACAATATTTTGGTTTGGTATTGAGACAATAATATTTAACTCTGATTTCAGTTTACTACAAATTATAATTATTATTTTACGTTCTCAATATAATATATTTTACTCAGCTTTGCTGACGTCCTTTTGTTTTGGGTCGTTCCCCCGCTGGAACCTGTACCTATTTGTGTTTTGGGTACAGTTGATAGGTACAATTAATATGCTGCATGGGTGCATTTGGTTCGGGATGCTGAGCGAAGAAGGATATTATTATTTAACGTTTAACTCCAAACTATTTATATTTATGTTGAATTTTGGTTAAAGTTGTTTTAAACCGTTTCGGATTTTGTGGGACTTAAGTCTTCCGCTGCAACGTTTTCATTTAATTATTTGTCGGATTTACATTTCTTTTTAATTCATAAACTATTCTTTTGCCTTGCATTTGGCCTTGTGAGCTAAATGCGGAGTAACGGCTTTAAATTTTCCTATTTTATTCTGTTATTTTGGTCGCGAAAATTTAGGGCTGTTACAGTTGGTATCAGAGCAATAGGTCTTTCCGAAATGTTTTGCAAAATTTGAAATGGTTTAAAAAAAAAAAAAAACTTTTATCTTTATATTTGAAATTATTATTATTAAAAAAAATAAAATCTTTCTTTATAAACCGAGAGTGTTGGGTGGATTGGGTGCATTGCATACGCATGAATTATGTTATTTATATCTATATATTTATATTTGTCATGTTTAGTAATATTATTATCCTTACCTAATTGAAATGTGATAGAGATACTACTTACATTAATATTGTGATTTAATCTTCTTATACTTAGACTTAATAGAATATTGTTTACATCTATAGTGACAATGTCTCGAGGAAATGAAAACAATGATATGCCCGCTATGATGGCACAATTGTTAGCTCAGAATGCAGCTCTTATCGAAGCTGTACAACAAATGACTGTTGTTACCCGGAATATGAATGATAGGGTCGAGAATGAGAATGATCCTACACCCACTGTTACTGGAATGTCTGAAGCGGTACAGAAGAAGAAACCGCCGACTTTTACCGGGAAAGGGGATCCAAATGAACTAGATAATTGGGTTAGGGAGATGGAGAAAATTTTTCTAGTTGTAGGTTGTCCACATGAATTTCAGGCTAGGATTGCCGTCTTCTATCTGAAGGAAGAGGCGGACATTTGGTGGCAGACCGTTAAAGAAGACTTTATGAAACCAATTAGGATAAGAAACCCAAATGGCAGACACACATTATATGATAAAGACTAGGATACTCTTAAGGAAATGTTAGAAGCAGAATTTTTCCCAGAACATGTGAAACATCAAAAATTAGCTGAATTTGGAGACCTAAAACAAACCGATGAGATGAGTGTGAAAGACTTTTATAATAAATTTGTTGAACTTAGTCGTTTTGCTAAGGAGCTAGTGCCAACTGAGGGGATTAAAGCATCTAGGTTTGAGGATAAGTTACATTGGAAGATTAAGGGTAGATTTGCTGGGGAGACATTCACTTCTTTAAGAGATGTCTATGCTAGGGCTGTTAATATTGAGAGGAGTAACCAGAAGATGGAGGTTGAGATGGTAAGTACTGGGAGTAAGAAGAGGGAGTTTCAGGGTAGTCAGTCTGACACCCGAGCGAAGAGAGGGAATTTCAATACTAATAATAACACCCAACACGGAGGGAATGGGAAGGAAGAAGGTAATAGTTGGAGAGGTAGAAACCAGGGAACAACAAATGACTTTACCCCACATTACTACTGTAAGATATGCAAGGGAGATCACCCAGGGGTTGACTGTGAGGGAAATAAGGTGACGTGCTACTGGTGCGGGAAGTTAGGACATCGAGAATTCGAGTGTAGGAACAAGAAGGCAGGGAAACCTCGTGCTACGCAATCTGTTAGTGCTAGTGTGAATCAGAGTAATCGATTTGAGAGTCAAGGGAACACACAGAATTTTGGTAGATCCACAACTAACAATAATTTTAGGAATCCAGCTCCAACACAGACCAACATTACTGCAGCTAGTAAACCCGCGGGCCAAGTAAATGGTGCACAGAATAGCAAGAAGCCTAATGGGAAGCTCTATGTCATGAATAGAGAGGAAGCCGAAAACACAGATATCGTTTCGTGTAATTTTCTAGTGAATTCTATTTTAGCTCATGTTTTATTTGATTCTGGTGCATCTCACTCTTTTATTTCGACTAAGTTTGTGGATAAAATGAATGTTGAATCTAGTGAAATTGTGGATTATGATTTTGCCACGTCATTTGGGGACTTAGTAAACTATAAGAGGGTTTATAGGGATGTGTCTGTTTTTATTAGTGATTATGATTTTTAAGAGGTTTTTTTTGGGTTGACTAGTGCACCTGATTTGTTTATGGACTTAGATGAACCGAACTTTGAGGACTTACTTAGATAAACTATAAGAGGGTATTTTTATTCAAAGAATGAAGAGAAGAATGAGGAACATTTACGAATTATCTTAGACATCTTGAGAGGAAAATAGTATTTGCTAAATTTTTGAGGTATGATTTTTGGATGGTACGAGCAATTTTGGGGAATATTATATCTAAGGATGGAGTATCAATAGATCCTGCTAAGGTTGTTAAGGAGTGACCTAAATCGGAATCTGTGACTGAAATTCGTAACGTTTGGGTTTAGCTGGTTACTATATGTGATTTGTGAAGATTTTTTTTTCTTTTTTTTTTCAAATATAGATAAATTAATGACTGCACTGATGTAGAAAGCAATAAAATTTCATTGGGATGAGAGTGTGAGGAATCGTTTCGAATTTTAAAGGAAAAATTGACCACTACTTTAGGATTTGCCTTACCGGATGGAAATGAAGTTTCTGAAGTTTATACATATGCATTTAAAGAATGAATTAATTAGTGTTTTCAGCCGAATAAGAAGTGATTGCTTATGTATTTTGGCAGTTGAACCTTTATGTAGAAAATTTCCCTACTTATGATTTAGAGTTAGCAATCGTAGTCGTTACTTTGAAAATTTGGAGACATTATCGGTTTGGTGTACCCTTTAAAGTTTTATTTTAAAGATATATATTTACCCATTAGGAGCTAATCGTGAGATAAAGAAGCTGGTTGGATTTGATTGGGGACTATAAGATCGAGATTCAGTATCAGGTAAGAAAAGCCAATATGGTGGCTGATGCTTGGAGTATGAGTTAGATCCTTTAGGAGTTTCCGAGTGGAAGTGGAGTTTAATCTTTATGGATTTTATAGTGGGGTTGTCAAGGTCAGAGGAAGGTAATAATATGATTTGGGTTATAATTAAATTCCCATGTAGATATGTGAGAGAGGAAGCAACTTGCTGATGCTTATATACATTATGTGGTAGGACTTCATGGGGTTTCAAAGTATATTATATTAGGTTGCGAACATGGTGAATTTTTCGTGCTTCGAGGACGAAGCTTTATTTTAAGGTGGGTAGAAATATACGTGGCTACTTGTTTTTGTGGTAAACTAAACATGTTCTTGTGTGATTTCATGCTAATATATATTTATTGGTCACAAATATGAATATTTTGGCATTAATTAATGCTTAATAAGCACAATGTCATTGGTTATTGGTTATTACTTGAAATTGACTTGTTTTTACACGTGTTTGTGAATTGTTTGTGTTCAACGCACATATTTGTGGTTTGCTTGTTCTCAACGCACATATTGGTGATTTTGTGCTCAACGCACTTATTTGATTGACTGATTGATTTTGTGCATTACGCACTTGGAAAAATGGTTGAACTTGTGATTTTCAAAATTTTGAAATAATTTAAATATTTTTGTCCGACATGCTCTTGACTTGGCAAGTGATACTCTTACCGTATGAGATTTTTGGTGGTCTTGAACTTTGGTATTATCTTATGGAATTAGGTGATTTTATCTTGTGGATTTAGGTGGTGGTGAAGTTGTATACTTTGAAATTTGAGGGATTAGGTGCTCTTCGATTTTTTTTGAGGAAATTAGAAATGCGAGATATTTTGAGGTTGTGTATTTAATTTGACGGATTTTGGATATATGGAGCAAAAGATTTATTTTGGATATACATGAGAATTTTGGTGGATTTTGGATATATGGAGTGAGCGGTTATTTTGGACATTCGTGAGTAATGTGAGATTTTATTTTCGAGGATGAGTTTAAACTTCGAGGACGAAGTTTTGTTTTAAGGAGGGAAGTCTGTAACACCCCGTTATTTTCCGAGTCATTTATAAGGGCGTTATTTGTCTATTTTATATAAATCGGGTTTTAAGTTGGATAAAAAGAAAATTTAAAAGATTTCGGGTCTTCTCATAATAAATCGATTTTGACTATTTTTAAAAGTAGAACGTTATTTTATAAATCGACTTTGTATCAGTTTAGACTTTGAGTCAAACGCAGCTAATAATAATATTAGTAATAATAATAATAACAAAACCTAATTCTACGTATATAAAGCTGAATCCCTGATACCCACCTTTATTCCCACCACTACCACCCTATTTTCTTGTTCTCTAGTGCCGCACTTCTTCTCCTTCCTCTGCGTGCTGACGACTCAACTGTTCGTCGTCTTAAAAATCGGTCCATAATTCTTGATTACACCAATCCGTTCTACAATCTTCTTCATCTAAACTGTAAGTTCCTTAACCAATTGTCCTCCTTGATTTTTTATAATTAGTGGGTCAAATAAGGAGTAGGTCCATATATATTGAACTTCTACCTTTCTTTTATTTTCTTTTGGTTAAACTTGCTTTCCCGACATAATTTAATGATTCCTTAAGTAATTAGTGTTTGGGTTAATTGAAATTACATATAAGTGGGGCGGTTTCGTTATTCCTAAGTTCTGTTAGTCTCATAACCAAATTTCACTATATAAAAGTGTTGTTAAACAGATTTCTAGTTCATGGATAAGTATATATATTGGATTATAATATAAGGTTGGGTTAGAATCGTGTTCGTCGTACTATGATGGTTAGAAAGAAAAAAATTAAGTTGTTGAATATTAAAGGGTGTAAGGACGATGTCAAGGGTTCTTGAATGATTTTGGTGGAAGTATATTAGGTGGGTTACTTCGGGATTTGAATTCGGATGAGTTATAGTAATAAGTTGGTGTGTAACCTTGGATCGTCTTAATGTCACGAATATGGTTAGTTCGTTGAACCGTTTTATATTATTTGTAGCTTGTGGATTTGAGGAGAAAGAATTTTTGGAATAATACTAGCTGAGTTGTGACCGTCTCGAGAGGTAAGGATGTTTTGACCTTTTCATCTTTAAGTAAAGAGCATGTTTGGTTAAATTATATTTTTGAAACGGTTTTATAATTATTTTGTCAACGATGAATTTTTATGATACTCTTGTAATATTTTGGATATTGGAACTTTGTGACAAGTCATATATTGGAATTATTTTGGTACAATTTTGGTGGTTATAACAGACTCTGGGAGCTCTGTTGGTCTATGAGGTTAAGGTGCGTTTGAGACGTCCCTGGGATTTCGTCCCGAAACTGAACTCCTGGCCCGAGTTGTGTTAAGTGGGGTTTTTCCGGCTCCCCACTTGCTAGGTAGTTAGACTTCCTCCTTTGGCAGCCTCATCCTACTGACTGCCCAATTGTGAGTAGTGCGCACTATAGTAAGTCTAGCTAAGCATAGGTGATACCTCTAGATCGTGCAAAAGGGTAGGACCTTGGCACACAGGTGGAAACAATATATTTTGGTTGGTTTTGGTTTTGACTACTATTTTCACAATATTTTGGTTTGGTATTGAGACAATAATATTTAACTCTGATTTCAGTTTACTACAAATTATAATTATTATTTTACGTTCTCAATATAATATATTTTACTCAGCTTTGCTGACGTCCTTTTGTTTTGGGTCGTTCCCCCGCTGGAACCTGTACCTATTTGTGTTTTGGGTACAGTTGATAGGTACAATTAATATGCTGCATGGGTGCATTTGGTTCGGGATGCTGAGCGAAGAAGGATATTATTATTTAACGTTTAACTCCAAACTATTTATATTTATGTTGAATTTTGGTTAAAGTTGTTTTAAACCGTTTCGGATTTTGTGGGACTTAAGTCTTCCGCTGCAACGTTTTCATTTAATTATTTGTCGGATTTACATTTCTTTTTAATTCATAAACTATTCTTTTGCCTTGCATTTGGCCTTGTGAGCTAAATGCGGAGTAACGGCTTTAAATTTTCCTATTTTATTCTGTTATTTTGGTCGCGAAAATTTAGGGCTGTTACAGTTGGTATCAGAGCAATAGGTCTTTCCGAAATGTTTTGCAAAATTTGAAATGGTTTAAAAAAAAAAAAACTTTTATCTTTATATTTGAAATTATTATTATTAAAAAAAATAAAATCTTTCTTTATAAACCGAGAGTGTTGGGTGGATTGGGTGCATTGCATACGCATGAATTATGTTATTTATATCTATATATTTATATTTGTCATGTTTAGTAATATTATTATCCTTACCTAATTGAAATGTGATAGAGATACTACTTACATTAATATTGTGATTTAATCTTCTTATACTTAGACTTAATAGAATATTGTTTACATCTATAGTGACAATGTCTCGAGGAAATGAAAACAATGATATGCCCGCTATGATGGCACAATTGTTAGCTCAGAATGCAGCTCTTATCGAAGCTGTACAACAAATGACTGCTGTTACCCGGAATATGAATGATAGGGTCGAGAATGAGAATGATCCTACACCCACTGTTACTGGAATGTCTGAAGCGGTACAGAAGAAGAAACCGCCGACTTTTACCGGGAAAGGGGATCCAAATGAACTAGATAATTGGGTTAGGGAGATGGAGAAAATTTTTCTAGTTGTAGGTTGTCCACATGAATTTCAGGCTAGGATTGCCGTCTTCTATCTGAAGGAAGAGGCGGACATTTGGTGGCAGACCGTTAAAGAAGACTTTATGAAACCAATTAGGATAAGAAACCCAAATGGCAGACACACATTATATGATAAAGACTAGGATACTCTTAAGGAAATGTTAGAAGCAGAATTTTTCCCAGAACATGTGAAACATCAAAAATTAGCTGAATTTGGAGACCTAAAACAAACCGATGAGATGAGTGTGAAAGACTTTTATAATAAATTTGTTGAACTTAGTCGTTTTGCTAAGGAGCTAGTGCCAACTGAGGGGATTAAAGCATCTAGGTTTGAGGATAAGTTACATTGGAAGATTAAGGGTAGATTTGCTGGGGAGACATTCACTTCTTTAAGAGATGTCTATGCTAGGGCTGTTAATATTGAGAGGAGTAACCAGAAGATGGAGGTTGAGATGGTAAGTACTGGGAGTAAGAAGAGGGAGTTTCAGGGTAGTCAGTCTGACACCCGAGCGAAGAGAGGGAATTTCAATACTAATAATAACACCCAACACGGAGGGAATGGGAAGGAAGAAGGTAATAGTTTTTTTAACACCAGTCTTCCAAGGGAGGTCGTTTTCAACACCAGTCAAGATAAGAGTATTTTTAGAGTGCTTCCTAAATCATTGGTATTGCAGTAGAGAGGATTTGTGAGGTCTATTACCATGGGGGAATTGGACTCTTTATCACCCATTACTGTAAGTAACAGTCAATAAAGAAAAGACAACAACAAAGGTGTGGATTTTCAGGACATAATACACAGATTGCAATACTCAATGCTTTGATACCATGATGAAAGTTGCATTCTTTGAGTATTGCATTGTGTGTAAAGGGAGTCTTCACAGTTTGTAGAGAATATGATGATGTATTAGAACAACTATATTATTAATTTATGTCCGCTCAAAGTCAATTACACTTACCTACAAGTATATATAGTGTAGCTACATTATCAACCCTAAATCAGATAAGCCATGTGACAACACTAAGGACAATACAATGAACTTTCTACGGATATACACGTTGCTCTATTGTCAATAACTTTTGCCCTATTTCTCAAATATATACACACACACACACATAAAGGAGGAAGTTTTCGAGCGATATGATTGGTCCATTACATCAAAACTCAATTCAGGAAAATATCAATAATAATTAAAAAATCAAATAGAGAATCTTTTAATTATTACAACAATATATTTAATGTATTATATTTATGTGATGTTTTATTACTAGTACAGATCTCATGCAATTGCATGGTTTTAAATAATTGTTATATTACTATAAAAAAGTATTAATAATTTATTACAATTTTGTGTTGAACATGAAAATATTATAAATATTAGTATTAAATAAAGAGGTTGATAAAAAAGGGGAAAATTTACTCTTTTATTCGGTTAAAGAGTTATTTAAATTAAATTTTATTTAAAATAAAGTCAAATACGGAGTAATATTTAAATAATACTTGCATAGTTTTTTGTATTTTTCAATTTTTACGATTATCATAAAATTTAATTAGAATTTATAAATACTCATATAAGTTAAGGGTGTTGCTCTTCGCAGTACGCATTTTACTCGACGCAGTACCATTTTTCCGATTTTGCCCCTCTCATTTCCCCCTCCCTCAAATTCATCCTTTTGTTTTTCCTCTCTTTCTTTCTCTCTTCTCCATATCTACCTTAGTCAACGCAATACATTATTTTTTACTTTTACGCAGTACATTTATTTTTTTTACTTTTACGTAATACATTTTTTTGCAGTACATTTATTTTAAAATTTCATGAAGTACATTTACTTTAATCTTTGAATAAAGTATTTTTTTTAATTTATCAACGCAGTACGTTTCTTTTATCACGGAATACACATATTTTTTTTTTCAATTTTGATGTAGCAAATTTTTTTTCAACTTTGACGCAGTATATACCCAGTTCATAACTGTACTACACTATTCGATTGCATACTTCCAATTTAATACCCAATATTAAATTATTAAATCCAAGAATTGAGTTTCTAAACCAAAAAAATTGAAAGTATAGTGTTTGCTAGAAAAATTCATTTGTATTCCGCCACAACTTTAAATTTATGTTTAAAGTCATGCGAGACATCTAAACCAAAATAAAAAAGACTCCGTAAAAAAGAGAAACACGTTGTACGTAAGGTAATTAATGGTTGAAAATCGATAATTGAAACCAAAAACCCTAATTTCAATAATTAGGGATAAACAAAAAAACAAAAATCGTAATTAATGATATATAACAATAAACAAAAAAAATCGATTATTCTGAACTTTGAAACAAAAAAACCCTAATTTCAATAATTAATGATAACTGATGATTGATACCTGTTATTCAATCAAATCTTTCAATAATTAATGATAAACAAAAAACAATAATCATAATTAATGCTATATAACAATAAACAAAAAAATTAATTATTTTGAACTTTGAAACAAAACAAAAAAAAATTCAATAATTAATAATAATTAATGATTGATACCTGTTTTTCAATCAAAATTGTATCCATGATCTATTAAATTTGATAAATTTAATGAATGTATAGTTAGATTTGGAGGTAGTCAATAATTATTGAAAGAAAAGAAATGGTTTTTAGGGTTAGGGTAGAAAGTGTGGGAGAAGAATGAAATTAGGTTTGTTTTTTTGATAAGGGCATGCAATGGAAAAATATGGGTAAAAAGTATTGCGTCGAGTAAAATGTGTACTGCGAAGAGTAACTCCGTAAGTTAATTGTTGATTTGTACAATTAATTATGCACTTGTTACCAAAATTGAAAATTGAGCCTTTTGGATGGAAAATTTTCATTGTGAGCATGCCACCTAAGCAGGTGTTATCCTCTTAGTAGCACAACAATATAAGAGGATATCTGTTGGTACATGATGCACGTATTTTATATACACTTTTTATGCCTTTTATGCGCGCATTCCCGTGTTTATTGAATAGTGAAAACTATTATTTTGCTCCGAATTGGCTACTTTGTGGTGTGTATTGTCCTTTTGCAGGAACGGAAGACAAAGGAGCTAAAACGAACCAAAACCGTGCCAAAACGAAGCTGGAAAATTGTTGTTCGCTGAAACGAGCGATAGTCGACCGACTATCAGAATAGTCGGTCGACCATGACAACAGTCGACCGACTATTACAATAGTCGACCGACTATTCTGGAGCTGCAGAGATCAAGTTGATGAGTGATTAGTCGACCGACTATTACAATAGTCGGCCGACTATTTCCTGGACTGCGGGCAGGTTTCGTGTTCAGCAAGGAATTTCCTAAACACAAAGGAGTTTTCTAAACAGTTTTTAACCCATTCAATTTGTATAAATAGGGCTTTGGGAGCCACATTAGAAATCATCTCTTAACATCTCTCAACTTCTCCCTTATTCTCTTTTACTTCTCTTTAGATTTCTTTTAAACTTCTTCTCTACTTTTATTCTCTCTAGTTTAATTTCTTCCCAAAACTCGGTTATTGTAAGAACTTTTGGATTCGAATCGCCTTCGTTCCTTTCGGTAATTTTATTTAATCCTTCTTCTTTGTTCTTGATTGTTTTCTTCTTCATATTTAATTATTCTTAATTATTGTTTTATACTTGTCGTAAATTTATTATTATTCGTGATGTTTAATCTAGTAAATTCTTTTATTAATCTTGTTGTTCTTAAATTAATCATGAGTAGCTAATTTCCTTCGCTAGGATTTAGGGGATCTACGAATTGAATGTGGTCGCTAAATAATTTATAGATCTGTCAATGATATTGTGTCTGAATTGTCACTTGTAGCATATAATCGCGATTAGTCAGTTAATGCGCATGATTGATTAATTGAATCTGGTAAACTTGAACCTAAGATCGGAAGCCTGGTAAAAGTTAGACCTGCTACAACACATTAGTTTGCCCTAATAAGATCGGAAGCCTTTAGACGCATGCTAGGGTGAATAGCGGACCGGAAGGACCTTTTCAATACCCCTCAGACTAATATCTGCGACAGGCTTGTGACTTAGACCGTGACCATATGAGATTCGTAGTGAACCGACAATCCTCGTTTTCTCTCCATATATTTATTCATCTCCATTCGTCTTATTTTATTTTAGTTATTTCTTTTCTCTTAATTCTCTTTCTTTCATTACTTTAGTTTAGATAAAAACAAAACATAAAACCCCCGATTGTTTCGTAGATAGACTCTAATTACGAGTAGAATTTATTTGTCTCCCTGTGAATTCGATCCCGACTTCCCTAGCTATATTTTTAGTTAGACCGTAGTTGGTTATTTTTGATAGGTACACGACTAGCTTATCAGTACACTATTAGTTTTTCACATTTTTAATATTTATATTTTATATTTGAGAAAATAATTTAAAATTGCAATGATAATCAAGATAATCGTGTAATCTCATTCAATTCATATTTTAATTTTTTAATTTTTTTTTACAAAACTTTATACTTTTTACTTGAATATTTAATTAAAGTTTTTTTTATCACAAAACCATTATTCACAAATCAAAATTGATTCTCTTATATATTGAGGTCATATATAAATCTAAATTAACAAATTTTAAGATAACATAAATATTATTGATAAAAAAAAATACTCCAAATATTTATATATTAAAATCAAAATCTGAAAGTATTTTGTAGTTTTTTCCATCGCCAAGATTTTTATATTTGTTTAGAATACTTAGACTTCGATAGTCTGAGACACTTATATTTTGTAACAAAAATAAATAAATTATATCATAAATATTTTTTTTAAATATATAGCTAATACACACGGAGTGCATGATAATTTAATTTATTGAAAAAGTTTCTTCTAATTTTACATAAATATTGACTTTGACTTAAATTAGGATTAAACGTAGTAATTGTTTGAGTTTAATTGTTTATTTATTTCCTTATTTGAGTGATAATAATTTGGAGAGAAAAAACATCATGAGAAGTTGACACCTCATCAACTCCTATTCTCTTAGTAGTAAGAGGATTTTCATCTAAAAATCTTTAAATTTAATTTAACAAAAAGTTATCGTAAATAAAATTAAAAAAATGAGTTAATTAGATTCGTGGTAGAAAATGCTTTCATTAGAGTATAAATTTCACATTATTTGTTTCATATTATTTGCTCAAAAAAGTGATGAATTTATTACATATAAATATATTAAAGTTATCCCACATCGACAAATTATAATAAGGTGATGAAATTCTATATTATAAATAATAATAATCATCTGTGCTTAGATATCCACCAAAAAACTTTTAACTCATAAAGAATTTTTAAGATTATAACCTTAAGTAAGTATCCACATCGGAAAATTATGATGAGATTATGGAATTCTATAATATAAATAAGAGTAATTATTGTAACACCCCTGATTTTATAAACTAAAATCTTATTCCTATTTAGTCTGTTTACGATTTAACTTGTAAATCTTAAAACTATTATTAAACAAGTTTATTTTCAATCGTTTCGAACTCCTAAAATTTTATTTGTCTCGAAGAATCTTGTTATATCTAAAATATATTTTTATTTTATTTTATATTTTTTTTGTTTCGATTTATTTGTTCATTTAATTCTTTTTGAACTTCTATTTCGACTATCTAAGTTCTAAACTATCTTGATTTAAGCTCAAATTTCTATTATCTACTCGAATATCATTTTATTAAGCTTCGTCAAAACATTTATTATTTTCCTTGAGAAATCAATTTAATTCTTTTTTGTCAAAATAATATTTATAAATCGAGAAACATTATTTTTAAGACTCAAAACGTTTATTTCACTTTTTTTGTTCTCCAGGACGAATTAATTATTTTCGTAAACTTTGTTTCCGTTTCGAATATTCATTTTAACCCGAGAAATATTTTAATTACTCTTTTACGTTATTCGGCTCAATTATTTATAATTTTTCTTAACTCGTTTTCTTACTTGGGTCAACTTTTGACTTGATGTCTATTTAAACCGTAATACTTTTGCTCGACCCGTCTTATTGTATTCTTTCCGACCCATTTTGTTTTCTTAAACCTAATTTATTAAAACCCCCTTTTGTTTTGATTGTTTTGTGTCAGCCACAACATCCTCAACTCCCATCCCAACTTTTTCTTTTTCATCTTCTTCAACCTTCATCCTATCATTTTCTGCGTTTCCTTGCGCCCTCTCCGCTCCATATTTTCTCATGTCTTCTTCATCCACCATCTTCTTCGTTCTATTTCAGCTCGCTCTTCTTTCCCCTGCATCGTGTCGACTCCTGCCAGGCATTTCCGCCGATACGTTGCCTGCTGTCTTTGTTCATTTTCGTCGTCTGAACTCGGTGAGCGATTTCTTCTTCTTCTTCTTCTTCTTCTTCTTCTTCGCTTTGTCTGTTACTGGTCCGTTTTTATCAGTTTCGTTTGCTGCTGGTATTATCGTTATTTCTGCTGCTATATTCGTTTTGTTGCTGCGGCTGTTGTTGTCGTTCATTTCTGTCCTCCGTTCACATTCCGTTGTGTTCATCCGTCTTGTGATTATTGTTGTTCTTTCATTACTGTTGCTGCTCTTGTTGCTGTGGTCCGCGGTTACTTTTCACTACTGTTTTTCGATGTATTGAATTCGTGTTTTGTTCGAGTTGCTTGTGCTACTGGTGTCGTCCGTCGTTGTGCTTCGTTGTTCATCTGCATTGATGTTGTATAGTTGTTGTTCATCGTTCTTTGTGGCTGCTACTTTGTTTGTCTGCCTTTGTCCGTCCCTTCGATCGTCTTGCGCTCGTTGGTTGCTGCTACTGTTTTGGTTGGGGTTCTGGTCTTCTTCTTTTTCTTCTTATCTCGTTCTTCTTGTGGTGATGTTCCTCTTGCTGTTGTCATTCAAGTCGGTGTTCATTCTTCTATCTCATTTTGTATCCATATTCTACTCATCCTTCTCCTCAGTTTGGCGTTTCGGTTGTGAGCTAATTCAGGTCGTTATGTGGTCTTATACGACTCGATTAAATCCAGCCGTCGTGTTGAATTTGACCCGTTAATTCCCTTTTCTTCTTGTGTTGACTGCCCTTGTCTCATTCTTTTGTTGTCATTACGTTTGTCGTGGAGGATCATGCTTGAAGATTATCGGTTCTACTACTTGGAGCTTGGTTGAGAATGAGACCCAAATTTAGCCATACTTGAATCTTTGGATGTTCTTCAAAGATGGGGTGTTAAGAAATGATGAAATTGGTGGAAGATAACAATATCAAGTTGTTGCTTCGGTCACAATATTTCCAAGCGACTTACTCTTCGAATGGAGATCAAGCAACCTAAATCAAAAGTATACCTAGCAAAAACTCAACAAACAATGAGTCCTCCTAGCACCTAATGACATTAGGGTAGGAGGAAAGAAAAAAAATTATCCAAACACAATAAAATAAAACTTGATTAACTAATCAAGGTTCCCCGGCAACGGCGCCATTTTGATGCGCGTCCGATTGTCGCCTATCAAAGGCGGTCAAACAATATTTATAAACTTCGAAATACTACTACGTAGTAGTGGCAAGTCGGGGATCGATCCACAGGGACGGTCGAGGGGAAGTCGGTCAAGTCTAAGTGTCAAAGTGATTGGGGTGGAGAAGGGGGGAGTTTTGGTCGAGAGAAACTAGACTAACTAGATGAGCTACGGAACTAAGGCGAGAAACAATAATACTAAAGCTAGAAACAATATTGGGAAAGGCATTAGGGAGAGTCGGGGAGTCAGAAAACAAGATAAAAGTATAACGTTGCAAGAATTATCACAAGGTGTATAAGGGAGGTTCCACCTTTCGGTTTCCCTACCGGCCAAGTCTAAGCCCGCTTTCGCGACGAATAAACTAAGGTCTCTAGAGGGAATTACCCAAACCGCGAGTTTCCCCATATTGGTCCGAGTGAGTCAAGTCAACCTAGGTGATCAAACTAAGTCAAACAAAACACAACAATACCATCAAGACAATATCACTCTCAAATGCAATAATTTCACAAGATAAAACATTTTCCTAGAATTCTTCCTCCCCTAGCCCTCTAACTAAAATCTACTCACTATCCATAATAAAACTAACACTAAGGAGGCTAGGAGAAAGGCTAAACATGATTAAACTAGAGGAGAAATAACTAATCTAACACAATAAAGGAAACTACACTAACAAAACAACGCTAAGGAGGAAAATAAACAAACACACAAACTATGGGAAAATAAACTAAGGAGAGAGATAAACAAACAAACAAACAAACAAACAAAGGAAAACTACACTAACATAAAGATTAACAAGAAACTAAAGATTAAACTAATTAATGAAGAAAAGGAGAAGAAAAGAACTACCAACAACGGAGAAGACTAAGGAGGAAGATGAAGATTAACAAAAATAAGAAGATTCAAGAAATAATACAAAGATCTTGTCACTAAACCCTTGCAAAACCCTTGAATCTTCAATATAAACACAATCTTCAACCAAAGATAGAAGCTTGATTACAAATTAATAGTAGATCTAAACTAAACTAAGAGAGTTTTACTAAATTTTTGGAGTTTTACTATGTGAACTACTACTACTATGGAGTTCTCCTACACTAACCTAAGGAGGCACAAATTAGGACACTAATTAGGACACACTTTGCTCAAAACCCTAGGACAAGTATTTATAGAGTTCCTTAATGGGTCACACAAGCTTAAGTCCATAATTCAATCCTTCTTCATTAAGCTAAACCTTCACCCTTTGCATCTTCATGGGGTAAAACTTCGCCCTGCGGTTGACGACATTGGCACCACCGGGTGAAATTTCACCCGGTGAGATTTTCTTCTCGAATCGTCATTTTTGACGTTTTTCTCCATCGGGCTAAATTTCACCCGGTGGGTGAAATTTTGCCCGGTCGTTTCGCCCGGTCGTGTTTCACCATGAAAATCTTCGGGAATGGAAAATGTCGTCGGGCGAAATTTCACCCGGTGATGACTCACCGGGTGAAATTTCACCCGGTGATGCTTCTCCTCAATTCCGGTCTCTTTTTTCGTCGATCAATTGGATTACTTGAACTTTCGGTTGTGTGCTTTGCTCTTTGGACCGTATCTCTCTCATGCTCGTAGAAGCTCAAACACGTTTTCGGTCGAAAATCCTATCAACATAGACAGAAAACTACCAAAAACACGTAAAATGCAAAATAGAGACACTATTGCGAGAATTACTCAAAATAAGGCGATAATCGCGCTCAAGTCCCGCAAAACGGAGGAAAAACAGGTCTAAATGGGAGGAAAAATGGTCCAAATTTGGCACACAACAATTCCCCCACACTAAACCGTTGCTCGTCCTCGAGCAAAGACCCAAAAAGAAATTAACTACCACTACTAAGCTAGACTACGCTAAGCCGATACGGGGCAATTAACGGGCTCGCTCCGTCCCTTTAACTCACATCGAGATACTCATGAGGTAGAGTACCTCCATGCAAGGCAAGTTGGGGCTTGCTCAAAATTGGGGTTGCGACTAACACACACAAACACACCAAAACAAAGAAGACACACGAAAAATAGCCACAACCAAAGAGAAAATAAATCACCGAATCCCTCATCGAAACGGCGGAGAAAGCACCGATTTGAGCTTAAGACAAGGGAGAACACTACCAAGTTAGTAACACAAATTGACATGGACAAGATCCTAATAGGATGACAATCAAACAATAAAAACATTGAAAATTACCAAGGTCCTTCTAATTCCACTAGAGATGCCTACAACGGGATGATAAATGGAGTGGATAAGTGAGAACCATGGAGTTAGTAAGCACTCTAGGTAAGTGTTATGCCGTCTCCTAAGCTAAGCCTAGAGGATCGTCCCAAAGTCGAGAAAGCCAATTAGACCAAAAAGATGGACAAGTGTTTGCGAAATGGTAAATATTGCCAAATTACCGCTATTTTCTTTCCTCGGGACTCGGTCCTCTAGTAGGCATTTCACGGCAATAAGTAAATCAAGAGATTATTTGGGTTTGGGAACGATTTTTGAGATTTTGATTTTCTTTTCGGTGTTTTCTTTCCCCATTATTTCGATTGAGGTTTTTTTTTTTATGTCCTTCTTCCTCATTTTTCCCTTTTCTTTTTGAATAGCTCTTTTTTTTGGCTACATAGTTCATTTGAGATCAAGGTAAAGCATATTCTTGCAAACTTATTTGTGGAAATGGGTGAATGATAGAAAAATAGGCTAGTCGGGTGTGCACCTCCTCCGAACCCACAAAAGGATGGAAATTTGGACTAAAGAAATGGCTTCTCAAGTAAGGTCACCTAAGAGAACGGGGAACGGTAACCAAGGCCTTATCACTCCATGGGTGGTCAAGGTGGTCAAATGCAAATCCCGGTGTAGACTCCTAGTAGAAAAAGATGGACTTATGGTAAAAATCCAATGCAAAAATTGGTTCAAAGTCATTCTATTAGAAACATGCCCAAAAATAAAAAAGGGTCACTAACAAGGGAGTAATAAACACTTGGCCTAAACTCAAAATCGGATTTTTGAAAACTTTACCTAGACAAACTATACACACAATGAAAAAGAGAACACAAAAACGACAAAAACACAAGAAAAATCAAAACAAAATCACAAATATAGCCAAGCACTCCGAACTCCATCAAGTCAACATAATCCACAACAACCAATTCCAAAATGTTCACCAAGTGAACCTTCAAATAGCATATATGCCCAAACTCCCATGCATAAGAGAAAGGGATAAAACGAAGGTAGAAAGTATTACCGCGAGGTCTTCATTTCATTTCCACTACCTTACGTATCCATGCTAAATGATTGGCGGTGTACCTACAAGAAGGAGGATACAAGACAATACAAGTGACACAAAAACGAAAATAAAAGAAAAGAAAACTAAAATGAAAAGAAAAAGGAAGATTTTTTTGGGTTTTTGGTTTTTAAAGGAAAAATGAAAAAGAAAAGGAAAAAAAAGGATAGTAGATCCCTCCCCACACTAAAACTGTGCATTGTCCCCAATGCACAAGTAGAGGAAGAATCGAAAAAGAATAAAAAGAGAAAAGAACGAAAAATCTTTTTGAATTTTTATGATTTTCCAAATGTTTTTGGATTTTTGATGATTTTTCAAATGTTTTTGTATTTTTGATTTTTCAAAATGAAGAGAATAAAAAGAAATGAAGTGAAAATGAAAAATGAAGAAAAAGAAGTGAAAATAAAAGGAAGGTGAAAAGAAAACGGAAAAAGAAGAAAAAATGATAAGTGGAGAAAGGACGTAGGTGTAATCACGTCACCTCGCCCGGATTCCGCACGAATCGGGAAAATTAAAAGAGAAAAAGAAATTTTGGATTTTTCAATTGGTCTTGGTGCGATCAAATCACCGAAGACCGGGAGCAACAATCAGGTCCTTCTCTAAGGCACCTGCAAATAAAACCTCATGTTTGTAATGACCCAAGTAGGGCCACGTGAGGGGCTGACAATTCACCAAACCAACAAAATAACCAACTACAAATCAATCAACAACCAAAATTATCAAATGCCAAAAATTGGCGCTGCAAGGACTGACAAAGATTACTGAGATAAGAGAACAGATTAATGACAACTAACGACTGACATCTAACACCCCCACACCAACACTGATGACACTCGACCACTCACATCGGACCCGGGGGACGAGGTGGTGGGTAGTAAGACCCTGGCGGAGGCATACCGAAAAATCGATCAAAATAGCTTTGTTGCTGCTGCAACATTCTTTGGTTCTCCTCCGCCGCCATCCTCGCTGCTTGGGCGTCCCTAGCAGCGTCCCTAGCCATCTCAAAACTGCTCCAGGCGAACTCAAAGCCTTCCCTAGAGTACGTGTATGAGCTATGCGCAGTATCGCGCGCATCCCGGGCTACGTTATTGGCGTCCTGGGCCAAGTTCAGTGAGGTGGTCGAGTTCTCCCAAGTCTGACATGTTTGGTCATAAACTTCCCCCCACTGGTTATAAAAGTCCTACGATCCGAAGAACGAGAAGTGTCGTGGAGGACTCATGTTAACGTCCTCCTGAAAACCTGGGGTAGACTGGGTGAACGTGGAGTGTCTGTGTGGTTCAAAGTTGGGTGTGAAAAACTGTGAAGTCTGGGGTTCGGTCTGATGGGAGGAAGAGGGTGCGTGTGATGATGACGGTAAAGTTCTATGACCCTCATCCCGAGAGGTTTCAACCTCCGGTTCCTCCTCCGACACGTCTACGACCTCAATATCATCGTCGCCATAATCTAAAGCTCCCTCAGGGTATTGAGTATGTTGAAACTTACCACGGGTGTGACCCCGAATGTATTTCCCCGGACCTCTTCGGCATACCGAAGTTCTCTTCAATATCTAGCCTAACCCATTCGGGGCTAGGCATGGCAATGGCTCTCAGCTCAGTAATCTTATACAAGAACAAACTGTCATAATCCCCTTTCCGGGGCCAAACAAGGAAAGGACAATAAACCTCATCTATATAAATTCCCGCCCCGACAACTGGTGCCAAATCGCTAAAATCGATGCCCAAGGCTTTAGCTAACATCGTTACAACACCGCCACAAGAAATTTTCTTGCGGCTGCCCTTCGCAACCTGGGCAAAATGAGTAGCTAAGGCCTCAGACATATCGATCGACGGGCCTCTGTTCAAGACCGCATCCTCCAACAGCTGTACAGCTGTAGCACTACAGTTATGGTGGGTATCATAGCTTGACAGGAATGAGTTGGCTATGATACGCACCAAATACCGAAGGATGGGGTTTCGAATAGAGAAAGAGCGCATATTCCCTCCCTTGAAAGTCCTTTGGCGGGCTATTTTAAACCAAAATCGATCTTGGGCGAATTTATCGTCTCGGGTCTGCCCCGCCCTAGGCCTTCCAAGGAAAGAAGAAGGTAAAGCAAGCAATGCACCAAAGTCCCTCAAGTTGAGGACGTACAGAGTTTCTCGCCACTGAAAAGAGACAGTGGCATTATCGTCACCACTTAGCTCGAAAGTTGCGAAAAACTCGCACGTCAACTTCTGAAAAGTTTCCTCCTCGGAGGCATAAAATTTGATGAGACCAAGGCTTCGGCACATTGCTTGTACCTGCGGTTCTATGCCCATGCGCTCAAGTACATCTCGAGCTGCCCAACGAGTCGGCTCGAGACGACAGACCCAAAAAATTTTACATTTATCATGATGAGCTTTTTTAGCGAAATAGATACCAGATTTCTGCATGACGGAAATTACGACGAATTTTAGGGTAACGTACCTCCAGCGGAACAGGTTGTTCGCGCGGGATTGAGCCTTGCGTCTGAACGGGCATTGAGACAGATTCGTCTCGAGCCGCGGCCGTCTCCTCCGACCTAGAGGATGATGTTGACCCCGAATTTCGATTAAGCATTGAAGAAATCCATTTCCTTGCCGTTTGCTTTACCCTCCTCATCCTTGTTGCTTGAATTTGATGATTATGGTGATGACGGTCTCGGTTTGGGGTTTGTCGGATTTGGGATGATTTCTGAAAACAAACTCCAAGAAGGTGGTAGAAATGTGATGGGGATGAGGAATATATAATTTGATTGAAATTTGGTGGAGAAATGGAAGGATTAGAGGTGATTTAAGGTGGAGGATTTGGGGTTTGTTTTGGGGTTTTTGGGGTTTGGTTGAGGAGAGAGAGAGAGGAAAAGGTGAATAATGAAGATGGGTAAGGGGGTTTGGCTGGGTAAGTGACGCGGAGTGTTATTCCGCCCGATGGTCACCATCGGGCAAAATTTCACCCGACGGTATTCGGGTCGAAATTCGTCATTTCCGCACAGTTTTACCACCGGGCGAAATTTCGCCCGTTGAGATCTCACTGGGTGAAATTTCACCCGGTCAGATTTCCGTCAATTTCCAAGTCGCAAAATATTTGTACCGTAGGGCGAAATTTGGCCCGGTGAGATTCCACCGGGTGAAATTTTTGCCCGGCGAATTTTTCGTCAATTTCCATTAATTCGAGCAAAGTTGACATCGGGTGAAGTTTCACCCGGTAAAATAATCCACTTCAAAATAGGACTTTGCTACGAAAAATCTTTTCGACTTGGCCCAAATTCATCCTTAGCTCTTCAATAAAATTAAATCTCTCAATCCATGTATTAGCTACATGGAGAAAAACTCTCACAATTGTTCATAGCGCAGCCCAAAAATTCCAAAAGAAATCTTCACAATCCCTGCAGATACCAAAGCAAGCTCCAAAAGAAAAATCCAAAAGCTATTGTCCAAAGAGAATAAAAGAAGAAAAAGAATATACAAATATTTACAAGGTGGTTATTATGGACACCACCAAACCGAATTGAATTGTTTGAGTTTAATCGGGGTTGCTTGAAAAGCAACTCGGAGGGTCTTGGTTATTAACTTCGAATTCCATGTTACCGACCTTGAGCTTTTCTTTAAACTCCGTCAAACCCATAAATCGTGCTACCTCGGGAAGCATTGCAAATTCTTCGGGAATATCTTCTTCGGAGGTAGAACCAAGTATAAATAGGGCACCGTCATCTTCTTCGTTATCATAATCAAGATCTTCGGTAGAGGGTTCTTCATTGGGTAAGAATTCCACCATTTGATTCCAAAACTCCGCTTGGGAATGTTTTGGAAGGAACGCGGGAAGCACAAATTGAACCGTATCGTTGGCAACATTGAAGGATAATCGCCCTCGCTTTACATCTATAATCACTCCGCCGGTAGCTAGGAAAGGCCGTCTCAGAAGAATAGGCTTCCGCTCCTCTATAGGCATGTCAAGAATAACAAAATCGGTGGGTATATAAAGATTTCCCACGTTGACCATGAGGTTGCGGGCTAGTCCATAGGGTTCCTTTGTAGTTCCATCGGCCATTTGCACGTTAACTGGGAAGTGTTCCAAGTCCTTGATATAAATGGTACGAGCAATGGCTAAAGGCATTAGACTAATGTCAGCGCCAAGATCACACAAGGCTCGTTCTATCAAAACATGGTCTATGGAACAAGGTATAGCAAGCTACCCGGATCACCTAACTTAATGGGAATTGTAACTCTTGGGGTAGTCCTTGGGGAAACGGGAGCTCTTTCCCTCTCGGTGGATTTCAAAATAATGTCACGAATATATTCGGACGGGGTGGGGATGGAAGGGCTTGTATTAACGTTCTCGATAAGATCGGTAAAGGTTATCATATCCATAGCTTGGTTATTGAATGGGATTTGTGGCTTGTCATTCAAAGGTGGTACTTCAATCCTAGAGACTAGGTTCATCTCTTGTAATCCCCTAGAAATTCTGACGCAATACAGTGGCGGAAACACTGTAGAAGTGGGATTATAACACACTGTAGCTATGTCTTGATTAAATAAAAATGGTAAGTCAATACATAAGCCATAAAATAAAAATGGCTACAAAATATATAAATAAATAAAATCCATAAAAAGGGTTTTTAACAATCCATAATACAATGATCTGATTAAAACAAGCAGGATCCATAACTGCTCGCTAGCCCACCCGAAGGAAAACACATATACCTGCCATGTTAAAAACATAACAGCCACAATCAGTGGGGAGCAACGTCAACGTTCTCCCAGCCGTATAACAGGATTTTAAAACTGTAATTACTATTATAGAAAATAGTAAAAATGAAAAACAGTAAAACAGCATATTAAAATAAGCTTTAGCGTAAAACAAATTAATCAAAAGGGTTGCCGAAGAAACATAAAAATATTTGCCAACCTGCGAACCAATTTATATCGATAATAATTAAAATAATCAAAATGGCGTTATGGATAGGAGTAGTGTAGATGGCTAGACTTTCACTAGGAGAATACTAAAAACTAGCTTCGAGAACTTAGTTCAAACAAATCAAACTTCGGTCTCTAACTAGGCTACTCAACCATAATAGAGCGGCGACTTATAAATGCGTGGCCCTAGTTTAAGATAATGCACACCCCTCCTTGGATTACCTGTCACCCAGTTCAACTTATGACGGCGACTTACTGCGAGGCCTAAGCTTAAGGTCAAAATGTACAAAACTCCCGGGATACCTGTCACCCGGTTCAACAACCAATGTACCGATTCCTGATACACTAACCTTATAGTTGATGGCAAAAACGTAAACCCCAGAATATATTACTCTAACCTCAAACTTGTCCTTATTCCATAACTCCAAAACAAAGCCATTATCGATATCAAAAGATATAAACAATATAAATAATATGAGGATAAAAGAAGTAAACATTTATATTCTAAAAGAGGAAACTTTCTATTTTAGGAAACTTCTATTTTTAGAAACTTTACTAAAAATAGCATTATATCGAAGTAGTGAAAACATTAATTCATACTAATACCACATTTTAGTAAACGATATAGATTTATAAAACTAATACTTTCGGCCTTAACGATATTAATTATTAAAGTAAGATCATTTGATTTTATGAAGTCATTAAAATATCGTATAAGTGTTATAAGATGATTAAAAATGTCTTAAACATTTTAATACTACTAATTAGGGTGTTTTCAAAAGTTAAAAACTAAAATTCTCTAATTATTATTAGTTTCGACGATAAAACTATAAATAGGATTTTACGGCAAATATCAAATTAAATATTTGAACGTCTTTATTTAATTAAACCAACAAATATATTTAGAGTATGTTAAGGGATGACTTAACTCCTAAAGTTTCAGATTTAAATACTTTCAAAATTGCTGGAAAAATAATTCTTTTAGGTAAGACGAAGCATTTTAACGATAAATCACAATTTGTCCGAAAATCAATATTTATTAATTAAAGACCATAATAAATAGTACAAAAATACTTAAAATAGTTAAATTATATTTATGGACATTCTGTCCAGAAAAGAAAATTTCCAGAATTCTAAAAACTCGGTTTTTAAAGCGTTTTCTCGTTAATCGTCCAATCTCGACAATAACGATTAATAAAAATAGTAACTACAAAACGACTTAAGTATTTATATCCAAAAATTATTATTAAACCTAAAAATCATGATTTTCCAGAATCTACCATTTTTCCAGTTTTCCCAAAATTCCAGATTTAATAAATCCCGTCAAAACCGTCTTTAAAACCCGTTTTCACAATTAACGATTCCAATAATAAAACTTATCTTTCCTAACATTTTATTAAAGCACTAAAAATCATAAAATTACATTTTAATATGAAATCATCAGAATTATACTTTTTTCCAGATTTAAACCAAAGACCAGAAATCGAGAATTCAAACAACAAACACGGTTTTAACGATAAACGATGATTTAAAGTGATTAATTAATTCATCCACTTAACAATTCCGAAAAATTATGAAAAACTTCAGAAAATTCTATTTCACCAGAAAGTTTCACCACGTCAAAAATCAGATTAAAATAAATTGTTTAGGTGCTAGAACTAAAAATCGGCTTTTAATCGTTTTTGTTCGTAAACGAAAATAATTCAATAATCGATATCAAAAATATCAGAAAAATACTAAATTATTAAAAATCATTAAAAACAACATTTTTCCAGAATATAATCATATATTACATGTTTAGGCCGATTATTACGATTTTACAAATTAATATAACAATTTAATCGTTAATCTCGTAAAAGCGATAAAAATATCGAAACATTCAAATTTTCAACTTTTAAAAATTTTCCAGAATTCGTGACATACATATATTGCCAAAATAAAATATAAAAATATATACATGCAAATACTCAATTAAAATCTTGAAATACCGAGTAACATCGACGTTACCTCTACTCCAAATCTGAGTCGATAATATATTCGTCGGCTTCGGGATCGCCCAAAAATCCTACCAAACACAGAAATCATGGCAGAAAAATACCATGAGAAAACTAATAAAAATCAAGGTAAAAATTGATCGAAAACGACTTCGATTAATACCTTAACGAAGAGAACGGAAAGAGGATTATTTGACGATGAATTTGAGTCGATTAAGACTAGAATTGAAGCAAAAATAATCCTAGAATAGTGGAAGGTGTCACGGCCAAATGAGGATGATGGTAGAATTTTTTTAACTTTGATGAATGAATAAAAATGAAGTATGGAAATGGATGGTTTCCAAAGTGTAAATGAGATTTAAGTTTGATGAAAACTATGCACAACCTACATGAAGTGGCCAGCCAAATGAGGATGATAAGGAGTATGAAAAGTTTTGATAATAATGCAACAATGAATGAAAAGGAATTATCTTATGTTTACGTTTTAACGTGATAAAATGAAACGTTTAAATAAAACGTAATAAAACTTGTGACCAAGAGCTTAGTCGGTCCAAAATGTGAGGAAATGGTCTCAAATAATTTATAAGTTGATAAAAAGTATGATCGTAAAATAGTTAAAGGCATTTCAAAGTAATTCGAGGAAACCTCGCGTAAGAAAATAATTATTCGCGAAGCTTCGTAATAAAAATCATTAACAACTAATTTTTGTGAATAAAAATATTTACTAGTTGAAAATATTATAGAAACGTATTCAAACATTTTTAGGAAAAGGAATAACTTAAATCCAAGCTTAAAAATGTCAATTCGAAGAGAAATAGAATTCCTTGCGGAAAAATTAATTAATTTACGAAGAAACCAAATAAATGGATTTAAAAAGAATTTAAATCTTTAAAATTAAAAATAAAAAATTATTAAACTCAAAAATTAAAATAGTGCTTAGTAAAATGATGAAATATGAAGCCAAAAGTGACAGAGTTAAGACGGAGTCCTAACGGAAAGAATAAAAACGCTTAGGAAAAATAGCGGGTGTTACATCTCTTCTATTGGAATTTGTTTAATGACGTAGGTGAGGAGACCTACAAGGTACTTAGATGGATCTCTTCTTGGTCTTTCGGTTACGTCCTTGACCACTTCCTCATCGAATTCATTGATTGAGGGATGAGATGTAGTTTGTAAGTTAAAGGGTTTCACCGGTTCCTTTTTGCTCATTACCTTAATGGCATTCACGGATGCATGGTTGGAAGAATTGGTCGGCTCTTGAGAAGATCGAGCTTGCGAGGCGGAACGTGCCTCTAAAGCCTCAAGTCTAGCTCGATTTGACGCATTTTCTTTCAATAGAAAATTGATTGTTTGTTGAATGTCATAAAGAGGTTGAAAGTTACTTTGAAAATGTCTTGGAGGACCTTGATTATATGGAGGATAGGTTCCAAATGGAGGACCATAGCTTGGTCGAGGTGATCCTTGAGAATAAGAATAACCTTGATTTGTGTGAGGAGGTCTCGGTTTATAATAGAAACCATGTGAATTAGGATAAACCCTTTGATTGGGGGCTCTTGGAAAAGGATATGATCCTTGAGTAGGCATGCAATAAAATCCGGGCCCTAAGTTAGGATTGTTCGTTTGAGATTTTTCATGGGTTCCTTGGGTGTTGGCTTGATAAGCACTCTCCTTCCTCATACACAATTCGGAATCGTGGTCATATCTCCCACAATGATCACATGGAATCTCAATACGATACAATTTAGGTGGTGAAATGGGTGATCGTCTTGGGGAACTTACCCTTCTTGGTGGAGTCGATATTTTTGGAGATGTTCTAGTCATGGGTGGAGAATTGGCTCTAGCAACATAAACTTCAAATTGTTTGACCAACTCCTCGACTCTAGCTTCAAGATCGGTTCTCCTTTCGGTTGATGATGTTGACTCACCACTTAGCTCTTCATGCATTTTCAGAGTATTCATCATTCTTGGCTATCCTTTCAATGAGTTTTGTAGATTCGATTTCATTTAACAAAAAGAAATCGCCTTTTGCCGCCGCATTAACATTTTCTTTGGCGTTGTTCGATAACGAGTGGAAGAATATATGAAGTAGAAGCCAACTAGGGATGCCATGGTGCGGACATTTCCTTTGCAATGTTTGAAATCGGTCTCAGGCTTTACCTATGCTTTCATTTTCTTGTTGTTGGGATGTTTGAATTTCTCTTCGGAATTTGTTGGCCTTGGATGGTGGGTAGTATTTTTCGAGGAAGGTGTTGCACAATTATTCCCAAGTGCGAAAAGTGTTGTTGGAGAAACTTTTAATCCATCTCCTTGCTCCACTACGCAAGGTACGAGGAAAAAGGATCCGACGTAGTTGGTACTCGGTGACACCTTCAAGCTTGACACCAATAAGACTTTCCTTGAAAAGGCAAACATGCTCTATCACATATTCATCCGGCAATCCTCGAAAAGTTTGTTGTTGAATTAAATTGATGATGGAAGGCTTAAGCTCGAAACTCTCCGGGATGGCTCCAAAGAAGACGGGTGAAGAAATATCTTCAGTAGATGGTTGAGAATGGGACCCAAGTGTAGCCATACTTGAATCTTTGGATGTTGTTCAAAGATGGGGTGTTAAGAAATGATGAAATTGGTGGAAGATCACAATATCAAGTTGTTGCTTCGGTCACAATATTTCCAAGTGACTTACTCTCCGAATGGAGATCAAGCAACCTAAATCAAAAGTATACCTAGCAAAAACTCAAAAAACAATGAGTCCTCCTAGCACCTAATGACATTAGGGTAGGAGGAAAGAAAAAAAATTATCCAAACACAATAAACTAAAACTTGATTAACTAATCAAGGTTCCCCGGCAACGGCGCCATTTTGATGCGCGTCCGATTGTCGCCTATCAAAGGCGGTCAAACAATATTTATAAACTCCGAAATACTACTACGTAGTAGTGGCAAGTCGGGGATCGATCCACAGGGACGGTCGAGGGGAAGTCGGTCAAGTCTAAGTGTCAAAGTGATTGGGGTGGAGAAGGGGGGAGTTTTGGTCGAGAGAAACTAGACTAACTAGATGAGCTACGGAACTAAGGCGAGAAACAATAATACTAAAGCTAGAAACAATATTGGGAAAGGCATTAGGGAGAGTCGGGGAGTCAGAAAACAAGATAAAAGTATAACGTTGCAAGAATTATCACAAGGTGTATAAGGGAGGTTCCACCTTTCGGTTTCCCTACCGGCCAAGTCTAAGCCCGCTTTCGCGACGAATAAATTAAGGTCTCTAGACGGAATTACCCAAACCGCGAGTTTCCCCATATTGGTCCGAGTGAGTCAAGTCAACCTAGGTGATCAAGCTAAGTCAAACAAAACACAACAATACCATCAAGACAATATCACTCTCAAATGCAATAATTTCACAAGATAAAACATTTTCCTAGAATTCCTCCTCCCCTAGCCGCCTAACTAAAATCTACTCACTATCTATAATAAAACTAACACTAAGGAGGCTAGGAGAAAGGCTAAACATGATTAAACTAGAGGAGAAATAACTAATCTAACACAATAAAGGAAACTACACTAACAAAACAACGCTAAGGAGGAAAATAAACAAACACACAAACTATGGGGGAATAAACTAAGGAGAGAGATAAACAAACAAACAAACAAACAAATGGAAACTACACTAACATAATGATTAGCAAGAAACTAAAGATTAAACTAATTAATGAAGAAAAGGAGAAGAAAGGAACTACCAACAATGGAGAAGACTAAGGAGGAAGATGAAGATTAACAAAAATAAGAAGATTCAAGAAATAATACAAAGATCTTGTCACTAAACCCTTGCAAAACCCTTGAATCTTCAATATAAACACAATCTTCAACCAAAGATAGAAGCTTGATTACAAATTAATAGTAGATCTAAATTAAATTAAGAGAGTTTTACTAAATTTTTGGAGTTTTACTATGTGAACTACTACTACTACTATGGAGTTCTCCTACACTAACCTAAGGAGGCACAAATTAGGACACACTTTGCTCAAAACCCTAGGATAAGTATTTATAGAGTTTCTTAATGGGTCACACAAGCTTAAGCCCATAATCCAATCCTTATTCATTAAGCTATACCTTCACCATTTGCATCTTCATGGGGTAAAACTTCACCCTGCGGTTGACGACATTGGCACCACCGGGTGAAATTTCACTCGGTGAGATTTTCTTCTCGAATCGTCATTTTTGGCATTTTTCTCCATCGGGCGAAATTTCACCCGGTGGGCGAAATTTCGCCCGGTCGTGTCTCACCATGAAAATCTTCGGGAATGGAAAATGTCGTCGGGCGAAATTTCACCCGGTGATGACTCACCGGGTGAAATTTCACCCGATGATGCTTCTCCTCAATTCCGGTCTCTTTCTTCGTCGATCAATTGGATTACTTGAACTTTCGGTTGTGTGCTTTGCTCTTTGGACCGTATCTCTCTCATGCTCGTAGAAGCTCAAACACGTTTTCGGTCGAAAATCCTATCAAAATAGACAGAAAACTACCAAAAACACGTAAAATGCAAAAGAGAGACACTAATGCGAGAATTACTCAAAATAAGGCGATAATCGCGCTCAAGTCCCGCAAAACGGAGGAAAAACAGGTCTAAATGGGAGGAAAAACGGTCCAAATTTGGCACACAACAGTTACTATTTGAGCTTGGACTACAAGTAAGACATGTTATTGAAGGCTTTACTCAAGGTAACTTTAGGACATTACTCGTTATTATATCTTATGTTGAGTAGTAGTATGTAGTAGGTACTTTACCTTCGGTTTTCTATTTTTAGCTACGTATTATTTGCTAAAAATATTATTTTAAATCGTGCGTCTTATTAACATTTTATAACTATTCGATATTGTTTTATAAATCGTTAGTAATTTCATTATTATTGATCCTTATAATATCTTGTTGTTTATCGTGATACTAGTAACTAAATAATATCAATTTCATAACTTCGTCATATTTCGTCAATTTATTATTTTTAACTCAAAATCGTATTTTAGTATTATTATCGAGATTTGAGGACTTGTTCGTTAAATTAATTTCATTTTACGACTTATATAAATTAACGAGAAAGTAGTCGATTTTGTTTTAAACATATTTTTAGTCGAGACTATTTTCCCCTAATAAATTTTCATTTGTCTACGATTGATTATTTTTAGTAAAATCCGTATTATTTATTAATAAAATCTATTTGTAAAAAAATAATTTGAATGCTTTGTAAAATCTCGCTTCATTTATAAAAATCCGTCAACTCAATTGATTTTGTTATCATTTTCTTGAAACATCTCTACTGAAATTTATAGTTTTAACTCGATTTCCTAATAATTTATAAAATACTATAAATTGACTTATTATATTTTATTTATATTCGAGTGACGAATTTATAGATATTTTAATTCACGATAACGACGATATTAACAAATGTTAATTTTGTAAGCAATGCTATTTTGATTCATTTTCACTTGTTTTAATAATTTACGTATTTTTATAAGAATACTTCTAATTTAAGTAAGTTTCTAAAATTAGTAAATTTCTATAAATAGAAACTTTTCTTTTAACATAAAATGTTTATTTTTTTTTACCTTCATATTATTCACCTTGAACATTCTAATTTTGAAAATCGAATCGATAATACCTTGGTTTTGGAGTTATGGAATGAGGACGAGTGTATGGGTAGAGTAATACAGTCTAGGGTATACGTTTTGCCATCAACTATAAAGCTGGTGTGTCTATGTGAGACGCATTGGTCGTTGAACTGAGCATGATTTGTGTTCAGGAGTGTGTATATTTTGACCTTAAACTTAGATATCGCATCGTGTAAGTCGTCGTCGGGTTGAACTGGATTACGGTTGGTGTCCAGGAGGGGTGTACATTACTTAAGTCAGGACCTCGCTGCACGCAGTCCTGTTATAGTTGAGTTGCCTAGATAGAGACTGAAGTCTAATTTGTTTTGACTGAATTCTCGAACCTAGTTTAGTATGATCCTAGTGAAAGTCTATTCCGTTGCACCGATTGATTTTCATAACGCCATTTTAAATTTTATAATTATCGATTGATTTTGACTTGCAGGTTGGCAGTCACTTTAAGTTTTGTTAAAAACTTATGTTACTATATTCTTTTAATTGTTTTCCATTTTTATCTATTTTGATATAGTAATATTATTACTTTTCATATGATATAATATGGCTGAGAGAACGTCCGAGTTACTCCCCACTGATGTGGCTGTTATGTTTATAACATGACAAGTAGTTGCTGCTGGGTTTTGGGTGTGAGCTAGCGAGTAGCACGAATCCTACTCTATCAATTATGTTACTTCTGGATTATTTGTAAACCCTTTTAAGGATGTTTATTTTAGCCCTTTTGTAAAAAGTGGCTTTTGTATCGACTGACCCTTTTGTCGGTGTGTTTTATTCCCAATCTACAGTGTTTCCGCCACTGTATTGCTTTAGAATTTATAGGGGATTACAATCATTGTTTTTGAATATCGACTAAAAAACTTTTGAGTCTTAAAAACTCAATAAGACTACAAACTTAAAATTGTACATCGAAACAATTAAAATAAGATGATAATTCTATATTATTTTTTTTGAATTCCCGACTTGGGATTTAATTAGAATGACGTAAATCGTCCAAAGCTAAGCTTACAAACTCCGTAGGAAAGTCATCAACCCACTCACACCTAGCTGGCAAAGTGTCAAACTTAAAATGAGCTACACCATGTGCTAATAAATTGAAGCTACGTTTAACATAACTCCATCGAACCTCTTCGAACCTCGCCATCAAAGCCTGCAACTCTGCACACAAAACAAACAGCTCACTTCTCCCTTCCTTCTCAGCAGCTCAATCACACTCTGACAATCACTTTCAAACATCAACTTTTTGTGACCTCTTCGGTAAGCCTCCAACATTCCTTCCTTAATTGCGGTAGCCTCTGCCTCATCCACTTCCCCAACAGTTTCCCGTCTCTATGCTATAGGCCACACCAGTTGACCATCCTCATCCCTGCATACAGCACCTACACCCGTCCCCCACTCCTCCTTAACACCCGCGTCGCAATTGACTTTGACCCACCCTCGATCCGGACGCTGCCAGCCAACCTGAGCACTGTCGTTGTTCCTGTTTGGTTTATTAACAGCCTCCATGGTCCCTAACTCACAGTCCTCCAGCTCCTTACACAAAGAGTCGACTCTACGTATCACCTCCTCCACGTTAACCGGCTTTTGATCAAACACCCATCTATTACGACTTTCCCAAACAGCCCAACAAACCACCATAAATCAAGCCTGCTCTTCATCCCCCATCCCCTCCCACAGCTCCTCCACCCAGTCACGAACTGTTCTGTGTTCCTGTTCCCGCAAACTATCCACACCCTGGCTGTCCCATATCCCACCAAGCCACCCACAGTCCTTAACCAGGTGTATACACGATTCCACCTCACTTTCGCATATCGGGCACCGAGTATCGACTCCCTTAATACGAGAGCCAATCTTGCCCTTTGTCGGAATGGCTTCATTACAAAGCTGCCAGAAAAAAAACCTTCACACGGGGCAGAGTCTTCGTCTTCCAGATTCGGTTCCAAAGCCACTTGTCTCTCCCGCTCAATGATGTACCCTCCTCCTCAATCCATCCACCCATAAGGTTATTATAGGCAGATCGAACTGTATAGTGTCCGCTTTTTTCGAAATCCCAACACCACTCATCACGGTGATTCTGCCTGCTCGTTTTCATGTTAAGAATTAAATCTCGTTCAAACGGCAGGAAAATCGTAACTGAGTTGTCGAATATGGAAAGTACAATAACTAAATAAAAAGGAATACGTGAACTAATGATTTAAGTAATCGAAATGTAAGAAAAAAAATAAAGAAAAATATAAGTAATCGAAATCTAAAAAATGTGGTTCTGTCGAAGCACTAATATAATGATATAAAACGATAGATAGTAGGATAAAATAAAGAAAAATATGATGACGAACATGGAAAATCATATAAAACGTCAATATAAAAAAAACAGAACGTAAACCAAAAAATATGTGGATCTGTCGTAGCACTAATATAATGATAAAAAACGATAGATCGTATAAAGTAAAGAAAACGAAAACGACAAACAAAATCGATATAATAGTCGAGGTGGTATAAAACGAAAACGATAGAATATAATACTAATATAATGAGCAAAAAACTACCTCGGAGTCAATCAGTAGAACCTCGATAGAATCAACCTTGGTTCTATCTTTCATCACCGGACGGGTCCAACGATGGACGACCCTGACGACCATCTCCTTAAGGCGCTTGCCTTGCTCGAGCTTCGATATGGTGGTTAGTTCAGAGGTCGACATTGTGTGAATAGGTTGAAAGTGTGTATAGAATAACTGAGAGTTTTTGAAATATCATAAGCAGGAATGAAAAAGACGCGAGTATTTATAAATTTAGGGTGTATAATGTTAACACGGAAATATCGTATATTGATATACCAAGGAATATTCTATTCAACAGATTTAGGAATAAAATGTAAATTAGGAATAATACGTTAATGTGAACACGGAATTTAGGAATGATATACCAAGGTATATTAAAGAATAGATTTAGCTTAGATACGTATACTGAATATTGATCATATGTAAGTCGGATACATAATGCTTATTGTCGAACTTGGATAGTGTATACGTCGTATTAAATTTACTGAAAACAGAATTTGATATGTACAAAAATTCTGTTAAACAATCAATAACTAACGAAATTGTAGTAGGTTGATTATTGTAAACCAATTAAATGTACGTAACATAAAGGATATAATATCTTTTCCATAAAATGTGTATATACTGATTCGATAAATAAATTCAATTATTATGGAAACGAAATCATAGTTTATCTTTTAGGAGTTTGACACGTACATAACTTCTGATAAACGATTCATAAGCAAAAGAAATCGTAGTATATTGTATCGGCTAAAAGAATGTGACGTCCGTAACAAACCAAAAATCGAATATTGTGAGAATATTTTGGAAACTATATGGATAAATTATAACAATATATGGATAGAGAATATTGTGGAAACAACATATACGATAATATATGAGAGTAAAATGAGTATATAGTAATTCGATAACTAAATTCTATTATTATGGAAACGAAATCGTAGTATATCATTTAGGAGTTTGAGACGTACTTAACTTCTGATAAAGGATTAACAACTAAAAGAAATCATAGTATATTTATCGGCGAGAAGAGTTTGACGTCCGTAGCAATCTAAATAATATACGAAAATATATGAGTCTATATATTATCCTTCTAAATATGTACGTAAATACGTAAATATATATACACGTAAAAAAATTATGTGTACAAATATACACGTAAACAAATTATATGCACTATATATATTATCCTTCTAAATATGTACGTAAATAAATACATAAATATATATACGTATTATATATTTACGTATATATATATGAATATATGTGATGTTGGGCTTCATTATATACGTAAATATAGTATATACGTATTATATATGTAATATATATTATCCTTCAAAATACGTAAATATATAAACATAAATATATATACGTATTATATATGTACTATATATTATATACGTAAATATATATATATATATATTATATATATACGTAAATAAATTATATGGACACATATACGACATATAATTATATAATAATACATAATAGTATTTATATTTGTATTAACATATATGTTAATTATATATCATGAATTTCGAAAAATATATGGATAGAGAATACGGATTATGCAAACAATATAATTGAGTGATTGAATATTAAAAAGTATTTTTTATTTTATATATTTAAGCGTAGACAATTACCATCTTGCCCCTAAATCAATGGCCAGATGTGTTTTGGTTTAAGTGAATGGACAATTCTGTCCAATTAATGAGAGAGCTCCGAGAGAGCTTCTGAGAGTTCTGAGGTGTGCCACATCAGCGAAGCTGGTCCTATCTTTAAGTAAAGTAGGAATCATTTGTCCTTGGATATCGGCTAAAAAAAATCGAGTCTTAAAAATGCTCTTAGGATCGCAAGCTAATGGAAAAGAGAAATCATTCGTGTTTAGATAATATTAACAAAAATCTGAGTTATAAAAAGAGTTTTTAAGACTATAAACCTAAGTAGAGTTATCGCATATTAAAAAATTTTGACGAGGTGATGAAATTTTATATCACAAATAAGACACATCATTCGTTTTTAGATATTAACCAAAAAAATTGTCTTATAAAAGTTCTTAAAGCTATAAATTTAAGTAAAATTATCCTACATCGAGAAATTATAATAAAATGATAGAAATTCTACTATATAAATACAGAGTAAAAGCAATCATTTGTTTTTAGATATCAACGAGAAATCTTTTTAGTCCTAAAAGAATTTTTTGAGACTATAAACTTAATTAAAATTAGGAAAATTTAATGGGAATAATCCAAACTATGATGGTCCTTCTCATATTACTCCCAACTCAAGTTTAACCCATAAAAATCTGAACTATACATTCATTTATCTTTCTTCACTCTCATTTCATTTTTTTACCTGCTATTGTTGTTTGCTTTACTTAAGTGGGTAATTTTTATTTATTTTTTGTTCACTTTTTCTATCTACTTCTTCTCTTCCCTCCCGTGAAACCAAAAAAGGAAGAACAAAGTTGAACAAATAAAAGCAAGAACAAGGTCCACCCATCTCCCTCCTCTTTATCCCCAACAATGAACTCAAACCCAGATGTTGTAACTAAGGCGTCCCGTTACCGACGGTTTGTTAATTACGCGAGAAGAACAAAACAAATAGCAAACAATAATAAACTGACACACAGATTTACGTGGTTCACCAGCAAAATCACTGGCTACGTCCACACCGACAAGGAGACCAAATTCACTATTGTGGAGATAATAGTACAACAGTAGACCGTAATACACGTGCTTAATAGCTCACAGCTAAAGCCAGAAGTACTACCAATTCTACCAACCAGATAGTAATCTCAAACTGGAAAGAGACTACCCAGACTGAGTCGACCTGCGACGAACTCACCGACGAGACGAAGGACAAACGATCTTGCGGCCAACCAAGATCCGAACAAACTCCAACGGTCTCCAACGAAGACGAGATCAATAGAACCACCAAATAATAGAGACTCGGAACAAACTGAGTTTTTCCCTCAAGAAAACCCTCACAAATCAGTCCTCTATATTGTGCTCTCAAATCATCTCTCTGTCCTAATTAACCTAGAAACTAGTCAGGTCTTTATATAGTATTATTCCACCTAAACTAGTTACCTAAACTAATTAGGAAACACGGTTCAATCTTTCCTAAAACCAAACAATCTTATGTTACCAAAACAACAAAATCAACTTTAGGAAAGATATCAACAACAAATCAATTCAAGGTCTAAAAGGACAATTGCTAGGCACTTATTTCCTAACACTCTCCACCTTGACTAGAATTGTCCAACCCGAACCAATCTTCAAAGTGCAGCTTCGAACAGTCGATTCTCAAGTCACTGCTTGTCCCAATAGTCTCCACCTTGACCTGAACGATCGCATCTTTCAACGGTCTTCAGTCAATAGTAATTTTTCTCCTTTTCGATTGTCTTTTTCACCCAAGACACGGGTCTTGACTTTTTCACCAAAGGCACGGGTCTTGCCTTTTTCACCCAAGGCACGGGTCCTGCCTTTTTCACCCAAGACACGGGTCCTGCCTTTTTCACCTAAGGCACGGGTCCTGCCTTTTTTCACCCAAGGCACGGGTCCTGCCTTTTTAACTCAAGGCACGGGTCCTGCCTTTTTCACCCAAGGCACGGGCATCTGCCTTTTTAACCCAAGGCACGGGTTTCTCCTTTCCCTAGGAGCCCGCCTCATTGAGAATCGGAAACAACAGTTGATAGCTTGTCTTCAGAATCATGTAGTTCGACCCGTACAAAAGAAAACTCCACCTTACCGCCAACACTACCTCCTCACCCAAGCCTATCAACCCAGAACTATTACTCCCCGTGAATTTATCAACCTTTAAAATTGTTGCTCCAGACATCTTCTCACCAAAAAATCCAACAAAACCAAATAATGCCTAACTTAGCGGAAGCCGAACCTGAAGCTTAGAAGCGGAAGCGGAACAACCTGAAGCTCAGAAGCGGAAGCGGAACAACCTGAAGCTCTGATACCAGTTTGTTGTAACGGAGGCGTCCCGTTACCAACGGGTTGTTAATTACGCGAGAAGAACAAAACAAATAGCAAACAATAATAAACTGACACACAGATTTACGTGGTTCACCAGCAAAATCACTGGCTACGTCCACACCGACAAGGAGACCAAATTCACTATTGTGGAGATAATAGTACAACAGTAGACCGTAATACACGTGCTTAATAGCTCACAGCTAAAGCCAGAAGTACTACCAATTCTACCAACCAGATAGTAATCTCAAACTGGAAAGAGACTACCCAGACTGAGTCGACCTGCGACGAACTCACCGACGAGACGAAGGACAAACGATCTTGCGGCCAACCAAGATCCGAACAAACTCCAACGGTCTCCAACGAAGACGAGATCAATAGAACCACCAAATAATAGAGACTCGGAACAAACTGAGTTTTTCCCTCAAGAAAAACCTCACAAATCAGCCATCTATATTGTGCTCTCAAATCATCTCTCTGTCCTAATTAACCTAGAAACTAGTCAGGTCTTTATATAGTATTATTTCACCTAAACTAGTTACCTAAACTAATTAGGAAACACGGTTCAATCTTTCCTAAAACCAAACAATCTTATGTTACCAAAACAAGAAAATCAACTTTAGGAAAGATATCAGCAACAAATCAATTCAAGGTCCAAAAGAATAATTGCTAGGCACTTATTTCCTAACAATCTCCACCTTGACTAGAATTGTCCAACCCGAACCAATCTTCAAAGTGCAGCTTCGAACAGTCGATTCTCAAGTCACTGCTTGTCCCAATAGTCTCCACCTTGACCTAAGCGATCGCATCTTTCAACGGTCTTCAGTCAATAGTAATTTTTCTCCTTTTCGATTGTCTTTTTCACCCAAGACACGGGTCTTGCCTTTTTCACCCAAGGCACGGGTCTTGCCTTTTTCACCCAAGACACGGGTCCTGCCTTTTTCACCCAAGACACGGGTCCTGCCTTTTTTCACCCAAGGCACGGGTCCTGCCTTTTTAACCCAAGGCACGGGTCCTGCATTTTTAACCCAAGGCACGGATTCTGCCTTTTTTCACCCAAGGCACGGGCTTCTGCCTTTTTAACCCAAGGCACGGGTTTCTCCTTTCCCTAGGAGTCCGCCTCATTGAGAAGCGGAAACAACAGTTGATAGCTTGTCTTCAGAATCATGTAGTTCGACCCGTACAAATGAAAACCCCACCTTACCGCCAACACTACCTCCTCACCCAAGCCTATCAACCCAGAACTATTAGTCCTCGTGAATTTATCAACCTTTAAAATTGTTGCTTCAGACATCTTCTCACCAAAAGTTCAACAAACCCAAATAACGCCTAACTTAGCGGAAGCCGAACCTGAAGCTCAGAAGCGGAAGCGGAACAACCTGAAGCTCTGATACCAGTTTGTTGTAACGGAGGCGTCCCGTTACCAACGGTTTGTTAATTACACGAGAAGAACAAAACAAATAACAAACAATAATAAACTGACACACAGATTTACGTGGTTCGCCAGCAAAATCACTGGCTACGTCCACACCGACAAGGAGACCAAATTCACTATTGTGGAGATAATAGTACAACAGTAGACCGTAATACACGTGCTTAATAGCTCACAGCTAAAGCCAGAAGTACTACCAATTCTACCAACCAGATAGTAATCTCAAACTGGAAAGAGACTACCCAGACTGAGTCGACCTGCGACGAACTCACCGACGAGACGAAGGACAAACGATCTTGCGGCCAACCAAGATCCGAACAAACTCCAACGGTCTCCAACGAAGACGAGATCAATAGAACCACCAAATAATAGAGACTCGGAACAAACTGAGTTTTCCCTCAAGAAAACCCTCACAAATCAGCCCTCTATATTGTGCTCTCAAATCATCTCTCTGTCCTAATTAACCTATAAACTAGTCAGGTCTTTATATAGTATTATTCCACCTAAACTAGTTACCTAAACTAATTAGGAAACACGGTTCAATCTTTCCTAAAACCAAACAATCTTATGTTACCAAAACAAGAAAATCAACTTTAGGAAAGATATCAGCAACAAATCAATTCAAGGTCCAAAAGGACAATTGCTAGGTACTTATTTCCTAACACCAGATGACACCGTTTCCACCCAGCAGACATCCTCACTCTCATCTCCAAGACAAGGAAGTCCTAACTTACATGATTACTCATTCTCTCTCCTGCTCCTCTTCCTTTTTCACCTCGTCTACTCATTCTTCTTCCTCTTCTTCTCATGATAAAACCAACGACAACACGAGTAGTAAAAAATCAATACCCCACACGATTCCATCATTTGAAGCGCCAACAATGTTGTTGATTGTGATATCTTTTTCTTTCTTTTAACAAAGTTGCATACTTTCAAGATATTCGGCAATACATCTACGAGTCAACCACTCAAGTACTCAACCCATACCGGGACTTCAAAATCAGTGAGATTATAGCTTAAGAAACTCGAGAGAAGATTCTAGAAATGGGGAAGAAGAAGAGCAGAAGTTGAAGAGAATAACAGCTTCTTCGTATGATTATGAAAACGATGCAAGATGGGATGATTACTGGTCCAACATTCTAATTCCTCCTCACATGGCTTCTCGTTTTGATGTTGTTGATCACTTTCAGCGCAAGTTTTATACTTTTATCAGCCTTACATCGTAATTTTTACTTCCTAGTCGTTAACTTGGTTAATTTGATGGATTTACTTGTTAGTGTGAACGATAATATCTTTCAAAAAGATTGCATTTTGGTTAAAGTTTAATTTGGCGGGGTTGAAGGTTGGAATAAAGAAGAGAGAGAACAAAAAAATTACCCACTTATGAAACCGACAATTCTACGTAGAAATTAAAAGGAGAGTGAAGAAAGATAAATGAAGGTATAGTTTGGATTTTTATGGGATAAATTTAAGTTGGGAGTAATATGAGAACAACCATCATAGTTTGGATTAATTCCATTAAATTTTCCTTAAAATTATCCCACATCGAAAAATCATGATGAGGTGATGAAATTCTACATCATCAATAAGAGAAATGATTCATTTTAGATTTTTGAATCTTATAATACTCCTCTTAAGGCTATAAATTGAAGTAAAAATTATCCACATCAAAAAATTATAAAAATGTGATGAAATTATATTATATAAATAAAAGTAATCATCGTTTTTAAATATCAATCAGAAATATTTTGAATTCTAAAAAGAGTTCTTAAAACTATAAATTTAAGTAGAATTATCACACATCGAAAAATTATGATAAGATATCATAAATAAGAGAAATCATTCATTTTAGATAATCATTTGTCCAAAAGTATACTCCGTAATAAGGTGAACGAATTCTAATATATAAATAAGAGTAATCGTTCGTTATTAATAACTTAGAAAAACAAACTATTTTGGGTCTTAAAAAAAATTCTTAAGACCACAAGCTTAATTAAGTAAAATTATCCCACACTTTTGAGTTTTAAAAAAACTCTTAAGTCTATAAACTTGAGTAAAATTTCTCACATCGACAAATTGTTACAAAGTCATGAATTTCACAGATAAAAATCAAATGTCTTTTGAGTTTTAGAAAAGCTCTTGGACTATAATAAACTTAAGTAAAAATTTCTCTTTTGAGTTTTAAAAAAACTCTTAAGACTATAAACATGTGCAAAAAAATTCCATATCGAAAAATTATTATAAAGTTATGAATTTACTATTATTTGCTCAAAAAAGTAATGAATCTATTACACATAAAAATAGTAAAATTATCTCGCATCGAAAAATTATATTAAGGTGATAAATATCTATATTATAAATAAGAAAAATCATTCGTTCTTTGATATCAACAAAAGATTACTTTTGATCCTTAATCTCTTAAGACTGTAATATTAAGTAAAATTATCCCACATTGAAATACATGAGCTGATTAAATTCTATATTATAAATAAGAGTAATCATTCGTCCATAGATATTAACCAAATATCTTTTGAGTCTTATAAAAACTCTATCTCACATTGAAAAATTATATAATAGGGCGATGAATTTTCATCATATAATTCGGCCTTAAAGATCGACAAAAATTAAAGAGCTTTTTTAAGACTATAAAATTAAGTAAAATTATCTCACATTGAAATATGTCATTGAAAGAATAAAGTCATATGTATAAATTAAATATTTCCCCCTTTTATAATTGTAATTATAAGTAAAAAAAATGAAGTTAATATAGTAAAAAGGTTGGACCAAATAAAAAATATTTGCGATGGAAAAAAGATTGAAAGACGGACGAAAATAGAATATGGAATAAGATAGAAGGAAGGAGGAAGGACTCTGTGGTATAATTGTACCACATTGAAAGATTATCATAAGGGGATGATCTTATGATTATTGGTTCTTAGATATCAACTATCAACCCAAATATTAGCGAGTATTGTCTTAAAGAAAGATATTACGAGTTTTAAATACAATGCACGCGTATAATTTAATTTGATGTTTACCACATATATGACCTCCCAAAAAACACATTCACGTATGTGGATAGTATTCCTTTACTATTAAACATACTCTTACAGTCTTATCTTCGACTTACTTTCTACTGTTGCGTAGTCTACAAATTTATGCAATTCTCTAACTTGGTGTCATTATCATTGTCACTAAAAATCGACTCGTGCATCGCACGGACTTTCCAACTAGTAGCTAAAATAAATAAGACGAATAAGGATTGTGGACATGACGTAGGTCCACCCGACGCGGCCACGCGCGGGTTTGGGTAGGCGAATGAATCTCGTGGTAAGATTGATCTCGGGTTGAAATTTAAGTCAAAGTTGGAGTCGCCACCGAATTTTGTGGGAATTCGGACTCATTCGAGCCCACTCTATGTCGTTGTGGGTCGTACACAAAGTATAGCCCATTTCGATTTCAGAGTTTATGGGGCTCGTCCCTTTGCATTGCGATACCAATACCGTCTCTACCGGTTATCGTGTATAGAATGACTCTCGTGTGCCAACGGTTTCGGGCATCCGAAAACCGAGGTTCTGAGTAAGGGGTGAGGGTACGTGTTGGGAAGCCCACTAAGGACACCCAACCCCGCCCGCACTTAGCGGCCTCTACTAAGACATCGTTCGTGTTCGTGTACGCGCGCTAGTAAAATGACTAAATGATATGCAAACAGCGTTTTCGGCTAAGCATGCGAATTATGTGTGAGCTACGTCATTTAATGCATCTAAATTATTGTCGGAATAGTTTAGTATGTGATGTTCATTTAAATAAATAAATGGCAAACATCGAAAATAGAAAACTCGTAAATAAATTACAAATTACACGGGCGGAATACAACCCGGAATTCACAATACAACGAGCAATAAAATAGAATGATCGAATTATAAGCGGCAAATGCTAACTTGAAACGGACCCGTATATAATAAATATAATTTGGACCGTAAGTTGTGCAAATGGACGAACTTCGATTATATACACATTATATTGTGTACTAAACGAAGGACGGAGATGTGGGACCTAGACGTGGTGCTAGCCCGATCCCAAATCTCGATGCCTTGTCCCGACTTATCACATCGAAGAAATTGGCGTCTAAATTAGTCATGTGTCGGATGCGACTAGAGAGTCGTCGACACAAGACTAATAGTGAAAGACAATTGATCAAAGTCATAGAAGTGAATTAAAATGCATGAATTTGGAAAATAGGATCAAGTGATTGTCCTTGCACGCGACGACCGAAGTCGTAAAATATTTGACGAGGCTTTCGGTATTTAGAAGGCTCACGGTCTAGGCATGATACAAGACACTCGATCGAGTCATGAGGGAGACTCGATCGAGTGCCCCTCGTGGAGACCTTCTGCCTGATTTTTGGAGTGCTACTCGATGGAGTGGACTTGTGCACTCGATCGATTGCCCTATGTACGGGTGTTTAATTTGTGCTTTGAAACGACCCATTTTGTAGCTTTTATGTTTTTGAATCGAGATGCAATTACGCTAAATATAAATATTGTCCAATTCATATTAGTTTAAATCTCGATGGCTCGTCACACTCGACATTCGGTTATAGAACCGACATCTAGTATTTGGAGCGAATTTGCAAAATCGAGTTTGATCGGGCTAGAACAAATATCGATTCCCTCCGCGTCATAATGTCGTAATCAATCCTTTCGGATCATGTGACAATTAATTCGGCGTCAATGGGTTTCGTCCTAATCCGATTTGTCGATGATTCTTTTAGGATAATATTTTGAAAGAGATGTGGTCGGACATATTTAACGACGAATCTCCACGATCTATTAGACCTTTAGTGTTTAGGGCGGCGCACCTCGAAGGGCGCCACCTCTAATACGACTTGTAAAGGGATTAAATAGACTTTAGGCGGAATTCGTAATTAAACATATTCGACCCGAAAATTCGACCGTCGTTGCAAACTTAAGTCCTCGGCATTTTAATATCGTAATTTGGCCTTAAGGCCTACGATCATTAATTTAGCCTCAACGGACGTTGCTCGGATCGTTTTGAAAATAGTTTTGTTAATTAATTATACGCGGTATTAGATATAGATGACGATAATAAAAATGTTAGTGTTAGCGTACATAAATAAAATGTTTGATTGCGATAAATAAAAGTGTTAGATTAGAGAGTTAGTATACATAAAATTAAAATTTAGTGTGTTAATAATAATAATAATAATAATAATAATACATATATATATTTATACAAAAGAAACGAGAAAAGAAGAAGGGAGAAAGAGATGTCGGGATTTGAATTACACCCTCAACCAACATGTTTAATTGGTCTCGGAAATGGACTCGTAGTAGCGGCGTGTGCGCGGGAGTGTCGAGATATGTAGGGTGAGTTAGGGTGTGTACGGTTAGGGAGAGGATGCTCTCGGGTCTTTGACGAGTTTTGATCTCGAGGATGTGTATGTGTATGTGTGTGTGGAGGTTGAAGATGTATTGTGAAGCTTGAAGGTGTGTAAAAAATGAAGGGTGTTTGATGGTTGATAGTAGGGTTTTTGTAAGGTTGAATAAAGATTGAAAAAGAGTTGATAAAGCCTTTTAATGTTGTGAATGTGATGGGGTATTTATAAGGAGGACCTCGTTTAGGGTCACTCGATCGAGTGCCCGGTTCAAAGTCGGGTTGGTCGGTTCATAGGCTTACTCGATCGAGTGGGCCTGAACCACTCGATCGAGTGGGCCTGAACCACTCGATCGAGTGGGTCAAATCGGGTGGAGTGTATTTAGGGAAAGATTGTTGACCATTTTTGAAATGATTTGGTTGTTGGACTTGATTTATTTTGTGTATTTGGACATAATGTGAGGCTGGTTCGTCTCGGGATTCGACTTTGACCGGGTTTTGACTTGGTCGCTAAAAGACGGTTTTATTTCCGGTGACGGTTTTGACCCAAATTAGTCTCATTTTACTGGAAACGACCCACTGGGCCTGGATTTGAGGTCGGTTTTGAGACATTTGCACTCCGCTAAATGCCCACGTCGGATACTATTGATTCTGAGTCCGTATTCGAGCGTATTAAGTCACGTTTATGTCCGATCATCATCGGGTGTTTTGTCGGGAACTGTTATAGACACTAGCAGACAAAATGCGGGTGTCTACAAGGATGAATAAATATAGGGAGAAAACTAGGATTGTCGGTTCACTACAAATCTCATATGGTCACGGTCTAGGTCACAGGTTTGTCGCAAATATTGGTCTAAGGGGTAGTGAAAAGGTCCTTCCGGTCTGCTATTCACCCTAGCACACGTCTAAAAGCTTCTGATCTTATTAAGGCATACTAATGTGTTGTAGCAGGTCTAACTTTTACCAAGCTTCCGATCTTAGGTTCAAGTTTACCAGTTCAATTAATCAATTACATCGACTTAATCAATTAATCTCAATTAAATGCTACAATTAACAACTCAGACGCAATATCATTGACAGATCTATAAATTATTTAGCGACCACATTCAATTTGCAGATCCCCTAAATCCTAGCGAAGGAAATTAGTTACTCATAATTAAATCAAGAACCACAATATTAATAAACAACTAGTGTTATACCCGTGAAATATTTCACGAGTTGTGGTTCTAATATTGTTTACATGGGAGAGTCTTTACGCATTTGTGAAAAAGTATTATGATGAAGTGCATTGAGTAATCGGGGCATTGAGTTTTGAACAATAAGTGAACAATGTACTGAGGATTATATATTAGTACGGACAAAATTGAACATGCTTTGTTTTATCACGTATTAATTCCTCAGTCTAGATCGTAAGCGAAATATTGAAGTGCATGGGTGTCGTGGAATAAAGTGTCGGAACTTAGTAGATTTCGTTAAAAGTAATGCGTATATTTGTTTCTGTACTGTTGTGTTCTGGGCTGAACTGCATATTAATGCATCATAGTAGTTACTCATGGCCCAAACGTCGAAATGGGGTGGGCTTAGTAACACAGTTGGCAAGTCATTCGGCCCAAAGAGAACCTGTCCACAAATGCAGCCCCTACGTAGATAATTTGCTTCAACAGAACGGTAATTGTGAAAATCCACAACATCGAGTATGCGGTTATTGACGTGAAAATAAAGGCGGTTAAAATTTATTATTAGATTTCTCGAATGACCAGAATTGTTGAACTATAATAAATCGTCTTCGTAAGTATTTTGGTAGACAAACGCAAAAGGACCTTTACGTCAACCGTTTTTCCGGGTTTGTAAGGAGTGCATCCCAATACGTACTTAAGTTAACTGATGTCACAAATAATTGCACCTACAGTAATGCACCACATGGAGTCAATCGAATAGTCACAACCAATCTAAGGGTAACTTGAAGTTTGCATAAGTCCATTTAAGAGTAACCATCAATTGAGCTTCTCATTTAACCAAGAGTAAAAATAATTTAACTTGCATGCCCATCCACATTCTCCACCTCAAGAAGGAAGAGATACCTCACGTGGAATATTATTGTTAATTATTATCGATAATCAATAGACATGTATAGACAGTTGATGTGGCCTCCTAGATGCATCATCGATAACATGCCGTACGACGTGCAAGACGGGTGGTACATTTGCCAAAATTTGCACATTTTGAAAATGAGACTAATATACTTGGGGTATGATGTGGTTAGATTAGATCCATGTATATCGCCGACACTTGATTTTGAAAGGGCGGTTGTAGTTGAGTTCGGAGCTAGGCTACCAAACTACTTCATGGCCTTCAAACTTCAAAGGGAATTCGAGAATGAAGGGAAGACGAAGGAGGGTATGGTGGGGCAGTTGAATCACCAAGCCGGGCCGCACTGCTGGGTCGCTTCTTGGGAGGACGAAAAGTACCTTTCGACGGGCACTGACTACCGTATGGTGCCAATCTGGTGCCGTTACGTTGGAACATATTTGGGCGAGGCGGAGGAGTTTGGGACCTATGGACATGTGATTGACGCTTTGAACGAAATCTACCGCGATTTCTATGTGGATTAAGATAATAGGAATATGTTTTTTAATTGTAGTGCATAGGAATTTGCATGCAACAAATTAGTACTTTGTAATTTGCAGTGGAATATATGGGTTAATTGTACGTTGTTTGAATTTCGTTTGCTTAACTGGAAGAAGAATCGATTGGAAATAGTTGCCGACGTATTGGTTATATTAGTTCATATTGTGATCCGTTAACGATTGTAGAACTCAACGCTAAATTTCCACGTTTGAAATAGTGGCGTTAGACCGATTAGAGTGTAGGTAAATGCGACGTATTAAGGTAGTAATTGGGTACGTAATTGTGGGATATGGACGGTGGTAACTTTATTGTACATTGGAACATCGAAAGGAGACGCATCATTAATTGGAAATAAAAAAAACTTACGAATTGGGACTGTTGTATTAAACAGTCGTACGCTTACATCGTAGTGCAATTAACTAAACGGGTTACGAAATATGTTTGCAGTTACGACGATGAAGTTACTCGGGTGAACAAAATTTGCGGAGCACCCTCTACTAAAACAATTAAGACACAAAACTAATGATGACATCCACTAAATTTTTCAACTTTTGGGTTACTTTCTGACACGTTTCCCGCAGTAACTACCCACAATTACTGCATTTACCACTTCCACCACTTGCACCAAGTTTACCCCAACACTCAACTCCCATCACCAATTCAGTAAATTTGAAAAGCAAAGCATTCAAATCTACGTAATAATAATCGAAGATCAATAGGTTTTCAAATTTCAAATATAACATCATTTCAGAAACCATGAACTCTGCAACTAATAATTCGAGCAACAGAGTCGAGGATGACAATCTGGAGTCAATGGCTTGCAAACTGGTGTATCCACCAATTCAACATGCATCATGCACAACCTACCATACGAAACGGTAGAGGGAAAGGTGATCGGTAAAAGTTTCACATGCGTGAGGGATGAGCTTATTAGACTGGGGTTTCCTGTGAGGAAAATCTACCACGTGTGGAAAGGGAAACCAGGAAATTTCAAGAGGGCAATAGCAATAGAGTTCGTGACTGGCGAGGGAAGGTACAGAGATGCATTCAAGCTTCATAAATGCTTCGAGAGAGTGGGTAGGGGGAGATCTGATTTCGAGCAAAGCGTGGACAGAATTCGGGGCCTCACTTGTGGGTCGCAACTTCTGCAGACATCGGCCTGTTCAAAGAGGGTAGGAACTGCATATCGGTTGGGCCTGATTGGAAAGCACTGGGATACGGAGATGCAGCCGGTGACAGCGTCTCAACGTACGTGTGCATTTACAATCTGCTGAAGAACCACTGCCCCGGATTCTACATCTAGAAGGTACCTCCCGATCCCTGAATCAGTGCTATGGTTTTAACAAAAAACTTAAACTACCTATCTTAATTACTATTTCAACTATCTTTGGTGTGTAAATTTGAATTGCAATTTAATGTGCGGTTTGTAATGGATAATATATGGCTACGTATGGCTGTTAAACAATCGTTCGGGTGCATGTACACCTGAGTATTTTGTCCAAAACTTTGAACAACGATTAATTATGGTAGAATGTGTACAGTTTCGGTTTAATGTCCATCCATGAACTATCTTTGCGTACTGAAGCTGGTACTCAGCAAACCTGCTTGCATTCCAAATGTTACATGGACTGCAAGAAGATGTTTGTTAGTGTTAGGAAACTGGACTCTAACTAAGTGCAGATCACTATTAAGTTACTGGTCGTTTGAAGTAGTAGTAAGTAATGAGATATAACCACGAAAATGAAGGTACGATTGCCAAGTAGTATTTAGAAATCGTATCGGAATTGACAGTAACAGAGTATGTGACTTACTTAGTCTAATTACATGAGTTCAGCCTATCTAAACGTTATATAAGGACCCAGATTGAAATAATAGATAGAGCAGATTTCATCTGACATTGGAGAAGATTTCTTTGTAAACAACATTAGTCGTTGTCGTGTAGGAAGTGTAATGATCTTCATCGACAATTAGAACCTTAAGACCACTCTTACGCGTGACCCTGGACAAAGCGACGTATAGCTGTCCGTGAGTGAAGACTGGTTTCGGTAAAAATAGTCCGACACTGGAGAGCGACTGACCCTGGCTTTTGTTGATAGTCATTGCAAAACAGACAGATATAGGGAATTGCCTTCTATCAAATCGAATGGGGAACTTGGTCTCGTCGGAAGGTGACATCTTAATCCCGGGTATATAGACCTGCTCACCTTTCCTGCTATCAGTTATGATCGTTGCCTCCAGTATCCGATCTCCCAATTTGGAAATCAATAATCGAGTACCATTACAGAGTCCATTAGCCTGGTTAAGATTTCTTAATAGCATAACAATGGCACCAACTTTAAGTACCAATTGATGAGAAGGAAGCCCTGAACAACTAATTGAATTGAGGAATTCTGAAGAATAGATTTCGAGAACATGAGGGCTATTCTCGTCGTTGCTTATTTCGTCTGAAGAAAGATAGACGACTTCCTTCTCAGGAAGAAGGGATAGTACATACTCGTTAACCTTTTCAACCACATCGTTTGTCGCTGCGAGGACTGAGCGGTTCTGAAGCCAATCTGGGTCCTTGTAGTGATTTAACAAATTTGGGTAAGTGCTCTCAACAATGGATGCTATTGGATCGTCACCTGCTTGTATGACTACATCGGGTGGGAGTTCAATATTGGCCACACCATCATTTGGACCACCGGCTAATCCGTCACCAATACTTAACAACCACTCGGAAAAAAACCTAATTTCCTCGGAGTGAAAATCAGCAGATCCTACCTGCAACCTCATATTGGTTGTCAACCGTAAAACCTGCATAAAAGCGAGTTGGATAAAGTTCCAAATAGGTAGACAGTAGGTGCATAAATTGTTTGTTACTGACGATAAAGATTTGAAAATGTATTAGGCTGACCTTTATGTCTCTCCAAATTGGAGATGAACAAACAGCGGTGTGCATTATGTCCTCCCGACTTCCTTTGGGAACCACGGGTAGTATTTGCCTAAAATCACCACCAAGTACAACGACCTTCCCACCGAAAGGCCTGTCGGTATTGATTGGGTTCACACAGCGCATTATGTCTCTCAAGCTTTTATCAAGAGCCTCAAAACAGTACCGACTTAGCATGGGAGCTTCATCCCAGATTATGAGCTTCGCTTTAATGATTAGCTCCGCTAGATCGGAACCTGGCCTGATGCCTGGGCAGATGGATTTCTCGTCCACATTGATAGGAATACTAAATTTGGAATGAGTTGTGCGTCCCCTAGGTAGTAAGATGGCAGCGATACCACTGGATGCAACTGACAGAACTATATCACCCTTACTCCTCAAAGCGGCGCAAAGAGCATTCCAAATAAATGTTTTGCCGGTGCCACCGTATCTGTACACAAAGAAAAACCCACCACCTGTTCCGCTAACAGCGGTAATTATCTCATCATAAACAGCTCGTTGTTCAGCAGTTATTGTTGACATATATCGATCATGGTCAAGACGTAGTTGTTCGCGATTATAGGTAAGTTCATCAGCTATGAGTCTGTTGAGGTGCATTGAGTTAAGGTTGTCATCGGGAATGGGCATATCAGGGAATTTCGAGAGAGAACTCTCATTGCCCTGCAAGAGAAGCTCAATCTCTGATAAAGCATAACTCTGGAGTTCACCGTCTGTCATCTGCAACTCTGCAAGGGAAATTACAGTTCAAAAATTGCTTAGAATAAGGACGAAATGAATGTCACCTGTAAAAAACAATAGACAACAGTAGCAACGAAGGAACTGATTGTGATTAGGAAAAGATAATAGGAAAGCTAACCAAAATTAAGTAATTGTCTCCTCTGACGGGCTAGTATGTCATCGCACAGATGGTGCCATGTCTTCTCCCATACATATCCAGGCTTGACGAGACTACCCGAGTAGAGTAATGTTGCAAAAAGGTTCCTAAGGAATGAACCGGTACCCCAATAACTCGCTTCGTCAATAGCTTCAATGTACTCCTTGTCATCGCCTAGTAAACCCAACGCATAGCATGCATCTTTGTATGTATCATGAACAACGCCGTTGACGGTACGAATGTCGGCGTAGCAAGTTGGACCTTTAACAAAATTTAGGAGAGTCCTCATGTAATACCGCTCACCACCGTTCGGCGACATGTGAAACATTCTGCCCAATGTAAAACCTTGTTTCCTCGGTGCCCATGACTTCTCTTTCGCATGCCATACGTACTTCGTTGGGAACTCAGCATATATCAACCCTCTAGAATCTTCGTTGTTCGCGTTGTACTCAAGCCAAGCAGTGAATTTTGTTCGAGCACCATTGGAACGTGCTACAATATCTTCTATTGGGTCGTCATCGTTGTAAACAACATTCTGCTCGTTAGGGAGATGATACTCAAGCCTTAAAACAGGTGGCGTCCTATAATGAATATCGAATGAGAATATTCGCCACGCAGCCTCGGGTGGTGAAATATATCGACAATCCAAGTACTCCTGGATGTGGTCTATCTCTTCGGGGTTCTTCCTTGTGGCAGTGCCGACGGTAACACGGTCATATCCCTTGTTTATATATTTGAATAGGTATTTGATAGAACGTGCTTGATTACACCACTCAACATTAATGTGGGCACGATACCTTTGCAAAAGTTCAGCGTTATACGGGACAACAAAACCATTGTGAACACCAACACCTCCTTTGTCTACGGTAATGCCATTGTTTCGTCTGCGATACACTGGATACCCATCGCCGTCAACAGTTGTACGATCGGAGAAAGCTTTCGGAAATCTCTTGGTGCATACACCTCCAACCATGCAAGGGGATTTCGGGTTGGCGTGTCCATATGGGCCGTGAATCATGAGATCCTTTACAGCTTTATGCAGTAAAGGATAACGTATAGGATCTGGAATTTCTGCTGAAATAATACCATCGACATCACAGGCCTCAGGAAACTTGTCTTCCCTTTCAAGGAAGAAAAGAATATGGGCGTGGGGTAGACCGCGTTTCTGGAACTCAATTGCATATACCACTGAAAAATACAATTAAGAGGGTACATGTAAGTAAACTGCTGGGGAAAAATTAAGAAAACAGTGTGAATAATATTCTGTCAAAAGAAATACAAACATAAATAACCTGCTCTGGTTCTCCCAAAAATATGGTTCTCCTTAAAATCTTTCATTAGCGCCTCGAGTTTTTGCTTGAACACACGGGCAACGATGTCCGGCCTATCCTCAGCATTTAGACGCCTAGATTTTACAAATCTATCTATCTCGGGCCACTTAGGGTTGCAGGTGAATGTTATAAATAGGTCAGGATATCCGCACCACCTACATATAGTCATGGTGTCCTGATAGTTTTCCCTAACATAACTCTTTCCCCCGACGAAGTTAGACGGTATAAAGTACTTAACACCAACATGAGAAGCATCCGTCTGACCATCTGCAGCAGCGTTGGCTAGACGCTTGTAGTTCTCACTTCTAAGCTTAGGTTGGTTGAAACGTAGGAAAGTGAGACGCTGAGCTTCTATCATTGTATACCCATCAACGATTAACTGTTGCAGTAGCCTGCGGTCTCTCAGCAATGTGTCGGCCTCTACATCAATTGGTCGGTCCTGTAGACGGAAAGCAAACCACTCTCTCAACGTGAGCTTGTTGCGTATAGTTTCTGGGTTGTCGCTGGATGTCACAACATCCTGGCAGTGCGATATTCATAAACGGTAACCGTCCTCACCACGTGGGAAAAACAACGGGTACTGCAAGGCTAGGTACGATGGATGCAACTCTGAAATCCTCTGCAGTCGACCGTTGCTCTGCTCGATCACAATGTCCCTACCCTCGACAGTGTCCTCAATGTCTCCGACAATAACAGCTGCAACTTCTGAAACATTGGGAAGATTGTAGATCCTACCATCGGTATTCCTCCCACTTACTAACTTCAAACGAACCTCGCACCTGTCCACTGAATTGAGAATGCTGTCCCTTGCCATACGGAAAGACTTGGCCAAAGGGTTGTACTCGTCTATCATATGTTTGAGATCAGCGAGGAGACTGTCATCGAACCTGTCAGCTGTTTGAGACTTGCCCCTACGTATAGCAACGACATTGTTTAAAATGGAATTACAGTACTACGTAAAAAAAAAAAGTAATAGTAAGTTGGAAAAAATACAGAAGACTGCAATCTTCTCTTTCGGTTGGAATGAGAAGAGTGGTTGGAATGATATTATACCTGATAGCTCTTTTTCGGTTGTTGATTTCATCCTCCGTATCGTATATATACAATTGGCAGAACTTTGGGGGTTGGTTACCAACAGGCATTAAGCTGCCTATTCTGTGCGAATTCTGACCACCAATCCTATATGTGTACGGACCACGACCCTGGTTAACTGTGTGGTCAACAATACCGCCGCTAGAAGTGAAGGCGTGCATCGAGTTGTACGACCTTATGTTATCGCTGAAATGCTTGCTTTTAGGATGCAATCCTTCGAGTAAGTGCTTCAAGAGCTGCGGTGGCTGTGTAAGGTACGGCAGCTGGACGTCGTCGTCTCTGCAACACAATGAAAACGTTGGCACAAGCGGCCTGCGGGCCTTCCTGTCTCTCTCACCGTACCACATCTGAGAAGAACATCTCTGGCAATGGTACTCGGGATCGCCTATGTCATCGTAACCTTGCCAGTCTGAATAATCAAAAAGACACATCTCAACGATCAAGTACATAATAGGGACAACTCTCTGTATAATATGCGATAAACAAACCTGTACAACTTTCGATGACATCAGCAGATGCAACTCCAAATAGATCACGGGAAAGACCCTCAATGATTGTAGGACTGTGAGAGGATTCGTTGAACCTCTTGCTACTGCTAAGATTAACTGGGGTTGATGGGTTAATGGAGGTTGCCTCTCGGATATCATCAAGGACACGGGTCAGAGTTTCTAACATACAACACGTGTAAGTAACAGTAGATATAACCTAAATCTGGAAAGGTAATTGAACAACATGGATTCAGCAGGTACGAATTGTGGCCTACCGTTTGTGAGTTCAGTGATCTGAGTGGATGCCGAAGACGATGTCGATCCTCCCACTAAGTGTCGGGCTCTTCGTTGACGAATCTTTATCATATTTTTACGTCTGGTAAGCTTAGACCGCCAATCTCGATATGGGTCACTCTCGGTCCACATGTTATCAGCATGATCAGTGTTGCCAGACCTCTCATTGCACAACATAATTTTACGGTCCCTTCGAGCTTGTTGAGCAATGAGGAACTTTATAATATATGTCTCCAATTTGTGAGCTAAAAAAGAAATTCAAACTCAGCTACATCAAAACTGTAACCATACAGATATGAAACTTTTAATACAGCAGAGATGAGGCATTATAACAAATACTGAATGACATAAATGACTTCTACCATCATCAAGGCTACGTCTGCTCCTGTCGAACAATGCTAACTGATAAGCCACAGCTGCTCATTGAGTAAAGAAATATCAATTGAGATACCAAAGGATACATGCGTTGAAGCAATTGAATAAAGAAGTAGGATGAAAACATGTGTACTGAAAGGATAAACAATGTCATTACATGGAGGAACCTCGGAAGAGAGTTGTGACTGAACACGTTGTTGAAAAGAACTTTCTGACTCGTTATTGACAGTCGAAAGTTGACTACCTGAATTGGTAGAACAATTGAATCACTAAACTTTGTCTTTATAATGTTCAGAATATACAACATGATGAGCTAGCCGGAATGTAAATAAGAGTATTAAAATGCCTTTCCAGTTACCCGAATTACGTAATACCAACTGCCTCGATCGATCGTCGACGACATGAGAATCTGGGGTGGGGACAACACCATGGGGATATCCAATCTGTGTGCTCTGTTGCTCATTGTTACTGGTGTTTGTGATATCGGATAATGGTATACGTGAACTACCTGCAGAGAGTAAGAATTAAGAAATCGTCAGGCGCACAAAAAGGCACGTACTTAATTCTTTCGCTATGACATGAAGACGGAGTATAGCCTAAAGGGGGAAACCTCCAACTTGTTTCTTCTTTCCCCGTATATTAGCCATAACACGGTCAGCCAAACTGGCGCTTCAATATTGATAAATTGACGGATAAGTAAGAAAGAATGACTGGAAGATATTGATGGAAACTGAGTAGGAGCAAAGAGTTATGAATATCTCCATATAAAAAACTTGACCTAGGGAAGACGCGAAATGAATTTGGAAGGCCTGCACATGAAAACGTAAGTGATTATTAGAATTCTGATAATGGGAACTCGTATGCTGTTAATTACGATAACAAAAATTTCCGTACTGACTAATTTATAAGGAGGGATGAAAAATTGTAATTGCTTGAAATTATGAAATGGTCATTAACAAAGGTATCCACGGATTAGTAACATACTGAGACAGTTATAACACCGTTGTGTAATACTCAATGGTAGAATACAGATTGCCTTGAATATCCAAAATGATAGGGTCAGTTATATTAATGTATAGGTATCGGCTAAGCATGAGCGATTGCGTGATTGATGATTGATGTAAAGAATGTAAAAATAGTTGAAGGTCGATAGGAAGATGTCTTCAGTTACTGACAGGTTAGGTACATGGATCTAAGTCAAGGTTTATTCAAAGAGGAGCATATAAACAACCCTTTTTCTTTAAGTTCAGCTACGTAAATTGGATGAAGTTGGTTTCAAAACAAACACAGCGACATTATGCTACTCATTTATTTGGCATTGTGACAGGATGGAGATGCCTTGACAATATTGGTAAATAGTACGATGGCAAAGGTGAGCCGAACTTATACTCCCTCTGTTCCGATCATTTCCGTAAATTTGGATATTATGCGCTATTCATAGATGAGTAGAATTATAGATATAACTTTTAATGAATATGATAAAATATAGTCATGTCAGATCTTGTTTAAATTGTCTAATTGAATGCATCATGAATATCAATTTTTTATATTTTTTAGAAATATGCATCATCGGGATATTGATGGAGCAAGCGTATCGAATTGAAAGGACCGAGGGAGTATAGCAAAGGGCACACTGGATAGTTGTAAGATGAAACAGAGAGAATAGTCGTAAATAGACAAAACAGAGACAGTGATGGAATCGATAAATAATAGAAAATCCAATACAACTGAGTTTGCAGTGCAAAAGAACGGTAGATATTTTAAGAGAAATGAGTATGCTACTATGGTGCCAAATAATCACGAAGTCTTCTCCTTCTTGACAGAGGAATAATGCTTCGTCGCAGACTCAGAGTCCACTGCATCGATGAGCTCAATATCCAATCGGTCAGCACTACGCTTTGATGGAGTGAATGCAGAAGACGTAGAATCTGTTTCACAGTCGATGACCTAGAAGATGAAAGTAATAATGGGTTGGTAAAGTGGTTACAACTACAACACATCAAAGACAAATAAATGTGATAGATGAACAGCATGAACCTCGGTGGCCTTTTGATTGGAATGGGCCTCGTTATCCATGTTCACAGAGGTCGACGCTGAGTTTGTCTGGTGCCCAACATTCACAAAATTATATGAGAAACTGAAAATGTTAACTTAGAAGAGTATTGGAAGAAAATAAAACACACATATATACAGGATACCTTCATAATTTTTAAGTTCCTCGTGGTCAAACCGTAATTGGAGAGTTCGAGCTGCGGTATTTAAAAGAGGGTTATTAAACTTGTCAAAGTTACGAAAGGACATGATGATGGCGAGGGTAAATGAAATGAGATTAGTCGAAACCTGCAGCGCAACTTCATAAGCCATATTCCATTGATATATCTTGTCTGCATCACCGGTCATCCACTGCACAGTGTATGAGTTGGAAGAGTGTTCTACGTTAAACCTCTGATCAACCTTCACCTTGAAAAGAAATCGCTTGTCGAGAAAGACATTGAACTCCTCAGGAAATGAATCACCTACACCATCCTGCATCAATGATAAAATATAAGTACTTGATAATTCTAAAAATTCGTGAATTTAATTGAAGAAGTCATGGTAGTCGAGGCAACCTTTTGTATCTTCGCGAGCAGTTTAGGGGCACTTAGTCGAATGAATTCAGTTACTTGATTGTCGAATACGGAGAACTGACACTCAATGCCAGTGAAATCTCTGACAACAAACTTCAACTGATATCTGGAAAAAATACTATGCATTAATACATGCTGAAGTTAAATTGAGAAGGTGAGAACAACCTGCCATCAGGGGGAAAAGGTAAATACCTGTCTACCATGGTTGTGCGACCTGATTTGTGGCCATCGCAGCCATTCTTGGTACAGATCCAATTACCTCTTTCGTTAGGAACGGCCTTGGAACGGCATTGCTTACAACTGTGATAATACCACCCGTAAGTGTTGTCAAGGTCAACAATGTATGCGACAATGTAAAAAGATCCAGCCTGTCGAGTGAATAAAATTGAGTGAAAACAGGGAAATAAAATGGAATGAATGATGATTAACAGTTACACATATGTGCGAGATGAAATACCTTTTCATTGCTACAAAGCTGTTTGATTGTGAGAACTTCACTGGCCTTCAACTGAAATTCCTTCTTTTGCTCCCCGGAGTCCTCCAAAATCTGAAGGGAATTGCTCGGAGCTTGCGAAGACAAACTGTGTACTTATGTGAGTTAAATTTATGTAAAGATCCAGCATTAAGTGCGAACATACGACAGTGAATGAGGATGACATAGCAACGAATTAAATAACAAAGCACTGCGAACCTCTCCTGAAATGCGTCGACTTCGGGTATGTTCGGGTTAACCTCAAAAGTAGTTGCGTTGAACGTGGTTTGAACATGCCAAGAATCTGATCATTTGGTGGAGGAGCGATGGAGGTGAATACGTATCTAGTGGGAATGTGATAGGGGAAGACTTTTCAAAACAAAACAATAGAGCTTACTCTCATAAATCCTGGGCTCGACATAGCGGAGGACAATAACCTTCGACTGCTACGGGTTTGGAAGAACTTGCAAAGCGTCCGGGAGATCGGTAGCATGAGGTAACCACAAAGTGCAAATAAGAACGTCGCCGCTGGAAAATCGGAAATATTTGGTCATGCAACGAAGCTGTTAACATCTATAGGTAAACATATTGACATACATTGAGTGAATGAGATTTCAGATGTCAAAAATAACTTACTCCACATCTTCTAGCTTGATGTTCCTGCATTTGAACCCGTTTTTGGTTTCAATCATACCACCTATCTCATAAAGCTTACCGACAACATCTAAACACATGAGGGAAATTGTTATTTGGACTTGATGAATAAGAATATGATGGATTGTATGCACGATTTTTGAGATTGATTCCAACATTACCTATGTATTGCCCGGACGGAGTTCTACCGCCAAGAATGTCTTCGAATCTTACAAAACGATAACAATTGGTGGGTATTAATTCGTTGTTGGGAAGATGCGTAACTTTGGTTGAGAATTCCACATTCAGCCTGCAAGGATGCAATGTCGCCTTGTCTTTGCCGGTGTTAGACACAACAGTGAGGCTTCTGATGTTGTACGCCTCACCGACAACAAAATAACATTTATTCTTATGAAGCAACGACTTCTTAATTGAAGCTTGAACAACTTCATTCTAACAGAACAAACAGAACAAAGACATGAGATCAGGAACTGCAATGCAACAAAAGCGTATACGAAACTGAAAAAGAACAGCAAATACATAACACTTAATTTGCGCTCAAACACTACCTTCGCATCAATGAGTAGCAGCTCAACAGCTTCAACCTTCGTCTTGTCAATGTACTCTGGTCTGGTCCACCGATAGACGACCCGAACATCAATATCTCTCAGCCGCACACCTTGACATAATGAGGAGAATGTTTCCTTGGTCAGATCACGCATGGATGTAGACATAATGAGGGAGAGAAAGAGATGCCCAGATTTGGTATTAAGTTGTTCAAATAAGTTCTGGAATTTAAAGGTAGAGAAAAAGGCGCAAAGAGCATGATGAATCCATTGGATAGCCACAACACCGTTTTATAGCCAAAATCAGATGATGAATCAATGTACATCTTCAATGGAAACGAAGAGCCTTGAATTCACTCTTGGAACAGTGAACAGACAGTTAGCTAGGCAGCCTTGAGTGAGATGCATTCGAGAATGTAAGTACATGTGTAGCCGCGCAGTCCTCGCTTCCCATTAAGAAGATTGTTTGAATGAGCATTGGAATGTGAAGAAGACTTCAATCTTGCTTTGGTAATATTTACCTCGAATAATGGTGGACAACATTAACTGCCACTGAGATGAATGAAGGTTCATTCAATGCAAATAAGCATTGATTGCAAAGTACCTACATTCACTAATATTAACTAAACTTACTCACTAAACTATGAAGCAACTAAGTGGAAAAAAAGGGGTCTATTCTCAAATGGGGGGCAATGGGTAGTGCCATGTAGGATTAAATGGTCTTTGCTTTAATATAAAGAAGATTTTACTAGATTAAACATGATGAATGATAATAAAATTACGACAAGCATAAACAAAGATTAAGAATAATTAAGAACGAAGAAGAAGAACAATCAAGAACAAAGAAGAAGAATAAAGATTAGATTAAATTATCAAACGGAATGAAGGCAATTCGAATCTTGAAATATTATAATAACCGAGTTTTTAAGAAAGAAATTAAACTCGAAGCAAAATAATTGTCTAAAAAGATTTAAGAGTAAAAGAGAATAATGGAGAAGTTTAAAGAAAAGTATGGAGAAGTAAAAAAGAAATAAGGGAGAAGCCTAAGGAGAAGAAGTTAAAAGTCAATTCTAATGTGGCTGAAAACCCTATTTATACAATTTAGAGAGAGTTAAAGCTGATTAGGAAACCGCTTGCTGAACACGAAATTTGTCCGCGGCCCGCAAAATAGTCGGCCGACTATTGTAATAGTCGGTCAACTAATATTGACTAATTTGATCTTCTGCTGTCACCCAAATAGTCGGCCGACTAAAACAATTGTCGGTCGACTATTATGCCCAGTTCAGCGATCAACTCTTTCCAGCTTCGTTTTGGCTCGATTTTGGTTCGTTTTAGCTCATGTGGCTTCCGTTCCTGCAAAAAGACAATTCACACCACAAAGTAACCAATTTGAGGCAAAATGGTAGCTTACACTACTCGATAAACACGGGAATGCGCGTATAAAAGGCATAAAAAGTGTATATAAAATACGCGCATCCGTATCTATCTACCAAATTATCATGGGTAATATTGATTATTTATTTACCAAATTAATTTGTTTTAATTGTATTATTATGTTTTAATTGTTTAAGGTTGATAAAGGGTTTCCCCAAAAAAAAAAAAAAAGGTTGATAAAGGGTTGGTGGTTGCCGGTTGGTATGGTGGTCGGGGGGGACGGGCTTACCAGAAAGGGGTGGCTAGTTGTGGTGGCTTGCTGGAAGGGGGGTGACTAAGGTCATGGATGCGTGAGGTTACGGTCAGTCCGGTGGTTGGTGGTGGTCCTGGTGGTGGATCGTGGGTGGGTGGGTGGTGGGTCGTGGGTGGTGGATCGTGGTTGGTGAGAGTCGGTCTGGGGGGTGGCGGCTGAGGGGTCAGTCTGGGGCGGTGGTGGGTGAGGGTCTGGTGAATGGTTGGGTTGGGTGGGGTGGCTGTAAGGGGTTTTTTTTGTTTTGTTTTGTTTGTTTCTTTTGATTTTGATTTTTTATTTAGGTAGAGAGAAAGAGCACAAACATTAATTTTTGATGTGATGAAATGAGATGGACAAAGCGGTCAAATGTCGTAGCAAAGGCTCGTTAGGAAAAGAGCAAAAGTAATTTCATTTGTTTTTGGTTCAGTAGCACAATTTGGAGGTGCAGAAAGAAAAGTTGAGGGGCAGCGCTAGGAATATGTAGGCCGATGGATCCGGTCCCAATCAATTCATCTCCATTTGAGTCCAATTTCATTTCATATCTCTCTTTCTCTCTTCCCCAATCTCCCTTTACCAATAATACCATCATTCGTTGATTCTTCAGTACATCAATTAATAAATGTTCGTCCAGCATCCCAAGCTCAATTGAAACCCGATCCCTCTCTCCCTTGTAGCTCAATCACTATAGTCAACCCTAATCATCGTCATCATCATCATTTTCAAGATGATCCGATACATATTTGTCTGAAACCAACATTTTAATTTATCACTCCTCTCTAGTGTCCGTGTGTGTGATGAATATCGTAAAGGGAGTAGCGGACCTCATACGAAGGTCCTCGAGTGGCAGCCATGGTGGCGACGCCTCCTCCGCCTCTGAACGCTTCACTCTCCCCTCTCACAATATTTCCTTCAGGTTTCCTTTTCATTTCATGTAATTCCCATTGTGTGATGTGATGTTCGATCATATTATTATTATTATCATTATTATTATTATTATTTGATGTGATGAAACAGCAATTCCTTCAGTATGTGTTGCCTCTTGATTTCTAGCTTTTTTAGTAAGTAGGGAGGGAGTCATATACAAGCAAGCTCATTTATGAATGAATGAATACTTGTTGCATTTCATCCCTTCTACAATACTTTTGTATCTCTTCAGTCAACTTAAAACTCAGGGCTTGCTTCCGATAAAGAGCTTCAAATGGAGGATATTCCGGGTTGGTGGTGGTAGTTTAAGGTGTAAATCCCATCAGGTACTCTTCTTTGTGATGGAGGATTATCCGTCATATGGTTACAAATGGGTCACATACTACCCATGTAGTGAGGGGAAGACAAAACATTCTTCTTAGACTGTCTTTTTCTCTTTAAATAGGTCAATATTTCATCCGTTATATCTCCGTCACTAACTAGAATTTGTGAAACCCCATATGAGGTAATGCATTGGGTTGGGTAATTATTCCCCCTAAAGAGGCTACGCTATCCTCTTTTTCTCCGTCTCCCTCCTCATTACGTTCCTTTGGTTTTAGTTCATTTTAGCTGTATTGCTCACCTAATCCGAAGCAGCGAGCCCTTAATACGAGGGTCTTAACCTTTTAACCTACCAATTTTAAAAATCTTGTTAACATTATATTTGCGTCTAATTGATGTAGATATTCTATCCTTTTGTTCATCAATTTCTCCCTTTCCTTCAACTCATACTTGTAAAGATTGTAGCTTATGCATGTTTTCCAACCTCCCTCAACCCTTGTCGCCGTCTATCCTATCCGATTCAACTTCAACTCCATCTACTCTATCTTTCACTTGGTATATTTGAGTGCCATCTTTAAACTTTCAGAGGCCTCATATCAAATATGATTCATTTTTTTTCTATTCAAGATTTTCAACTAAGGCTATGACTACGTTAGTGTATGATATTAAATTGGTTATGTATACATTACACGAGCCCTTAAAATTGGAGGCCCGGTTGTGTATGCATTCCGCGAAAGTCAAATGTTGCAACAGTTAAATATAATAAGTTATCTATACACAGACTTATCTATACACTAGAAGGCCCATTATAATTGGATATTGGAGTCCCGGATCCGTCAACCCAACTCTTTCTCATGCCCTATTTCTTATTGCCATCAACTGTAATTCGTCTTAAGAATATATATATCCTATATTTTTTTTGCCTTTTGTTTTTAAGTGCATATTTTGTGATCTATGTAAGTTTTTGGAGCTATGACTTAGTGCATGTTCCCTTTCTAATTCGTATCTCAGCGAGGTTGGAAGCGAGTCAATTCTTAAAAGCCTCTGGGAGAAACATGAAGAGGCCGTCGATCAGGTTTGTTGACTTAAATTAGTGTTCTCTTTATGTTAAATGAAGAGCACATCATCTTTTTTTTATGCGTCAATTTCATCTTTTCTGATGTGCTTTTAATCCTATGATTCTGTGAATCAGACTTGTTTTCTTTATATATTGACCTGATGACCTGCGGAGGACCAAGTGTCTATGGATTGGGTTAAATCATATGCAAGTATGATCAAATTGTCAAATTGATAATTTCTAATGTTGATAATTTGATTTTTTTATTTTTTCACAAAATGAAAAAGCAGGCCGCTTAAGTCACACTCCTGATATTTTAATCTGCCTTTATTTGAAGGAAGGCACAATCCTCCATTCAACATGATGAATATCTTGTATACTGTGCGTGGGCAAGGAGTGAATTTCACAACTCACTTAGTTTAGAGCATGTTAAACTTTTTTTAGCGTGATTCAGTATCCCTCTTAGTAAAAATTAATGTTTTGGTTTTGGTTGCCAGTTGGCTTAGGTTTGAATAATTTTATTTTAGGTACATGAATGATAGGCATCATTTTAGTTTGGGTGCTTACTTGTGTAGTTTCACTTAAGGCACCCAAGGTCTCAACATAATACAATTAGAGCACCTCTAATCGAACTCATGATTTTGTAAATTATTAATACAACATAAACATATTTATAATTAATACTCCAATATTTTGTTTTTGTTTTGTTAGTGCAATAATTTTGCAAGTATTTATAAGGACTATTTTATTTTTTTGCCAAAATATATTGATATATTTTAAAATGTTGATTATATATTTCAAAATAGTATCATTCTATAATTCATTTAGGATCACTTCTGACTTAGTCTGTTTAATATTACTAGTATAGACCTCATGTAACATATGCACGGTATATATTATGTTTTGTTTTATAGCGACATTCATTATTTTCCATATCTCTCAACTTTTTACTTTTAATTTGTGTAAATAATTAAATAATTTGACAAGATAATTGTGTAATGTCATGAAATGTGTAATTCGATAAAATTGTTACCTATATATATATATATATATATATATATAGAAGTAGGATCCTTTACATTTCCTATATATATATATATATATATATATATATATATATATATATATATATATTTTAAATATATGTCATCCTCACATTTAGAGATACTCAATATACTCTTTGGAATCCTTGAAATATATCAATAAATATCAATGGATTTTTTAATTCAATGAAAACTCTTTCCATAAGAAATTTAGTGGTATATTATTTTAAAGTCTTTGAATTAATACTATATGTTTAAAAAAAAAGAAAGTTAAAGACTCATCTCGAAACAACAAAAATGTCATTTAAAAAATGCGGGAGGTATTTTTTTCTAATACCATGAGTCTAGTGATATCATATTATAAATTTTCTATATTTATTGTGACGAAAATATTTTGTTTTGGCATTAAGAAAATTGATGGTCGTCAATTTATTTATTAATCTTCCATTGCTTCTTTGTCTAGATTAATGCATTTTGGAGAGAATTTAGGAGGATTGTCATTGTTTTTTTACTTTTACTTTTATTTTTGAATTGCTCATTTTTAAGTATATCTTTAGTTTCTCAACTAAAAACCAAAATAAAATAAATATTCTTGTTGAAATATAATACGGAGTATTAATTTGTAGGTTTATCAGCTAACTAAAACAATGGTATCCAAACATCATATTTTGTTAAATAAATAGATACGTGTCGTCACTAATATAAAAGAATTAATGAATTTGATTAGGGGTTACCGGGTTACCCATATTGTCATATAAAACCTTAGGTAGATGGAGTGAGCTACCCACACCTCACTAACCAAGGTGAAATTATGGTAAACTTGAGGTCCAAAGTGGAATGACCCAAACTGCAAACATCCAAACCTAATTTTATTGCCTCCATCCCATTTACATTGTTGTCATCTGCCAAGTGGTCATATACAACTATACAAGATTGGTGATGAAATATTATTATTACCCCCTTACCTTGATGAGTTTACTTGTAGAGATACCACATCACCCTTTCCAATATTGTCCTCATTATGTTACTTTCCACAATATAAATGGAATGAAGGAAGCATCATCTTTGTGAAACTACTCTATGAGAAAATAAATGAGATGCTCTAACATGTGTCTCTTTAAGTGAGGATTCTAATTTGTTTCGCTTCAACTAGGTGGAAAAGAGAAGGTTGTTTCAAGTTTTTCTCAAACAGTTTGTAGATGTTCACAGCAAGTGGGAGCCCATAGTATCGGGAGAACGGACAGATAGTGCCACATCTACTAGCTCACATGAGGAAAGTTATTCTCAAGGCAATTTAGTTGTTGGTTGTTTTGCCGGACATCCAACTGAATTTTTAGTGGCCCTAATTGATGAGCTAACGCAATTGACTTCTGTTGTCACTGACGGTATGTTGGCATCTTTCACTAGGTTCTACAGCAAATTGTTCGGTAGTACTGTTTAGAAATTAGAATGAAGCAATTTTACCTTCTATGGATTGCCCTATAATGTCTCTGTCCACTTGGTTTGGTGGAGTAACTTTCCTATGACATTTTTCTATTATCATAATTTAATCTGCAGTTCAGCATTTATGGTTTTACTTAATTGGTCAGAGCCTCTTGCTATTTGGTTTTTTCACTCAAAGTGTAACAGAAGGGTTAAGCTAGACTCAGTTGGTGTAAAAGTGTACGGCAGTAGCCGCCATGGGTTACTATCATACAAAAACGTTATTTTCAATCGTTCCTTTATGAAAATTAAAAAAAATAGGAGGTTATCTTAACGACAATATTGTACATGCCAGAACACAAAATTGTTAAGAAATAAAGTCTATATGATCCTGAACTCATATGAGGAAATTTTTAGATAATTGAACTTCAAGCTGCTGTAGAAGAGCTCAAGTTTTTCTTTTTATTTATGCTTTTCCTGTCATTCTGCATCTCCTTTCCTCTCTATCTGCAATGCTGCTAGCAATTTATTTTCTAGTTTCACCCTCTGATATCAACTATGGAACCATTGATTTTTGGTGTGGGGGTATCTATAGAAGATTAAGTCGGAGGCAGAAGCTAAATCCTCTAGCCATTGTCATGTGGTTGGAGAATGTGGATGCTTTCCATATTATTTATGGAATGGCTTGAAGAATTGATCTATTGATAGTTTCTAGTGTGTCATACTGTTTGCCTCACATTATATTAACATGGCTAACTCAAAATTAAAATGGCACGATATTCTTGGATTTTTGGTTCTGCCACTGATGTCATTACAACAGCTTCCTGAAGTAAAATTTGAACTCCTAACTCATAGAAGCAATATATTGTGATAAAATGTTGTATATGATTGTTCCTTTCTATCTAAGTGCACCAGCAAATTGCCGTTGGAATACTTTTCCAAACCTAAGCAATCCAAAGCCTTTTCATCTTTCTCTTCCAAGTTGATATGACATGTTTAGATTGAAGAGGACAAACCTAACTCATGCGATAAAGAGATAAGAACAAATGCCTAGAGACAACTACTCTCTCTATAATGAAGCCCCACTGCAATTTTCTTCTCTGCCCTTGTATCCTAATTTTCTTTAGTTTCTCAGGTGGTTGAAAATAGTTACGCCTGATAGGTTCTCTTCTTCGATTGTAAAACAAGTGTTATTTTAATTTGAGAGGGGATCTTTCTATCCTCATTGCTTGAAGCTTACATATATGACGCATGCCTCTCAGTATAGTAGGTTGAGCTTTGTGTTGTTGGTTTTACAGCAGTTTGTTGTCCCGTTTCCTTGCCTTGCCTGAGAAGAATGTTCCCTGATTTTGTTAATATTATGAAATTTGACCGCATTTTTACTGCAGTGGACTCCAGAGGTGTAAAGTCCTCGTCAGATCCAACAACGGTTTCCACAAATCTGAGGGTTTCTTCAGTTGGCTTGCCTGTCTTGGAGGCATTATTGATTGTCGTACGCTCAATGCATAACTGCAGAGTTTTAGGCTATTATGGCGTGGTACAGAAACTCATAGCGCTAATAAAAGGTACGGAGTATAAGAATTGTACTAAAAAAACTGTGCTGGTGTCTATGGCGCTGTTTGTTTGTTTCTTGTTATAATATAGCGGCTTGTAAAAGATCTCTGACATTTTCATCATGCTCTGGATTGCGGTGTGACAGCAGCTTCATACCTTTTTGATATAGTATGAGGATACCTTTATTTCTATTTCTGATGCAGCTAAAGACTCACTATGCTCTGATTCTCAACTCTGAAAGAATAAATAAAAAATGGATACTAAACTAGGTGCAGTTTTTTTAATTGTGAAATTGTAAACACTGCAATATTCATTATGGCCTTACGGGTCGTCCAGAAAAGCAGCCTCGTTGTGTACATATGACCCTCCTTACCCTGCCATTATAGGAGCCTTTGGGCACTGGGTAATGATGATACTTATTTGATAAATATGTACCCATCCTATCTGCCGGTGTGCAATGTCATCTTCTTTACTTTTGTTCAAGATACCTTCTTCATAGTTAATTGTTTTGCCACTCTTCATTAATTTATTTCTTTTGGATTTTGGTGTGGAACTATTTCAGCGGCTGTTGTCCGATTGAAGGCAATTGCTGGAGTATTTGCTGCAGATGAGGGTTTGTCTAATTTACCTGTGAATACGTTTGAGCTGTTACAGAAGTTACTTGTGCACGTGGTGTCAGTTATTTGCAGCTTCATTGATATGAATTCCAATGCTCACGAGATGGCTAATTTTTATGACATGCACACATTTTCTCTGGCAAGTATTGGCATTTCATGTAGTGAGCCATTCAATATATTTAAGGTTCATAATGGAAAACACCAGCCTTGGAAGCAGATAGCCATTATATCAGTGATGGAAGCTGGTGGCCTCAATTGGTTAGTAGGTAAGGTAGGCATATTATTTCCTTCACTCCATGTAAATGTAGTCAATCTTCATCATTGTGGTAGAATGTTGAAGTACTTCATGATATGACCTGTAAATTGTACTTTTTGAGAATTAAGGAGTCGTGAATGTGAACTCCCAGCTTCCACACAGTGGTCAAGGGTGTGATTTTCATTATCTTTCCTCAGCTCCACCAAATGGGAAGAGCCCTATAGGTTTTACTAATTAGTAATTACTTGATAGCTATCTTGCATAACGGTCTATTGACTATACAACGACATGGACCCTTTCTCTCAAAAGCTCCATCCATGATGGGGTAAGGTGGGTTATATGTACATAACCTTACCTTTTTTTTTTAAAAAAAAAGAGATTGTTTCAGTGTAACAAATGTTTTGCTTTGATCCATTTCCACACGATCAAAAGCGCATATAGTTTAATAAGCAAATTTGCTTTATCACATTATACTTCAAAGCAACAAAAAAAATAGCGAATCTGTGGCTTCATAGGAGATGGAAACATTTTGTTAAAATTGTGTAGGAGCTCTGACTAATTGCCACTAAATGGTATAGATCACTTGCCACACTGTTGTCATTTGTGATTAGCCGCTACCTAAACATGAGTGCCTCCTTTACTCTCAAATATCAAGTCACACTTCCTATTGCTCCCATTAAATCACTTTACTTGGTTTACGCCAGTAGTTCTGCATACCTACCCCAGTTGTTCAACTTGTTTCTGTCCGCTACTGCTGTGTTCTGCATGTGTTAACTTTCCTAGGGTATAATTCCTGGATGCTGGTCATCTTTCTTGCGTATGGCTTCATTAGGGGTGTTCACTAGTCCAAACCTTTTGAACCACTTTTTGAACACCCCTAGGCTTCATTAAATTCTGGTCTTTAGTCACTAGATAGTGGTCTGTATTCGTTAAGCTGCGGCTGGCTAATTCTTTGCATATTTTATGTTTCCTCATTTAATTTTCCTTTTCAGTCTGCATTGTGGACTTGTGGTTTCCTTTCATTTCAAAATCCAAACTTTAATATCACCTAAAGCATTAATTTCTGGTATATTAGTTCTTTGCTGAACTTGGTATTGATTTTGTTCAGAACTGCTTCGTGTTATGAGAAGATTGAGCACGAAAGAGCTGAGGACAAATTTGTCGCTTCAGTATCTAACTTTGAGAGCCCTACATTCAGCCTTAATTGAAAACTCTCGGGCTCAAAATCACTTTAGAAGTATTGGAGGACTTGAAGTTTTATTGGATGGACTTGGACTTCCATCAAATAATGCATTGATGTTGCAGACATCTAACTTTTGTGTGAGACAAAGGTACATGTGTTCATAGTATAAAGTAGCTATATATTTGCCTAGTTGGCAAATGATTTAACAGAATTATGTAACAATTGAAATTTACTTTTTGCTTTTACTTAGTGTATTGTGTAAAGGGTGAATAAGAATAGGGTCACTTTATTTCCTTCAATGGTTATCACAGTGGGCTGGTATTAGGAGCTAGTATTACTCCCAAAAAGACATTATTTAGCTAAGCGACAATCAGTTTTTTTGGGGTAATACATCGACCAAATCAATATGGTCTATTAGATCATTATTCATGATGGACATTTAATAAACTGGCAGCCTTCGTAAGATGAGAGGTTCTGCAATGGCCCTGTTCGCCTATTCAGCCTATAATACAATTCATGTATGACCCCAAACGTAACATATCTGCCACTGTCCATGGCTACCTTGTATGTTACATTATTGCTAAAGGATAGTTGTCTTTTATAGAAATTCCCAATAGTTATTGAAGACGGTAGCTTTCTGTTTTGTGAAACCATAGTACACTGTTCTTTTAATAAACTCGAAGATACATGTCTTTTATCTCCCTCATCCCTCGAAAGAGGCATCTTTTCACCGGGATTATTTGGATCACTATCATGCTTCTTAGCATTTGTAGCAATGTTGTTATTGGATGCTTCTAATGCAATTTGGAAAGCGTATTGCAGGAGTGAAAATGTTATTCTTGCTGTATTCCAACTTCATGTTCTCTCTTTGGAGGTTTTGAGGGAAGCAGTGTATCCTTTACCTGTGCTTCTTATGTTGTTACTTCTACATATAGCTTATGCACTTTATGGACAATCTTCCCACTATACCGTTTCCTGTTTGTTAGATGATCATTTTCACGTGATCTAGTATGTGTCATTTTTATCTTGTCCGAACTTGGGCTCTTCCTTAACGTATGCTCAGATATGGAAACCTAACTAACTTGCAGTTCTTGTGTGAAAACGGAAGAGTGCATAAGTTTGCAAATAGCTTCTATGCTACTATTTTTGTGCTTCAGGAGCAATGGAAGGGGGAAATGTCTGTGGACAGTAAAAAGATTGCTTCAGGACCAGATGATGGTAGTGCTTGCAAAGAGCGAAATGAAGAGTCATCTAATCTGTTATATTCTGGCGAAATGATCAAGTATTGGCGTCTCTATGTTGTTACTTTGAGTGAGAGTTTATGCTCTTTCTTTCTCGCTCTAAGGGATGCCGGTTCTAACGACATTGATGGGTCAATTGGTCAATACAGCTTGCCAATTTCTCCATCATATGTTGAGCTTTCTATAAAATGGGTTCTGAAAGTTCTTCAAATCGTCTTTCCTTGCATTAAGGCTTGCTCAAATTTAGATGTGTTGCCTACATATGTAAGGTATGAGTTTTCTGCTTTAAGGCACCATTTTGCTTTCAATCGCTGCTGTCATGAAGTGTTGTCTTTTATCGTTTTCCTAAGAAATGCTGTCTGGTGGCTTTTCCATTTTGATTTGTCGCCCGCAGAATTTATGTGGCTATCCTACAGCATCAAATGGTCCACGCCTTTAGGGAGGTTCTCAGATCCTCACCCATGTTGCTTGAAGTGTTGCGCCGAGAAGGAGTATGGGAACTTGTCTTCTCAGAGAACTTTTTCTATTTTAATGTCACTCTTGAACAAACTCCGGAAGTAAACTGCTTCACCGCTGAGGGTCAATCCTTACCTTGTATATCTAGTTGCAACTTTAATAAAGAGCTGTTTGGCGAAGCATTAGATCTCCAGATGGAATTTATCTCATTTGCGGAGTTTGCTGCTACATTGTCTGAGACTGCACATAATTTGGTGAGTCTTATCATGCTGGTATGGCTGTATACACAAACTTGGTTTGTAAAGATATGAAGTTATGAACCACAAGTCCACAAATAGATTGGATTAACTGAACTTCTGATGGAGCTGTTTGTGGACTTTGTGGGCAATCTGCTCTAAGCAGCCGCCAGACTGATATGTAATGGAACGTTGCATATGATTTCGGGTTGTTTTATAGAGCGGTTTAGGTTTAATACTCCGTGGTTCTGGCATTGTGTTTGGATTTAATTAGTTAGGATGTTTACGTATTTTTTTCTGTGCTAGATGTTTCTGTTTGATTGATGCTAATAGGATAGAAACATATTAATGGACATCAACCATCACCTTAAGGTTTTGGTTTAGATGGTCATCTAGCATAGTAGCATGGTATGAGAGAGCGTATTTGAGCGAGGGGCGTAAATGCGTAATAGGATATGAACATATTAATGGGCATCAACCATCACCTTAAGGTTTTGGTTGATATCAGATGCCATTAAGATAACAGCCCACTTGTTACTGGTTAGTGTCATACTGCATGAACTCTCATTTTCATCAAGGCCTTTTGTTTACCGTTGTGCACACACGTGCACGTTCCAATTAGCCCTTCAATACTTCGTGGAAGACAGACTTAAAGTTTGTGCTACATGTAACCTGGGCCCCTTTATGACTGGCCCATAATCATATCCGAGTACCTGTCTATCAACTACTCTTTTCTGTCTCTTTTATTCCCGAGACCTTCGATATACCTTAGTAGCTTTTCAACTTTGGTTTCCATGGTACGCTGAAGTTCATTCATTCTATGGCAGCCGGAATGTTCAGCTTTGTTGGATGTTTTTGAACAATCTGCGCACAATGCAAAAGTTGCTGCGTCGATTTGTAAAAGTCTGATAAATATATTGGTACACGCTCGGGAGAAAACTCTTGCATCCTTCAAGGAGCTAAATGCTATGTACCGTGTTCTTAAAGTGGCTTCATTGCAAGCTCATGAATGTGGGTCCGATGATGAAACCTCTACTAATGAGGTGGGTAATATGGATGATTTGTTACCCGAAATTCGTCAGAGTTCTATTATCTTGCCAACGTCCCGCTTCGGCAATAGAAGCATTGAAGCATCTGTGGAGCTCTTCAAGAAGTACTTCTCTGTAGCAGATGATGGAAAATATTTGGTGATGCACAATGTTGGTTGCATTGATTGTTTGTTCGAGTTGTTCTGGAAAAAAGGGCTGAGAAAGATCATGCTTGGATATATTCTTGATTTGATGAAGGTGGTTCTTTCTCTTGTAATTATTTCCTGTTTCTTGCTTGCTTTGAGAAATTATACGGAGTAGCTCTTTTGAAGTTTGTGGCCGTGGTGGTAATAGCGTTTCATTTGACCAGGCTGCTCCTGCTTCTGAAAATGATCAACAAGCAAAGATGCATCTCTGCTCTAAGTATCTAGAAACATTTACTCATGTGAAAGGAAAGGAAAATGATTTTACAGAAGTGTCAATTGAGCTTTTGGCTGGCATGAGAGAGATGTTGAAGATTGATCAATTGGTACATCTGCACACCTTTTGTCATTTCTATTGCCCTCTGACTTGCTACACCGCAATTTTAGATACCACCTGCTTTTGTTTCCATTGGCTCTAATGTATCTTTTCATTTGTTTGTCATTCAGTATTACCAGGACCTGTTTCGTAAGGGGGAATGCTTTATTCACGTTGTTTCTTTATTAAATGGAGTTGTTTATTGTGTAAATGGAGAGAAGCTGGTCCTAGATGTCCTCCGAACCTTGACAAGTCTGCTGACCAATAATGAACTATCAAAGGTACAAATATCTGCTCCTATATGATATACAGTTCCAAGAAAGTTTTAAGAACATTCTGTTATACATCTGTTATTCAATTTATTATTGGAAAAAGTAATACTCCTACTAATTATTGCGATTATGCGCTATCCTCCAGTATTCCTAAGCTTCGGTGTATCTTCCCAAAACTAACAGTGTTAGCACTTCGTTAAATATTTTTGATTCAGTTCTCCAATTGGTACATTATAAATTTTAAACCACGATTATGTTAAAAGCAATGAAGATCTTTAATAATAATGACACTTGATTCAAAATTCATGTTACTACAGAAACAGAAAATGGCCACTGAGCCTGAGGTATTGGCTAGTTCTATCTTTGCTATAAACACACTCATTTTGTTTAGAGTTACTTAATATTCTACTCCGTGTATCTCTATTGACGAGGGAAGCTTATGATTGCTCTTAGATTTTTCTTGCTCACTTTTCCAGCCTTCTGTATTATCAGATTGATAGTTTGGTTGAAGTCCATGTTGAATTTAGTTGAGATATTCCCACATGTTGATTTTATTTCTGTGTATGGTCGCTTTCCGCAGGTTTCTTTTAAAGCTCTTGTGGGGAAGGGTTATCAGACTTTGCAAAGCTTGTTACTGGACTATTGCCACGGGCAAGCCACTGAATGCCTATTAAACTCTGTGCTGGATATGCTTGTAGATGGGAAGTTTGATTCGAAAGCAATTTCTTCCATAAAAGTATCTTTCCTTTCATTCTTTTCAAATATTATTTTTCTATGTGGATTCTTGGTAGTAGTACTTTTAGGAAATACATGATGTCTATGGTATTTGCAATTTGATGTCAAGATCCAATGTCATGCAGTCCAATATTTTCTCCTAAAACTGTCTGAAATTTTTACACGTAACTGTTATTTTTGCATTATATTCAGAACTCTGTATATAATTGTTTCATGGTTTGAATTTTTGCAGAATGAAGATGCGATTATTCTTTATCTGACTCTTTTACGAAAGGTTGGTTTCATATCTTTGCTTGAAATTGAATTCTATCCGGGAGTTGCAAGGTGCTACGCTCAATTTATTTAGCCATTTAGATAACAAGAACAACAAAACCAACCTTTATTGCAAAATAATCTAGCCCATTAATACTACTTTGTCTTTCATTGGCTTTAGTTCCAGTGTGATTATGATTTAATTTGCATTATTTGTTTATTTACTTTGCTTGAAATTGAATACGATCCTGGAGTTGCAAGGTGCTACGTGCGACTTGTTTTTAGCCATTCAAATAACAAGAACAACAAAACCAACCTTTATATAGTCCATCAACACTACTTTGTCTTTCCTTGGCTTTAGTTCCAGTGTGATTATAATTTAATTTGCATTATTTTTTTTATTTATTCTTTTATTTATTGGATTATATGATAGTATGATTTTTGTTGTTGTCTAATGTTTCTATTACAAATGGGCAGAGCAGTGACGGTCTTCGGCAAGATGGGCTTAATATATTTCTTCTGCTACTACGGGATTCTATATCGAACCGTGCTTCCTGTGTGAGTGCAGGAATGCTCAATTTTCTTCTTGATTGGTTTGTTGAAGAAGACAAAGATAATGTTATCTTGAGAATTGCCCAGCTGATCCAAGTCATTGGTGGCCATAGTATATCAGGAAGGGATATTCGTAAAATATTTACTCTTCTACGAAGTGAAAAAGTTGGGAAACGGCAACAGTACTGTTCATTGCTTATGAACTGCATTTTGGCAATGCTGAATGAGAAAGGACCAACTGCCTTCTTTGACCTCACTGGGAATAACTCGGTAAGGTTGTTTATTCTCCAGTTTTTTGTGGTTTGTGATGGATTAAAAGGTTTAGGGTTCTACTTCTACCTTTATTTCTCTCTTTTGGACATTGATACTTATGTGGGTGAACATTATGTAGACTAATTTAATCGTGTCTTCATGCACCCCTTCCTTCTTTGGGGTTTCAAGACTGTTGTCTTTCTTGTTGCTGCTACCTTTTGAACACATTACCTTAGCTGCCTGCCTAAACGACGGAACTATGTTGTCAGATTAATGGTAGAAGTGTCCACGGTCCAAATAGTTCTCTAGTCATTAGTCATTCTGTTGACTGACAGTATATGACAGTGCTTGAAATTTTGGTTGATGGAGATATGATTTGTAACATGCCGTTCCCAGGCTTTTATATGTAACACGTCTGTTACTGGATATGTTACTCCAACTCTTATAATTATCTCGCATACCCGTGTCCGACACTTGACACTCAGACATGGGTAATGACACTTGGACTCTTCATTTTTAGCCAAAATATGCGTGTTTTTTTTTTTTTATAAATAAAATTAGCCGTGTCGGACACTTGGACACGCACCTGTGTTGAACACTTCATATCCGAGTAACATAGGTCACTGACTTATGTATATCTTTGAAGCATCAAATGTTATGGTATTCAGGTTCAGCGGTGTGGTCTTAGTTAGAATAATGAAGCATTTTCTCCAATCCACTGGTTGTATACATTTGTTTTTGGCACAATCTTTTTGGAATGCAGAAAGGTTGGGGGGCATGAATTCAAAGTTACTCCCTCCATTTCACTATGATCTTCCCGTTACTTTTGGGCACAATATTCTAGAGAAGGATAACACAGTATTCTTATTTGAGGAGGCTCTGTGGCATAAAAATGGGGCAATATTAACCATGCTTTTTTTGTCAAAAAGGAAAGAGTAACATCATAGAAAAAGGATCCAAGTTGGTAAGTGAAGATCTTTGTGAAATGGAGTGAGTACTAAATTAGTCCTCAACTTATAAAGATGTGGGGAGAGGATGGTGGGGGGATTAGGAAAAAAGATGGTGGAAGGTATACTGTAATATTTACAATTAAAACTTCCTGAATTAGGAAACGTATACTATCAAATGGAGTGGTTAGAATATTCAATGTGTATCCTTAGAAGCCTAACTCATACGTACATTCTCTCTCTTTTGGTCTGCTCTTCCACTCTTCTTTTTCTTGTATGCCATTTTCTTGTTCCATATGTATTATCATTTTATGCTATATCGTTGCAGGGAATTCATATCAGAACACCTCTTCAATGGCCTCAACATAAGGGCTTTACTTTCTCATGCTGGCTTAGAGTTGAAAATTTTCCTAGATCTGGAGCCATGGGCCTCTTTTCTTTTCTCACCGAAAATGGAAGAGGATGCTTTTCTCTAATTGCCAAGGATAAGTTGATGTATGAGGTAGTTGGTCTACTTATTGGAAGAAATCTTTTTGTTGCTGTATGGTCTTTGATTTTCATCCTCCTGGAGGAGCACCCAGGAACATTTTGTTAGCTTCAAGATCTTCGCAAAGTACCTGTCACAAACCATCAGAGAACTTATTTTACTTTGTTCTTTTGTTGGGCTTTTGCAGGCAATCAATCAGAAGCAACATGGTGTTTCTCTCGATGTTAGTCTTGTTAGAAAGAAGTGGCACAATCTTTGCTTAACCCACAGTATTGGTAGAGCATTTTCAGGGGGCAGTTTGCTTAAGTGTTACTTGGATGGAAATTTAGTTTCCTCTGAAAGATGCAGGTCCTTTAAATTTTTCTGTTCTTTTATGAAGTTTATAGTTATTGATGTTACCTTTGAGGATTAATTTGTCTTTTGTTAATCTTGTCTAACTATTATTTGTATGCCTCCCTCACATTCTCCAGGTATCCGAAAGTTACTGAGCCTCTAACATGCTCTGTTGGCACCAAGAGTCTTCTTCCATTTGGTGAAGAAGATAATACTTCTTACTCCATCAAAGACATCTCACCATTTCATGGTCAAATAGGTCCTGTTTATCTTTTGAATGATGTAATTACTCCAGAACAAGTTAAAGGCATCTATTCCCTGGGTCCAAGCTACATGTACTCATTTCTTGATCATGGAGATGTGCCGTCATCTGAAAATCCTTTGCCTTCTGCAATTTTCGACTCCAAAGATGGTTTAGCACCCAAAATGGTTTTAGGACTAAATGCACAGGTTTTCTTATTTTGTTTCTGAATTTTGTTATCCTACAACGGTCAAATTTCTAACACGAGGTTGGTTTAATTAATGACAGGCAAGCAATAAGAGAGCGTTGTATAATATTGCTCCCATGATGGAGTATGCAGTGGAGAAGACTACTTTTGAGGCTACATTAATGGCTGGTACACAGATATGTTCCAGGCGTTTGCTGCAACAGATTATCTATTGTGTCGGTGGGATAAGTGTGTTCTTTCCTCTGTTTACTCAGTCTCATTGGTATGGAACTGAAGAGCAAACTGGTAAAAGTCACTCATTGGTTATACCTGTAACGAAGGAGCGTCTGACGGCTGAAGTGATTGAGCTCATAGCTTCTGTTTTAGATGAAAATGTCGCAAATCAACAACAAATGATTCAAATTTCTGGGTTTTCAATCTTAGGGTTTCTGCTGCAGTCAGTTCCTCCTGAGCAACTTAATTTGGACACACTTTCTGCTATAAAACATCTATTTAACATTGTTACTAATTGTGGTATGGACTTATTATACCTTTATCATCTTAAGAAAATCTAATCTGTTCAAACATGTTAACACTCTTTGATTTGTGGCCAGGCTTGTCTGAGCTTCTCACGAAGGATGCTATTTCTTCCATACTTCTCAATCCGCTTGTGTGGGTTTATACTGTTTACAAAGTCCAGCGAGAGTTATACATGTTTTTGATCCAGCAATTTGACAATGATCCAAGACTGCTACAGATTTTATGCCGGCTACCACATGTTCTGAATATGATACGCCTCTTTTATTGGGATAATGCAAAATGTCGAACTTCTCTTGGAGGAAAGCCTCTGTTGCATCCTCTAACAAAGGAAGTCATTGGGGAGAGACCTAACAAAGAAGAAATCCGTAAAATTCGCCTACTTTTGCTAAGCTTAGGTGAAATGAGTCTCAGGTAAGAACATGATTGTCATGTATTGGTACTTTCACCTTTGGAAGAGCTCTTTTTAAGTAACTCCATGTCATCGTGCAAGGGTTTTTCAGTTCTTGGGTGTCTTGGGGCCTTGAAGGACTCTTTGTCCTCTCTTAGCCCTTCCGCTGATATGTTTTGTGATTGACTTTCTCGTAACTTCATAATTACTCTAGAACCTAGAAGTAATGTTTCCATAATTAATTGCTTTTGCAGACAAAACATTGATGACTCAGATATAAAAGCACTTGTTGCTTTTCTTGAACTTAGTGAGGACATGGCCTGCATTGAAGATGTTCTTCACATGATTATACGGGCTATCTCTCAGAAATCAGTTTTGGCATCATTTGTTGAACAGGTTAACTGCCTTGGTGGATGTCATGTTTTCATCAATCTGTTGCGAAGGTATGATATCAGGACGCAAGTTTCTCAATATTGTAATATCAGCTAATAATTTGGTTTGAAGGTATGGTATTTGTCCTCTTTGGTTTCAGAGGATATGAACCAGTTAGGTTGCTCAGCTTGCAATTCATAGGCAGGGTTTTAGTCGGTGTTCCAGCTGAAAAAAAAGGGCTCAAGTTTTTTAACCTTGCGGTTGGACGATCTAAGTCTCTATCAGAAAGCAGTAGGAGGGCCCACTCAAAAATGCAGCCATTACTATCTGCCATTTCTGAAAGGCTTTTTAACTTTCCTTTAACAGAGCATTTATGTGCAACCCTGTTTGATGTTCTTCTCGGTGGTGCGAGCCCCAAGCAGGTGATGTACTTGGCGACATTTTTCTAGCTTCATCTGACTTTATGCTTCATTTTCTCACCTTTAGAACGGAAATGGTTGTAGGTGGTGCAAAAGCAAAACCAGATTGAACGTCAGAAAGCCAAAGGAAATAGTACTCACTTTTTCGTCCCCCAGATTTTGGTTCTTATTTTCAAATTTTTGTCTCAGAGCAAGGATGCTTTCACACGAGTTAAGATAATTGGGGATCTCCTTGATCTTCTTGATTCAAGTCCGTCAAACATAGAGGCACTCATGGTACTTTTCTAATGCTTTTCTCTCCAGCTACTTATGATTTATTAGCAGCTAATCCTGCTGCATATTAGGAACATGGGTGGACTGCCTGGTTAACAGCTGCAATGGAGTTGGATGTGGTGAAACGTTACAAGCTTGACCCAAATGGTCATAGCGACACCGACAAAAACGAGCAAAATTATGTGAGAAAGTTGTTTTGCGTCATCCTTTGTTATTATATGATTTGCGTCAAAGGCGGTTGGCAACACCTGGAGGAGACTGTGAATTTCATACTAGTGCATTTTGAAAAGGTGATATTCTGAATTTGGTACTTGTTTGAATACTGAACATGATTTACCTGCCTTCTTTTGGATTGAGGTTGTCATAATTGGACATGAGATTGATCAGCTCATATCTTTGCAGGGCGGTGTCTCATACCACTACTTACTGCGTGACATATATGAGGAGTTGTTGCAAAAGCTGATAGAGCTGTCTCATGAAGAAAATGTTTTGGCATCACAGCCTTGCCGCGACAACACCTTGTATCTTTTCCGACTCATAGATGAACTGCTTTTGTATGAGATTGATCATAAACTTCCGGTATGCTTCTTTCTTAGATAGGTCTTATTGTTTGAGGTCTCACTTATGGAGTTTTTGTGCCCTTCCGACCCACCCACAAAGCTTGAAATTTAGAATGTGAGCTTAAAGTAAACTTTTTTGTAGGGCAATTTCATAAACTACCTTTCATAAATTCATTTTTCGAAAAGGCATTTTTTTTGTCGAACACAACCTTAAATAAAACTTTAATAAAAAGGGTTGTGAAACACCTCTTTTACTAAAAGGTTTGTGAAACACTTGTTTTTTTCCCCATGAAACACAACATTTTGTCCGGATTGGCGGATTCTAGCAACTTGAAGCAAATCTGGCGAGCGACGCACGTGCTTTGTTAGCTTTAAAGGAAAAGAATATAATTGAAAAAGTCAAATCTAAGAAGGCACGTGCGATACTGTTCACTGGATGGATTTGCTTTAATTTGCCAGAATCTGGCAAAAATGTTGTGATTCACAATTTTATTTACATGGACCCACCTTTTCTCCTCATGAAAAGTGTAAATTGATTGGATGGGAGTAGTATTTCACAATTTTATTTTATTGTTTTAATCAAAGGTGGTGTTCACAAAATGTTTTTATTGAAAGTTGTGCTTGATGAAGAACTCTTTTCAAAACTATTACCATTGCAAAAGAGTGCTTATACCACTACCATAATACTCACTCCTTTTTAAAACCCTATGAAAAGCTTGCTTTAGTACAACTGTACAACAAGTTTAGTATCCTGTTTGCTTGCTTGTATGTGCCATCAGTTTCTCCTATTTTTAAAGGTGGAAAAAAATTACTCATACTAGTTTTTAAGCCAGCACAACAGACTCATCTCCTTTTACTGCCAACCCTGAGTACATGATAATCCAACCTACATTATGCTACTCAGCCACTCCGTAGCTGGTGACCTTATCCACAATACAGATTTGGGGCTTGAGCATGGCAGTGGTTTTGTGAGCATTGGTGGGAAGTAGCCTGGTGAAATGAGGGATCTACAGAACGTACCAAGTCGGGTTGGGGGTTGGTCTATCTGGAGCTTGGGTGGGTAGTTGGGCTGAAGGAGTTTTGGCTAAGGGTGGATGGTAAGGATAAGATAAAGAAAAATCAGCATTGGTTGAACCGGACAAAGTATGCATGTTGATACATGAGATTTTCCATGATCCATCTGTGAAACTTCAATTGGCTAGTGATTTTATTTTATTATCTCCCTTTTCAGTTCCCGGCAACTAGCTCTGAATTTTCACCAGAGTTGCTTGAGTTGGAAGGTTTTAAAGATCTGAGTGCTGCTTTGCATGAGGCATTGCAAGGAGAATCTGTTGATAACATATCAAGGTTATTTTAGCTTATTCATTTTGCTTATTGGTTTTAGTAAAAGGCTCTTTTGCATTTTTTTTGTCATTGATGTGATAGTTTTAGTGCGTTTGGAACGTACTGAATCTTATAATCACCATTGCAATCAAGGTCTATTCTTTAAATTGTTTGGGGTTTGGCTAACATGAACTGTCATATAACCGTCAATGCGAAGTGGAAGTCAAAGAAACTTTACGAAAATGAAGTGAACAAGAGTAAATAAGTAAATTTGAGAACAGTGAAAGAGAAGTAAGAGGGGTCAATAACTTCTTGCAAAAGGAAGGAAGAGGTTACAGTTTAATTCTTCTAGAATCTAAATTTAAAATTCTGTTAATCTATTTTAATTTGCTTCAAGCCACTTGCCTTTATGTGATAGGAGGTTTCTGTCTGGGCTACACTTTCAATCGAGCCATTTTATCTCACTCCCAACTGTTTTATTTAGTACACTTCATGAGATTTATGAGTTTATCAAAGTTTTCCAGACATTTTGTGGATTAACATTTGTAATGGTGCTTCATATCAAAGTTGAATTCTGCAAGCCAGAATTTTATTTTCTTGTTTTGGCTTTGGTGATTTTTAGCCTATGAGAAACCCACTCACTTTTAAGTGGCTGTTTGATGATGTTTGTTGGACAATTTCTCTAGGGGAAAGGCTTCTTTTGGATGTAAAAATATACTCCCTCCGTTCTAGTGAGTTGTATACGTTTGCTTTTTGCACATGGATTTAGGTGTTGGGAATGGGAATTTTAGGGTTAAAGTTACTCATTTGCCCTTTAAACAAATGGGCAAATTTTGGTGGGTCTATTAAAGAGAGGGTAATCTAGTCTTTTAGGAAGCTATTGTGTTGACAATAGTAGAAATGTATACAAATGAATGGAATAGATCAAAATGGAATACGTATACAACTCATTGGAATGGAGGGAGTATATCAATAGTTTTTAATGAGTTACTGTACCTTATGATGTTATATCTTAGTAAGTCCACTTCATCAATTTTGCTGTTTTTTTCCCTTGCTAATGCCTTATGATTGAATTCTTTCCTAGACCTCTATCAGCTGGCAATCAACCTAATACGAAAGAAGACGTGATAGCTGATGATAACTGGTGGATCCTGTACGATTTTCTATGGGTTGCAATCAGTGAGATGAATGGAAAGGGTCCTAGCAAGATTCTGCCTAAATCAACCTTTGCTTCACCATCCCTTGGGCAAAGAGCACGTGGCTTGGTTGAGTCACTGAATATCCCAGCTGCTGAAATGGCCGCAGTAGTTGTGTCTGGTGGGCTTGGAAATGCTCTTGGAGGAAAATCAAGTAAAAGTGTTGATAAGGCTATGTTATTACGAGGAGAAAGGTGCCCACGAGTTGTTTTCCGATTGGTTGTGTTGTATCTATGTAGATCATCTCTACAGAGAGCATCTCGAGCAGTCCAGCAATTGATTCCACTTTTGCCTTGTCTTTTGATGTCTGATGATGAGCAAAGCAGGAACCGGTTGCAGCTTTTCATATGGTATTTAATTTAATGGTTGTAGCGGTGATATCTTTAATCTTGCATGCTATTTGTGTGTTGGATGTTTATGACGATTTCTTTTATTTGAGCAGGTCTTTACTAGCTGCTAGGCATCAGTTTGGGATTCTCGATGATGGTACCCGTTTTCATGTTATGTCTCACTTGATCAGAGAAACTGTAAGCTGCTGTAAATCGCTGCTTGCTACTAGCATAATTGGTAGCAATGAGTCGTTAGATCCTGGCATTGCACCGCCAGAAGCGGGTGCAGTACATAACTTGATTCAGAAAGACAGAGTACTTCTTGCGGTATATCTCATCTTTGTTCGTTCTTGCTTAAATATTTAAGCATCTAGTATTGTTCAACACCTATCATTTTTACCAGAAGGATGTTACTTTGAATGCTAGTATTGTTGCTTAGAGAACTTAAGGTTTTAGGTGCGGGAACTTATTATCCTCATAGGTTTAGTTTTTTCTAGTGGAACTGTTCCTCCTGAAACAAAGTGAATCGTAATTTTCATCTTTGTCTACCACCCTCCTAACAGGCTTCTGATGAAGCAAAATACATTACGACATTAAAGACCGATCGCATGAGACAACTAGTCGAGGTGCAAGCTAGGGATGAAGACAATTTGTCAACAGAATCTGGACAGAAGAAGGCATTTGAGGATGAGTTAGAGAGCACCATAAAAACAATTGTGGCCTCAGATGATAGTAGAAGGGCTGCATTCCGACTAGCCCATGAAGAGGACCAACAAATCGTTTCTGTATGCACATATATATGCTGTTCTTACTTATGTTTCTCATGGAACATAGTTCATTACGGGCACTCTTGTTTTCGATATTTTTTTAACTACAGTTCCAACAGGAAAAATGGATGCATCTGTTTCGTACCTTAATTGATGAAAGAGGGCCCTGGTCAGCTAACCCCTTTCCAAACTGTGCTGCAAGACATTGGAAACTTGACAAAACAGAGGATGCATGGCGACGTAGGCCAAAGTTGAGACAAAATTATCACTTTGATGAGAAGCTGTGTCACCCGTCACCCACTGCTTCAGAAAGGGTAGTTCCACCTTGTGAAGACAAATACAATGCTGGTGTACCAATTCCAGAGCAAATGAAGCGCTTTTTGTTAAAAGGAGTGCGTAGAATCACCGATGACTCTACACTCGAAACCAGCGGAAGTGATACTGAGTCAAGTAACTGTAAGGCCTTGAATTCTGAGGAGGTTCCAGAGTGTCAGTCCTCAGAATGGTCCAGAGATTGTGAGCAGAAAGACACAATGCAGGAAAGGAAAGATTTGTGTGCCTCTGCCTTGGAAACTGAAAATGAAGAGGTATATCGTGTGCTTAAACCGGAATTCTGTAGCAAAATATGTTAACCGGGCCCTTGTGGCTTATCTCTTTCTCTTGGTTTGCAGGTTCTTCTGTCTGTTTCCTGTATTCTTGTTACACCAAAGAGAAAATTAGCTGGTCATTTGGCAGTATTGAAAAATGTGTTGCACTTCTTTGGTGAATTTCTGGTGGAAGGTACGGCAGGGTTCTCAGTTTTTAAGACCTTTGATTCCTTAAAAAATTCTGAACCAGAGAAAGTCGATCAATCCAATGGGGTTCAGAAGCATAAATTTATAAAATTGCCGGTTGGTATTAGCACACATGCTGAGAAGCAGAGTACTAATGGGACTAATGATAAGCAAGCAAAAGGTATCAAGCGGCATCGTAGGTGGGAAGTCTCCAAGGTATAGTGACATGTTTCATTTTTATAATTGTTGTATCCGGTGACGTTGATGAGGTTTTCATTCTTTTCTTCTGGTTATAGATTAAGGCTGTGCATTGGACCCGCTATCTACTTCAATACAGTGCAATTGAAATTTTCTTTAGCAATTCTGTCTCCCCCGTGTTCTTCAATTTTCCTTCGCAAAAAATAGCAAAAGATGTGGGAAGCCTTATAATTACGAGAAGAAATGAGTTATTGTTTCCAAAGGGAAGTACTAAAGACAGGAGCGGGATCATCTCCTTTGTTGACCGGCGTGTGGCTCATGGGATGGCTGAAACTGCAAGGGAGCGTTGGCGGAGAAGGGAAATATCGAACTTTGAATACCTAATGATTCTAAACACACTTGCTGGAAGGTCATACAATGACTTGACACAATATCCTGTATTTCCTTGGGTATTAGCGGATTATTCCTCAGAGACACTTGATTTCAACAAATCAACGACTTTTCGAGATCTGTCAAAACCGGTGGGGGCGTTGGATCCTAAGCGATTTGAGGTTTGTTAGTTGTAATGTTCCTTGCATGTGGACACTACTATCAATCTGTTTTGATGCAAAAGATTAATTCCACATTATTTCATACCTTTCTTCTGTAATTCGATACAGGTTTTTGAGGATAGATACCACAGCTTCTCTGATCCAGACATCCCTAGGTAACGTCTATACTTGTTTTTGATGATGAGATATTGAAATAAAACAGTTCTGAAAACATAACATTGTGTTTCTCCCAGTTTCTATTATGGCTCTCATTATTCAAGCATGGGAATTGTGCTGTATTACCTTATTAGGCTTGAGCCTTTCACAGCTTTACATCGGAATCTGCAGGTATGATTTGAGGTTCAGTGATTCCACCATCTTTTTTTTTGTCAACTCTTTGTGATGATATTTTGTTATACCTGTGATTTTCTATCCCTTAAAAGTGTAATTTACTCATTCATCCATGTTTTGGAACTGATGTTCATATTTCTTTGTTTCTTAGGCTTCTGACCCCCTCCCCCTAAGTTTATGATACAATATTTAAGTTCATGCTTACATCCATTACATGCAGGGCGGTAAATTTGACCATGCAGATCGTCTATTTCAGAGCATTGAAGGCACATATCAGAACTGCCTCTCTAATACAAGTGATGTCAAAGAACTTATACCTGAATTCTTTTACATGCCGGAGTTTCTCATAAATTCAAATTCCTACCACTTGGGTGCTAAACAGGATGGCGAACTTATTGGTGATGTTTGTCTTCCTCCATGGGCAAAGGTTTAACTTCTCTTAACTTGTGGGTAACTGTTAAGTGACTGCAGTTCTGTTTGTATTAGAAATATAGTAAGATTTCCTTTTTTTTCAGGGTTCCACCGAGGAATTTATTTATACAAATCGAGAGGCTCTAGAAAGTGAATATGTGAGCTCAAATCTTCATCTCTGGATTGATTTGGTTTTTGGCTACAAGCAGAGAGGAAAACCAGCTGTCGAGGTGAATTTTCTATTCCTTTGATATGACGGGCATCCCACCTCCACAATTCTTTGTCAAATCGGTTAGTGTAATACATTTTTCATTGATTCTCTGCTCTTTCTCACATGAGCCATCGTCTGTACACATTGCAGGCTGCAAACATCTTTTACTATTTGACTTACGAAGGTGCTGTTGATCTAGAAAGCATGGACGATGAATTACAAAAAGCAGCTATTGAAGATCAGATTGCTAATTTTGGCCAAACTCCAATCCAGATATTTCGAACGAAGCATCCACGAAGAGGACCACCTATTCCAATTGCTCAGCCTTTACGCTTTGCTCCGAACTCTATTAATTTGACATCAATAGTTTCCAGCATCAATCACTCTCAATCAGCTCTTTTGTTTGTCCATGTATTTGATTCTACTGTCATTTTAGTCAACAAGGGCCTTTCAATGTCAGTTAAGACGTGGTTAACAACCCAATTGCAGTCTGGGGGAAACTTCACCTTTTCTGGTTCACAGGTTAGAATATTATCAGCATTCGAAATTCACAGTTGTCGTAACTTGACATTATTACAGCACTTGATAGCTTTATCTAATTTTTCACAGGATCCATTTTTTGGAATTGGGTCTGAAATTCTTCATCCCCGTAAAATTGGATGTGCTTTGGCTGAAAATCATGAACTTGAAGCGCAATGCTTCGCCACATTACAAGGACCTTATGAAAATTACCTTATATCATGTGGTAATTGGGATAACAGTTTTCAAGTTGTATCACTAATTGATGGAAGAGTGGTTCAGAGCATCAGACGTCATAAGGATGTAGTCAGCACTATTGCAGGTATCAATTGGGTTTGCTTTTGCTGGTTTTATGTCCAATTCAACTAAAGCAATTGGTTATGTGATTTAAAATGTATGTGGCATGAAGTAATGGAGACTATGATATGCCAAGAACATAGGTTTTAAGTTCAGTTATTCTCAATATTTGGAGTCGTTTCCATCCAGGTGGAAACTTGACCCCCCCCCCCCCCCCCCCCCCGGATGATGTAGACGGGCATCTCATTTTGGGTGTATATTTTTATATGGCGATCACCCCCATTGTTTTGTAGACGAGTGCAACCTGCATGATATCTTTTGTACATGCATGTCAACCCTTCAGGTGTCCATTAGTCAATATTATATCTTGCTTGATACTTATCAGGAAAAAATCCTGAACAGGAGAAATTTATGGGTTCAGTTGAAAAAAGAGAAAATAATATGGTTTGTCGTGGGAAGATATTTATTCAGTATCCGTGTGCCCCTCAACAATATGCAAAAAAGAATTTAGAATAGATGTTAACAAGAGAAGCTTATATGTTGAAATCGATGTTTGTATATGCATATAGGTTGAAAGACTAATCAAAGTATGAAACTTCCTTTTTCTATCTTCTCATTTGAGTTTGAACATTGCTTCAGTAACCTCTGATGGAAGCATACTTGCTACTGGTAGCTACGACACTACAGTGATGGTTTGGAAGGTTTGCCGGGCTAGATTATCAGAGAAGAGAGTTAAAAGCAGCCAAAGTGAGGGTTTTCGTAGAGATTATATCATTTGTGAAACTCCTTTCCATATTCTGTGTGGCCATGATGATATTATTACGTGCTTGTATGTAAGTGTTGAGCTTGACATAGTTATTAGCGGTTCAAAGGATGGAACTTGCATTTTTTATACTCTGCGAGAGGGGCGATATGTAAGGTCTCTTCGCCATCCTTCTGGCAGTGCATTATCAAAGCTTATTGTTTCGCAGCATGGACGAATTGTGATATACTCAGACGATGATTTAAGTCTTCACCTTTACTCTATCAACGGAAAACACATTGGGAGTACAGAGTCTAATGGGCGCCTCAATTGCATAGAACTCAGTGGTTGTGGGGAGTTCTTGGTTTGTGCAGGAGATCAAGGACAAATCATTGTGCGCTCTATGACATCGCTTGATGTTGTGGGGAAATATCCTGGAATAGGGAAGGTTATAACAGCATTGGCTGTGACTGTTGAAGAATGTTTTTTGGCCGGTACGAAAGATGGAAGTCTACTTGTGTATTCTATAGAAAACCCTCAGCATAGAAGAGGCAATCTGCCTCGAAATACAAAATCTAAATCTTCAATGACTGGATAGGAGGCTTCTGCACAAGTGCATTTTTGCACTCTTGTGTTATTGCTGGTTTAAGGTATGCTTGTCTGTCTAACTGAGGAAGTCCTTACTTCTCTAACGTTCATTTACCATTCACTGCTTTGTTTCCAAACAGGGATATCGAATTACTGATTGCATTTAACATTTTCTGTGCGCGTTTACATTGATCTTGTTGGCAGATACGTTATTGCTGTATGAAGCGTTGGAGAGGTGTTTGTTTATAAGCTGAATGTGATATGTAATCCATGTTGGCTGAATTCTTGTGTGTACTTTGTATAAATGGGCTAGATTGTTCTATTAGCGTACAGATAATACAAATTTTGAGGCTGACGAATGAGCTACGTCATGCATGCAAATAGCTGAATTAGCACATGAAATTTCATATTGTTTTGGAAGTAGAGTTCTGGAGGTTCAAGGTTGGGTGTTGGTTGGTGTGATTTGCAGAGTGATGGAGTTGGGAGAAAAAGACTAGTAAACGGGCGGGTCAGGGTTAGGAGTGGTAATGGAGAATGTATTGGAGTGGCTGCCATCAAAACAGCATCCGACTGGACGAACTCTTGTACGTGGCAACTGTTCTTAGCTGTTGGTGGATGCAATCTTGGGGTTGAGGCGGCAGGTCCTTCAAACTGTGATTGAGCATATATAATGTACAGTTAGCGCTACAGTTAGACGGACTTAGTCACATTAGTCCGATAGATGTTTTATTAGCAAAATCGTAACTTCCGGGATTTGTACAGTTGAGAAATAACAGTATAGTATAATTCAAGTCAAGAAACGGCTATTTTTCCATCATTGTTTCTTAATTCTGTATGGAGATGTTGATAATCTTCCATTTTCCCTACAATTTAACATTGTATACAGGAGTGGGGGACTCTTCCTCCGACTCGGGGGATGTTGGTTGGCTTGAGTGAATTAGTGTGTAGGACGACATTATTGTGCTAACAAATTGTCCCCTTACTGGGCAACATTGATAAAATGACACTAACGTTAATGGGTGAAATATTATGGGTAAAATACTAAAATGGGTAAATTTAGTGTCACGCATATACTAGTCTCTCTTATTACGAGTTTTGTTCCCTTTTTTTTGGCACAAGAAATAAGAAATGAATAAAGAATTGATTAAAGTAATAAAAAGTGGGGTATAAAGTGGAAATATGGTGAAATTTGTGTGTAAAGTAAATAATAATAAATTGAAGGAAGAATAAATTAAAAGTACAATCCAAAAAGAAAGAGAGAATATAAGCAAACTAGTGTCAGTAAGAAAAGAGAGAAGAAAATTCAGGGAGTACTATTTCACATACTTAGCTTTTACTTTCAAATGCTCCCTCCTAATAAGAGTTTTCTTTTCTTTTCCTTTGGACGAAAATTAATAAAAGAGTAGAGAATTGATTAAAGATAAGAAAAAGTGGACTATAAAGTGAAAAAATAATTGGTTTGTGTGTAGAGGAAAGAATAAATAAATGGATGAAAAATAAATAATGGATAGAAAGTACAACCAAAAAAAGGAGAAGTTAAAGAAAAGTAAATTAGCCTCGATAAGGGAAGAATGAAGAAAACATTTATTAAGAGGGAGTATAAAGGATGTGGCAGCAGCACCCCTTACTAGGGATGGCAACGGGTAGGGTATGGGTCGGGTTCGGCAAGATTCGGACCCGGACCCGTGCCTCAAAAGTTGGAACCAGACCCGATCCGGATCCTTAAGGGTCCAAAATTTTTAGACCCTTACTCGGACCCAATGGGTACGGGTAGGTTCCGGGTCCTTCACGGGTCCAAGACAATTTAATATTTTAAATTTTATAATATTCCGTTTATGCCTTATTGACAAGCCGACGCTTCTTCAAAACCCAATTCACAGACCAAAGTAAAAACAACCGGCCAACACTAGCTTTAAACAAAATTACGAAGCATAATTAAGCATGATAGTTACTAAAATGGGAAAAGTCCCATGGTACCCTCGAACTATGTCACATACTCACATTACACATGATACCCTACTTTTAAGTTTCTTTCCATGGTAACCTTGAGTTTTATAGTTTAGTTCCCGATTTGACCTTTCCCAAATTTCTGTCATAACGCCGTTAAGTTATGACCAAAATTAATTACATTACTCAACAACTATTTTTCTTCAAAAGGAGAGGAGTTCCCACGGTACCCCTAAGTTTTGATAGTTGTTCTCATGGTACCCTTAAGTTTTCGTAGTTGTTCCCATGGTACCCTTAAATTTTTCATAGTTGTTCCCATGGTACCCCTAAAAAAAAGCAACGACTATGGGAAATTTGGGAGTGATGACAGAATTTAACGTCGTCATGACAAAAATTTGGGTAAGGGCAAATCAGGAGCTAAACTATAAAACTCAAGGTTACCATGTGAACAAACTTAAAAACAGGGGTACCATGTGTAATGTGACATAGTTCGAGGGTACCATGGGAAATTTCCGTACTAAAATTACACACAATCATGCATAAAAACAAGAATTAAGCATAAAAGTTCCTGTAAACGTGCAACAAATAACCGTACACCCAGCTGCAAATTGAAGAAAGATGATCCATATAAGGGTTTATCATATAAGTATGTATATTCAGTAACTTTTTCTTTTTTTCTTTTTTTAAAAATAATTTTAACGGGTCCAAGGGTCGGGTACGGGTCTAAATTGTAGGACCCGGACCCGGAATATTTTTGGAGGACCCATACCCGACCCGTACCCACAGGGTCTAAAAAATAGAGGACCCGTACCCGACCCATTAGGGTAAGACCCGACGGGTCTGGGCAGGGTCCCGGACCCATTGTCATCCCTACTCCTTACTATGTGATGCATGCATACTAAAATAAATTTTAAATTTCGAGTCTACAAGAGTATTTGGATAGCAAAATGAGAGGGAAAAGGGGAAGAGGGGGGAGGGAAGGGAAATGGAAGGAAGGGGAGGGAGAACGGAGATTAACCATTTCCTCTCCAAATCTTGTATATTTTGGAGGGAAAATATTTTGCTTGGAGGAGAGAAATGGAGTCATCCTCTCCAAATCCCCTGACCCCATTTTTTTTAAACAAATAATGGAACTTGCTCTCCTCCCTTCCCTTCCAAACCCCCTATCCAAACACAATCGAAGTGTATCATGGAGTATGGTACATATTTCATGGTAATTACTATTTCTGGTACCACATGAAAAAAAATGTTAACCTTTGATCGATTTAAAAGATTATAAATATGTTTAATGTTTTTAATGATACGAAGTTATTATAACATGAATATGTATATTTTTGTGATCGATTTGTTTAAGTGTACAGCTATCATCGAAAGAGTTGGTGTTAAGAGTCTTATCAAAATAAGATTGAGTGTTGATCGAAGAGATGAAATCTAAAGAGAATAAAGAAGATTAGAAGACTAGAAGACTACAAAGTCAAGTGTTTACTTTTGTTAACGATTGGTAAATGAACAAATCATTTTTTTGTCCGCTCGAAAAAACATTGGATTACATATTTGGGTTATTAAAACTAGACCTGGCAAACGGGTCGTGTTGGAGTCGGTTAGCTTCCGGACGGTCATATTTGGGTTATAGAATTCGGGTTGACTTCGGGTCGGGCCGAGTCATTTTGGGTTCGGGTCATTTTCGGGTTTGCTATTTCAACTCTTTTTGGGATATCGACTTGTTTTCTATAATAATAGTCGGGTCAGTTCCGGGTCAATTCGGGTTACATGCCAATCTTGGGCTTCAGTTCGAGTGTCGGGTCGGGTCAGTTTTGTCAAGTCTAATCACAATTCATATTACATCCTTTATTTGACATAACAACTAAAAAGTCCACTAATACGAAAACTATGAAATAAGGGCGGTGACAAAAATGAGGGTGTTGATTCCAACTACGGTTCAACTAATTAGGGAAGTCGGGATCGATTCCACAGGGAGACAACAAATTCTACTTCAAAAAAAGTCTATCTATGTAATCAGTCGGGAGGTTTTTGTATGTTTTGACTAATCTAAAAGTAGTGAGGGAAAGAATTAAAGAAAAGGAATAACTAAAGTAAACAGAATGAATTAAGGCAAATTATAAGGAGAGAAAACTAGCATTGTCGATTCACCACGAATTTCATATGGTCACGGTCTAGGTCACAGACTCACAGACCTATCGCAGATATTGGTCTAAAGGGTAGTGAAAAAGTCCTTCCAGTCCGTTATTCACCATAGCATACTTCTAAAGGCTTTCGATCTAATTAGGGTACACTAATGTGTTGTAACAGGTCTAACTTTTACCAGGCTTCCGATCTTAAGTTCAAGTTTACCAAATTCAATTAATCAATCACGCGCATCAACTGACTATTCGCGATTATATGCTACAATTGACAACTCGGACGCAATATCATTGACAGATCTATAAACTATCTAGCGACCACATTGAATTCGCATATCCCCTAAATCCTAGCAAGGGAAATTAGCTACTCATAATTAGTTCAAGAACAACAATTATGATAAACGATTTTACTAGATTAAACATGACGAATGATAATATTATTGAAACAAGCATAAACAATCTAAAGAGATTAGAAATAATTAAGAACAAATAGGGAAGAAGGAAGAAAGATTAGAAATTAAATTATCAAAGGGAAAGAAGGAGATTCAAAAGTTGCAATCGTACGTAAAACCGAGTTCAAGAGGAGAGAAAACTAAAACCTAGAAGTTTAGAAGTATTCAGAGAGTAATTGTGCGAAAGAATGTGTGTTCACTCCTTTTTAAATACACTTAAGCCCATCTAAAACTAATTAAGTAAACAACTTGCTTAACACGTGAACTGTCCGCGACCTTCAGAATAGTCGGCCGACTATTTTAATAGTCAGTCGACTATGTTTGATTCATTTGATTTCTGCGGCTTCCCAAATAGTCGGTCAACTATTCTGATGGTCGGTCGACTATCTTAATAGTCAGTCGACTATCATTGACCCACTTCTGCGTTCAACTCGTTTCAGCTTCGTTTTGGCTCGTATTTGATTCGTTTCAGCTTCCGTGACATCCGTTCCTACAAAAGGACACAGTACACCACAAAGTAACCAATTCGGGGCAAAATGGTATTTTACACTACGCGATAAATATCGGAATGCGTGTATAAAAGGCGTAATAAGTGTATATAAAATACACGCATCAGCGTGCATGAACATCTTTATCCACAACATCAATGTAGTTTTCAACTCTTATGGACCGTTGAAACATATAAGCCGCAAAGAAACGAGATCAAGGTGTACTTATGCTCTGACGAAAAGAACGTAGAAAGAAAAGATGAAATGCAAAGCGACAAAGCTCGCCTTCGATGGAGAAAAATCTCCTACACCTTCGAGGCGAGCCCTGAAACTATAAGACCAAGAGATCCAACTTCCAAAGAGTCGAGAATAAAGGTCGCCCCTCAACCAATGTTCTAGCAAGAGTCATCATACAAGACCAATATATGGTTAGGTCAACCCAAACCAAACAAAGAGTTGATACCGCTTCACATTGGCCTTTAATCTAACTTGCATAAGAACAAACAAGATGACAGTTCAAGTAACAAAATCCGTAAGGAAAAAAGTGAAATTTATTAATAGAAGTAAATAAGAAACCGATGAAAAATCATATGAAAACTCAAATAAACTAACTAGCTAAACATTTCAATATTCATGTAGTTTACTATAACAATAAAAATGCAACAAAACTTTTATCTTGAAAAAAATGTTCAATTACATCTTTCTATTTTTAGAATGTTTAAAACTGACTGAAAAATATCACGGAGTACTAATAAAGTGGTGTGGTAGAATTATCATTTTTCGGTAAGAGTAAATCGTATTATTATTTGGTGTGAAATTTGTTCAACGTCAATATGGACCCAATTTATTCCGGGACCCGAAAGACCGAAAAAACGTGGATAATAACCTTCAAAGTCGGTCATTTTCGATTATTTTCGAAAGGTATAAAAGTTGTTATAAAGTGCGGATGTTTTTTGATGAAAATTTGTCGATAAGAACTTATTGTCAAATAACGACTATTAGAATTCTCTGAACGATATAAAATGGAGTATTGAGCTTGTTTCGACAAATTTTGATATATCTTGAATAACAATCTTATGTCTCAATTAACTAATATTTTTATAATAACTAGTTTAGAACCCGCACAAACGTGCGGCATATACCTCTTATCATCATTTATCAGAAGACTTTTTGATTTGATAATCATATTAAATAATAAAGTTCTTTTAGAATGTTTATAAAATATACTTAAGTTTAATACAGAGTATTAATTTGTTATTAAATTATACGGAGTATATTAATGATTGTAATTACACATGAAAACTTGGGACTTTGGGAGTATAAATGATACTCCTTGACGAAAATATAAACATGAATGTATTTACATGTTTTTAAATAATTGTATTATTCATAATAAAAAAAATTAAATGAAAATATTGCTGTAATAAAGTGTTAAACCTAAAATATATGTTATTAATATGCGATGCACGGGCCGATTTTTAGTGACAATGATAATGAGACCAAGTTAGAGGATTGCATAAATTTGTGAGAGTACGCAACAGTAGAAAGAAAGTCGAAGATAAGAGTATGTGTAATAGTAAATAAAACCCTATCCACATACGTGAATACGTTTTTTTGGAAATATATGCGGTAAACGTCAAATTAAATTATACGCGTGCGTTGTATTTAAAACTCGTAATATCTGTCTTTAAGACAATACTCGGTAAATATTTGGGTTGATAGTTGATATCTAAGAACTAATAATGACTCCAATTTATAATCATATGATCATCTCTTATGATAATCTTTCAATGTGGTACAATTATACTATAGAGTACGTCCTTCTATCTTCTTCCATATTATATTTTCGTCTGTCTTTCTATCTTCTTCTCATCGCAAATATTTTTTATTTGGTCCAACCTTTTTTACTTAATTTTATAGTCTCTTAAAAGCTCTTTAATTTTTGTCGATATTTAAGAACGAATTATATAATGAAAATTCATCGCCTTATTATATAATTTTTCGATGTGAGATAGAGTTTTTCTAAGACTCAAAAGATGTTTGGTTAATATCTATGGACGAATGATTACTCTGATTTATAATATAGAATTTAATCATTTCATCATAATTTTTCGATGTGGGATAATTTTACTTAATTTTATAGTCTTAAGAGATTAAGGATCAAAAGATTTTTTTGTTGATATATAAGAACAATGATTATTTTGATTTATAATATAGAAATTTATCACCTGAATATAATTTTTCGATGTGAGATGATTTTACTATTTCTATATATAATAGATTCATTATTACTTTTTCGAGCAAATAATATGAAATTAATAACTTTATAATAATTTTTAGACGTGAAAAAATGTCACAGACATTTATAGTCAAAAGAACTTTTTTAAGACTCAAAAGAGAAATTTTACTTAGGTTTATTATAGTCCCAAGAGCTTTTCTAAAACCCAAGAAATGTTTGGTTTATATCTATGAAATTCATGACTTTGTAATAATTTTTTGAAGTGAGAAATTTTACTCAAGTTTATAGTCTTAAGAGTCTTTTTAAGATTCAAAAGTGTAGATAATTTTACTTAATTAAGTTTATGCTCTTAAGAAAAAATTGTAATACCCAAAAGAGTTTGTTTTTTCATCTAAGTTATTAAGAACAAACGATTACTCTTATTTATATAATAGAATTCGATCACCTTGTTACGAAGTATACCTTTGAACAAATGATTTCTCGTGTGGGATAATTTACGGTCTTAAGAGCTCATTTTAAAACCCCAAAAGAACACTTGTAGTCTTACTAAGATTTTTTTAAGACTCAAAACTTTTTTGGTCGATATTCAAAAACAATAATTTTTCTTATTTATATTATAGAATTCCATAACTTCATCATAATTTTTCGATGTGGGATAATTATTGAAGTTTATAATCTTAAGAGTACTTTGTGGCTCAAAAGATTTTGGTGGATAGTTTAGGACAGATGATTACTATTCCATATTATTTATAAGATAGAATTTCATCACCTTATTATTATAATTTGTCGATGTGGGATAACTTTACTATTTTTATATGAACTCATCACTTTTTCGAGCAAATAATATGAAACAAATTATATGAAATTTATACTCATTTTTATTTCATTTTTATAATTTTTTTTTTGATAATTATTTGTTAAACGAAATTTAAAGGTTTTAAGATGAAAATTATAAAACATCATATTAATATGATAGATTAAATATATTATTGTAATAATTAAAAGATTCTCCACTTGATTTTTTTTATTATTAATGATACTTTCCTAAATTGAGTTTTGATGCAACGGACCAATCATATCGCTCGAAAAGTTCCTCCTTTATATATATATATATATTGATATTGATTAATATTAATATTAAATAAAGAGGTTAATAAAGAAGAAAACTTACTCTTTTAGTTAATATAATTGATTAATTACTATTTTAAATAAATTAAGTCAACTAATACCTAAATAAATATTTTCAGTTTTTTTTTCTATATTTTTCTATTTTTTGATTTATCATAAAAGTTAATTTGTATAAATGAAAATTTTGTAAATATGATTTAATTGTTGATTTGTATAATTAATTATTAGTTTCCATAATTAAAAATTGAAGTTTTTGGAGGGAAAACTTTTAATCTCATTCCGCCACTTAAGCAACCTCTATTCTCTAAGTAGTAAGGAGGATTGAGAATACAATTTGAGCTACCAAATAATATTCCGTAATTAATGTAAAAAACACAAAAAGATGACTAAGAATTAATTTAAAAAATTACGAACAAAGGATTTGAAAGGAAAAAAAATTACAAAATAAAGGTCTTTGAGGGGGGTTTGAACCTGGGTGATCTCTACCAATATCAAAGACTTTATCCATTGAGTCACGTTTGCTTAACAGGTTGTAATGTACACTTGAAATACATATACGGAGTTACTCTTCGTAGTACGCATTTTACTCGACGACGAGTACTTTTTACACATATTTTTCTATTGTATACCCTTACCAGAAAACAAACTTAATTTTATTTCTCTTTAATCCTCTCAACCCTAACCCTAAAACCATCTTCATTTTTTTTCAGTTATCATTGATTACCTCCATATCTAACTATCCATTCATTCAATTTATCAAATTTAATTGATTATGTATACGATTTTGATTGAAAAATAGGTATCAACCATTATACTGAAATTAGGGTTTTTGTTTCAAAGTTTGTAATATATATTGTGATTTTAGGGTTTAACAGTCCATTTTTGTCTTCTCCCTTACATACTACGATATAAGGGTTACATTTTCATTGTTTTGTATGGAGACGTTTGTACTGCGATTTTTTCTTCTTATTTTTGTACTGCTTGTTGTTGTTATTCTTCAAAGTTGGAAAAAAGATACACTATGTCAAAGTTGAAAAAAAAATTGTACTGCGTCGACATTGAAAAAAAAAACAAGTGTATTCCGTGATAAAAGAAACGTAATGGCTTAATAAAGTTTAAAAAAGTACTCTATATCAAAGATTAATGCACAACAGAAAATGTGCTGTTCGTGAAAGTAAAAAAAATATTGTACTCTGTACTGCGTTGAATAAAGTAGATGCGGAGAAGAGAAAAAGAAAAGTGAGGAAAAACAAAAGGATGAATTTGAGGGAGAGAGAAATAAGAGGGGTAAAATTGGAAAAATGTTACTGTGTCGAGTAAAATGTGTACTGCGAATAACAACACCTTTTATGAATACCAAAAACAAGGAATGAAAAATAAAACAAGCATGAAGATGAATATGATTAATTATTTTAAAGATGCTCTAAAAAAATAAAAATAAATACCTGAAAATCGTCGAGGTTCGGAAGTAGGGGTTTGACGAACGTGGAATCTTGAACGTAGATAAAAACATATACCTGAAAATAGTCACACACTTTAAGTTGTATAGTCACACACTCGAAGTTGTATAGTGACACTCATTTTGTGCGTAATGTTCTTGCAGAATTGCAAGATCAAACACTTTCAGTTGTATAGTCACACTCATTATGTTGTATAGTCACACTCATTATGTTGTAAAATCACGCAACTGTACACTCATTGTAGAATCACGCAGCTGTAGAATACATTGAGATTAGGGTATCACGCGTTTAATCATCTTCATGTTTGTTTTATTTTTATTTCATACCTTTTTTTTTGTATTTATAAAACTATTCATCTTCATTATCCACAAAAAATGAAGGTTGAATATGGATGAGTATTATAAACATGAAGCATGAAGATGATTAATTATTTTAAAGATGCTCTAAAAGACAATTTCAAAAAATACTTGGAAATCGTCGAGCTTCGAAAGTAGGGATTTGACGAACGTAGAATCTTGAAGGCGGAATTGCATATTTTTATTTACCTTGATGCTGATTTTTAGGGAGAGTTGAGAGGGAGAATAGCTTGGTAGAGAGGAAATGAAAATGAATTCAAAATGAGGAAAAAGAAATGAGAGAAGGCGTGAGATTTTGGGTAATAGGAAGAATGTGACGGTTGTTGGGTAATAGGGAGGATGTGATGGCTGCTGTTGCCAGACATCTTACTTTCCTCTTCTTTTTTTCCCATCTTAAGATGGATAGAAGGGTAGGATGAAGATTAAGGGACTTCAGGAACTCCCTGAAGTCCCTTAATCTTCATCCTACCCTTCGATCCATCTTAAGATGATGTGTTTCATTTTAAAAAAAATGAAACAAAATGTCAGGTTGTCAGGGGAGGAGCACACTTCACCCTCTCTCTCTCCTCTCTCACATCACTCACTTGCTCTCCATCTTTCATCTTCTTCATTCAATTCAAATCCATTTCCCCTCATTTTTTCTCTACCAAAACTCTCATTTCCTCATTTTCCCCTCAAAATCAACCTCAATTTAAATCAAAATCGAATTTTCACCTTCAACGATAATCGTAAGCAAGCTCATACTTCATAATATCAAAATTTTTAAGGTATTTATTTTTCATACCGTTCTTCCATCTTTTTTTGGATGAACGAAGCTTGAAGATGAAGATGTTCTTTTTTTTGTTGGATGAATGAAGTTTGAAGATGAAGTTGTTCTTTTTTTGTGAGATGAATGAAGCTTAAAGATGGAGATGTTCTTATTTTGTTTGTTGATTGAATGAAATTTGAAAATGGATATGGTCTTTTTTTTTAATTTGATGGTTTTAGTTGTATAGTCACACAGATAGGGATGTCAATGGATCGGTTTCGGGTCGGGTGAAGCTTCACCCGCATCCATCCATTACATCAAATATATCATCCGTCATCCATCCATCCATCATTCGCAGGTGAAACGGATGGATCGAGTGATAAATGGATTACGACTAAATTATCTTTAAAGCTCGAAAAAGTATTAAATTTTAATTAAACACCAAAACATTATAAGGTCAACTTGTATTATATTAAGAGTTCTTAACAAATCTTGTAACTTAATCATTATTTTGATATTATAAAAGGTATAACAATTATTACTTCGTATTAGTTATCCTAACGTTTATATAAATGTGTGTATATTTTAGCAAAATACAAATAATATCGGGTGACGGGTGGATTTAGCATCATCCGTCATCCATCCATTTAAATCGAGTGGATGGATATAAAGCGGCTGCGGGTGAAATTGACATCCCTACACACAGAGTAGGTAGTATAGTCACACTCTTATAGGATCACACTTATTATATTGTATGATCACACTCATTATGTTGTATGATCACACTCATTATTTTGTATAGTCACACTCATTATGTTGTGTAGTTACACTCATTATGTTGTGTAGTTACACTCATTATGCTGTATAGTCACCCTCATCTGTACTCAGCAAAACGTGACTTTTCTTCGTATAGGGTGTGGCTATCACGTTGTAACTGTGTGATTCTTCAAATTAGCAAATCAATAAAAGGTGGAATACATAATTGTGCATTTGTGTGTGACTGTACCAGCCAAATTGTGCGACTGTAACAACAAAATTGTGCGACTTCATCTATTAATTTAGAATGTTTTTACATGGCACTACAAACTTTCGTCATTCATCAAGCTTGAAGATGAATATGTTCTTATTTTTTGTTGGATGAATGAAGCTTGAAGATAAGAAACTTTTTACGTCACGCATGTTATATATCGAAGTCGCTCATTTTACGTCTAACAATCACCAATTGTAATATTTGTGATAGGAGAGTAGAACGTTTCAGTAATTTTCCAAATGTTTAAATGCGTCTTAAAAACATGAAATCAACTATAAAAGAAACCAACATGAATGAAGGTTGAATATTTAACGAATGTTTAAATACTTTTGTATGTGATTAATACTTTCGCTTTTTTAGAATGTCGTTACTGAGGAAAATCACAGTCGTCCATTCATCCATATTCAACCTTCATTATTTTTTGTGGATAATGGAGATGAATAATTTTATAAATACCAAAAAAAAGGTATGAAAAATAAAACAAACATGAAGATGAAGACTGTTCCGGTATGGAAACGGGTCCCTGACCTTGGGCTTCGCGGTTCTCCTCGGCTTCGGATGCGTGCCGAAGGTGATCCTGCAAGGTGAACTCCGGGCCCGGGGGAATCCCTGGGGCGGAGCCTCCGACGCCCAAGTCAGTAAAATATATGACTGAATATAGATATTTAGGGAAGTCAGTAAAATATATGACTGAATATAGATATTTAGGGGATAAGAGAGGTAGAGAGATAATAGGGAGGAATATGTATCAATCAATTGTCTCTTTCCCCTCACCCTAAGTGGGGTATTTATAGGGGAAAGGATGTAGTAGGGTGATGTCACCCATGATATCAGCATGGTGATCAGTAGAGAAGTCTCTCTGAGTCAGTTAATGTCTACCCGTAAGTGAGGGTCGTCTGATAGGGGGTTCGGCCCCTAGGATCGGCTAGGACCCAGTTGGGCCTTCTCAGTCCCGGGAGTCGGGCCTATGCGTTTGGGGATTTTATCCCCCATCAATTTGCCCTCAGCGGAGTCGGATACTGAGTATGCGGGTCTGGTGTCAAGCATGGTTGGACCGACAAACTAAATGACAGACTTTGTTTTTTATGCGAAGCCAGGTATTCATTGGGCCTAGACAAGGTCCATAAACTACCCTGGCAGACCTCTGGCACCCTGGCACATCCGTATGAGATATACCAGGGCATGAGCATTGATCACAGGGCTTAGTGATTACCTAGTCATGTATAGAATGATAAAACCCCATGTACACCTCCGAGTACACAAAAGGCAGGACCTCTGACGCCCTGACAGAGTCCAGATGACGCTAGGGCAGACGCGCCAACAAGGCCCAATGAATACATGGCTTCACATAAAAAACAAAGTCCGTCATTTAGTTTGTCGGTCCAACCATGCTTGACACCAGACCCGCATACTCAGTATCCGATTCCGCTGAGGGCAAATTGATGGGGGATAAAACCCCCAAACGCATAGGCCCGACTCCCGGGACTGAGAAGGCCCAACTGGGTCCTAGCCGACCCTAGGGGCCGAACCCTCTATCAGACAACCCTCCCTTACGGGTAGTCGTTAACTGACTCAGAGAGACTTCTCTACTGATCACCATGCTGATGTCATGGGTGACATCACCCTACTACATCATTTCCCCTCTAAATACCCCACTTAGGGTGAGGGGAAAGGGGCAATTGATTGATACATATTCCTCCCTATTGTCTCTCTACCTCTCTTATCCCCTAAATATCTATATTCAGTCATTTATTTTACTGATTTCCCTAAATATCTATATTCAGTCATATATTTTACTAACTTGGGCGTCGGAGGCTCCGCCCCAGGGATTCCCCCGGGCCCGGAGTTCACCTTGCAGGATCACCGTCGGCACGCATCCGGAGCCGAGGAGAACCGCGAAGCCCAAGGTCAGGGACCCGTTTCCATACCGGAACAAAGACGATTAAACGCATGATACCCTAATCCTAAGGTATTCTACAGCTGCGTGATTCTACAATATAGTGGGTGTGATTATACAACATAATGAGTGTGACTATACAACATAATGAGTGTGACTATACAACTGAAAGTATGTGACCTTGCAATTCTGTCAGAACATTATGCACAAAATGAGTTGTTCTTGTTTTTAATTAGAATGTTTTTACAGTAAATCAATATAATATTTCTATTTAGAACATATTAATTAGAATGAGTTTTTGTTGGATGAATGAAGTTGGAAGATGAAATTGTTCTTTTTTTAGATAAACGAAGCTTGAAGATGAAGAAATTCTTCTTTTTTTGTTGGATGAATGAAGTTTGAAGATGAAGTTTTTTTTATGGGATGAATGAAGCTTGAAGATGGAGAGGTTGAAGATGAAGATGAATGCACAAAATCTTGGAAAAGACGGTCTCTCAATAACTTATTAAGAGACCACTCTTCAGTACCACTCTATGTACTATTCGTACCCTTAAATGACAACTTTGTTTTGCACCTATTTTTATAACAAGCGTACCCTATTTATATTTGTATACTCTTTTATGTTAATCGTACCTACTTTTATTAGGTTTGGTACCACTATTACTTCCATTTGTACTTAGTCTCTCAGTAAAGTTAATGAGAGACAGTCTCTCAGTAGACCTACTCGAATGAATGAAGGTTGAAGAATTTGGAGTTGGTTTGATTAAATTGTATAGAAAAAATTTGGGGTGTTTAGTATGAATTAGAAAGGTGTGGTTTGAATTGTAGTGAGTGAGGAGAGTTTGGTGTGATTGATAGTGAGAGAGAGGCATGCTGCTACTCCTGCTGCTGTCAGGCTTTGCTTGACCCCTTCCCTTCTTTTTTTTAATCCAATTTAAGTCATCCATTTAACACAAGATCAAGGGTCAACAACATAACTTCCCAACTTCCTTGATCCTACTTATATATATATATATATATATATAGAGGGGATCAAGGAAGTTAGCAACTCTCCAAGAGTTGCTTAGTGTTGATCCCCTCCATCCATTCACCTTAATATGGACGGTGGATGGATGGGGTTCTATTATAAAAAAAAGGGAGTATAGAGGACTGACAAGCTGCGGACAGCCATCAACCATCAAACCCATCACTAATCAATAGCCTCCTCACCCTCCCCCCCATCACTAATCAGTCCCCTCCTCTCTAAACTCCCGCCCAAACCCTTTACACTTCCTCATTCACCCCTTTTGAATTCATTTCACCGGCCAATCACTCACCACTCTCTTCCTCTCTCTAAAAAAAAACCATCTTCATCTCCATCTCCGCAGCGTCTCCATCTCCGATAATGCCTAAAATTCCGGTGGTGCTACAAAGGTATGTTGAATGATCCATTTTCGACCTCCGTTTTTTCTTTTTGTTATATAATGTCCGGTGATGCTTTTGTATCCCTTTTTCATGAACTCCGGTCATGCATGAACCATAAAAAGTGGTAAAAGAGCATTTTTTCCAACGCGATAACCCTAATTTTGAGTTGAAGTTGTTGTAGTTGTACAGTGGTTGTAGTTATAGAGTCAAAGATGAAGTTTTTTTTCTTTGTTGAAATTCCCATAATCATCATTGTAAGTATGCATGTGCAATCGAGTTCCCATAATCGTCATTGGGAAGATAAAAATTTAACATTTGAATAGTCATACAGAGTTGTTTATACAGTCATACAGAGTTGGTTATACAGTCACCCGTTTGAAGATACATAGTCGCACTCGTTATACTCTGTTGTGAAGTCACAAAATGATGTACAATCACACATTTGAAGCCACACAGTCGCAGTAGTTATGATGCAAAGTCACACGCTTTATATTGCATAGTCACATTATATAACTGATGCGGGTTTTGTTGTAAGGTCACAAAATTGGTGTTTGGGAAGATAAAAATTTAACATTTGAATAGTCATACAGAGTTGGTTATACAGTCATACAGAGTTGGTTATACAGTCACCCGTTTGAAGATACATAGTCGCACTCATTATATTTGGTTGTGAAGTCACATAATGATGTACAATCACACCTTTAAAGCTACACAGTCGCACTAGTTATGATGCAAAGTCACACGCTTTATGTTGTGTAGTCATGCAGTGTTGGTTGTATAGTCACCCGTTTGAGGCTGTATAGTCACATTCGTAATGTTGCAGAGTCACTGGCATTTTACTGTAGAGTCACACTGTTGAAGCCGTATGTTGTTATTGCAGCAGAAAGTCTGGTGCGAAGAAGAAGACCGTGGCAGAGCCATCAGTCCGCGAACATGTAATTGATGATAGAGTGGTTGTAGACCAAAAATTGGGTAAGAAGAAGAAGAAGACCGTTGAAGATACATCGGGGGACCACATTGTTACCGAGACGGATGTGGGGGAAACAGATGTTGATGACAAAGGCAGACGAAAGAAAAAACAGAGGGTGACTTTTGATACACCGGTCGCCGATTTGGATGTGGGTGAGACAGAAAATGTTGAGGAAATCAGGCCAAAAAAAAAGAGGAGGGTCACATCTGATATACCGAACGACCCCACTGTCGTGCGCGTGTCTCAGGGGGAGAGGGGAGGGGACCGACGACAGGAGCGGCTAGCAGGAAAAAGAGAACCTGAAGGTCAGCCAGATATTCACTCTAGGCCCAAGCGGTTGCACCAGCTAATTGCGCAATTATCGAATGATCAGAAAGAGAGGGTGCATGCTGTTGGCTTCGGCGGGCTCTTGGAGCTGAGGATCGAATCTGTCCCCACTGACCATGCGCTTATGTTCCTACGTGCATTTTCTGACGGGTCCCATATTTTTCGTGCCTCACGCCGGGAGGCATTCATGATGTCAAAGTACGACGTCCACGATTGCCTCCAGCTACCTTTAGGCCCTCATCCGGTGAAAATAATCCTAACACAAAATAAGAAAGGGGCAGACTCACCTGACGTGATTAGGTTAAAGAGTACCTGGAGGAAGGGGTTCGATGTGGTTGACAGCAGCGGGCCAATATCATTAGGGAGGGTGCACAAAAAGATAATGGCAACCAAGGCTGCTGACGACGACTTTGTCCGCAGGTTCGTGTTGTTCGCGTTGTCATCATTCCTCGCGCCTACTACGAACAACTCACTGGACCTGAGCCTGCTGGCCGCAGTAGATGACGTGGACTTGATTCGGGAACAGGACTGGTGTAGCTTTGTCCTGCAGGATCTGGTGCGGGTGGGTAAAGGGACGCGTGACCCCAACAAAGTCGTCAACTACCTCCGGGGGTGCATCCCCATTCTGATGATTGCGTACTTCCAGCGCTACGATTTCCGTAGCGAGACTTGCAGATGCGACATACCATTTATCGCACATTGGGATGCACGGAGAATATGCGATCGTCTTGCTGGAGAACTGGAGACAGGGTCACTGGGAAATCAGCTGGGTTCGAAGGTGTCGTACCCACGTACATATGGGAAAACAGGCAGCGAGGGCACCCCCGCTATAACGATGCCCTCTGACAACCAGCACTCTAGTCCCAAAAGAATAACGACAGGGGTGGAGAGAGGCGATCAATTGGAAGACAACGCGGTTGACGTAAGTGATCTCCCAGCCACTCTATAGATCATCAATTAATTGTTCGTGAAACGATTTAATCTGAAAGCCTTACCTATGTTTATAAAAGCATATACAATTCATAAAACTGTGTTTATAATACAGTCGAGATTCAGTAGTCACGGTCGTTATGATCACACTCATCCTGATGTATAGTCACATACTATTAGCTGTATAGTCACACACTATTACTTGTATAGACACACGCATTATGTTGTCCAGTCAGTACTATAACCTGCACAGTCACACGCTATAAACTGCATAGTCACACACTTTATTCCTTACAGTCACACACTTATTCCTTACAGTCACATACTTAGATGCTTAGTCATACTCACACTGCCAGCCTCAACACCACTGAGCTTCGCACTAATGATTTGACGTCAACTGAATTATAGGACGACCGGCGGTTTTTCATGGAATTCCGAAGGTGTGCGCTAGCCTTTTGCGGTTTCTGTGAGCAGGATGCCTCCAAAGTAAGAGAAATATCGACGAGGAACAATGCAGTTCCAAGTCAGGACCCGTCCTCCCAACTATTATGGGAAGATCCATCTGTCCCCCGGTATATCGATGAAGTTGTTTCGTTGGCCGGTCAGTTGAAGCAGACAACCCAGGACGCCCCCGTCGTTGAGGGCGAGGAGCAGCGCGATGCTGAAGCCTGCGGTCTGGTACGCCAAATTATGCAAGACTTGCATGATTCTGGATACGCGGGTGAAGATATTGAGAAATCAGGTTTCTACGTGGGAGATGGTGATGGAACAGAGGGTTGCGATGATGAGGGCACTTTTGATGGTGGCATCGTGACACCAGGTTTCTGTGAGGGGGAAGTTGAAGAGAATGATGCCGCTGTAGAAATCAACCAAGACTCCGATGTGCAGGGTTCGGTCGGCATGAGCCCGACCGTAGTGGTGGCTCTACGGCAAGCAGGGTGGGGGACAACTGACGCACGGTCGGCTTTAGATGTAACACCGGCTCCGCCCGATGCGACAGTCAGTTCTAGTCTTAAGAGGGAACTGCACAAAGCAGGCTGGGCTGTAGCGGACGCTGTTGCCACCACGCCCACGCCGGCAGAAATCGTCACGACCGATACTCAGCAGACAGGCGATGGTTCAGTGACCAGGACGCACCCGGAGGCTAAACATCATCGGTACATCTTCCACTCCGACGTGGCATTTGAGTGCATGGACACGATTCCGGACAATTTGGGCTGCACGTTGGACTGTGGAAGAGTAATGAGGGGGCAGCTTGTAATCTCTGGATTCATGTGCTCCAATATCGTCATCTTCTGGGATATCCTCAATGTACGGAAAGATGTAATCGACTACGTGTTCGACCGGGCAACGCCACGTCCGTCAGGGTACGTACTTATTGTCCTGCTCATGTTGTTTTTAAAAATGCATGTGCTAATCGGGACTTCGTTTTTTCTGCAGCGAAATGCTGGTCGAGTTCACATCTTACGACTGTATCGCGAGGGCCGACATGTAGACGCTCGAGCCTGGCCTGGAGGTGATGAATAACGTCATTGACTGCTGATGTAGGCTGCTGAACCACCTGGTGCACGACAAAAAAGCATTAAGAGTAACCAGTAGATGTTACTTCTCTCTTGGACATACGGTACGTTCAACCCCCAAATTAGGTGTATAATCGCAGACAATTGGCTGTATAGTCACACACTGTTACCTGTATAGTCACACACATTGTGTTGTCCAGTCACCACTATAAACTGCACAGTCACACGCTACAAGCTGTATAGTCAGTGATGCGCGCGGGCGTCGCGACCCGTGCAATCAAACAATATTTTTAACTCCGACTAACCTAACTAATGTAGTAGTGGTAGGTCGGGATCGATCCACAGGGAGAGGGGTTAAGCCGTAATGGTCAAGTCTAGGGTCTAATTGTGATTGGAGGATTGAGATGGGGGTTTTGGGTCGAGAGAGAGGTCGAACTATTGCTAGCAAACTATACTACTAAAGCTAGGGGCAATATCTAGGAAAAGTGTTAGGGAGAGTCGGGATTCGGAAATGGGGTCTTAGAGTCTCGGGATCGAGTTTTTGTTACAACGTTAAAAAGGGAGGTTGCCACCTTTTGGTTTCTCACCCAACCTACCTAAACCCGCTTTCGCGACGAAAGGGTAAGTCTCAATCTAAGGTAATTTCTACCCCGAGTTTCCCCATATTGGTAGAAATGAGTCAAGGTCGGCCTAGTCGCGATTCTAAGTCAACAAAGACACAAAAACCATAAAATTGATAATTAACAAGTAAACAACCCACCGACATCCCTTGAATCAAATAATCCAAATCCTCCTCCCTAATTTCCCAACAAAGAAATCTACTCACTAGTCATGATGAGTAATAATAAAACGCTAATAAGAGATAAATTGTCTAAAAATGCATAAAAACTACACTAACAATTATACTAATGGAGAAAAGGGAGAGGAGAGAATTTTACCCACAATGGAGAAGATTTAAAGAGGAAGATGAAGATAAATAAAAGATTGAATCTTGGAGAAATACACAAGAATTTGTCACTAATCCATGCATAAATCTTCAATCTTCAATAAGAGAAATAAGAATCTTCAAGAAATAAAGCAAAGGTTTTGTCACATAAACCCTTGTAAAACCCTTGAATCTTCAACAATTAAGCACAGTCTTCAATAAAGATGGAGACTTTTCTACTAATTAAGGAGTAATTATACTAATACTAAGTAGATCTATTAATTGTTTGTAGAGAATTTTCTAGGAAGCTTACTACAATCTACTACTACTACTAGAGAGTTTTCTACCCTACTCCTACTCCTAAGGGCTAATCCCAAGGCTCACTTAAGGCACAAGGAGGCACTAAACCCTAGGAGGGGTATTTATAGATTTGCTTAATGGGTTGCACACACTTCAAGGCCCATAATCCAATCCTTCTTCAATCAAGCTAGACCTTCACCCTTTGCATCTTCATAGGGTGAAACTTCACCCTGCGGCTCGACCTAGTAATCCCACCAGGAGAAATTTCACCTGGTGATATTTTCTTCGGTTTTTGCGTTTTCGGCCCGGTTTCTCCATCGGGCGAAATTTCACCCGGTGGGCGAAATTTCGCCCGGTCATTTTGCCCGGTCGGGAGTGCCGTGAAAATCTTCGGGGGTGAAAAAAAATATGTCGTCGGGCGAAACTTCACCCGGTGGTCAACCACCTCTCTTCCGGTCTCTTTCTTCGTCGATCAATTAGATTACTTGAACTTTCAGTTGTGTGCTTTGCTCTTTGACCGTATCTCTCTCATGCTCGTAGAAGCTCAAACGCGTTTTCGGTCGAAATCCTATCAAAATAGACAGAAAACTACCAAAAACACGTAAAATGCAAAAGAGAGAGACACTAATGCGAGAATTACGCAAAATACGGCGATAATCACACTCAAGTCTCACGAAACAGAGGAAAAACGGGTCTAAATGGGAGAAAAAATGGTCCAAATTTGGCACACAACAGTCACACATTGTACGCTGTACAGTCACACTCATGTCAAACACACACTGACTACATATATTACCATCAATGCATGTGAGCAGGCCCCAATGTTGGCGTTGTGGAAGGAAGGAGGCAAGGGCAATAAATATGACGGAGAAATATTTTATGTGTGGGGCGAGTGGATACAAAATAGTTTCTCCGACTTTGCTTTGGACTCGGACATGGTATTATCCTGGACATACTGTCTATTTGTAGTTGTTATTAGCCCATAATCCTGACGCATTGTTTGCAGGTGTTCGTCCCGATCTTGATGAGTGACGAGGGTCACTACAGTTGCGCCTGCATCAACTTCAATTCTGAGCAAATAGAGTACCTCGACAACCAGTTGTACGAAGATTTTACAAAGTTGCCTTACTATGGCATTGCTCGGACAGCGGTCAGGCCCTATTAATTTAATATTGAATCAATTATGTGACCGCGAATGTGTTCAACAACTGATCCTGTTTGAACTTGTTTTGCAAGCTGATAAGATGGGGGAGTTCATGGTACAACGAGGGGTGGAGAAAAGTGAGAAGGTCCGTGCGTTTAAATTGGTAAACGTTCCCTTATCATGGTAGGGAGTGGGGTACTCCGCCAATGACTGTGGAGTGTACCTGATGATGCACATGATGCTGTACACCGGGTCCCTGTTCAACTGCTCCTTGGGAACAATGGCGGCCATGAATATGTGCAGGGCGGAGATCACGGCGACCCTTATACTGAGCGATACAAACAAGATATGGAACGCTGTTTTGTAGAAAGTGATTGAATTCGGAACATACAAGGAATCGTTGGAACCTGCCCCTACGTTTGAAACCACTCCTGTGAAGGCAACCACCAAGAAGCGTCAGAGCAAATCACCGAAAACACCTGGACCCACCCCCAAATCAGTCCCAGAAGAAAAACAATCGGCGATTAAGTCTCGGATACGGGGCTGTGGAGATGGGTTGGGTTGCTCCTTGAACCAAGGTGAACCTGACCCGGACGTCATTGTCATGTCGGTCTTGTTTCGCCTGCACCGACCGCTGACGAGTGGGATGCTCAGCCTGCGAAAACACACCGCCGACTACTGCTTCCTCGACGATAATGGGTACGACGAAAAGTAAGTAACCGTCTTTTGTTCCTGATGCGTATTTCATATTACACCTACTAACCGGTGTCGACAAATCCGCAGTGAACGATTGGGGTCCTACGGCCCTCGTGTGTAGCTGGAGAGGCGCGACATTCAAACGCTCTTCTCCGTCGGTGGCATGAGCGCCGCTGTGCTGGAGTGTTGGCCGCACCTAATGAACTGGTGCGAATCAGACGACAACCGGCGTGGGTTATCCTCCCCCACTGACCCAACGATGGCGTGGTTCGGAATTCAACACATGGTATGCCCCCATAACCTCCTACCTATCACATTAAATAGTACAAATGATCTCCATTCACATTAACTGAAAAGATGTAAAGTCCGTGTAATAGTTAGAAATAATCACAAAGTTCACTTAGCACAGTCACACATGTTGACGTGTACAATCACATGCTATGAGTTGCATAGTCACACATATTGAGGTGTACAATCACGTGATATACATTGCACATTCACACATGTTGATGTGTACAATCACTCTTGTTGAGGTGCACAATCACACTGTCATGTATAGTCACACTCTGCACGCTGCAAAGTCACGCAGCTTAGTCTGTACAATCACGTGCTATAAGTTGCATAGTCAGACATTAAATAGTACAAATGACCCCCATTCACATTAATAGTCAGACATCACTTTGCAGAGTCACTCTTGTTGAGGTGCACAATCACGTGATATAAGTTGTACAACCACGCACATGATATAGTCAGACATCCTAGAATTTGCAATCACACTGTCATGTATAGTCACACTCTGCACGCTGCAAAGTCACGCGGCTTAGTCTGTACAATCACACACTTTAGTCTGTACAATCACACACTTTGCGATGTGCAGCCACGCACATGATATATTCCATTCTCGCATCCTGTCACTGATGACAACTAATATCCGACATCCGTTAGGACTCCCTGACCCGTATACTAGAACGACCCGACTCCAGTACCCCTGCGGACGAAGACACTGACAGTCTGTACAAAGCGTGGGACAGATTCATACAAGACTGCGCCGGGACATTCAACTTGAACGCCGAACTGTTGTTTTTCCCGGTGCATACTATGGGGCACTACGCATGCGTGTGCGTCAAATTTAGAGAAAGAACAGTTGATATCCTCGATCACCAGACACACGCCTCAGGGTCACATATGTTCCGGGTGTCCAGCGAGATAGTAAGTTGCACGCATATGCTTTATTTCAATCACCACGTCAAAAATATTCTACTGCTTAAGTGCTGATGTTTACTATTACCTAATACTGCAACAGATGCAAGCATTGAGGGTCTACATGGACGAGAAAGGGGGGATTAAGAGCAGTCACCTGGCGAATTTTGAGCATCGCCAAGTAAAATTGGAATGGCAGAGCGCCCAGAAGAACGATCCGGAGTCCGGCATTTTCTGCTTGATGCACATGTGCCTGTATGACGGTCTGCCGTTCACCCACACTGATATTGGGTCAAAGGTCGGGAGGCATTACTTGTCGTTCGAGGTGGCAGCAAGTCTCGTACTTGCTGACATGAATGAAGCTCGCGAGGACGTGTTGCCGAAAATTCGCGCTTTCATAGAAAACGTGCCGAGCATATGGAGCAAACTCGATGACAAACGTAATATGGGGAGACTCGTGGAACGAAAGACCTCGGGGAACCGTAAGGCATGAATGTGTAGGGAAGTAAAAACATTTTTTTGTGAATATAGAAAAAATCTCATGTTGGAGTATCTTCTGAGTATCAGATGAATGACAACTCAGTATCAGGGTCGCATGTGCGACGTGATACAGTCACGCAACTTCTGACTCACAGTCACAGTCAAACTCCTGCAGAGTCATGACAGACGACCACAAAATCACTAATTAATTATACTAACTACCCATGCATATATGTCCATCCATTTACTTTCACCTTATTTCACCTTAAAAAAAACCGATGGTTCCCTTATTTACAGAAGACACCATAAAAACAATACGCGCACCGTAAAATCAGATTATTTTCCCAATAAGAAAACGATGGTTCGAAAACGATGTCGACAAAATATAAACTGTACATTGAGTGATGTTTGTGAGTGCGACTGGGAAGTGATGTTTGTAAGTCTCAATGCACATTGAGAACACAAACCATCACCTCACTCTGCTAACCCTAATTACTTTAGAAGGATAGGACCCCCCACCTAACTCAATTAATATTTACTGCCTCCTTTACTGCCTCCCCCCTTCAAATACCAACGCCATTTTTACCCCAACTACTTCCAACTTCACCTCTTTAAACCTAACAAAAAATGGCAAGCAAAATAGAAGAATCAGAAAATTGATCGAGGAGTACGATGGTTTGTTGAATACCACTAGATCCAATGAATTAAGAGCTATGCAGCTAGTCGCTCCTGCCATAGACGCGAGGACCTATATGGCATCCATTGGCAATACAGAAAAGGAGACCGAACTGGATGACTACATCAAATTCTTGATGAAAAAGTGTATTGGATGTTTCCGCACTAAGAAAGCGTTGCAGTGTGATTTGGCCAACTTGAAGAAGATGCTTCAAAAAAACGGGGGTTAATTATGCATGTAGCGTAAATGAAGCGTGTAATGGATGTAGCATGTTTCAAGTAATGGATGTTTTAATGTGTCTTAAGATATAAAATGTAGCATGTTTCCCGCATTATGTCGTGGAATGTTTTTATGTTTCAAGTACTGTGTTCGTAGAATGTTTTTACATTTCAATAATATTTTTATGTTTCAGAATGTGACTTTTTCTATTTTTTTGCTATTTCTCTATCGTTGTTTCGCTATTTCTCTATTTTTATGGACACATGGTGTACAGTCACGCTCGACAAGTTTTATAGTCACACTCAACATGGTGCATAATCACAGTCATCATATCATAAACCCAGTTTAGGTTTCTACGCTTCATTTTGGAGAATCACAGTCAGTGTATTGTAGAATCACAGTCATTATCTTGTACAATCACACTCCCACAATTAGTTGTAGAGTCACACCCTGCCTACTGTAAAGTCACATTCATTGCATTGCACAATCACACTCACTTGTTTAAAGATGATGCATTCTAGAATAAAAACGACTGCTATTTCAATGTATTCTTACAGTAAAAAAAACAAAAATAATTTTACGGACCCCCATGTTTTACGACTATGCCATATTAGAAATAATTAAGATCGACAAAAGACGTAACGAATATCACGCACCTTGACCATTTCAAACGTCAACAATCTTTATGTTTAAAAAAAACCGATGTGACTGTGAAGGGATCTTTGTGAGTCTCAATGAAACTTTGGGAAACACAACACCCACCTCAATCTCTTAACCCTAATAAATTTATGAGAATAAGCCCCCCACCTAACCCATTAAATTTTCACCCCCCCCTTACTGCCTAACCCATTCATTTTCAACCCCCTATTTACTGCCTCCCCCTCTTTAAATACCAACGCCATTTTTACCACCTTAACTACTTCAACTTCACCACTTTTACCAACCCCTACATACAACTCCACCACTTTAACCTTATAAAAAATGGCCAGCAAAATAGAAGAGATCAGAAGTTTGATCGAGGAGTACAATGGTTTATTGGATTCCACTGTGTCCAATGAATTAAGAGCCATGCAGCTAGTCGCAACTGCAATTGATGTGAGGAGCTTCGTGGCGTCCACTAGCGATACACATAAAGAGGCCGAACTGGACAACTACATCCAGTTCTTGATGAAGAAGTCTATGGAGTGTTTCCGCACAAGGAAAAGGTTCCAGCGTGACTTGGCCAACTTGAATAAGATGCTTAAAGAGTAAGGAGGTTAAGTATGTATGGGTTAAGATGTAGCGTTTAGTAATGGTCGTTTTTATGTGTTTAAAGTTTTAATGAATGTTAAAGTGTAGCGTTTAATGGTATACAATGGATGTTTTCCGCATTATGTCGTAGAATGTTTTCCGCGTTTAATGGTATGCAAGTATTACATGTTGTGTAAGAGATGGACTTTTTCTAATGTACAAATATTTCCATCGCTATTGCGCTATTTCTCTATTTCCATCGCTATTTTTCTAATGTACAGACACATGGTGTATAGTCACACTCAACAAGTTTTATAGTCACACTAAACATGGTGTATAATCACAGTCATCATGTCATAGAACCAGTTTAGGTTTCTACACTTCATTTTGGAGAATCACAGTCAGTGTATTGAAGAATCACAGTCATTATCTTGTACAATCACACACCCACAATTAGTGAAACCACACTCCACCTCTTGTTCTACAATCACACACTGCCTGCTCTAAAGTTGCACTCATTGTGGTGCACAATCACACTCACTTGTTTCGTGTCAATCAAATATAAAGGGCGTAATGTTCCTGTACCGCTGTATTTGTAGCCAGAGATGATGCATTCCAGAATAAAAACGACTGTTATTTCAGTGTATTCTTACAATCAAAAAAACAAAAACAATTTTACGGACCCCCACGCTTTACGACTACGCCATATTGGAAATAATTAAGGTCCGCAATAGACGTATACGATATCACGGACCTTGACCATTTCAAACGTCGACAAGTCTTTATGTTTCACAAAAAAGGAAATCACCCCCACGATCTACGACTTACACCATATTAGAAATGATTGAGGTCCACAATATACGAAAACAATGTCATGGACCTTGACCATTTCAAACGTCGACAACCTTTGTGTTTCCAAAAATAATGTTCCTAAGTAACAGATGATATTCATGAACAATCCTCCTCGGCAATCCCTGCCGGGTCCTCCTCCTCCTCTTCCTCAACATTAACAGGTGGGTGTTCAACAAATGGGTTGGGGCAGTTCCTCTTGTCATGGTGTCCCATCCTCTTGCAGTTCTTACACAGCCGTTTAGGCTTGGCGGCAATTGCAGCAGCCTTCGCCTTAGAAGAAAGCATCCGCTTCCCACTGCCCTTGTTCTTGGCTTTCTTCGGGGGCAATATGGTTATTTCAATTGCGCTCGTACAGCCAAGGATCTCCTCTAATTCTTGCATCTTGCTACAAAGGCCAGCAGAGGCAATATCGGACCTGAAGTCGCGAATGACGTCAGCTAGATTACTAACGTCTTCCTTACCCATTTTGCTGACATGACTGACGGTCTCATAGAACTCCGAAAACAGCCTCGTGACTGTAACAACCTTCTCATCGTGTAGGCGACTCTCTAACAGGGGACACGCGTTAAAATTACGTAGAGCATCCTTTGTCCATCTACATGCCACGTACCGTTCCGGGATCGTCTCCCGTCCTTTCGAAGAGTATATCCAAATGACGTGCCTGCAAAGAATTCCATACCGACCGAACTTCCTGCAAGTACAGCTGACCTCACAGGTACCTACGAGTGCATTAAAAAACACATAAAGAGTGCGACTCTTGACATTACAGGCAGTGGCTACGCAACATACAGGATGTGACTTTCTAAAGGTATAGTCACAACCTTTACAGGGTATAGTCACACCCATTATGCTGCATAGTCACAGTCCTTACGTCGCAGAATCAAACGAATTGCGTTGTACAATCACACACACCGCATTCCAGAGTCGCACCCTTTATTGTGTATAGTCACATTCAATGAATCATGGAATAAAACTCGTTACGTTGTGCATTCACAACATGGACAGTGACTTTCTATGCCAATACCTGGATTGTATTCAACAATGTAGCTGCGGTCCCGGATGGAGTCCAGAACTGTTGTCGCTTCGATCCCGTCCTTCTCCTGACACCCACGGACGCTGCACGTGTACAGCAAAAACTTGACCTCTTCCTGAAATTATGCAAAAGCCACGTGCGTGTACACCCTTGCCGCGTGGGTCTCCATCGGATTCATCGTTCCAGTTTTGGGGAATGTCTGCCGGTTATCGTTATCTAGCCTCTTCTGCATGTGCCTCTGTTGGTCCATCGCACTTTCGAAACGCATCCAGCACTGGACCAACGTACCTCTGTTGTCTTCAAACTTTTTGAAGAAACTTTTCTCACTCTCTGATCTCTGCGTTGTCCTCATAATTCTGGACATCCTCACCTCCCTGCAATACGCAGCGAGCCATTTGCTCCTGTCTTCGAACATATTTTTGAACCATTCGATCCCAACAGCATCATGGTCGATCATAATACGCCCCCATCTGTCGCCGAACTCCGACGCCTCGATGTCATCATCCCATATAATTGCATTGAGTGCTTTTACGAATTCCGAGGCCTCCTCTCTTGATCTGCCGTACTTTGTTGGAACCTTGTTCATGATGTGCCACGTGCAGCACCGTTGGTGCGCTGATTTGAATATTTTTGGGACGACTTTTAAAATACCGGGATCCTGATCTGTAATGATATAACACGGTTCCTTCCCGCCCATGGCTTCCAGAAACCGGGAGAGGACCCATATAAATGACTCGTAGTCCTCCTTTAATAGCAACGCCCCACAGAACGTGACAGACCGTTTGTGGTTGTCCATGCCAGTGAACGGTGTGAACACCATAGAATACACGTTGGTTCCGTATGTTGGGTCGAACGAAAGTGCATCCCCGAATGCCGCGTAGTTCCTTCGAGCTGCACCATCCGCCCAAATGACCCTGCGTAAACTTCCGTCTGCATCCACATCGTAGTCAAAGTAAAAATCCCCATGACTATCCCTCAAACTCTTGAACCGGTCTATGAACAATTGACAATCTTGCTCGTGGACGAAGTACTTGACGTCCCTCCCCCAGTTCTTGAAATCAACCAACGATGCTCCGATGTTCTGATATTCGCCCGATAACTCCTTGCACATCCTGTATGTACGAGTCGCCCCGATCTTCAGCTGCACACACAAAATTGCAACTGCATTAGTCGCGGACAGTTAGCAGTCAACCATACACTAACAACATTGTTAGCAGACATTACGCACCCTCGAGTTGCAAATGATCATCTCCTTGTGATATCTTGATAGATTTCGAGATGACTTTTGAAACTCTCTATCCTTAACCATCACAAGATCGTGGTTGTGTTCCTCGATGAACTCTTCAATATAAAACCCCCCGATCATTGCACAGAGCCTAATTCTTGCTCCACATTGCGTCCTCGTTGCCTTCATATTCCTTTTGGGTTCATACAATCCCACATACTCCTGCCCCTCCTTCTCTCCCGTGCTCGACAACTTCAGCATGCTCTGGCCGGCTGTTTTGCCCTCCTTGTTACAAGCCAACAATTTCTTCTTGATCGAACCATCAAAAGATCTAGTTGTCGTGTACCTCTTTGCCTCAAATCCAAAGGAAGATGCGTAAGATTGATAAAACAAGAATGCTCCGTCGATGTCCGCGAACTTCTGCTCTATGTAAGGCACAGCCACTGTGTCTTCAACTGGCATATAGGTTGGAACAATAAAAACAAAAAACACTATCAGTGGTTGGAACAATATATTACACACTAAAAACTAGTTAGAAATAGTTAGAAATAATCACAAAGTTCACTTGGCACAGTCACACATGTTGATGTGTACAATCACATGCTATAAGTTGCATGGGTTAAACTACTGTCGATAAAAAGAAACCCTATATTACACACTATCAATCTTGCAACGCACGCATTCATCTCTAACCTTAATGAAATGTGACCTTTCTCAACAGCGACTGTGGCTTTGCTCATATAACAGCATGATTTTACACCACTATATTACATATAACAGCATGATAAATATAACAATCATAAGTATAACAACCGTACAAAATACTTTGAATAAAGGAACTTCAACGTAATAAAACTACACCTGCAGCAGAAAACTACAACTACATGGAACCAACGTAATAATAATTTGGCTTGATTAATACCCACAACACATAAGAACTATAAGTACAACTACAAACCAATATACAATACTCGACAACCAAAATGATGGAACTTGTGGATAATGAATATAACGTAATAAATATATCAGTCTTACCAGCACCAATATTTGTAATAATAAAACTGCAACTTCACATAATACAACTACATCTACAGCAGAAAAGCTGTAGACTTCAGTGTGACTGTCTATCATATTAAGTGTGACTGTCTCTCATATTAAGTGTGACTGTCTATCATATTAAGTGTGACTGTCTATCATATTAAGTGTGACTGTCACACCCACGTTATAACATAATACAACGTGTGACTGTCTATCATATTAAGTGTGACTACCACGTTATAACTGTGTGACTGTCCATCATATAGAGTGTGGTTGTGACATTACAACTGTATAACTTTTCAAATTAACAAACCAAACCAAAAAATGGAACTCCAAATGCAAGATACCAAATATATATGTATGTACTCATCTTACCTCCTGCATGTTGAGCAGAAATTTTCGACTGGACATTTTCGAGCACATACAAATCTTCAAGGAACAGCACCATTGGAGCATGGAGATGTAGAGGGTTTAGTTATTTTGCATGATAGTGGAGATGAATATTGATTTAGGATGAATTTTGAATTTTAGTGAAATGAAATGGTGAGCAATGGGATGAATTTTTGAATTTTAGTGAGAGAGTGAATTTTGGTGATGGAAATTATGAAAGATTGGGAGAGATAGCGCTGCGAAATGGTGAGCAATTGAGAGAAGGAAAGTGAATTTTGGTGATGGAAATGATGAAAGATTGAGAGGGAGTTTGCTGCTGTCGCTCTGCTTTACCTGCTGTTGCTCTGCTCCTGTCTGCTGCTGCCTGCTACTAGTCATTCCAAGTACCTTCTCTCCCTTTTTTTTATTAATCCAGGCCATCCATCCAACCGAAATCAAGGGCCATAAATACAACTTTCCAACTTCCCATTTTTCACCAAACTCCCTTGATCCTAATTCTCTCTCTCTCTCTATATATATATATATATAGAGAGAGAGAGAGAGGTAGGTTCAAATAAGGTCAACAGTTTTTTTAAGTCTATATTAAAGTTATAGATGACATACGATAAAGTTGCATTTGTTCAAAATTGATATGTAACTATAACATTCAGCACTTTTATCACTTCAAGTGATAAAGTGCAACTTTATCCCTCATCTCGTGTAACTTTAAGCACTTTTTGTGTAACTTTAACATTGGAACTTAGGAACTTAAAAAAGTTGTTGACCTTATTTGAACCTACCTCTCTCTCTCTCTATATATATATATAGAGGTAGGTTCAAATAAGGGCAACATGTTTCAGTAAGTGTATATTAAAGTTACAGATGACATACGATAAGTTGCATTTGTTTAAAATTGATATGTAACTATAACATTCAGCTCTTTTATCACTCATCTCGGGTAACTTTAAGCACTTTTTGTGTAACTTTAACACTTGACTTATGCCCTTAAAATAGTTGTTGCCCTTATTTGAACCTACCTCTCTCTCTCTCTCTATATATATATATATATATGAAGGATCAAGTGAGTCCTCCTATATATGTTGAGTCCATGAGTCCAATCTTGGACCATTGATCAAGTGGAAGATGGATGGTTGTGATTGCTTGAGGTGAAATAAAGAAATAACTGTAAATGAGGTAAATGAAATCAAATCTTCTTAATTATCTCTACCAAATAATTATTTCCCTCTCTCATCAAATTCTCTCACGTTAGCCACATCCTGCCATCATCACACAACCCCAACATCTTCATAATTAATCAAAATTCTTCAAAATTCAAATCCTTTCCTCTTCCTCGCAAGCATACGCCGTCCTCTTCCTCTTCATAATCTTCAATCTTCCTCACAAGCATACACCAGCCTCTTCAAAAATTGTTGCAGTCATATTCTCCACAACTTAATCTTGAGTATGTGGAAGCGAGACAAAAAATCATCGATGGTCCCAAGAGCAAGCCATCCAAGGGTAAAAAAAAATAATGTTTCTAATGAATTATGTCATCCTTTTGTAATTACGAATATTGCTTTGCATTGTTTTGACATCTTATCCTAGCATGTTAGTCAGCTGTCAATGAATGATACTGTTTATCTCACAAAACCGACCTCAAATCCAGGCTCAGTGGGTCATTTTCAGTCAAATAAGACTAATTTGGGTCAAGACCGACACCGAGGGTAAAACCGTCTTTTAGCGACCGGGTCAAACCCCAGTCAAGGAAATTTCCGAGACATAAAAATCAGCCACGCAGCCTCAGAAGTCTGACTCGAATTCAAAGACTACACAAATATCAGCTACAAAGAAGAATTAAGCAACTAAACCTCTCCGTTAGAGATACAATTCTATCTCTAAACGAAGTCTCCCACTCGTCCAGCCCCACTCGATCGAGCGAGTAGGCTCACAAAAATCGCAAAAACCGGCATCAGACCGGGAACTCGATCGAGTGCTATGCACCAGTCGATCGAGTAGCTCCGTTTCTAGCTAAAATCGGACTCCTTTTTCTATCCGGAATTGGAATCCTTTTCCATCCCAAACTGTTTCTTCTCATCCAAGCCGGGTACCTTTCCTAGCCAAAGCCGGAAACCTCTTCTATAAATACATCCATTTGCAACCTTCAATTCACAACACAATTCACGACAATACACAACAATTCACAACCCCGAAATTTCAGCAGTCCTAGGCAGATTATACACACATCCAATCCCGATTTTTCCTCTAGAAATCCTTTAAGAAACCCGAGAGCAAAACTCAAATCCCTTCCCAATTATACACACCATAACTCTCCTATATACATCTTAACGCTCCCGCGCTTAAGCCGCTATTACGAGTCCGTTTTCGAGATAATTTAGCATGTAGGTTGAGGGTGTTACAAATCTCATCTTCTCTCATTTTCTCCTCTTTTTCTCGTCTTCCATGTCGTCTTCTTCACTTTCTTTTACTATTATTTATTTCTTTTCTCGTTCCTAATATCGATATTATCGTACTATTTTCAAAATGCATTATTTCCTAGGATCCGATATCAACTCTATAGTTGAATATCGGATCTAAAGGAATCAGTCAATAAAACCATATTCCGTTGATGCCGAGGTAATAGTCACATTGGTCCGAAAAGACTAATTACGACATTACGATGCAGAGAAATTATTTTTGTCTTAATTAAGTCTAAAACTATTCATAAACGTCTTTTACAAAATTCACTCTAATATTAGATATTGATTCTATAATCAAGTAGTATCGAATATAACGAGTATCAAAAACTGAATCGAGTGTAAATCATATTATATTTACACGCGATTTGGCAAAATTATCGATCTTCAAATTAAAAGGAAATAAACGAACCATCGTTCGTACAGGGGGCACTCGATCGAGTGCCATAGCCACTCGCTCGAGTGGCACCCCAAATCAGAGGCAGAAAGCTTTTTCGAGGCCCACTCGATCGAGTGTCACACCTGACTCGATCGAGTGGCACCTCAAAATCGAGGCAGGAGGATCTTTCAAGAGGCACTCGATCGAGTCCCTCTATGACTCGATCGAGTGACCTCTGTCACGTCAGAATCGTGAGCCCTCACATATTTCGAGTCTCGATAAATCTTTTAACGACTTCGGTCATCACGTGTCAAGCCTATACGTGATTCACTCTTTTCAAAACCGTGCATTACATCATCTTTTACGTTATTCTAATCTATTTGCAAACCATTATTATCGTAACTAACTCGTTTGTTTCTATTTTGAAGTTTTATTTTCGTTATTTGTTTTATTATACTAAAACGAACCTCACATGCTAAATACAACTTCGACTTAGTTCAAAGATGCATTAAACAACATAGATCAAACATAATTCACATGTTTAGTCAAAACGCTGTTTGCATATCATTTAACCGTCAAACTAACGCGCGTACACGAAAAACGAATGATATCTATATAAAGGTCGCTAAGTGCGGGCGGGGTTGGGTGTTCTTTGTGAACTTCCCAACACGTATCCTCACCCATTACTCAGAACCATGGTTTCCGGATGTCCAAAACCGTTGGCATACGAGAGCCATTCAATACACGATTACCGATAATGTCGATATCGGTATCGCAATGCAAAGGGACGAAGCCCATAAACTCTAAAATCGGAATGGACCGTACTCTGTGCACGGCCCACTAAGATATAGAGTGGGTTCGAATGGGACCGAACTCCCACAAAGTTTGGTGGCGACTCCAACTACGATTTAAATTTCAATTCGAGATCCATCTCACATGAGATTCATTCGTCTCCCTAAACCCGCGCGTGGCCGCGTCGGGATGGACCTATGTCATGTCCTCAGCATTATATCTGTTACTCTAAGGAACGAATAGTGTTACTCCAATACTTCCGAAATGTTACTCTAACAAAAAACACATGTATTAAATATAGAGTTATTCTTGTAAAAAATGTGTTATTCTTGTAAATAACCAAAAAAAAACAATTTCTCAAATGACCAAAAACACAAGTATGCTCAGAACACTTGTTCTTCTTCCTCCTCTTCTTCAGAGTCTTCTTCAATTTCCTCTTCTTCGTCTTCTTCACCCTCCTCATTCTCATCTTCTTCAACTACTTCATCATTCATGTGCATTCGCGTCTTTGCCAATTCTACTAGCAAAAAACTAAACAACGTTACGCCCATGAAATGCATGTGTTACTTCAACTCCTAAAGTGAGTTACTCTAACTCGTACAGTAAGTTACTTTAACATCATCGTCAAAAACATGTTTTCAACGTTGAGTGTGTGTTACTCTAATTACAAATTGGTGTTACTGTAACTTAGAAAGTATGTTACTTCAAGATCGTGTCTGCTTTAATAGAAAACAAAACAATAGTATCATTGAAGATTATGAAAAACCTAAATTATAAACATAACAATCTGGAATCTATACTAACACGAGAGCAATAAACCATTATAACTCACTTAGAATTTCATTGAAGATTCGAGTGGGTCCGTGAAGGCTCCAGCTCGAGTTCGTCTTGGGCTCAAAAGGAAGAATCGGCCCAATACTCTAATGTAGTCCAGTTGGGTGCGGGTATGAGGCACTCGATCGATTGTTATAGCACCACTCGATCAAGTGGGTTCTGCTGAGACTCACGGCTGAGTTCTTCTTTGCTTCTTGGCTTTTCGGTTTCTTCCTCGACTTCCGTTCTCGTCTCGGCTATCTGGGCTATTACTCCTAAATATGCTCGAAATTGCACCTAACCTGCAAAATAGCACGAGAATCGGCAGTATCGACTTTCTAATAAAAATCGACACTAAACATATAATTTAGGAAGAAAAAAAGTTCAAAAATGGTTGTCGGGGGACACTAGAATATGATATAAAATATGTTGATCAATCACCCCCCCTCCCCCTCTTTAGTATTACTAGACCGGTACCAACTCTTTCAGTATATGCTTTAAACAAATGTAATAAAGATATAGTCATATACTCCGTAGATGATAGGATAGATTGACAGAATGTCTCCAAACTTAGTTGGCTAGCTTTAGTGACTACTTTTGTAAGTCTATATTTATTCGAAATTACATTTTCCTAACGAGCCTTTACTCAATCCTAACGACATTTTACCAGTTTACCCCTCTCATTTCACCCCATCAAAAAGTCAAATGTTTGATTTCTCTCTAAATAATTCTTAAACACCCATAAAACTCATCATGAACCACCATTGATAGAACTCGGTGACTGAGAAGGCACGGATCGGGTCGACGGAGGCTTGGTGGGTGGTGTTGGGTCGGAGTGGTGTTGGTTGGGTGGGCGGGTCGGCGGGGTCAGGTGAGGGTGGTTGGGATGTGGTCGTAATGAGGGGTGGTGGGTGAGGGTCGGATTGTGGGCGGTGGTGGGAGGGTGGTATGGGCGAGCGGGCTGAGTAGTGGTGGCGGGTGGGTGATGGTCGTGGGTGGTGGTGGTGGGTCGGATCGTGGAGGTGGGCTGGATGGTGGTGGTGGGCCGGGTCAAGGGGTGGGCTGGGTGGTGGAGATGGGTCGGGTCGGGTCGTGGGGTGGGCTGTGTGGTGGTCGGCGGTGGGAGTCAGGGGTGACGTTGATGTTGGTTGTTGTTTACTGTATTTTTTTATAATTAATCTACTCCATTTATTTAATTTTTTGTTTGTTTGTTAGTTGTTGTCCACCACACACCACCCACGACCCGACCTGACCCGCCACTGTCACCACGGTCAGCCACCACTTCCAGAAAGCCCGTCCCCCACAACCACCATATATCCCTTTATAAACCCTAAACAATTTATCAAACAATAATACAATTAAAAAAATAATTGGTAAATAAATAATCGAATTTACATTCTCAGTAATTGAATCAGAAGTCGTAATTGAATTCGGCAGTGATAGATTATCTAAATTGACGGAGTAAAACGAAAGAACGGTAGTTGAAGGTCAATGTCAGAGTAATGTTTATATAAGGGTATAATGAGAAAATTTTAGGAAAATTCGTTAGGATTGATTAGAGGCTCGTTAGGAAAAAGCACGACCCATTTTATTTAATTTTCCCATTCTTGGAAGAATAAAGAGCTCATTCTTGCAAAATAAAATATACTCGTATATGCTAACAAATTTTTATGTTCATTTATTTGTTTATTTAATTGAATTAGGCACATGAGTTGAACACACTTGTTGTTCTTTGTTAATCTTTTAAGCTATACATGAGTACATTTTGTTGGTGAACCCTGAGTTATATTGATTATGATGATCAATTGATCGGGTTTATCTGATTGCACCATTGTATGTCTCTGTTTCCGAATAAATACATGTTTCGGAGTACAAGGATTGTATGTCACCTTTTAACTGCTAGGATGGTCAATATATATCAACACACTCTCATAAAACATTTTAGCTATACTAAACTTAAGATCATCGATGATGATATTTTATTCTCCATAAATTATTACTCCCTCCCTCCCTAAAAGATTGTCTCATTTCCCTATTATATGTGAGAAATATTTTAATGAAATGTGACAATCTTAGTGGGATGGAGAGTAGATTATATCAACTATGTTCTTAATTATTTAATTTGATGTATAATTCCAAATAACCAAAGATATGAGAAAACGACCATTACATTTTATTAACAATCAAATAAAAAAGATGACGATAAGTAATTTCACTACGAAGGTAAATTACACTAACATCCATATGGTTGTCAGTGTCATAATGCAACACATTAAGTAAAACTCAGTAATGGTCTAAGTAACATCTCATTCTACACTGGGCCCGAGGCTTAGGGAAAAAACGTATTAGTGGCTTATATGCCGTGGGAAGGCAACAATTTTGAAGATGCGGTACTCATTAGTGAACGTCTTGTATATGAGGATATTTATACTTCTTTTCATATACGAAAATATGAAATTCAGACTTATGTGACAAGTCAAGGACCCGAAAGAGTCACAAGTGAAATACCACATTTAGAAGCTCATTTACTCCGCAATTTAGACAAAAATGGAATTGTGAGGTTGAGATCATGGGTAGAAAAAGGTGATATTTTGGTAGGTAAATTAACACCCCAGATGGCAAAAGAATCTTCATATGTCCCCGAAGATAGATTATTACGAGCCATACTTGGCATTCAGGTATCCACATCCAAAGAAACGTGTCTAAAACTCCCTATAGGTGGTAGGGGTCGAGTTATTGATGTGAGATGGATCCAGAAAAAAGGGGGCTCTAGTTATAATCCAGAAACAATTCATGTATATATTTTACAGAAACGTGAAATAAAAGTTGGTGATAAAGTAGCCGGAAGACATGGAAATAAAGGTATCATTTCAAAAATTTTGCCTAGACAAGATATGCCTTATTTGCAAGATGGAAGACCCGTTGATATGGTCTTTAACCCATTAGGAGTACCTTCACGAATGAATGTAGGACAGATATTTGAATGTTCGCTCGGATTAGCGGGAGGTCTCCTAGATAGACATTATCGAATCACACCTTTTGATGAGAGATATGAACAAGAGGCTTCGAGAAAACTTGTGTTTTCTGAATTATATCAAGCCAGTAAATAAACATCGGAGCCATGGATATTTGAACCAGAATATCCGGGAAAGAGTCAAATATTTGATGGAAGAAAAGGGGATCTTTTTGAACAACCTGTTATAATAAGAAATCCTTATATATTGAAATTAATTCATCAAGTTGATGATAAAATCCATGGACGTTCTAGTGGACATTATGCACTTGTTACACAGTGTTCTGCATTTTCAACAAATTAGAAGTATAAGTATTGGATCATGCATGCATTACGAAAAAATATCGAAAAATATTTTTCTTAAAACTACTTTGTACTCGTGTAGCAAATAAATATAGACATTTATATATATATCTAAATACTAATATAGACCACAACAATACCACACGATATATCTACATTAGTTACTTTTTAGTATATAAATTATATATTTCTAATTGATAATACAATATTCTTTTTAGATTTCTTATTGGAGTGTTTCGATTTTAAGAAAAAAAACAAACCAAATCAAATGATTGCGGGATTAAATTACCAAAAAAATGATTGCCCACTACAATATAAAATGTTAAAAATGAAATGGAGTCAGCAAAAACAAATATTAAATTGAGAATTTAAAAAAATATGAACTAAAAAATACTCGTATATAATAATCTAGAAAATTGTGTGGTACTAAGAGTATTACTCCGTATTAACTTTATGGGTGATACGATATATATTATAAGTAAATAATTATCGGAGTTACTCTTCGCAGTACACATTTTACTCGACGCAGTACTTTTTTACCATATTTTTCCATTGGATGCCCTTATCAGAAAATACCCTAATTTCATTCTTCTCTCATCCTCTCTACCCTAACCCTAAAATCATCTCTTTCTTTTTCAATTATTATTGACTACCTCTAAATCTAAGTCTACATTCATTCAACTTATCAAATTTAATAGATCATGGATACGATTTTGATTGAAGAACATGTATCAATCATTAATTATCATTAATTATCGAATTAGGGTTTTTTGTTTCAAAGTTCAAAATAATCGATTTTTTTTGTTTATTGTTATATATCATTAATTACAATTTCTGTTTTTTGTTTATCATTAATTATTGAAAGATTTTGATTCAAGAACATGAATCAATCATTAATTATTGAAATTAGGGTTAAAGTTCAAAATAATCGATTTTTTTGTTTATTGTTATATATCAAAATTAACAATTTTTTTGGTTTAGAAACTCAATTTTTGGATTTAATACTTTAAGATTGGGTATTAAATCAATCATTAATTATTGAAATTAGGGTTAAAGTTCAAAATAATCGATTTTTTTGTTTATTGTTATATATCAAAATTATCAATAATTTTTTTGGTTTAGAAACTCAATTCTTGGATTTAATACTTTAAGATTTTGTATTAAATTGGAAGTATGCAATCAAATAGTGTAGTACAGAATTGAGTATATAGTGTTACTTTTTCATTGTTTTGTACGGAGACTTGTGTACTGTGATTTTTTTTTCTTATTTCTGTACTGCTTGTTCTTATTCTTCAGAATAGTTATTTTTTTTCAATATTTTAACCAACGTAGTACAGTCGATAAGTATATACTCCACAACAGAGTACTTCACTATGGCTGAAAACCGACCATACGGTTAACACACAGACACACAAACCTTCTGATTTTAAAGATTAAAGTAAATGTACTGCATGAAATTTTAAAATAAATGTACTGCAACAAAATGTACTGCGTAGAAGTAAAAAAAATAAATGTACTGCGTAAAAGTAAAAAAAAAATGTACTGCGTAAAAGTAAAAAAATAAATGTACTGCGTAAAAGTAAACAAAATAAATGTACTGCGTAAAAGTAAAAAAAATAAATGTACTGCGTAAAAGTAAAAAATAATGTACTGCGTTGAGTAAAGTAGATATGGAGAAGAGAAAAATAAAAAGAGAGGAAAACAAAAGGAAGAATTTGAGGGAGGGGGAAATGAGAGGGGCAAAATCGGAAAAACGGTACTGCGTCGAGTAAAATGCGTACTGCGAAGAGCAACACCCATAATTATTTACTTATTCTATGACAAAATTATCGGTTCAAGACTATGAGAGAAAAAACTATGAACTTATACTCAGTATTATTTTATCTATGGTAACAAATAATGATCACTAAAATACAGATCTCATATCATTAGTCAATTCCCTTGGATTTAGTTACTCAGAATTGATTTCAATCTCATGATTTCAATTCTTGTATTTGAATTTCTAGATTTCAAACGTTTGGCAACCTTGACATTTGGATTTGAAATTTAGACCAAATCCAACCTAATTCAAATTTGATTCTCTCAAATTTCTAGTATATACCGTCATTTCAATTCCTCAATTATCATTTGTTTTTTTTCGCATAATCATGTTAAAATATTTTTTCTGTATTTTTTTCCCGTATTTGAAAATTTATATTTTTGTAACGAAAATTTTTCAAAAATTAAAATTAAAATTGATGACCTTGACCCGACTCCACCAGCCCGAATTCCAATTCCAATGGTACCAAAACACCATTTTGTATTTGGATTTGGAATTGAATTCAAATAATTCAAATAAAAGAATTGAATTGATGATATTCAAATTAATTATGAGTATCCAAACGCAACTTGAGCAACAATGGTGGCAAGTAGGAAGAAGGAAAGAGAGGAGTTAGGGTAAAATTGATTTGGGATGAATTAGAATGACTAGCGTAGAGGTAGTCATTTGGAATAATTTTTTTTTAACCGACAAGAATTTGGTAAGAATTTGACCCAAATCCAGATCCAAATTTTTTGGGTTCCCAAACATCACATTTAAGCCAAATCTTGAATTGAAATCCAAATACGGATTCTCAAACAGGCCATTAACTAATTTTTTAATTCCTCAATTTTCAAATCAAAATATTACGTAGTATAAGGAGAATTCAAAAAAAAAGTTTTCGGTTTTAAATGATTGTCTCATTTGTGTAATATTTGTGAGCAGTATTTTGGAGTATTGAAATGGAGAAATCATTTAAAAATGGGGGAGTATTAGTATAAGAAATGTGAAAAACAATAAATTGCCCAATGAAAATATTTAAATAAAACACTAAAAAGTATTACAATGCACGGGTCTATTCGTCTATACTAATACATAAAATAACTCATTCAAGTAATGATCGCCCAAAAATTTATATTATAAATTCTTTTGTTTTGTTTCAAAAATTTATATTATAAACTCTAGTTATCACGTGTTTTTCCACAAATACCTTGTATAAAAAAAATTCTTCAATTTATGAAATAAAGTATATAAAAAGCCTCATCAAACACAATTAATGTCTCTATAAAATTATGAAATTTTGTCTGCTAAAATTTATATCTAAGCTATAAAATAACTCATATAAGTAATGGTTACAAAAAAGACACTTTTATGGGTTTTTAACCCATTTATCTATGATTTTATATGAAGCTTTTTTGTATATACAATTATACCTGAGATGGAGGTAAAGCGATAAGAATAAAAATGGTTAGCTTCATGTTGTCGACTGAACAGAAAGCGGCCATTTTTGCACAAAGAAATTTAATTGGTTGATATGTAGTGTATATATATTAGTAGAGGATTTGTATAATTGTTTGATTTTGCTTGGTAGAAAAAAAGGTCTTATAACTTATTTATATAGGCTATACTCCTACACTAGTTGTGATTATTACTAGGGGTGAGGACATAGTTTTACAAATCGGTTCGATGGTCCGATTTTAAATAACTTTATCATCTTAATTCAAAATTTCCCTAATTTAAATCGGTTACCTTTATAAAAAAAAATTGTATAGATTTATATAATTCTAATAATGATAATTATAATCGATTTTTCTAACATGAAGTATGGTAACTGTGAGTTTATTTATATTTCATTTTCTAATCGGTTCGATGGTCCGATTTTAAATAACTTTATTATCTTAATTAAGAATTTTCCTGATTTAAATCGGTTACCTTTATAAAAAAAATCGTATAGATTTATATAATTCTAATAATGATAAATTATAATTGATTTTTATAAATGAAGTATGGTAACTGTGAGTTTATTTATATTTCATTTTATCATGATATACCAGAGCACCTAGTCCTAACCACTAGGCTAAGACATCTTCGGTATATATTCATGTGATATATATCCACATAAAGGGAGTTCTTACCACTTAAGTTTATCTCTTCTTCTCTAAAGTATATATGTATATTTATATTTTATTTTACAGAATAGCGAAGTGAATATTTTCTTTTTTTAATGATTAGGACAATAGGTTACTTCTCCAGTTATCCTAAACCCGCATAGTTTAAGGTTAATTTTATAAAATAAATGACTCCCTCCGAGTTCCTATTTTTGTCCCACTTTTCTTTTTGAGCTGAGTTTGATATTTGTCCCGCTTTCCTTTTTAGGTCATCAATGTGTGATTCACATTACTCTCTCTTCCTTTTTTTGAGTCACTCATTTTTCCTTCCTTATTTTCCACCCAAAAACTTTTGGGACAATGATAGGAACTCGGAAGAAGTATTACTTATTTTAGTTTATTTTGAATTTTATCTTTTACTCCGTATAAAAAATTAATGTATCATTTCACATAATTCCGTCCCTTATTTACGTTAATGGTCTTCCTTTTCTTCTGTTTGATGATTTTTCTCGCTACAATCTCAACATTCTATTACCTCTCATTTCAAGTTTCGACTACGGAGTAGTACTGTTGGTAAATATGTAAACTGTTTCCTGATTATTTAAGGGTGGTACTTTTTCATATGTGTCTGTTACTCATTTGTACTTAAAAATTACACTAATGTCCCTCTCATTTTCCCCTCCCCTTCCACTAACATTAGAGAGATTTTGAGTAAAATCTAAATAAATCCCAAAAACTCCCAAATTTCATCCCCCTCCACCACCTCACTACTCCGGCAAGAATTCCAGCCCGCTACTCTGGCTACCACTCCGGTCACCATTTTTTTTTCCCTTTTTTTTCCGGTTTTTTAAAAGACATTTTTTTTTGAAAAAATGATTAGTACTTGTATTTATTTATTTTCGTAATTTGGGAAAAACTATTTATTTTAATTTTTGTTCCATAATTATTTATCATATTGATAATAATTACCCTCATATATTACACTCAAATAATAGAATTAACAAGAAAATTAAATTCTACAATAATAATAATAATAATAATAATAATAATAATAATAATAATAATAATTAAAATACGAGAGTTACAAAAGTACAAATCAAAATTAATTCGATAATTAAATAAAAATCTAATTACAAAATACTCAAAAACAGGCAAAATCAAAATTTAAAAAAAAATTAATCTTGCAACTAAATCTTGAATTCCTAAAAAAAATTAAACCTAATTTTCGATTAGGGTAAAGAACATTAAACCTAATTCAATTAGGGTTCATAAGTAATTTGCAAGTAAAATAAAAACATCGAATTCGTAAGTAATTTGCAAGTAAAGAACATTAAACCTAATTCAATTAGGATAAATCATAAGTAATCCATAGCGAATTGATCGATTGATTTTAAAATTGACAAAGTTGGAGAAAGAGGTTTAGAAAAGAAGAGAAAAAGAAGTTAAACAACAAGTATGAAAAATTATGGGAAGGGTAGTATAGGAATAATCAGAAAATTTCAGGTATGATTGAGTAACATGTCATTATAAAAAAGTAATTCCGTTATTTAATTTGCTCCTTAGTTTGTAATTATTTAGTTCCTAATTTGTAGCAATTAGTTTAATTACTTCCTAATTTGTAGCAGACTAGAGGCTAGTAAGGAAAATAGGATTATAGACGAACAATAGCATTGTACAATCAAGCCCAAAGTTGTTGATGAAATACTCCATGATAATTGAAAATGTTTTATCTATGAGCTTAAATGACTAGCTAGTGTTTAAAAAAATTGAAAGTACTACTCATATTAACAAAGTGCACTTTCTTTTCTTGTGGCAGAGGTGTTACAGTTGAGCTTTTGTATATATTTACTGAGCTTATACAAATTTTGGAACTGAGTTGTAAGTTTTTGAGCTTAAACATTTATGTGATTTAGCTTAGCAAATTTACATTAAAGTTCATAAAGTTTGCAACAAAACTTGAAAATCTTGTTATAAAGCTCAAAATCATAATACTAGTTGTACATATAGCTATACAAGTATACAACTGATTGTATAATCTACTCATTGGGTTACTAATCTTGCACTGGCCCGGTTTGGTAAACAACAGATTAATATTGGCAGAAGCAGATTAAGAAAGCAGATTTGACTAGCAAAATCAATTGGCAATTTTGCTTAGCAGATTTAATTAGTAGATTGTTTTTGTAATGTTTGGTAATTAGCAGTTTTAAATTAGCTGATTGTTTAACTGCTTTGTAAAATGACAAAAAAGAACATCAACAAATATTTGATTAAATATACGTCAACATATATACATCACACCAACAACTTCAAAAATACTTCTGATCTATTCTACTAGCCAATGTAGCCATTAAAGCTGAACAAATATTATCACGGAAAGTTGATATTTTTTAGTTTATGAAATCTTGGCCGGAGATTACAAATTGATTCAAACGAAATAACCAAACATGAATTAAAAAGTGCATAAAGTCATTGTATATCAAATTGATGGCATAAAAAATCAAGGGGAAGACGAACGCGTACATTTCAACTAATTAGAAAGGGTAATTTATTAAAGAGTTAGAATAATTAACATAGGGTTAAGAGATTTGCGAAGGGTAAAGAAGTAAAAAAAAGAAAATTAATCCGCTAAGAGCAGCATATTGCAAAACGGCATATTGGACCCCAATATGCCATTACAAAATGTCATTTACCACTACAAAAAACGAGCCCGAATTGCGTCGGAAAAATCCGACGCAAATGAACAAAATCCGACGCAAATCGACGATTGCGTGGGATTAACCGACGCAATCGGCCGCCGTTATAATTTGACGCAAATTTTTTATTTTGCATCGGCTAATCCGACGCATGTGTTTTGCGTCGGCTTTGCGTCGGCTATTACGACACGAAGAAATGGAGGTCAACACCCTGTCAATGGGCTTTGCGTGGGATTAGCCGACGCAAAGTCAAACAATCTGCTGACTTTGCGTCGGCTAATCCCACGCAAACCCATTGACTGAGAGCTGACTGAGAGGCTTTGCGTGGGATTAGCCGACGCAAAGTCAGCAGATTGTTTGACTTTGCGTCGGCTAATCCCACGCAAACCCGTTGACTGAGAGCTAACTGAGAGGCTTTGCGTGGGATTAGCCGACGCAAAGTCAGCAGATTGTTTGACTTTGCGTCGGCTAATCCCACGCAAAGCCTATTTTTAAAAAAATCGTTCCTTTGTTTTCAGCTCCCCATATGCGCGAAATAAAACAATCTGCAATTAAACAACCCACTCCTACAACAAACCACAACAGCAGCACATCCCAAACAAAAATCCATCAATAACTCCAATCAAAGCTCTCGTACATGTCTTCTTCACAAAACTCCACAAAACGAAACAAACATAAACTAGTATACTGTTATAGAAAATGAAAATATTACAAAAACAACCAGCGCTAGGTTCAGAATTCTATCTAGGAGTTGGTAAAATATATATACACACAATGCAACCAGAATCTAAACAAGTAACATAAGAGAGCGGAACTACCTACGAAAGGGACTCAATCTGCTCTGACCCAAAGGGATGACCATCGTTGTTGTCGTCATCGTCGCGCCTGGTCATGCGTGGTCCTCCACTGCATCCGTCGTTCCCCATGGCGAACCGTTCCCTCATGAACTGAATAAACTGGTCCTGCTCTTCGCACCTCTTCTCCAATGTCTTCAGGCGCTCTTCTTGCCTTTCGAATTTATCTTCCATCCGGTCGTTGAGTGTGCGTTCCTGCGAGGTGGCGGTGGGGAGGTATGTGTCCGCAGATACCTCCTTACCACGGTTCAAGCATGGGCGAAAGAGCTCGTTCGCCACGTTACCTATTCCCCAAAACCTTTTCTTCGAGTTGTAGCCACCTGACACATCGTGGAAGATCTTGAGGGTGTTGGGTGCTTGATCAGAGGCGCGTGCCTCCTCCACCGCTTTCTCGTAACTCTCCTGAAATAGCAACATGAAACAGTGTTATAACTTTAGGAACACATACTATCACATCGTAATTTTCATGACTAGTATATTTTTAAAAAACATTACTACTACTCACCACGATCTCCGGTCCTCTAGGGTCAATCCACTTGCCGTCTTTCCCCTTCTTCGTCTTCTCCAAGAGCTGGACCGGGGTTGCAGATGGGCCCTTCAAATAACAGTGTTAAAATTTTCAGCATTTATTTACCAATAGTATATATTGAATTATACTCAATTTTTTTACTTGTGTTGTAAGCACTTACCAACTGCGCGAAGGCTGTTGCTGCACTCCTACTTCCAAGGCAGCTCGTGGGTTTGGCCACCCCGTCCACCTGCCCACCTCTCCTGTTCGACGACTTAATCGCCGATTTCTTCTTGAAGCTTGGGTCGGCAGCGTTCTTCTTCAATATCTCCCACTTCTCTTGCGGAATCCATTCCGCCTTCTCGACCCTCGGGACAGCTCGCTGGAATAAGTCGGTTATCCTCTTCTTAATCCGACTCTCATAATCCGACCTGAGGTCGTACCCCAGGTCTATACGCACTCTTTTCTGTTTGTCAAAAAAAAGATTCGTTAGTTACAATTGAATGTATAAATCGTGCAACGAAAACCTTAGAAACAAAGACGAGGTAATTACCGCGAAGTGCATATACATCGCTTCCCGAGCTTCCGGGGGCGCCTCCGTCCAGCTACGGTAGGCGCCAGGGGTGGACGCATACGTCATGACTACGGAATCCCGCATATACTCAGAGTACTTCTTGTCCTCCCACCTACACAAGTCAATTATGATAATGTGAAGCAAATAAATGAGTGAAAATTTAGAAAAGAACTGGTTACAACAACTAAAACTCACCAAGTAGCAGAATCCACTTTCTGCCGTGATAGGTACGCTTTCCCAGGCGTGGCAACGTAGACCGTCGCCCCGACTTCCTGGACAGCGTCCACACCTAGGATGACAGGAGTCCTAGGTGTGTCCTCCTCCATATGGTCACCATGGCTGGTGGCCCCCGTCAGCATCTCACTGCTACCTGCCATAATCACGTCTACAAAATATGTTTGCGCAAAATTAAACTGTAGAGTCAGTTCGTTTAGGGTAACGCAGGAAATTCATTAAGTACCAAAATAGTATTCAATTACAAATAAATAAATTACAACTTATGCGAATAAGATACAAACAACTATATAATTGCTAATTATCGTCACTGTCACCGTCACTGTCCGCGTCAGTGTGCGGTTCAATGAACCCCTCGTCCCCGTCTTCATCATCATCGTCCCAGTCAGTATTCACCTCATCACCGTCATCTTCATCGTCGATGACCAAGTCGTCATCCTCATCACCCTCTCCCTCAGGAACAATCCAGTCGGCAAACTCGTCGTCCTCCCCTACAGCACCAGCAACTTCAACTACATATTCTTCTTCATTGACGTCAGTGTCTTCGAGCAGAGTTGATGACATCGGCTGATTATTACCAACCACACTCTCTTGGTAGACATCATCGTCGATGATAGGATTATCAACATGTGATCTTGCCTTGATTTTGAAAACCGCAGACCAATTCGTACTCTTTTTTCCCTTTGGGTAAGGTGCATAGCAGACTTGATCGACTTGATACGCCAACACAAAAGGATTGTGCCCTCGCAGTTTTCTCGTCAGGTCGACATCCACAAGATTGTAGTTCTCATGAACAGTGACTCCGTGCGGGGAGTTGTCGATCCAATCACATTTGAACAGTATGGCCTTGCAGTTTTTGTGGCTGTCGTAGTAGTCTAGCTCGATCACCTCGATTAGTGTTCCATAGTAATCTGACCCTTCGGTGGACAACACACATACGCCGTTACTTTTGGTCAGTTTTGGAACATCAACACCCTCGAGAAACGCACGGAACTTGTACCCGTTAATTGTATATCGCCTCCAAGTTCTGACTCGTGAAGACGGCCCAGTGACTAGAGGTCTTACAATGGGATCCTCCAGCGCTTCAGGCTATTGTCAACATAAAATTCGTCGAAAAACAATGCAATTAAATTTTGTACCAAACACATACACAATTTATAATGATCAAGCAAATAGCATTTCAACATACTTGAGTACGTAGCCATGAGGGAAACAGTGACTCATATGCCACCCAAACATCTTCAGATGTTGTCACTCCCGCATGTTCTGCCATAATGAAAGCCTCGAATTTCCTGAAATGGTCAGCAGTTGTACTTAATCACACATACTTCCAATTATGAGGAGGGTATGTTGTACGTGAGTTACTTACTCCTCGTACGGTCTGATTACAGGGCCACAGTTTTTCAGAACGTAGGAGTGTGCCTGCTTGTACTCAACATCGGTCAACCACCTCTCCTTACATTTTCCAGTGGTACTTCCAACATCAGACTGAAAGGGTTCCACCTCTATTTGGTGGTCTTCAGTCTGATGCGTACCCACGTCTAGGTCTTTGGCTTTTGTGTCAACGTGCAGCTCGTAAATTGAAACTAGTTTTCCTCGACACATCGTACGTGTAAATCCCATTATCCCACAAACTTTTTAACTCTTCAACAAGTGGTTGGAGATACACGTCCATATTGGCTTTTGGGTTCTTAGGGCCAGGAACAATAAGTGACAGGAGCATAAATTGTCTCTTATTGCATAACCACGGCGGTAGGTTGTACGGTGTCAAAATAACCGGCCAACATGAGTACGACTTGCCGAACTGCCCGTAGGGTGAGAAACCATCTGTGCACAAACCCAAACGTACGTTGCGCGGCTCTTTCGCGAACTCGGGATGTTTGATATCAAATGTCTTCCAAGCTTCACCGTCGCTAGGGTGTGTCATCATACCACTAACTCTGATTTTGGAGTTACTGTGGTGCCAACTCATCTCACCCGCAATTTTCTTTGTCGCATACAGTCTTTGCAGCCTCGGACCAACTGGGAAGTACGTCAAGACCTTAGTTGGTACTCTCTTCCCCCTAGTATTTTTTGTTCGACTCTTGTACCTCCCGGATCCACATTTCCTACACGCGTCGAGGTCCGCATCTCCCTTCCAGAACAGCATGCATCCATTCGGACACGAGTCTATCTTTTCATGGGGGAGTTGGAGGCCCTTCAACAAATTTTTAACCTCGTAGAAATTATTTGCCATGACATTCTCCTTAGTGCCTCGTAGAAGGTCAATTAGCAGTTGGATCCAACCGTCTAAATGTCTTAAGGCCATGTTGCTCTCGCACTTCAAAGTCAGCATCCTTGAAGCGACTTGCAACAGACTCATATCGCACCCGCTGAAAACTGGGAGTTCAGCATTTTTTAGCATTTCGAAAAAGGAAAGGACTTGTGGGTTAGGTTCATGTTGTACTTCTTCGTCGCTTAAGTTGTCTGGGTTACGTTCCTCCTCCATGATGTCCTCAACCGTCGTACGCAGTGCGTCCTCTACGAAGTCCCGGTACGGATTTTCGCGAACAGGTTCTTGCAGGCGACTACTTTCATTTTCACCATGATACGTCCACACGTAGTAGTTCTCAACAAAACCGTGCTTGTATAGATGCTGTTTGACATCTACTTCATGTTTTAAGGCACGGTTTTGACATTTTCTACATGGGCACCTAAGCTGCTCGCTGGTGTAGTGGGGGTTATTATCTAAGGAAAACTTGATGAACTCCTCCACACCGTCTCTAAATTCTATTTTCGGTCGCTTATTGTCGGCCAGTCTCTCGTACATCCAACTCCGTTCTACTCTATTCATTCTATATGGATTGAACTATGAATGATTAGGGTATGTACACATGAACAAAATGGCGTGGGGAAAGAAGTCAACAACATGGAATTTGAAGAAAAGTTCGCAAATTACACCATAAGTTGGAACTCTCACAACCATCAATTTAAAAACGATTCATCACCGGGGACCTTATCACTCCAACCTAAACCCATTCTTGTGCGTTTCATGTCACTGATAAACACAAAATTGTGTAATGTCGATAAGAGAAAAATTCGGCAGCAATTCGCCTCAGTTCTCCAAAAGCACAATGTGGAATATATGAAGACTCCACATATGCAATCGAAGAACATTGAGAGAATTGTCACCAAATTTTGCTCTTACCAACACAACACAATTTCATGTTTACCACCTAAGTGACATGAAAGGCACAAGAACAGTCCCAAAACGGGGACTGTCCAAGAATTACTCCTAATGAGTAACTCTTGAACGGGCACTAGGTAGGCCTGATTAGATTTCCAACAATGCTCATGCACAGTACACAACGAAAACAAATAACAACAGCAATCATATCTCAACACAGTAATCCAAAACATTAATACTTATTATAATTACAACCACTAACTAGTAGTAGTAATAGTAGTAAAAGTAGAAGTATTAAATTATTAGTAGTAGTAGAAAATTAGTAGTAGTGATAGTAGTAGAAGTAGAAGTAGGAAATTACTAGTAGTAGTAGTAGAAAATTAGTAGTAGTGGTAGTAGTAGAAAATTAGTAGTAGTAGTAGTAGAAAATTAGTAGTAGTTTAGTAGTAGTAGTAGTTTAGTAGTTTTAAAAGTAGAAGTAGTAAATTAGTAGTAGTAGTAGTAGTTTAGTAGTAGTAGTAGTAGAAGTAGAAAATTAGTAGTAGTAGTATAGTAGTAATAGTAGTAAAAGTAGAAGTAGGAAATTAGTAGTAGTAATAGTTTAGTAGTAGTAGTAGTTTAGTGGTAGTAGTGGTAGTAGTAGAAGTAGTATCTTAGTAGTAGTATCTTAGTAGTAGTAGAAGTAGGAAATTAGTAGTAGTATTATAAAATTAGTAGTAGTGGTAGTAGTAAAAGTAGAAGTATGAAATTAGTAGTATTATTAGTAGAAAATTAGTATTAGTGGTAATAGTAGAAAATTAGTAGTAGTAGTAGTAGAAAATTAGTAGTAGTAGTAGTAGAAAATTAGTAGTAGTGATAGTAGTAGAAGTAGAAGTAGGAAATTACTAGTAGTAGTAGTAGAAAATTAGTAGTAGTGGTAGTAGTAGAAAATTAGTAGTAGTAGTAGTAGAAAATTAGTAGTAGTTTAGTAGTAGTAGTAGTTTAGTAGTTTTAAAAGTAGAAGTAGTAAATTAGTAGTAGTAGTAGTAGTAGTTTAGTAGTAGTAGTAGTAGAAGTAGAAAATTAGTAGTAGTAGTATAGTAGTAATAGTAGTAAAAGTAGAAGTAGGAAATTAGTAGTAGTATCTTAGTAGTAGTAGAAGTAGTATCTTAGTAGTAGTATTATAAAATTAGTAGTAGTGGTAGTAGTAAAAGTAGAAGTATGAAATTAGTAGTATTATTAGTAGAAAATTAGTATTAGTGGTAATAGTAGAAAATTAGTAGTAGTAGTAGTAGAAAATTAGTAGTAGTAGTAGTAAATGAGTAGTGGTAGTAGTAGTGTTAGGTTATTAGTATTAGTAATATTAGTAGTAGATTAGTAATATTATTAGTAGCATTAGTAGTAGTAATGAAGTATTTTAGTGTAATATTAGTAGTAAATTAGTAATACTACTACTAGCACTACTAATGTAGTACTACTAACACTACTAGTTAATCTAGTACTAATACTACTACTCGTAATAATAGTACATACTACTACTACTACTAATCTAATAACACAATTTCTAACCTAATACAATAATCACTAATACCTAATTAACCTACTAACTAACCTAATTAACATACTACAATTATCGTCTAACAATAAAAGAAAATCTAACCTAATTCACATACTAATTAACCTAATTAATATACTAACTAACCTAATTAACCTAATTACTAAACTAACTAACCTAATTAACATAATCACCCTACAATCTAATTAACTAATTAAACAAACATAATCATCATACAATCTAATCACCATAGTTATTAAACTAATTATAATTACTAATATAACTTAATCTAAACAGTTTAGTAAACTAATTGAGCTAGAATTAAGTAAAAATTAATCTAATTAAATAAACTAATTGAGTAAAAATTAAATTGTAAACCGTAAACTAACAATTAACCGTAAACAGCAACACACCTGAGATTTGGGGAATCGGGTTAGGGTTTTTCGGGGCTGGGTCGGGTTAGGGAATCTACGCCGGGTTTCGGGACAGCCGTCGCCGGATTCTGGTACGCCGGCAGGGTCGCGCGTGGGGGGTGGTTCGCCGGCAAAATCGTCGTCCGTGAGGGTGGAGGTGCGCCGGCGAGGTCTGTCGCGCGTGGAGATGGGGGTGCGCCGGGGAAGTCTGGCGCGCGTCGGGGGTTCAGGGGTGGCCGGATTGGGGTTCGCCGCCGGCAGGTTCGCCGGATCTGGGTTAACTTAGGGTTTCGATTTTGTTTTGGGGATTGAATTAGGGTGATGGTGCCGGATTGGGTCGCCGGGGGTTTAGGGTTGCTGGTGATGATGCGGTCGTCGTTCGCCGTCGTCGTTCGCCGTCGTTCGCCGTCGTTCGCCGTCTTCGCCTTTTTCGTCGTCGTCTTTCGAAGGAAGATGGGGGCTTAGGTTCTGAACATAAATCGCGATATTTTTTTTTTATATTAACAGGTGCTGCATCGGAATAGCCGACGCAGGCCGACGCAGATTTCAAGTTTGCGTCGGCTATTCCGATGCAGACCTCGATATTTTTTTTATTTTAAAAACGTTGCGTGGGATTAACCGACGCAGACCAACGCAATATTCAAGTCTGCGTCGGCTAATCCGATGCAAAACATTTAATTCTGGGTTTTTATTTAAACATATTTTGCATCGGATTAGCCGACGCAATCAGACGCAATATTAAAAGTTGCGTCGGCTAATCCGATGCAACGCTATTAATTCTGTTGACTAAATCTTTTAAATTTTGACACATTTTGCATCGGATTAGCCGACGCAATCAGACGCAATATTAAAAGTTGCGTCGGCTAATCCGATGCAACGCTATTAATTCTGTTGACTAAATCTTTTAAATTTTGACACACTTTGCATCGGATTAGCCGACGCAACTTTTAATATTGCGTCTGATTGCGTCGGCTAATCCGATGCAACGCTATTAATTCTGTTGACTAATTTTTTTAATTTTGACGCAGGGCTGCATCGGATTAGCCGACGCAAAATTTTAACATTGCGTCTGCGTGCGTCGGCTAATCCCACGCAAATCCTTTGACATAGTGGCGCCAACCCAAATTTATTGGCGCCTGTATCATGGAGTCGGATAGCGTCGGCTAGTCCCACGCAATGTTATTGCATCGGATTAGCCGACGCAATACGACACAGTAATGCCAGTTGCGTCGGATTGAAAATCCGACGCAATCTATCCGACGCTATTTCCACTGTTTTTAGTAGTGTACCAAACACTATAATCAACATATTTTTTGGTCAAACATGCCAAAGGCTCCCAATATGCTGTTTTTTGACGGATATGCCATTTACCAAACGCCCCCTTAAACTAGATGATTTATTTAATCATCATATACTTTTTTTTTTATAATTATAATCCCTTCATACGAAGAGAATAGAGATTTTTAGCAAAATGACAACGTGTCATCATCACAATAAAAAATTTCCCGCTCAAATTTATTATATTAAGTAAATGGATTATTATAACATATAATACAATATACTCGGTAATACAATATATTAGAGATTTGAATATTTTTCATTAATAAAAATTCCCATATTCTATAACAGTTAGATATCTCATAATTCTTTTGACAAAAAATTGCTAACTTCTTTAAAGAATCAAATAAAAAAAATTAGGTTCAACTGTCAAAATTCCTCTACGTGTTAAAATTCGTATACAAATTAAGTATAAAATCCCTCTTCGTTCAATTTTATTCGTTATGAAATAACTAAATAAACATCTTACAATAACTTTTTAAGAATTACAATAACTGGATAAACACCTTACAATAACTATATTCGTTGATTAGAATAACTGGATAAATACCTTACAATAACTGGAATATATAACTCACAGATTGATGATAGCAAGTACAGTATTTTCAATTGTGACAACTATGCATATTGAAATACAATAATCATATTTAAACATTAAAATAACTAAATTAATACTATGTAGATTGAAACATCTTGTAGATCATTAAAGGCGCGCCAATCAAAAAAAATCCCACTGAAAGACAAAAAACAAAAAAGAGGTCAGTTGAAAGTACAAAAACTGAAATACAATATTCACATATGTGTGATAGAATACCTATAAACACTGTAAATAACTATTTATAAAACACATTAACAAATATAATGAAATAATTACAAGAACAATATAGAATAACCGCAATAATAATATAGAATAATGAGATAACATGATAAAATAAATGAGTATTTCATAGGAATAATAATGTACCAAAAATATATTCCGTATATAAAATGGTGCTATGAAACAATAATATGTAATTATTTCAATGTTCATATTCAAATATTTCATTATTCGTATTCAACTATTGTAATATTCATAAATTGAATTTTCAATCTTATTAGAAAATGCAGAAATTACTCAGATAATATATTGAACTATGTAGAATAACACACAAAATCCTAAAAATTACTCAAAGAATTGAACGAAAACTAGATTATTAACAACAACAACAACAACAACATTAGCAAGATCGATGCAAAAATCGAAAAAATTACATTGTCGAAGTCGATAAAATTGAAACTCAAAATTAACAAAAAAGAGTATGAATAAGAACAAAATTTAAAAGTTAGAGATTGAAATTAGATTAATTCGAAAATTTAATCTTGAACGAAAACTAATTTGGTTGAGAAATTGAAAAACAAAATTAAGAAAGTAAAGTGGGTTTTGATAAACTGAATGATACGTAAAGAGGGAGAGGTGGAGAAAAAAATAGGATTTTATAAGGATTAAGTATTTAATCTGAGACATTGATCTAGTAAAATCTAATGGCTAGGAAAAGAAGGTAAAGTTAGCTGAAAGCAACTTTGTTGTGGACTATAAATGACTTCCCCGCATATGGTATGCTCTCGGGGTGGTCTACTGCGGGTTGGAAAGCATGTCCGTGTTGTATGGATGAGAGCAAAGCTTCTTACCTTCCAAATTTTAGTAAAATTAGTTGGTTTGACTATCATAGACAGTTTCTACCAGAAGGTCACCCATATAGAAAGAATAGGAAGGCATTCAAGAAGGGTGAGGTTGTGCTTGATGGCGCACCTGATCGACTCCCCGGAGATGAAATATAGGAGTTGATTTACGAGTACCCATCCACTGTTGACGGAACCGAGCAGGAGTTCAAAGATCTGAAGAAGTTGAAAAATGGTTGGTTTAAACGTAGCATATTCTTTGACCTACCATATTGGAGTACTTTGTTACTTCATCACAATTTAGATGTGATGGACATAGAGAAAAACTTTTTTGAGCAGTTGATCCACACTGTGATGGATGTGGAGGGGAAGAGTTGTGACACTACAGGCTCCCGACGAGATCTAAAAAAATTTTGTGACCGTCCTCAATTGCACATAAAACGGGATGGATCCCAACCGCGAGCCGTGTATAGCCTTGACAAAGCTCAGAGAAAGGCGTTGTTGGAGTGGGTAGAGAAGTTGAAGTTCCTTGATGGGTAGTTGGGTACGCCTCCGACTTAAAACGCTGTGTTGATCTTAAGAATCTAAAGCTACAAAGGTTAAAGAGTCATGACTGCCACGTCTTCAAGGAGAGGTTACTACTAGTATCACCAAAGCAGCTTCTGCCACCGATGGTATGGAATTCTATAACTGAGATATCTCAGTATTTCCGAGATTTGTGTTCTTCTACAGTATCAATTGAGGACATGACTTGGCTGGAGGATCAAATTCCACAGATACTATCCAAACTTGCTGAGATGATCTTCCCACCGTCGTTCTTTAACTCCATGGAGCATCTACCTGTCCACCTGCCCTACGAAGTTAAGGTTGGAGGACCTGTCCAGTATAGAAGGATGTACTATACCCATTTGAAAGGTACATAAGTTTTAATAACTTAATTTATAATTTTAATTTAAACATAGCTAGTTTTTATTAATTCAAGTGCATAACTTCTGTATATATAGGTTCCTTAATCATTTGAAGAAGAAAATTAGTAATAAGGCTAGGGTAGAAGGTTTTATTTGTAATGCATATTTGACAGAAGAGATTGCAAACTTCTGCTCTCTCTACTTTGAGAAAGATGTTCAATCAAAAACCAAGAATCTGAACATAGAACAGTCCGTGTCAATTGATCCTACTATACCTGAGTTTTTTCAAAAGAAGGACGAGGAAGGAACGTCATCCGTTGAGGGTTCTAGGAAGCTAGATGAGAAAGAGTACAACCGAGCTCACCTTTACCTACTTCCAATTGTGAGGTTTTAGAACCTTATGAGAAGCAATTTGTAACTAAATATGTGGCTGCAAACCCTAGTGTGAATGAGGAACAATTTTCTAAGTGGCTTAAGGATCATGTAGTTGTCTAAGACATACAAGATGATTTGGTTAGCATTTTGGCATACGGTCCTTTGCGAGTGGTTAAAACCTGGAACCGGTACTCGGTAAATGGGTTCAATTTTCACACATTCAACTACGGGAAGAACAAGGATAGATGTAATTTTGGTGTGAATGTGTCATCCCTTGATGGTGATGAGTACTATGGTATTTTGGAGGATATTTTCGAGTTGTTTTACGCTGGTAAAGAATAGGGGTGGGTATAAAGCTTTGATATTCAAATGTGAGTGGAAAGACAGTTCAGTGAACGGAACCCGAGTGCATGAAAGTTACAAGATTGTCGAAGTTAATCACACCAGAAAATATTCTAAGTATGATCTGTTCATACTCGCACATCAGGCGAAGCAAGTGTACTTTGCCCCTTATCCTTACACGAGAAATGACAGAAATCAAAGTCAATGGTGGGCAGTCTTTAAGACTAAACCACGGGGGCAAATAGACAGTCCTCTTTTCCAGGAAGATGCTGCTTCAAGTGGTACACACTTATCTCCGAGTGACGAAACCATATTCTTCAATGAAAATGAAAATGAAAATGAAGGGGGTAGAGGAAGATTTAGAGGATGATGACGATGGTGATAACGATGACATCGTTACGGATGTTCGGGAGATCCTTGAGGATGATGACGAACACGACGAAGAGAATTTGGAGGACGGTCAGGTGGAGGGCGAGGAGACGGAGGAGGAAGATCAAAATGAGGAGGATGAGGGTGATGACGATAACGACAACGAAGATGGGTATTAGAGCTGTTGGAGTAGGTTTTATTTGTCGTTGTCTTAATTATTTGGTGTATTATTTTAATCAAGTTAGATTTTAATTGCTAATTGTTGTTGACATTGTTTGTTGCAAGGTTAAGATGGCAGGCAGAGGCACCAGGAGACGTGGTGGGGGTAGTAGGTCTGCTCAGACCTTCCGGGCACAGCATGTGGAGGAGGAAGTGGTCCTCAAGACGGGACCGGAGCAGAGTCAGCAGTAGGGGCAGCAGCAAGACGAGCGGCAGTATGACGACAAGGGCCGGTTGTTGATTGACCCTGGTCACATCTGGTAATATAATCTAACATATCAAAACTTCTGTAACATATGAATTGTTCGACTATATTTTTTAAGATTTTATACATATATATGATTCTCGACACGGTGCAGGTTTTGCATGAAGATGTGACTTCAGGATGTACTAACAGCTACATGGTCGATAAGGGTCAGGGATATGCTTGTTGGACTATGGTGCCACAAGACGTACGACAGTGGTGGTTCAACAACTTCAGGGTACGTTGATTGTTTTACTTACCGAGTTGTTATTTTATAATATAGACTTTGTAAATGTACGTTTTCGCTACTAATTAATAATCCGCCTTGGTTTTGTAGTTGAAGTTCTCTTGGAAGCGGGAGTTGGAAGGAAGGGTGTGGGACAAGTATAACAAGACTTGTACACGACGTTTTGCAGACGTCATGTACAAACACCATGAACGGGGGACTGCGCTGAAAGACCTTATAGGTGTAATTTTTAATAGTACTCAGTTTTAACAAACAATCTAACTTCACTCTTTTATTAACTAATATATTAGTAATTTCATATTTCAGGGGAAGCGTTGGAGAGGTGGGTCGCATACCACAACAGCTCGGAGTTCAAGGTTAGGTCGGCAAGGGGAAAGAGGAACAAGATGCAGAACATCGAATTGGAGGGGAAGGTGAATCCTACACATCATCAGGGTTCGCAGTCTTCCTACCGTCGTGCCATGAAAGTATGATTTTTATTAATATTGCAGTATTACTTAAATTCTCATAAACTATGTTCGCATAATATTCACCTAACGTTCATATACATTTAATAGATACGAGCTGATATCGGGAAGATGCCAACCGCGTCGGAGCTATTCCTGGACATGCACGGGAAGACCGATGACAAAGGGGGGGCTCACTTTCTCACGAGGAGAGATCAGGCGATCTAGGTGAGTACTAACTATTTCAAATAAATCAACTTTGTCTTACTTTAGGCGGTAGATAACTATCTTTAATGTTTTCATCTAATAACTAAAACTGAAATCATTGTTGTGTATGTAGGATGCCTACATCGAGCACAACACCGACACCGCTTCTGATCAGGCTACCCAAACCGACCTGAATCAAACTTTTTTTCGGGTCGTCCAGGGGTACAGGAAAAGGAGTGTGTACGGTGTAGGGAATGTGCACGGGATGTACTTCACACCTCTACCACCGCGTCTTGGCACCTCTTCGCAGATGGAGTACACGCCTGCAGGATCTCAGCACGACCCAGAGAAGGAGCAGATGAAGGAAGAGCTAGCACAGTGGAAGAAGCAAATCAGGAAGATGCAGGAATAGATGGACCTGTTTCAAGCCACGTTTGTGAGATGCAACCAAGGTCCCAACCAACGCCCTTTGGACGACAGAGACCCCTTTAACGAGGGTGGTAGTAACTCGGGCGCTGCAGCTAGCTTCACAGTTAACTGATTGGTTGTTGTTGTTGTAACCGGATTTATGGTTGATGTATCTTCAAACTAGTTTAGATATGTGTACCTTCAAACCGTATGTTAAAACTTATTTATATGAATGTTTTTTAAGTAGAAATGTGTCGAGAGTTGAAGTGTTGTGGTTGATTGAGAGTGAATGAAGTTGAGGTATTGTGGATGGTTGAGAGTTGTGGATGGTGTTTATTTTGCAGATTTTTGGCTAGACATCGAATGGAAGTGTTACCGCCTTGCAGCAGTATACGTGGTGTCCACTAACGAACACCATGTCAGACGCTATGGGAAGCTGAAAATGGACCCAAACGACAGATATTAAGGGCAGATGGCGTCTAACAGTGGACGACATATGGCGTCTAACAGTGGACGGCATATGGCGTCCACTGTCAAACGCCAGACGGGGAAGATGGCGTCCAACAGTGGACGCCAATCTGAGCATCTAGCGTCCACTGTCACACGCCATATTCGCATCCACAGTCAGTCGCCAGCGTGGACGCCCGTTTTTTGGCGTCCAACAGTGGACGCCCGCGTCAAAAATAGGCGACCGGTCGTGGCTACCAATTTCTGGCGTCCGACTATGGACGCCCATCCCAAAATAGTGTCCACTGACGCAAGCCATTTGTGGACGCCCTTGAGCTCTATTTTTGTAGTGTATATATATAATAAAATTTATTCACCTTATTATAATTTTTTATGTATGTATCAATGTAACGTAAGAGATCAATTTGACATAGATAATTCAAAAACATATTGTACGTAGGGTGTATATAGCGATATGAGTAATTAAATTTTATGATAGTATAAATAGACGTGAAAGACACCAAATTATGCAATCTTCTAACTTGGTGTCATTATCATTGTCATTAAAAATCGGCTCGTGCATCGCACGACCTTTACAACTAGTCCTCTATATATCTTCTAATATATAAGATAAAAATCGTAGTCATGTAAGATCTTATTTAAATTGTCTAATCGAGTTCATGCATTCTGAATATCAAATTTTTATATAGTAACTTTTAGTAATATGTAACTAAAGATATAGACAAAAGAAGATCGTGAATAAAGCACGTATATTTATCAGTGACCTTCGTAAAAAATAATATTTTGCAATGCTTGAAAACAAATCTAGTAATGTACTCGTAACTTATTTTGACTAAGAAGAGGTTTTATCATGTAGTTCAATTTTTTTACGAAAATAAGAATTTTTCTGTCAAAAGTATATATAAAAAATAGAAAATATATATCACAACCAAAATATATTGATTTTTTTATATTTCATAACTTTAAAAATTCTAATTTTGTAAGATTAAATAATTTTCCAATTCCATAGTTTTTCCTACAAAATTTGATTTTATTAGTTATAAATGTATATTTAAAATTTAGGGTTATTTCATAACAACTTTTAATTTGATGAAGATAAAGGGGAAGAAGAAGAGGCGTACCAAAACCTAGCAGGTCACAATTACCGGTTTTTACAGGTAAAAAAGACGTTGGTTATAAAGAGATTAATGAGAGGATAATTCATATTAAAACGAGATTGCGTATAGTTGATATTAATATAAGAAACACCCCCATAGTTAGTATTATTGTTATGAATAACCCTAAAATTTATTACGGAGTATGTTTTTAAGGTAAAAATTGTATATTGTAGTGTGCTATTTTCAAATTCTCATGAAATGATGATGGATTAAATTTCACATTATGTAGAGCTTATGTGCCTAATCACTCTAATTGAAACCTTCAAAGATTTGTGTCAATGAGTTTTGAACCCATAACCTTCTAACCAATTTTCAACACCTTAACCATTGCACCATTCCAATATTCGTTGTTAAAATTGTATAAAAACAATACATATACTTTATAGGTTTGAGAGAATTACAGAGTAATTAATTCAAGTTTCCCTATAATTCACATTTGAGACCTATACTGCATCTCCATATCTAATTAATTAAAACTCTAAATTCGCAAATTATTTTTTGAATAAGTCATACATCGTTCATTCATTTACGTGTCATTACAAGTAAATCTTTGGCCAACATTGTTGATTATGACAGTTACTAAATCAAAAAAATGTCTTAAACGAAATCATCCAACAAAAAGTTGTACATAACCCCGTGATTATTCACGGGTATTACACTACTCTATTTCGAATTCATTTTGTACATGAATAGTTAAATATTACTCCTATAAAATACTCAACAGAGGGTACGGGGACAATATGTACTGGGACAGGATATATTTATCTTTTACACTCTATTTTAAAAAATTAACAGAGGGTACAAAAAATGGGTGTAGAAATAAAAACACTAAATTAAGTAATAATGATAATATTTTAGGGTTGCAACCCGACCCGTTGAATCAACAAAAATTAAAACTGATAAATTTATATTTATATACTTCAGAATAGTTATCTTTGGATTTATAATTAAGCAATTAATATTTTAAATTAAAATATACTTCGTAATCAAATTTACAATTTAATTAATACATTCGAGTATTTTTTTACATTTAATAATAAAATAATTTAAAATTTGAATTTAATTTTTTTAAAATATAAACATTATACTCCGTAGTTCAAGAGTATAAAAACAATGCTATACTCTTAAATAAATAAAAATTTGATGAGAAAAATATTTTTTTGAGCTTAAATCGTCAGAAGGTTTTGTATTTTAATTGATGAAAATATGTCGTTCAGTATTTAAAATTACTTTAAAGTAATTCACGGTCAAGTTTTTCATAAAACAGACCGTCTCTAAACTATTAATTCTATGTAACGTATGCTTTTTCGTTTTTTCAAGTCAAATTTGTGTTCACGGGCCAATATGAGTTCTTAAACTTAGATACTGACCATACCGTAAAAATATTATTTCTCTAAATTCAATAATTTCACAAATGTACCACGCAACAATGTCTTTCTGTTATACTCTTATTAATTTTTTTCTATATGTTCTAATGACAAAGAAATGACCTCAACCCCGTGAATTTTCACGGGTTAATACACTAGTAGGGGCTTAATTCCTACTGTTTGGGTACCAACAACTATATCTAAACTTGGGACTAGATCTTGTGACAGGGGTAGTCGTATCCCTAATCAAAGATACCCTAAGGTCCACTAACTAATGTAGATAGTGAAGTAGGGGTCGAACCACAAGGAGACGGGACTCAAATACTTGTTCTAAGGTCTAGACTTAAGACTACAGATCACTGTTTTTCTTGTTTGTTTAATATGCTGACAACTAATTACTAAAAGATAAATCAATAATAAAAGAGTCCAGGGTTTCAGGTTCACAATTAATGTCAATCGGGTCAGGGAGTCAACTAACAGGTCAATAATCGAACTATCTAAGGTGTAGGTCCGGTCGGTACTTCTACAAACTTTAGAACTGAACTTAACATGCGGTCGCTAAAATTAAGCTAGTCTACCCAAAATATCTTGACCTAATTAGTCCTTAACTCGGTCGGCGAAAAGTCCTAATTGTGATACTAATCAATCAATCATGGCCAGTTGTAGACACCCACATTTTACTGTCAGGTGTCTATAGTAGTTTCCGACAAACACCCGATGATGATCGGACGCAAACGTGCTTTAACGTACTCGGAAATGGGCTCAAAATCATGGATATTTAGCTTGGGCTTTTTACGGAGTACAAATTTCACAAAACCAACCTCTATACCAGGCCCAGTAGGTCGTTTCGAGTCAAATAAGACTAATTTGGGTCGAATCCGGCACCAGGGGCAAAACCGTCTTTTAGCGACCGTGTCAAACCCGGTCAAAGATATTTTCTCGAGACTTGTGGGTCATCCGTGTCACCCCACGTAACCGACTCAAGCTCGAATACTACAAAAAAATCAGCTACACAAATATTAAACAAATCCGTTTAAGGATGGAATTCGATCTCAAGTAGGAATTCCTTCCGAACATCGAATCAAATACTCGACCGAGCATAGGATACTCGGCCGAGCTCCCCATCCCAACCGAGATTCCCTTTCTTCTTCACCAAGTAACGGAATTCTCGTTCCTTTCGAATTCTTACGTTTCCTATCCAAACCGGCATTTCTTGTTGTCCAAGCAAGATACCTCTCTCAACCTTCTTTTCCTATAAATAGGACCCTTTGCATGCACATTAACAGACACAATTCCCTCACATACATACTGACACAATATTCATACACAATTCCCTCACAATTACATCGACCAACAATCTATACACCAATTATTCATACACCTCGAGACTCACACACTTTGCATCGAGAAACCGATAGTACACAAACCGAAGGAACCGGCCCCTATACCCGTCACCCTTCATGACCAAACCAAAACCACCACAACTCACCGACATTAACCCGACGCTCCCGTGCCTTAGCCACATTCCGACGAGCCCCGATCCGAGTTAACAAAAGCATGTAGGTTGAGGGTGTAATCAAACCCGGCTTCTCCTTTTTTTTCTCTTCCTTTCTCTCGTCCTTTTTTTTCGTTTTGTCGTCGTCGGTCGTCCATTTTTTAAGGGTCGTTCATCGTTTTTTATTTCTAATATCGATATTACTAAAACTATTTTCACATAACATTCTTAAAAATACGATACCGATTCGCTAGTCGAATATCGTATCAAAAGAATTACATTAATCTCGTTGATGCTAAAAATCGTTACATACTTCTTTTTACAAAATACGGCGATTTTAGCACGGAGAGAACTAACATTTTTTTTTTTTTCATTCAAACTTTTCTTTCAAAACAATTTTATAAAACGTTTTCTAAAAGTCATTCCGAATATTCGATATCGATTTCATAGTCGAATATCGAATACGACGAATATCGAAAGCATAAATCGAGTATAAACTAATTCACATTTGTACGCGATCTATCGAAATCAACGATTTTCGAAAAAAAACCCGAACCGGGACAGACCCTCACGCAAGTCGCGCCCCTCCCAGGCGACTCGCGCGGGAGTCTGAAGTCCGCGGCCCCCCCTTTTTCTTCGCTTTCTCAATTTTTCTTAAACATCGTTTTTTCTAAAAAACAATTTCTCTTTTCTTTTCGTCTTTTCTAAAATTATTCCGAATATTTGATATCGATCTCATAATCGAATATCGAATGTAACGAATGTCGAGAATATTAGGTCGGGTGCAAATTGTGCAATATTTGTACACGATTTAATAAAATCATCGCTTTTTTCAAAAAATCAATTTCGAAAACAGGCCGGGACGCGAGTCGCGCACGTCCCGGGCGAGTCGCCTACTCGAACGAGTCGCGCCTGACTCGGGCGAGTCGCCCAACCGGCTGGAACGAGACCCGTTCTTCGCTTTCATTATTTTTCAAACATCGTTTTTTGGACAAAACATCGTCTTTTTAGCGATATTTCAGATCTCGATATATTTTTACATCATTCATTGCATCTATATCTTTGATTTGATTTACAAACCGTTACTAACTTGTTTGTTCGTGTTTGTAGCAATCTCTTTTCTTTTCATTTGTTTTATTAGACTAAAACGAACCTCGCATCTAAAATACAACTTTGACGCTAATTTTAGTTGCATTAAACCGACTTAGCAACCCATCCAATTCTCGCAGGTTTAGGGAAAACAATGTTTGCATATCATTTCATCGTTCAACTAACGCGCGTATTAAAACATCAAACGATATCCTAGTAGAGGCCGCTAATGTGCGGGCGGGGTTGAGTGTCCTTCGTGGGCTTCCCAACACGTACCCTCACCCCTTACTCAGAACCTTGGTTTCCGGATGTCCGTAACCATTGGCAACGAGAGTCATTCAATGCACGATATCCGATCAAGTCGGTATCGGTATCAAAATGCAAAGGGACGAACCTAATAAACTCTGACATCGGAAATGGGCCGTATTTTGTACACGGCCCACTACGACATAGAGTGGGTTCGAACGGGCCCGAACTCCCACAAAGTTCGATGGCGACTCCAACTTCGATTTAATAAATTTCAATTCGATCCATTCTCATATGGAGATTCATTCGCCTCCCCAAACCCGCGCGTGGCCGTGTCGGGGTGGACCTATGCCATGTCCACAATTTGGCGACTCCGCTGGGGATTAACTGATGTGTGACTTACCATCGGCATCCTCGGGGTGAGACTCGAATAGAAATCGTTTGACTAGTACAATACGCGTTTTAGTTTTACGGTTCATGCATAACCCCATCTTTCCCGGGCCGGTGCTGGTGACCGACGTCCCACTATACCATTGATGTAGTCCAAATTGGATATGTCAAAAGGTGTTCATAGCAGATTCGTATGGGTTTTACAGCATGTTCTAAGCTCAATTCGACTTAGGAAGTTCGCCCCGATTCTCGAATAGGCTATGTACACTGGTATAGACCCTTATAGACTGACCAAGACTTAGCTTAAGAGCATACATGGTGTCATTATACTGTTTCCATGACTACGTGCTACTTGATCCATATCTTTTTCAAAAAACGTCATTTTCAAAAATTTGCATCCTTTTCAAAATATCCAATTTCAAAACCCCGGACATATACCGAATTTAGGACTTATGATTTTACTCAAAATAGCTCTTTTTCTAGCCGGTATTATGCCCAATTTAAAAAAACTCGAAAATATATTTTCGAACTTTCAAAACCTTCGCCTGGTCCGCATTTCCGTTTTCTTTCTCGAGAAAGAGCCGGTTCTCCCCTGATTTTTCGGGCTTTTCAAAAATCATATTTCGAAACTTCCTCTTCTTAGGACTTCCCATATTTAGTAGTGTCGGGTCGTGTCATGAGTCGTCGAAGTCTTTAGCGTCGAAACTCTGTCTATCTTACATCACGAGTTTCCTCCCTATCCCCGTCCGCCTTATTTTACTAAGGCAAGGCCCACCTGCGTAGGACATACTCCTACAAAGGTTGGCCCATTTACACAATCGAATCTAAAGTCTGGGAATGTCTCACGTGAACCTTCCTTCGAACAGGGCCCAGCCCACATGGCTGGATCCTAAGGGTGACCCACCTTTTCACAAGTCACCCGTCTAGGTGTCTTTCCGAGTCATTACCGTTTTAGTCTTCTTCTTTTTCCCTTGCTCGGGATGTACTTTTTTTAGGATTCGGGTTAAGTTGCTGATTACGCGGTGTTCTTACAGACAGGCCACCCTTCACTCGAACCATGACGAAAGAAGCCATCGATGAGTTGACAGCTTCGTTGACCCAAATCCAAGACCAATTGAGACAAATGAGGTAAGACCAGATTGCCATCGTCACTCGGCTAAGTGTCGTGGACCAAGGAACCCCCAACGCTTCGATTGAGGATGACGGACCTTTGGCCGCGTTAGCCGGCGCAGTCCGAAAGCTGCAAGAACAGGTCCACTCGACCACGAGAAACACCATCCTCACGGAAAATGCTCGTACCTATTCGCCCTTGACCGATGAACTGCTCGCTAACCTCAACTTAACGGGCTTACCAATGTTTGACGGGACTGAAGACCCGGTACTCCATATCCGGGCCTTCAAGGATTTTATGGCTGTTAAGGGGGTCAAATCGACCATGTTCAAGCATCTCTTTGCTTCCTCTCTGGAAAATCACCCGAAAGCCTGGTACTACAGGCTTGATCCCAAGAAATACAAAACCTGGAACGATGTCGCAATGGAATTCGCGCGAAATTACGCGGATAACGCTGAGATCTAGACTACCATGCGTACTCTGGAGGTTATGGCCCAAGAGCCTAAGGAAGGTTTCACTAAATACCATCAAAGATGGAGGGCTGAAAGTGTAAAGCTGGTAGACAAGCCCAGCGAAAAGGTGCTAGTGGAGGCCTTTGTCAAAACCCTCTTCCCCTCTTACCGGATCCATCTCCGGTACGCCATCATACCCAATTTCGCCACTTTGACTGAGATGGGTACAAGAATTGAAGACGATCTAAGGTTAGAGAGCCTTACTAAGGCCTCTGCCAAGGGGTATCAAGGAGCCAGTTCATCCTCCAGCAAGCCCGCAACTACGACTGCGGCCCGAAGCATATTTGACGAGGTTAACTCATTAGACACCTCGACAAAAAAGAATACTCCAAACCGGGTATTCACTGACATAGGAACAACCTATGCTAATGCCTTACAAAGGCTGTCTTCAAAAGGCCTAATCCAACCGATAGGCCCAATCCCGGAAGTTCCCGTCGAAAAGCGATCCAAAAGCTACAATATTCAAGCCTATTGCCACTATCACCAAGGCAACGGGCACGACACTAAGAAATGCTGGAAGTTGAAGCATCTCATTCAGGATTTGATCGAAAGTGGGAAGATACCACTACCCAGTGATAAGCCGAGTAACAAAAATAATCCCCTTGCTACTCACGCCATCTTTACTGGAGAAGTAGTCGACTGCTCTCATCTCATTTCCCCTTTCATTTCCCAAATCAATGGGATATGGAATGACGATGAAGATGATGTTTACTTGGCCAAGGGGGAAGTTGTCCCCGTCACCGTCAAAGAAATCCGGAAAGCTAAAGCCAGAGCCTTGGCCGGCACACACACCATCACGGCCGGTCTCCCCACTCCAGGAACCGTCACTGAACCTTCCAGGACGGAACTCACTCCCGAGGAACCTAACGCTGACACGGCCTTAGTCAGACAACTGAAGAGGGTCCGAACTGATCTTACTATATGGCAGCTTTTGGTTAGTTCTCAGGAGCATCGGGCGGCACTTACTAAGGCTCTTGATGAAATCAAGGTTGACTCATCGGTTACCCCCACAGAAATGGTAGCCGCTATTTTGCCTCACCTCAAAGGCAAGTCCAAATGAGAAGGCCCACTTATCACTTTCTCCGAGTCCGACCTCCCACCGTTTGGGGTCACCCATAACTTGGCCCTATATATCACGGTAATCTGCCGGAATAAATATCTCCCAATGACCCTAATTGATGATGGGTCCGCAGTAAACGTCCTTTCCTTGAGGACAACTAAAGCCCTCGGCATTACCGAGGCTGACTACCTTCCTACTGCACAAACTATCCAGGCTTTCGATGGAGCCCAAAATCAATTACTGGTGCCGTTAAGCTAACAATCATAACGGGCCCGATCGAAAAGGAGTTAGAATTTCAGGTGATCGATGTCACCTCATCTTTCAATCTGCTACTTTGAAGGCCCTGGATACACGCGGTCAAAGCCGTGTCTTCCACCCTTCACAGAAAGGTCAAACTACCTTTACAAGATGGGATCGTTACTCTTGAAGCTACCCCCATAACCGTGTCAAGCTGCAACACGGCAGGCTCAACCGACCCGCGAGGTTTTAACTTTGTGGGAATGATCGAGGAAGAATATCTTTTCCGGCCATATTTCACCACTAGCATCGACACGATGCTACAAAATTTGGGTTACCTGCCTGGAGCTACCTCGAGACCTGGCCTCCCAGCCGGCAAGATCATCGAGGTCTTAACCAATGAAGAGTTAAGATTCGGCTTGGGGTATGCTATAACCCCGGAAAACGTGGTTCAGGCCGGTATTCAGAAGGCCATCAACATCTTCAAGGGTACCTACTTGGGCCCTTACAGTCCAAGACTGACTGATTACTTCGTCACTCCAGTGTTCGGAGCTGTTCAAGTGGGCCTCTATCAGCCTACCATCTCATATCCCGAGACCAAATTGGCTCGGGAATGCAACTTCATCCCGGATGACATCTTTGCCCTTATCCAGTCCGAATCAAAGGAGGACACAAATAATACTAAGCCCGTCCTGGGACTCCTATTCGGGGAAGACAAGGTCGTCCCAACCCCTAAACAGGAGCTAGTCAACTTGATCCTCCGCAGCAGCAGGTTCGATCCCACCAAGCTGATCTCCGAAGTAGGTGCTGTCACTGGGAAGAGAGCTTGGAGGAAGACAACTAAGTGGACCGACAGTCAGGGTCGAGTCTACAAGCTAACTACTGGTGAAGGGGATATGCAAGGCGCTGAGTCCGAGTCCGAGTCAGAGTCAGAGTCAGAGTCGGAGTCTGAGTCCAAGTCTAGAGGGTCCAGTAATAGGATCGAGTCTGTAACCCCTCTCCCTTCTTTAGTCACACCATTGGGAGCCTCAGAGTCTGTCCCGAGGGCTCTCCCTATCCCGCCTCTGACCAACGATCAGATGGCCGCTCTCTTTGAGCTGTTTTCAAAATTCTCTATCAATAATAACGATAACCATTCTGCTTACGACTTGTCTTATTTTCAAAACATTTTCAAAAATTTCATTTGCAATGACATTGAGAAACCCAACGAACAGGTACCGCTGCCTCCGCATCTAATCGAGCAACTCGAACAAAGGGAGTCCCGAAATCCGGTAATCGAAGAAACCGATTCCATCAACGTAGGAACCCCTTTAGAACCTCAGATGCTTAAGTTGGGCTTATCTCTAGATCCTGAGGAGAAATAACAATTCACAGATCTCCTCCAAGAATTCAAAGATGTCTTCGCATGGTCCTACAAGGACATGCCCGGAATAGACCGGGAGATAGCTGAACACCGAATACCCATCAAAGACGGGTATAAGCCGGTAAAACAGAAACTCCGAAGAATGAGGCCCAAATGGTCTCTCAAAGTCAAGGAGAAAGTCGATAAACAATTCAAAACGGGCTTTATTCAAGTGTCTGAATATCCAGACTGGGTTGCAAACATAGTGCCGGTACCCAAAAAAGATGGCAAAGTCCGGGTATGTGTAGACTTTCGAGACCTTAATAAGGCCAGCCCAAAAGACGATTTTCCATTACCACACATCGACATACTGGTGGATAATACGCCGATCGTGCCCTTCTATCATTCATGACGGGTATGCCGGATACAATCAGATCAAAATGACGGAGGAAGACATGAGTAAGACCACCTTCATCACACCTTGGGGTACTTACTGCTATACTGTGATGCCATTCGGGCTTATCAACGCCGGTGCCACTTATCAACGTACCGCCACCACTTTATTGCATGACATGATGCATAAGGAAGTGGAGGTCTACGTGGACAACATGATCGTCAAATCCAAGGACCGAAACGGGCACATTGCGGCCCTAAGAAAGTTCTTTACCCGACTACGCAAATACATTATGAGGCTAAACCCTCAGAAATGCAGCTTCGGAGTCACATCGGGCAAGCTACTGGGCCACATTGTCAGCCAGCGCGGCATCGAAGTTGACCCAGCAAAGATCAAGGCCATTACCGAGATGCAACCAACCAAACCCGAAAAGGAGATAAGGGGATTTCTCGGGAAAGTCCAATATATCAGCCGGTTCATTTCGAAGCTAACCATGGTATGTGAACCCATTTTCAAGAAACTGAAGATAGGAGAACGGACACTATGGGACGACAAATGTCAGATGGCCTTCGATAAAATCAAGGAGATCCTATCTTCTCCACCGGTGCTAATGCCACCTCAGCATGGTTTGCCTCTGTCGTTATACCTAACAACGACCGAGACTACCATGGGCGCTATGCTAGCCCAAACGGTCGATTCAGAAGAACGGGCTATTTACTATATCAGTAAAAAGTTCTTGGAATACGAATGCAAGTATACGATGCTCGAAAAGACGTGCTTAGCTTTAGTTTGGGCCACTAAAAAGCTCTGACACTACATGCTTAGCCACGAGGTACATGTGCTATCCAAAATGGATCAAATCAAGTACCTATTCGAGAAGCCCATCCTCAACGGCCGTATATCCAGATGGACTTTAATGCTAGCTGAGTTCGATCTCAAGTTCGTGCCGTTAAAAGCCATCAAAGGCCGAGTAGTCGTGGAATTTCTTGCCGATAGTCCGGTGTCCGAGGAAGGACACACCGATACTTGGGACTTCCCAGATGAAGACATATTCCATACTGACACCGAAACATGGGATTTATATTTTGATGGGGCGTCCAACTTTCGAGGGTTTGGTGTCGGTATTTTACTGATCTCGCCACAAGGGGAACACACCCCGTTATTCATCAAGCTGGATTTTGACGTGACTAACAACGCAGCCGAGTATGAAGCGTACATTCATGGGCTGCAAGCCGCTGCTGATTTAGGAGTAACAAATCTCTGGGTCCACGGTGACTCATCTTTAGTCATTAATCAAGCCCTAAAAAAATGGAAGACTCGGAACGCAAATCTCGTGGCTTACCAAGCGCGAGTAAGGGTTCTCGAAAAACAATTCCAGAAAGTACAATACATCTATCTACCTCGGAAGAAAATCAGTTTGCAGATGCTCTTTCAAAATTAGCATCTTTATTGAATATCCCAGCGCATCTAACCAACATGCCTATCTACGTCGAAAGACGATCCGAGCCGGCATATATCCATGCTATTCAAGATATCGAAATAACCGATCCAGAACCTTGGTACCAGGCTATTCTAACCTACTTAACATTAGGAGAATATCCTCCGGGAGCTGAAAATCGGGCCAAGAAAGCCCTGCGAAGATGGACAACCCAGTTCATCCGCACGGACGATGGACAGTTATATAAGAAGACAGCACATGGGGCTCTACTCCTATGCATTGACAAAACGCGAGCCGAAAGAGTCATGGCTGAGGTACATGATGGTGAAAATGGCCCTCATATGAATGCCCATATGCTAGCCCGGGAAATCACGAGACTCGGCTATTATTGGAATAGCATGGAAACTGACTGTCAGTTATATGTCAAACACTGCCATAACTGTCAGATTTTCGCCAATGTACAACATATGCCTTCATCCCTATTATATATAATGACATCACCGTGGCCATTCTTAACATGGGGAATTGATATAATCGGGAAAGTGAACCCTTCCGGGACAGGGGGTCACTGCTTCATTTTAGTGGCTATTGACTATTTCACCAAATGGGTCGAAGCCGAGTCATACTGTATCTTGAATGCCAAGCATGTGGCTAAGTTCATCCAAAACAAAATTATATGTCGATACGGGATTCCGCACGAGTTCATCAATGATCACGGGACCCATTTTCAAGCTGAAACCGCCACTTTGCTGGAAAAGTATAAGATTCAAAGACATACGTCTTCGCCTTACCGTCCCCAAACGAATGGAGCGGTAGAGGCAGCTAATAAAACAATTGTCACCATACTTAAAAAGATGGCTGAGAATTACCGAGACTGGCCCGACAAAATTCCTTTTGCCTTGTGGGGATATCGAACATCAATTCAAAATGCAACCGGAGCAACTCCATACTATCTGACATATGGAATGAAAGCGGTCCAGCCAGTCGAGCTAGAAGTACCATCCCTCAGAATTCTACTCGAGAGTCAGGTACCTGAAGCAGATTGGGTCCAAGCCCGATATGACTCGCTAGTCCTCTTGGACGAACGGCGATCTCGGGCCCTGAATAATATTCAGATATATCCAAAAAAGGATCCAACGAGCTTTTAACAAAAGGGTTAGGAAATATCAAAGAGGGCGATCTAGTCCTAAAATCCGTTCGAGCTTTGCTACCAGTTGACCCAAGGGGAAAATTTAAACCCAATTGGGCTGAGCCATATCTAGTGAAAAAAATCCTTTCGGGAGGAGCAATAATGCTAACAGACTTGGACGGAAACGAATTCATCAACCCAACCAACTTGGACCAGTTGAAGCGTTACTACCCTTAAACCCTACCTCAATGTTATTAGCAAAAAGTTTGTAAAAAATTGACTTTTTCCAAATTTTAAGCAAGTCAATAAGTTAGGATTACTTATTGTGGACATGACATAGGTCCACCCCGACGCGGCCACACGCGGGTTTGGGGAGGTGAATGAATCTCCATATGAGAATGGATAGAATTGAAATTTAAATCGAAGTGGAGTCGCCACCGAACTTTGTGGGAGTTTGGGTCTGTTCGAACCCACTCTATGTCGTAGTGGGCCGTGTACAAAATACGGCCCATTTCCGATGTCAGAGTTTATTGGGCTCGTTCCTTTGCATTGCGATACCGATACCGTCACTACCGGTTATCATGTATTGAATGACTCTCGTGCGCCAACGGTTTCAGGCATCCGGAAACCAAGGTTCTGAGTAAAGGGTGAGGGTACGTGTTGGGAAGCCCACGAAGGACACCCAACCCCGCCCGCACATTGGCGGCCTCTACTAAGATAACGAAAGACTTTCTAATACGCGCGCTAGTTGAACGGGAAGATGTTATGCAAACAGTATTTTCCCTAAACATGTGATAGAATTGAAAGGGTTTCTATGTCGATTTAATGCAATTAATTTTAACGTCAAAGTTGAATTTTAGCATGTGGGTTCATTTTAGTACAATAAAATAAACACAATAGATCAACAAGAAAAAGCAAACGGTTTGCGAAAAATATAGAATGAAATGGGATAATGTAAATATGCTGATGCATGGTTTGAAAGAATGATGTTTCACGTGATAGATTAGGCACGTGTTTGACCTAAGTCATACAAAACGGTTAACGAGACTTGAATGCTATTGTAGGACTCACGGCTTTGTCGTGATAAGGGGCCACTCGACCGAGTCATTGAGGGACTCGACCGAGTGGACCTCTGAAAAGCGTTCTGTCCAGGTTTTGGGACCCCACTCGATCGAGTTATTGACCAACTCGACCGAGTACGTTGCCACTCGACCGAGCCACTGTGAGACTCGACCGAGTGGAGGTCGAAAAGACATTCTGTTTCGGCTTTTGTGATGTCACTCGATCGAGTGGCATAGGCACTCGGTCGAGTGGCACCTGTACGAACCAGGTTCGTTTGCAATTTTGTTATCGATTTCGAAATTGCTTTTGATTTTGATGACTTGATGAATTGGGCATAAATATTATGGAATTTATACTCGATTCTAAACTTGAATACTCGTTGTATCCCATATTCGATTATTGAATCGATATGGAATACTAGAGCGAGATAAAGAGAAGTTGCTATAAGTCGTTTAAAGTCGACCAAAACGATATGAGTTTTCCTCCGCGTTCATAGTGTCATAATTCTAACGAATTTAACGACATCTACGTTAGCTTCAACGAAAAATCGAATTGGTTAACTTGTTTGACTAGATCGTTGGATTCGACATCCAATAAGGAATTGGTATCGAATTTAATAGATCGACACTTTGCTTAAATTGAAAGACGTGATTCCCTCCGCATCCCGACGTCATAATTAATTCTTGCGAATTGTTTGACGTCGGATCCGCATCAACGTGTTTCCACCTTTATTGAAAGATGCTCGATGTGAAAGATAGTTTATAGTTGATGAGAATTGCGATAACGACGATAAAAAAAAAATTAAAGTTGATGTTAATTCGTCTCAACAATCAGGCAATCGGGGTGATGGGATAAGCGACCGACAACGCTGTGTGCATCATACTTGTATATTCGGGTTTCCTTATCCCATCATCGCTCATGCTCGACACGAATCGACGAATACTTTAATGTTTTATACTAGTTATATTATCGATATTATGACACGAATAAAATAAACAAGGAAACAACGACAATGACGATAGACGACATGACGCGAGAAAAAGGAGAAGGGAGAAGAGCGGAAATTGTCACCCTCAACCTACATGTTTCTTATGCTCGGACGGGACTCGTGGTGGTGACTTGCACGGGAGTTTCGAGTATGTAGGATGAGTTGTGGTGGTAGGGTTTCGATTCCTAAAGCTAGGTTTAGGGTTTGAGTATTGTAGAATTAGGGCTTGAGTTTGATGTTGATTATGGTTTTTTGAAGATGATCAAAGTTGCCAAAAAAGATGATTGAAAGGTTGTGCATGGGGGGTGTTTATATAGGCTAAGCCTAGGACCCCGGTTAGGGTTACTCGACCGAGTAACCAGCTGACTCGGTCGAGTGGCCCAATGTGCCCGCCGTCGGGCCAGAAACAGGCCCACTGGATCGAGTGGGTTGAGCACTCGATCGAGTGGCTCAGTTGGATCGAGTGGTCCGGGTTTTTGGACCTTGACTTTGGATGTTTGATGGGTTTTTGTATTTGAATTGGACTTTTGTGTTTGAATGGCTGTTTTGTATGTTTCGGGAACGACTTGGACCGGAGTTGACCCAATCGCTAAAAGTTGGTTTTATTTTCGCTGTCGGCTTTGGCCCAAATTAGTCTTGTTTGACTCGGAACGGTCCACTAGGCCTGGATTTGAGGTCCGTTTTGTGAGATTTGTACTTCATAAGTGCTTAAGCCAACGACTAATGGTTTTGAGCCCATATCCGAGCGCGTAGAAACACGTTAGCGTCCAATCATCATCGGGTGTTTTTTGGAAACTGCTATAGACACCTGGCAGTCAAAATGCGGGTGTCTACAGAGCCCCCACTCTGACTGAGGCTTGGACAAGGCGAGAGTCAGAGTAGCCACCAGGCCAATCGAGGATTGAAACCTGGCGGACTTCCGGTCGGGTCGTTTATAGTCCATTAGACTCGCGTGAAGGGCTCGCCAGCCATAAGCTAGAAGTCATACCTGAGCTGATGTCGATAACTCCGTGGGGAATTGGACTTGTCGCATAAGTCCTGGGTGCGCCTGTATGTAGGCTCATCCCGTGTTATTCCGGGGAAATGCCACCTAGGGCCTTCCGCTGGGGAGGTAAAGTGGGTTGTATGTTCCTGCTTGAGTCGTACCTGTATAAGTCACATAAAATCCGCATGCAACACGTAGGTAGAAAAATGACTCGCGCTGGGGAAAATGATTTTTTGAAATTTTTGAAAGTTTTGAAAATTTTGAAATTTTGAAATTTGTTTGAAATTTTGACTCCTAAAGAACTTTAGGAAAGTTCGGGATGAATATTTTGTGCTAGTATCGGGACTAGGCTTGTGGGTTGATTCCTTTTGTAATTAGGAAACCTTTGTTCAAGGCAAGATATGGAAAGAGTGTTATAGAATCAATACTATAAATACCCCACCCTTGTCATTGGTTTTCCTCATAATCCCATTACAATTCCTCCCTTCTCAAAAGAAAGTTCCTTATTCCTTTCGAGCAAGAAGATAGCCATGGGAATCGACAGGCTGACTGTGATGCTGCAGGAGTGGTCCCGACGTTTCAGGGACACAAACAGGGTGGTTCTTAATCAGACGGGTATTACTCAGCTATACCCGTTCCGCCAGATGCAGGTTGATCGCTACTTTCTGGACGCGTGCTTGTCTTATTTGGACAACATATATCATGTCTTTGCCTTTCCTCGAGGAGAAGTTTGTCCCTTGCCCGAGGAGATCGCTGCAATAGGAGGGTGGAATCCGATACTTCGTCCTGCCATCCCGTACTCGATCTACGACCCAAGGAGGAAGTTTCGAGAATTTCTAGGGCTTTCTCACAACGAGGTGTCCCGAATGATGGAGGGTGATAATATTTCTCTGATCGACTTGGCTGAGAAATTTATGAATCCTCTCGATGTCCGGGTCAGAGCGGCTTACAGCCGTAGGGCTTTTTCTTTCTGCATGCTCCATGTTTATGCTTTTGAAGGTCACATGGATTTGCTATCATCCATGGGAAACGTCCGTCTTTTTACCGTGGTGGATTTGATGGAGACTGAACACAGCCCGGCTTGGCTGATCACGGGTGAAATCATCCAAGGATTGGATAATCGCAAGAGGGATTCTTCTGTTCGTCTCACCAGGAGCACCTATTTGCTGCAAGTATGTCGGATTTTTATTATTTTCCAACTCCTCGATTTTTGATTAATTTTTTTTCGATTCTCTTGCTGCAGTGGGCACTCGATCGAGTGCCTTCGTAAAAACCTCCTGATCTGCTCTCAGAGGTACCACTCGATCGAGTGTCCCAGGCACTCGACCGAGTGCCCTTAGGCGGACGCCTATTTTGCCTCGGGAACTCATGTTTTTGTTTCTTTTTTCAGATTTGGCTATATGAGAGGCTATCAGTGATAGATCCTCCTCTTGATGTGAGCAACTACCGTCATAACCAGGTGATGATGAGGAGGCGGGCCATTGACTTTTCTCGTCAGATTACGCAGAAGTACTGGGACGAGGTGTTGTCTTTTCACAGTGTCCCGTTAATTCGATGGGTAGTACCATGGTGGCCCATCTATCTTTGGAGTGGCTTGGACCCGAGGGACAGAGCCCGCTATCAGGTAATCCTATCTTTGAGGCAGATGGTTCATCTCTACCCGGATCGCATACTAAGGCAGTATGGATGGACCCAACGAATTCCAGAAGTTGAAGCAGTTGTGAGTGACCCAACCCAACTGACTTATGTGATGTGTGATACCTGGATGCAAAGGTGGTACACACGGCATACTTGGCCTATTCCTAAATCTCGCCACTCGACCTGAGTTTCAGGTTCATATGTAAAGTGGACTAAAGAAGGTGATGCCAAAGCCCGAGCCGCTCTGAAGGTTGATGAAGCTTTCGACCTGCTGCGAAGGGAGCAAGCTAAAGACAACAAGGGATTCTTTGATGAAGGTGACACCCCGGCTACTATGGTCCGATTAATGTCAGGTCAAAAGAAGACCAAGGCTCAAGCTAGAGGGTCCGGTGCTAAAGGTGCTTGGGGGAAAGTGAGCCCCCAGACTGACTTGGAGAGGAGATTGGGCCCAAAACTAGCCGTGCAGGACCGACTTAGCCCACGGGATAGACTACCCGAGCATGTGCGGGCTCGACTTGGGCCGAAGACTGTGGCAGAAGACCCATTGTCAAAGAAATGGGTTCGAGCTAAGGAGGTTCCCCTTGTAATTCGGGAACGCTCACCCTCGCCCCGGCGTCCCCGGGCTCCACGCGACCCAAAGGACAAAGGAAAGGGCAAGATGCCGGGATATTAGCCTCCTTTGTTTTATTATTTAGATATTATTACTATTTTTTGGTGCGATTTCTTTTGGGTGTTTGCCGTTTTGGCATTTTTTTTTTGTATTTCCCGAGTTTATCGGTTTTTAATAAAGACGTATTAATGAATACCGTTCCCGTCTTTTCGTTTATTGCAATGGTTGTACCCTTTTGAGGGGTTGCCTATTGTAGACACCCACATTTTGACCGCCAGGTGTCTATAGTAGTTCCCGCCAAACACCCGATGATGATTGGACGTAAACGTGTTTTGATAGACTCGGAAATGGGCTTGTAATCATGGACATTTGGTTTAGACTTATTACGGAGTACAAATATTACAAAACCAACCTCAAATCCAGGCCCAGTGGGTCGTTTCGAGTCAAATAAGACAAATTTGGGTCGATTCCGACACCAGGGGTAAAACCGTCTTTTAGCGACCGAGTCGAAACCCGGTCAAAGATATTTTTTCCGAAACCCGCGAGCCAACCGTGACACTACACGTCCGGTTCGGACTCAAACACTACAAAATATCAGCTTCAATAAACATTAAACAATTCCGTTAAAGGTAGAATTTGTTCTCGAGTGGAATTCTATCCGAAAACCGAAACAATTCACAAACCGAGCTTAAATACTCGGTTTAGGCATCCCATTCAGCCGAGATTTCCTTGCTTCCTTCCCAAGCAACGGACTTCTCGTTCCCTTCAACTTCTTACAATCCTATCCAAACCGGTATTTCTTGTCACACAAGCAAGACTACCTCGACTCCTATAAATAGGACCTCTTGTCCAACACAAGAGGACACGTTTTGACACGCAAAAAACACACGATTTAACACGGTTTTTACAGCCAAAATACACACATCCTTCATCTTCGATATCTAGCAAATCCCGACACCTTCCCAAAAAAGCCTCGAAGCCCCGAGAAACCGTTCCATTACACGACTAAACCACACACCTTAACTCATCCCGCATCATCTCGACGCTCCCAAGTTTAAACCACTTTCCGACGAGCCTTATCCCGAGAAAACAAAGCATGTATGTTGAGGGTGTAAATCAAACCCGATTCTTCTCTCTTCTCTCTTCCTTTCTCTCGTTTTTTTTCGGTCGTGTCTTTAGTCCATCTTTTTTAATACGGGTCGTTCGTCGCATATCTATTATTCCTAATATCGATACTACGAAAAACTATTTTCTATACAACGTTCTTAAAATACGATATCGGTTCTCTAATCGAATATCGTATTAAACAAGAACAAAATTAATTATTTCTCGTTGATGCTAAATAAAATCGTTACATCTTTTTTTTAAACAAAATTCGACGATTTTATACGCGGAGATAATTAACATCTTTTTCGTTCAAAATTCTTTTTTTAAACTTTTCGTTCAAAAACAAACTCTTTTCAAAACTTTTCTAAAAAATCATTCCGAGTATTCGATATCGATTTCATAATCGAATATCGGATACAACGAATATCGAAAGCATAGATCGAGTATAAATTAATTCATATTTATACGCGATCTATCGAAATTAACAATTTCTCGAAAAACGGAATCGGGACAGCAGACCGTGCGAGCCGCGCCACTCTCAGGCGACTCGCACGGCGGGCTGAATCCACGGCCCTTTTCTTCTTCGTTTTCCTCGATTTTTTCTTAAACATCGCTTTTTCTACAAAACGATTTTTCCTAAAACTTTTTTATCCATTCCGACTATTCGATATCGATTTCATAATCGAATATCGAATACGACGAATATCAAAAATATGAATCGGGTATAAATTAATCCATATTTGTACGCGTTTTATAAACGATTTTCGACAAAATAAAAAAACTCGAATAGACCGCCACGCGAGTCGCGCGCCTGTCAGGCGACTCGCGCAGCAGCCTGGTTCGCCGGGTCTCTTTTTTTCGTTTCCTCGCTTTTCTATTTTTTATTCTTTTCGAATCTTACATAGAAAGCGACTTTCGCGACATATTTCGATAAATACTTTTTCTTTGACCTCGGTCAACGCGTGCTAATCCATCACGTGACATAAATCTTTTAAAAATCATGCATATTATTTATTTGCGTCTTTATTCGATTTATTTATCGTTACTAACTCGTTTTCTCGTGTTTGTAGCAATTTATTTTCATATTTTGTTTTTATCATTTTATTAGACTAAAACGAAATTCACATGCTAAAATAACTTTGACGTTATTAGTTTAAGAGTAAATTAAAAATTACTCCCTTTTAAAATACCAATTTTAAAAGTTACTCCCTTTTGAAATTTTTGTTAAAAATAACTCCCAAAATCTATCAAAAATTCAAAATTTGCTCCCAAATGTATTTTTAGGACGAAAATGCCCTTGGCTAGAAGGCGAGGTGAAGTAATATGGCATAAAAAAGTTAGGGGCATTTTCGTCCAAAAATTATATTTTGGAGTAATTTTTGAACTTTTGATAGATTTTGGGAGTTATTTTTAACAAAAATTTCAAAAGGGAGTAAATTTTAAAATTGGTATTTTAAAAGGGAGTAATTTTTAATTTACTCTTAGTTTAATATGCATTAAACGACTTAGCAACCCATTTATTTATTTTTCTTGCGTGACTTAGGAAAATAATGTTTGCATATCATTCAACCGTCGAACCAACGCGTGTACTAAAAAATGAACGATATCTTAGTAAAGGCCGCTAAGTGCGGGCGGGGTTGGGTGTTCTCAATGAACTTCCCAACACGTACCGGGTCAAGAACCTCCTTTCTGCTTACCGGGTCCATCTCCGGTATGCCATCATACCTAGCTTCGCGGTCCTAACTGAAATGGGAACAAGAATCGAAGATGATTTAAGGTTGGAAAGCCTCACTAAGGCCTCCACCAAGGGATACCAAGGGGCCAGCTCATCAACAAGCAAGCCCACAAATGTTGCTGCCACTCGTAGCATTTTTGACGAGGTAAACGCACTTGATACCTCGTCCCAGAAGAATACCACACCCCGGGTATTCACCGACATAGGCACCACCTATGAAAATGCCCTGCAGAGGCTATCATCAAAAGGCCTGATCATCCCGATAGGCCCAACACCTGATCTCCCGGTCGAACGACGCTCCAAGGCCTACAACCTCCAGGCCTACTGTCACTACCATCGTGGTAAGGGACACGACACTGAGAAATGTTGGAAGCTAAAGCACCTTATCCAAGATCTCATCGAGAACGGGAAGATCCCTTTGCCCGGGGGTAAACCCAACAACAAGGATAACCCGTTAGCCACTCACGCCATCTTCTCCGGGGAAATAATGGATTGCTCACACCTCATTTCTCCATTTGTCCCGCAAATAAACGGGATCCGGTGCGACGATGAAGACGACGTCTATCTCACCAAAGGGGAAGCTGTCCCCATCACGCCTGAGAAGATTCAGAAGGTTAAGTCCAAAGTCTTAGCCACTAGTCAAGCCCTCATCATCGCCGAGCCACTTAGGGTCGAGCCCGCCCCAGAAGAGCCAACTACTGAAAAGACTCTTGTAAAACAGCTAAACAGGACTCGAGTTGACCTCTCTATATGGCAACTCCAAGTTAGCTCCCAAGAACATCGAGAGGCACTCACTAAGGCCCTCGATCAAGTCAAAATCGACTCTATGGCTACTCCAACTGAAATGGTAGCCACGGTTCTGCCCCATTTAAAGGGGAGATCCATAGAGGAAGGCCCACTAATTACCTTCTCCAACGCTGATCTACCACCATTTGGGCCAGCCCACAACATGGCCCTCTACATCACGGTCATCTGCCGTGGAAAGTACCTACCCATGACCCTAATTGACGACGGGTCAGCAGTCAATGTCCTTCCCTTGAGGACCGCCAAAGCCCTCGGCATCACCGAGGCCGACTACATTCCCACAGCTCAAACCATTCAGGCTTTTGACGGAAGCCCAAAGTCAGTAGCCGGAGCCACAAAACTGACTATCATAACAGGCCCGATAGAAAAGGAGCTGGAATTTCAAGTGATCGACGTGACTTCCTCCTTCAACCTTCTTTTGGGAAGACCTTGGATCCACGCAACCAGGGCTGTGTCCTCCACCTTGCATCCGAAAATCAAGCTACCTTTGCACGACACCGTCATCACTCTAGAAGCCACGCCTATGACTGTGGCTAACTGCAACACCTCGGGCCGCACCGATCTCTGGGGGTTCGATTTCGTAGGGGCCATCGAAGAAGATCATCTCTTCCGTCCTTAATTCATGGTTCGCCTTGACCGAATGTTGCAAAATCTGGGCTTTCTACCGAGGGTTACATCAAGGCCCGATCTCTCTGCAGGAAAAATCCTCGAAGTTCTGGACAATGGGAGGACTCAAACAGGCTTGGGCTACTCCCTAACCCCGGAAAACATGGGCCAAACCGGAGCCGGCAAGATTATCTTTGTCACTCCAGTGTTCGAGACTGTCCAAACTGGCCTATATCGGCCCATCACCACGCGCCCTGGGACCCACTTGGCCCAGGACTGCAACTACATACCGGATGACATCTTCGCTCTTATCCAGTCCGAAGATGCTAAGAATGCTGAGCCCGCGCTAGGGCTACTTTTCGGAGAGGAACTCACGACCCCAACACCAATGGAAGAGTTGGTCAGCCTCATTCTCCGTAGCCGCACCTTTGATCCATCTAAGCTGATCTCAGAGGTCGGGTCCGGGACCGGAAGCAGAGCCTGGAGGAAGACTGTCAAATGGACTGACAGTCAAGGAAGGACTTACAAGCTGATCACAGGGGAAGGAGAAATGCCAGAATCTGAGTCTGAGTCTGAGTCGGAGTCCGAGTCAGAGTCTAAGATTGAGTCTAGTGAGTCCGGTGCTAGGGTCAGTCCTGTAACTTCCCCTCTCCCTTTAGCTACTCCTGGTGCCTCGGGGTCTGTCCCGGGCACCCTTCTTATCCCGCCACTGACTAGTGATCAGATGGCAGCTCTCTTCGAGCTATTTTCCCAATTCATGATCAATAATAACAACCGTTCTGCTTATGACTTGTCTCATTTTCAAAACTTTCTCAATTCCAAAAATATTATGTGCAATGACATTGAGAAACCCGACGAATAGGTATCCTTATCTCCACATCTGATCGAGCAACTAGAGCAAAGGGAATCCCGCAATCCGGTAATCGAAGAAACCGAATCCATCAACGTGGGAACAACCTTAGAACCTCAGATGCTTAAGATAGGATTATCCTTAGATTCCGAGGAGAAACAACAATTCATAGTTCTCCTTCAAGAATTCAAAGACGTCTTCGCATGGTCCTACAAGGACATGCCGGGGATCGATCGCGAAATAGTCGAGCACCATATACCGATCAAGGAAGGGTTCAAGCCGGTTAAACAAAAACTCCGACGCATGAGGCCCGAATGGTCTCTCAAAGTCAAAGAGGAAGTCGACAAACAATTCAAGGCTGGGTTCATACGAGTCTCCGAGTATCCAGATTGGGTTGCAAACATTATACCAGTCCCTAAGAAAGACGGTAAGGTACGTGTCTGTGTTGACTTTCGGGATCTTAACAAGGCGAGCCCGAAAGACGATTTCCCGTTACCACACATCGATATACTGGTGGATAACACAGCTGACCATGCCCTCCTATCATTTATGGACGGGTATGCAGGGTATAACCAGATAAAAATGGCAGAGGAGGATATGGATAAGACAACCTTCATTACACCTTGGGGTACTTATTGCTATACTGTTATGCCATTTGGTCTCATCAATGCCGGGGCCACCTATCAACGAACCGCCACAACTTTATTACATGACATGATGCATAAAGAATTGGAATTTGTGGACATGACATAGGTCCACCCCGACGCGGCCACGCGCGGGTTTGGGTAGGCGAATGAATCTCCATATGAGAATGGATCGAATTGAAATTTAGGTCTATGTGGAGTCGCCACCGAATTTTGTGGTTATTCGGAACCATTCGAGCCCACTCTATGTCGTAGTGGTCCGTATACAAAATACGGCCCATTTCCGATGTCAGAGTTTATTGGGCTCGTCCCTTTGCATTTGATACCAATACCGACATTATCGGATATTGTGTATTGAATGACTCTCGTGCGCCAACGGTTTCGGGCATCCGGAAACCGAGGTTCTGAGTAAGGGGTGAGGGTACGTGTTGGGAAGCCCACTAAGGACACCCAACCCCGCCCGCACATTAGCGGCCTCTACTAAGAATTCGAATGACTTACAATACGCGCGCTAGTTAAACGGGAAAAATGCTTATGCAAACATTGTTTTCCTAGGCATGTGAATTGAATTGAAAGGGTTTCTAAGTCGATTTAATGCAATTAATTCTACGTCAAAGTGGAATTTAGTATGCGGGTTCATTTAGTAAAATAAACGAACAAGAATTAAATTGACAAAAGAAACAACAAACGCGTTAGTAACGATGTAATGACATAACGAATAATAACGGTTTGTGCAAATATTGAATTGAATTGAGAAGATGCAAATATGACGATGCACGGTTTGAAAAGATAGTATACACGTGATTAATTAGACACGTGTTGACCTAAATCATAAAATACTATCGAATTTGAAAAGAAGGATGTACGACTCATGTTTTGGTCGTTATGAGGTCACTCGATCGAGTGGTCGATAGACTCGATCGAGTAGACCCTGAAAAGAGGTTCCTGTTTCGCGTTTTAGACTATACTCGGCCGAGTTATTGACTAACTCGGTCGAGTACACAGCCACTCGACCGAGTCACTGTGAGACTCGATCGAGTGGGGGTCGTGAAAAACATTCTGATTCGGCTTTGGGGTGCCACTCGACCGAGTGGGCTAGGCACTCGGTCGAGTGCCCCCTGTACGAATCGTAGTTCGCTTGCAAATTGAATTGATTTAGAGATTGCTTTTGATTTTCGATAATTCGATGGTTTTACCGAATTGAGCATAAATATTGCATGACTTATGCTCGATTCGGGTTTTTCGTAAATCATAGATTTGATTGAACCGAATATAAATATTGTTTGAATTTATACCCGATTCTAAATTTGAATGCTCGTCGTATCCCATATTCGATTATTGAATCGATATGGAATACTAGAGCGGAAAAAATAAAGAAAATTGATTTGAGTCGTTTTAAATTAATTATCGTGATATGAACAAATCGCGTTAGTTAATTCATATGACTTGATTGTTAGACTCGATATCCAACTATGGAATTGGCATCGAATCTAAAATCGACGCTTTACTTGAATAAAAAGAACTTGATTCCCTCGACTTTTCCGACATCGAAATAAATCCCTAGGGATCGTGATGTCGGATCCGTGTCAACGGGTTCGACCCTTATTGAAGTACAATGTTTGTTCTTTGAAAATCGATGCTATTACGTAACTTGAATAACTGTAATGATACAAACGATATGAAAATTATTATTGAAGTTAACTTATCTCAATAATCAAGTAATCGGGATATCAGAACAAGCGACCGGCAACGCTGTGTGCAGTAAACTTGTATATTCGGATTTCCTTATTCCGATATCACTCATACTCGATACAAATTGATAAGTACTATCGATATTAATGATGCAATAATAACGATAAAACGATGTAAATAAAAAAACGACCCGTATAATGACATGATGCGAGAAGGAGGAAGAGAAGAGAAGAAATGGGGTTTTGACACCCTCAATCTACATGTTCTTGTCTCGGATTAGAACTCGTAATCGTGGCTTTAACACTAGAGTCTTCGAGGTGGATGAAGGTTAAGTTATGGTGGCTCGGGTTGTTGATTCCTAAACTAGGTTTAGGGTTTTTTGCTAGTGTATTGCTTAAGGTTTGCTTAGGGTGTTATTAGGGTTATGAAAAGTCGTAGTGTGTGTATGGTTGCTCTAAGGTTTCGAAAAGTTGTGAAAAGTTGTTGCATGAGAGTTGCTTATATAGGCAAGGCTAGGGCACCCGAATTAGGGTTACTCGACCGAGTAAAGGGCTAACTCAGTCGAGTGGCCCGTGAAGCCTGCAGCCGGGCTCAAAACAAGCCCACTCGATCGAGTGGGTGGGTCACTCGATCGAGTGGCCCAGTCGGGTTGCACGGGTCCATTGTTTTGGACTTTGACTTTAGGTGTTTGATGGGTTTTGTGTTTGACTTGGACTTTTGATGGTTGTATGGATGTTTTTGTGTGTCTCGGAAACGACTTTGACCGGGATTGACCCAATCGTGACAAGTGGGTTTTAACTCCGGTGTCGGTTTCGGCCCAAATTAGTCTTGTTTGATTGGAAACGGCCCACTGGACCTGGATTTGAGGTTGATTTTGTGAGATTTGTACTCTGTAAGTGTGTTAACCAGCGATTAATAGATTGAGCCCATATCCGAGCGCGTAGAAACACGTTAGCGTCCGATCATCATCGGGTGTTTTTTGGGAAACTACCATAGACACCTGGCAGTCAAAATGCAGGTGTCTACAGAGCCCCCACTCTGACTGAGGCTTGGACAGGGCAAAAGTCAGAGTATCCACCAGGCCAATCGAGGATTGAAACCTGGCGGACTTCCGGCCGGGTCGTTTATAGTCCATTAGACTTGCGTGAAGGGCTCGCCAGCCGTAAGCTAGAAGTCATACCTGAGCTGATGACGATAACTCCGTGGGGCATTTGGACTTGTCGTTTAAGTCCTGTGTGCGCCTGTGTGTTGGCCCATCCCGCGAAAATGCAGGGGAGGTGTAGTGGCTTGCATGTCCTTGCCTGAATCGTACCTGTATGAGTTACATAAAATGCATGCAACACGTAGGTAGTAAAATGACTCGCGCTGGGGAAAATGATTTTGACATTTTGAAAATTTGAATTTTTGAAATTTTGAGTTTTGAAATCTTGAAACTTTGAGATTTTTGAAATTTGGAAACTTTGATATTTTGACTCCTAACAAAGATTAGGAAAGTTCGGGATGGAGATTTCCGTGCTAGTATCGAGACTAGGCTTGTGGTTTGATTCCAATTAGGAATAGGAAATTTTCCTAAACGGTTTGCAAGGCTAATGCTATATATAGCCCCTTCTTGCTCTTGATTTCTTCATAAGTCCCATCACAAAAGAAAGTCTCTTTATTTCCCTTAAGGCAAAAAGAAAGTCTCTTTATCTTCTTAAGAAGTTTAGCCATGGGAATCGATAGATTGACCATTATACTGCAGGAGTGGTCCCGTCGCTTTAGGGACACGGATAGGGTGGCTTTAAATCAGACGGGGATAACCCAATTGGGATGACATATATCATGTCTTTGCTTTCCCTCGGGGCGAAGTCTGCCCTCTACCTGAGGAGATTGCAGTTGTAGGGGGATGGAACCCGATACTCCGCCCCGCCGTTCCGTACTCGATCTATGACCCGAGGAGGAAGCTGAGAGAATTTTTGGGGCTCTCCCACAATGAGGTGTCCCGTATGATGGAGGGTGATAATATTTCTCTGATCGACTTGGCTGAGAAATTTATGAATCCTCTTGATGTTCGGGTTAGACCGGCTTACGGTCGTAGGGCTTTCTTTTTTTTGCATGCTCCATGTATATGCTTTCGAGGGTCACATGGATTTGCTATCTTGCATGGGAAGCACCCGTCTTTTGACCGTAGTAGATTTGATGGAGACTGAACACAGCCCAGCTTGGCTGATCACGGGCGAGATTATCCAAAGATTGGACAATCGTAAGAGGGACTCATCAATTCGTCTTACCGGGAGCACCCGTTTGTTGCAAGTATGTTACTTGGCCTTTCTTCAATTTTTCGATTTTTGATTTTTTTTGCGGAAAGTTTTTTTTACTGCGGGGGGTACTCGATCGAGTCACCCAGGCACTCGGTCGAGTACCCTCGATGAAACCCTCCTGATCTGCCATCGGAGGTGCCACTCGATCGAGTAACTCCTGCACTCGATCGAGTGTCCTCGTAAAAAGCCCCTTGTTTTGCGTTCAGGGGTACCACTCGATTGAGTATCTCAAGCACTCGACCGAGTGGCCGTGACGATATTGATATTGATGCTAATATTGATATTGATGCTAGTGACGATATTGATCGTGACCTTGATACGGAGCTGGAGCTGCTAACTATGATGAATGCGCTAACTATGGATATGATGCTAGAAATCGACCCATTTTATAGCACCCTTCAATTGGAATTAGCAAAAGCAATGTCTCCTTGCATAATATGGATTCCAGAAACTAAATGTTCCTGGAAATTCTTGCTCCCATTGAACCATTTGTATCTATATGCATCAGGATCCTGATTCATGAATCTCTCGGTTCGAGAAAGAAAAATAAGAGGATCGAACCTTTTCTTCTGGCTCTTTTTCAAATTCGATAAATGTTGGTTGATCGTATATTTCCTTATAGTTCTATGATTCAGAGTCTCGTTTCCTCTTTGATCCCTTTTAATTCCATATTCGAAGCTGCGATCGGATCGATTCATTAAAAAGAATTGATTCAATACATTTCTTATGTACCCATAGGTGCTATATTGGATTTGAATCAGATTTCGGATCAATATATATTGATTATGATTGACTGCCTCCATTTTGTTGTTACTAGCAAATACCACTCTTTTTTGTTTTCTATTTTCCAAATAATTCCCGCGAGAGATCCGAACCCCTTTTTTTCGGATCCTTCGATAAAAAAATGAATTTTTGTTCAAGAATGAAATCTTATCGAAACTGTCCATATCTGGTTCATCCTTCGGAACCATATCACATCCCGGATCTGATGAAATAGGATGAATTGAGACGCTATTTTGTAAATGACACGAGGATTTTCAGTCCTCTGCTCTACCAGTTGAGCTATCCCGACCATTCACTTTTCTGGTGCAGCATCTCCCCATTTTACGAGATAACTTGGGTTTGTGTCCATTAGTCAATCAATTAAAAGGATGAAAAGTATTACAATTATTTACAATAATATAGGTACCGTAATTTTTGGGGTCTTAAAAAATAGGAGGGCACCTTGTGTCCTTGAACCGATAACCATCTTTCGGCTAACCTAGCCTCCTCCGTCCCTCGGGACCAACAAGGGGTAGTACAGGAATATTTACCTGTTGTCCATCGACTACGCCTATCGGCCTGATCTTAGGCCCTGACTCACCCTCCGTGGACGAACCTTGCGAAGGAACCCTTAGGTTTTCGGGGCCAAGGCGATGATCAGTAGCTGGTCCGAGAGGATGATCAACCACACTGGGACTGAGACACGGCCTAGACTCCTACGAGAGGCAGCAGTGGGGAATTTTCCGCAATGGGCGAAAGCCTGACGGAGCAATGCCGCGTGGAGGTCGAAGGCCCACGGGTCCTGAACTTCTTTTCCCGGTTAGGCGAACGCTTATTTTGCTTTGGAAACTCATGCTTTTGCTTCTTTTGCAGATTTGGCTATATGAGAGGCTATCAGTGATAGATCCTCCTCTTGATGCGGGCAATTACCGTCATAACCAGGTGATGACGAGGAGGCGGGCCATTGACTTTTCTCGTCGGATTACGCAAAAGTACTGGAACGAGGTTTTGTCTTTCCATGGGGGTCCGTTAATTCGATGGATCGTTCCGTGGTGGCCCATCTACCTTTGGAGTGGCTTGGACCCGAGGGACAGAGCCCGCTATCAGGTGATCCTTTCTTTCAGGCAGACGGTTCATCTCTACCCAGATCGCATACTAAGGCAGTATGGATGGACCCAGCGAATCCCTGAAGTTGAAGCAGTTGAAGCAGTTGTGAGTGACCCTACCCAACTGACTGATGTGATGTGTGATACCTGGATGCAAAGATGGTACACACGACATACTTGGCCCATTGTCAAATCTCGCCGCTCAATCTGGGTTTCAGATTCTTACACAAAGTGGACCAAAGCAGGAGATGCTAAAGCCCGAGCCGCTTTGAAAGTCAATGAAGCCTTCGACCTGCTGAGAAGAGAGCAAGCCAAAGACAACAGGGGGTTCTTTGATGAAGGAGACACTCCAGCTACCCTAGTTCGTCTAATGTCAGGTCACAAGAAGAAGACTAAGACTCAAACTGAAGAGTCTAGTGCTAAAGGTGCTTGGGGGAAAGTGAGCCCCCAGACGGACTTGGAAAGAAGACTAGGCCCTAGGCTAGCCGTGCAGGACCGACTTGGCCCACGGGATAGGCTACCCGAGCATGTGCGGGCCCGACTTGGGCCGAAGACTGTGATTGAAGACCCGTCGTCAAAGAAGCGGGTTCGGGCTAAGGAGATTCCCCTTGTGATTAGGGAACGCTCACCTTCACCTCGGCGACCTCGGGCTCCACGTGACCTGAAGGACAAGGGAAAGGGGAAGATGCCCGGATATTAGTCTTCTTATTTTATTATTTGGATATTATTATTATTTTTTGTGGTGTGATTTTTGTGTGTGTGTGCCGTTTTGGCGCTTTTTTTTGTAATCCCGAGTTTATCGAGCCATTAATAAAAGACATATTATTGAACATTGTTCCCGTCTTTTCGTTTATTGCAGTGGTTGTACCCTTTTGAGGGGTTGCCTATGTATCCACAAATAGCGGAATCAAACCAAACGTAGTTCAAAATTTGATTTGATTGATTTTTTTTGCAATTTTCGAAATACATCACGATTATTAATTCAAGATGTGCGACAGTAGAATAATTAATTCTAGCTTATTGACTTGTCTATGATTTTTGAAAATTTATAAAAAGACAAATTTTTATAATTTTTTGCAAATGACATTGAGATGGGGTTTATGGGTAGTAGCACTTCAGTTGGTCCAAGTTGATTGGGTTGACAAATTCGTTCCCGTCCAAGTCTGTCAGCATTACCGCTCCTCCTGATAGGACCTTCTTGACTAAGTATGGCCCAGCCCAGTTGGGTTTGAATTTACCCCTTGGGTCAACCGGTAGTAAGGCACGAATCGATTTTAGGACCAAATCCCCTTCTTTGATGTTTCGGGGTCTAACCCTTTTGTTGAAAGCCCGTTGGATCCTCTTTTGATATATTTGGATATTGTTGAGGGTCCGTTATCGCCGTTCGTCTAAAAGGACCAGCGAATCGTATCGGGCTTGGACCCAATCTGCTTCAGGTACTTGGCTTTCAAGTAAAATCCTGAGGGATGGCACTTCTAGCTCGACTGGTTGGACCGCTTCCATTCCGTATGTCAAGTAATACAGGGTTGCTCCGGTCGCGGTGCGGATTGAGGTTCGATATCCCCACAGGGCAAAAGGTATTTTGTCGGGCTAGTCCCGGTAATTCTCAGCCATCTTTTTAAGTATGGTGACAATTGTTTTATTGGCCGCTTCTATCGCTCCATTTGTTTGAGGTCGGTAGGGAGAAGATGTATGCCTTTGAATTTTATATTTTGCCAGCAATGCGGCAGTTTCAGCTTGAAAGTGGGTCCCGTGATCACTGATGAACTCATGAGGGATCCCATACCGGCATATTATTTTATTTTGGATGAATTTGGCCACGTGCTTGGCGTTCAAGACACGGTATGACTCGGCTTCAACCCATTTGGTGAAGTAGTCGATGGCCACTAAAATGAAGCAATGACCTCCCATCCCGGAAGGATGCACCTTTCAAATTATGTCTATACCCCATGTCGAAAATGGCCATGGTGATGTCATGGTATATAAGAGGGAAGATGGCATATGTTGTACATTGGCAAAGATCTGACAGTTATGGCAATGTTTGACATACACCTGACAGTCTGTTTCCATGGTGTTCCAATAGTACCCGAGCCTCATGATTTTTCGGGCTAGCATATGGGCGTTCATATGCGGGCCGTTTTCAACGTCGTGTACTTCAGCCATTACCTTTTCGGCCTGTATTTTATCGATGCATAGGAGTAGAGCCCCCTGTGCCGTCTTTTTGTACAGTTGCCCGTCGTCCGTGCGAACGAATTGGGTTGCCAATCTCCGCAGGGCTTTCTTGTCCCGGTTTTCAGTTCCCGGGGGATATTCTCCCATTGCCAAGTAGGTTAGGACAGTTTGATACCATGGTTCCAGATCGGTTAACTCGATATCTTGGATGGCGTGTACATACGCTTGCTCGGACCGTCTTTCGACATAGATTGGCATGCTGGTCAGGTGATCCGGGATATTTAGTAAAGATGCTAATTTGGAAAGTGCATCTGCAAATTGATTTTCTTCCCGGGGCAGATAAATGTACTCTACCTTTTGGAATTGTTTCTCTAGAACCCTTACCCGTGCTTGGTAAGCCACGAGATTGGCGTTCCGAGTTTTCCATTTTTGGAGCGCTTGATTGATGACCAGCGATGAAAGACCGTGGACCCGGAGGTTTGTTACCCCTAAATCAGCGGCGGCTTGCAACCCGTAAATGCATGCTTCATATTCGGCTGCGTTGTTGGTCACGTCGAAGTCCAACTTGATGGATAAGGGAGTGTGTTCCCCTCGGGGTGAAATTAACAGGATTCCGACCCCAAATCCTCGAAAGTTGGATGCCCCATCGAAATATAGATCCCACACCTCCGTATCGGTATGGAATATGTCTTCATCAGGAAAGGCCCATGTATCGGTGTGGCCTTCTTCGGATATTGGGCTGTCAGCGAGGAACTCGGCAACTATCCGGCCTTTGATGGCTTTTAATGGTACAAATTTGAGGTCGAACTCGGATAACATTAAAGTCCATCTTGACATCCTGCCGTTGAGGATGGGCTTCTCGAATAAGTACTTGATAGGATCCATTTTGGATAACACATGTACCTCCTGACTGAGCATGTAATGCCGGAGCTTTTTAGTGGCCCAAACCAATTCTAGGCACGTCTTTTCGAGCATTGTATATTTGCACTCATATTCGAGGAACTTTTTACTGATGTAGTAAATAGCCCGTTCTTCTGAATAGACTGTCTGGGCCAGCATAGCCCCCATGGCCGTCTCTGTCGTCGTTAGGTATAACGACAAGGGCAGACCGTGTTGAGGTGGCATTAGTGTCGGCGGAGCAGACAGAATCTCCTTGATTTTGTTGAAAGCCGCTTGACATTTGTCATCCCATAGCACCCGTTCTCCGATTTTTAGCTTTTTGAAGATGGGTTCGCATACCATGGTTAGTTTCGAAATGAACCGGCTGATGTATTGGACTTTCCCGAGAAACCCCCTTATTTCCTTTTCGGTCTTGGGTGGTTGCATCTCGGTGATGGCTTTGATTTTAGCTGGGTCGACCTCGATGCCGCGTTGGCTAACGATATGGCCCAGTAATTTGCCCGACGTTACCCCAAAACTGCATTTTTGTGGGTTCAGTCTCATTGTATTTTCGTAGCCGGGTGAAGAACTTTCTTAGGGCTGAAATGTGCCCGCTTCGGTCCTTGGATTTGACGATCATGTCGTCCACATAGACCTCCACTTCCTTATGCATCATGTCGTGGAGCAAAGTAGTGGCGGTCCGTTGATAAATGGCCCCGGTGTTGATAAGCCCAAATGGCATGACAGTGTAACAGTAAGTACCCCAAGGTGTAATGAAGGTGGTCTTACCCATATCCTCTTCTGCCATTTTAATCTGATTGTACCCGGCATACCCGTCCATGAACGATAGAAGGGCATGATCGGCCGTGTTATCCACCAGTATGTCGATGTGGGGTAACGGAAAATCGTCTTTTGGGCTTGCCTTGTTAAGATCCCGGAAGTCCACGCAAACCCGCACCTTGCCGTCCTTCTTGGGTACCGGCACGATGTTTGGAACCCAGTCTGGATATTCAGACACTTGTATAAAGCCTGCTTTGAATTGTTTATCAACCTCTTCCTTGACTTTAAGAGACCACTCGGGCTTCATTCTTCTGAGTTTTTGCTTTACCGGCTTGCACCCATCTTTGATGGGTATTCGGTGTTCGGCTATCTCCCGGTCTATACCTGGCATGTCCTTGTAGAACCATGCAAAGACATCTTTGAATTCCTGGAGGAGGTCTGCGAATTGTTTTCTCTCCTCTGGATCTAAAGATAGGCCCAACTTAAGCATCTGGGGCTCTAAAGTGGTTCCCATATTGATGGACTCGGTTTCTTCGATTACCAGATCTCGGGATTCCCTTTGCTCGAGCTGCTCGACCAGATGTTGAGGTAGAGGTACCTGTTCATCGGGTTTCTCAATGTCATTGCATATAAAATTTTGAAATTGAGAAAATTTTGGAAATAAGACAAGTCGTAAGCAGAACGGTGTTCGTTATTATTATTGATGGTAAATTTTGAAAATAGCTTGAATAGAGCTGCCATCTGATCATTGGTCAGTGGCGGGATAAGGAGAGGTCTTGGGACAGGCCCCGAGACCTCAGTGGATGAGGGAAGAGGGGTTACAGACTCGACTCTAGCACCAGACCCTCTAGACTCGGACTCAGACTCCGACTCTGACTCTGACTCAGACTCGGTATCCGGCATGTCTCCCTCGCCGGTGGTCAGCTTGTAGACCCGTCCTTGGCCGTCGGTCAACTTTATGGTCTTCCTCCAATCCCTCGTCTCGGTGTTGGTACCGACCTCGGTGATTAGCTTGGTTGGGTCAAACCGATCGCTGCGAAGGATCAGGTTGACCAAGTCGTCTTTCGGAGCAGGGATGGCCTTGTCTTCTCCGAATAAGAGCCCCAGCACGGGCTCGGAGTTGTTTTCGCCCTCCTTTGATTCGGCCTGGACGATGGTGAATATATCATCAGGGATGAAATTGCATTCCCGAGTCTTTTTGGTCTCGGGATATGTGACGGTGGGTCGGTAAAGGCCCACTTGGATAGCTCCGAAGACTGGAGTGACGAAGTAATCCGTTAACTTCGGGCTATAAGGGCTTATGTAAGTACCCTTGAAAATCTCGATGGCCTTGTGAATACCGGCCCGAACCACGTTTTCCGGGGGTATAGCATACCCCAATCCGAAATGTGATTCGCCATCATTTAGGACCTCGATAATCTTCCCAGCTGGAAGATATGGCCTTGAGGTTATTCCGGGTAGGTAACCCAGATTTTGTAGCATCGTGTCGATGCTAGTTGTGAAGTAGGGCCTAAATAGATATTCTTCTTCGATCATGCCCACGAAATCAAATCCTCGGGGGTCGGCCCGGCCCGTAGCGTTGCAGCTTGCTATGGTAATTGGGGTCGCCTCCAGCGTGATGATACCGTCTTTAAGGGGCATCTTGACCTTTCGATGGAGGGAAGATGACACGGTCTTGACTGCGTGGATCCAAGGCCTTCCTAGTAAGAGATTGAATGATGAGGTGACATCTATCACCTGAAATTCCAACTCCTTTTCGATTGGGCCCGTTATGACCTTCAATTTCACGGCCCCGGCGACTGGTTTCGGGCTTCCATCGAAAGCCTGGATAGTCTGCGCCGTCGGAAGGTAGTCGGCATCGGTGATGCTGAGTTCTTTTGCGGTCCTTAGAGGAAGGACATTTACGGCTGATCCATCGTCGATAAGGGTCATCGGGAGGTATTTATCCTTGCTGATGACCGTGATGTATAGGGCCAGATTGTGATTGGGCCCAAACGATGGTAGGTCAGCTTCGGAGAAGGTTATGAGCGGGCCTTCTTCTTTGGATTTGCCCTTAAGGTAGGGCATAATGGTGGCTACCATTTCAGCAGGGGTAGCTTCTGAATCAACCTTGATTTCATCGAGAGCCTTAGTCAGCGCTTCTCGATGAGCTTGCGAGCTAACCAATAGTTGCCATATGGTTAGATCAGCTCGGACCCTTTTCATTTGCTGGACCAGAGCCGTGTCCGGGCTTGGTTCTTCGAGGGTATTCTCCGTCCTGGTAGGTTCAGTGACGGATATAGGAATGGAACGCCCAGCTGAGGCGAGGTGATTGGTGGCTAAGGCTTTGGACTTAGCCTTTCGAACCTCTTCAAGGGTGATGAGGACAGCTTCCCCTTTGGTTAAGTACACATCATCCTCGTCGTCGAACCATATCCCGTTGATTTGTGGGATATAGGGAGAGATGAGGTGAGAACAGTCAATTACCTCACCGGTGAAGGTAGCGTGGGCGCTGAACGGGTTTTCTTTGTTGCTCGGCTTATCTCCGGGCAACGGGATTTTCCCGCTCTCGATAAGATCTTGGATCAGGTCTTTTAACCTCCAACACTTTTCAGTATCATGCCCGTTACCCCGGTGATACTGACAATAGGCCTGGGCATTGTAGGTTTTGGGCCTCTTTTCTACTGGAGGTTCGGCAGTTGGGCCTATCGGCTGGATCAGGCCTTTTGATGATAGCCTTTGTAAGGCGTAAGTATAGGTAGTCCCTATATCTGTGAATACCCGATTTGGTGCATTCTTTTTAGATGAGGTGTCGAGCAGGTTTACCTCGTCGAAGATGCTGCGAGTTGCAACTGCAGGTGTGGGCTTGATCGTAGATGAACTTGCCCCTTGATAGCCTTTGGTAGAGGCCTTAGTCAGGCTCTCTAGTCTCAAGTCATCCTCGATTCTCGTGCCCATTTCAGTAAGGACAACGAAGTTTGGGATGATAGCATACCGGAGATGGACCCGGTAGGATGGGAGTAGATTTTTGACGAAGGCTTCCACTAGGGCCTTTTCGCCGGGCTTGTCAACCAGCTTCACACTCTCAGCCCTCCACCTTTGCAGATATTTTGTGAACCCTTCTTTGGGTTCTTGGGCCATTACCTCCAGAGTACGCATTGTAGTCTGGATTTCGGTGTTATCGGCGTAGTTCCGAGCAAATTCGGTTGCCACATCATTCCAAGTCTTGTATTTCTTGGGGTCGAGCCTGTAGAACCAGGCCCTGGGATGCTTCTCCAAAGAGGAAGGGAATAGGTGCTTGAACATGGCGGACTTTACCCCTTTGACTGCCATGAAGTCTTTGAAGGCCCGGATATGATGGACCGGGTCTTCGGTACCCTCAAACATAGGAATTCCCGTCAAGTTGAGGTTAGCCGGTAGCTCGTTACTCAAAGGTGAATAAATGCAAGCATTTTCGGAGTGGATTGAGTTGCTTGTTGATAAGTGAACTTGCTCCTCGAGCATGCGAACAACACTGACCAATTCGGCTATGGGCCCAGTGGAATCAGCTCCTTCAACTGGGACCGTCTTCTCTACAGTGCTCAGGCGAGTGTCCAAAATTTCTTGGTTAGCGAGGATGGAGGTCAGTTGAGTCTCGATTTTGGTTAGGGCATTTTTCAATTCTTCCATCTTGCGTTGATGTCGGGTTGTGGCTGGCCTGTCTGTAAGAACACCGCGTAATCAGAAACTAGCCCAGAAATCCCGGAATAGAAAGTACATCCCGAACGAGACTAAAAGGGAAATGACTCGAGGAAGACACCTAGACGGGTGACTTGTGAAGTGTGGGCCTTCCTTAGGATTCGGCAAGTGGGCCTAGTCCTGTTCGAAGGAAGGTTCACGTGGGACATCCCCAGACTTTTGACTCGATTGTGTTGACGGGCCCTCCTTCGTAAGAGTATGTCCTACTTAGGTGGGCCTTGCCTTAGTCTAATAAGGCGGACTGGGATAGGGAAGAAGCTCGTGATGTAAGATCGACAGATGATACGTGCGATTTATATATGATTATTACGTCTTTTACGCACGCATTTCCATGCATATCGAGTAGCATTGTCTACTATTTTCCCCCGAATTTGATACTTTGTGGTCATGTTGCATCTTATGCAGGTTTGAACCCGTTGATGCATAAGCAAGGCAAAACTCGTGCTTAAAGATGAAATCTGATGCGAAATAAGAAAAGAGAATGATCGTTTCCAAACAGGTCTACTTAAAACGTGAATGTCTTGAGTTCTACAACTCCAATTGAGCTGGTTCTAGTTGCATTGGAAAGCTCTTTCTCTTAGCTTTCCAACGGTATATTATACGCCCGATTTGAAGAAGTAACGAAGAAATGGCAAGCGTTTGAGGTTGAGTTCGCAGTGCTGAGAATGGAAACAGGGCACAGATAGTCGACCGACTATCCTAATAGTCGACCGACTATCCAAATAGTCGACCGACTATTCAAAATTCTCGACCGACTATTCTCGAGACTGGATGAAGACCGAGACTTTTCTAATTTGATGTTTAGGGTTAATAAGACTTTTGAGCTTTTGTTTTAGCTTAGTATTTAAGAAACTATTAGACTAGAATTCTAAAACCTCTTCTTATATACTTCTAATAATTCTCTTTAGACTTTTCTTTAGACTATTCTCTTTAAATTTCTCTCTACCCTAAACTTTTAGATCTAGATTTATGAATTCTTTTCTACTCTTCCATTAAACTCGGTAATCTAATTCTTTCTTTGTTTCTTCTTATTCTCTTTGTTCTTAATTCTTTCTCTCTTAATCTTATTATTTCTTTTATTCTTAATTTCTCTTTAGATCTATTCATTATGCTTAATTTATTTATCATCTTTATTATTGTTGTCGTAAGTTTCTCCATGAGTAGCTAATTTCCCTTGCTAGGATTTAGGGGATCCATGAATTGAATATGATTGCTAATTAGTTTATAGATCTGTCTACAATATTGCGTCTGAGTTGTTAATTGTAGCATTTAATTGAGATTAATTGATTAAGTCGACGTAATTGATTAATTGAATTGGTGAACTCGAACCTAAGATCGGAAGCCTGGTAAGAGTTAGACCTGCTACAACACATTAGTTTGCCCTAATAAGATCGGAAGCCGTTAGAAGCATTCTAGGGTGAATAGAGGACCGGGAGGACCTTTTCACTACCCCTTAGACCAATATCTGCGACAGACCTGTGACCTAGACCGTGATCGTAGGAAATTCATGGTGAACCGACGATCCTAGTTTTCTCTCTATATTTATTCATCTTTATTCATCCTATTTATTTTAGTTATTTCTTCTCCTTTAATTTTCATTCCTTCATTACATTTAGATTAGTTAAAACAAACAAACAAAACCCCTGATTTGGTTACTTAGATAGACTTTAATTGCGAGTAGGATTTATTTGTCTCCCTGTGAAATCGATCCCGACTTCCCTAGCTATATTTTTAGTTGGACCGTAGTTGGTTATTTTTGATAGGTACACGACTAGCTTATCAACAGAGCTTCGACGCTAGAGAAACTTGACAACTTAAGACATGACCCGACACTGCTAAATATAGGAAGTCCTAAGAGGAGGGAAGTTTTGAAAATTGATTGATTTTTGAAAAAGGACCGAGTGGACTCGGTGAATGGCCCAAATTTCCGAAAAAGAGGACGAAAAGTCATTGGGCCATGAGTTTTGAAAGTTCGAATTTTGATTTGGGCAGCATACCAGCTAGAAAATAGGCTATTTTGAGTAAATCATAAGTCCTAAATTCGGTATGTCCCGGGTTTTGAAAATTGAATATCTTGAAAAGGAGGATGTAATTTTTGAAAAGTTGATATTTTTGAAAATGACTCGGAAACCAAGTAGCACGTAGTCACACAAGCATTATAACGACGCCATGTATGCTCTACACTAAGTCTCGGTCGGTCTGAAAGGGTATATACCAGTGTACATAGTCTAGACGTTGATCGGGACGGACTCTCTAAGTCGAATTGAGCTTAGAACATGCCGCGAAACCCACTCGAATCGACTATGGACACCTTTTGACATATCCATGTTGGAGTACATCAATGGTATAGTGGGACGTCGGTCACCAGTACCAGCCCGGGAAAATATGGGTTATGCATGAACCGTAGAACTAAAGCGCGTGTTGTATTTGTCAAACGATTTCTATTCGAGTCTCACCCTGAGGATGTCGATGGTAAGTCACGCATCAGTTAATCCCCGGCGGAGTCGCCAAATTGTGGACATGACATAGGTCCACCCCGACGCGGCCACGCGCGGGTTTGGGTAGGCGAATGAATCTCCATATGAGAATGGATCGAATTGAAATTTAGGTCTATGTGGAGTCGCCACCGAATTTTGTGGTTATTCGGAAACATTCGAGCCCACTTTATGTCGTAGTGGTCCGTATACAAAATACGGCCCATTTCCGATGTCAGAGTTTATTGGGCTCGTCCCTTTGCATTTGATACCAATACCGACATTATCGGATATTGTGTATTGAATGACTCTCGTGCGCCAACGGTTTCGGGCATCCGGAAACCGAGGTTCTGAGTAAGGGGTGAGGGTACGTGTTGGGAAGCCCACTAAGGACACCCAACCCTGCCCGCACATTAGCGGCCTCTACTAAGAATTCGAATGACTTACAATACGCGCGCTAGTTAAACGGGAAAAATGCTTATGCAAACATTGTTTTCCTAGGCATGTGAATTGAATTGAAAGGGTTTCTAAGTCGATTTAATGCAATTAATTCTACGTCAAAGTGGAATTTAGTATGCGGGTTCATTTAGTAAAATAAACGAACAAGAATTAAATTGACAAAAGAAACAACAAACGCGTTAGTAACGATGTAATGACATAACGAATAATAACGGTTTGTGCAAATATTGAATTGAATTGAGAAGATGCAAATATGACGATGCACGGTTTGAAAAGATAGTATACACGTGATTAATTAGACACGTGTTGACCTAAATCATAAAATACTATCGAATTTGAAAAGAAGGATGTACGACTCATGTTTTGGTCGTTATGAGGTCACTCGATCGAGTGGTCGATAGACTCGATCGAGTAGACCCTGAAAAGAGGTTTCTGTTTCGCGTTTTAGACCATACTCGGCCGAGTTATTGACTAACTCGGTCGAGTACACAGCCACTCGACCGAGTCACTGTGAAACTCGATCGAGTGGGGGTCGTGAAAAACATTCTGATTCGGCTTTGGGGTGCCACTCGAACGAGTGGGCTAGGCACTCGGTCGAGTGCCCCCTGTACGAATCATAGTTCGCTTGCAAATTGAATTGATTTAAAGATTGCTTTTGATTTTCGATAATTCGATGGTTTTACCGAATTGAGCATAAATATTGCATGACTTATGCTCGATACGGGTTTTTCATAATATCATAGATTTGATTGAACCGAATATAAATATTGTTTGAATTTATACCCGATTCTAAATTTGAATGCTCGTCGTATCCCATATTCGATTATTGAATCGATATGGAATACTAGAGCGGAAAAAATAAAGAAAATTGATTTGAGTCGTTTTAAATTAATTATCGTGATATGAACAAATCGCGTTAATTAATTCATATGACTTGATTGTTAGACTCGATATCCAACTATGGAATTGGCATCGAATCTAAAATCGACGCTTTACTTGAATAAAAAGAACTTGATTCCCTCGACTTTTCCGACATCGAAATAAATCCCTAGGGATCGTGATGTCGGATCCGTGTCAACGGGTTTCGACCCTTATTGAAGTACGATGTTTGTTCTTTGAAAATCGATGCTATTACGTAACTTGAATAACAGTAATGATACAAACGATATGAAAATTATTGTTGAAGTTAACTTATCTCAATAATCAAGTAATCGGGATATCGGAACAAGCGACCGGCAACGCTGTGTGCAGTACACTTGTATATTCGGATTTCCTTATTCCGATATCACTCATACTCGATACAAATTGATAAGTACTATCGATATTAATGATGCAATAATAACGATAAAACGAAGTAAATAAAAAAACGACCCGTATAATGACATGACGCGAGAAGGAGGAAGAGAAGAGAAGAAATGGGGTTTTGACACCCTCAACCTACATGTTCTTGTCTCGGATTAGAACTCGTAATCGTGGCTTTAACACTAGAGTCTTCGAGGTGGATGAAGGTTAAGTTATGGTGGCTCGGGTTGTTGATTCCTAAACTAGGTTTAGGGTTTTTTGCTAGTGTATTGCTTAAGGTTTGCTTAGGGTTTGCTTAGGGTGTTATTAGGGTTATGAAAAGTCGTAGTGTGTGTATGGTTGCTCTAAGGTTTCGAAAAGTTGTGAAAAGTTGTTGCATGAGAGTTGCTTATATAAGCAAGGCTAGGGCACCCGAATTAGGATTACTCGACCAAGTAAAGGGCTAACTCGGTCGAGTGGCCCGTGAAGCCTGCAGCCGGGCTCAAAACAAGCCCACTCGATCGAGTGGGTGGGTCACTCGATCGAGTGGCCCAGTCGGGTTGCACGGGTCCATTGTTTTGGACTTTGACTTTGGGTGTTTGATGGGTTTTGTGTTTGACTTGGACTTTTGATGGTTGTATGGATGTTTTTGTGTGTCTCGGAAACGACTTTGACCGGGATTGACCCAATCGTGACAAGTCGGTTTTAACTCCGGTGTCGGTTTCGGCCCAAATTAGTCTTGTTTGATTGGAAACGGCCCACTGGACCTGGATTTGAGGTTGATTTTGTGAGATTTGTACTCTGTAAGTGTGTTAGCCAGCGAGTAATAGATTGAGCCCATATCCGAGCGCGTAGAAACACGTTAGCGTCCGATCATCATCGGGTGTTTTTTGGGAAACTACCATAGACACCTGGCAGTCAAAATGCGGGTGTCTACAGAAGTTTACGTCGACGACATGATCGTCAAATCCAAAGACAGGGATGGTCACATCACCGCCCTGAGGAAGTTCTTCACCCGATTACGCAAATACAATATGAGGCTAAACCCTCAGAAATGCAGTTTCGGGGTAACATCTGGCAAATTACTGGGTCATATCGTTAGCCAACGAGGTATCGAAGTCGATCCAGCCAAAATCAAGGCCATCACCGAGATGCGGCCCCCTAAAACCGAAAAGGAGATAAGAGGGTTTCTCGAAAAAGTCCAATACATTAGCAGGTTCATTTCAAAGCTAACCATGGTGTGTGAACAAATCTTCAAAAAGCTGAAAATAGGAGAACGGTTACTATGGGACGACAAATGTCAAGCAGCCTTTGATAGAATCAAAGAAATTTTGGCCTCACCACCGGTCCTGATGCCACCTCAGCACGATTTGCCTTTGTCACTATACCTAACCACGACAGAGACAGCCATGGGGGCTATGCTAGCTCAAAGGGTCAATTCCGAAGAACGAGCCATATACTACATCAGCAAGAAATTTTTAGAGTACGAGTGTAAATACACCATGCTCGAAAAGACGTGTTTAGCTCTGGTCTGGGCCACTAAGAAGCTCCGACATTACATGCTCAGTTACGAGGTACAAGTATTATCCAGAATGGATCCGATCAAATACCTCTTCGAAAAGCCCATTCCGAATAGCAGGATATCAAGATGGACCCTAATGTTGGCAGAATTCGATCTGAAGTTCGTACCATTGAAAGCCATCAAAGGACGAATAGTAACCGAATTTCTCGCTGACAGTCCCATAACCGAAGAAGGACACACCGACACTTGGTCCTTCCCGGATGAAGACATTTTCCACACTGACACCGAAGCGTGGGACTTATACTTTGACGGCGCATCCAATTTCCGAGGATTTGGAGTCGGGATTCTCCTAATCTCGCCAAGAGGGGAACATACTCCCGTATCCATCAAATTAGACTTCGACGTCACTAATAATGCCGCTGAGTATGAAGCATGCATCCACGGGCTACAAGCTGCCGCCGACTTAGGGGTCACGAACCTCCGAGTACACGGTGATTCATCTCTGGTCATTAATCAAGCACTCCAAAAATGGAAGACTCGAAATGCTAATCTCGTGGCCTACCAGGCACGAGTAAGGAATCTCGAGAAACAGTTCCAGAAGGTAGAATATATATACCTACCTCGGGAAGAGAACCAGTTCGCAGATGCACTCTCAAAACTGGCATCTTTGCTAAATATTCCCGATCATATGACCAGTATGCCAATCTGTGTCGAAAGACGATTCGAGCCAGCATATATCCATGACATCGAAGAAATCGAGATACCTGATCCCGAGCCATGGTATCAAGTTGTTTTGACATACTTAGCAACCGGGGAATATCCAACCGGAGCTGACAACCGAGCCAAAAAGGCCCTGCGAAGACTGGCAACCCAGTTCATCCGCACCGACGATGGGCAACTTTACAAAAAGACAGCACAGGGGGCTCTCCTTCGATGTGTTGATAAAACCAACGCTGAAAAAGTTATGGCTGAAGTACATGATGGCAAATGCGGCCCTCACATGAATGCCCAGATGTTAGTCCGGAAAATCGTGAGGCTCGGATACTACTGGAATAACATGGAAATCGACTGTCAGCTATATGTTAGACATTGCCATAATTGTCAAATTTTTGCCAATGTGCAGCATATGCCACCATCCTTGCTATACACCATGACATCACCCTGGCCATTTTCAACTTGGGGAATCGATATAATTGGGAAGATAAACCCCTCGGGAACCGGAGGACACTGCTTCATTTTGGTAGCAATCGACTATTTCACCAAATGGGTCGAAGCTGAGTCCTATCGTATTCTCAACGCCAGCCATGTTGCCAAATTCATTCAAAATAAGATAATATGCCGGTATGGGATTCCTCACGAGTTCATCAGTGACCACGGGACCCATTTTCAAGCTGAAACAGCAGCCCTGCTGACCAAGTACAAAATTCAAAGGCATACATCTTCACCCTACCGACCCCAAACCAATGGAGCGGTAGAAGCGGCTAATAAGACAATTGTCACCATACTCAAAAAGATGGCTGATAATTACCGAGACTGGCCCGACAAAATACCCTTTGCACTTTGGGGATATCGAACCTCGATTCGTACTGCGACCGGGGCAACACCGTATTACCTTACATACGGCATGGAAACAGTCCAACCTGTTGAGTTAGAGGTGCCGTCACTCAGAATCCTACTCGAAAGTCAAGTACCCGAAGCTGATTGGGTTCGAGCACGATATGACTTGCTAGTCCTTTTAGACGAACGACGATCTCGTGCCCTCAATAATATACAAATCTATCAGAAGAGGATCCAACGGGCTTTCAACAAAAGGGTAAGGCCCAGAAACATCAAAGAAGGAGATTTGGTTCTCAAATCTGTTCGAGCTTTATTACCAGTAGACCCAAGGGGAAAGTTCAAACCTAACTGGGCTGGGCCATATCTGGTAAAGAAGATTCTATCTGGTGGAGCAGTAATGCTAACGGATCTGGATGGGAATGAGTTTGTCAACCCAACTAACCTGGACCAGCTGAAGCGCTACTACCCTTAACCCACCTCTCTCAATGTCATTTGCAAAAGTTTATTAAAAACATCTTTTTTCAAACTTTTAAAGACAAGTCAAAAGCTAGAATTATTTATTCTACTGTTACAAACATCTTGAACCAATAGTATTGATGTATTTCGAAATTGCAAATTAAGTCTGAACTACGTTTGGTTTGATTCCATTTATTATGGATACGTAGGCAGCCCCTCAAAAGGGCACAACCACTGCAATCGAGAAAAGAAAACAGGAACGGTTCTTTAATAAGTTTCTTTTATTAATTTCAAAAAAAAAAATCCGACAAATTCGGAAAAATTACAAAAAATCGAAAAAATAAATAAATAATACAAATACTTAAATAATAAAAAAAACTAAGGCATTTTTTCCCTTTCCCTTGTCCTTAGTTTCCTTTTCCATCCACCGGCGTCGACGTGGAGGTGAACGCTCCCTAATCACCAAGGGAATCTCCTTAACCCGGGCTCGTTTCTTCAAACTCGACTCCCCGGTCACCTCACACGGACCTAGCCTATCTCGGACCGCTAGTTTCGGTCCGAGCCTTTTCTCCAAGTCACTAGCACCGGTCTCATTAGCCCGAGTCTTGGTTTTTGACTTAGAACCCGACCCCGGCTCAGCAAAGGTAGTTGTAGTCTCCTCTTTATCAAAGAACCGCCTATTATCTTTTGCCGATTCTCGACGGGCCAAGTCAAAAGCCTCTTCAGTCTTCAAAGTTTTACGGGTCTCCTAGGATTCTTCAGAGGTCCATTTTCGATATGATTCAGAAACCCAAGTGGTTTGACAAGGGCGAGGTATAGTCCACATGACACGGGTAAACCATCGTTGTAGCCACGTGTCACACATAGTGTCCGTCAATTGGAGCGAAACGCTAATGATTGCTTCAGTCTCGGGGATCAGCTGAAACGAACCGAACTGTCTCAGAATACGGTCCGGATAGATATGGACAGTCCAGTCCAAAGACAAGATCACCAGATAACGGGCCTTGTCCCTCCTAGCTAACCCCGTCAGCCTTGAAAGGAACCACCAGATGACGTTCCATCTAATCAAAGGCCCACCATGGAACGTTAGCTCTTTATCCCAATATTTTCGATTTATATGATGACTTGAGCTTATTCGTCGGGACCTTGAGCCAATCTGACAGCTGCGATATCTGGATATGTTCACTGGGGGCTCTATGATTGACAGACGCTCGGATAACCAGATCTGCAAAATTTTCGAAAAGTCAAAAACTTTCGAATAATCAAAAAAATCGAAAATTCGAATTTTCGGAAAATTCAAAAAAAAAAAAAGAAATTCAAAAAAAAAAATTGAAAAAAACAAAAATTTCGAAAAATTGGAAATTTCGAAAATTTCGGAAAAAATCAAAAATTTTCAGAAAAATTGGAAATTTCGGAAAATTCCGGAAATATCAAAATTGCGGAAAAATTCGGAAAATCGGGCAATTTGTCGGAAAAAGAAAAAAAAACGGTTAAATACCTGCAAAAGACGGATGCCTCCTGTCAATGGTCGATCCGGATCAAGTCTTCTAGCGTCAAGACCCATAATAATCTCCCCAGTTATCAGCCAAGCCGGGCTGTGACCTGTCTCCATTTGGTCAACTATGCTAATTAGCCTGATCTCACCTAAACACGAGTCAGCATCCATCCGACCTTCGAAGGCATATCGATGCAGCATACAAAAGGCAAAAGCCCTACGCCTATGGGTAGAAGTAATTCTTGCGCCAACTGGGTTCATGAATTTGTCAGCCAGGTCAAATAGGGAAACTGAATCTCCCTTTACCATACGGGCTGTCTCAGCATGCGACAAGCCTAGAAAATCTCTTAGCCTCCTCCTTGGGTCGGGATAAAATGGGGGAATGGCAGGACGAGCATTAGGGCACCAACCGCCTATAGCTGCAATTTCTTCAGGAAGAGGACATATTTCTCCTCGAGAAAATACAAAAACATGGTGGGTAGTATCCCAAAAGGATAAGCAAGCATCAAGAAAGTGTGAATCTACCCTAAGTCGCTGAAGTGGGAATAAAGCCACAATTCTCATTTGAGTTAGCTGAACTTTATCCTCGTCTCGAAAGTCTTGAGCCCACGCCTGAAGCATCGCAGTCAAATGGTCAATACCCATTGCGAGAATAGTTTCTTTTACTTATCCTAAAGGTCTAAGGGATTTTAAGGTGAAAGAAAAGATCTGGGTTGGAATATGAAAAATAAAAGCCAGAACCCTCTATTTATAATAGAGAATATCCCTTTCCCTAGTTACCACAGGAATAGGACTTTTATATCACTTCCCTTACTTCGTCTAGGCATACAGGCCTAACCATGAAATTCCAGGAATCCGTATCAGAATCCGATTAGGAATCAAAGTCATCCCAAGCATCCTTATTTCCAAGCTTTTCAAAAAAAAAATCAGCATTTTTCTTTTCAAAATTTTCGAAAAAAAATCATCATCATTTCTTCCCCAGCATGAGTCGGTGTTTCACCTAAATGTTACATACAAATTATGTCAGCATACAGGTACACCCAAGACTCCCGAGAAATTCTAAGAAAAGTTCCCCAGTGGAAAGCTCAGGCGACATTTTCTACTGAAGAATCAGGATATATCTGTAAACATATATGCCCATAGCTTCCAAGGCAAGCTCCCACGCAATTCTAAGACAGGATGTACCTGCAAACAGGTATACCCATAGCTTCCAAGACAGCTCCCGCGACATTATCAGCATCAACCCAGGTATGTTTTCTATCCTATGGCTGGCGAGCCCTTCACGCAGGTCTAATGGACTCTAAACGACCCGATCGGAAGTCTGCCAGGTTTTAATCCTTGATTGACCTGGTAGCTACTCTGACTTTTGCCTTGTCCAAGCCTCAGTCAGAGTGGGGGCTCTGTAGACACCCACATTTTGACCGCCAGGTGTCTATAGTAGTTCCCGCCAAACACCCGATGATGATTGGACGTAAACGTGCTTTGATAGACTCGGATATGGGCTTGTAATCATGGACATTTGGTTTAGACTTATTACGGAGTACAAATCTTACAAAACCAACCTCGAATCCAGGCCCAGTGGGTCGTTTCGAGTCAAATAAGACTAATTTGGGTCGATTCCGACACCAGGGGTAAAACCGTCTTTTAGCGACCGAGTCAAAACCCGGTCAAAGATATTTTTTTCCGAAACCCGCGAGCCAACCGTGACACTACACGTCCGGTTCGGACTCAAACACTACAAAATATCAGCTTCAATAAACATTAAACAATTCCGTTAAAGGTAGAATTTGATCTCGAGTGGAATTCTATCCGAAAACCGAAACAATTCACAAACCGAGCTCAAATACTCGGTTTAGGCATCCTATTCAGCCGAGATTTCCTTGCTTCCTCCCCAAGCAACGGACTTCTCGTTACCTTCAACTTCTTACAATCCTATCCAAACCGGTATTTCTTGTCACACAAGCAAGACTACCTCGACTCCTATAAATAGGACCTCTTGTCCAACACAAGCGGACACGTTTTGACACGCAAAAAACACACGATTTAACACGGTTTTTACAGCCAAAATACACACATCCTTCATCCTTGATATCTAGCAAATCCCGACACCTTCCCGAAAAAGCCTCGAAGCCCCGAGAAACCGTCCCATTACACGACTAAACCACACACCTTAACTCATCCCGCATCATCTCGACGCTCCCAAGTTTAAACCACTTTCCGACGAGCCTTATCCCGAGAAAACAAAGCATGTAGGTTGAGGGTGTAAATCAAACCCGATTCTTCTCTCTTCTCTCTTCCTTTCTCTCGTTTTTTTCGATCGTGTCTTTAGTCCATCTTTTTTAATACGGGGCGTTCGTCGCATATCTATTATTCCTAATATCAATACTACGAAAAACTATTTTCTATACAACGTTCTTAAAATACGATATCGATTCTCTAATCGAATATCGTATTAAACAAGAACAAAATTAATTATTTCTCGTTGATGCTAAATAAAATCGTTACATCTTTTTTTTAAACAAAATTCGACGATTTTATACGCGGAGAGAATTAACATCTTTTTCGTTCAAAATTCTTTTTTTAAACTTTTCGTTCAAAAACAAACTCTTTTCAAAACTTTTCTAAAAAATCATTCCGAGTATTCGATATCGATTTCATAATCGAATATCGGATACAACGAATATCGAAAGCATAGATCGAGTATAAATTAATTCATATTTATACGCGATCTATCGAAATTAACAATTTCTCGAAAAACGGAATCGGGACAGCAGACCGTGCGAGCCGCGCCACTCTCAGGCGACTCGCACGGCGGGCTGAATCCACGGCCCTTTTCTTCTTCGTTTTCCTCGATTTTTTCTTAAACATCGCTTTTTCTACAAAACGATTTTTCCTAAAACTTTTTTATCCATTCCGACTATTCGATATCGATTTCATAATCGAATATCGAATACGACGAATATCAAAAATATGAATCGGGTATAAATTAATCCATATTTGTACGCGTTTTATAAACGATTTTCGACAAAATAAAAAAACTCGAATAGACCGCCACGCGAGTCGCGCGCCTGTCAGGCGACTCGCGCAGCAGCCTGGTTCGCCGGGTCTCTTTTTTTCGTTTCCTCGCTTTTCTATTTTTTATTCTTTTCGAATCTTACATAGAAAGCGACTTTCGCGACATATTTCGATAAATACTTTTTCTTTGACCTCGGTCAACGCGTGCTAATCCATCACGTGACATAAATCTTTTAAAAATCATGCATATTATTTATTTGCGTCTTTATTCGATTTATTTATCGTTACTAACTCGTTTTCTCGTGTTTGTAGCAATTTATTTTCATATTTTGTTTTTATCGTTTTATTAGACTAAAACGAAATTCACATGCTAAAATAACTTTGACGTTATTAGTTTAATATGCATTAAACCACTTAGCAACCCATTTATTTATTTTTCTTGCATGACTTAGGAAAATAATGTTTGCATATCATTCAACCGTCGAACCAACGCGTGTACTAAAAAACGAACGATATCTTAGTAAAGGCCGCTAAGTGCGGGCGGGGTTGGGTGTTCTCAATGAACTTCCCAACACGTACCCTCACCCCTTACTCAGAACCATGGTTTCCGGATGCCCGAATCCATTGGCAACGAGAGTCATTCAATATACGATATCCGATAATGTCGGTATCGGTATCAAATGCAAAGGGACGAACCCGATAAGCTCTGACGTCGGAAATGGGCCATGTTTTAAATATGGCCCATTACGACATAGAGTGGGTTCGAATGGTTCCGAATAACCATAAAATTCGGTGGCGACTCCTACTTCGATTTAAAATTCAACTCGACCCATCTCATATGGAGATTCATTCGCCTCCCCAAACCCGCACGTGGCCGCGTCGGGGTGGACCTATGTCATGTCCACACCTATGTATCCACAATTAGCGGAATCAAACCAAACGTAGTTCAAAATTGATTTTTTTTGCAATTTTCGAAATACATCAAGATTATTAATTCGAGATGTGCGACAGTAGAATATTTAATTCTAACTTATTGATTTGTCTATAATTTTGAGAATTTATAAAAAGACAAATTTTTATAAATTTTTGCAAATGACATTGAGATGGGGTTTATGGGTAGTAGCGCTTCAGCTGGTCAAAGTTGGTTAGTTGACAAATTCTTTCCCGTCCAAGTCTGTCAGCATCACCGCTCCTCCAGATAGGACCTTCTTGACTAAGTATGGCCCAGCCCAATTGGGTTTGAATTTTCCTCTTGGGTGAACCGGTAGTAAGGCACGAACCGATTTTAAGACTAAATCCCCTTCTTTGATGTTTCTGGGCCTAACTCTTTTGTTGAAAGCCCGTTGGATCCTCTTTTGATATATCTGAATATTGTTGAGGGCCCGTGATCGCCGTTCGTCTAAAAGGACTAGCGAATCGTATCGGGCTTGGATCCAATCTGCTTCAGGTACTTGGCTTTCAAGTAAAATCCAGAAGGATGACACTTCTTGCTCAACCGGCTGGACTGCTTCCATTCCATATGTCGAATAATATGGAGTTGCTCCGGTCGCGGTGCGAATTGACATTCGATATCCCCAAAGGGCAAAAGGTATTTTGTCGGGCCAATCCCGGTAATTCTCAGCCATCTTTTTAAGTATGGTGACAATTGTTTTATTAGCCGCTTCTACCGCTCCGTTTGTTTGGGGACGCTAGGGAGAAGATGTATGCCTTTGAATTTTTTATTTTGCTAGCAACGTAGCGATTTCAGCTTGAAAATGGGTCCCGTGATCACTGATAAATTCGTGTGAGATCCCATACCGGCATATGATCTTGTTTTGGATAAATTTGGCCACGTGCTTGGCGTTCAAGACACGGTATGACTCGGCTTCGACCCATTTGGTGAAGTAGTCGTTGGCCACCAAAATGAAGCAATGACCTCCCGTCCCGGAAGGGTGTACCTTTCCAATTATATCAATACCCCATGTCGAAAATGGCCATGGTGATGTCATGGTATATAATAGGGAAGATGACATATGCTGTACATTAGCAAAAATCTGACAATTATGGCAGTGTTTGACATATGACTGGCAGTCTGTTTCCATGGTATTCCAATAATATCCGAGCCTCATGATTTTTCGGGCTAGCATATGGGCATTCATATGCGGGCCATTTTCACCATCGTGTACTTCGGCCATAACCTTTTCGGCCTGTGTTTTGTCGATACACAAGAGAAGAGCCCCCTGTGCCGTCTTTTTGTATAACTGCCCGTCATCCGTGCGAACAAATTGGGTTGCCAATCTTCGCAAGGCTTTCTTGGCCCGGTTTTTGGTTTTTGGGGGATACTCTCCCGTTGCCAAGTAGGTTAAGACAGACTGATACCAAGGTTCCGGGTCGGTTAGCTCGATGTCCTGGATGGCGTGTACATACGCCGGCTCGGACCATCTTTCCACGCAGATTGGCATGCTAGTTATATGGTCTGGTATGTTCAGCAGGGACGCTAATTTGGAAAGCGCGTCTGCAAATTGATTTTCTTCCCGGGGTAGGTAAATGTATTCTACCTTTTGGAATTGTTTCTCTAGGACCCTTACTCGTGCTTGGTAAGCTACGAGATTGGCGTTCCGAGTCTTCCATTTTTGGAGCGCTTGATTGATGACCAGTGATGAGTCACCGTGGACTCGGAGGTTTGTTACCCCTAAATCGGCGGCGGCTTGCAACCCGTGAATGCATGCTTCGTAATCGGCTGCATTGTTAGTCACGTCAAAGTCCAGTTTGATGGATAATGGGGTGTGTTCCCCTCGTGGTGAGATTAACAGAATCCCGACCCCGAATCCTCAAAAGTTGGATGCTCCGTCAAAATACAAATCCCATGTTTCGGTATCGGTATGGAATATGTCTTCATCGGGAAAGGCCCAAGTATCGGTGTGGCCCTCTTCAGATATTGGGCTATCGGCGAGGAACTCGGCTACTACCCGGCCTTTGATGGCTTTTAATGGTATAAATTTGAGGTCAAACTCAGATAACATTAAAGTCCATCTGGACATTCTGCCGTTGAGGATGGGCTTCTCGAACAGGTACTTGATTGGATCTATTTTGGATAATACATGTACCTCGTGGCTAAGCATGTAATGTCGGAGCTTTTTAGTGGCCCAAACCAAAGCTAGGCACATTTTCTCGAGCATTGTGTACTTGCATTCGTACTCAAAAAACTTTTTACTGATGTAGTAAATAGCCCGCTCTTCTGAATCGACTGTCTGGGCCAGCATAGCCCCCATGGCTGTCTCGATCGTCGTTAGGTATAACGACAAAGGCAAACCGGGTTGAGGTGGCATTAATACCGGCGGTGCAGACAGAATTTTCTTGATTCTATCAAAAGCCGTTTGACATTGTCGTCCCATAGTATCCATTCTCCGATCTTCAGTTTTTTGAAAATGGGCTCACATACCATGGTTAGTTTTGAAATAAACCGGCTGATGTATTGGACTTTCCCGAGAAACCCCCTTATTTCTTTTTCGGTCTTGGGTGGTTGCATCTCGGTCATGGCTTTGATTTTAGCTGGGTCGACCTCGATGCCGCGTTGGCTAACGATATGGCCCAGTAATTTGCCCAATGTTACCCCGAAATTGCATTTTTGAGGGTTCAGCCTCATGTTGTATTTGCGTAGACGGGTGAAGAACTTTGTTAGGGCCGTGATGTGCCCGCTTCGATCTTTGGATTTGAGAATCATGTCGTCCACATAAACCTCCACTTCCTTATGCATCATGTCATGTAATAGGGTGGTGGCGGTTCGTTGATAAGTGGCCCCGTCATTGATAAGCCCAAATGGCATAACAATGTAACAGTAAGTACCCCAAGGTGTAATGAAGGTGGTCTTACTCATATCCTCTTCTGCCATTTTAATTTGATTGTATCCGGCATACCCGTCCGTGAATGATAGAAGGGCATGATCGGCCGTGTTATCCACCAATATGTCGATGTGTGGTAACGGAAAATCGTCTTTTGGGCTGGCCTTGTTAAGATCTCGGAAGTCCACACATACCCGCACCTTGTCGTCCTTCTTGGGTACTGGCACGATGTTTGCGACCCAGTCTGGATACTCAGACACTTGTATAAAGCCCGCTTTGAATTGCTTGTCGACTTCTTCTTTGACTTTGAGGGACCATTCGGGCCTCATTCTTCGGAGCTTCTGTTTTACCGGTTTGCACCCATCTTTGATGGGTATTCGGTGTTCAGCTATTTCCCAGTCTATTCCTGGCATGTCCTTGTAGGACCATGCGAAAACATCTTTGGATTCCTGGAGGAGGTCCGTGAATTGTTTTCTCTCCTCTGGATCTAAAGATAGGCCCAACTTAAGCATCTGGGGCTCTAAAGTGGTTCCCACATTGATGGATTTGGTTTCTTCGATTACCGGATCTCGGGACTCCCTTTGTTCGAGCTGCTCGATCAGATGCGGAGGTAGAGGTACCTGTTCGTCGGGTTTCTCAATGTCATTGCACATAAAATCTTTGAAATTGAAAGAATTTTGGAAATAAGACAAGTCGTAAGCAGAACGGTTTTCGTTATTATTATTAATGGTAAATTTTGAGAAAAGCTCGAAAAGAGCGGCCATCTGCTCGTTGGTCAGTGGCGGGATAGGGAGAGGTCTTGGGACAGGCCCCGAGATCTCAGCGGAAGTGGCTAAAGGAAAAGGGGTTACAGACTCGACTCTAGCACCAGACTCTCTAGACTTGGACTCAGACTCCGACTCTGACTCTGACTCTGACTCGGTATCCGGCATGTCTCCCTCGCCGGTGGTCAGCTTGTAGGTCCGTCCTTGGCCATCAGTCCACTTGATGGTCTTCCTCCAGGCCCTTTTTCCTGTATCTGCACCAACTTCGGTGATCAGCTGTGTTGGGTCAAACCGACCGCTGCGAGGAACAGGTTGACCAAATCGTCCTTCGGAGCGGGGACGGCCTTGTCCTCTCCGAATAGAAGCCCCAGCACTGGCTCGGAGTTGTTTTCCTCTTCCTTGGACTCAGCTTGAACAAGGGTGAATATATCATCGGGGATGAAATTGCATTCCTGAGCCGTTTTGGTCTCAGGATATGTGATGGTGGGTTGGTAGAGGCCCACTTGAATAGCTCTGAAAACTGGAGTGACGAAGTAGTCAGTTAACTTCGGGCTATAACGGCCTATGTAAGTACCCTTGAGAATGTTGATGGCCTTGTGAATACCGGCCCGAACCACGTTTTCCGGGGTTATAGCATACCCCAATCCGAACTGGGACTCGCCGTCGTTCAGGACCTCGATAATCTTCCCAGCTGGAAGATATGGCCTTGAGGTAGCCCCCGGTAAGTAGCCCAAGTTTTGTAGCATCGTGTCGATGCTAGTTGTGAAGTAAGGCCTGAAGAGATATTCTTCTTCAATCATGCCCACGAAATCGAATCCCCGTGGGTCGGCTCGGCCCGTAGCATTACAGCTTGCTACAGTAATGGGGGTTGCTTCTAGAGTGATGATGTCGTCCCGAAGTGGCATCTTAACTTTCCGGTGGAGAGTAGAGGATACGACCTTGACCGCGTGGATCCAAGGCCTTCCTAGTAGTAAGTTAAAGGACGAGGTGACGTCGATCACCTGAAACTCCAGTTCTTTTTTTATTGGGCCCGTTATTATTGTTAGTTTAACGGCCCCGGCCACCGTTTTTGGCTTCCATCAAAAGCCTGGATAGTTTGTGCTGTCGGGAGATAGTCCGCATCTGTGATGCCGAGGGCTTTAGCGGTCCTTAGAAGAAGGACATTTACAGCGGACCCATCGTCGATAAGGGTCATTGGGAGGTACTTCCCTCGGCCAATGACCGTGATGTATGGGGCCATATTATGATTGGACCCGAATGCTGGCAGATCAGACTCGGAGAAGGTGATGAGTGGGCTTTCTTCCTTGGACTTGCCTTTGAGATAAGGCATAATAGTGGCTACTATTTCAGTGGGGGTAACCTGTGAATGGACCTTGATTTCATCGAGAGCCTTAGTCAGTGCTTCTCGATGTGCTTGTGAGCTGACCAGTAGTTGCCATATGGTTAGATCAGCTCGAACCCTCTTCATTTGTTGGACCAGAGCCATGTCACTGCTTGGCTCCTCGAGAGTAGGTTCCGTCCTGGCAGGTTCAGTGACGGATGTAGGAATAGAACGCCCAGCTGCGGCGAGGTGGTTGGTGGCTAAGGCTTTGGACTTAGCCTTTCGGACCTCTTCAAGGGTGATGGGGACAGCTTCCCCTTTGGCTAGGTAAACATCATCCTCGTCATCGAACCATATCCCATTGATTTGTGGGACATGAGGGGAGGTAAGGTGTGAGCAGTCGATTACCTCACCGGTGAATATTGCATGGGCACTGAACGGGTTTTCTTTGTTGCTCGGCTTGTCTCCGGGCAACGGGATCTTCCCGCTCTCGATCAGATCCTCGATCAGATGCTTCAGTCTCCAGCATTTTTCAGTATCATGCCCGTTACCTCGATGATACTGGCAGTAGGCTTGGGCGTTATAACTTTTGGGCATCTTCTCTACCGGAACCTCAAGAGTTGGGCCTATCGGTTGGACCAGACCCTTTGAAGATAGCCTTTGTAAGGCATAAGTATAGGTAGTCCCTATATCCGTGAATACCCGATTTGGTGTATTCTTTTTGGATGAGGTGTCAAGCAGATTTACCTCGTCAAAGATGCTGCGAGTTGCAGCTGCAGGTGTGGGCTTGCTCGTGGATGAGCTTGCCCCTTGATAGCCCTTGGTAGAGGCCTTAGTCAGGCTCTCTAACCTTAAGTCGTCCTCGATCCTTGTACCCATTTCAGTTACGGTAGCAAAATTGGGGATAACAGCATACCGGAGGTGGACCCGGTAGGATGGGAGGAGGTTCTTGACAAACGTCTCAACTAACACTTTTTCGCTGGGCTTGTCGACCAGCTTCACACTCTCGGCCCGCCACCTCTGCAAATATTTTGTGAACCCTTATTTGGGCTCTTGGGCCATCACTTCCAGAGTACGCATTGTAGTCTGGATCTCAGTATTATCAGCGTAATTCCGAGCAAACTCGGTTGCCACATCATCCCAAGTTTTATATTTCTTGGAATCGAGCTTGTAGTACCAGGCCTTGGGATGCTTCTCCAGGGAGGAAGGGAATAAGTGAGTAAACATGGTGGACTTCACCCCCTTTACCGCCATAAAATCCTTGAAAGCCCGGATGTGGTGGACCGGGTCTTCGGTACCCTCAAACATTGGAATTCCCGTAAGGTTGAGGCTAGCGGATAGCTCGTCATTCAAAGGCGAATAGGAACGAGCAATTTCCGTGTGGATCGAGTTGTTCGTTGACAGGTGAACTTGTTCCTCGAGCCTGCGGACAACACTGACTAGTTCAGCTATGGGCCCAGTGGGCTCCGATCCAAAAGGAGGAGTTCCCTTCTCCATCGCGCCCACACGAGTGGCGAGTGCCGTTTGATTTTTCTGGATGGCAGTCAATTGGGCTTCGATCTTCTCTAGGGCATCCTTCAATGCGTCCATCTTGCGTTGATATCTGGTTTCGGGTGGCCTGTCTGTAAGAACACCGCGTAATCAGAAACTAGCCCGAATCCCGAAATAGAAAGTACATCCCGAACAAGACTGAAAAGGGAAATGACTCGGAAAAGACACCTAGACGGGTGACTTGTGAAAGTGGGCCTTCTTTAGGATTCGGCGGGTGGGCCTAGTCCTGTTCGAAAGAAGGTCCACATGAGACATCCCCAGACCTTTAGACTCGATTGTGTAAACATGCCCTCCTTTGTAGGAGTTTGTCCTACGTAGGTGGGCCTTGCCTTAGTCTAATAAGGCGGACCGGGATAGGGAAGAAACTCGTGATGTAAGATCGACGGAGTTTCGATGCTAAAGGACCCTGACGACTTACGACATGACCCGACACTGCTAAATACGAGAAGTCCTAAGAAGAGGAAGGTTTTGAAAATGGATTGTTTTAGAAAACCCGAGAAAACTCGGAGGAGGGCCCAACTTTCCGAAAAGATGGAATGATGTATTAGGCCACGGGTTTTGAAAGTTCGAAAGTAATTTCGAGTTTTGAAATGGGCAGCATACCGGATAGAAATAGGCTACTTTGAGTAAAATCATAAGTCCTAAATTCGGTATACGTCTCGGATTTTGAAATTGAATATCTTGAAAAAGATGTATTTTTGAAAAGTTGACGGTTTTTGAAAACGAAACGGAAACCAAATAGCACGTAGTCATACAAGCATTATAACGACGCCATGTATGCTTTACACACTAAGTCTCGGTCGGTCTAGAGGGTCTATACCAGTGTACATAGTCTAGACGTTGATCGGGACGGACTTTCTAAGTCAAGTTAAGCTTAGAACATGTCGTGAAACCCACTCGAATCGACTATGGACACCTTTGACATATCCATATTGGAGTACATCAACGGTATAGTGGGACGTCGGTCACCAGTACCGGCCCGGAAAAATATGGGTTATGCATGAACTGTAAAACTAAAACGCGTATTGTACTAGTCAAACGATTTCTATTCGAGTCTCACCCTGAGGATGCCGATGATAAGTCACGTATCAGTTAATCCCCAGCGGAGTCGCCAAATTGTGGACATGACATAGATCCACCCCGACGCGGCCACGCGCGGGTTTGGGTAGGCGAAGGAATCTCCATATGAGAATGGATCGAATTGAAATTTAATCGAAGTGGAGTCGCCACCGAAATTTGTGGGAGTTCGGGCCCGTTCGAACCCACTCTATGTCGTAGTGGGCCGTGTACAAAATACGGCCCATTTCCGATGTCAGAGTTTTTTGGGCTCGTCCCTTTGCATTGCGATACCGATACAGTCACTACCGGTTATCGTGTATTGAATGACTCTCGTGCGCCAACGGTTTCGGGCATCCGGAAACCGAGGTTCTGAGTAAGGGGTAGGGTACGTGTTGGGAAGCCCACGAAGGACACCCAACCCCGCCCGCACATTGGCGGCCTCTACTAATGTATCGAAAGACTTTTTAATACGTGCGCTAGTTGAACGGGAAGATGTTATGTAAACAGTATTTTCCCTAAACATGTGATAGAATTGAAAGGGTTTCTATGTCGATTTAATGCAATTAATTCTAACGTCAAAGTTGAATTTTTGCATGTGGGTTCATTTTAGTACAATAAAATAAACACAATAGATCAACAAGAAAAAGCAAACGGTTAGTAACGGTTTGCAAAAAATATAGAATGAAATGGGATAATGTAAATATGCCGATGCATGGTTTGAAAGAATGATGTTTCACGTGATAGATTAGGCACATGTTTGACCTAAGTCATACAAAATGGTTAACGAGACTTGAATGCTAATTTAGGACTCACGGCTTTGTCGTGATAAGGAGCCACTCGACCGAGTCATTGAGGGACTCGACTGAGTGGACCTCTGAAAAGCGTTCTGTCCAGGTTTTGGGACCCTGCTCGATCGAGTTATTGACCAACTCGACCGAGTACGTTGCCACTCGACCGAGTCACTGTGAGACTCGACCGAGTGGAGGTCGAAAAGACATTCTGTTTCGGCTTTTGTGATGTCACTCGATCGAGTGGCATAGGCACTCGGTCGAGTGGCACCTGTACGAACCAGGTTCGTTTGCAATTTTGTTATCAATTTCGAAATTGCTTTTGATTTTGATGACTTGATGAATTGGGCATAAATATTATGGAATTTATACTCGATTCTAAACTTGAATACTCGTTGTATCCCATATTTGATTATTGAATCGATATGGAATACTAGATCGAGATAAAGAGAAGTTGCTATAAGTCATTTAAAGTCGACCAAAACGATATGAGTTTTCCTCCGCGTTCATAGTGTCATAATTCTAACGAATTTAACGACATCTACGTTAGCTTCAACGAAAAATCGAATTGGTTAACTTGTTTGACTAGATCGTTGGATTCGACATCCAATTAAGGAATTGGTATCGAATTTAATAGATCGACACTTTGCTTAAATTGAAATACGTGATTCCCTCCGCATCCCGACGTCATAATTAATTCTTGCGAATTGTTTGACGTTGGATCCGCATCAACGTGTTTCGACCTTTATTGAAAGATGCTCGATGTGAAAGATAGTTTATAGTTGATGAGAATTGCGATAACGACGATAAAAAAAAAAATTAAGTTGATGTTAATTCGTCTCAACAATCAGGCAATCGGGGTGATGGGATAAGCGACCGACAACGCTGTGTGCATTATACTTGTATATTCGGGTTTCCTTATCTCATCATCACTCATGCTCGACACGAATCGACGAATACTTTAATGTTTTATACTAGTTATATTATCGATATTATGACACGAATAAAATAAACAAGGAAACAACGACAATGACGATAGACGACATGACGCGAGAAAAAGGAGAAGGGAGAAGAGCGGAAATTGTCACCCTCAACCTACATGTTTCTTATGCTCGGACGGGACTCGTGGTGGTGACTTGCACGGGAGTTTCGAGTATGTAGGATGAGTTGTGGTGGTAGGGTTTCGATTCCTAAAGCTAGGTTTAGGGTTTGAGTATTGTAGAATTAGGGCTTGAGTTTGATGTTGATTATGGTTTTTTGAAGATGATCAAAGTTGCCAAAAAGATGATTGAAAGGTTGTGCATGGGGGGTGTTTATATAGGCTAAGCCTAGGACCCCGGGTCCCCGGTTAGGGTTACTCGACCGAGTAACCAGCTGACTCGGTCGAGTGGCCCAATGTGCCCGCCGTCGGGCCTGAAACAGGCCAACTCGATCGAGTGGGTTGAGCACTCGATCGAGTGGCTCAAATGGATCGAGTGGTCCGGGTTTTTGGACCTTGACTTTGGATGTTTGATGGGTTTTTGTATTTGAATTGGACTTTTGTGTTTGAATGGCAGTTTTGTATGTTTCGGGAACGACTTGGACCGGGGTTGACCCAATCGCTAAAAGTTGGTTTTATTTCCGGTGTCGGTTTTGGCCCAAATTAGTCTTGTTTGACTCGGAACGGTCCACTGGGCCTGGATTTGAGGTCCGTTTTGTGAGATTTGTACTCCATAAGTGCTTAAGCCAACTACTAATGGTTTTGAGCCCATATCCGAGCGCGTAGAAACACGTTAGCGTCCGATCATCATCGGGTATTTTTTGGAAACTGCTATAGACACCTAGCAGTCAAAATGCGGGTGTCTACACTTATCCTACTGTCACACATCTCGAATTAATAATCTTGATGTATTTCGAAAATTGCAAAAAACTTCTGAACTACGGAAGGTTTGATTCCATTAATTATGGATACGTAGGCAACCCCTCAAAAGGGTACAACCACTGCAATAACGAAAAGACGGGAACGGTATTCACTAATGTGTCTTTTATTATATAAAAAAACCGATAAACTCGGGAATTTCAAAAATACATCACACAAAAAAAAAACAAAAAATCACACTACAAAAATAGTAGCAATACTTAAATAATAAATTTAGGAGACTACTCGTACATTTTTCTTTTCCCCTTATCTTTCGGGTCACGCGGAGCCCGAGGCCGACGAGGCGGGGGCGTTCCCTAATCACAAGGGGAATTTCCTTTGCTCGAACCCGTTTTTTCAACAACGGGTCTTCTGCCATTGTCACTGGCCCAAGCCGAGCCAGTACGGGCTCGGGAAGTCTGTCTCGAGGACCAAGTCGGTCCTTGACCGCCAATCTTGGGCCAAGTCTCCTTTCTAAGTCCGTCTGGGGGCTCACTTTCCCCCGTGCACCCTTAATACTGGACCCTTCAATCTGAGTCCTAGATTTCCCTTTCTGACTTGCCGAAGTAGCATCTTCGTCAAAGAAGCTTCTATTATCTTTAGCATGCTCCCGACGCAACAGATCGAAAGCCTCGTCAGTTTTCAAAGCAGCTCGGGCTTTAGCAGAATCAGCCTTTGTCCATCTGACATAAGAATTGGATACCCAGATCGAATGAGGAGTCTTGGGAACGGACCAAGTGGCTCGGGTATACCACATTTGCATCCAGGTGTCACACATTATGTCCGTCAACTGAGTAGATTCACTCACGATTGCCTCGATTTCCGGGATTCTTTGGACCCGACCATATTGCCTAAGTATGCAATCGGGAAAGAGGTGAATTGTTTGTCTAAAAGATAGGATTATCTAATATCGACCCTATCTCGAGACTCTAACCCGTTCCGGGCATAAATGGGCCACCATGGGGCGGTCCAGCGGATCAATGGGCCTTCATGGAAGGACAACACTTCATCCCAGTATTTTTGAGTGTTGAGGCGAGAAAAGGCAACGGTCCGTCTCCTCGTCATCACTTGTTTAGGTTGGTATCGGCTCACGTCTAGGGGAGGGTCCAAGATCGATAGCCTCTCGAACAGCCACAACTGAAAAACCCGCGAAAAATCAAAATCGCGAAAAATTGTCAAAAAAAAAGCGTCAAAAAAAAATCGCGAAAACCGAGAAAATTGGAAAAAAAAAACCCGCAGAAACCGAGAAAACCGGAAGAATTGGAAAAACCGGAAAATTGCAAAAAATTAAAAATCGGCATACCTGTAAAAGACGGGTACTTCCAGTCAACCGGGTTGATGGATCTCTTTTGCGATTATCCAAACCCTGGATAATCTCTCATGTAATCAGCCAAGCCGGACTGTGCTCCGTTTCCATCAGATCAGCCACAGTGAAGAGTTGGACATGACCCATACAAGATAATAAATCCATATGGCCTTCAAAGGCGTAAATGTGGAGCATACAAAAACTAAAGGCCCTACGGCTATGGACCGGCCTGACCCGGACGTCTTCTGGGTTCATAAATTTTTCAACCAAATCAATCAAGGAAACGGTATCTCCTTCCAGCATACGGGATACCTCCATGTGAGAAAGTCTTAAAAATTCCCGTAGCTTTCTCCTCGGATCGTGAACTGAAAACGGGATAGCAGGGCGAAGTATGGGATTCCACCCTCCTACAGCAGCAATTTCCTCAGGGACAGGACAGATTTCGCCTCGAGGAAAACCAAAAACGTGATAAGTATCGTCCCAATAGAACAGACAAGCATCCAAAAAGTGACGGTCTACTTGCATCTGGCGGATCGTGAATAATTGGGTAACACCATTCTGATTCAGAATGACTTTATCTGCGTCTCTGAAAAATCGGGACCACTCTTGCAGCATTCCAATTAATCGGTCGATTCCCATAATTGGATTTCTAAAAAGAAGAATAAATTTCTCAGGGCTTGTTTTTCTTTAAGGAAGAGATGGAATTGTGGGAATTGTGAAAAATTATGAAACCGGATTCTCCTCCTCACCTAAGGATTCCTAATCCCAGAAGATTTAGCATACAGGCCCTATCCTAGGATCTAGCTAAGTCATCTCGAGTATTCCTATTCCTTTTCAGAGTCAAAAATTCTCTAATTTTCAAATCCAAAACTCAAAACCTTTCTCAAAATTTTTATTCCCCAACGCGAGTCATATTTGTTTTGCCTACGTGTTGCATGCAAAATTTTATGTAACTTATACAGGTACAATTCAAGACCGCGCAATTCACATAACTCCCCAGCGGTATTTAACAGGATGAGCCCATATATAGGCGCACCTAAGTCTTATACAACGAGTCCAATTCCCCACGGAGTTATCATCATCAGCTCAGGTACATTTCTAGTCTGTGGCCGGCGGGCCCTTCACGCAGAGTCTAATGGACTTTAAACGACCCGATCGGAAGTCTGCCAGGTCTTAATCTTTGATTGGCCTGGTAGCTACTCTGACTTTCGCCCTGTCCAAGCCTCAGTCAGAGTGGGGGCTCTGTAGACACCCACATTTTACTGCCAGGTGTCTATAGCAGTTTCCGACAAACACCCGATGATGATCGGACGCAAACGTGCTTTAACGTACTCGGAAATGGGCTCGAAATCATGGATATTTAGCTTGGGCTTTTTACGGAGTACAAATTTCACAAAACCAACCTCTAAACCAGGCCCAGTAGGTCGTTTCGAGTCAAATAAGACTAATTTGGGTCGAATCCGGCACCAGGGGCAAAACCGTCTTTTAGCGACCGAGTCAAACCCGATCAAAGATATTTTCTCGAGACTTGTGGGTCAGCCGTGTCACCCCACATAACCGACTCAAGCTCGAATACTACAAAAAAATCAGCTACACAAATATTAAACAAATCCGTTTAAGGATAGAATTCGATCTCATGTAGGAATTCCGTCCGAACATCGAATCAAATACTCGACCGAGCATAGGATACTCGGCCGAGCTCCCCATCCCAACCGAGATTCCCTTTCTTCTTCACCAAGTAACGGAATTCTCGTTCCTTTCAAATTCTTACGTTTCCTATCCAAACCGGTATTTCTTGTTGTCCAAGCAAGATACCTCTCTTAACCTTTTTTTCCTATAAATAGGACCCTTTGCATGCACATTAACAGACACAATTCCCTCACATACATACTGACACAATATTCATACACAATTCCCTCACAATTACATCGACCAACAATCTATACACCAATTATTCATACACCTCGAGACTCATCCACTTAGCATCGAGAAACCGATAGTACACAAACCGAAGGAACCGGCCCCTATACCCGTCACCCTTCACGACCAAACCAAAACCACCACAACTCACCGACATTAACCCGACGCTCCCGTGCCTTAGCCACATTCCGACGAGCCCCGATCCGAGTTAACAAAAGCATGTAGGTTGAGGGTGTAATCAAACCCGGCTTCTCCTTTTTTTCTCTTCCTTTCTCTCGTCCTTTTTTTTCGTTTTGTCGTCGTCGGTCGTCCATTTTTTAAGGGTCGTTCATCGTTTTTTATTTCTAATATCGATATTACTAAAACTATTTTCATATAACATTCTTAAAAATACGATACCGATTCACTAGTCGAATATCGTATCAAAAGAATTACATTAATCTCGTTGATGCTAAAAATCGTTACATACTTCTTTTTACAAAATACGACGATTTTAGCGCGGAGAGAACTAACATTCTTTTTCTTTTCGTTCAAACTTTTCTTTCAAAACAATTTTATAAAACTTTTTCTAAAAGTCATTCCGAATATTCGATATCGATTTCATAGTCGAATATCGAATACGACGAATATCGAAAGCATAAATCGAGTATAAACTAATTCACATTTGTACGCGATCTATCGAAATCAACGATTTTTGAAAAAAAAACCGAACCGGGACAGACCCTCACGCAAATCGCGCCCCTCCCAGGCGACTCGCGCGGGAGTCTGAAATCCGCGCCCCCCCCCCTTTTTCTTCGCTTTCTCAATTTTTCTTAAACATCGTTTTTTCTACAAAACAATTTCTCTTTTCTTTTCGTCTTTTCTAAAATTATTCCGAATATTTGATATCGATCTCATAATCGAATATCGAATGTAACGAATGTCGAGAATATTAGGTCGGGTGCAAATTGTGCAATATTTGTACACGATTTAATAAAATCATCGCTTTTTTCAAAAAAATCAATTTCGAAAACAGGCCGGGACGCGAGTCGCGCGCGTCCCGGGCGACTCGCCTACTCGAACGAGTCGCGCCTGACTCGGCGAGTCGCCCAGCCGGCTGGAACGAGACCCGTTCTTCGCTTTCATTATTTTTCAAACAGCGTCTTTTTAGCGATATTTCAGATCTCGATATATTTTTACATCATTCATTGCATCCATATCTTTTATTTGATTTACAAACCGTTACTAACTTGTTTGTTCATGTTTGTAGCAATCTCTTTTCTTTTCATTTGTTTTATTAGACTAAAACGAACCTCGCATCTAAAATACAACTTTGACGTTAATTTTAGTTGCATTAAACCGACTTAGCAACCCATCCAATTCTCGCATGTTTAGGGAAAACAATGTTTGCATATCATTTCATCGTTCAACTAACGCGCGTATTAAAACATCAAACGATATCCTAGTAGAGGCCGCTAATGTGCAGGCGGGGATGGGTGTCCTTCGTGGGCTTCCCAACACGTACCCTCACCCCTTACTCAGAACCTCGGTTTCCGGATGTCCGAAACCATTGACAACGAGAGTCATTCAATGCACGATATCCGATCAAGTCGGTATCGGTATCAAAATGCAAAGGGACGAACCCAATAAACTTTGACATCGGAAATGGGCCGTATTTTGTACACGGCCCACTACGACATAGAGTGGGTTCGAACGGGCCCGAACTCCCACAAAGTTCGGTGGTGACTCCAACTTCGATTTAAATTTCAATTCGATCCATTCTCATATGGAGATTCATTCGCCTCCCTAAACCCGCGCGTGGCCGCGTCGGGGTGGACCTATGCCATGTCCACACCAGTAATCAATCAATCATAATTAAAACACTATTCAGGCGACAGTTCATACGATCAGAGACAGGTCAATTTACTATAACCCAATTAATACACATCGATCCCCTTAAACCCTAGATAGAATTTAGCTACGCATATTGATTGTAATTAAACTAACAAAAGATGAATTGGAAATAAACATGGTGAAGACGAATTGAACTAAACTACAAAAAGAGATAATAATTCTACACTAACAAATAATAAGCAAAAACTGAAATCAAAATAACTACGAAAACAAAAGATGAATTAAGACAAGAATTAAAACTAGAAAACTGAAATTGAAATTCAAATTCAAATGAAAATGAAAATTAAATGTACCAAATAATTCGAAATCAGAAAAGGGAAGAACGAAATTCAATGTATCTTGCGAAGGAAAGCGGAAAAGAACGTAATACTTCAATCCTAAGAAATTGCAAAAGTAACGTGATGTATGTTCTAAAAGTATGAAAAAGGATGTCTCACAATCTCCTCCTCAAAACAGGCCCAAAATTCTAAAAGAATTAAAATTTAATCCGCGGCCTGAGTCAGACGCACTCGATCGAGAGCATGCAGTGCCACTCGATCGAGTGAAGCCGTAATTGCTCCAGATCTTGTCCGTCTTTGGGCTGAAAAGAGGAATCAGCCCAAAACTCTGATGTAGTCCAGTTGGTCTCGAATATGAGGCACTCGATCGAGTGCTTAGCACCACTCGATCGAGTGGGTGCTGCTGAACTCGTGGTTGAGCTCTCATTTGCTTCTCGGCTTTTCGTTTTCCTCCTCGTCTTCCGTTCTCGTCTCGGCTATCCGGGTTATTACTCCTAAATATGCTCGAAATTGCACCTAACCTGCAAAATAGCACGAGAATCGGCAGTATCGACTTTCTAATAGAAATCGACATTAAACATATAATTTAGGAAGAAGAAAAGCTCAAAAATAAGTATCGGGGGACTATAAAATACGATATAAAATGTGTTGATCAAAATCCCCCAAACCAAACCTTTGTTTGTCCTCAAGCAAACAACTGAAATACTCCCTCCGTCCCAATGAATTGTTTGCCTATTTCATATTGGGGCGTCTCAATGAATTGTTTGCCTTTCTATTTTAGGAATGTTTTTTACATGCAATTTGATCATTCTCATGAGTTTTGATCTACATGTCACTCCTTCATTGGTTCCCTTAACCTTGGTGCCAAAAAGAAAGGCAAACAATTCATTCGAACGGAGGGAGTATATACATACGAGGCCAAGTGATGTGAAACACGACTCAGAGCTGAATTACAATTATTCTCCTAAAATCGACTAAAACCGACGAAAAAACACGTAATGCTCAAGAATGCAACGAGATCAATAATTATGCCATAGTCAAACAATTGTCTGCCAATTTTTCAATCTTGCAAGACCAATAATGTCGGACTTCCTTACGGTTGTCATTCGACACTCATAAGCACGGGTAAGTATATATGTGAAGATAAGAAAGAATAAAGACACTCACTCGACTTATGAAATATGCATGCAATCGAATATGAAATCAATCTCCCCAATCAAATACGTGTTCCACCAATCAGGACCATAGTACATGCCAAGGACTTACAAAGGGTGGCTTATATGTGAGGGAATAAAATGGATTGTGCTTAAAGCACGTATGGAAATGTGGGGCTGAGACCAGTAGTCGCAGCTACACAATAAAAACTATCCATCTAAAAACCTCATCTATGAATTCTGGCCATTAACTAGAAGTAAGACTCAAAAGAGCATAAGAGGGGATTTTATCATCCTCCCCATTACAATTCAATTCTAGTTATAGCATCTCGGCAGTTTCCCGGAAATTACAAGAAGCATATATGTATTTTTTTTTCTTGGAACTTTTCTTCTTTTTCTAATTCCATTTTTTTTTCTTTTCTTTCTTTCTTTTTCATGCTTCTATATTTTTTTCAATCCAAATAAGGGGAAGGCGAGTACAAAGTCACATAACAATATTACACACTAAGATCCAAAAGATGTAAAAATCCAAATTATGATCTGTTAGTGAAGTAATTCCAATTATGTTCACTGCGACTGTCCTGGTAAGAAAGGCTATTCTGGGTTGTAGCTGATTGATATATATAATAAAAACAGGTTTACAACAGCTGAAATGGGCTGAACAAAGAAAAATGACCTAAATCTACAGGGTAGTAAAAATGGGTCGTTTTGGCTATGTGGAACTCATCAAAAACAGAAATGTCTTTCCTCATGTACCTTCTCCTCAAACCAAACATGTATTCAATATCAAAAGACAGACGTCATATTTATGCAAATTTATGTTACACATTTCATAAGGAGAAACCACTCAATTCCTAATTATAAATGAGACCAGTTATGGATGTTACTGGCCTAGGAAGCTCTAAATCCTCAAAATTTTTGTGGTTTGCCGACAAAATGGTCAAATTTACTCATTTGACAATCAACGCTTTGATAGGCAATCATATCAAAATCATCTCATCTCAAGTATTACATGCATTCATGTACGGAGTCAGCTGTCAATTAGGAGAAATCATGTAAAATGCAATGTCATCATCGTCGTTTTGCATGTTTCACATCAGACACAAGACAGACACAGAGCACACAAAAATAAAATCTTTTTGAATTTTTCTAATTTTTCAAATTTTTTGGATTTTTATTTTTTTTTTAAAGCAGTAAAAGCACACAACAAAAAATGAAAACACACAAAAACACACAAACTCTCCCTCAAACCTAAATGTCACAGTGTCCTCAATGTGACTCTACAGCATATAAGACAGACAAATCCACAGCCAACCCTAAGGACAACTCGACCTAAGGGGAAGAAAAACCTATGAAAGCAATAAAAACAGAAATAAAATGGAAAAAAAGTACCGTATATACAATGGTAGCTCCCCCAAACCGGCTAGTTAGCCATATCATCCTCTCCACCGGTCCCAGATGGACCGGCTCCAGTATCGCCTTAGCCTGAGCCGCTAGTACCACCCTGCTGACCCGGCTGTCTCAGACCTCGCAGCCACTGTGCTCCTAGGCCGCCGTAGGTGTGCCCGTAGTCCGAACCCCAAGTAGCTGGATCAACCCCATAATTATGGAATATACCACTAGTGTCACCCGGACCTCTCCAATAAGTCGGGTGGTGAGATGTTGAGATTCCAAGAGTAGTCATGTACTCGTGAATCTCGTGGTTGACGAGGCTCTGATTAATCCCCTCGTGAATCCGACACTGGTGCTCATAAACTAGGTCATACATAAACGAGTACGGGTGCGGGAACTCGGCACCCGGAGTGTGGAATGGGAAAGTTGGGGTGGGTGTACGTTTGTGTCTAGGGGGCTCAGTCTCGTCGTTTTCGGTCTCTACGCGAACCCTACGTCGAGGGGGTTGAACGCCCTCGTCGAAAATGAAGAGCTCCTCAAGAATGAGGTAGCTCGGTGGGGCGAGTGTGTCCTCACCTGCAGAAGTGGGTAATGGTCTTTCTTTGTAGCTACGTTTAGCTTACGGTAATCAATGCACATCCTCCACCCAGTCACTAATCGAGTAGAAACAAGCTCATTCTTCTCGTTCGTGATAACCGTGGCCCCTCCCTTCTTAGGGACCACTTGGACTGGACTAACCCATTTAGAGTCGAAAATAGGATAGACAATGCCAGCATCTAGGAGTTTCATAACTTCCTTCCTAACCACATCCTGCATGTTCGGGTTCAACCTACGTTGTCCCACTAGCCATGATCAATAATTAGTAAATGTTGAAGTAATTGTTGTCCAGTACAAGAATAATTGATTATAAACATTGGAATAACAACAACATTATAGTAATTGAAAATTGATAATTGATTGATTTAATCAACAATTTAAATGATTGTTGGAGTAACCACCAAAACATGTTGGAGTAGATGCTTATAATCATTTTGAAAATTATTGACAGAAAATAACAAGTTAGTAATGAGGAAACATCAAGGTAGTAATGTGATAGAATTACTCAAAATAATGCATGTATGCACATACTGCAGCATTCTACTCATACCAGTATGCTCAGAATCACATCATTCAGGTACGGAATTAAGAATGCAATGCAACTGTCAGCGCTAGAACGCAAACTGAAAATTCTTGAGCAGGAAACGACAAACTATCAGTGTTATGGAAGTGATGGAAAGCCTCCTCACACCCATGGCCATGTATTCATTTATGCAGGCAATAATCCTTTAAGGATGAATTATAGAGAATTTAGACCCAATCATTCCTTGAGCTTAAACAATTCTACATGGTACACTTTGATTGAGTTTCTGCTCCTTCAATTAATTCACACCATCAGCTACATTTACCACTTAATTCCTTTCTTAATATATTCCAACTTAACACCCACTTCCTTACCCCCTCTCTAGCTTGCAGCCTGCACCACTCACTCCCCTACTCTCATTTACCCCCCAACGTGTCAAAATTGTAACCTAAACATACTCAATATTCACACCCTAACTTTTAGTCTAACTTAGTAATGAAAATTGTTTGTCCATTAGTTAGGCTAAAGATTTATCTCTCCCTGTTCACATCATCGAATTTACAAGTCGAAAAACACATGTGCTAACAGATAGACGAGGTCAACTATACACTTTGCAAGGAAAATCATGAAAACGATGAAGAACAAGTAACAGATGAGGAAATCTGTAATCGACGAAGAACAAGTAATATTGAAACAGAAACCACAAAGTAATTAGTGCTTTGAAATCCCCAAACAGATGAGAAAAATTGTCGAAACCCTAACAAATAGACGAAATTGGTTGAAACCCTAACAGGTAAACGAAATTTAGAAATAACAAGATTACTTTAATCTGTTTCAAATTCAACCAAAAATTAGAAAAATTAGCGCGGATTAAGAATCAACAAAAAAGCGGTCGATTTTTGAACAAAATCAACTGAAAAATCAACCGCACAAAAAACGTAACATCAACAAATTTGGGGCGGGATGATGAGAGGATTAGACATTGCAGAGAGATGATGACGAGGTAGAAGAAGTTGAAGGTTGGAGATGAAAGATTATTTGCTGGCTGAAGAAGGAAAAAGGGGCAGTAGAGAGAGAGACAAAAAATAAAAAATTAAGAGAGAGAAAGAAGGAAATGCGCGCCTCAGTGAGGATGAGGGATGGTTTTGTTTGTTTCCGAGATCTAATCTAAGCCGTTGATCAAGTATTAGATCAACGATCCAGATTTTTAGGGTGTTTACACCAAATTGGGGTGTTTACACCAGATCCTAATTCTATATATATATATATATATATATATATATATATATATAGTCAAGATCAAGTGAGAACCTATGTTATAATGAGAACTGTGAGAACCCCCTCACAGCCCTTGGATCTTATTTAAATCATGCGGCTAATATTCTAAACAAAAAAAATAAAAAATTTGCTGGGGTCAACTCCCCTTCATTCACTCTGATCTCTAAATAAAATCCCCTCTTCCTTCACTTCATTCCTTCTAGATTTTCATTAATTGAAGAACAAATTCAACAAGAATCACCAAAATCACTAAAATCAACAAATTCAGCTTATATCTTATGTAGATCGGAGCTGGAATCATTCATGGTGAATTCTTCATAACTTCAACAATTCAATTTTATTTCATTGAAGCTTTTCAATTAAACTACCAACCCTAGAACTAGAGTAGAGCTAGATTCGATTCTGGGTAAATTAGGTATTGATTATTGGTTACGATTCAAGAAAAGGGTTAATCTTGTTGATTGTACTACCCAGATTACTAGAGAAGATGAATTCAGAAACTGTAAATTCAAAGATTTACGTAGTTTTGTTATCACAGTTTGTAGCTGATGCAGTTAATTATCAGATTTCCTTGCATTCATTAGAAATAATGTTTTGTTATCACAGTTTGCTCAATTTTTCATCTTAGTTTTTTTAGAATATTAATGTGTTTGTGTTAGTTAAGTTGTTAGTGGAATCTATGTAAATCATTGCTAATTTGACGATCTTGTTCAGTAATTCAATTAGTGGCAACAATTTATGTTGATGTTTTGAAGATGTGATCTTTTGGCTTAATTTTCTCAGTTCAATCTCTTTCCGTTTGTTTCTTTTTTAATTTTGTGTGGTTAAGTTGTTGGAGTACTTATTCCGATGGTCTTGTTCATTAAGTCAATCAGTGGTTTCAGGTTCTGACAATATTTTGAAGCTTTGATCTTTGGCGTCATATGAACTTAAATCTTTACTGAAAAAGGGTACGCTAAAAGTGAGAAAGGGTACGCTAAAATTGAAATTGAAAAGGGTACGCTAATATAGAAAAAGGGTACACTAAAATGGAAAAATGGTACGCTAAATTGAAATTGAAAAGGGTACGCTAAAATAGAAAAAAGGGTACACTAAAAGTGAAAAAGGGTACACTAAAATTGTACTCTAATTGAAAAAGGGTACGCTAAAACAGGAAAAAGAGTACGCTCAAATAAAAAAAAGGTACGCTAAAATTGAAATAGGGTACATTAAAATTGAAAAAAGGGTACGCTAAAATTGAGAAAGGGTACGCTAAAATTGAAATTGAAAAGGGTACGCTAAAATAGAAAAAAGAGCACGCTAAAATAGAAAAAAATGGTACGCTAAAATTGAAATTGAAAAATGGTATGCTAAAAGTGAAAAAGGGTAATGCTAAATTTGAATGAAATTGAGAAAGAAATTGAAATCCAAGTTATTAATTAAAAGGATTGAGGATGAAATTGAAATGTATTTCCACAATTAAACCCTTTTAAAAAGATTGAGAATGAAAATGAAATGTTACCTTAATTAAAACATATAAAAAAATGAGAATAAAATTGAAATTTAGGAAGTATATTTATTAGATTGCTAAGTTAAAAACTTCAAATAAAAGCGTGGGTATTCGAACCCATAACCTCCTAACCAGTAGATTCATTCCCAACCAATTGAGACACAAGATGAAATTGAGTACTTTACGTCAAAAATAATAATTAAGCAATGTTTCGGACCTGGGTTGTGGCCGCATCCCATACGTAGGTTCATCAGTTGATTTAATGGATGTAATTAGTTCTCATGGTTCTCATTATACAAGTGGTTCTCATACGATACTAAATCTATATATATATATATAGAGAGAGAGAGAGAGAGAGAAAAAGAGGAAGGATCAAGTGAGTCCTCCTATATATATTGAGTCCATGAGTCCAATCTTGGACCATTGATCAAGTGGAAGATGGATGGTTGTGATTGCTTGTGGTGAAATAAGGAAATAACTAACAAATCTTGGTAAATATATCATTTCTCTCCTTTCCTTAATTATCCCAATGCAAATCTTCTCTCTCATATCAATCTTTTAATTGCCCCTCTCTCTCTCACACACAACAAGTTTCTTCAAAATTAAGTTTTTTTTCATCTTCACCAAAAAATCATCATTTTTCTACTGTCATTGTACGTATGTTACTATGTTACTGCCATAATCCATAAACTATGTTACTTTAACTCATACAATGTGTTACTTTAATTCATGAACTGTGTTACTTTAACTCATAAAACTATGTTATTTTAACTCATAAAATTTGTTACGTTGTATAATAGTCTCTTGCAAAAACTGTTACTTTAACTCATATAATGTGTTACTCTAATTCATGAACTGTGTTACTTTAACTCATAAAATCTGTTACGTTGTATAATAGTCTCTTGCAAAAACTGTTATTTTAACTCATATAATGTGTTACTCTAATTCATGAACTGTGTTACTTTAACTCATAAAATCTGTTACGTTGCATAATAGTCTTTTGCAAAAACATGACTTCTCCAATCAACCAAAAGAATAATGTATGTTTCTATTAAGGATACTCCAAAACAAAAATTATAAAACTCCATTATAATTCCAATATTTCACACATGTTACTCTAAGAACTGGATATTGGAAATCAAATTACACTCATAAACTATGTTACTGTAACTCATTAAATATGTTACTATAACGCATAATGTGTGTTATTCTAACTCATTTTACTCCAATAAAGGATGTTACTCTAAGGACTAGATATTGGAAAATCAATCAGTTACTCTAACAATATATTGTCCTACTCAGAGTTCTTCTTCCTCTTCTTCTTCTTCTTCTTCTTCTTCTTCTCCTTCTTCATCGTCAAACGATGACTTACATGACGTTTCCTAATGATTCTTTCTTCTTCTTCTTCTTATTATTATCATCTACATCTTTGAAGATCTGCTCTATGTATGGAGTGAAACTCTCACCCACATCCTTGCACCATTCCTCTGCTTTTACGTTTACTACAAAAACAAGAACAATGTCAATAAACGTGGCGACAAACAAACAATCAGAACTTGAAATATGGCGGTATTCTAACCAAAACATTAATAACTAAATCCGATGACATGTTACTCTAATGCTTCAAACGTGTTACTGTAATACATTAGGTATGAATGAGAGTATGAATGACAGTATAAACATGTATACTGCTATGAATAAGAGTATGGATGAGAACGTTATACTATGATATTGTTTCCTATTTTGATGACAATCACGTTCCATCATTATAGGAAGCAGTATTTTTTTAATATGGCAGTATTTCAAATCCTTTGTTACTCCAATGCATTACAGTAACAGATGACAAGAATTAAAGTAACAGATGAAGTGCATTAAAGTAACACGAGATTCAATTAACGGAAGATGTCTATACAGAGGGTTAGACATTAAAATAACAGATGGTCTATATTAAAGTAACACATTATGTGCATTACAATAACTCCATATATATGTTTGTGCGAAAAAATCATATAATGATCAGATCTTTAAAAAATCATACTATGAACGTAAAATCTAATAATATGGAGCATCTTAATGACTTCCATGGCAATGAAAGCATAACAATTGATGAAGATTATGAAAAACCTAAATAATAATCAGTGAAGATTATGAAAAAAAACCTAAATAATAAACCTAACAATCTGCAATCTATACTAACACAAGAGCAATGAATCGTTTGTATGAATATATGATGAATGAAATGAATAAAATTGACGCAAAACATGAAAGTAATATCGAAACTCACCATTGTTGTACTCCACGAATTGCTTATCAACAGTTGATGATGATCTCGCGATCATTGAATCCATAGTAACGTGATGTCGAGCACAGATTTTGAATGAATGGATGGATGAACGTGATGATGTTGGAAGCGTTTTTTTTAGGTTTGATGAATGTGGTAACGTGAATGAATGAATGGGTGAATGAATAGGTGAATGAATGGGTGAATGAATGGGATATTATTGTTTCCTAAAATTATGGGAGTTATTTTAGGAAGCAGTATCTCCCTTCTTTTTCTTTTTTTCTTTTTTTTTAATGCAAATTGTAGAATAAATCCTGTCCATCCATTCTCATCTCATTCAATGGATGAGATGAGGACTTATGGACTCATATATAGAGAAGGACTCATAAGAGCCTTACTCTATATATATATATATATAGAGGCAGGATCTGGTACATTTGTCAAATTTTTTACAATTTACCTTTTAATTGTGGCCATTAGATCTCACATGATCAAGAGCTGAGATTAAAACTCTCTAAATCCCAAAGCATTTTTTCTCATATTTTTATAGTTATTTCGATGTACAAACAAGATTATTTTAATGAATAAACGTAGTTATTTTATAGTTAACTCAATTGTTTACTGAGAATAATGTTATTTTATATATGTTATTTCAATGTACATACGTAATGATTTCAATGTATAAAGTCAGTTATTGTACTGAATAACTTGTGTTATTGTATTGAGATGAAACTCAAATATAATAGAATAATGTTATCTGATGTTACGTAGTTATTCCAATGTAGAAACTCAGTTATTATAAATCGTGTTATTGTATTCAGATGAAATTCAAATATAATTAACTTTATATAAATGTTATATGATTTTACGTGTGGTTATTCTATAGTAGAAACTCAGTTATTGTAACGAATAACTCATGTTGTTATATTTGGCTGACAGTCAAATATAAGCAGTTTTAAAATAATGTTATCTGATTTTACGTAGTTATTAAACCAATGTAGAAACTCAATTATTGTAATGAATAACTCGCGTTATTGTATTGGGATGAAACATCTTGCATATCATTGAGGGTGCATCCAGCAAAAGAAACTTCACTGAAAGACAACAACAAAGAGGGAGTTAGTTATAGTACAAAAAAATTGAAGTACAATAATCACATATGTGCTATAGAATAACTATAAAAACACTATAAAATAACACTGGTTATAAAACATAGTAATTAATATAATGAAATAAATTCAGTAATAATATAGAATAATTGCAACAATAGTATAGAATAACTGGAATAACATAATAAAATAATTGGGTATTTCATAGTAATAATAATGTACAAAAACCAGAAATTCATGCTATGAAATAATATGTAGTTATTTCAATGTTCATATTCAAGTATTTCATTGTTCATATTCAAGTTTTGCAATAACAAGTTCAGTAAACCATAAAAACTCAACGAATTAACACGAAGACCAGCAAACCCTAATATTGAAACGCAGTAAATTCTAAGTTCAAAAAAATTGAAAAAAAAACGCAGACTAATAACGTAGACTAATAAATTGAAAAAAAAAAGAATAACGTAGACTGATAAACGCAGTACTAAATAAATTGAAAAAAAATTGTACAATACTAAGTTGAACAATACTAAATAAATTGAAAAAAAAAACATACAGTACACAAATCCTAAAACTGAAATAGACTGAAACCGTAAAAAATACGATTGAAATACAAAATAAAGCACAAAATAAAAAATACAATAGACAAAATAGACTGAAATCATATATCATATAGTACAAAATACAATACGATTGAAATTGATCAAACAATACAAAAAAATTGAAATACAAAAAAATTGATAAAACTAAGGATTGAAATACCTGATTTGGATGCAAGATTGTTTGTAGATATTGGTAAGATGCGATTTCCTCTCGCGATATTGACGGTTTTTCGTGAATCTGGAGTGGGATGCAAGAGGGTTTGGGAGCTAGGGATTTTTGTTTCAGTTTGGGTATAGGGTTTGAGCGTGAGTTGTGTTTGAAGGTGGGTTGTGTTTGATACTTCACTTCTTAATTTTAATATTTAATCTTGGCCTTTGATGTAATTAGATCTAATGGTTGCAAAATGAAGGTAAATTGTACCAAAAGATGGGGTGGGTAAATGATCCTACTTCTATATATATATATATATATATATATATATATATATATATATATATATATAGAGAGAGAGAGAGAGAGAGAGAGAGAGAGAGAGAGAGAGATGGGTTCTAATGAGTCCCCTTATATATGTTGAGTCCCTAAGTCCTCATCCCATCCGTTGGATGGGATGAGGATGGATGGACAAGATGCATCCTAATATTTTGTATTTAAAAAAAAAAAAAAAAAAAAAAAAAAAAGAGGAAGATTTAGTATCCTAAAATAACTCCCATGATTTTAGGAAACAATAACTCCCATAATCACAACCACTCCTCATTCATTCATTCATTCACGTTCATTCACAGGTTCATCAAAACCTTAAAAAAAACGCTCTCATCGATCATCACGTTCATTCATTCAATCAAATATGTGCTCAAAATTCCGTTACAATGAATTCAATGATCGCGACATCTTCATTAACGGTTGATAAGCAATTCATCGAGTATAACAATGGTGAGTTTCGATATTGCTTTCATGTTTTGCGTCAATTTTTATTCATTATCTTGATTAATTTGCGTCAATTTGTGTTCATGTTTTGCGTCAATTTTCATGTTGATATTGTTTTCATGGTCGTGTTATAGATTCATATGCAAATCATAAAACACACAAATGGTGAGTATATATGTTTTGTAATTTATACTGGAATCGTCATGGAAGTCATTAAGATGCTACTCAATTATTAGTTTTTACGTTTACAATATATTGAGTTATTGTAGTTCATATACTGCGTTACTTTAGTGTAGAGCATCTGTTACTTTAATGTCTACCATCTGTTACTTTATATGTCATGTTACTTTAATACACTCCAGTTGTTACTTTAGTGTTACTTTAGTGTTACTTTAGTGTAGAGCATCTGTTACTTTAATGTCTACCATCTGTTACTTTATATGTCGTGTTACTTTAATACACTCCAGTTGTTACTTTAGTGTTTTTCATCTGTTATTGTAGTGCATTGTAGTGTCATAAGAATTTAGGAAACTGCCATATTAAAAAAAATAAAAAATAAAAAGATATTGTTTCCTATAATAATGGGACGTGATTGCCACCAAAATAGGAAACAATATCAAAGAGTAACGCCATATAAAAAAAAGAAAAAAAATACTACTTCCTATAATTATGGGACGTGATGACTTCAAAATAGAAAACAATATCAAAGAGTAAGATACTGCGTCATACTATCATTTTTTATCATTATATGAATTTTTTACACTAACTTATATCTGGTGTTATTTTAATGAATATTATCTGTTACTTTAATTCATACTATCTGTTACTTTAATGTCTGACCTCTGTTACTTTATACCTGGTGTATAAGCATACTCAGTTAATTTAATTCAATGTTACTTCAATGCACTTCATCTGTTACTTTAACTCTTGTTATCTGTTACTTTAATCCACATGAATGATGTAGGGATGTGGGTGAGAGTTTCCTCCATTGTGCGGTGGTGAGATTAAATCAAAGCTTCTGAGATGATGATGATGATGAAGAAGAAGATGAAAAAGAAGAAGACGGAGAGAACGAGAAGGATGAAGAAGAAGCATAATTATAAGTAGGACATTATGAGTAACAAATGTGAAACATTGGAATTGTAATGGAGTTGATTTAGTTGGAATCTTGTACCACTTTTTGTTTTGGAGTATCTTAATAAAAACAAACATTGTTCTTTTTGTTAATTGAAACTCCTGTTTTTGCAAGAGACTACTATGCAACGTAACTGATTTTATGAGTTAAAGTAACACAGTTCATGAATTAAAGTAACACATTGTATGAGTTAGAGTAACAGTTTTTGCAAGAGACTACGCAACGTAACAGATTTTATGAGTTAAAGTAACACAGTTCATGAATTAGAGTAACACATTGTATGAGTTAGAGTAATAGTTTTTGCAAGAGAATATATTAAACAACGTAACAGATTTTATGAGTTAAAGTAACATAGTACATGAATTAAAGTAACACGTTATATGAGTTAAAGTAACATAGTTTATGGATTATGGCAGTAACATAGTAACATACGTACAATGGCAGTAGGAAAATGATGATTTTTTGGTGAAAATGAAAAAAACTTAATTTTGAAAAAACTTGTTGTGTGAGAGAAAAAGACATTTAAAAAGATTGATAAGAGAGAGAAAAGATTTGCATTGAGATAATTAAGGAGGAGAGAGAAAAATGATATATTTACCAGATTTGTTAGTTATTTCCTTAATTATGAGATCAAATCTTGTCCATTAATCTAACCTTGAATCAAGGGCTAAGATGGGAACTCACGGACTCAACATATATAAGTGGACTCACCTGATCCCACTTCTATACCCTAACAATCTGAACCGTTGATCTTAATCTTGATCAACGGTTGAGATTAATCATTAGAAGATTACATCAATTTTCCTCCCAACAACCCCCAAATTTCCTCCCAAAAACCCCCAAATTTCCTATCATCCTAATTCGTTCTACCTCGAAAATTTGATCAATTGTATACAAAATTCGTTCAATTCGTATACAATTCGCTCAATTCATATACAATTCGTTCAATTCAATTCAATTTTCAGAAATTCAATTCAATTTTCAGAAATTCAATTCAATTTTCAGAAATTCAATTCGATTTTTAGAAATTCACTTCAATTCGTTCAATTTTCAGAAGTTTTTGATGAGCATGGATTCCACCGAGCATGAACCTATTGCTGATGAACATGAAGGTAATGTCGTTATAATTCAATACCTATTCGTTTTTGAATAAGTATTCATTTTTTAAGTAAATTTATCCGATTTTTGAGCATGGATTCGTTTTTAACTATTGGTTTTTGATTTCCTCCAGAATTATTTATGATGAATATCGATTTCAACACTGAAAACATGAATCAACTTGAAGGTAATCTCAGAATTTTATAGAATACATGAATATATATGTTAGAATAGTTGAATATATGTGTTGGAGTAATTGGAGTACTTGAGCATATGTGTTAGAATAATTGAATATATGTGTTGGAATAGTTGAATATATGTGTTGGAGTAATTGAATATATGTGTTGGAGTAATTGGAGTAGTTGAATATATGTGTTGGAGTAATTGGAGTACTTGAGTATGTGTTTGAGTAACTGAGTATATATGTTGGAGTAACTGAGTATATATGTTGGAGTAACTGAATATATGTGTTGGAGTAACTGAGTATATATGTTGGAGTAATTGAATATATGTGTTGGAGTAACTGTGTATATGTGTTGGAGTAACTGTGTATATCAGTATATGTGTTGGAGTAACTAAGTATATGTGTTGGAGTAACTGTGTATATGTGTTGGAGTAACTGTGTATATGTGTTGGAGTAACTAAGTATATGTGTTGGAGTAACTAAGTATATGTGTTGGAGTAATTGGAGTACTTGAGTATGTGTTGGGATAATTGAATTTGAATATTGGAGTACTTGAATATGTTTGCAGAAGAAACTCAATCCATTGATAGCAATCATACTCAAGTTAGCAACAATGCTCCCATTATGACAACACCAACTATTGAAAATAGCACCAATTCTCTAAAGTCTACATGCACACTATTTTTTATGAGTTCCAACGGGAGGTAACTAAATCCATTTGTTCTTGTGGTATTAACAATATCACGAAGATTGAGAACGTTTTGCATGCTGACATCGAAGATATTGCTAGGCATAAGATCGTCCAAGTTGTGTACAATACTGAAACAAAAGATGCAACATGTTCATGCAAGTTATTTGAAATGAAAGGGTTGCTTTGTAGACATGTCATTTCGGTTTTGTCTGGACGAGTGGAGACTATTCCTGAGCAGTACATACTACCAAGGTGGACGAAAAATGCTTACCGAAGACCGCTTTATGATGTAAATGGCATCCTAATTCAGGATTTCACCGCCATTGATATGAGCAAAGTGGAGATGTCAACAATTTGGTCTGAGTTTTATTCCACCATTGGTGTTCTTACCTCGATGCCTGCCGAGACGATGATGGAACTGTCGAAGTTGTTGAGGCAATTCAGGGAAAATTTGCTTCCGAAGGGGCAACCTATGAACAAGGAAAAGGAAATCGAGATGTTGTTAGGTTGCAGTTCCTCATCAGAAATTAAAATTTTGCCTCCAAAGCATTCAAAGAATAAGGGGACGGGAAAAAGGCTGCTATCAAACAGAAATCAAAGCATTGTGAATGCTAAAAAGCGAAAAAGGTTATGTGCAAACTGCAAACAAATGGCAAATCATGATAAACAAAACTGTCCAAATCCATTTGTTGAACATGTGAATCACGATGCTGAAGTGGACATAGAAGATGACACAGAAGACAGAGAAGAAGAAGGAGAAGCACAGGAAGAAGAAAGAGCAACATGTATGTATTGGATTTAATGTGTTTGGACTAATTAACATTAATATTGGAGTACTTGAGGTTAAATATAATATATATTTATGTGTGTGTAGGACCCCCTCGGAAATCTTTACGACTCAGTCAAAAGAATGGGACTACATGACGTTGAAGTCATTCATACAAGTATACAACATGATAGCATATGATAGTTTGTGTTATAATTTTTGGATAAATGTTGGAGTAACCATCAAAACATGTTGGAGTAACTGAATACTTGGTTTTATCTCCTGGAATACTTGATGTTATAAAAGTTGGAACATTTAGTGTTATGTCTTGAAATACTTGGTGTTATGTTTTGGAATAACTGTTTGTAAGCATTGGAATAACAACGACAACAATAGAATGCTTGGTGTTATCTCTTGGAATACTTCATGTTATCCCTTGGAATACTTGGTATTATGCGTTGGAATAACTGCTTTTAAGCATTAGAATAATTTTGTAAAAAATGCATAAATCTTAGTATAATCACTGAAGTTCCTCATAAGTTGCTGCGAATTTTGGGAGAAACGAAACCGAAACTGAAACCAAAACAGAAGCAAACAACACTTGCATCGATATGTTCATCTTAATTTTTAAACAAAATCCAGAGTCAAGAATTAGCTCAATACATCCATCAAAGAATGGTCACACGTCAACAGAACTCCTCCATACCAGGCTCTTTGCCATAGTTCACAAAAATATTATATACGACAGCCTAATGTTGTTAAACCTAATTCAGCAGTAAGAATAACTAGTTCTAAGCATTAGAATAACTAGTTCTAAGCATTAGAATAACTACTTCTAAGCATTAGAATAACTACGACATTTCAATCTGCTCACAATTTAATCTACGGCTTCTCCATGTTATCTAATGTTTCCTTTTTCTTGAGGATTAGTCCGTGCCGCCACTGGTCTCAATGTTCCAACACGGTGATCAGCACGTATTCTCGTAACAGCCTTGTGGATGTTTTCCTTATCATCACAGAAATCTTTGACTCTAGTCTTCAAAGCTGTTATTTCCTCATTCGCATCAGAAAAGATCAAGATTCCAGCCATTTCAATCGACAAGGAAATCCTGTTTGCTCTTTTGTCGATATATAATGGAGAATTAACTCCATCGTAGTACAATGTGTGCAACATAAGGAAAAATCCAGATTCATTTTTGTTGATTTGCGTAACATTACTCCATTTGAAATTTTTGATGACGATTTCAAACTTGACTATATCATCAGCCCCACGTATCTTGTTGTGTTCGAAATAGTCGGACAAGCTACCCACCTTTGAAAAATAAGGAAAGAAAACTGTAGACACCCGCATTTTGCCTGCTAGTGTCTATAGCAGCTTCTGACAAAACACCCGATGACGATCAGACGCTAACGTGACTTAATACGCTCGAATACGGACTCAGAATCAATAGTATCCGACGTGGGCATTTAGCGGAGTAATAATCTCACAAAACAGACCTTAAATCCAGGCCCAGTGGGTCGTTCCGAGCAAAACGAGACTAATTTGGGCCAAAACCGTCACCGGAAATAAAACAGCCTTTTAGCGACCGAGTCAAAACCCGGTCAAAGTCGAATCCCGAGACGAACCAGCCTCACATTATGTCCAAGTACACAAAATGAATCAAGTCACAACAACCAAATCATTCAAAAAAAGTCAACAAATCATTCCTAAAATATCTCATCCTAATTGATCCACTCTATCGAGTGGGTTGACCCACTCGGTCGAGTGAAGCCTCATAAAACGGACCAGATTCATTTCTGAAGGCACTCGACCGAGTGCACTAGGACACTCGATCGAGTGACCCTAAACCGGGGTATTTCCCTATAAATACCCCATCACCCCAACACATTACACAACTTTTTTCAACCTTTTACCACCTTCAAAAAACAAGGTTTTTCCAACCCTTTCAATCCTCATTCAACCTCACACATTTAAAACCTTCATCATCTTGAGTTCTAGGCACTCATACACATACACACACACATACATATTCAAAATCCCCAGATCAAAACTCGTCAAAGACATACACCATAACTCTACTTACATATCTCGACACTCCCGCGCTCACGCCGCCACTACGAGTCCGTTTCCGAGATCATTTAAGCATGTAGGTTGAGGGTGTCATTAAATCCCATCATCTCTTTCTCCTTACTCTTTTCTTTTCGATTATATAAATATATGTATTATTATTATTATTATTATTATTATTATTATTATTATTATTATTATTATTATTATTATTATTACTACTAACTACTAACTACTAACACTAACATTTCATTTTCGTTACTAACATTTTAATTTTGCTACTAACATTTTATTTTATGTCAACTAACATCTAACATTTACTTATCGTATTCTAACCTCTAACATTTAATTATCGTCATTTACATTTTGTTATAATATTAATACCGCATATAATTATTTAACAAAACTATTTTCAAAACGATCCGAGCAATGTCCGTTGAGGCTAAATTAACGATCGTAGGCCTTAAGGCCAAATTACGATATTAAAATGCCAAGGACTTAAGTTTGCAACGACGGTCGAATTTTTGGGTCGAATATGTTTAATTACGAATTCCGCCTAAAGTCTATTTAATCCCTTTACAAGTCGTATTGGAGGTGGCGCCCTTCGAGGTGCGCCACCCTAAAACACTTAAGGGCGTAATAGATCGTGGAGATTCGTCGTTAAATATGTCCGACCACATTTCTTTCAAAATATTATTCTAAAGAATCATCGACGAATCGGATTAGGACGAAACCCATTGACGTCGAATTAATTGTCACACGATCCGAAAGGATTGATTACGACATTATGACGCAGAGGGAATCAATATTTGTTCTAGCCCGATCAAACTCGATTTTGCAAATTCGCTCTAAATACTAGATGTCGGTTCTATAACCGAATGTCGAGTATGACGAGCCACCGAGATTTAAACTAATATAAATTGGACAATATTTATATTTAGCGTAATTGCATCTCGATTCAAAAACATAAAAGCTATAAAATGGGTCGTTTTAAAACACTAATTAAACACCCGTACAGAGGGCACTCGATCGAGTGCACAAGCCCACTCGATCGAGTAGCACACCAAAAACTGGACAGTAGCTACCTTAAAGGCGCACTCGACCGAGTCCATGCCATGACTCGATAGAGTGGGTCCTGTAGCCCAGTAATCCGAGAGCTTTAATGCAACATTCGAGCCTCGTCATTTTTTTACGACTTTTAGTCGACACGTGTAAAGTCAATCACGTGATCCTATTTTTCAAAACTCATGCATATCATATCACTTAAAACGACTTTGATCGACGGTCTTGCACTATTAATCTTGTGTCGACGACTCTTTAGTCGTATCCGACACATAATTAATTTAGACTCTATTTCTCGATGTGATAAGTCGGGACAAGGCATCGGGATTCGGGATCGGGCTAGCATCACGCTTAGGTTCCATATCTCCGTCCTTCGCTTAATACGCAATATAATGCGTAATTAATCGAAGTTCGTCCATTTGCACAACTTACGGTCTAGTTTATATTACGGGTTCGTTTCTAGTTAACATTTGCTGCTTATAATTCAATTATTCTATTTTATTGCTCGTTGTATTGTGAATTCCGGGTTGTATTCCGCCCGTGTAATTTGTAATTTATTTACGAGTTTTCTATTATTTGATGTTTGCCATTTATTTATTTAAATGAACATCGCATGCTAAATCACTTTGACGTGAATCAAGATGCATTAAATGACGTAGTTAATCAACAACTCGCATGCTTAGCCCGAAAACGCTGTTTGCATATCATTTAGTCATTTTACTAGCGCGCGCACACGAACACGAACGATGTCTTAGTAGAGGCCGCCATGTGCGGGCGGGGTTGGGTGTCCTTAGTGGGCTTCCCAACACGTACCCTCACCCCTTACTCAAAACCTTGGTTTCCGGATGTCCGAAACCCTTGGCGCACGAGAGTCATTCTATATACGAAAGCCGGTTTAAACGGTATCGATATTGCAATGCAAAGGGACGAGCCCAATGAACTCTGAAATCGAAGTGGGCTTACTTTGTGTATGGCCCATGACGACATAGAGTGGGCCCGTATGGTTCCGAATAACCATAAAATTCGGTGGCGACTCCATTTTGACTTAAATTTCAAACCCGAGAACAATCTCACCACGAGATTCATTCGCCTACCCAAACCCGCGCGTGGCCGCGTCGGGGTGGACCTACGTCATGTCCACAATAATTAATCATTCAATACAATTAACCATTCAAAAAAAAGTATAATCATTCTACCGTGATTCATCCTACATATCAAGCACCTAACTTTTTTTCCTTTTTTCGTGAATACAATATTAAGCACCTAACTTTTTTTTCTAGAAAGAAATCAAGCACCTAACTTTAAATGTAGCTCTAATCGACTAAAAGAACTGAAAACAAGGTTGTAACAAGAATCCAAACAATAATCTTTGTCAATTAAGCCGTCACCGGCCACAACAGATTTCAACCTTCCAAGTCTGAAGCAAAGCAAAAAAAACGATTCCAGAGCTCGAATCACATTTTCTACACTAAGTGAAGTTTTCAAAGCCAGCACAACAAGGTCAACCACAACTAAAAGGCATCACGAAAACAGAAACCACAATTCGATCATCAAACATCAATCCTCCACCTAAAAAGACGCGATTTCGAGGCTCCGTTCGCATATTTGATCTTAAACTAAACGAAGAGATCGCACAAGAAGATCAACCACAAACGATCAAACGCACAATATTATACAACACCAAAACCTGTGAAAACAAAATGAGATTATGAATCTATACCTGTTTACCAGCGGTTGCGAAGGTTCTAGCAGCATTTTGCAAAGCCTGAAGTCTCTGCAACAAAGACAATCGAAATTCCGGTCAAAATAATCACACAGCATTCCGATTTCAATTTTTCACAAAATCAAAAGCGAATAAAAAGTGCGTTACCGAAGAGGAAATACGTCCAGTGTTGAGTAGTTGCCTCACAAGCGACGCCATTACTTGGCGCTTCCGAAGCTCTTCTTAATTGAAAAACAGGAAAAAGCAGATCTAAAGTTGATACAAAAGAATGGATCCTGGTTGAAAGACGAAAATGATGGAAATCGGAAGGGGAAAAGTAGGAGAGAGAAAGTAGAGAAACCTGGAATTATTCAATACAATACAGATGAAATTAGGACGGAACTATGATTATGATGATGATGATGATGATGATGATGATGATGATGAGAGGATTAGAAGGAATCGCGGTAGAATTACCTGAAGAAATTGAACAGCGATGATGGTGGAGATGAAAGGTTTGTTGCTTGAAGAAGACGGAAAGAAGAACACAGTAGAGAGAGAGAGAGAGACGAAAATTGAAAAAGAAGGGAGAGAAAGAGACGCAAGAGTGAGGAATGAGGGTTTTGTTTGGGTTGTGAGATCTAATCTGAGCCATTGATCAAGATTAAGATCAACGGTTCAGATTGTTAGGGTGTTTACACCAAATTGGTGTGTTTACACCCGATCCTATTTCTATATATATATATATATATTGATTGTCTTGCACTTGACTTTTGACTTTGTGAGCTAAGTGGGGAGTACCAACTTTGAGTTTTTCGTTGTCGATTTATTATTTTGGTCGCGAAAATTTAAGGCCGTTACAGGGTCGGGTTTGGGTTGAGTCATTATTGAGTCTAGTTACTTTGCACATTATTCAGTATTTTCTAAATAATTTTAGGTGTTGACCATTATTTGGTTTGATTTTTTTTTTAAAGTCAAGCGTATCAAGTTAAACACTAATCGCTTTTATTTAAATCAATCTTAACCGTAATAATTGTTTGGTCATCAATTTTATCAGGTCAATAACGAATCGGGTCGGGTCAAGTTTGAGTCACTAGTCATTGGATTATATTGGGTGTCCAATTGTTAGGTGACAATTGGGTTGTGTTGGGTCAATTTTAAGTTGCTGGATTTTCGGGTTAAGTCAAGTTGAGTCTGGTCATGTTTTACAAGCTTTAGTACCATCACAATTCAAAAATTAAACAAAATAAGCTTAAGTACCATCACCATTCAATAAGAAAATAATGATATACTTGGCCAATGTGAGAGCAAACCGTGATACTGTTTATTTATCAACTAAAACTAACTTATTTTTTCAATAGGGGTCTTGAAATATCATCTAACACTAAATTGTAAGAGATGACTAATTAAACCATTAAACTCTTAATGGGGTTCCCACTTAATATTAATAGGTACACCTATCAATATTGAGGTCCCCACTTATTGCATGTGAAAGGGTGACATCGAGATTGAGCGTCATATGGGGTCGCGAGGGCCGGTCCGGACAATTTTGAGGCCCTTGGCAAAAAAATTAAAATGGGCCCCGTTAATAAAATTGTTCAAATAATTTTATCGACTCATCGACCAATTTTTTCTTTTCCTTTTCTCCCTTCCAAATAGATTGTACGGAGTATTTTTTTAGGTATTTTTTTATTCAACAAAATGCGAACTTAATCACATTACAATATAGGGAAGAGAGGATTGGACCTTATACCTATCGTAGTATTTTTTTAGGCATTGTCAATACAATAAAGTACCAAACAAATCAACACTAAAACACAATTACGAATTAAAACAAAGTTACACAAAAAATATCATAATCAAACTCGGAAAATTCATATTTTCATAATTAAATCTCAAATACAATTCACAACTTATAGACTCAATAGGAGAAAAGTACATAAATTCAAGTTTTAAAAATTCAACTACTAGCCTATTGGATAATAAAATGATAAAATTTGAATAAAAAAAGAAGATTAAGAATATCTTAGTATCTTAAAGAACCTATCAACTCATCTAAATTCCAATTTGAAGGATCGAATATCTTCATTTAATAATTTTATAGAAATCAAAATGTAAACAAGAGTTTAATTTGGGAAAATCAAATATGAATTAATAGTTTAATTTGGGGAATGAAAATGACATTTGATTTGATTGGAGAGAGAAGGTGGGTAAGGAAATACTGCATTTCCTTCCCTTATTAATCACTAATTTGCAGTAGTGGACTAGTAGTAATTGTATTACCCAGTTTTTTTTTCCTCTTCAATGGGCCCCCATCAGAGTTGGGCCCATGGCCTCCGCCCCACCAAACACCCCCTAGGGCCGGGCCTGGGGGTCGCTAACTCATTTTTCAAACTCTAATTAATGTAAGTACGGAGTATGTAAGTATCTGTTTCTCACGCTATCAATAACATGAAAGCGCCTTGATTAAAAATTTAATTTTTTTTTGTGAAACCCTAAATTAGAATATACCGTAAAATGTAAAATTGTAAGTAAACCTTTATATTCTCAGTATTGAATTGAATAGTACTCGTAGTCCGTATATAGTAGGATATGATTAATAAAGGCTGTTTAAGGATGGAATACGGAGTAAGGGTGTCCGAATGGCTACAAGCGCACATGTGATGTGAAATGTGATGGTGCAACAAAATTGGGTACTGCTTTTTGAAGCACAAAACTACCTCCCAATTCCCATATTCCACTCCCCCTGTAATAAATGAGGAGGAACCCAAATGATAACAAAATCAGATTCGTTTCTCCCACTTTTTTAAGCTAAACACAGAGTTAGTTAGTTACGTACACTCCCACTCCCACTCCCACTCTCCTCCTGTCAACAACGCCCACTCACGCGCCCAATATAAACCCTCTTTAAACCCCCCTATCTCAATCCCATGTGCCTCCCTTCCCTACAGCGGAGTAGCTCTGTACTCTCTCCTCCGTTTCAATTATCCCATGTGCCTCCCTTCCCTACAGCGGAGTAGCTCTGTACTCTCTCCTCCGTTTCAATTAATTTCATACATTTGTTTTATATTTGTCTTTATCTTTAGTTATATTTCTAAAATTATAAAAAATTGATATAATTAAGATGTCACATAACTACTCCCTGTGTTCCAACGAATGGTATACGTTTGCTTTATGCACGTACGTCGATGCTAGTGTTCTTTTGTCTATATCTTTAATTACGTATTACCAAAAATTATGAAAATTTGATATTCATAATGTATTCAATTAGACGATTTAAACAAGATCCCTCATGACTATATTTTATCTTATATATTAAAGTTATATCGAATATTCTTCTCACTCATGAATAGTGTCAAACACCTAAACGTATACAATTCGTTGGAACGGAGGGAGTATATTTTACTATATGAATGATCAAATGTATTAAATTAATTGAAACAGAGAGATTATTTATCACATAATATAGTCACATATACATACGGATAATACGAATAATAAATGAATAACCGGATGTGATGGTTAGAATATTGTTTGTTAACATGACACACACACAAAAACCAGAATCGCACTGCATCCATCAATAATCGCACGTACAAAAATCATGATTATGAGTTTCTGACACACACTCACACTAACACTCGGGGGGTAAATCAGATATTGTGCATGCATGTGGATGTGGATGTGGATGTGGATGTGGGGGTCTGGTCTATTTCATTCATTCTGTAATTTCTCCCTCCCCCTAGCAGGCTAGCAGCTATATTCTAGGCTGTCAAAAAAACAAAGTCTCATTTTCACTCCATTTACGTAAATAAACTCCAACCAATTTCACGTAGTATTAAAATTGTTGTGGCTTTTCCTTGGCCTTTTATATATGGGTATTCAAGATTTTTGTATTTCTTGCACACAAAACCACCCCGGCCCCCATTAAAAAGCCTGCCTTCTCCGCTCCATATAACCGACTGACATTCGAGCTGTTTTTTTTTACTTGCACTACTGTAAAATTCTAATAACAATAACAATGGAGATTGAGGTGGGTTCTGTTTACAGAGTTGATCATTCATCCAATTTCCCTGAATCATTATCTCCACTCAACCCCACTAAATCTGTTCTCGTAAGGATCTTATTCCAAAATTAAATTCCAGTTTATTTCGGTGAGCGAATATATATGATCATTACGAATGAATGTTCGTTTGTTTGTTTGTTTGTGGTTTTCAGGTGAATAGGAAGGGTAATGAGGAAGTAACGGTGGTTTTCCCAAGTAGTAAGTCACTTGATAAGTTCTTTGGTGGTGAGAAATTGAGTGGGTCAATGCAACCAAGCATGGATCAAAAGTTTACCATGAGCTTAATTCTGGGTCAAAAGATTTTAACCCGCAAAGTATCTTTTGAGGAATTTGCAGCTCAAAGAAGCAACAGAAGTTTCTGGGTTTCAAGTTCCCATGATGATGATGATGATGATGATGATGGTGATCAGAAATCTTCAAGCGTAGAAATTGGAGTTAAGTGGGAGACGAGGAGACGAACCAAGTTTTATACTCGACGCAAGATTAAGCCTGATCTTGGTGATCAACAGTCCGGCAATGCAATGGAGATTTGCTGTGAAGATGGAGGTGTTAAAACCACTACTACTACTACTACTACTACTAATAATAATAATAATAATAATAATAATAATAATAATAATAATAATAATAATAATAATAATAATAATAATGTGGGAAATGAAAAGGTGGAAAAGGGTGAGGATATTGAAGAAGAAAAACCCAAAGAAGAACTAGGGAAGCGTAAGTGTCGATCGAAGGGAGTGGTTGTATACCGTGACAAGAAGAAAAAGAAGATCAAGGCGGATGCTAAGCCAACTTCTCAGAAAAAGTTCATTGATTCTCAACACAGATGGACTGTTGAAAGGTAGGTACATACAGTTTTAATTTGGCCAATACTGTACTTTCTGCACCTGAATCTTCATGTTCATGTTCTTGTTCTTGTTGAAAGTACTGATGATGGGTTGTTTAATTTGTTCTACTTGGAATAATGAACCATCAAATAAATAAAGGTACAAGCAGGCAGAGATAAACATGCTTAAGATCATGAAGCAAAAAGGGGCAGTTCCGAATAACCCGATTTTGAGACCTGATTTAAGGGCGGAGGCTCGTAAGCTGATAGGTGATACGGGTCTGTTGGACCATCTACTTAAGCACATGGCAGGGAAATTGGCTCCGGGAGGGAAGGAACGCTTCTGTCGCCGCCATAACCCTGAAGGTGCAATGGAGTACTGGATGGAGAGTGCTGATCTGGTTCAACTTCGAAAACAGGCCGGCGTTGCTGACCCCTTTTGGGTACCACCACCTGGTTGGAAACCTGGGGATTGCCCGACACAGGACCCCGTTTGTGCATTGCAGCTCAAGGAGCTTAGGGAAGAAGTATTCAGCATGAAGAGGTAATTAAGACCATATATACTGTTACATGCCTAGCTAGCTAAGTAAGTTAATGCCTGCCAACTTATTTTGGAATGAATGTTTTGATACTTTACTGTTCTATCTAGCTTTCAATTCAAAGGACACTAATAATTTGTGCAGAGAAATCGAAAAGCTGGCGTTGAGAAGGGGGCACGAAAATAGGGAGGTACTCAATGTGGAGCGAGCAAGGACGACTGGGTATAATGCCAATGAGAGACAGAATTTTGAGGAATCGCTAAAGCCACTGAAGGTATGATCTGATAAAGAGTAATTACATTGTAGAATCGACGGATGCTCTAATTAGTTCACTAGATTATAGAATTCCTAACTTAGCTGATATAGAATGCGACTTGGTGCGGCAGGAAATGTATCAAGAAGTGCTGCAGAAGAAAGCAAAGGTGGAAAAACAACTAATGGACATCTCCAAGTCCTTTTCTGGGATGCAGGTATCAAACTTGGCATGTTGCTGTCACATTTCAGCATACATTAACCAAGATGTTACAGTTATTGGAGTGCACTGCTTGTCCTCACACAGTCACATTAACTACTCACAATATCCTCTTTATATTTCTGTGCATAGTGACACCCATGTAGCAGGTAGCTAGCTAGGCCTCGTTATTGTGATCAGATAATAAGTGCACCTGATGAGCTACTGTAGCACACAATCTCAAATTGTCCTTTGGAAATGTATTAGTTATGATTGACTGATGTTGTGAAACTAATGATGACAGGAGGAGTTGGCACGAATCGAGAAAACAGATATATCAGAAGCAGCAGCAGCAGCTGCTGCTGAAGCAATGTCGGGGAATGCTAAAAGGCGGATAAGAGTAATTGGGGAAGCTGCTGAGAAAGACGAAGAGAAAGGAAGAGGTGTGAAGAGCGGATTCAGAATATGCAAACCAGAGGGGTCTTTCCTATGGCCTTCTTCCTGCTCATCCTCACAGTCTCAGTTTGAAGATTCTCTAGGCTACCCTACCCCAACCTCTGGCAGGACTCCTTCGCTCTTCTACCTTCCCTCCCCTCACCACCCCCAACCCACCCCCGTCTCAAAACCAGTGGCTACCAAGGCCGGCATCACACTATTCATCTCCACTGCCACCATCAGAGGATCACCCTCCATCCAGAGCATTACTAGCCCTTCTACCGACTCATCTACTCCTCTTTTTCATCACTTTGTTCCTGACCTCAACCAAGTCCCCCTCTCTTAGCTTCCTTCACTCCTTCACTCTTGCTCATCTGCACTGCCTCCATCCACCTTAACTACTCTAAAATTAAGATGATCAGTCATTAGTTGCTTGGCATGCTTCACTTTCGCACAAATTAAAGTTTCACTATTTTTTGTCAGTTCAACAGGCTTCACTATACACATGGAGTTGCACCAATGCAAGTTATGCAACTGATTACATTGTTGGGTCAGATAGTTGTCATGGAATTTGTAAAGATTTTACAAGGTGAGATTCTTCGACTCGTTTGTTCTACTAGAGTCTATTTTTTGAAAAATACCAAACATCTGGAGTAGTGATACACATGCATAGCAGCATATACACCCTATATTTGTGAGTAAATTAGACACAAGAATGTCAATCTATGGCAATCGTAAATCTTGTAGTATATTTGTTTGGTCGATGCGTGAAATGGCACTTGCTATGAACTTGTAATCCCTCCAAAATTAAGAAATTTACTAGCTCCGATCCTTCTATTTTCATTCCTCTCTTCAAATCCAAAACTTATTGGTAAATCTTGCTAAATCGTAAGTAAGTTCTTATGAGTACTCTAAATCAAAGTAGATAGGAAGTAATAACATTTTTTTGTAAATTAAGGAGGAATATAATGATTATATGGTATCAAAAAAATGAATGTAAAGTTTGGATTCGATGATTTGTTTATAGTAATTGTAAGCTTTGGATTGGATGGTAGGAGGCAGTAGAGTAGTAGGATTTCAAATCAAACACGTTTTGCCAATTAATGAGATACAAACAAGATTGGAAGTTGAATGAACAGAAATCTGGTAGTCACAATGGGAGGAAAGTAATACTCCTATTCCCAAATGAAATAGGGCAACCGATAATTTCAAGTAAAAAGAGAAATCCAGACAACCAAAATATGTTTCAAAACGAATGGTTAAGCCAATTAGATACAAGCACGGATTTTCCAAACATCAGTGAGCTCTTACTAACAAACTAAGAGTCATCTCTACTTCTACAGCTACAAGCAAAAGATGACATTGATGCCGAGGGCCTCAACTTGCCTTGGCTGTCTCCCTGACAAGAGAGAGCTTAGCTAGAAGACCACATAGCTGAAGATAAGAGCCAACTCCATCAGAAATTCTCATATGAGCAAAACCTGTTTCCTGTCATCCAGTGGAACATATTTCACTTCAGGCCTCGACAATGACAAGCATATATAAACAGGTGAGGTGCTGACCTACTGTCTATTACTGGATGTTACTTGGGTCATACCTTCATAAATTCCAGCTTCAAATACTCGGCCATGTCATAGTTTTTAACAACTCGGAAAATAGTTGTTATTATGTCAGTAGGAGAGTAGCCGAGATCATAAAGCTGCTTTAGAGCAGAACAAGAGTCATCAAACTTTCCTTCTAGCACATTCCGAATCATGCTCTTAACGTGCAATGGATGAGGCTGGTCACAGACCTAACATCACACAGTTATACTATGAGTTAGATTAAATGTAATAGCCAGTACTCATTGGGTAGATGGGGAAATCGTTTGAATGATTGGATAGAGACCTTAAAAACATTTTCCTGGTTGACGAACCGGAATCCGCTGTAGGTGGCTTGGAGGTTATTCAAGGCTTGCCTCATATCACCATCAGCAGTAAAAATGATGGCTTCAAGGCCTTCTGGAACGTAGGCGACCTTCATAAAATGCATCAAATGAAATATGAGCAACCCTTTTGGAGTGACCCAGCCTACTGGTAAGTGGTAAGCTAGATGTAATCAAGATTAAGTAAGAGAGGTGGTGTGGTATACAAGGGGATTTAGTACATAGTACCTTCTCAGCTTGAATGATGATCATGAGACGACCAAGAATTTCTTGGTCAGACAACCTAGTAAAACGGACGAGAGCACAACGACTCTGGATGGGCTCAATGATCTTAGAAGAAGTGTTGCAGGCAAGAGCAAAGCGGGTGGTGTTAGAGTATATTTCCATGGTCCTCCTGAGAGCTTGCTGAGCACCGGATGTCATGCTGAAAGAGGCCCGCCCCCCCAAGTAAGTAAGGAGGGAAGGAAGAAGAACGGAAGGGAGGGAGAGTGAGTGAGTGAGTACCTATCAGCTTCGTCGAGTATAACAATCTTGTGTCTGCCAGGAGGCAAAGTAACTTTCTTCTGGGCAAACATCTTAATTTTGTTGCGAACCACATCAATTCCTCTGCAGCAAAATGTTAAGCAGGAGGAGCGTGTGAGTTGAAGGGCGGGCCAAAGGGCATTCATCTTGTTTTTTTCCAACAATTACAGGGGAGGGGTTGAAACCTGTCTAGGGTACTCAATGAAGGGAGGGGGAGGGGGGGTTTATAAGTAGGTACCTGTCGTCGGATGCATTGAGCTCGAGAACAGCCTCCTTGGAGTTGGATCCTAAGAGTTCGTGGGCGAGAGCCAGTATGCTGGTGGTTTTGCCAGTACCCGGGGGACCCTAATGATTGCAGCCAAATAATCAAAATTAAAATTGACCTACAGTAATTGAGAGAAATGAAAAAGAAGAGGAAAGGAATGGGGATGGGGTACAGTGAGGATGAGGTTAGGCAAGTTGCCGTCGCGAGCAATGACTTGAAGGCGAGAGACGGCGTCTTCATTGCCGACGATGTCACACACTTTGTCGGGTCTGTACTTCTCCACCCATGGCATGTCGTACCCATTACTCCCCATCCTACCCACTACGGACTGTACTTCCTTCAACGTCTTCAAACCTTTCTTCCCTCTTTGCAACCCTCCACGCCTCTCTCTCTCTCTCAAAACACTCTCTGCAAACTCAATGGAGTAGCCAGCCGTAATTTGATTGAAATGTTTGATTTTGATAGTCTTCTCCTCCGCGGTTTAAAAAAAGGGAATTATTTTTTCACAAGTCGTTACCCAATCATCTTTAAAATTTTCAAAAAATTCCAATATATCCTTTCTCTATTCTAAAGAACTACCCATTGTTTTAATTATATTCTAAATCAATCTTCTCATCAAAATTTTTTACTTGAACCTCATTATATTTCGATAATCGATATTTTATCATATACGGAGTATAAATTTTATAATTAATTGATTGAAAATTAGGTCTAATTAATGTTAATTAATTATTTGAGGTTCTTGTATAATTGCAAATGAGGACTTTTTCGAAAAAACACTAATTGGTGCAATTGATTTAAAATTCATCGCAAATTAGTATTCGAAGAACCCTAATTGGTGCAATTTATTTCAAATTCATTGCAAATTAGAACTTTTTTGAAAAACCCTAATTGGTGCAATTGATTTCAAATTCATCACAAAGTAGGACTTTTTCGAAAAACTTATGCAATTGATTTGAATTTCCTAACCTCAGTTTCTACTTGTATTATCGCAAATGAAGACTTTTCGAAGAACCCAAATTAGTGTAACTGAATTTGAAACTTCTGACCTTAATTTTTACTTGAATCATCGCAAATTAGTATTTTTTTTCAAAGAACCTTGATTCATTTGAGTTGTGAAATTTTATCTCTCTAGAAAATTAGGTGGTGATGGGTGGGGAGGGGGAAATGAGAAGGATATGGTAATAATTTTACGGAATTGCTAAATCATAAACGTGTTTTACTACATTGTACACATTTTATCACTTATTTTTCCGGCTCTACCCTTCCCATAGAAACACTGCAAAAGCTCCTTATTCGATCTTTCTCCATCCTAATTAATGTTGATCGAAAACTTTACGATTATGTATCTTAATTAAATCACTAATTGAATCGATAACCTTTCATTAATTTTCATCAATTTAAACAATTAAATACCGACTTTTATCTCTAATTATATTATACTCTGTAGCCTTTTCAATTAGGGTTTAGATTTAGGTAGGGTTTGACGATGGTTGGTTGGGGCGGCAGTGTGGGTGCGTGCGCCGGCAAGGGACCAGGGATGTGGTTCGCCGGCAAGGGGAAGGAGAGGTGGTGTCGGTAGCGAGGCTAATGAGAACATCAAGGATTTGGGTAGGGCGGAGGTCCGGCGAGAGTCGTGGGAGTGGTCCGGTTAGGGACATCGTGGTGGAGGGTTGTGAGAAGGGTGGACATGGTGGGGAAGAAAGGGTGGAGAGTTGCACTAGTAGAGAAATGACATTTGGCAAATAGATTACACAACGGTTGTTGTAAATAACCGTAGCGTATTATAAAAGGCGACGGTCATTAGGTAGTGACCGATGCGAAATGTTTATACCAAATATAACCGCATCAGTCAAAATATACGACCGACGAAATATATATGTGTGGACATGACATAGGTCCACCCCGACGCGGCCACGCGCGGGTTTGGGTAGGCGAATGAATCTCCATATGAGAATGGATCGAATTGAAATTTAGGTCTATGTGGAGTCGCCACCGAATTTTGTGGTTATTCGAAACCATTCGAGCCCACTCTATGTCGTAGTGGTCCGTATACAAAATACGGCCCATTTCCGATGTCAGAGTTTATTGGGTTCGTCTCTTTGCATTTGATACCAATACCGACATTATCGGATATTGTGTATTGAATGACTCTCGTGCGCCAACGGTTTCGGGCATCCGGAAATCGAGGTTCTGAGTAAGGGGTGAGGGTATGTGTTGGGAAGTCCACAAAGGACACCCAACCCCGCCCGCACATTAGCGGCCTCTACTAAGAATTCGAATGACTTTCCAATACGCGCGTTAGTTAAACGGGAAAATGATATGCAAATATTATTTTCCCTAAGCATGTGAATGAAATTTAAAAAAAGGGTTTCTATGTCGATTTAATGCAATTAATTCTACGTCAAAGTGGAATTTTAGCATGTGGGTTCGTTTTAGTAAAATAAAAAAAACAACAAAGGAAACAATCAAACCGTTAGTAACGATGTAACGAGTAATAAATTGAATAAAGATATAGATGTGATGAATGCATAATTTTGGAAAGCTTTATATGTCACGTGATGGATTAACACATGTTGACCGAGGTCAAGAAAAATATTTATCGAATTCTGGAAAATATGTCGCGAAAGTCGCTGTTTTATGTAAGATCGGAAAAGAATAGAAAAGACGAGAAAACAAAAAAAAGACCTGACGGACCAGGCCTCCGCGCGAGTCGCCTGACAGGCGCGCGACTTGCGTGGGGGTCTGTCCGCTTTTTTTTATTTGTCGAAAACCGTCAATTTTTATAAATCGCGTACAAGTATGGATTAACTTATACCCGATTTATATTTTCGATATTCGTTATATTCAATATTCGATTATGAAATCGATATTAAATACTTGGAATGATTTATGCTCGATTCTAATTGTGATGCTCGTCATATCCCATATTCGATTATGGAATCGATATGGAATACTAGAGTGAAAAAGATAAAGAAAATTGATTTGAATCGTTTAAAATAACCAAGACGATATAAATATTCCTCCGCGTCTGTAGTGTCATGATTCGAACGAATTAAATAAGATCTACGTTAGCATCAACGAAAAATTGAATTGGCTAAATTGTTTGATTAGATTATTAGACTCGACATCCAATTATGGAATTGGCATCGGATCTAACGTATCGACACTTTGCTTGAATGAAGACTGATTCCCTTGGCTTTTCCGACATCGAAATAAATCCCTAAGGATTAGGATGTCAGATCCGCGTCAACGGGTTTCGACCCTTATTAAATATAATGCCTATTTTTGAAAATTAATGTAAATATGCGACTAATAATAATGATGCAAGCAATATAAAGATTATTGTTTAAGTTAACTTATCTCAATAATCAAATAGTCGGGGTACCGGAATAAGCGACCGTCAACGCTGTGTGCAGTACACTTGTATATTCGTGTTTTCTTATTCCGATATCCTTTTTATTCGACACAAATCGATAAGTATTTTAATGTCTTGTACTAATTATATTATCGATATTATGGTGTGATGAAAAAAAACAAAAAAAACGGAAAAAGGACGGAGAAAAAGAAGACGGACGACGAGAAGAGAAAGAGAAGAGAAAGGGGTTTTGACACCCTCAACCTACATGTTCTTGTCTCGGAACGGACTCGTAACCGTGGCTTTAACACAAGAGTCTTCGAGGTTTTATGGAGGTTAAGTTGTGGTGGCTCGGGATTGATTCCTAAAACTAGGTTTAGGGTTTTTGCTAGTGTAGAATTGCTAGGGTTTGATTAGGGTTGCATGCGTAAGATTAGGGTTCTTGAGGTTGTGAAAAAGTTGTCCCATTAGGGTTGCATAGGGTTGCTTATATAGGCAAGGCTATACATCCCCTAGCTAGGGTTAGGTGACCGGGTAGCCCCCGGGCTTGGTTGAGCAGCACGGTCCGCCTGGTCGGGCCTGCTGTCGGGCCCATTCGATCGGGTGGGTCAGTTGCAGTGTAAAGGTAGGTCTGTCTTTTTGGATTGTACATTGGATGTTTTATGGGTTGGACCCTTGATACTTGAGTGGCTGTTTCGTATGTGTCTCGGAACGACTTTGACCGGGGTTGACCCAATTGCTTAAAAAAGTCGGTTTTATTTCCGATGTCGGTTTTGGCCCAAATTAGCCTTATTTGATTGGAAACGGCCCACTGGACCTGGATTCGAGGTTGATTTTGTGAGATTTGTGCTCTGTAAGTGTGTTAGCCAGCGATTAATGGATTTGAGCCCGTATCCGAGCGCATAGAAGCACGTTAGCGTCCGATCATCATCGGGTGTTTTTTGGAAACTGCCATAGACACCTGGCAGTCAAAATGCGGGTGTCTACAATATGTAAAACAAAATCGCATCTGTCAAAATATACGACCGATGCGAAATATATATATATATATATATATATATATATATATATATATATATATATATATATATATAAAACAAAACCGCATCAGTCAAACTTCACGACCGATGCAAAAGAGTTTTGTATAACATACATGACGGTCACCATAACCGTTGCATAATATAACCACAAATTTTTAATATTCAATTCAATACAACTTTTTTTATCATTTAATGATAAAATAATCATTAAGATAATTTTTAAAATAGATTTTTATATTTTTAGAATATAAACATTATAATTCAAAACTATATTAATAATAATACTAATAAAGTAAATAAAAATTTAATATTAAAAATAATTTACAACACAATTCTTCACCCGAGTCACAAATACAAGCCCATAACTACTCGGACTAATAAAAGTCTAAGTGTGTGTATGTAAAGTTAGGGTTTCACTATCTATAACCATACACACAATTTTTCACTACAATTTTCGCCGCCGCACTTCTTCCCTCTTCCGTTCAATCGATTCTCAAATTAGGTTTCCATCGTTCATCCTTTCTTCAATTCATCACCATGAGAGCTAAGGTTCAATTTCTTCCTCAAGATCAGTTAATTATTTACTAATTTTTCTTGATTTTTGCGTGTTTTTTTTATATCTGATGAATATTTTTGTATTGGTTTTCGTAGTGGAAGAAGAAGCGTATGAGGAGATTGAAGAGGAAGCGCCGAAAGATGAGGCAAAGATCTAAGTAGAAGATGAAGAAGATGAAGATGAAAGTGTTCCTCTCGCGATTCTTCGACGTAATCCTCGAGTTTTTTTTTTAAAATTTTGATTTCAATTTCCTTTTTCTGCTTGATTAAGTCTTTCTGGCGTTTTTCTGCGGCTTCTTATCCTGATCTTGAAGAACCTCTTCATTCTGGAGTTTTAAATCACGCATCCGTTGTTAGATCGTCAGATTTCTCCGCGGAGGTACATTTTCTAAATAATTTACACATTGCTTGTCAAATAAAAATTCATCATCTTCACAGTCGAGCTGCCGTTATTCGCAATTTGGGCATAGTGGCATCAATTCCTAATCCCAAATGAGCTATTGGTTGTACTTTCGACTTTCGAGAGTAGTGAAGTTTGTATGGCATTCTAATTTCAATGCATGCCATCCTTTTTCTGTTTTCCAGATAATAGTTAGAAAATTTGTTACTTATCCTGACAAAGGAGCTTGAAGAACATTGCAATTTGCAAGTTGCTTCAATGCCAACCTGGAATGCTTTATTCGATAGTTGTTTAAAAAATTAAATCATATTAGGTAGTTTGAAAAAAGTTGGTCATGTAATATTTCGCAATTGTGCTGAACTCCCAACACAACTGGCCATTGTGGATCGTATGGTCAATGCTTCATTCTACTATCAATATATCGTATTTCATGGCACTTTTTTTAGCTTTATTGCACTTCAATATGTTGTTCTTGATCTTTCCATTTCTTATCTAGGGAGATGTGTATCCCGTGGAACCATTTGATGGCCCCCCATTTATCAAGTCCTCGATACCCATTGGGGTGTCCTTAATGATGAAGATGTAAGTGACATCTTACACCTTACTTACAACATAATATAACTTGTCTAACAAATGTTACTGATCAAAGATTGAAATTTTACGATGTTTATATTCAATACGGAAACATCCGTGACTCAGTCACAATCATATAAAACTCTATCCTTGAAGGATCTCTATTCTGGACTAGTTAGGAAAATGACAATTGAAATGCTATGAGTTACTCTCCTAGAAGTAATTGAAGTTTCTTAGAGTTCCTAAGATATAGCCGTAGAATGCTCTATATAAGATATATGTGATATTGGAAATCAGTTGGTGTTTGAGGTACTGAAATCAGAAATCGTCAATTTAAAAAGAATCCGCTCTCTGAAATGCACCCTTTTTTCCCCTTTGTAAACTGCCTCAACCCGCCATGTTCTTCACATGGATATCCTATATTTATTGTCACCTCGGTTTAGGCAATCTACAAACTAATGTATGATAATGAAGCTGAACAAACCTATAAAACAAGGGAAATTTAAAAACGGCAAACTGCTGATTACAGAGTTATTCTTTAGTCTTTATCATCCTATGCTTGTATATTGTATTGCGTTGGAAGCTCCCAGTCTTTCGACTTCATGACAGTAACAGGAGCCTGAGAAAGATCTCAAACATTGACAGATTGTTCTATTAAAGTTCTTGTTGCTAGGAATCCTAGTCTAGAAGTTTCTATTGCCACAAGTAGATCTACAAACAGTCTAAGAAAAGGTTCGAATATGATGTTATTTTCAGGAAAGAGCACAAAAGGCCATGGTCACCCTTCAGGTAACAGATATGATCCTTTATTAAGGCTTTTATTATATTTATGTTATCTTACCGTCATTTAATGATATTTTGAGTAAAGTTTAGTTGTCTTTTTTGTTTGTTATATAAACAAGTATGGATATTATGATTTGGTGTTCTATGCACTTTTGATCGTACATAGCTTGGAGAACCTAACTTACCTAATAAGTATTGAAAGGCATTGGACTCAAATTTGTGAAATTAATCGTATGGAATTTAAAAAAAATTATAACATCTCAAGGTTCACACATAGAAAGAAGTAATACTTTTGAGGTATGTGCATGTTATTACATACTCCATTTTATTCATTAGCTTTGTAGTGTATTATTAATTTATTATAGTTTTAGTTTTTATACTCACCCTTGGCTATCATTATCTGTAAGACTGTAGCCATTGGAATTTTTTTCCTTATTTTTCTTATAATTCTAAATTACTTCTTCTCATCAAACAAAACCTTACATGGTCTCACTTTTCTTCGGAATGTAATGGTATAATATTATTTGTATGTATTTTAACTAATCCACGTAACATCCGTGAAGTATTTCATGACTTATTAGGATTTATTTGTCAATGTTAGTGGTTTCGTTGTAGCTCTAAGCCTCTAATACTCTCATGATCAACTTTTTACATTTCTAGCTAATACCTTTATTTATATTTTAATGTGATATTTGACTAAAGTATTCTGATTTTGAATTTCTTTTACAGAGTTTTGTTTTAATCGGCATCGGAGTAGAGCAAGTAGAGTACAATGAGTTCAGTTGATATGCTAATGCACTATTGTCGAAAAACTTAGTGAGTAATGTAATTTCTTTTGTTGGAGACTAGTCACCGAAAATCTCTCAAATGTTACTTTATGAGAATTAAGCTATGTGTTGTAAGTTTAGCTATTTGTACTTTCATTGGAGTGATGCTCGAGAGTTATAATTCATGTAATTGTGTAGTATACTGGTATTTGTATTATTATTCAGATTAATGCTAAATGTTTGTGTTGCGATGGAGACATTTGATTGGTAATGAATTGTATTTGAGCTAGCAAGGATAATACGTATTTGAATTTTTTTTAAAATAAAAAACAGGGAAAAGGCAACGGTTGTGAAAAAAGACCGTCGCCTAAAATTTTCTTTCAGCGATTGTTATAAAAAAACCGTCGTCTAAAATCTACTTTTCGCAACGGTTATTAAAAAAGCCGTCGTCAAAAATCTACTTTTCGCAACGGTTATAAAAAAAGACCGTCGTCTAAAATCTACTTTTTGCAACGGTTATAAAAAAGTCATCGCCTAAAATCTACTTTTCGCAACGGTTACATGTTTTAACCGATGCAAAATGTCTTTTAGGCTACGGTCACGCGACCGTTTTGAAAAGAAATGGATCTATAGCAACGCCCAGGAATACAACGGTTAATGACCATTGCGATATGTGGTTTTTAACCGTTGCGATATGCAGTTTTTGTACTAGTGTTGGGCAACCGGCGACGAGTTGTGCGTGATGGTGATCGGTGGTGGGCTGCCATGGATAGACGGAAGGTTACAGTTAATTGAGTAAACTTGAAGTATAAAAAAGTACCACCCTAAAAAACATTCTCCAAAATTAAAGTAACTTTTCATCCCGAAATTTTACGTTAATTTCCTGAAATACCCTCATTTAAATTAAAATCGAAAAATTTATTCATAGTTATTCTTTAAAAAAACCAATTACTCCAAACTACTCCATAATTGTTAAATCATACACGAAAAGTATCAAGTCGTTTTTTTGGTGCGAATGAGGGGCAAGCCCCCAAAAGTACTCTGTACTCCGTAACTACTAGTTACTCCCTCCGTATCTATGTGTTCGTCCACTTTGTATTTGTTTGGGGTACAAACACGGTTCCCGGCTCGAGCAGCGGTTCGGCTCCCCTCGGGATCCGGATGTGAGTCGTCGGCGTTCCTGCAAGGTGAACTCCGGCCCCAAGGGATTGCCCCCGGGGCGGAGCCTCCGACGCCCAAGTCAGTATATTGTGTATGTTTATGTATATATTCGTATCATAGTTAAGATCGAGATGGTGGAGGGAGTAGTAATGAATTGGCCTCCCCTTCCTCTCTATCAAAATGAGGTATTTATAGAGGAGGAGAGAGGTGATGACCTCACTCGGGTGATGTCGCTTTGGTGATGTCGTCCTCGGTGATGTCACCTTAGTGATGTCACGAGAGGTCTATTCCGAGTCAACTAGTGGCGACTTGTGAGAACGGTCGGCCGGTCCGGGGTCTGGCTGAACGGGGGTCCAGTCGACCCGGGGTCGGGCCGGTATGAGGGTCCGACCGACCCGGGGTCTGGCTTGCTCGGGGTCCGGCCGGCGCCCATGTATGGCCTACCCGTTAGGGGGTAAGGCATGTACGCCTGGGGGTCGGCCCATAGGTCTATCTAGTCGGCCTACATGTCTGGGGGATTTATCCCCTATCAATTTGCCCTCAGCAGAGTCGGATACTAGTGTCCGGGTCTGGTGCCGAGTGTGGCCGACCTACGAGATGAATGATGTACCTGACCTTACTTTATAGTAGTATCAAGTGTTTAGCGTTATAAATCCGGTAGGAGCTGTCGAAGCTTTTTGCCCGGTTTTGGATGATCAATAATCGAGAATCGTTTCTTCAATTTGCTCAAATAAAAAGCTCGGACCTGTGCGCAGCGGTAGCCGAAGGATGCGTGATGAATAACCTCTTCACGGACCGGGGCTGCTTGGGGCGTCGCGATTTTACTCGGAAGACGGTAATACTCAGAGGGACGTAACCCATGCCCGGTAGACAATACGATAACGTCGTGAATGGAACGACTGATATAACTCGGAGGGACGTAACCCATACCTGGTAAATAATACAATAGCGTCATGAAGGAAACGACTGATATAACTCGGAGGGACGTAACTCATACCCGGTAGACAATATGATAACGTCGTGAAGGGAACGACTGATATAACTCAGAGGGACGTAACCCATACCCGGTAAACAACAATGGAAATAAGCCTAAGAAGGGTCATACCTTTGCTTTTGACGATAGCGCTCGGAGGGACGTAACCCGTGCCCGGTAAATGATAAATGATCCCTGGGAGGGACAAACTGTGCCCGATACAACTCGGAGGGACGAAACCTCTGCCTGAAGATACCCAGAGATCTCGGAGGCCGATGCCCCCACTTGGGAGCCGACGTCGTCGCCCACCACTTGGGGGCCGACGTCGTTGCCTACTTGGGGGCCGACGTCGTCGCCTACTACTGGGGGGCGACGTCGTCGCCCACCACTTGGGGGCCGACGTCATCGCCTACCACTTGGGGGCCGACGTCGTCGCCTACTTGGAGGCCGACGTCGTCGCCTACTACTGAGGGGCGGCGTCGTCGCCTACTACTTGGGGGCCGACGTCGTCGCCTACTACTTTGAGGCCGACGTCGTTGCACTACAAGAAAAACAGTCCCGGGCGTCCACCTGGTGAGCACCGACAGTGGACGCTATAAAGGAACGGGCGTCCGCAAACAGACGTCAGAAAGCGGAAGCCACGCTCGGTCGCCAACTTTTAAAACGGGCGTCCACTATTGGACGCCAAGGGATTTGGCGACTGACTGCGGACGCCAAGGGTGGCGTCTGACTGTGGACGTGAGATACCCCTGGATGGCGTCCACAGTCGGACGCCATGGTCCTGAAGTTGGAGTCCGACCGTGGACGCCATCCAGGGGTATCTCGCGTCGACAGTTGGACGCCATTTTAGCTTTCCCTGGCGTCCGTCACGACGTCCGTTATTGGACGCTATTTACGCTGTTGCATGATCGTAAACATACGTTCAATGTCTAGCCAAAACCTGCAATATAAACCACATCCACAACGCTCAACTAACCACAAATGTCGACTATCCACAATACCTCAACCTCATTCACTCTCAGTCAACCAATACACTTCATCTCTCGACTCATTTATGCTGAAAAAACTTATATAAAAAAGATTTAACATACGGTTTAAAGGTACACAAATCTAAACTAGTTAGAATATACATGATCCGTAAATAAAGTTGCAACAACAACAACAACAAAAAACAATCAGCTTACTAAGAAGCTAGCTGAAGCACCAGAGTTACCGTCATCCCCGCTAAAGGGGTCTCTGTCGTCTGGAGGGGATGAGGGACGACCTTGGTTGCATTTGTTGAACATGGCCTGAAACATGGCCATCTGTTCCTGCATCTTCTTTATGGTCTCGACCTAGTCCTTCAGCTGCTGCTGCTGCTCCGTCAGTTGTTCCTTCATGGCGTCCTTCTCCGGGTCGGGTTTCTGAGATCCGGTCGGCGAGTACTCCATTTGTGTACAGGTGCTGAGACGCGGTGTGGGAGGTTTGAAGTACATACCGTGTGCATTTCCTACACCGTACACACTTCCTTTCTTGTAACCCTTGACGACTTTGAAAAAAATCTCATTCAGGTCGACTTCCTCAACATCAAGATCAGCCTCGAGTTTCGCTAGCTCTTCTTGGTAGGCGTCCTGCGTACAGAACAACGATTTCAATTCAAGTTATTATTAGATGAAATCATTGAAGATAGTTATCTACCACCTAAAGTCGATTTACTTGAAATAGTTAGTACTCACCCAGATCGCCTGATCTTTTTTCGTCTTAAATCTTGTCCCTTTGTCATCGGTCTGCCCATGCATGTCGAAGAATACCTCAACTACGGTTGGCACCCTCCCGAGCTCAGCTTGCAGCTATTAAATGAGTACGAATGTTATTAGGCGAATATAAATTATGCGAACATAGTTTCCGATTATTCAAGGACGAGTACGGTATTAGTAGAAATCATACCCTCTTGGCACGACTGACAGAAGACTGAGAACCCCGATGATGTGTCGGGTTTGCGTGGCCCTCATGCTCACAGTTCGACAATTTGTTCCTCTGGGCCGTTTGAGACCTAACCTTAATGTTCTTCTTGTCGTGGTAGGCAACCCATCTCTCCAACGCGTCCCCTAAAATATGACGACCCCAATATATTATTGAATACAGTGAAAGATTGAAGTTAGATTGTTTGTTAAAATTGATTACTAAAAAAAAACAACACCTTTAAGGTCCTTTAGCGGAGTCCCCCGCGTGCGGCGTTTATTCATCACACAAGAGAAACGTCGTGTGCACGTCTCATTATACCGGTCCCAAACCCTTCCATCTAACTCGGATTTCCAACTGAACTTGAACTACACAATCAAGGCGGATTATGAATTAGTAGCAAAAATATTTACAAATTCCACATTATAAATTAAAAACTCGGTAGCAAAAACAATCCACGTACCCGGAATTGGTTGAACCACCACTCCCGTACCTCCGCCGGCACCTGATTCCAACAGGCGTACCCCTGTTCTTTGTCCACCATGAAGCTGGTAGTACAGCCTCTGACGACCGGTTTATGCAGAAACCTGCACCGAGTCGAGAAGCCCATGTATGTACAAAATCATACAAGATTTAGTCCAAAAATAAATATGTTACAAAAGAATAATCAATACGTTAGATTATATTACCATGTGCCTGTAGGTTCGAGAATCACCCGACCCTCATCGTCCTTCTTCAGCTCCTCCTCCTGCCCCTGTTGCTGCTCCTCTTCCTCCTGCTCATCAGTCTACTCCGGTCCCGTTTCGGGGACCATTTCCTCCTCCTGCTGCGTGGTGGACGTCTGAACAGACCTACTACCCCCACCACATTTCCTGGTCGATCTAGTGCCTGCCATTATCTTAACCTTGCAACAAATTAAACAATGTTAACAACAATTGGCAATTACATTCTAACTTGATTGAAATAATGTAACAAATAAGTAGCACATTCACCTAACCATGTAATCATCAATGTAAGCAACTACAACAACTCTAGTAGTCATCTTCGCTGTCGTTATTCTCTTCAGCCTCATCCTCCTCAGTCTGATCCTCCTCGTCCGTCTCCTCGCTGTCCACTATATCGTCCTCCAAATTCTCTTCATTGTGTCCGTCATCCTCCTCGGCAAGGATCTCCGGGACATCCCCAACCATGTATTCTCCTTGTCCATCATCATCATCATCATCCTCAAAATCTTCCCCTGCCCCTTCATTCTGATCTTCTTCGGAGAATATGGTCTCTTCAATAGAAGATAAGCGTGTACCACTTGAAGCGACATCTTCCTGGAACAGAGAACTGTCTATTTGTCCCTGTGGTTTAGTCGTAAAGACTGCCCACCATTGACTTTGATTTCTGTCATTTTTCGTGTGAGGAGAAGGAGCAAAGTAGACTTGCTTCGCCTGATGCGCGAGTATGAACGTATCGTACGTAGGATATTTCCTTGTGTGATTGACTTCTACAATCTTGTAACATTCATGCACTCGGGTCCCACTCACGGAGCTGTCTTTCCACTCACATTTGAATACCACAACTCTATACCCTCGTTCTCTGCCGGACGGGCGTCCACTGTCGGACGCCATGGGTGGACGCCCGCTACTCCTCTTTTGGCGTCCGACAGTAGACACCATTTGTGGTATATGGCGTCCGCCTGTGGACGCCTGTTGGCCTGAATTTCGTCCTTCCCAAATTCAGTCGGACGCCAAGTTTGGCGTTTGACTGTGGACGCCCGTTTGTTTTTTCAGACGCCATGTTGGCGTCCATATGCCTAGGACGCCCACCAAGCGGACGCCCGAGACTGTTTTTCTTGTAGTATCGCCTACTAGTAGGGGGCCGACGTCGTCGCCTACCGCTAGGAGGCCGACGTCGTCGCCTACCACTTGGGTGGCGGCATCATCGCCTACTAGGGGACGGACGACGTCGCCTACCACTTGAGGGCGGACGACGTCGCCTACCACTTGGGTGGCGGCGTCGTCGCCTACAAGGGGGGCTGACGACGTCGCCTACCACTTAGGGGCCGACGTCGTTGCCTACTACTTGGGGGCCGACGTTGTTGCCTACCACTAGGGGGCCGACGTTGTTGCCTACTTGGAGGCCGACGTCGTCGCCTACTACTGGGGGGTGACATCGTCGCCCACCACTTGGGGGCCGACGTCATCGCCTACCACTTGGGGGCCGACGTTGTCGCCTATCACTTGGGGGCTGACGTCGTTCCCGACTTATACCCCCACACTGTGGGTGGGGGAGATTTGGCCAGGGAGCCGGCTGTGGATGGCCACAGGCGGTCCTTACTTATGCCCTCATGCTGTGGGTGGGGGAGATTTGGCCAGGGAGCCGGCTGTGGATGGCCACAGGTGGTCCTGACTTATTATGCCCCCACACTTTGGATGGGGGAGATTTGGCCAGGGGGCCGGCTGTGGATTGCCACAGGCGGTCCTGACTTATGCCCCCACACTGTTGGGTGGGGGAGATTTGGCCAGGGAGCCGGCTGTGGATTGCCACAGGCGGTCCTGACTTACGCCCCCACGCTGTGGGTGGGGGAGATTTGGCCAGGGAGCCAGCTGTGGATGGCCACAGGCGGTCCTGACTTATGCCCCACGCTGCGGGTGGGGGAGATTTGGCCAGGGAGCCGGCTGTGGATTGCCACAGGCGGTCCTGACTTATGCCCCCACACTTTGGGTGGGGGAGATTTGGCCAAGGGGCCGGCTGTGGATATGACCACAGACGGTTCCCGACTTATGCCCTCACACTTTGGGTGGGGGAGATTTGGCCAGGGAGCCGGCTGTGGATATGACCACAAACGGTTCCCGACTTATGCTCCCATACTTTGGGTGGGGGAGATTTGGCCAGGGGGCCAGCTGTGGTTATGACCACAGGCGGTTCCTGACTTATGCCCCCCACACTGTGGGTGGGGGAGATTTTTGGTGGGGTGTCCACTCCTTGCGGTAGGCGAATAGGGGCTCCCCGCTTATTGCCCCCTGCCTATTACCTGTGAGAGCAATGAACAGGTAATGGGTAGATATCGAGCTTTTATTTGTTGCTCAAAGCTATCGGCCGCCACATTTCTTTTCCTCCTGTTACGAGGCCGAGGATGACATTTATTGGCTAGCCAAACCCGTCAGTTCAAGTGGTCGACTCAAGTGTGTGGCCGGTGGTCAAGCTTATCGGCGTTGAAGATGACCAATGGTCGAGTTTGTCGATGTTGAAGATGGACGGTGCGACAGGACTGAGCCGGTACTAAGGTGACCGGTGTCGGTGGTAGTGTCGACGAGGCCGATAGGTTGCTCGAGTTGTCAACTCGTCAAAGTTGTTGGTTCGTCCGTTGACCGGGACGATGCTTGACGGTGAGAGTGATGACGAGGCCGAGATGTTGATCGGATTGTCAATTCGTCAAAGTTGTTGGCTCGTCCGTTGACCGGGACGACGCTTGGCCGGTGAGAGTGACGACGAGGCCGAGACGTTGATCGGGTCGTCAACTCGTCAAAGTTGTTGCCTCGTCCGTTGACCGGGTTGACGCTTGGCCGGTTTACCGGGACCCCATAATACAAGCCCGGGTCAAACTGACTACCCATTCCGTCTTGATTTGGGCCACATGGCTTCTATGCTCTTCACTTTGACAAGTAATTTTGACATTGGAAACCAACTATTCCTCGGTGGTCTCGTTGCATGAGTCATTATCCCACATGGGCTTTAATCACATTATCGTTGCGTGATGACGAATTTTGCATTCCTGTGACTTTTATTTCGGGTTTTTGCGGATCGTTCTTCAAGACGGAATACTTGATCCAAAAAATTGAATTTTTAGGAGGTTGATTTTTGTGGGTCGTTCTTCAAGACGGAATACTAAACCCGAGAAATCGAACTTTTTAGGGGGTTGATTTTTTGTGGGTAATCTGTGAGCACCACCATTCTTGTTCCTTTAGGATCATAACGTATAAACGTCTCCAATCAATCCTCCTGAAGCCTTCTCTTTTATCCGGGTATGACAGCACTCTTTTTATTTCTCTCACCCTTCCCGTGCTATTGTCCTTCCTTTTTTATCGGTGAATGCTTGACAGCTAATACTTCCTGATTCAATAAAGCTGCCCCTATCCACATCTTATCATCACAAATTCAATAAACCTGTTATCTTCTATACTTCACTTTAACTTCCCATTTCTTATTTGATGGCGAACCAATCCGCTTGATAGCCGACAAATTGCCCCATCTCTTTTCACCTTTAAGATCACTTTGTTAATAAAGGTAGGCCGTCTTGGCTTGGGCGCAGCCGAGGCTGGCTCTGGTAACGACCATGATCAAGGCGGCGAGGTTGTTCGGCCGACCATCATCAGGATGGCTCGAATGGACGTCGGTTCACTCACTTCGGCTCGAAATGACGTTATCGGCCGACTCACTTCGGCCGGTTGTTGTGTGTCAAATTTGGACCGTTTTTTCTCCCATTTAAGCCCATTTTCCTTCGTTTTGCGAGAATAAAGTTCGATTATCGCCGTATTTTGAGTAATTCTCGCATTAGAGTCTCTCTTTTGCATTTTACGTGTTTTTGGTAGTTTTCTGTCTATTTTGATAGGATTTTCGACCAAAAACGTGTCCGAGCTCTACGAGCATGAGAGAGAGGGAAACTGTCCGAAAAGCAAAGCACACAACTTAAAATCCAAAGTCCAAACCCAAGAGGTGAAACCTTGAGTGAAAAGGAAAAACTTTAAGTCCATTGTGCATCTTCACCGGAGAGGTCAAACTTCAAATGAACATATCTAGAGTTCTAGACCTCGGATCGAAGCGATTCTAGTTGGAGGTGAAATCTTATCTTCTTAGCTTTCCAACGACATATCACACGCCCTAATCGAAATTCAAACGAGAGAGTTATGGCCCTCTGAAGTCACAGGGCAAAATTTCACCCGATGCGAATTTGACCGGGCAAAATTTCGCCCGACGGTGTTCCTCCCCAGATTACCATTTTGGACAAAAAGTTCATAGGGTGAAATTTTACCCTATGAGATGACCGGGCGAAACGATCGGACGAAATTTCGTCCACCGGGTGAAATTTTGTCCGATGGAGAAAAACGCCAAAAATGACGATTCGAGAAGAAAATCTCACCGGGTGAAATTTCATCCGGTGGTGCTAATGTCGTCAACCGCAGGGTGAAGTTTTACCCCATGAAGATACAAAGGGTGAAGGTCTAGCTTAATGAAGAAGGATTGGATTATGGGCCTTAAGCTTGTGTGTCCCATTAAGAAGCATTATATATACTTATCCTAGGGTTTTGTGCCTCATATGGAGTGTTAGTTTAGTGCCTCCTTAGGTTAGTGTAGGAGATCTCCATAGTAGTAGTAGTAGTTCACATAGTAAAACTCCATTAATTTAGTAAAACTCTCTTAGTTTAGTTTAGATTTATTATTAGTTTATAATCAAGTTTCCATCTTTAGTTGAAGATTGTGTTTATATTGAAGATTCAAGGGGTTTTGCAAGGGTTTAGTGACAAGATCTTTGTATTATTTCTTGGAGCTTCTTATTTATGTTAATCTTCATCCTCCTCCTTAGTCTTCTCCATAATTGGTAGTTTCTTTCTTTTCATTTTCTTGATTAATTAGTTTGTTCTTTAGTTTCTTGTTAATCTTCATGTTAGTGTAGCTTCCTTTGTTTGTTTGTTTGTTTGTTCATCTCTCCTAAGTTTATTTCTCCTTAGATCCTTTTTCCATAGTTAGTGTTGTCTTGTTAGTGTAGTTTCATTTATTGTGTTAGATTAGTTATTTCCCCTCTAGTTTAATCATGTTTAGTCTTTCTCCTAGTCTCCTTAGTGTTAGTTTAATTATGGGTAGTGAGTAGATTTTAGTTAGGGGGCTAGGGGAGGAGGAATTCTAGATAAAGGTTTTATCTTGTGAGAATATTACATTTGAGGGTGATTTGTCTTGATTGGAATTGTTGTGTCTTGATTGACTTAGCTTGATCACCTAGGTTGACTTGACTCACCCGGATCAATATGGGGAAACTCGGGGTTTGGGTAATTCCGTCTAGAGACTTTAGTTTATTCGTCGCGAAAGCGGGTTTAGGCTTGGTTGGTAGGGAAACCGAATACATCTTGTGATAATTCTTGCAATGGCACCCTTACCTTACTTTCCGACTCCCCGACTCTCCCTAACGCCTTTCCCTTTAATAGTTTCTCGCCTTAGTTCCGTAGCTCGTTTAGTTAGCCTAGTTCTACTCGACCAAAACCCCCCTTCTCGACCCAATCACTTTTAGACTTTGACTCGACCGACTTCCCATAGGCCGTCCCTGAGGATCGATCCCGACTTGCCGCTACTACGTAGTAGTATTTCGGAGTTTATAAATATTGTTTGATCGTGCGGGTCGCGACGCTCGCGCATTAAAATGGCGCCGTTGCCGGGGACGGTGATAGTTAATTGAGTTTTAGTTATTGTGTTTGGGTAAAAAAAAAGGTTAGTCTTTTTGTGTGCTTCTTGGTGTTCGTGTTGCTTTTCTCTTGCATTCATCTCATTCGTTGATCAATCCCTTTTATGTCTCTCATGACGACCTTATCTGACCATATTAGACTCTATGACCACATGGTTACCTCACCTATTACCATTAGAGATGAGGATAAACCAAAATTTGAAGTGAATAAAGTATTTATCACGGTGCTTCAAAGAGATATGTTTTGGGAATTGCCCAATGAAAATGTGCTTGACCACCTTACGGAATTTCATACAAATTGTTTAGCTGCGAGGAGGAATGGTTTGCCAATCAATACCTTTAAACTCTTAGTTTTTCCTTTCACCCTTGTGGGTAAAGCCAAGAGATGGCTACGTTCTTATCCACCTAACACATTTAGTACTTGGGATGAACTTGTTCAAGCCTTTCTAAACCACTTCTTCCCATATCACAAGACCAAAAAACTTAGACGAGAGATCCTTACCTTTGAACAAGGTGAGTTTGAGTGTTTAAGTGATGCTTGGGAGAGATTTCGAGATTTATTGACATATTGCCCACGCCATGGGATTCCGGTTTGGCTAACCACCACAATATTCTTTGACAACTAGCTTGAACATGTTAGAGACTTGATTCATATTTCGGCCGGTGGAAACTTTTATGAATTAGGAGATGATGAGGCGAGATTATTACTTGAGAAAGTGGCTAGAACTGATGCCCGTGAGGGATTTGGGAGAGTGACACCTTTGAGAGAACTGAGAGTTGAATCTTCCTCTCTTGTTTGCAACGTTCAATCCTCTCTTGTTAACTCTTCTCCAATTTCTGTGAATAATTTGCATGATTCTTCTCCTTATGCCATTTGTGATGATTTGAAACATGAACTTAATGCTTCCTCTTCACCTCCACCACTTTCTAATTTGGATATAATATATGAAGAAGAAGAGGATGAAGAAGATGATGTGCATATTGTTCAATCCCAACATGCTCCCCCACTCCCTTTGAATACATGTATTGTGCATGATTCTCCATCGCATTTGATTGATAATGATGCTCTTGATAATAATTTTATGGAGTCATGTAAGAATTGTCATGATGTCAATGTGTCTTGTAATGATGATGTGCTTGAGCTAATTAACTCCTCTTCTATGCAACATGATATGAGCTCCAAGCCTTTAAATGTGGCACTTGATGATAATCTTGGGAGTAGGAGATGTGTTGGTGATGAGGTTATTGAGGAGACTCTTGTTGAGAATTTTGAGGATGTTGATGAGCCTTATAATGAGAAAATTGTGAGTATGTCTTGTGATGTTCTTGACATGAAGAGGGATGATGATTGTGTGTTAATGGAGGTTGAGAACCCCGTTCTTTCCCTTGAGAATGATTGCATCCCCCATTTTGTTGATGATGAGAGTAAATGTGAGGACATACCTACAACTATTTGTGATAAGCCTATTGAGCTTTCCATGACCAAACCCTTTGAAAATCCGACAATTGAGAACTTATGTGAGGTTGTGATGCATAATCCTCTATTTGAGCGCATGATCGAGGGAGTTAGAAGTGAAAAGAGTGAGATGTTTGATGATGGAGCGAATTGTGGAGAAGCTCCTAAGACCCACCTTATTGAGAAGTATGAGACTTTGAGTGATAATGGAAAGGATGAGGAGAGCTCTAATGTGATCATTATTGAGGTATTATCTAAGGATGACTTCTTTTACCCTCACCTTCTTAATAAAATGTCTCTCCTTACCTCTTTACAAGCCTCACTTGAGCTAGATTTGAATGGTTTCTACACCATATATCCCCCATCCTCTTTGATATTCCTTCCTCACTCACGTAAAGAGTTTAACAATGACATGAAAGTGCCTTTTGAACGTAGAGGCGTGATGGATACTCTATTATTTCCTTTGACCTCTTATGTTTATGTGCTATCTTTGTGCATCAATGCTTTCCATTGTCATTTCTTTGAGTTCCATGCAAGATTGTTTGATCTACTTCTAAGAGCATTGAATTACTCTTTACTTGAAATCTCGAATGAGTTTTTCCCCGGTAAGTTGAAATCGAAATTGTCGGGTCCATTCGAGGTGACCAAGATACAACCATATGGATCAATTGAAATCTCAAGCCCGAAAACCGGGAAGTTTATGGTTAACGGACAACGCTTAAAGATTTATCATGTCGGCCACGTTCGTGAGGCCTTTGTTACCGAGAAACTTGGTGAGCTCCCGTTGGGGAGCATTGGTTAACCTCCTCTCAATTTGATGTAGGTTTGGTGGTATCCTCAACAACCACCTTGTATATATGTATCATATTTCTTTGTGTCTGTTAGCTTTGTTAGCTTGAGAAAAATGGATGAACTTGGATTTTGCCATGGAGCATTTATTTGGATGAAGATCAAGCTTTTGGAAAAGTTATGGGGCTTTATTTGAAGACCACAAGCATGTTTGTGGGAGATATTGATTATGTAATATGAGTTGTGGCGTTATTTGAAATTTTAGGTGATTATTGAAGAGCCATGGAATGACAAGGCAGAAAAAGGAAGCAAACAAGACCGCCGGGCGAAATTTCGCCCGGTGAGATTTGACCGGGCGAAATTTCGCCCGGTGAGATTTGACCGGGCGAAGTTTCGCCCTACGAAAAACTGCCAGATCTGCCAGAACTAATGAAGATACCACCGAGCGAAATTTCACCCGGTGAGATTTTCACCGGGTGAAGTTTCACCCGGTGGAAAAAGTTGGCAAAATCGATTTTCATGACGGAATACCGCCGGGTGAAATTTCACCCGGTGGTGCTTGACCGGGTGAAATTTCACCCGGCGGCATAAGCTTGAACGTCAATCACCCATAACATATTTTCTCATTACAATATCAATTCCCTCCTTCCCAAATACCCCACATAACTTTCCCTCCAAAACATAAACACCAAATATTTACAATCTACTTTAAAAACTTTCATTTCCCTCCTCAACTACCTTTATTTATATCACCTTCACCTCACATTCATTTCACCTTATCACTCCTCATAAAATCAAACCACCATACCCCAACCACATTCATACCTCCTCTCCATCTTGGGTGATTATTTTGGGTGCTTGAAGAGGTGAAACTAAAGTTTTTGGGATTATTCTTGCAAATCTATTATTATGGAGACAAGAGCAAGGCGAGCCGCTCGAAAGCAAGGTATGACTTCGACTTCTAAATCTTCTAAATCTTCTAAGTCTTCTAAGCCTATAAATTTACCTTGTCTTAATACTTCTTTGTCTCGGACCTTCTCTGAAAAGATCTTTCAGAGCACTAGGTGGCCTTGTCCCCACACAATGACCAATCTAGGAATAATAGGCGATATTAAAGAGTTATCGTCAAGGACCGGAACTAGCGAGCTCCTTAGCCTCGCGGCCTTCACCTATAAAGACCTTACCTACGAGTTCCTAGGAAGATTTGCCATTGACAATCCGACCACACCAAGAGCGGTCAAATTTAGACTATTCGACAAACCCCATCTTTTGACTATTTCCGAATTCGGCCTAGTGCTAGGACTACCCTCATCGGGTATCGGACTTAGTGAACCCTCGAGCAACATACAAGCCTGTGTATCTAGGAGAGATCTTTGGAAGCGCATATCACGCTGTAAAGGGGGTTACGAGGCTAATTTATCCTTTGCCTCGGAAATTCGTAACCCCGCGATTCGCTATTTTTGCGAGATGCTCTCCCACTGCTTGTTACCCTCGGCCGATAATATTTATACTCTTCATGTGTGTGTCTTGCAATTAATTTGTGACTCTTTGTTGGGTAACCCTAACCCTTTAGACCTACCACTTGTCGTGGCGTTGCACTTTCACCGTATCATTGTCACCCAACGCCCCTCCTTAGATTGTGGAGGTCTCGTGACTGTAATTGCAAACAAATTGGGTTATTCGACCGACCACCTCACCCCACTAGACGATTCCATATGGCTTGACGAGGCTTATTTTCCGACTTGGATTTTTCTTGTACCTCATCAGCGCCTCGTCTACATTAGCTGTGGAAGAGCTTTAATAGTTCCAAACACACACCGAACCACTATCCTTGTTCACCACAATTGGGACCTACCCTTAGGTCCCGGTGAATTCCGACTGACCAAGACTGAGTCGGGAGGAAGGGGAGTTTGGGAGTATGCACACTACGAGTTGCCCAAAGGTCGTATGATCTATGACCTTTGTGAGATTGAATCCGACTTTGCCCTCTCGCTTAGCGACGGTCCAGAGGAGTTTTCTCCCGAGCCATCCTCCGATGGTATACCCTTTTTCTATGGGTCTCCTAGCGCTTCATTTGCGTCGGACAATCACTCAAACTAGACCCTCTCCCGGAGTCGGTGGTGTGTGTGTGTTGCGTATTTTTGTCTGGGTTGGGTCGGTGAGTCTCTAATCATTTATAATTGCTTGTCCTTTGGTTGATTCCGTTCTTATTCCTTTTATCCTATTGTCATTGTGATTGATTTATCTCTAACATAACTTTGCAAGCTGTCCCATTGTTCGATTGTTGCGGCCAAAGCGGCCTTGGTATTGCTCCCGGTCATTAGGCGATGTGATTACGCCATTGACCTTTTGAAAATCCAAATTCTTCTCATTTTCTCAATTTTTTCTAACCCGGGCTAGGTGACGTGACTACACCTACGCCCATTTTTCATCCTTTCTTTTAATTTCTTTTCTTTTCTTTTATTCTCATCTTCTTAGTCACTTGGCTAGGGTCTAGGTGATGTGATTGCACCTAGGCCCGCCACCCTTTTATCATTTTCTTTTCTTTTGTTTTATTTCTTCAAAAATTTTAAAAAATCCAAAAACATTTGAAAATTATAAAAATCCAAAAAGATTTTTCTTATTTTTCTTTTTCCGTCTTTTCCGATATTTTCCCCTACTCGTGCATTGAGGACAATGCACAGTTTTAGTGTGGGGGAGGGATCTACTATCTTTTATTTATCAAAAATCTTTCCAAAAACCATAAAAATTGAAAACTTTCGAAAAACCAAAAACTTTTTCTTTTTCTTTTTATTTTCCTTTTCTTTTTCCCTTTTTCTTTTCTCGTTTTCGTTATGTTTTCGTCTCCCTTGTATAGTCCTGTTCTCTACTCTTACAGGTAACCACCACCTTGATAGCACAATTTGAAGAGTTATGGAAGCAACCCGCTAGGCGACTTCCTTCCTTTTCGCTTTCTTCTTTACTTTTGTAGAGGAGTTAGGTTGTTGCTATTGGGAGGCTCTCGAAGAGATGAGCATTTTGGGTGTTGTGGCTGATTTTTGTGCTTGAAGGTTGATGGAGTATGAAGTGCATGACTTTACTCGTGTTTTCTTTTATTTGCCTTTTCTTTTTCGTGTGTTTCTTTTGCTTTTCTATAGTGTGTCTAGGACTAAATGTTTTCGAAAACCCGATTACAAACTTATTGCAAGAGTTTACATTCCATTGTAGATAACCCATTGTAGATTTTGGACCTTAATCTAGTAGAATGACTCTAAATCAATGAACTTGTTGACCCTTTATCTTGAGTCCACCTTTTCTACTAGAGGTTTACTTCGGGGTTTGCATTTGACCACCTTGACCACCAATGGAGGAGTTAGGCCTTGGTTCCCGCATCCCGTTTTCTAGGTGACCTTGCATGCTCGAATGACCATTGCACCTTTAATCCAAATTTCTTCCACTTTTTGTGGGTTATCCGGGAATGGCGCGCGTTCTCGATTACCTATTTTTCCTCCACCTATACATCATCACAATAAGTTAACACAAAAATAACCTCAAAACTTTGTTTCGAACCACATCAAAGAGCCAAAAAAAGGGCAAACCAAAGCAAGAGAAAAAGGGCACAAAAACATGAAAAAGAAGAAAGAAAAACAAAGGAGAAGGAAAAGGAGTTTCAAATGAAATCATATTATCAAAAACATCTCCTTTAAAAAAAAACCCTTTGATCGATTCGTCACCGTGAAGTGCCAACTAGAGGACCGAGTCCCGAGGAAGGAAGATAGCGGTGATTAGTCGATCCACCCCAAAAATTGTAAACACTTCACTTTTTGTTTGGCCTAATTCAGGAAATTCGAGTTTGGAACGACCCTCTTGGCTTAGCCAAAGAGAGCGGGACTGCACCTACCTACAGTGTCGAACGAATCCATGATCCACTTTTTCCAATCCGTTATACGCCCCGTCGTACCCCTTTAGAAGATTAGGAGGACCTAGGCTAAGTTATCAACACTTATATTGCTTAGTTGTCATAGTATTAGGCTTTGGACCTTGTTTACGTGGGTCATTTATCTTGGAAAGTTTATTATTGTTTTAAGTAAGTTTTCGGTGTCTTTCCCTGCCGTCTCGATGAGGGATTCGGTGTTTTGTTTTTGCTTTGGATGCGTCTATTCTTTCATGTTATGTGTTTTTGTGTGTTTAGTCGCATCCACCATTTTGAGCAAGCCCCAACTTGCCTTGCATGGAGGTACTCTACCTCATGCGTATCTCGATGTGAGTTGAAGGGACGGAGCGGGCCCGTTAATTGCCCCGTATCGGCTTAGCATAGTCTAACTTAGTTAGTAGTAGCTAATTTCTTTTTGGGTCTTTGCTCGAGGACGAGCAACGGTGTAACACCCCTGATTTTTGTAAATTAAAATTAAATTAAAATTATGTTCGTATTTTTATTTTTACGATTTAACTCGTAATTCTTCAAATTATTATAAAACGAATTCATCGTTTAAACGTTTCAAACTCCTAAAATTCTATTTGTCTCGAAAACTCTTCTTATATTTAAAACATAATTTTTATTTATGTTTCGATTCATTTTATACATTTAATTTAACTCTTATCGAAGTGTATCTCGACGATTTAAATTCTAAATTCTTTTTAATTATTTATTTTTAAAACTCGACTTTCTATTTTTGGTTCGAAGCCCATTTATTTTAAATTTCGTCAAAATATTTGTTACCTTTCCTCGAGAAATCAATTTAATTCACTTCGTCGAAAATTTAATATTTATCGGGAAATTCTATTTCACCGTCTAATTATTTAATTTTATAAGCTTTGTTTTCGTCTCGAGTAACTCATTTTATTTGATGACCCGATTATTTAATTATCTTTTTAACTCGATTTTAATTCGATTGCTTGGGTCGGTCAACTTGTCGTTTCGGAATTCGTCTTGATTCATTTTATTGTGTTGATTCAACCCATTATTTTACGTTGACCCACTTTTAGTGTTTCATTTCCCCTTCCTCTGTCTTTAATATTCATCCACCGCATCTTTTAATTTCCCATTCACATTCAACCCCCCTTTTTGCTTCATACACTCCCTTTTCTTTTCAGTTTTTTTTCCACCGTTTCTATGCTTACACCTCCTCTTTCATTTTCCTTCCTCTTCGGCTACTTCGTCCCCATCTTTGTTTCTTCTCCTTCACACCTAAATCATCATCATCGCTTTTCCTCGATTGTGCTGTTACTGTTGCCGCTTCTCGTTGTTGTTGCGTGCCTGCTCTCTGTCCATGTTTTTGCTATTGTTTTGGTCGCTGCAGTTGGTTACTATGCTGCGGTTGTTGTGCGTTGTTGCTTTCATGAATAGAGTCCATGTTTCTCCTCCTCTGTTCTCTTTACTTCGCTGTTGCAGCGATTGATCGAGGTACATCCTTTCTCGCTCCTTCTTCATCTTCTCTTCAATCCGTTTTTTTTTGCTGTCTTTTTGTCGCCCTTTTTGGCTGTTGTCTGCTGCTGTTTGATGATGATGCTGTCCTGTTCTCGAGCCACTTATGTCATTTTTGCTGTCCGTTGTTGCTGCTGCCTGTTTCTTCTTCTTCTTCTCATTCTTTTGTTCTCGGTTTTTGCATCCCGATTCCACTGTTCTTCGTCCTCTTCTTTCTCTTTTCCTTTCCTTCTTTTCCCCCTCTGTTTTTCTCTATTTTGGATGCGTTTGGTTGCTGTTTTGTGTATCCATCGGTTGTTGTCGTTTTCTGTTGTTGTTGTTGTTCGTGGTCCTTGTCTTTTTGTTGGCGTTATCATTGTTGATGCTTTGTCGTGGGTGCTGGCTTACTGTTGCTATCTTGGTGTCGTCCCGCTGTTTTCGTCATCTCTTTGTCATTATTGGCCAACTGTTCTTTCATCGCTGCTGCCACTGTTGGGTCGTGACTGTTGTCGTAATTCTTCTGCTCCTTTTCCTCGGCTGTGTCGTTGTTATACGTCACCACGGGTTCTGATGTCTTGGTTGTGTGTTCGTTTTGTCTCGTTCTTCTCTCATGTTCTAGTATATGTTGGTGCTTTCTCTATTTGGCCTCCTTGTTCTTCACTTTCGTAGCAATTCACATCCCTTGTCGTAATCGACTCTATTTAGTTTAGCCTTCGGGTTTCTATTTGACAAGTCGATTTCCTTTCCGTCTTGTGTCGATTACTCGTGTCTCTTTCTTTTTCCCTTGTCCCAAGTCAGAGTATCGCTTTATTCTGACCCATTCATATTTGTTCTAGCTTTCCTCCTTGCTTGAGTCTTTCTGTTGTACTCGAATCCAACCCTTAATTTCTTTTTCTTGTTTCTGATCAACTCGATTTTTTTTGGCGGAGTACGCTTATAAGGCTGTCGGTTCTACAACTCGAAGCTTAAAGACGTTATTAATGAAGTCACGGAGCCTGGATCATACGAGTAGAACAAGAATATCTCAAGGTTACCAGGTAACTTTAGGACGTTACTCGATCTTATATCGTATGTTTGAGTAGTAGTATGTAGTAAATATTTTAACTTCGGTTTTCTATTTTAGCTATATATTATTGCTAATTATATTAATTTTAAATCGTATGCCTTTCTATATTTTTATAACTTTCGATATCGTTTTATAAATCGTTAATAATTTTATAAATTATGATCGTTATAATATTTTGTTGGTTATCGTGACACTAGTAACTAAATAATATCGATTTCATATTTTTGTCATATTTCGTCTATTTATAATTTTAACTCAAAATCATATTTTTATATTATAATCGAGATTTGTATACTTGTGTAATAAATTAATTTCCGTTTTACGATTTATTCTAATAAATGAGAAAATAATCGATTTTGTTTTAAATATATTTTTAGTCGAGACTATTTTCACTAATAATTTCCTATTTGTTTCCGATTGACTATTTTTATTAAAATTTGTATTATTTATAAATCAAAGCTATTTCTTAAAAATAATTTGAAACCTTTATAAAATTCATTTCATTTATAAAACTCGTTGACTCAATTAATTTTGATATCGTTTCTTAAAATATCTCTTTTCTAAGATTTATTGTTTTAACTCGATTTCCTAAACTGTTTATAAAATACGATATAATGACTTATCATATTTTATTTATATTTTGAGTAACGAATTTAGAAATATAATAAAGTTACGGTAACGACGATAATAATAAAATGTTAATTTCGTTAGAAATGCTATTTTTATACATTTCACCTATGTTAATAACTTACGTATTTTCTATGACAATATTTATATTTTAAGTAAGTTTCTAAAATTAGTAAGTTTCTATTTATAGAAAGCGTCCCTTTTAATATAAAATGGTTATTTCTTTTATCCATATCATTTATATTGATTATTTATTCTCAATATCGATAATGGCTGTTTGGAGTTATGGAATGAGGACAAGTGTGTGGGTAGAGTAATACAGTCTAGGGTATACGTTTTGCCATCAACTATAAAGCTGGTGTGTCTATGTTGAGACACATTGGTCGTTGAACTGAGCATGGTTTGTGTTCTGGAGTGTGTATATTTTGACCTTAAACTTAGATATCGCATCGTGTAAGTCGCCGTCGGGTTGAACTGGATTACGGTTGGTGTCCAGGAGGGGTGTACATTACTTAAGCCAGGACCTCGCTGCACGCAGTCCTGTTATAGTTGAGTTGCCTAGTTAGAGACCGAAGTCTAATTTGTTTTGACTAAGTTCTCGAAGCTAGTTTGAGTATTATCCTAGTGAAAGTCTATTCCGTTGCACTGATTGATTTCCATAACGCCGTTTTTGAATATGATTATTATTATCGATTGGTTTGATTTGCAGGTTGGCAAATGTTTTAAGTTTCCTCCGTCAACTTATTTTATTATATCGTTTTTAATGTTTTCTCTTTTGAAATATTTTGATATAATATTACTATTATTTTTCCATATGATATAATTTGGCTGGGAGAACGTCCGAGTTACTCCCCACTGACGTGGCTGTTATGTTTATAACATGACAGGTATTTGCTGCTGGGTTTTGGGTGTAAGCTAGCGAGTAGCGTGGATCCTAATCTTTCTTCATCCTTGTAATTTATGGATTTTTGTATAACCCGTTTGAAGAATTTTCTTTTTAGCCCTTTTGTAAAAAGAGGCATTTGTATTGACTTACCATTTCTTTTAATGAGATATAGTTTGTCAGTGTGTTTTAATCCCAACTCTACAGTGTTTCCGCCACTGTATTGCATTAGAATTTTCTAGGGGATTACAAACGGTTTAGTGTGGGGGAATTGTTGTGTGTCAAATTTGGACCCTTTTTACTCTCATTTAAGCCCATTTTTCCTTCGTTTTGCGAGAATAAAGTGCGATTATTGCCGTATTTTGAGTAATTCTCGCATTAGAGTCTCTCTTTTGCATTTTACGTGTTTTTGGTAGTTTTCTGTCTATTTTGATAGGATTTTCGACCAAAAACGTGTCTGAGCTTTACGAGCATGAGAGAGAAGGAAACCGTCCGAAAAGCAAAGCACACAACTTAAAATCCAAAGTCCAAACCCAAGAGGTGAAACCTTGAGTGAAAAGGAAAAACTTTAAGTCCATTGTGCATCTTCACCAGAGAGGTCGAACTTCAAATGAACATATCTAGAGTTCTAGACCTAGGATCGAAGCGATTCCAGTTGGAGGTGAAAGCTTATCTTCTTAGCTTTCCAACGACATATCACACGCCCCAATCGAAATTTAAACGAGAGAGTTATGGCCCTCTGAAGTCACAAGGCAAAATTTCACCCGATGCGAATTTGACCGGGCAAAATTTCGCCCGACGGTGTTCCTCCCCAGATTACCATTTTGGACAAAAAGTTCATAGGGTGAAATTTTACCCTATGAGATGACCGGGCGAAACGATCGGACGAAATTTCGTCCACCGGGTGAAATTTTGTCCGATGGAGAAAAACGCCAAAAATGACGATTCGAGAAGAAAATCTCACCGGGTGAAATTTCATCCGGTGGTGCTAATGTCGTCAACCGCAGGGTGAAGTTTTACCCCATGAAGATACAAAGGGTGAAGGTCTAGCTTAATGAAGAAGGATTGGATTATGGGCCTTAAGCTTGTGTGTCCCATTAAGAAGCATTATATATACTTATCCTAGGGTTTTGTGCCTCATATGGAGTGTTAGTTTAGTGCCTCCTTAGGTTAGTGTAGGAGATCTCCATAGTAGTAGTAGTAGTTCACATAGTAAAACTCCATTAATTTAGTAAAACTCTCTTAGTTTAGTTTAGATTTATTATTAGTTTATAATCAAGTTTCCATCTTTAGTTGAAGATTGTGTTTATATTGAAGATTCAAGGGGTTTTGCAAGGGTTTAGTGACAAGATCTTTGTATTATTTCTTGGAGCTTCTTATTTATGTTAATCTTCATCCTCCTCCTTAGTCTTCTCCATAATTGGTAGTTTCTTTCTTTTCATTTTCTTGATTAATTAGTTTGTTCTTTAGTTTCTTGTTAATCTTCATGTTAGTGTAGCTTCCTTTGTTTGTTTGTTTGTTCATCTCTCCTTAGTTTATTTCTCCTTAGATCCTTTTTCCATAGTTAGTGTTGTCTTGTTAGTGTAGTTTCGTTTATTGTGTTAGATTAGTTATTTCCCCTCTAGTTTAATCATGTTTAGTCTTTCTCCTAGTCTTCTTAGTGTTAGTTTAATTATGGGTAGTGAGTAGATTTTAGTTAGGGGGCTAGGGGAGGAGGAATTCTAGATAAAGGTTTTATCTTGTGAGTATATTGCATTTGAGGGTGATTTGTTTTGATTGGAATTGTTGTGTCTTGATTGACTTACCTTGATCACCTAGGTTGACTTGACTCACCCGGATCAATATGGGGAAACTCGGGGTTTGGGTAATTCCATCTAGAGACTTTAGTTTATTCGTCGCGAAAGCGGGTTTAGGCTTGGTTGGTAGGGAAACCGAAAGGTGGCACCTCCCTTATACATCTTGTGATAATTCTTGCAATGGCACACTTACCTTAATTTCCAACTCCCCGACTCTCCCTAACGCCTTTCCCTTTAATAGTTTCTCGCCTTAGTTCTGTAGCTCGTTTAGTTAGCCTAGTTCTACTCGACCAAAACCTTCCTTCTCGATCCAATCACTTTTAGACTTTGACTCGACCGACTTCCCATAGACTGTCCCTGAGGATCGATCCCGACTTGCCGCTACTACGTAGTAGTATTTCGGAGTTTATAAATATTGTTTGATCGTGCGGGTCGCGACGCTCGCGCATCACCGGTGCCAATGTTGAAGACCTTTTTATTTTGTCCGACTAGGCGACGGAGGGTGAATACACGTTGGGCGGCTCGACGGAGGGGTGGTTGTCGGAGGCCTCAAAGTGACTCAAATTTATTCCTTCATGATTTTGGTTTTGGTCTTTCTTTTGATTCATTGGGAGATACTTGTATGTAGCTCCCTCTCTTCCAAACTTCCTCTTTTTCTCCTATGCTATTACCTTGTTTAATATTACGGTATTATTCATCTCATAGCATTAATGACGGATAATACTCAAGCATTATTCATCTCATAGTATTATTCTTTTTTTTTTTAACACTCAGGCACTGGTGTTGGCAGAATGGATGGAATATTGAAGGTTGATGGGAGTTGTGTTTATCTTCTTTTTCTCTTTTCCTGACTTCTTCCTTGATTTTCAGGGAGAACGAATTTTTTTTTGTTGCTTTTGTATTTTCCTACTGTCGTCGTATCTCCATCTTCTTCGTTTATTCTTCTGCTGAATCCTTTCACAGTCTCTTTTTGATTATTTCTACGGAGTAACTTGGTAATACATGAATACGCATAAGGAGATGAATATTCCTCCTTGAAATGTTGCTGTAACTTTGTCTATCTTCCATGTAATTGAATAGGTAAGCTTTTATTTATTTATTTATTTATTATTTCACTCTTTTTTCTGTCAAAATTAGAATTGTATCTAGGCAGTTATTTTTTGTAGTTGATTTTTTATTGTGGATCGTTCTTCAAGATTGAATACTTGATCCGAAAAATTGTTATTTTTGTGTGGATCGTTCTTCAAGATGGAATACTAGATCCGAAAAAAATTATTTTTGAGAGTAGGCAACTTTTTGTTCAAGTTCCCCACGGACGGCGCCAATTGTTTGGGGTACAAACACGGTTCCCGGTTCGAGCAGCGGTTCGGCTCCCCTCGGGATCTGGATGTGAGTCGTCGGCGTTCCTGCAAGGTGAACTCTGGCCCCAAGGGATTGCCCCCGGGGCGGAGCCTCCGACGCCTAAGTCAGTATATTGTGTATGTTTATGTATATATATATTTGTATCATAGTTAAGATTGAGATGGTGGAGGGAGTAGTAATGAATTGGTCTCCCCTTCCTCTCTACCAAAATGAGGTATTTATAGAGGAGGGGAGAAGTGATGACCTCACTCGGGTGATGTCGCCTTGGTGATGTCGTCCTCGGTGATGTCACCTTAGTGATGTCACGAGAGGTCTATTCCGAGTCAACTAGTAGCGACTTGTGAGAACGGTCGGCCGGTCCGGGGTCTGGCTGACACGGGGTCCGGTCGATCCGGGGTCGGGCCGGTATGAGGGTCCGACCGACCCGGGGTCTGGCTTGCTCGGGGTTCGGTCGGCGCCCATGTATGGCCTACCCGTCAGGGGGTCAAGCCTATACGCCTGGGGGTCGGCCCATAGGTCTATCTAGTCAGCCTACATGTCTGGGGGATTTATCCCCCATCAGTATCTATATGGGTAAAGTATTATACTAAAAGTGGACGAACATATAGACACGAAGGGGGTATTACACAAGTAATAACAACCCTAAATATGTCATCCCGATAGCTATTCTTGATTGGTCCGGATGCACTCTTCATCTCTTCTAGCTTGGTAGGCTTTCTTGGTCCAAGGGGCTCTCTCTGGTGATGCCTAAGTAAGTCCTCTTGTGCCTTATAAAACATTTCTCGTGAGGAGAAAGATAACGTTTTCTAGAGAGAGTTGAATGTTAGAATATTGATTGATGGAGTACTTAGGGGTATTTATTATAGGTTTTGGGTCAGGAGAGAATAAGAAAAGAGGGAAGGAGGAACCTTAAACTTTTTTCTCGAGGACTGACAAGGCGGACATTTACAGGTTCCCCGGGGAAGTGATGAGGCATGGACTACGAAGACCCAGCTGGCCTTCGTCTGCCCGAAGGTTGGCTCGGGGTCCAGGGGTCCCTAGTGGAACCCTGGAGTAGCGGTCGACCCGCACAGGCGGTCTGGACCGAGGTAAAGGGGTCGGCAAGGTGGAGACAGAATAGCCGACCCCATCAAAATGTAATTGGGTGAAAGAGAGAAATGAGAAGGTAAACACGACAATTACGTGTACAACGTAGTAATTTCTGTGTATGATTTAGCACGTCCCTAAATAAATAACGAATTGTGATTTCATTCTAAAACTGTTTACTACCTCCTTTACTATCTATCCACCATGTTTCGTACATTCTTTACTATCCATATGCTAGGTTGCACAGACACCGACACGGACACAGAGACGTATCGGACACGGGACACCGTGTTCGCAAATTTATAGGACACATACACGGTAGAAAAAAAAAATCAATATACATATTTAAACAAAGAAAAATTGAAGATTTTTATACCTAAAATATAGGTTTTGTCTTTATCTAATCAACTCTCTCTAAAATATATTTTTATCTTTCTTCTGGTAATATATTCATCAAAAAGTAATAACGGATCATATATCATCCACATGACTAGATAAGACAAAATCATAATGCATCAAAAATAACAAATACTTTGTCTTTATCTAATCATGTGGTTAATATTTGAGTTGTGACCCGGTTTTACTACTGGAAAATAGAATTATACGCCTGGTCGTACAATAGCTGTAAAATAGGATTATACACTTGGTTGTACTGGAAAATAGGATTATACACCCGGTTTTACTACTGGTCAAATTGTTGAACTTTTGTATATATTTACTGAGCTTATATAAGTTTCTGAGCTGAGTTGTAAAATTTTGTGCTTAAACATTGATTTAACTCGACAATTTTACACTAAAGCTCAAAAAGTTTAAAGCAAAACTCGAGACCTTAGTGATAAAGTTCAAAATCATAAAACCAATTGTACATACAGCTATGTACTGGTTGTATAATCTTCTCATTTGGTTTTACTACTCCAAAAATTGTTAACGAGCATGGTGGCTAAGGTTAATACAACCGATGTCGATAGGCGGTGTGTTGTATGGTGGGTGGACAACAATTGATCATATGGCGGTGGATGTTGGGTCGGGAGATTGTGGTGGTTTGCAAAAATATGGAAAGTGAGAAAGTGAGGAAATGAATTACTTGATCGATGGATAAAAAAAATGAGAGAATAATTTGGGAATTGTGAATATGAAATAAAAAAATTGGGTAGGTAACAAATATAAAATCTTGGGAGAGACGGTCTCTCAGACCATTCTTCAGTACACTTTATGCATTATTCGTACCCTTAAATGATAACTTTGTTTTGTACCTGTTTTTATAACAAGCGTATCATTTTTATATTTGTATACTCCGTACTTTTTATGTTAATCGTACTTATTTCTGTTAGGTTTGGTATCATTGTTACTCTCATTTGTACTTGTCTCTCAGTAAAGTTAATGAGAGACCGTATTTCAGGAGACCTTCTCGATAACAAATTGATAAAGAGTCAAATAATAACACATAGTTACATCAAACAAATCTATGAAGTAACAAATTATTTATTTTATTTTCCCCTAAATTATTTGCCTCATCACACATTTAAAATCGATATCATAAATCTTTTGCATTAGGTTTAAAAAGTAGGGCAAAGTGGAGTAGTGTTATGTTACACAGTTATAGTGTTACACCTCCTCCAGACCTCCCTTGATCCACTCCAACTTTTATACAGTACAATACATCTTCTGAATTCTGAATTGAAAGCAGTAAGTAGTTTTTAAATCATGGAAATGGAAGAAGCCCAACAAAACCCCGCTCCTCCTCCTCCTCCAGAATCAGCAGACATCAGCGAAGAGCCCCCAATCAAAAAGCCGAAAATGTCGTCGACTTCGGAGGAAGAGAGCGGCAGCAAACCTCGGCGATACAAGCGGCGGAAGGTGGCGATATTCATGGCGTACTGCGGTGTGGGGTACCAGGGAATGCAGAAGAACCCCGGCGCCAAGACGATCGAGGGCGACCTCGAGGACGCCCTCTTCCTCTCCGGCGCCGTCCCCGACGACGAGCGCGGCCAGCACAAGCGCTACGACTGGGCCCGCTCTGCCCGCACCGACAAGGGCGTCAGCGCCGTCGGCCAGGTCGTCTCCGGCAGGTTCTTCGTCGACCCCCCGGGCTTCGTCGACCGCCTCAACTCCATCCTCTCTCCCCAGATCAGGGTCTTCGGCTTCAAGCGCGCCACGCCCTCCTTCAGTGCCAAGAAGTTCTGTGATCGGAGGAGGTATGTGTATCTGCTGCCCGTGTTTGCGCTTGACCCTTGCTGCCACCGTGACCGGGAGAGTGTTATGGCCAGCCTGGGGTCCGGTCAGGAGTTGGTCCGGTGCTTCGAGTGTTCCGAGAGAGGGCGCAAGGTTCTCGGGGTCATGGGGAACAGGAAGTGCTTGAATAATAATGAGAATGATGGAGTTCAACAAGTGTCTGTCATTTCGTCAGACAGCTGCAATGCATCAGTTCTGCAGGAGAAGCACGATGATGCAGTTGGGGAAAAGCTGAAAACTGAAGCAGAAGCAGAAGCATTAGGGGGCGCCGCGGAAGAAGATGGAGTTCAACAAGTGTCTGTCATTTCTTCAGACAGCTGCAATGCATCAGTTCTGCAGGAGAAGCACGATGGTGCAGTTGGAGAAGAGCTGAAAACGGAAGCATTGGGAGATGCAGCATTGGTGGCAAGTGCCGAGGAGAAGGATGGTGAGAAGAAGGCAGGAGAAGATGGAGGATTGGAGAATGGGTTGAGTAAGAGGCGGGAGGAGTTCAAGTATGGGGAGGAGGTGAAGGAGAGACTGAACAGGATACTTGAGTATTACAAGGGAACTCACAACTTCCATAATTTTACGACGAGGACAAAGGCTGAGGATCCATCTGCCAAACGTTACATTGTTTCGTTTGAGGCGAATACCACCCTGTCTATTGAAGGCATTGAGTTTGTCAAGTGCGAGGTGGTGGGACAGAGTTTCATGCTTCACCAGATCCGTAAAATGATTGGCATGGCCGTCGCTGTCATGAGGAACTTCGCACCTGAGTCTATCTACCACACTGCATTTGACCAGTAACACCTCCCTCCCCTCCCCTCCCCTGCTTTGATTAAAGATTTGTATGTATGTAAAATGTTTGGTTGGTTTGAATTTCAGGGTGGTGAGGATAAATGTGCCGACAGCTCCAGAGGTGGGATTGTACTTGGACGAATGTTTCTTCACGTCGTACAACAATAAGTGGGAGGGAACGCATGAGGAGCTGTCGATGAAAAGCTATGCTGAGGAGGCTGAAGAGTTTAAGTTGAAATACATCTACACCCACATCGCCAATACAGAACACAAGGAAGGCTCCGTCGCTCTTTGGCTCCATTCCCTGAACAAGCGCAACTATCCCGATCTCTCCCCCTCTCACGACTCTCCCCAACATGAAGGAGCACCTGCTCCCCAACATCCTGATGTCCAACTCCCCCTTACCTGCTGACAGATTCACTTGTACTACTACTACTACTATTTATGGACATTTTTGAACATGTTTTTATGTTTTAGTACTTTCCTATCCTCATTTGCCTATCTTCTTTTCCCTTACAAGTTACTAAGTTGGAACTACCACCACTTCTCGGAGCTGAGATGAGTCTTCTTGTTTTAGACGGATAAAAAATACAGCAAACAAATATGCAACTGTTTTTTTTCCATATATCCTATTGCTACATCTTTATATGTTGTGACTGTGGACAGTTGAGTTGAAGTGCAGTCGAAAGGGAATAAGAGGATCCTTTGATACTGTTGAGTGTCGATGTTCAATCCAATTTTAGTTGCATCTCTGTGTTGTACCATGACAAGTTGGCGAAGAGGTCTTCTGATATTGTTCAATGCTAGTCATCCTCTGATATTGATACGCAACTGGATTGTCGTAAATATCAGTTCACTGTGCAGAGTTGTAATACGTGGGAAAACAAATCCGAGGCAGGGTTTTGTCATAACTCGTCTATACAAATGTTCACCTCTCCATTCTGTCATTTAATTAATCATTATATATTTGAGTATTCAAAACAACATATAGGATATACAGTTGAAGAGTGCATCTTCAAAAAATGTGACTACAAAATCAAGGAGCCGTTTAATTGGCTCGAAAGGTGTCAACCCTCTACCACAGGAGGACCAAACAGTCCTGCTACATGTGTTCTGTTATATAATACTGTAAGCCAGATATAGTAGTGTCTAATTTCGTGAAAGTTAACTGATATGCTGTAGGATTGATTGATTGATTCCCTCCTAGCAAAAGCCTCATATCTTCCCGGTTTTTCAGCACCCGCTCTCTAAATGTAGTTAAATTCCCTCCTGAAAATCCTCGTAAGGTGAAGATTCACTGGAAGAATCACTTTCGAATATTGTGGTCTCCTTGGGAGAAGAGGGGAGCGAAGAATCTCTCTGCTGTATAGAACCTGATAAACAGCACATATATATTCCGTATCATTATTCAACTCTTGCCTTTGCAGCAAACCTCATTAAAACAATTATCACGTTATGGAGCTGTTTGACAAAACAAATCTTCTGTTTTAAATGGAAAATATCACAACACAAAAAACTGTAACACTAAAGCAGTGTGAGGGCAAATTCTACGATAGCAGAGCAATTGAAAGCAAGCAATAGACAAACCTTTTCGAGAGCGGAACTTCTTAGTATGTCGCCTAATGAGCTTCCTTGCTTTAGTAATAGTGAGCTGTCTAGCAAAAGGTGAAAATTCGGTATCACTCTCACTCCATTCGCCATTGAATTCATCTGCATCACCCCTCATTGTCCGTAAAACAAATGCCTTGGCCTTCCTACGCTGAGTGTTAAATAATCCTCTAATTGAAGTTACAAACCCATCCCCTGCTCCAATTTCTCCTCCAATTAGCTGATCACTATCACTAAGATTCAAATCATCATCAGGTATTCTCGGCCCTGCAATTTCCCTTGGAGTTTGTGCTTTATCTTTGAACTTTTTCCCCTACATATTCCACATGTTTCAGTTACATTTGGCTAAACACAGCTCTGAAGATCTCTGATTATTTAAACAAGTTAATAGAACTCCAGACACAAAAGTAGCAGGTATATCTTTTTTTTTTGTCACCAGTATAAACAGTGTTGGATTACCTATTGTTTGGGTTCTCACAACCCATGTTACAACCTTCATTATTCTTAATTACTCCTAAACACAAAAAAACTAAAAATATAGGATAGATACGTCGGAGAACCACGAAAGTAGGATGGTGGAATACGAAATATTGGGCACGAGCGTTCGTACCAATATCATCTGCTAACCTCAAAAAATTGTCGATGCATACGAGCCGCACAGTGACAAGAACCAAGTGTATTTACAATCTTACGAAAAAAACTTATAAAGAAAAGATGAGAAGCTAGACGATGAAGTCTGCCCTCAATGAAGATAAATCTCCTACGCCTAGGTATTCGAACCCTTTGATCATAAGTCCAACAGTTTCAGAAAACATCATACGGATAAGAAAGAATAAAGACAACCTCCCAACCAATCGCCTATCCAAAGTAGTCAATAAGCACCGTTTTCTAACGAATCTAACCCACCCGACACACAAAACCCATAAATGCCTTACTAAGACCATTGTTGCTACTTGCACAAAATATAATGATAGTCGACAAGTAGCACGTAAACTCAACTAAATATGCTAAAGCTAAATCTAATGATCCCGCGAGGGATCTTTTTTGGAAGCAGTAAATTAACAAAAACTCTAAAATGGCACGAAGTCAACACAGAAAGGAGAGAAGACAAAACTAGTAACATAGGAAGAAAACCACCACCACCATCACCCACCTAAAAATCCAACCTCACACCTCCACCAAAACAAGGAAAGTTCCTCCAAGCTCAAGAAATGTAACATCAAAAATCATATTCCTACAAAAACTCCACACACAACCAAACACAACTCTACTATGTAACCGACAAGTTGGGGGAGGGGGAACACGAAACTGATGGCATGTAAGGTAGAAAGAAAGAGAGTGGGGGGAATAGCGTGGATCTCATGACATCCTCACCATCAAAGTGGTGGTGCCACATCGGAGACCAACGGCGGAAGGGGCAGGGGGCGGGGTAACGCCGCTCCAAAAGTAGGTGGAGGACGGATCAATGAATAACCACCTTCACAGGAGGTGGAGGACCACCGGTGGAGACCCAGAAGTGGGCCAACCACCAGCAGTGGAGGAGGGAGAAAAAGGGGGCAGGTGAAGGAGGGTAGTGGTAAGATGAAAGGGGGGTTAGTTTTTTTTCTTTTTCTTTTTTTTGGTTTCTCCTTTCTCTCTCCTCTCACTTCTAGCGTGAACTATATCTGTAAGAACCATTAGCAGATATATCTAATATCTCAAATATGCTCCGAAGAAGGCCATAAAAGTAGATAAAAGATGAATTCTCAGCTGTTTTACCTGCATTCCAGTGACTGACTTCAAAACTCCCCAAATGATATGTTTCTTTACTCGTGAAAAGAGCCTCCTCCAAGTTCCCGTGAACTCAACGCGATGAAATTGGTCCATCAACAATCTTAAATCGCTCACAGCAAATCTTGATCCCTCATATGTAACCAGCAACTCAACCTGCAGATTTAAGTATAAATGTTTTCCAATCCAGAACTAATACGTACTTATATGGCACCCCAAGAGGGGACTACCTGTCACAAAAGTAATAAACTGACCTGACTTATCTTGATATTGTGGAATTCCATCATTTTTCGAGGCTTTTTATCGTCATTAGACTTCCCTACCTTCTTCTCTTCATGAGATGCACGACCTGGCTTGATTTGTTTTGCGTCTTTTGATTTACTTTTAGAGTCCTCTAGTTGATCCCCAAGGGACCCAAGTTTTGAATAATTTCCACTGGAAGAATGAAGTTGTAGAACGAGCTCATTAGCCACAGATTCTGCAATATTTTCTTCCCATGTTTTGTCGAAAGAAGATGTCCTTCTCAACTCTGCTGCTGTACCAGAATTTGATTTGTTGTTTTTGGATCCCTGTGTAAAGGGAATGCTCAATATAATTTCTATGCCTATTGTTTATCAGTAAGAAACAAGTGACAAAGGAATCAAAAGATACGCATAACAGCTGGGAAAAGGGTTACTATTAGGGGTAGAGCCAGCAAACCGGACGTGCCGGGTAGTGCTTCATGCCCGTCCAGCCCGGCTCAGTCGTGCCAAAATTTTCATTTTTGTTAGGATTTATAGTCGTGTACTCGTGTCGTGCCGGGCCGTGACTAGGCACAAACTTTTCTTCAAATTGGTGTCGCGGCCCGACTTGGGCCGGTCGTGCCGTGCCCGTGCTTTTCGCCACGTCATCACCGTGCCGGGCTGGGTCGTTCTTATTTTCGTTAAGAGTGAGCGGAAAAATCCGATACGGTTTTATTACCCGTATATGACACGGTATACGGTTGCAATTATACGAATTTCCCTATATCCGATACGAATATCCGGATATATGATACGGTTTTCCTTAAAACTGTAGCGGATACGTATTGGGAAAAATTGAAACCGGATATACGGTTTCCGATCCGGTTTATTAAAAACAATAAAAAAAATGAAAATATAATCCTAATATGAATTATACAAAAAGAATTTAGAACTCACAAAACAAGGGTATTAGTGAATTTATGATATTATCTAATAAAACGTACTATTTTGCTTGAATAAAGGTACCGTAAGACATATGTACCATATTTTTTTTGAATTTTTTTAATGTTTTTTTTCTTATATTAATTTATATAAAACGTAACGTTGCTTAAAAATCAATTAACTACTCTTAATTAAAAATGAAAAATTATTTTAAAAAAAATACAAGAAAATATAGAACTGGATGCTGGATATCCGATCTGCGGATATACGGAAAAAAACGGATCGAAAAATTTGAGATTTTTAAAACCGGATATCTGATTCAGTTTACAAAAAACCAGATCGGATATCCGAATTTGCTCACCCCTAATTTTCGTGCCGGGTCAGGCCGCCGAAATGGGCCCGGCCCGATTTGCCAACTCTAATTAGGGGTGAGCAAAATTGGATATCCAATACGATTTTCATAACTGTATTGGATATCCAGTTTTTTTAAAAAAATTCCTTTTTTAGTATCCTTATCCGATACAGTTTTTTGGTATATCAGGTTTTTTGGTATATCTGGGAACCGTATATCCGGTATCCATTTTTTATTTTTCACTTCTTATTTTCCACTTCTGTAAAAAAGAGGTAGTGTTTTTTTTTCTAACAAAACTTTACTCAATCCTAACGTCACATGAAGAATTCGCCCTTGTTATTTCTCAAACATTTTCAATAGTGACTTAGTTTTCTATCTACAAAAAAACCCCTAAAATTGCCACCATTACCGGATTTTCAACCACCATTGACGACCACCTGCCATCAACCCAGACATTGTTTTTGCCGCCTTTGTAATTACTCCGTACATCCTAATTCCCACACCTAGAATCTAGATTGCCTATTTTTTCTGTACCTCGCCAATTTCAATGACCTAATTCTTCATGAAATTCCCAAAATCCTAGCTATATCTATACCTTCTATAATCATCAATTTTCTTCATTTTTGTTATGAATTAATGCATGTATTCAACTCATACCCAGAAAATTGTATGCACCATTATATATTCTACTGGATTAAAACCCTTGATTGTCAAAGTTTACAACTATTTATCTATTAGACTATTACTTCGATATGAATGACAGTATTGATTGATTTCTGGGTTTTTTCTTGTAACTGTTGAATTGAGTTATTATTACTTGTACACTAGCTAACCTGGCTTCCCTTTCTTTAAGTTGAATTCACAATTTATGAGATTTATAAATCGTGATTTTTTTTTTATAAATTTATGACACTACTTAATTGTTGAATTTGTTTCATTGAGCTTTATTTTTGAATTTATTAAAAAAATCTGTATATATGTTTTTGTTTTAATAAAAAAAATCCCTTTTATCATGTACGGAGTAATACGGAGTAGAATATTAATATGATAAAAAAAAGTAACTAGTTTAGATCCCGCGCATTAATGCACGGTACATTTAGAATTTTATATTTAATGATTACTTATAAATATCTGTTGGTACACTATTAGTTTTTTTTTCACATTTTTAATATTTACATTTTATATTTGAGAAAATAATTTAAAATTTCAATGATATTCAGGATAAATAGTGTAATCTCATTCAATTCATATTTTAATATATTTTTTTTACAAAGCTAATAACAAAATTTTATAATTTTTACTTGATTATTTAATTAAAGTTTTTTTTATCACAAAACCAATATTCACAAATCAAAATTCATTCTCTTATATATTGAGGTCATTTATAATCTAATTAACAAATTATAAGATAACATAAATATTACTCGTATTAGATAAAAAATTACTCCAAATATTTATATATTAAAATCAAAATCTGAAAGTATTTTATATAATCTGGTAGTTTTTTTGATCATCAAGATTTTATATTTGTTTACAATACTTAGACTTCGATAGTCTGACACACCTATATTTAGTCACAAAATTAAATAAATTATATCATAAATTTTTTTTTTAATATATAGCTAATACAAACGGAGTGCATGATAATTTTATTTATTGAAAAAAAAATCCTCTAATTTTACATAAATATTGACTGACTTGAATTTGGATTAAACGTAGTAATTGTTTGAGTTTAATTGTTTATTTGTTTCCTTATTTGAGTGATAATAATTTGGAGGGAAAAAACTTCATGAGAAGTTCACATCTCAGCAACTCCTATTCTCTTAGTAGTAAGAGGATTGATACTACGTCATCAATAATTGAACAAGAACTCATAATTGTATTTGGAAGTGTTTAATTGATTATGTAAATTGGTAAAAAGGAGAGGAAATAAATTGAATTTTGGGTATAAAGGTTAGGGGGTTATAAAGGGTAGAATTGGAAAGTGTTAAGAAAATTTGTTAGGATTGAGTAAACACTTGTTAGTAAAAAGTACTCCATAATAAATAGAAACGGCAATTTGCACACAGGTTTTTTGAAACTGAAGTGAAATAAAATCAATGAACAAAAAGAACTTAAATAGGCTACTTTTAAGCAAATTTAAAACATTGGTTACTGAATCTTTATTCAAGTATCAAGTTGGTGTGATTTTGTGATGTCGTTGTAACTAAAAGTAAATTCGGTTTTATTTTTTGTCAATGCGTATCCGATATGGTTTTTATAAAAAACGTGGATTTACGGATATTCGTATCAAATATCCAGAAATTCGTATATAATTGAAACCGTATATCATATCGTATACGTATAATAAAACGGTATCGTATATTTTTGCTGAGCCCTAGTTACTATGGCTACTTTTCGCTAAGAATCTGCATAAGTGATGTTCTTATAAAAGATAGCAGGCACCAACTCACCTGGGATGAGTCAGCATGAGTGCTTCCAGAGGTCGAAGGTACTCCAGAAGCACTTGATCTAGAGGAACCTTCTGAGTCTTTAGTAATATTAGATCCACCAACTTCCATAATAGATCCTTTTTTCCCACGTTTTAAACCAGCAGTTGTGGAAACCTTCCAGACTTCCTGCATGGCACACAGAATGTCCCAATAAAAAACCTATCAGCAAACGCTTATGAATGTCATTATTGGTAGATGATACCCGTGCCCAAAATTTGAAACCCATCTCCATCATCGTTACCCATTATGCCTCCCCTGAAATTGAAAGAAAAACAGTGTGTATTTCAGGAATGCTGTAGGCTGACCTGTCGCCTTTGAGAATCTTGCTCTTCTTCAGGGAAAAGATACTCCCACATCATTCGGTACATTGTCTCTGTCAAGTGTATCTTCAGGGGATATATTTCTACCTGAAGCGCATAAAATTAGCTATACAATTTCTGGTTGGTGAGGCCTACAAACAGCTTGGAAAATGCAAACAGCACCCACCAACTACCAAATAGCACGTCTGTTTCTTTGCTAATAGGCATCAATAATCTAAACCTAGTAACACAGCTAGCGAAGCTTCAGTAGCTCTGATATTCGTACTTGCTTAATTTCTCTTAGCCAAACACAGATGAACTGCTTACAAGAAAAATGAACTTGAAATGTACCTGGAAAAGTTCAAGTGAAGAGTTGCCATCCTTTGGAGTTCCCTGCTTAGCATCAACTCTGAGCATAACTTTTCTAAAGCACATAATGACAGTGAAAACAGTATGGAACATGTCAACTGAGAGAACAAAAAGATACGGAGTATGAAAAAGAAGCACATGGAATTAAATCAATCTTTTAGAAGATACAACATAATATTGACTCTAAGAAAAAGGCGAGCACTAAAACACGGTTAACAAGGGGATATAGACAACGAGGGACTGCCTCTATTATTAGCTTCCAAATAGGAAGGCAAATAGGTGGGTTATTTTGCAAAACAAACAACTGACAAGAATATGTTTCACCCATCTGGATGCTGGAAACATTTTTTACACACCTACATAATTGAAGATGAATAATTCCCAATTTCACAAAGAAATAAACCAAAACTATTACTTTCTCTGTTCAATATGACTGTATACATGTTTCAAAATATGTGAATGGAAAAATATATACTCCGTATATAGTACTCCCTCCATCCCGAAGAGATGTTCCCATTTGATTATTTAATTTCCTCACATTTGATTAAAAGTGGGAACATCATAGTGAGATGGAGGGAGTGAGAATAGAGGACGCATTATACAACTCCGAATTCAGTAGAGTGATAAACAACAGTAAACAGTGGACTTGACCATCTCCGCAGGCTGGCAAACATCACAAAGCGATAAAACATACTGAAGTGAAATGCTTACCTTCCCCATTCTGAAGGAGGACTCCATGCTGATAAAAGCATGTCAGACTTTGCATTGGGTAAGCAATTTCGTACAACTAAATATTTCGTTGTGAATCTGGCAACACCAACATCTTTGTAATCCCTGTCGAAGTCGTAAATCTATATGCAATAGAAGAAAGCTTATCAGCAAAATCTGCCTTGGAGCTACAAACTGAAGTAGGAGGACCAACAATAAGTGATTTCACACACAAACATTTCCCAAAGAATGGAAGCACGACAAATATCCCACTGATAAGAGATTTCTTCAAAGACCAACAAATATGAAAAGGTTTACTTATTTACTGCTTGATACAATATTTGTTTTTATTTAAAAGAAAAATTCATAGTGCGCTAATTTTTATTCTGAGAAACTAAGATGTACTTGAAACATGTGACTCGTTTACAGAGATGTTGCAAACATGTACGTAGTAGCATGTTTAGTAAACTAGCATTACAATAAATAAATCGATCTTAGTAGATCCAGCATTCAGTTAAGAATTGTTCCCTTCTAATACTTCTTATGCATCTTTGGGATTCCCTAAGGCATTTTCATATAGTTTGCTATATAAAAAATCACTTACATTCTGCCAGAACAGACATTTTAATGAAACCAGCCGGTTTCGAAATGCCACACCCGATAATTACCCTACCTTCCTTCTGCCTTATCTCTCCTTTCTAAGCCATTTTCCCTCTATTATTATGGCATACCAAAATTTTTTCCTTGAGGCTTTTTTATAGTAATGCTGACATTCAGTTCCGTATACGACTCTTCTAGTATATCTTCAGATTTCACCACGGGTTTTGACGTAGCAAGCTGTATACAAAATCAGTTGCCATTCTACTAGAGACACTTCAATGAAACAAGTGGTTCCATTTGAAATGTTTCACACTACAATTACCTTGTCCCCCTTCCCCCTTTTTTATCCTCTCATCTCTAAGCTCCAGCTGTCCAACACTTGAAACCACCCCACAACCTTAGTCCCTTCTACTATCTTCCTTCTGCCTTATCTCTCCTGATTTTCTCAATTCCTCCTCTTTCCCACTCTTTTCTCACGCTTTCACTCCGTTTCATAAAGAAAGCGCTACAGATTTTAAGTTACAAAGACAGAAAATATACAAGCAGCACTTTTCAGTGTAGAAAGTTTACTCACCATTTCGTTTATCTCAGCTTCAGCAAATGCTTTACCATCTACAAGCATGCTCCAAACCACTTTGTTAATTTGAAGAGAGATACGCATGGCATATGATGGACTTTTGTTCTTCTCTTTCTCCATCAATCTTAGTTCAGCAGCTTTCTGCAAAGCTGCCCTTAAAGAAGCAGAAGCTTCTTTTCGTGATTTTTGCACATTTCCTAGTTCATTCTTTAGTCTTTGCACCTGACAAAAGAAAATTAACTCTAAGCAACCAAAGAAATGATAAGAAAAAACAATAGAACACTATTACCAGCTAGATGTATCATAGTTCATAAGTATTCACCATCTCACGAACATAATAAAGCATATTGGTTCAGAAAGGATAAAACGATGACCCTAGAAATGATAGCATTTAACAAGGAGTAATACAAGCTACGTAGTTAAATGAAAGCACAAGTAAGCAATTATACAGGTAAAAGACTAAAAGCATGATTTATGAGGATGTTATCCTTTTGCTCTAAACCTACTTAAGCTCCTTTCTTCTTTAACCAAGTCTGACATGCTCTCTGCTCCCAAAGTCGCCCACCAGGCCACCACCCCTTCCCTAAAGAAAAAACTTGAACATGAAAAGAAAGTGGGGATTTGCTCTTATATACTTTTAAGCTTATTAAAGCAGAGACATGCCAGAAAGAAAGAAGATAATTAAAACAAACAGCTACACTGAATGCAGGGAAACAAATCTCAATTTCAGTTGATAAGCCACTTTCAAACGGAGTTATGAAAGTTGCGGTAAGCTCAAAGCCCTCTTTGAGTAGCTGTTTAAAGTTAAATGCATCGAAAGAACGAAAACCTCCAGTAAACACATCAAAATTTCATACAATATATACAATATGCATCTGAGTAGAGGAGAGTCATTTGAAATCCAAGTATCAGATTCATCTATAAACAAAAGACCCATCAATCTTTTCTGCTATCTATCCTTCAAACAGTTATGACTCCATGTCACCACGAGTAACTGGCTGTGCATAGCCACACAAAAAAAAAACACAAACAGAGAATTCCTTTAATATAACGCGTGGAATATGAATACCCCCATTATATCAGAAAACATATCTGAGGATTTCAGCTAAAATAAAGAGGACCACTCATTTTTCCCATCTTCCTTTCCTTTAGATGATGTCACGAGTGATTGGCCATGCATAACACAAGAAATCCCATCATTCAACTCTCCAGGTGCCCTATACAATCATCTTTACTTTTCTCTGATGGTAACGTATTAGAGTGAGGCAAAAGCACAACCTTTATTTAAAGTTGGCCTCAATAACAAGTAAAAGCAAATTGAAGGAGTTAGGTGGCACACCAGTGTGGATCTTCCGCAGGTTATCATCCATAAATCACTGTCTTTATCAGAACCTTGGTCCCCAGATGCATCAGTGCTATGATATAATTTCATGATGTCATCAAGAAGGAGCTTTTTCTCACGCTCTTTCTGTTCAAGGTGAATTTTAGCTAGTTCTACCTCCTCAACACCATCTGGAACCACCTCGTCTGCCTCTTCTTCAGCATCATCCTCATCTTCAGAAGGAAATGATAGACTACTCTTCCTGGGCCTGCATTACAGATTGATAGTTCAATAAGATGACAAAGAGTGCAGATTCAGCTCTCCTTATTTTAATACAATCTTCTTAATTTTGGGTATATGAAGGAATCAAGTAAGAGAGCAAACAAAATTGTATCGCATGTATGCAATTTTGTTAATTAGTAGTACATCAATGTGATCCTCAACCGAATTATTTTAAGGGTACACCCTGAAATAACTTTTGTTTAAATGTAGCAAAGGGATCTGACTGAATCTAAATTCCCTTGCTCCAACGTAAGTGGAGGCCTTTCAGGTACCTGGAAAAAGTTAATGTTGTACGGAGTATTTTTTTACAGTAATAGGTAATCTGAACACACATTTGGACATCAAGAATTTGGTGCTACAATTTTAAGCAATCTTCAAAAAGCAAGAATACAATTAAACACAAGAACCCAACAACTACAGTCCAACATTGCTTTCCTCACAGGCACTTCTACTCTTAAAGGTAAGGTGTCGAAGAGCCACTTCAACAATTAAGTGACGTAATTTAATAGTATGATGTAATTATAATTTTCATAAAGTTTGAAATGAATCTATAGTTTTATCACCAAGTTTTCAAGCAAAAACTATAAGTATCATACTTGGGAGGTCTTGCAAAAAGAAGATTAGTTAACACATCCAGCATAACTTGAAACTGCCGAGAAGTCATTGTTGCTGTAATGTTGTGAGAATTGAAAGTCAACTCTTTAAGAGGCTTCACCTGCAGTAAAATAAGGAAAAAGAGCCAGCCAAAAGAATTACGTGATCAAATAACTCTACAAACGGTCGTGAAGCATGAAGCCTGACACGTGATAGTTAAGAGTCCAAAATAAAATTAGAATAGGCGTGACCTGGAAACCTTACCTTCAGATCTGGAGTCCCGCCTTTATGCCTTGTATAACGGAAATACATGTCACAGGGCATAAAAACCCTTTCAAGCAAAGCTCCAGTACGTTTCACTTTAGGCGAGTTTCTGCGAATCTTTGGAAGCCACTGTAGCCCAGCGCCTGGATCAACATCAGTTGGAGCAACATGAGCCTGAACATGTTCCAACATTGCAGAGAACTCCATTCGTTTCCAGGTCATTTCAGGTGCAGACTCAGGAGCTTTTACACTTTGGGAGCCAAGCGCTTTCTCAATCATCTCGCCCACTTGAAGGACAGAATGGAATGACCTAGCCAAGACACGGCCACTCACAGCAGCAAGCAAAAATCTACCCTGAAGAGCGTAAGTGCAAATTTCAAAAAATAAGAAAAATACATAAATAAAATCCCAAGCCAATAGTACCTTATGTCGCAAGATATAGAATTAAAGGAAAGCTTCTTATAATGAAACGCCCTAGTAATGTTATAAAAAAATGAGATGGGTTGTCTGAAGACCTCGTTTACTTTTTGTTCCCGTGCATGAAATGAATTTAGATAAGCAGCAGGGCACAGAGAAAGTAAATAAATCATGCATTAATTCATTTAAGCAAGAAATCATAGCTCACTGGATATCTCGACAGAACAAGAGTTGCGCACAGAATTTCTTTTATCATAAAACAGTAATATCTCGACAAGAATGGTTCAGGAAATTCTCAGACTTGAAATGGAAACCTTACATTGGCTTCTTCGGAATGAAGATTGAACTGTGGTTCAATAACATTGACCATGAAATGACGAGTCCCTTCCTCTTGATCATTCGTATTTAAGCTGTTTGCTGTTGAAATAAGGTCTCTGAATAAGTGTCCATCAAATTTATAAGGAAGCAACATGAGAGAGCAGTGTACTTTTTATTGTTACCATATTTTTCGCCTTCTGAAGATAGAACATAAGTTAAAGGCGCTATATCACCTAAGAGCTATCCAAAATAAACTGACTATAAAGCACGATGTTTAGCTAGATCTAGAATCAATCACAGTATCATACCAATGGAGATTGCAGAGACGCTCTCTGTTTTAGCTGAATGTGACGGAGATGAATTTGACCCGGAAATTTCAGCCTGCTTTGGAGAAGAGGAATTTCCATCACCAGTTACGGACACAAGACTCGAGCCATTATCTTGTGGCTTATCTGCCTCGGAGGAACATTGAGTCTCCTCAAGCAGCTTCTTCTGAGCATATTGTCGAGATGGAGAAGGCTTAGATGGAGCAAATGCTTTAGATAATCCACCAACCCAGGACCAAACAGCATCTCGATTTTCAATGGTCCAGAGAAGCTTAAGCCCATAAACAAAGACACGCTGACAATTGTCAGCTATTACCACATTATACCCATCGTCGTCACTAGGATCAGACCGAGCATGTTCATCACTGTCACTACCATTTTCAAACTCGGATCTCACGTATGTCATCTCTAGATTTTTTCTTCCAGCCTCCTGCCAAGCCAGCAACCTTGCAGGATCTGCCTTTGGAGATTGTTTTCTAATAGTGAAATAATCACATGACAACAGAAAACCATCATCACGAGCCCTCTCAATACCAGAACCTATATGATTGTTTTTCTCCTGGATACCTTTATCCGTAGAAGCAGACTGTGAGCCTTTCCTAGTCATCCGAACTACTGTGGAAATACTAGTGCAATCTTCTCGATCCAAATATACTTTGGGAACATGCAAATCCAGTCCTTGATAAACGAGATCAAGAGGCTCACGCTTGCTATCAAACGTATATTTTTGTCTCCCTCGACCATTGCACATTTCAAATTTCAACTTCGACATTTTAAACGTAAGCCCTTTGGCAGGATCGTCACTATCCAGTGGCATGTGCTTTATACAAGTTGGTGTAGAATCAATTCGCAGCATAAATTCTGTCATCACCCTGTCAAGTGATAAATTCCCTGACCTTGGAATTCTAGGTACTCCATAGCGAGGCCACCTAGAATAGGTACGTATTTTGTTTGGGGGAAGAAAATTCAAATTCCAAAACTTTATGATCCACGCCAAATCATGAGCACCAATTTTTATGGTTGGATAACCACCATCTACATCGTTGGCTGAGGCACTGACAGCACAACCAAGTGTCGAATCATCCTCACCACCAGAGGATTGTGCCGGTTTCTCAGATGGAAGTGGCCTAAGTGAGAAATTAAAGCGCAGAGAAAGAGAGGTTGATCTGAAGGGATCGTATATTTTCTCACGAGGAAACCCTTCATTAGGAAGTGCAAAAAGGTAATGATTTAATGGTGTTCCGGAGTCACATTCCCACTCCATATTAACTTCTACAGTGAAGTATGGGGCTTCAGCGACAGGAACAGAAACACCAGGCGGAAGTTTTAAGCCACGGCTTTTTGCCAAATTCTCCAAGCTACTAGTCAAAACTTTAAAATCCTTGGTAGATGCATATATACGACCATCTGATTGATGGATCTCCATGTAGCCAGTCAGAATTTGTAGCTTATCTAGCTTCTCATAAGGATCAGTAGTCGCAAGGACACTCCAACAATTTTCAGAAAAGAATAGAGAAACATTTCCATGGACGTAGTTTCTTACTTCGTCCCACCAGGGTAAACTTTTTTCTTTTTTGGGTGGAGCAGGAGGAGGATCAGGATTCCTGATGCTCAGATGAGCCCTTCGAAGAGCCACTGTGAACGCATAGCTAATATCAGTAAAGACAGGCTCATAACCTACACCAAATGAAACCTCCCCTCTTTGAAAATGAATAGGAAGATCAAGATATGTTTTCATAGGTGGAGTAGTTCCACTTGCTGAGCGAAGTAGATCAACTTTTCTCCATTTCCCGACATACACGTCTTGGTTCATTTGAGGCTGGAATGGAGTTGCCTGCAATTACCCAAGCACACTGTTACAAATGCAGTAACCAATTTAAACTAACCTTTTGTGAACAAAAGCACGGAATCGAAAGGGAAAATATTAGTGTCCGAAGCATATGAAAATAGTCTATAGTACTTCCTAACGTTCTGGCCTATAGAATAAATTCAACCACTTTAGTGGCAGTCAGTTGTTCAGCAAGCTTACAACAGATCATGCAACGGGCTATGTTACTTTGACTCCCATTGATGCCATACCTGTATATGATATGATACTCAAGAATAGCTGCATGTAATACATATCTGATGCTTACTAATCCAACACATCTTGAAGGAAGACAAAAAGGGAGGTCCCAAACTCATCTTTAATTCACTTTAGAGATGGCGGGTGAAGCAATTAGTATGATTCAAGTACCCATGTCCTCAGTTTTGAACAGACTCCTAGTAGATGTGCCTATAAACTGAGCCAAGGCAAGCCCGGTACTCAATTTGACTTAAGTAGCCATATAAAACACAAATAAGACATTCCCAAGTCTGAGTAGCTTTGGTTATGAGGATGTTGTGATGATCACAATTCTTTAACATGCAGAAATTGGTAATTTTACTTCAATTAGTTGAGGAACCGCACGCTACGCGCGCGGACTTAGGAGTAAAGCGATTGTTCCATTATTATAATTGATATGAATTTTGTTGATTTTAGTGTCTTTTTCCTTGATAAATAGTCTTCCACGCTCATGAAGTGGAATTGTATGTATCGTATTTGAACGGTTGTGCTGAAACGTTGGTGGTTTTCTAGATTCCTTGCATTTTTTAGTAAACAATAATTGTAATAAGTATCAACAATGCTAGTCATCCAAATTGCGATAAATTTAGAATGACTTGCTTCCTCTTCTTTTCCTTATTGTGATATATGACAAATACTTAAAATTACTTGCTTTGGTCAATTAGTTCACCCAGGGTGTTGTAACTTCAAATTCTTCCACCCTTGTACGATCCCCTTGTCTCTCCCTCAATGTTGCTCCTTTTCATGTTCCTCCTCGTCTATCAGTTTTCCACCTCTACACCCCTTTTCCCTTCCCCTTTCCATCTACGCCTTGGCCTTCTGCTATACCACATCTATATCCCTTTCTCCTTCTCCTTCCCTTTTGGGTATTCTCCTCCTCTTTATGATCTAAGATCATCCTCAAAATATGTCTTTCTTTTGTCATATAGTTTGGTGAAGATTTCGTTCTTTCAACTTCTTACACCCTTTGTGTCCTCCTCCTTCTCTCCCTCCCCACCCCTCGTTAGTCTCCTCCTCCTTACTCTCCTCCTAATGCTCCTCCTCTTCATGTTCCTCGTTACCCTCTACTAACATCAATTTTCCTCATCTATCCCCTTATCTTTATCCTTCCCCTCCTCATTCCTCTCCTCTCCCTCATCTCCTCATCTAAGTAATATGACTTTCTTTGGTCATCTAGTTCAGCGAGTGTCGTCTGTTTAACTCCTTCCACCTCTTTCGTTCTGCACTACCTCATCCTGGATCTTCTTCTCCTTCCCCCTTAGTGCTCCTCCTCATCGTGTTCCACCTTTCATGTTTACTAAGATCACTTTTCTTCATTCGTCACTTCCTCTGCATCCTCTTCTTTTTTATTTTCCCTCCTTATCCTTACTTTGCTTCACTTTGCTCATTATCATACAAGATTAATCCATATATATGACTATCTTTTGTCATCTAATTCAACGAGGGTTCATGCCTTCCACTCATTTTACCTCACCCGTTCTTTACGCCCTTTTCTCACTCCCTCGTATCCTTCTTCCTCTAATGTTACTCATCTTCTAGTTGCTCATGCCCCATTTACTAAGATCATTTTTTTCCTTCTTATCTAACTCTCTGTCTTCTTCTCCCGCTAATCATTTAAGATTCATTCTTAAATAAGTCTTGCTTTTGTCATCTATTTTGGCGAGTGTGTCATCATTTCAAGTCTTTCTACCCATCTAATATTTACCCTCTTGTTTCGCACGCTCCCTTATCCTTATCACCCTATCCCTCCTCCTTAACACTCCACTTCTTATTCCTCGTCTACTTAGAACAACTTTCATTCTCTTTCACACCCTGTTCTCCTTTCCCTTCTCGTTCTCCTCATCATCATCTAAGATTCGTCTCTAAATATAACTTGTTTTCATCATCTAGTTCAGTGAGAATGCACACCTTCAATTCCTTCTACCCTTCCCAATATTCACCCCCATCGGGCACTCGCCTATCTCTCCCCTTATTGCTCCTCCTCTACCTATTCCTCCTTCTTTGTTACTAAGATTAACTTATTCCGCCTCCACATCATTTTCTCCTTCCCCTTCCCATGCTCCTCTTCCCTCACCTCTTCCTCCTTCTCTCTTCCTCTAATTCTCCTTCCTCTTCTACTATGATCATTTTCCCTCTTCCTCGATCCACCTCCCCCTCGTACCTTTCTCCTCCTCTTCATCCTCCCGCTATTCTTCTTAATTAATTCATCATTAAATATGACTTTCTCTTGTTATTTATTTTAGCGAGTGTCTTCCCTTCAACTCTTTCTACCCCTTTCGTGCGTCACCTTTTTCTCCCGCACTCCTCCTTATACTTCTTCCGTTTTCCCTCCTAATACTTTAAAACTTTATTTTTCTCGGATTTAGAACTTTATTCAAGTCGATTGTTCTGGGCTTAATTGCCGATTTTTGACTAGTTTTATTCCAAGTAAGACGAGCAAAAATTGATGGAACAAAAGATAATTATGTCCTACTTCATGTAAGGAAAGAAGTCTAAGGTCTAGTTATCTTCAAGCTTTTGCCCATTTTTACTAATGTAACTCTTCAAATAACGGACCCAAAAGTTGAAAGATACAAACAACACAAATTCTTATTTGTGACGGATATATCTGCAATATTATAAAGAGTCAAATATTTACTCACTTTGATAAAAGAAAATAATAGAGCAAAAACAAACATATTCACTAAAAACGATGCTTTAAAATTACCCAGTTAAATGGATAATCATTGATCCATTGTAACAATACGACATTACGACATAAATCCCGTCGGGGCTAACTGTACAACAAATACGAAGAAAGTGACATACAAAAAAATCTAGAAATCACGAGAACCATATTCCACGTCCACAATATTTATATATTTACTTTTTCATGTTATATAATGGACCGATTTAAGTCGTATATTTATATCTCTCCGAAAATTAGGAGGTTAATTAATTAAGAAGTGAATTAGGGAGCAAAGTGAGTAGAAATATAAGAGATGAATTATTATTATTATTATTATTATTATTATTATTATTATTATTAGTGGAAGGATTAGTAGGAATGGGATTGTGGAAATTGGTGAGGTTTGATGGAAAAATGTTATTCGGCAAGTCAAGCAAGCGGTGACAAACAATGCCGAAGGTTATAAGCCTATTCCTACTAATCGTATGATCCTATTATTCATTCTAGTGAATCTCAGGAAATAATCACACCTTCCTTAACCACATCATTTATTCATTCCATTACCAACCTCAACAAATAATTCATCATCATCCTCTCCCTCCAATAATTCCAATTTCAATTCACCCATTTTTCCATTTTTCCCATCATTAATCAACTAATTCACAAATCCAATCCCTGCTTTCTACTGTATTAATTTTTTCTCATTCACACTCATCTCGTTATTAACCCTCATCATCGCTCCTTTTTAGCCCCAACTCCGATGCACACTAACAGCCACGCACCCCACAATCAGCCAAGCCTCCCACGAACTACAAAGGCCACCACGAGCAATGTAGTGGGAGATCAACTTTACTGATGGCAAAACGGTTTACTCCTCATGCAAGATTTTAGAGGGGAAATAAATTTTGAAAATTGAAAGGCAATGAGATGTGAACTTTCTAGAGGAAACAAATCTTGATTCTTGAGCTAGCCGACAAAAATGGCTTGTTTCATTGAGTATTATTTTGTTCTTTTAAGTTCTTTCAAGGGGATTTAGGTTTTTTCTTTTTCACATTACACGCGTGAGTACTTTGTAAGTGTACATTGTTCCTAAGCTACATTGGTTTGCACCTTACCTTCTTTTATACTTCCTCCATCCATTTTAGAACTTCCTACTTTCCTATTTGATTGTCCATCTTTAAACTTCATGTTTTGGAATATTTCCTTTTTAGTCTGAAATGTGTGATCCTGGTCATTAGACCTTCTGAGTTCTGACCCACATTTTTTCTCAGCTTTCATTTTCATCACATATTCATACTCTCCTTTAATTTTGAAGTCACCTATCCCATGAAGTTTAAAGATGGATGATGGATGGAGGGAGTAAGAGTTAAGGTTACAACTACTTTGGCTTGACCATGAACAATAAATATTATGAATATACTTCTGTGAAAGGTGTTTTGGGCACAACAAGGGACTCAAAATGAGCTAAATTACTGAGTAGTAGAATAGTACGGAGTATTCTTTAAACATTTTGGCTCACCCGTGGATGGAAGATACTCTTTCACCTTACATTTATGGTATAAGCTAGAGATACTTTTACGCCTGAAGGAAGCTTTGTTGCCTTTTCTTTAGCTTTACTAGTCCACGTCTTATGTTTGATCTCTGAGATCAGATATTGCAAAAAAAAATGGATAGGACTTGGGAAAAGTGGCTAAGACAAGCTTCTTATCTCCCATAGTCTTGCTTATCAGTTATCACTTGTTAAGCTGACACTATATTACTCCACTCTCAAAACTCAAAAGCTTGAAATGTTTTCGTATGTCATTAGAGCAACATTATCCTTGATTAATTTTTAGTAAAGATGACTTACAACATACCTTATAAATTGGATCTAATAAAAGCTTGATGGCCTATTAAGTAAAAACACCTCAAAGAAACAAACTCAAAAGATGAAATGACTATTTGACTTGTTATGAGGATGCAGTGGGTATATATATAGGAAGGGGAAAAAACATATAAAAGCAAAATAAAGGAAGCAAATCTATTCTTACCTGCTGCGCAAGCACCAGGCAGCCTTCACATTTACCAGATGTTGCTGAAAAGATTGGATCAGTATAATCCCTTATCTGAACAGTAAGTGTGCCAGCCCGTAAGATAATATTGCTTCCATAAAGTCTGGAAAATGGTATATCATTCTCTACCGCAACAGGGTCCAGTTTCCTTACAACTTCTATCATCCCGTCCTCACCTCCATCAATTTTTATCAAGGTAAGGTCCAAGTCTGTGGCTGTAATTGAAAGAAGAGAAGTTCTAGCCTTGCTAGGCTTGAAACCTGCCTGGAATCCACTCTTACAGGCACCAGACCCTTCATAAGGAACTAGTTTCTGGCAAGCTTTGTAATAAGATTGGAATGACTGCTTATAAATGTCTTCCTGCAACTTCTGGATGGAGCAAGGCTCTTGCATATCTAAGTCAACTCCATTGTAATGGACCTTTTTGACTGAGCCAGCGTCACAAGTATCAGAGGCAGTTGCAGGTTGCTCACCTCTACTAACAAATTCTTCAAGAAAGTTTAGTCTAATAGCCAACTCTCGGGCCTCATTTTTTACAAGTCTGTAATGCTCGTCAAGCCAGCCCTGCATTGGCTCCTCTTCAATATCAGCAGTCAGCTTACGTATGCAAAATTTGACATTGCCTAATTTAGAAGAGCTAGATTTTTTAGGTGCTGAGCTCTCTTTTCTTACAGGAAATATGAGTTTTCGTTTCGCAGCCATTATAAGCTTCAACGCCCTCAGCATATCCTCAACAGAATCATCAATGGCACGCAATTCCAGCCGATACGGCATACAAATATGAACATCAAGGCCTTGTATTACCCAGTCCCACGTAGTTATCAAGGTAGCATCAGGGCCATTTGAAGTCTTAGGAATTCGAGAAATTTGCATCCTACTACTTTTAAAGATTCTACAGTCATTAAAACAAAACATTAGACCCTCAAGAAGCACCCCAATGCGGGCATTCTCAGAAAATATTGACTGAACTTTTACAGTTGCTTCAACACCATCTCCAACTTCCGCCGATATACTGAGCAATTCAACATCAACAGCAAATAAAGATTCCTTTTTCTTGTTCTTATCTGCGTGTTTAGATTCTGCAACATCTTCAATTCCTTGTTCAGATTGCGCCACAACAGTGGCACCTTCTGATAAATCACCATTACCTTCTTTAAGCTTTTGGTTGTGTACCAGTAATTTTATGTGCATCATAAACTCATAAATTGATATCTGTACATCTGGTTCCCACCTAACTGCAATGTCAGTGGCGCTAAAAAGAGAGCAGACAGCAATCTCTTTAAGACCCCCAGAACGGCGTACAAATTTTGCATTTTGCATATCAAGCAAAAGCACTTTTGTTCCAAGCACATGATCATCTGGGTGCTCCTGGTAGATAGACCTAGCTCTTTCAAGTTCCATCTGGGTAGATTGTTTATCCTTGTTCAAACACGCACTCAGATGTAAAATCTCAAGTGACACAGAATACTTCAACTTTTTGCAGTCATGCGGAGCTGTGGAATAAACGTTTGCAGTTCTAGCAGTACCATCTGTACACTGAGTAACCACAAAACGACCTCCTTGTGATCCATAATTAACACGCTTAGGGTCTTCAACCGCTGTGTTTTCCAAACCAACATCAGCACAAAAGTTCACAGAGCATCGTTCAAGATTTAGTTTCAAAAGCCGGGTCCCTTTTCCTGATGATTTCGATGGTTGTCCTGCCCGCGCATGACTTTTCTTTCCAGAACCTGCCATTTTTTTTAAAAGAGCTTTCAAGGATAATGCTGTCGTTATCAGTGATTCCACACGCCTCATGGTGAAGTATATACCCATGCCAGTGACATCAACAGTAAGAGCCAGTGTTTCTTTTGCACCATCTTCTGAAAGTGTATCGGCATCTTTTTTGCCCCAGTCCAGACCAACCTTCGCTATATGTAACAAGCATCCAGAGTTAGTTTCAACACCAAATAGCGATTCTTTCATGCATTCTTGATATTCATCAGCCAGGTGCAAATTCAATTCACCAAATTCTGCATGAACTGCAGTTCCTTTGCTCGATATATTATTTGCGAACACGTGAGAAGATTGTGAGCAACCCTGGCAAAACAATTTCAATATAAGGATAGGAAGCAAAGCTCAAAGGAAGAACAAGGAGATGATCTAGAGATCAACATTAAAAATTTTAAAAATGAGGAAGCCACGTAGAAAATTAAAAAGCTTATAGGAACAACATCTACTCCTGACACTTGAACCCCATCCGACACAACTTAAGCTAAGATAGTAAGGAACTTTATGCCAATTGGCTACAACAAGTTCTAAAAAGATTAATCAAGTCCAGAAAGCACTGAGCAGCTTCCACGGTTGTTCAGTCCAAATGAGCCTAAAAGAAAGCGAAACATGTGTTGATGAGGATACCAGTCATTGACAACTCACAGTTTTAAGAGAAAATGTTACATGCTACCAATATAAAACCATTGCTAAACTTAAACTCGATCCGAATCCACGACGTTGACAATTAAGAAGCCATGTCAATGTAGAAAAAAATGACATTGTAACTTTCGCTTACATGATACAAAGGCAAACCACTCATGTTGTAGAGGATAATGGTCATTTCAGGGGCAGAGACTGTACAAGTAAACATGATAGCCTTGGATGAGGTTGGCTTTGGTTTATCAGCTGATGATGGAACCTCCTCTTTTATCACCATCGTTTTCTTTTTGGCAAAGTGTAGCCGCAACCATGGTTCCAGTCGACTCAATATTAGATTACACTGAGTACCCCCAAGCTTTACATCAAACTCGGCTCTAACAGGTAACGTTGACTGGAAAAGAAAAAAACAAATCAACATTCTATAAGAACGCCCACAAAATAACAAAATAAGGTAAATTAAGCTCTCTTTCATCATAGAATTTACAGCAGTAAACTACATAAATATGAGATAAAACCAAAACCAAAACCATATATATATATATATATATATAGTAGAGATCAAGTAAGTTCAAAATTGATATGTAACTGTAACATTCAGCACTTTTATCACTTCAAGTGATAAAGTGTAGCTTTAGACCCGTCCTGTATAACTTTAATCACTTTTTGTGTAACTTTAACATCGGAACTTATGAACTTTATATATATATATAGATAGAGAGGGGGGGAGAGAGAGAGGGGGAGAGAGAGAGAGATAGGTTCACATAAGGACAAGAATTCTTATAAGTTCATAAGTTCTAGTGTTAAAGTTACACAAAAAGTGCTTAAAGTTACACGAGATGAATGATAAAATTGCATTTTATCACTTGAAGTGATAAAAGAGCTGAATGTTATAGTTACATATCAATTCTGAAAAAATGCAACTTTATCGTATGTCATCTGTAACTTTAATATAGATTTAATTAGATATGGTGAACTTATTTGATCTCTTCTCTCTCTATATATATATATATAAGAACCATCAGAACTAGTTACGTATTCTTTAAGTCTGTTTCATTCAATTGTATACGTTTCCTTATATGTTCATTAACTTCCTTGTTTAATGATCCCATGGCCCTCCCTTATTTTTTTTTTCCTCCTCACCCCACCCAAGACCCAACCCCATTCCCAATAATATAAAGGGCAAAATAGTAACTTCCACAATAATATACCCATCCCAACACCACCTAAAATATTGTGCAAAAAGCAAACATATACCATTGATTGGAATGGAGGGAGTATTAAAATTTAAAAATATACCGTACTTAGAAGCTTAGAAGAGCGCCACAAACAAAAAGAAAATACAAGAAGAAGAAGCGCAAGAAGTCTGTAACATTTTGCCACAACTCAGAAACCCAGACATAACAAGCAAACAAACAAACACAACTACAAAAACAAACGAAAAAACATAAAGTTGGATGAAAGCTGGATAGTAGAGACAGAATTAAGAGAAAGAAAATATACAGATGAACTTAAAATTACCTGCAAGGGGATATACACAGAGGAGCCAACATTGACTCGTAGTATCTCCAATATAGAAGTGTCGCTATCTCTTAAAAGCTGAAGATGTATTCATGAGAAAGATGACTTCATTAGCGAATAGAAAATAAAACCATCAGGAATTACACATTTAAACACACAAAGCATACATGAATTTCACTGAAATCCAGTTGGATATCAAGACGGGTACTTTCCCCCACATCTTCACTGGATCGAGACTTTATGCTTTTCAGTTGTATACCCTTGATATGATTCTCCACTGAAAGACCTTGTCCTCGATGCTCAAATGTGATGCTGAATTTAGGCAGACTGAAAGCCGCCTGAAAAATTAGCATTGGGTTCTCATGGTATTTTAGTTTGAGCTCAATAGAGTGTTGAATTAAATGGATGGTAGCAATAGTACTAAGCAGACCTTAAGAAGATAAAAATAAACATACAAAAAGAACATTAAAAAGGATGAACCCCATGAGTAAATATTGTACAAGAAGCCATAAAATTCCCTAACACCATCAAACGACCATACAACAAGCGAGATTGTGAGTCAGACAATAGCCTGAAAAGATACATAGTGAGTGAAGAAATAGCAAGCAAAGATACATTAGGTACCATTTTCGGGAACACAATCAACAAACTCAAAAGTTCCTTTTATGGGGGAAAAATGTTGAAAGAACACCAAGGGAGTAAGGGACGAATTGTAATGGGCTACTGGAAAGTAAAAGTACTACTTTAGCTGGTACAAAAACTTAAATCCGGATCCTTATATCCGGGATTCCAGGTATACGGTTTTTCCGGGTATACAAAAAACGTGTACCTACAAAAACCGTATCGGTTCCACGTTCTCGACTTTAGGACTTTTTAAAATATAAACCAGTATCCGGCATACGGTCTGCTCACCCCAAGATGACACCCATATACGCAAGGGAAGTGAATACTATGCACTCAAATTAACACTTCTACTGCAACTCTGCAAACATACAAGCAATATCTGGGTCCATTTGCTTTTTTGTAACTATTCCCAACTCAAGAGAATCTTCAAGACAATCAATAAGAAAAAAAATATAGACATGTATATTCTCGACCTATAAGAAAAAAAATATAATCATGTGGGATCTGGTTAGATTCGTCTCTACTAGTACAATAAGAATATCGAACTTTTTTTTTATAATGTAAAATTAAAGATATTCACTTTAAAAAATGGCATTGACAAGTTTGGTGATGTGAAATGATGTCTTTGGTTTTGAAGGGAGGGAGTATGAGATAATGGCATCCTAATGAACCCGTACACCTCATAAGAAAGAAAGGATTTAATAACCTTTTCTGGTAATATAGTTGAGAGCTTTGTCATGGAAGAAGATGTTTGTTTCTTAGGAGGGTTTTTCACTATCCCAACATCAGAAGTCGACTCACAATCAGGTTCAGGAGTCACAAAGGATGAAGCTTTGCGTTTCTGCAGCAGCCCCTCATTTAGATTTATAGAAACTTCACCACATGAAATGTCTAAACTCTTGACGACTATCCCAGATTCTCTGTTTCACAAGAAGAAAGTAATCAATGAGTACACCATAATAGCAACGAAAAAGAGAACAGTAATTGATAAAGAGCAGGGTAAGGCGAGAGCAACTTTTCTCCAAAAGTTCAAAGGGAGATAGCACTCGCAATATTCTTAAAATACAGCCCTAGCTACAAGATCAAGCTAAAAAGGATTCATCCATGAAAAATGAGAACTAGAATTGGCTATCATAATGGGCCAAATAAACCTAAAGCAAGAGGGGAGGAACTCATTGACTAAAAATCTAAACGGTATTTTTCTCAGCAAAGCTTTAAAAACTAACGGAAGTATATTGTGAAGAGTGGGGTTGTAAACCATAAAAAATCAACATATAATATTTTGGTGTCTAAAAGGGTATAGAGCAATGATGCTTTCGACCCAAGGCTCTGGGCATGTGCAGCCCATCCCCAATGTGTTGGGCCACAATTGCTTAGTTGGCAATATGTACTCCCTCCATTCCATTCCATTCTATAAATTTGATTTAAATATAGCTCATGTATATTACTGTAGACACCAAAATTTTATATATTTTGGTATCTATTTATGTCTAATATCTTTAGTATTTAGAGATAATTATTAATAAATATTGTGATAATATCTTAGGATACTCTAGAATATTCTTAGCTTCTTCTCTAAGCTACTAGGCTATAAATACGGTCTTGTGTTTAGAGTTCAGAGAGGTCAGATGGATTAAGTCTCAAACGATCCCATCATTCTACTACCACATTGTAGATAAATGGAATAAGTCACAAAAAGACCTCATCTCCCCCTACGGATCTAAGTCTATAAGACCTCCGTAGAACTATCAAAACCTAACCTTCGAGATGGAATCAAGACATCCACGGAAGTTGTAACCGTCAATCTTTCGATAATAAAATAAAACTCTTGTTTCCATATTATTTTGTATCTGTTATTTAATTATCGTAGGTGTGAAATTTTATGTTTTACAAATTGGTGAACCCGACGTGACTTGTTGCAGAGACTTCGAAGTTGGTTGCAACTTTGTCTCAAAATTTGGTAGAATGACTTGAGGTTGATTTTGTTTGCCCCCGTGACTTCTACAGATGGATACTTCGAGATAGGAGATGAAGAGCGAAAATCTTCACGTCGGGTTCACCAATTTGTAAAGCATAAAATTATTACACAAATGTGAAAAGAATCAAATGGAATGGGGAGAGTTGTTCAAAAATAAAAAATAAAAAATAAAAGTAATGGAGGGAGTATTATTTGAGGCACTGGCATAGCAATGAAATAGCTATTCTCAACTGGAAGAAGTGTTGGTGATAGATACAACGGCCTTGCGCTCGAGCATAGGAAAAGCAAAAAATATTGACATTTTAATTTGTGGTGGGGTCGTAGTGCCCATTTGGTTTACTTCTTTATTTTGTACTCCGTAACATGATTTACCCTCTCTCTCTCACTCATTAATACTCCGTAGTACTTTACTAGTGGGCTTATTACTCGTATTTTACTTTGTTTCTCCTTAAAGCTTTTGGTTAGCAAAGTTTATCAATTGATTTTAATATAATTTATTTTACTATACTATTTTATTTTCAAGAATTACTATAATATTCTTAAGGAAGTTTGATCATCAAAATTAACCTAAGACCGTTTAAAGAAGTCGAGATAAACAATACTACTCGTACTAGTTTTTAAGTAAATTTTGCAATAGTAATTTATTTTGATATGCAAACAATTATTTGTACTCCCTCCGTCTCATATTACCTTCTATTTGTGAATTACATCCCAATATCCCACTTGTATTTCATTGCAACCACACAATAACCCCTTAAGACCCACTTATGTAACTATATGTGGTCCTCATTCCTTGTATTTATACTCCTTAGGGGGTGTTTGGTTTGCCAAAAAGAGGTATAAGGTATGGGCTTAGAGTAAACCAAACCTATACCTCTTGTTTAGTTGGCAAAAGTATGAGTTTGATACCCATACCTCAAACCTCCAAGATATGGGTTTCTCATACCCAAGAGAGGTGGGTATGAGACTCATACCTTGGAATCAAAGTTCTTGTACTCGTATTTGATTTTTTCGATTTTTTTTTTCTTTTTTCTTTTTGTGTAAAAAATGTCTTAATTAAAATATTTTATTGGAAAAACTAAAAAAAATACTAAAAAAAAATCTTGAAAATTAGTATTAAATATAATTGAGGTTTCATATTCCCAATAACTAGTTTCCTAATGAAATTTATTTTTCTTTTTTTTTTAACTGATTTTTATTTTATTTTGTAGTACTCTGTATAACATTACCGTATAAAGCTTTATATATTTAAAATTAGATTATTAAATACGGAGTACTTTACAAAACTATAATTTCTAATTTGATTCATGATCATTTAAAAAACGAACCAAACACAAGGTATGAGGAATCAACTTTCAACCCCATACCACCCTGGTTTGATTCCTGATTCCAACTCTATACCTTCACGCGAACCAAACGCCCCCTTAAGGTGTACATTTTTGGTATTTAGGAAAGTAATTATGAAACAAGGAAGTACCAGACCAAAACAAAAATTGATTTTTTTTAAAATTCGCACGGGGGCCCCCAAAATCTAAGGGCCTAGCCTTAGCACTTATGCTGAACTAAAAAAAACAATACTATGAGGAAAACGTCATTTGGTTTCTAGAATAATTTATGTTCTTTTCACCATAAACGAAAAGAGCAAACCATGACTCAGAAAATGATTAACATGGATATACATAACAAAATCCTCAAAAATCCCTAAGGTAGTGTTTTGAAACACATAATTGATTTCACTTTCATGATTTCAAAGCTAGAAATTAGAAGGTTCCGATTCAATTCCAAATCCAAAGTCATAAGTTTGTATGGGAAACCAATGCAATCGGAATTGGCAAGGCGACGTCGGTGGTAGGTCACCAAAAAAAAATTCATTAGGAAAATGCATTTCACCAAAACAAAACGCGCCTTAGCAATAGAGACAATTCATAGCAAAAAAGTGAAAACTCCTCGCTAAAGTGCGTTTTCCAACGGACAACATTTTGTCGCAATATTTCGTCATATATGGACTACTTTGCGACAGATGTCGTCGTAGCCTTGTGGCGGAAAAAAAATTGTGACAGAGTATTCATAAATAATTTATTTACAAACTTTAGTTTTTTCTCGCAAACATTGTTTTTTGAAACCGTTAGTTGTAAACAACTAATTCCATTATATGTCGATTTCACAAATTCAAATATCAAAAGTCTAACATTCTGTGTAAACAAAAGAGTGAAATTTTGTTGGGATAGCAAAAAAATGGTTTGTCGCAGACTCGGCGACGAAAGTCTAGTTTTTCAACACGCTTCACATTGAAATTTTCCGTAAAAAAATTTAAAATTAAATGCTTTTATGCAAATTCTAGAAGAAGAAGAAACGACGAAGAACTTTTTTATTGCAAAATAAATTCGGTCTGAGAAACCGTCATAAAAAATACGTTGCAAAGCCCATCAAACCACTTTGTAGCAAGATGCATCACAGAAATAGAGGTCCATCAAAATGCGGTATTTGCTAAGGATTATTTTTTCCTCACAAAATTCCATAGCTCAGCCGAGTTCTTTTTTTTAGTGTCCGTAACTGAGGAAAAAAATAAGAAATATATTTCCCACATAATTTACATATAAAAAAAGTTTATGACAGGGGATCAAATAGTGGTGGAATGGAAATAATTACCATGGGGTTGGAATTTGAGAAAGCCAAATTTGAATTTGGTTGGAATTGGTAAGGAATTGACCACAATTCTAATTCCAAATTCTAATGTTTCACAAACACTCTCGATATCAAAATTAAATTCCAATTCCAAGTTGCCAAACATGTCATATCAAGAGTTTGGGTGAAAGAAGACGCAAATGACTGGGCCTACCTTAGAATCATGAAGGTAGTCTCACTTTATTGAGCTCAAAATAAATATGAGATGAGAAAGAAACCAAACTACAAGTTAGAAGAATGTTTGATGGCAATGGAAAGTGGATGCAAGATACTCCAATACTAATTATTCATCATAACCTACGAGACATAAAGATATGCAAGTTAAAAACATAAATACCCTTGATCCATCATTTCTAGCATCACCAGGAAAAGTCTAGATATCAGATATGTATATGCGTATGTAATAACCAATAACAGATTAAGACCAAAAAACAAAAGGAGGCCACCGAAGATAAACTGAAGTACCCACCTGTTATGACCAAATTCGCAAGAAAGAGACAGCTCCTCACAGTTAAAAGAAGAAAAGGCCTGGTCAGACATTTCAGTAGATAACTGGCTCGCGGTAACATCTCCCTCATCAACATGGCCCGAAGATTCTTCATGACTGATCCGTGATTCTCCCACTTGAGCATAAATAGGTGAAAGGAATAACTTAATGAAGAGACTAGGCTTTGTGTTTCCATCTTTAGATATATCAACCCTTAGATCCTTAACTTCTAAGCTCACCTTGGGTGTCTGCATTGTCGACAGAAAAATGATACATAGATCATGAGATCAAACGACGTAAAACAAAGTATCCTTGTTTCCCGTTGTCAGTACGGGGTTATAAACTCTACCACAAATGTATCCTACTGAAAGTAAGACAGAAACTGACAAAGAAATAAATAAACAGTACAGAAAGAACTTCCCATTGAAATTGAAAAGATAAGAATAATATCATCTACAACGTACCAGGCCCTTCAAGGCATAATACAACATGCCATACAACTAAAGATAGCCAAATTTAACCTTATAATTAGGTAGTACAATATATGCTGAAACCTTGACTATCAGCAAAATAATATAATAAATCGCAATGTGAAGAAAGACCAAAATGACTCAGAGGTACCTTTAATACTAACTCTGTCACAGAAACTGAGAGGAACCGAGCAATGTTGGCTATAACCATCCATTTTCCTCTCCCTGCAGAGCGGGGTTTGTGTGTCTTAACTTTTTGAGTCCCTTTTGATGTACCTTTGTTTGACTTTGTCGACCTCATCACAACTTCTAAGTCGCATATCAAGATTTGCAGCTTCGGATCCCTTGAAAAAAAACCAGCCCCAAGTTTGACCAAAGACTGACGCAAACTGAGTCTGATTTCACCAACGGACACAGATTCAATAGAACCCTGTGAGTTATTAATAATAAATTCATAAGAAAATCCATGAAATAAAACGACAGAGAAGTCTTCTATGGTATGACACCAAGACATAAAGCATCCAAGCAATGCATCCTTTTACATTCATGCTAACATCCAACAAGCAGTCTGGCAAACAAACATTCATGGAAAGGTCTAAAGTGAAAAAATTTAATGCGCAAAAGAAAGAATATTTCCACGCGGAACCGATACATAGGCTTGATTCAACAGCACATATGTACAATCACCAAGCTATGAATCCAAGAATAATATGATGCTCCAAGTTCCCAACTCAATTCCAAGAAAAACATGTAAAAAAATTTATAGAGACAATACCTTTTGGAATTTCACCACCACATCCCTTAAACATTTCCATCCACCAACTCGGAATCCAACGGACGCCCCGACAATACGACTCAAGGCCCATGCTACCAACCTTGCCACAAATCTGAGGCCATAAAGAAACATTGATTAACAAAGGGTAAAAGAAAGTACCCTAAAAAAACACCCCTAAGTGGGGGAACTCAATCCGGAGTCATCACGGAGGACTTTAGGTTCCTGTTCGGGATTGGAGAATTTGTAGGCAAGCAAGGGTTTTTAAATCCACTGTTAAGACGGCAAAGAAGGGTGGGGGGAACTTGGAGTATCCATATTCCCTCCTCCAATGTAAATCAAAATTCCTCCGCCATAGGATGATTTAGAGGGAAATGGTATCCAAACACCCATAGGCCATACCCCATTCCCCTCTCCCCTTCTCTTCCCTCCATTTCCTTTCCTCCCTCTCCTCCCCTTATCCAAACAGGACCTTACACCCTTTCAGGCATTCAATGTTCTCTCCAGGAAAGATATCAATACACCCTGCTAATTCCCACTATCCTTCACGAACCAATTCCTCTCCAAGTTGGAGAAATTAGGAAGAAAAAAAACTTTTCCTTCAATTGGTTAGTTCTTCCCCTTCCATCGCTTATCCCCACAATGGACATCCAAAAGAGGAAATTCTCTCCTGCCCTCCACATTAGGAGTTCAAACAAAGTGTAAGAGCCTCAACAGCATATGATCTAGCAATATCTGCATTTCTCCCTTTATTTTTCCAATTCCGACGAAACTAAAGGCTCCCAATTCTTTGGCGGTAGAATACGATGGAATGATGCAAAGTGGATCACTAAATCATTTAGACTCTTCATCGTGAAGCACCTTCATTCCAAACGTTCTTTAATCCAATTTTAGCGTGAGTCATCTATGAACAACTTGGCTAGGATTGCATATATTTGACTCCCTTACTCCCCACCATACCCGGGATTTTTTTATGGACCAGGCCAGCGGTGTTAGGATTATATGAATTTGTTCCGTAACAAGCGTTGATAACTATCCACATTATCTATAATGTCGGTCGAAGAGCACTCTTTGACCATCCATCGTCTATATCAGTAACTTTGTATCAATCACATATTCACTTCATCTGCGTCGTATCTATGTCCGACCAACTGAATACGCCCTCGCTTCACACCACCCAAAATTCGGCAGTTTCCTCTAAATACTTACCAACACAAGTGACTTCACCAACTCACTACAAAACGCATCTAAATTTGAGCTCATTTTCAATCAATGGGTGCCGAATTTCAGCTCAAAACAACAAATCCAACAAATCATAAATCGATCAACAACAAAAAAAAAAATGGATCATAAATTGAGAAAATGAAGAAGAGGCTTACATGAAGATGACCCATAGAATGATGGAAACGAAGAGAAAACGGAACAAAAACTTGGCCGGCGAGGCACCCATGATTGTGAATGTGAATGTGAATCAAATAATCTGGCACGGAAAAATGAAGAAAGGAAAGAAGGAGAGAATTGACATGATTCAGCAGAGAATGAGGGGGAATTGAGGAGGAAACATAAGGACAATGAGAAGAAATCGAGGATGAAGATGAAGAAAGTTAGGGATTGTGATCATTGTGGTTTGGGAATGAATGGATGAATGAATTTGGGGGAGAGGGAGGGGGGGATGGAGGAGAGACTACGGGGCGCGGAGATCGAAGAGATTAGTTATAAAGGAGAGAATGGAACTATGGAAGAAAAAGGCAAGGAAAGGAAAGAAGGAGTCTCGCTTCTGATCCGCGATGTGCTCTTTGTCTTTCCACACACAAACTATTCCAACTTTCCAATACTAAATATTAGCTTTAATTTTTCATCTGGACGTGTTTTATATTATTATCTTTCGTTTAACATTAATAAAAATTATAAAAATGAATCAGATAATATCTGACCTTTCGCGATGTACGGACCAATTTTTAAGTACCTCAGACACAAATACATTTAATATTCATTTCTACAAAAGAACTCTTTTTATAACTCAAAAGATTTCTGTTTTTATATCTAAAGACGAACGATTACTTTTATTTACATAATAAGATTTCATCAACTTCTCAATGTGGGATCATCATTACTCAATTTATAACCTTAAACTAAGAGTTGTTATAAGACTCAAAAGTTTTTTTTATTATTATCTAAAAATGAACGATTTCTCTTATTTATGATATAAAATTTATCACCTCATCGTAATTTTTCAATTTTGGATAATTCAACTTAGAGTTATATACTCCGTATTACTCTTCAAAACTCTTTTTAGAACTCAATCAAAAGATTTCAGGTTGAAATCTAAAGACAAATGAAAACTCTTAATTATATACGGAGGAATAGAATTCCATCAACTTATTACTTCGTATTATTTTTTGATGCGGGATATTTCTATTTAAATTTAAAGTCTTAAGAGCTGTCATGGGCTCAGAAGATTTTTTGGTTAATATCTAAAAATGAATGATTTATCACTTCATCATAATTTTTTGATGTGTGAGATAATTTTACTTAAGTTTATAATCTTAAAATCTTAAAAACTACTCCATTTCTAAGATCCAAAAGATTTCATGTTCATAACTAAAGATGAATGATTACTCTTAATTATATACTCCATAATAGAACTCCATCAACTTATTATAATTTTTCTATGTGTGATATTTCTACTTAAATTTATTGTGTTAAGAACTTTTTAGGACTCAAAATATTTTTGGTTGATTTATAAGGATGAATGATTACTTTTATTTATAGGAAAATGTAAATATATACAGCCCTTAGGATTACATCTAAGAGTGTAAAAGAAGAAACAAATAAATTCTTAATAGTTGTATTAATTGCATTGATGTATGTGTAGTTCATTATTTAATTTTTAACTTTATACCAAATTGGGAAGGTATTAAAGGCTTAGAAACATGCTTAAGGGAAAAAAAACCCTTCTCCCTCCTCCCAACAAAAAACCCTAGCCTCCAAAAAAAACGTTGGGGCTATCACCATTAATGGTGGTAAGCCCCCAATTTTTTAATTAATTATATCTTTTTAATATTAGTACTATTAGTATTTTAGTTATAACAATAAGTCCTCTCCTTTTGGAGAGTTTCGCCCCCATCAATTGATGGGTTTCGCTCGCTCTTTGAGGAGAGATGTTAAATCTATTATAGTGGAGAGGACGCGGAAGATCATTAATGCTATTATCGTTCATCACGTGGTATCTCAATTGATGTCAGATCGACGGCTACAATCTATTGGGTTAGATGAAATTGATTCTCGTCAAAACCTTGGAAGATCCGAAGACCCTCTTGTAAAAAGTTGTATCATTAAACAGCGATGTGTTGAAAGAGGATGTGCAGAAGCGGAGATCAAAATCTTAGTGAAAGATCTTTGTTTTAATGAGAATTTATTTTACTCAAATTTTATAGTATTGTATCCGTTCAATTTTGATATAAGTTGTAGATGTTGTATGACTTCTTATTAATGAAATGATCTATTCGCTCAAAAAAAAAAAAACAGGCTTAAGGGTTGTATTTAACATAACCCTTATTTATATAGTAGAATTTCATCTCCTCATTAAAATTTCTCGATGTGGGATAATTTTGCTTAAACTTAAATTTATAGCCTTAAGAACTGTTATAAGACACAATTTTTTTTGGTTAATATCCAAAAACGAATGTTCTCTTATTTATGATATAGAATTTCATCACCTCATCAAAAAATTTCGATGTGAAATAATTTTACTTAAGTTTATAGTAATCTTTAGAACTCAAAAGATTTCATATTAATATCTAATCTTTAGAACTCAAAAGATTTCATATTAATATCTAAAGACGAATTATTACTATACTCAGTAATAGAATTCCATCGGCTATTCTTATTTTCCAATGCGAGATATTTTTACTTAAATTTATAGCCTTAAAAGCTGTTATAAGAATCAACAAAATTTTGGTTAATATCCAAAAGCGAATGATTTCTCTTATTTAATTATGATATAATACGTAGAATTTATCACCTCATCATAATTTTTCAGAGTGAGATAATTCTACTTAAGTTTATAGTTTCAAAAACTCTTTTTCGGACTCAAAGATTTTTGGTTAATATCTCAACTCAAATGATTTCTCTTATTTATGATGTAGAATTGCATCACCTCATCATAATTTTTCGATGCCGGATAAATCTACTTAAGTTTATAACCTAAAGAACGTTTTTAGAACTAATTTTTTTTTTTCTGAATATCTAAATACAAATGATTTTATTTTATATAATAGAATTTCATCAATTTATTACGGAGCATTATAATTTTTCGATGTGGATAATTTTACTTAAATTTGTAATCTTAATAACTCTTTTTAGGACTCAATTTTTTTTTGATATCTAAAGACGAATGATTACTTTTATTTATATAATAAATTTTCATGACCTCATTATAGTTTATCGATGTGAGATAATTTTAGTCGCACTCCTGTTTTTGACATTATTCACAAATAAAGAAAATCTTCAATATTCTTGACAATCTATAAGAGAGAATATAGTCACGTACTCACGTGAGATCTGGTATGTTTAGTCGTTATGACTAATGAGTATATATTATAAATATCAAACTTTTATATTTTTTGCTAATGTATATTTGATATTGATGGTGCAAAACGCGTCTCGACAAAACAACTTAAAACTTACTCTGACATTTTTTCGAGCAAAAAATACAATACTTATGAGACTCAATTTTTTTTAAAAATTTACCTAATGACCAATGATGCCTCTTATTTATTATAATCACGTCTCGTTATTATAATTTTTCAATGTGAGATAATTTTTACTGTTATATATATATATATATATATATATATATATATATATATATATATATATATATATATATATATGTAAACAACAAAATTATCGTAATTTTATATTTTTAGAGTTTCTAATATTGATTATAGGGTGAATAAATAAATACTCGTAAATATTTAAAATTCGTCAAATAAAACAGACTACACGTTCCACACGGTTTCTGTTAAATTTTTGTAGTATTTTGAGGTGATAATTGATTGTTTATATAGTAGTAATTTTTTTAATCTTAGGTGTAGTAGGATTATTTTTTCCTATACGAATCTAATATTGCTTAAATCTGAGGTGGAGTAGGATTAATTTATCCTATACAAATTCTTATATTCTTATTTAAATTAATAAATATATGAAAACTTTTTATTAAATAATTTAAAAAACTCCGACCAATCATATCGCTCGAAAAGTTCCTACTTTATTAATTGTAGACACCCGCATTTTGACTGCCAGGTGTCTATAGCTAGGGCAGTGCAACTAGGCCGACCCGGACCGGACCCGGATCCGGAATCGTCAAATTTCTTGACCCTGGACCCGGACCGGAAACCAAAATATTGACCCTGGTCCGGCCCGGAAAAATACCGGGTCCGACCCGAACCTGACCGGTTGGCCCGAAATTTTCAATTTTTTTTGGAATTCCGGTCCAAAATTCTGGACCGGTTAGACATGAATTTTTAAGAAATAAGCATAATTTCGGGTTTTCCGGTCCAAATCGGTCCGGACCGGAAAAAACCGGGTCAGGACCGGACCGGACCGGAACCCGGAATCGCCCAAAATGATGGCTCGGAGACCGGACCGGAATTTTTTATTCCGAATCCGGTCCGGTAGATTCCGGTCCGGTCCGGTCCATTTTTCCGGTTCGACCCTAATTTTGCACACCCCTATCTATAGCAGTTTAAAAAAAACACCCGATGATGATCGGACGCTAACGTGTTTCTACGCGCTCGGATATGGGCTCAAAACCGTTAGTTGTTGGCTTAAGCACTTATAAAGTACAAATCTCACAAAACTGACCTCAAATCCAGGCCCAGTGGGTCGTTTCCAGTCAAATAAGACTAATTTGGGTCAAAACCGACACCGGAAATAAAACCGACTTTTATCGATTGGGTCAACCCCGATCAAAGTCGTTCCGAGACATACAAAACAGCCATTCAAACATTTAAAAAGTGTAGCCCAAACACAAACCCATCAAATACCAAGTTCAAGGTCCAAAGACTCGAATCTCGCACTTCACCTGACCCACTCGATCGAGTGGGCCCTTAAACAAGCCCGACTGCGTTTGATTGGGCCACTCGACCGAGTCAGGGGATTACTCGGTCGAGTAACCCTAGACGGATGAGGTTGCCAAAGCCTATATAAACCCCTCCTTTGCATGCATACAAACAACTTTTGACCATCCTATTCAACCCTAATTCAACCTCATTCTATACTACATACATCCAAACCCTAACCCTAGCGCGTAGGAATTCGAACCCTAACCACCACAACTTAACCTACATCTCGATACTCCCGTGCAAGCCCCAATTACGAGTCCCGTCCGAGAACAAGAACATGTAGGTTGAGGGTGCAAAACCCGTCTTCTTCCCTTCTCCTCTCTCTCTCGGCTTCTTCCTCTTTTTCGTCCTCTGCCTTTTATTTATTTATTTTATCATCGCATTCTAATATCGATAATATATCTAGTATAAAACATTAAAATGCTTGTGAATTTGTGTCGAATGTGAGAGATGGTGGGATAAGGAAACCCGAATATATAAGAGTATTGCACTCAGCGTTGCCGGTCGCTTATCCCATCACCCCGATCATTTGATTATTGAAACAAGTCAACTTAAACAATAATTTTTTATTTTCGTTCGCATAGTCATCATTCAATCGCGATTTTCATCAATTACAAACTATTTTCAAAACAAGTGTTTTTAATAAGGGTCGAAACCCGTTGACGCGGATCCAACATCACATAATCCCTAGGGATTCATTACGATGTCGGAGAAGCCGAGGGAATCAAGTTTTTTTAATTCAAGTGTCGATCTTTTAGATTCGATACCAGTTCCACAATTGGATGTCGAATCTAACGATCTAGTCAAATAATTTAATCAATTCGATTTTTCGTTGATGCTAACGTAGATGTCATTTAATTCATTAGAATTATGACGCTATAAACGCGGAGGGAATTTATATCGTTTTGGTTAATTTAAAAACGACTTATAGCAATTTCTTTAGTCTCGTGCTAATATTCGACATCGATTCAATAATCGAATGTCGATTATGACGAGTATTGTATATTCGAGTCGAGTATAAATTATATAGTATTTATGCCCGATTCAACAAAATCATCAAATTGTCAAAATCAAAAGCAATTTCGAAATCAATAACGAAATCACAAGCGAATCCTAGTTCGTACAGGGGGCACTCGATCGAGTGCCTAGCCCACTTGGTCGAGTGGCACCCCCAAAAACGAGACATAATGTTTCTTGACCTCCACTCGGTCGAGTCTCACAATGACTCGGTCGAGTGGCAGCGCACTCGGTCGAGTTCGTCAATAACTCGATCGAGTAGGGTCTAAAACACGGGAGAGAAGCCTTTTCAGAGGTCCACTCGGTCGAGTCCCTCAATGACTCGGTCGAGTGGCCCTTTATCACGCCAAGCCGTGAGTCCTACAAGGCCATTCGAGTTTCATTAACGTTTTTTATGACTTAAGTCGACACGTGTTAATCAATCACGTGAAGTATCACTTTTCAAAACTTTGCATCATCTTATTTACCTCTTTCCACATTACATCATTTACGAACCGTTATTATCGTTATACCGTTACTAACCGTTTGTTCTTTTGTCGATTTATCTTTTATTGTTTATTTTATTGTACTAAAATGAACCCGCATGCTAAATTTAACTTCGACGTTAGAATTAGTTGCATTAAATCGACATAGAAACCCTTTCAATTTCTCGCATGTTTAGGGAAAATAATGTTTGCATATCATTTTCCCCGTTCAACTAACGCGCGTATTAGAAAGTGATTCGATATCCTAGTAGAGGCCGCTAATGTGCGGGCGGGGTTGGGTGTCCTTTGTGGGCTTCCCAACACGTACCCTCACCACTTACTTAGAACCTCGGTTTCCGGATGCCCGAAATCGTTGGCGCACGAGAGTCATTCAATACACGATAACCGGTAGTGACGGTATCGGTATCGCAATGCAAAGGGACAGCCCAATAAACTCTGACATCGGAAATGGGCCGTATTTTGTACACGGCCCACTACGAGATATAGTGGGTTCGAACGGGCCCGAACTCCCACAAAGTTCGGTGGCGACTCCACTTCGATTTAAATTTCAATTCGATCCATTCTCATATGGAGATTCATTCGCCTCCCCAAACCCGCGCGTGGCCGCGTCGGGGTGGACCTATGTCATGTCCACAATTTGGCGACTCTGCTGGGGATTAACTGATGCGTGACTTACCATCGGCATCCTCAGGGTGAGACTCGAATAAAAATCGTTTGACTAGTACAATACGCGTTTTAGTTTTACGGTTCATGCATAACCCCATATTTTCCCGGGCCGGTACTCGTGACCGACGTCCCACTATACCGTGATGTACTCCAATATGGATATGTCAAAGGTGTCCCTAGTCGATTCGAGTGGGTTTCGCGACATGTTCTAAGCTCAACTCGACTTAGAAAGTCCGTCCCGATCAACGTCTGGACTATGTGCACTGGTATAGACCCTATCTAGACCGACCGAGACTTAGTGTAAAGCATACATGGCGTCGTTATAATGCTTGCCTGACTACATGCTACTTGGTTTCCGTGTCGTTTTCAAAAACCGTCAACTTTTCAAAAAAATACATCTTTTTCAAGATATCCAATTTCAAAACCCGGGGCATATACCGAATTTAGGACTTATGATTTTACTCAAAATAGCCTATTTCTAGCCGGTATTCTGCCCATTTTAAAACTCGAAAACATTTTCGAACTTTCAAATTTGTGGCCCGATACACTTTCGGAGTTTTCGAAAAATTGGGCCCCTCCCCGAGCTTCCTCGGATTTTCCAAAAACAATCCATTTTCAAAACCTTCCTCTTCTTAGGACTTCCCGTATTTAGCAGTGTCAGGTCATGTCATAAGTCGTCAAGGTCTTTAGCGTCGAAACTCTGTCGATCTTACATCACGGGTTTCTTCCCTATCCCAGTCCGCCTTATTAGAGTAAGGCAAGGCCCACCTACGTAGGACATACTCCTACAAAGGAGGGTCCGTTTACACAATCGAGTCCAAAGTTTGGGGATGTCTCACGTGGACCTTTCTTCGAACAGGACTCGGCCCACCCGCCAAATTCTAAAGAAGGCCCACCTTTCACAAGTCACCCGTCTAGGTGTCTTTTCCGAGTCATTTCCCTTTTCAGTCTTGTTCGGGATGAACTTTCTATTCCGTAATTCAGGCTAGTTTCTGATTACGTGGTGTTCTAACAGACAGGCCACCCGAAACCAGATATCAACACAAGATGGACGCATTGAAGGATGCCCTAGCCAAGATCAAAGCCCAATTGACTGCCATCCAGACTGATCAAACGCCACTCGCCACTCGTGTGAGCGCCATGGAGAAGGGAACTCCTCCTCCTGGATTTGAGCCCACTGGGTCCATAGCTGAACTAATCAGCGCTGTTCGCAGGCTCGAGGAACAGGTTCACCTGTCAACAAACAACTCGATCCACACTGAAATTGCTCGTTCCTATTCGCCTTTGAATGACGAGCTACCTGCTAACCTCAACCTTACGGGAATTCCAATGTTTGAGGGTACTGAGGACCCAGTCCACCACATCCGGGCTTTCAAAGATTTTATGGCGGTAAAAGGGGTGAAGTCCACCATGTTTACGCACTTATTCCCTTCCTCCCTTGAAAAGCATCCCAAGGCATGGTACTACAGGCTCGATTCCAAAAAATACAAGACTTGGGATGACGTGGCAACTGAATTTGCTCGGAATTACGCTGATAATACCGAGATCCAGACTACAATGCGTACTCTGGAAGTGATGGCCCAAGAGCCCAAAGAAGGGTTCACCAAATATCTGCAGAGATGGCGGGCTGAAAGCGTGAAGTTGGTTGAAAAGCCCAGCGAGAAAGTGCTAGTGGAGGCTTTTGTCAAGAATCTCCTCCCTTCCTACCGGGTCCATCTCCGGTATGCTGTTATCCCCAATTTTGCTACCCTAACTGAAATGGGTACAAGGATCGAGGACGACTTACGGTTAGAGAGCCTGACTAAGGCCTCTACCAAGGGCTATCAAGGGGCAAGCTCATCTGCAAGCAAGCCCACACCTGCAGCTGCAACTCGCAGCATCTTCGACGAGGTAAATCTGCTTGACACCTCATCCAAAAAGAATACACCAACTCGGGTATTCACGGATATAGGGACTACCTATACCTACGCCTTACAAAGGCTATCTTCTAAAGGCCTTATCCAACCAATAGGCCCGACTCCCGAACTTCCAGTGGAGAAAAGGCCCAAGAGCTACAATGTCCAAGCCTATTGCCAATATCACCGAGGTAATGGGCATGACACAGAAAGATGTTGGAAGCTGAAGCATCTGATCGAAAGCGGGAAAATACCGTTGCCCGGAGACAAGCCGAGCAACAAAGAAAACCCGTTCATTACCCATGCTATATTCACGGGAGAGGTAATCGACTGTTCTCACCTCATTTCCCCTTATATCCTACAAATCAACGGGATATGGTTCGATGACGGGGACGACGTTTACCTAGCCAAAGGGAAAGCTGTCCCCATCACCAGTGAAGAGGTCCGAAAAGCTAAGTCCAAAGCCTTAGCCGCTAACCACCTCGCCACAGATGGGCGCTCTACTCCCACAACCGTCACTGAACTTGCCAGGACGGAATCCACTCTCGAGGAACCAAGCAACGACACGACCTTGGTCCAACAATTGAAGAGGGTTCGAGCTGATCTAACCATATGGCAACTACTGGTTAGCTCGCAAGCACATCGAGAGGCACTGACTAAGGCTCTCGATGAAATCAAGATCGACTCACAGGTTACCACCACTGAAATGGTAGCCACTATTATGCCTTATCTCAAGGGCAAGTCGAAAGAAGGCCCACTCATCACCTTCTCCGAGTCCGACCTGCCACCGTTCGGGCCCAATCATAATCTGGCCCTATACATCACGGTCATTTGCCGAGGGAAGTACCTCTCGATGACCCTTATTGATGACGGATCTGCCGTGAATGACCTACCTCTAAGGACCACTAAGGCCCTCGGCATCACCGATGCCGATTATCTCCCGATAGCACAAACTATCCAGGCTTTCGAAGGAAGCCCAAAACCAGTTGCCGGGGCCGTTAAGCTGACAATAATAACGGGCCCAATCAAAAAAGAATTGGAGTTTCAGGTGATCGACGTCACCTCGTCCTTTAACTTACTATTAGGAAGGCCTTGGATCCATGCAGTCAAGGCCGTATCCTCTACCCTCCATAGAAAGTGACAAGCTAGTCGTGTACCTATCAAAAATAACCAACTACGGTCCAACTAAAAATATAGCTAGGGAAGTCGGGATCGATTTCACAGGGAGACAAATAAATCCTACTTGCAATTAAAGTCTATCTAAGTAACAATTCGGGGGTTTTTGATTGTGGTTAACTAAACTAAAGTAGTGAAGGAAGAGAAAATTAAAAGGGAAGAAATAACTAAATTTAAGACAAGATGAAGAGAAAACTAGGATTGTCGGTTCACTACGAATCTTATATGGTCACGGTCTAAGTCATAGGTCTGTCGCAGATATTGGTCTAAGGGGTAGTGAAAAGGTTCTTCCGGTCCGCTATTCACCCTAGCATGCGTCTAAAGGCTTCCGATCTTATTATGGCATATTAATGTGTTGTAGCAGGTCTAACTTTTACCAGGCTTCCGATCTTAGGTTCAAGTTTACCAGATTCAATTAATCAATCATGCGCATTAACTGATTAATCGCGATTATATGCTACAATTGACAACTCAGACACAATATCATTGACAGGTCTATAAATTATTTAGCGACCACATTCAATTCGCAGATCCCCTAAATCCTAGCGAAGGAAATTAGCTACTCATGATTAATTTAATAACAACAAGATTAATAAAAGAATTTACTAAATTAAACCTGACAAATAATAAATTTACGACAAGCATAAAACGATAATTAAGTATGAAGAAGAAGAATCAATCAAGAACAAAGAATAAGGAAGAAGGATTAAATAAAATTACCAAAAGGAATGAAGGCGATTCGAATCCGAAATTCTTACAATAACCGAGTTTTGAGAAGAAATTAAACTAGAAGTAATTCTAAGAGAAAAAGGAGAAGAAATCTAAAGAAAGTCTAAGGAGAAGTAAAAGAGAATAAGGGAGAAGTGGTCTAAACGAAAATTAAAAGAATAAAAGAAGAGATTGAAGAATTCTAGTCTAATAGTTTCTTAAATACTAAGCTAAAACAAAAGCCCAAAAGTCTTATTAACCCTAAACATCAAATTAGGAAAGTCTCGATCTTCGTTCAGTCTCGAGAATAGTCGGTCGACTATTATGGATAGTCGTTCGACTATCTGTGACCCGTTTCCATTCTCAGCAATGCGCGCTCAACTTCAAACGCTTGTCATTTCTTCGTTACTTCTTCAAATCAGGCCTGTAATATACCGTTGGAAAGCTAAGAGAAAGAGGTTTCCAACGCAACTAGAATCAGCTCAATTGGAGTTGTAAAACTCAAGATATTCACGTTTTAAGTAGACCCATTTGGAAACGATCATTCTCTTTTCTTATTTTGCAAAAGATTTCATCTTTAAGCACGATTTTTGCCTTGTTTATCCGTCCACGGGTTCAAACCTGCATAAGATGCAACATGACCACAAAGTATCAAATTCGAGGGAAAATACTAGACAGTGCTACTCGATATGCATGGAAATGCGTGTGTAAAAGACATAATAATCATATATAAATCGCATGCATCAGAAAGGTCAAGATGCCGCTTCAAGACGGTATCATCACACTAGAGGCGACCCCATTACTGTAGCGAGCTGCAATGCTACGGGCCGGGCCGACCCACGAGGATTGATTTCGTGGGCATGATCGAGGAGGAATATCTCTTCAGGCCCTACTTCATCACTAGCATCGACACGATGCTACAAAACTTGGGCTACTTGCCAGGGGCTACATCGAGGCCATATCTTCCAGCTGGGAAGATTATCGAGGTCCTAAACGATGGCGAATCACAGTTTGGATTGGGGTACGCTATAACCCCAGAAAACGTGGTCTGGGTCGGCATCCACAAGGCTACCAACATCCTCAAGGGCACTTACTTAGGCCCTTATAGCCCGAAGTTAACTGACTACTTCGTTACTCCAGTTTTCAGAGCTATTCAAGTGGGCCTCTACCAACCCACCATCACATATCCCGAGACCAAAACGGCTCGGGAATGTAATTTCATCCCCGATGATATATTCACCCTTGTCCAGGCCGAGTCCAAAGAAGGTGAAAACAACTCCGAGCCCGTGCTGGGCTCCTATTTGGAGAAGACAAGACCGTCCCTGCTCCAAAGGATGATTTGGTCAACTTGATCTTCCGCAGCGATCGGTTTGACCCGACCAAGCTAATCTCCGAAGTCGGTGCAGACACTGGGAAAAGGGCCTGGAGGAAAACCATCAAGTGGACCGACAGCCAAAGACGGACCTACAAGTTAACCGCCGGTGAGGGAGACATGCCGGATACCGAGTCCGAGTCAGAGTCAGAGTCAGAGTCGGAGTCTGAGTCCAAGTCTAGAGGGTCTGGTGCTAGAGTCGAGTCTGTAACCCTTCTTCCCTTATCCACTGGAGTCTCGGGGCTTGTCTCGAGAGCACTCCCAATCCCGCCACTGACCAACGAGCAGATGGCCGCTCTATTCGAGCTTTTCTCAAAATTTAACATTAATAATAATAACGAAAACCATTCTGCTTACGACTTGTTGATGCGCGAGCGTCGCAACCCGCACGATCAAACAATATTTATAAACTCCAAAATACTACTACGTAGTAGCGGCAAGTCGGGATCGATCCTCAGGGACGGTCTATGGGAAGTCGGTCGAGTCAAAGTCTAAAAGTGATTGGTTCGAGAAGGGGGGTTTTGGTCGAGTAGAACTAGACTAACTAAACGAGCTACGGAACTAAGGCGAGAAACTATTAAAGGGAAAGGCGTTAGGGAGAGTCGGGGAGTCGGAAATTAAGGTAAGGGTGCCATTGCAAGAATTATCACAAGATGTATAAGGGAGGTGCCACCTATTGGTTTCCCTACCAACCAAGCCTAAACCCGCTTTCGCGACGAATAAACTAAAGACTCTAAACGAAATTACCCAAACCCCGAGTTTCCCCATATTGATCCGGGTGAGTCAAGTCAACCTAGGTGATCAAGCTAAGTCAATCAAGACACAACAATTCCAATAAAGACAAATCACCCTCAAATGCAATATTCTCACAAGATAAAATCTTTATCTAGACTAGAGGCGAAATAACTAATCTAACACAATAAATGAAACTACACTAACAAGACAACACTAACTATGGAAAAACGATCTAAGGAGAAATAAACTAAGGAAAGATGAACAAACAAACTAACAAAGGAAGCTTCACTAACATGAAGATTAACAAGAAACTAAAGAACAAACTAATTAATCAAGAAGAGGAGAAGAAAGAAACTACCAATTATGGAGAAGACTAAGGAGGAAGATGAAGATTAACATAAATAAGAAGCTCCAAGAAATAATACAAAGATCTTGTCACTAAACCCTTGCAAAACCCCTTGAATCTTCAATATAGACACAATCTTCCACTAAAGATGGAAACTTGATTATAAACTAATAATAAATCTAAACTAAACTAAGAGAGTTTTACTAAATTAATGGAGTTTTACTATGTGAACTACTACTACTACTATGGAGATCTCCTACACTAACCTAAGGAGGCACTAAACTAACTCTCCATATGAGGCACAAAACCCTAGGATAAGTATATATAATGCTTCTTAATGGGTCACACAAGCTTAAGGCCCATAATCCAATCCTTCTTCATTAAGCTAGACCTTCACCCTTTGTATCTTCAAGGGGTACAACTTTACCCTGCGGTTGACGACATTAGCACCACCGGGTGAAATTTCACCCGGTGAGATTTTCTTCTCGAATCGTCATTTTTGGCGTTTTTCTCCATCGGGCGAAATTTCACCCGGTGGACGAAATTTTGCCCGGTCGTTTCGCCCGGTCATCTCATAGGGTGAAATTTCACCCTATGAACTTTTTGTCCAAAATGGTAATCTGGGGAGGAACACCGTCGGGCGAAACTTCGCCCGGTCAAATTCTCATCGGGTGAAATTTTGCCCTGTGACTTCAGAGGGCCATAATTCTCTCGTTTGAACTCCGATTGGGGCCTGTGATATGTCGTTGGAAATATAAGAAGATAAGCTTTTATCTCCAACTGGAATCGCTTCGATCCAAGGTCTAGAACTCTAGATATGTCCATCTGAAGTTCGACCTCTCCGGTGAAGATGCACAATGGACTTAAAGTTTTTCCTTTTCACTCAAGGTTTCACCTCTTGGGTTTGGACTTTGGATTTTAAGTTGTGTTCTTTGCTTTTCGGATGGTTTCCCTCTCTCTCATGCTCATAGAAGCTCGGACACGTTTTTGGTCGAAAATCCTATCAAAATAGACAGAAAACTACCAAAAACACGTAAAATGCAAAAGAGAGACTCTAATGCGAGAATTACTCAAAATACGGCGATAATCGCACTTTATTCTCGCAAAACGAAGGAAAATGGGCTTAAATGGGAGGAAAAACGGTCCAAATTTGACACACAACAATTCCCCCACACTAAACCGTTGCTCGTCCTCGAGCAAAGACCCAAAAAGAAATTAGCTACTACTAACTAAGCTAGACTATGCTAAGCCGATACGAGACAATTAACGGGCCCGCTCCGTCCCCTCAACTCACATCGAAATACCCATGAGGTAGAGTACTCCCATGCAAGGCAAGTTGGGGCTTGCTCAAAGTGGTGGATGCGACTAAACACACAAAAACACATAACACGAAAGAATAGATGCATCCAAAGCAAAAATAAAACACCGAATCCCTCATCGAGACGGCGGGGAAGACACCGATTACTTACCTTAAACAACAATAAACTTTCCAAGATAAATGACCCACGTAAACAAGGACCAAAGCCTAATACTATGACAATTAAGCAATATAAGTGTTGCTAACTTAGCCTAGGTCCTCCTAGTCTTCTAAAGGGGTACGACGGGGCGTATAACAGAGTGGAAAAAGTGAACCATGGATTCGTTCGACACTGTAGGTAGGTGCAGTCCCGCTCTCTTTGGCTAAGCCAAGAGGGTCGTTCCAAACTCGAATTTCCTGAATTAGCCCAAACAAAAAGATGGAGTGTTTACAATTTTTGGGGTGGATCGACTAATCGCCGCTATCTTCCTACCTCAGGACTCGATCCTCTAGTTGGCACTTCACGGTGACGAATCGATCAAAGGGCTTTTTTTTTGAAGGAGATGTTTTTGATGATATGACTTCGTTTGAAACTCCTTTTATTTCTCCTTTGTTTTTCTTTCTTCTTTTTCATGTTTTTGTGCCCTTTTTCTCTTGCTTTGATTTGCCCTTTTTTTGGCTCTTTGATGTGGTTCGAAACAAAGTTTTGAGGTTATTTTTGTGTAAACTTATTGTGATGATGTATAGGTGGAGGAAAAATAGGTAATCGAGAATGCGCGCCATTCCCGGATAACCCACAAAAAGTGGAAGAAATTTGGACTAAAGGTGCAATGGTCATTCGAGCAAGGTCACCTAGAAAACGGGATGCGGAAACCAAGGCCTAACTCCTCCATGGGTGGTCAAGGTGGTCAAATGCAAACCCCGAAGTAAACCTCTAGTAGAAAAGGTGGACTCAAGCTAAAGAATCAACAAGTTAATTGATTTAGAGTCATTCTACTAGATTAAGGTCCAAAATCTACAATGGGTTATCTACAATGGAATGTAAACTCTTGCAATAAGTTTGTAATCGGGTTTTAGAAAACATTTAGTCCTAGACACACTATACAAAAGCAAAAGAAACACACGAAAAAGAAAAGGCAAATAAAAAAACACGAGTAAAGTCATGCACTTCATACTCCATCAACCTTCAAGCACAAAAATCAGCCACAACACCCAAAATGCTCATCTCTTCGAGAGCCTCCCAATAGCAACAACCTAACTTCTCTACAAAAGTAAAGAAGAAAGCGAAAAGGAAGGAAGTCACCTAGCGGGTTGCTTCCATAACTCTTCAAATTGTGCTATCAAGGTGGTGGTTACCTGTAAGAGTAGAGAACAGGACTATACAAGGGACACGAAAACATAACGAAAACGAGAAAAGAAAAAGGGAAAAAGAAAAGGAAAATAAAAAGAAAAATAAAAAGTTTTTGGTTTTTCGAAATTTTTTCAATTTTTATGGTTTTTGGAAAGATTTTTGATAAATAAAAGATAGTAGATCCTTCCCCCACACTAAAACTGTGCATTGTTCTCAATGCACGAGTAGGGGAAAAGATCGAAAAGACGGAAAAAGAAAATTAAGAAAAATCTTTTTGGATTTTTATAATTTTCAAATGTTTTTGGATTTTTTTTTAAATTTTTGAAGAAATAAAACAAAAGAAAAGAAAATGATAAAAGGGTGGCGGGCCTAGGTGCAATCACATCACCTAGACCCTAGCCAAGTGACTAAGAAAATGAGAATAAAATAAAATAAAAGAAATTAAAAGAAAGGATGAAAAATGGGCGTAGGTGTAGTCACACCACCTAGCCCGAATTAAGAAAAATTTGAGAAAATGAGAAGAATTTGGATTTTCAAAAGGTCAATGGCGTAATCACATCGCCAAAAGACTGGGAGCAAAACCAAGGCCGATTTGACCGCAACAATCGAACAATGGGACAGCTTGCAAAGTTATGTTAGAGATAATTCAATCACAATGACAATAGGATAAAAGGAATAAGAACGGAATCAACCAAAGGACATGCAATTATAGATGATTAAATACTCATCGACCCAACCCACACACAAATACACAACACACACACACACACCACCGACTCCGGGAGAGGGTCTAGTTTGAGTGATTGTCCGACGCAAATGAAGCGGTAGAAGACCCATAGAAAAAGGGTATACCCTCGGAGGATGGCTCAGAAGAAAACTCCTCCGGACCGTCGCTAAGCGAGAGGGCAAAGTCGGATTCAATCTCACATAGGTCATAGATCATACGACCTTTGGGCAACTCGTAGTGTGCATACTCCCAAACTCCCCTTCCTCCCGACTCAGTCTTGGTCAGTCGGAATTCACCGGGACCTAAGGGTAGGTCCCAATTGTGGTGAACACGGATTGTGGTTCGGTGTGTGTTTGGAACTATTAAAGCTCTTCCACGGCTAATGTAGACGAGGCACTGATGAGGTACATGAAAAATCCAAGTCGGAAAATAAGCCTCGTCAAGCCATATGGAATCGTTTAGCGGGGTGAGGTGGTCGGTCGAATAACCTAATTTGTTCGCAATTACTGTCACAAGACCTCCACAATCTAAGGAGGGGCGTTGGGTGACAATGATACGGTGAAAGTGCAACGCCACGACAAGTGGTAGGTCTAAAGGGTTAGGGTTACCCAACAAAGAGTCACAAATTAATTGCAAGACACACACATTAAGAGTATAAATATTATCGGCCGAGGGTAACAAGCGGTGGGAGAGCATCTCGCAAAAATAGCGAATTTCGGGGTTACGAATTTCCGAGCAAAGGATAAATTAGCCTCGTAACCCCCTTTATAGCGTGATATGCGCTTCCAAAGATCTCTCCTAGATACACAGGCTTGTATGTTGCTCGAGGGTTCACTAAGTCCGGTACCCGATGAGGGTAGTCCTAGCACTAGGCCGAATTCGGAAACAGTCAAATGATGGGGTTTGCCGAATAGTCTAAATTTGACCGCTCTAGGTGTGGTCGGATTGTCAATGGCAAAAGTTCCTAGGAACTCGCAAGTAAGGTCTTTATAGGTGAAGGCCGCGAGGCTAAGGAGCTCGCTAGTTCCGGTCCTTGACGATAACTCTTTAATATCGTCTACTATTCCTAGATTGATCATTGTGTGGGGACAAGGCCACCTAGTGCTCTGAAAGATCTTTTCAGAGAAGGTACGAGACAAAGTAGTATTAAGACAAGGCAAATTTATAGGCTTAGAAGACTTGGAAGATTTAGAAGATTTAGAAGGTGTATAAGTCGAGGCCATACCTTGCTTACGAGCGGCTCGCCTTGCTCTTGTCTCCATAGTAATAGGTTTGCAAGAATATTTCCAAAAACTTTAGCTTCACCTCTTCAAGCTCCCAAAATAATCACCCAAGATGGAGAGGAGGTATGAATGTGGTTGGGGTATGGTGGTTTGGTTTTATGAGGAGTGATAAGGTGAAATGAATGTGAGGTGAAGGTGATATAAATAAAGGTAGTTGAAGAGGGAAATGAAAGTTTTTTAAAGTAGATTGTAAATATTTGGTGTTTATGTTTTGGAGGGAAAGTTATGTGGGGTGTTTGGGGAGGAGAGAATTGATATTGTAGTGAGAAAATATGTTATGGGTGATTGACGTTCAGCTCATGCCGCCGGGTGAAATTTCACCCGGTCAAGCACCACCGGGTGAAATTTCACCCGGCGGTATTCCGTCATGAAAATCGATTTTGCCAACTTTTTCCACCGGGTGAAACTTCACCCGGTGAAAATCTCACCGGGCGAAATTTCGCCCGGTGGTGTCTTCATTAGTTCTGGCAGATCTGACAGTTTTTCGTAGGGCGAAACTTCGCCCGGTTAAATCTCACCGGGCGAAATTTTGCCCGGCGGTCTTGTTTGCTTCCTTTTTCTGCCTTGTCATTCCATGGCTCTTCAATAATCACCTAAAATTTCAAATAACGACACGACTCATATTACATAATCAATATCTCCCACAAACATGCTTGTGGTCTTCAAAGAAAGCCCCATAACTTTTCCAAAAGCTTGATCTTCATCCAAATAATTGCTCCATGACGAAATCCAAGTTCATCCATTGTTCTCAATCTAACAAAGTTAAGAAACACAAAGAAATATGATACATATATACAAGGTGGTTGTTGAGGATACCACCAAACCTACATCAAATTGAGAGGAGGTTAACCAATGCTCCCCAACGGGAGCTCACCAAGCTTCTCGGTGACAAAGGTCTCACGAACGTGACCGGCATGATAAATCTTTAAGCGTTGTCCGTTAACCATAAACTTCCCGGTTTTCGGGCTTGAGATTTCAATTGATCCATATGGTTGCACCTTGGTCACCTCGAATGGACCCGGCCGTTTCGATAACAACTTACCGGGGAAAAACTCATTCGAGTTTTCAAGTAAAGAGCAATTCAATGCTCTTAGAAGTAGATCAAACAATCTTGCATGGAACTCAAAGAAATGACAATATGAAGCATTGATGCACAAAGATAGCACATAAACATAAGAGGTCAAAGCAAATAATAGAGTATCCATCATGCCTCTATGTTGAAAAGGCGCTTTCATGTCATTGTTAAACTCTTTATGTGAGTGAGGAAGGAATATCAAAGAGGATGTAGGATATATGGTGTAGAAACCATTCAAATCTAGCTCAAGTGAGACTTGTAAAGAGGTAAGAAGAGACATTTTATCAAGAAGGTGAGGGTAAAAGAAGTCATCCTTAGATAATACCTCAATAATGATCACATTAGAGCTCTCCTCATCCTTTCCATTATCACTCAAAGTCTCATACTTCTCAATAAGGTGGGTCATAGGAGTTTCTCCACAATTCGCTCCATCGTAAAACATCTCACTCTTTTCACTCCTAACTCCCTCAATCATGCGCTCAAATAGAGGATTATGCATCACAACCTCACATAAGTTCTCAATTGTCGGATTTTTAAAGGTTTTGGTCATGGAAAGCTCAATAGGCTTATCACAAATAGTTGTAGGTATGTCCTCACATTTACTCTCATCATCAACAAAATGGGGAATGCAATCATTCTCATGGGAAAGAACGGAGTTCTCAACCTCCATTAACACACAGTCATCCTCCCTATTCATGTCAAGAACATCACAAGACATACTCACAGTTTCCTCATTATAAGGCTCATCAACACCCTCAAATTTCTCAACAAGAGTCTCCTCAATAACCTCATCACCAACACATCTACTATTCCCAAGATTATCATCAAGTGTCACATTTAAAGGCTTGGAGCTCGTATCATGTTGCATAGAAGAGGATTTAATTAGCTCAAGCACATCATCATTACAAGACACATTGACATCATCACAATTCTTACATGACTCCATAAAATTATTATCAAGAGCGTCATTATCAATCAAATGCAATGGAGAATCATGCACAATACATGTATTCAAAGGGAGTGGGGGAGCATGTTGGGATTGATCAATATGCACATCATCTTCTTCATCCTCTTCTTCTTCTTCATATATAATATCCAAGTTAGAAAGGGGTGGAGGTGAAGAGGAAGCAGTAAATTCATGTTTCACATTATCACAAATGGCATAAGGAGAAGAATCATGCAAATTATTCACAAAAATTTGAGAAGAGTTAACAAGAGAGGATTGAACATTGCAAACAAGAGAGGAAGATTCAACTCTCGGTGGTTCTCTCAAAGGTGTCACTCTCCCATATCCCTCACGGGCATCGGTTCTAGCCACTTTCTCAAGCAATAATCTCGCCTCATCATCTCCTAATTCATAAAAGTTTCCACCGGCCGAAATATGAATCAAGTTTCTAACATGTTCAAGCAAGTTGTCAAAGAATATTGTGGTGGTTAGCCAAACCGGAATCCCATGGCGTGGGCAATATGTCAATAAATCTCGAAATCTCTCCCAAGCATCACTTAAACACTCAAACTCACCTTGTTCAAAGGTAAGGATCTCTCGTCTAAGTTTTTTGGTCTTGTGATATGGGAAGAAGGGGTTTAGAAAGGCTTGAACAAGTTCATCCCAAGTACAAAATGTGTTAGGTGGATAAGAACGTAGCCATCTCTTGGCTTTACCCTCAAGGGTGAAAGCAAAAACTAAGAGTTTAAAGGTATTGATTGACAAACAATTCCTCCTCACAGTTAAACAATTTGTATGAAATTCCGTAAGGTGGTCAAGCACATTTTCATTGGGCAATCCCCAAAACATATCTCTTTGAAGCACCATGACAAATACTTGATTCACTTCAAATTTCGCTCTATCCTCATCTCTAATGGTAATAGGTGAGGTAACCATGTGGTCATAGAGTCTACTATCGTCGGATAAGGTCGTCATGAGAGACATAAAAGGGATTGATCAACGAATGAGATGAATGCAAGAGAAAAGCAACACGAACACCAAGAAGCACACAAAAAGACTAACCTTTTTTTTTTACCCAAACACAATGACTAAAACTCAATTAACTATCGTCGTCCCCGGCAACGGCGCCATTTTGATGCGCGAGCGTCACGACCCGCACGATCAAACAATATTTATAAACTCCGAAATACTACTACGTAGTAGCGGCAAGTCGGGATCGATCCTCAGGTACGGTCTATGGGAAGTCGGTCGAGTCAAAGTCTAAAAGTGATTGGGTCGAGAAGGGGGGTTTTGGTCAAGTAGAACTAGACTAACTAAACGAGCTACGGAACTAAGGCGAGAAACTATTAAAGGGAAAGGCGTTAGGGAGAGTCGGGGAGTAGGAAATTAAGGTAAGGGTGCCATTGCAAGAATTATCACAAGATGTATAAGGGAGGTGCCACCTTTCGGTTTCCCTACCAACCAATCCTAAACCCGCTTTCACGACGAATAAACTAAAGTCTCTAGACGGAATTACCCAAACCCCGAGTTTCCCCATATTGATCCGGGTGAGTCAAGTCAACCTAGGTGATCAAGCTAAGTCAATCATGACACAACAATTCCAATCAAGACAATTCACCCTCAAATGCAATATTCTCACAAGATAAAACCTTTATCTAGAATTCCTCCTCCCCTAGCCCCCTACCTAAAATCTACTCACTACCCATAATACAACTAACACTAAGGAGACAAGGAGAAAGATTAAACATGATTAAACTAGAGGCGAAATAACTAATCTAACACAATAAATGAAACTACACTAACAAGACAACACTAACTATGGAAAAACGATCTAAGGAGAAATAAACTAAGGAGAGATGAACAAATAAACTAACAAAGGAAGCTACACTAACATGAAGATTAACAAGAACTAAAGAACAAACTAATTAATCAAGAAGAGGAGAAGAAAGAAACTACCAATTATGGAGAAGACGAAGGAGGAAGATGAAGATTAACATAAATAAGAAACTCCAAGAAATAATATAAAGATCTTGTCACTAAACCCTTGCAAAACCCCTTGAATCTTCAATATAGACACAATCTTCCACTAAAGATGGAAACTTGATTATAAACTAATAATAAATCTAAACTAAACTAAGAGAGTTTTACTAAATTAATGGAGTTTTACTATGTGAACTACTACTACTACTATGGAGATCTCCTACACTAACCTAAGGAGGCACTAAACTAACTCTCCATATGAGGCACAAAACCCTAGGATAAGTATATATAATGCTTCTTAATGGGTCACACAAGCTTAAGGCCCATAATCCAATCTTTCTTCATTAAGCTAGACATTCACCCTTTGTATCTTCAAGGGGTAAAACTTCACCCTGCGGTTGACGACATTAGCACCACCGGGTGAAATTTCACCCAGTGAGATTTTCTTCTCGAATCGTCATTTTTGGCGTTTTTCTCCATCGGGCGAAATTTCACCCGGTGGGCGAAATTTCGCCCGGTCATCTCATAGGATAAAATTTCACCCTATGAACTTTTTGTCCAAAATGGTAATCTGGGGAGGAACACCGTCGGGCGAAATTTCGCCCGGTCAAATTCTCATCGGGTGAAATTTTGCCCTGTGACTTCAGAGGGTCATAACTCTCTCGTTTGAACTCCGATTGGGGCGTGTGATATGTCGTTGGAAAGCTAAGAAGATAAGCTTTTACCTCCATTGGAATCGCTTCGATCCGAGGTCTAGAACTCTAGATATGTCCATTTGAAGTTCGACCTCTCTGGTGAAGATGCACAATGGACTTAAAGTTTTTCCTTTTCACTCAAGGTTTCACCTCTTGGGTTTGGACTTTTGATTTTAAGTTGTGTGCTTTGCTTTTCGGACGGTTTCCCTCTCTCTCATGCTCATAGAAGCTCGGACACGTTTTTGGTAAAAAATCCTATCAAAATAGACATAAAACTACCAAAAACACGTAAAATGCAAAAGAGAGACTCTAATGCGAGAATTACTCAAAATACGGCGATAATCACACTTTATTCTCGCAAAACGAAGGAAAATGGGCTTAAATGGGAGGAAAAACGGTCCAAATTTGACACACAACACTTGTCTTATTTTCAAAGTTCTCTCAATTTCAAAAATTTTATATGCAATGACATTGGGAAACCCGACGAACAGGTACCTCTGCCTCCGCATCTAATCGAGCAGCTCGAACAAAGGGAATCCCGAGATCCGGTAATTGAAGAAACTGAGTCCATTAACGTGGGAACCACTTTAGAGCCCCAGATGTTGAAGTTGGGCCTATCCTTAGATCCAGAGGAGAGAAAACAATTCACAGACCTCCTCCAAGAGTTCAAAGACGTCTTCGCATGGTCCTACAAGGACATGCCGGGAATAGATCGGGAAATAGCTGAACACCGTATACCCATCAAAGATGGGTGCAAGCCGGTAAAACAGAAGCTCTGAAGGATGAAGCCCGAATGGTCTCTCAAAGTCAAAGAAGAAGTCGACAAGCAATTCAAAGCGGGCTTTATACAAGTGTCTGAATATCCAGACTGGGTCGCAAACATCGTGCCGGTACCCAAGAAGGACGGCAAGGTGCGGGTATGCGTGGATTTCCGGGACCTTAATAAGGCCAGCCTAAAAGACGATTTTCCGTTGCCACACATCGACATACTGGTGGATAACACGGCCGATCATGCCCTTCTATCATTCATGGACGGGTATGCCGGATACAATCAAATCAAAATGGCAGAAGAGGATATGAGTAAGACCACCTTCATTACACTTTGGGGTACTTACTGTTACACTGTTATGCCATTTGGGCTCATCAATGTCGGGGCCACTTATCAACGAACTGTCACCACCCTATTACATGACGTGATGCATAAAGAGGTGGAAGTTTATGTGGACGATATGATTGTGAAGTCCAAAGATCGGAGTGGGCACATCGCGGCCCAGAGAAAATTCTTTACCCGACTACGCAAATACAACATGAGGCTAAACCCTCAAACATGCAGTTTCGGGGTAACATCAGGCAAATTACTGGGCCATATCGTTAGCCAACGCGGCATCGAGGTTGACCCAGCTAAAATCAAAGCCATTACCGAGATGCAGCCACCCAAAACCGAAAAAGAAATAAGGGGGTTTCTCGGGAAAGTCCAATACATCAGTCGGTTCATTTCAAAACTAACCATGGTATGCGAGCCCATTTTCAAAAAACTGAAGATAGGAGAACGAACACTGTGGGACGACAAATGTCAAACGGCTTTCGATAAAATTAAGGAGATCTTGTCTACACCGCCGGTATTAATGCCACCTCAACCCAGTTTGCCTTTGTCGTTATACCTAACAACGACCGAGACAGCCATGGGGGCTATGCTGGCCCAGACAGTCGATTCAGAAGAGCGGGCTATTTACTACATCAGTAAAAAATTCCTAGAATACGAATGCAAGTATACAATGCTCGAGAAAACGTGTCTAGCTCTGGTCTGGGCCACTAAAAAGCTCCGACACTACATGCTTAGCCACGAGGTACATGTATTATCCAAAATGGATCCTATCAAGTCCCTATTCGAGAAGCCCATCCTCAATGGCAGGATGTCCAGATGGACTTTAATGTTATCTGAGTTCGACCTCATGTTTGTACCATTGAAAGCCATCAAGGGCCGGGTAGTGGCAGAATTCCTCGCCGATAGCCCGATATCCGAAGAGGGCTACACCGATACTTGGGCCTTTCCTGATGAAGACATCTTCCATACCGATACCGAAACATGGGATTTGTATTTTGACGGGGCATCCAACTTCCGAGGATTTGGGGTCGGAATTCTATTAATCTCACCACAAGAGGAACATACCCCGTTATCCATCAAATTGGACTTTGACGTGACCAACAACGCAGCCGAATATGAAGCATGCATCCACGGGCTGCAAGCCGCCGCTGATTTAGGGGTAACGAACCTCCGGGTCCACGGTGACTCATCACTGGTCATCAATCAAGCAAGCACTCCAAAAATGGAAAACTCGGAACGCCAATCTTGTGGCTTACCAAGCACGAGTAAGGGTTCTAGAGAAACAATTCCAGAAGGTGGAATATATCTACCTACCCCGAGAGGAGAATCAGTTTGTAGATGCACTTTCCAAATTAGCATCCCTGCTATATATACCGGAACATCTTACTAGCATGCCGATCTGCGTTGAAAGACGGTCCGAGCCGGCCTATATCCATGCCATCCAAGACATCGAGATAACTGATCCAGAAGCTTGGTATCAGGCCGTCCTAACCTACTTGGCAACGAGAGAATATCCCCCAGGAACTGAAAACCGGGCCAAGAAGGCCTTGCAAAGATTGGCGACCCAATTTGTTCGTACGGACGACGGGCAGTTATACAAAAAGACGGCACAGAGGGCTTTCCTCCTATGTATCGATAAAGTACAGGCCGAAAAGGTTATGGCCGAGGTACACGATGGTGAAAATGGCCCGCATATGAATGCCCATATGCTAGCCCAAAAAATCATGAGGCTCGGGTATTATTGGAACACCATGGAAACAGACTGTCAGCTATATGTCAAACACTGCCATAACTGTCAGATCTTCGCTAATGTACAACATATGCCATCTTCCCTATTATATACCATGACATCACCATGGCCATTTTCGACATGGGGTATTGACATAATTGGAAAGGTGCACCCTTCCGGGACGGGAGGTCATTGCTTCATTCTGGTGGCCATCGACTATTTCACCAAATGTGTCAAAGCCGAGTCATACCGTGTCTTGAACGCCAAGCACGTGGCCAAATTTATCCAGAACAAGATCATATTCCGATACGGGATCCCACATGAGTTTATCAGTGATCACGGGACCCACTTTCAAGCTGAAACCGCTACATTGCTAGCAAAATACAAAATTCAAAGGCATACATCTTCACCCTACCGACCCCAAACAAATGAAGCGGTAGAAGCGGTCAATAAGACAATTATCACCATACTTAAAAAGATGGCTGAGAATTATCGGGACTGGCCCGACAAAATACCTTTTGCCCTTTGGGGGTATCGGACTTCAATTCGCACCGCAACCGGAGCAACTCCATATTATCTGACATATGGAATGGAGGCGGTCCAACCGGTCGAGCTAGAAGTGCCATCCCTCAGGATTTTACTTGAAAGCCAAGTACCGGAAGCAGATTGGGTCCGAGCCCGATACGATTCGCTAGTCCTTTTAGACGAACGGCGATCCCGGGCCCTCAACAATATCCAAATATATCAAAAGAGGATCCAACGGGCTTTCAACAAAAGAGTTAGGCCCAGAAACATCAGAGAAGGGGATCTGGTCCTAAAATCGGCTCGTGCCTTACTACCGGTTGACCCAAGAGGAAAATTCAAACCCAATTGGGCTGGGCCATATTTAGTGAAAAGGTCCAATCAGGAGGACCCGTGATGTTGACAGACCTGGACGGGAACGAGTTCGTCAACCCGACCAACTTGGACCAGTTGAAGCGCTACTACCCTTAAACCCTACCTCAATGTCATATGCAAAAGTTTATAAAAATCCATCTTTGTATAAATTTTCAAAAATTATAGACGAGTCAATAAATTAGAATTAACTATTCTACTGTCGCACATCTCGAACTAATAGTCTTGACGTATTTCGAAAATTGCAAAATTCAATTTTGAACTACGTTTGGTTTGATTCCGCTAATTGTGGATACGTAGGCAACCCCTCAAAAGGGTACAACCACTGCAATAAACGAAAAGACGGGAACAATGTTCATTAATACGTCTTTATTAAAAACAGATAAACTTGGGAAATTCAAATTACAAAAAAAAAAGAAAAAAAAACCGCCAAAAACGGCACCCAAAAAAAAAAATCACACCGAAAAATAATAATAATACTCAAATAATAAAACAAAGGAGACTAATATTCGTGCATTTTGCCCTTTCCTTTGTCCTTTGGGTCGCGCGTAGCCCGAGGTCGCCGGGGCGGAGGCGAGCGTTCCCGAATCACAAGGGGAACCTCTTTAGCTCGAACCCGTTTCTTCGACAGCGGGTCTTCTGCTATTGTCTTCGGTCCAAGTCGGGCCCGCACGTGCTCGGGTAGTCTATCTCGTGGGCCAAGTCGGTCCTGCACAGCTAGTCTTGGGCCCAGTCTCCTTTCCAGGTCAGTCTGGGGGCTCACTTTCCCCCGTGCACCTTTAGCACTAGACCCTTCAGCTTGAGTCTTAGTCTTCTTTCTCTGACCTGACATTAGACGGAACATGATAGCTAGAGTGTCACCTTCATCGAAGAAGCCCCTGTTGTCCTTAACTTGCTCCCTTCGCAGCAGATCAAAAGCTTCATCGACTTTCAGAGCAGCTCGAGCTTTGGCATCGCCTGCTTTGGTCCACTTCACATAGGAGTCTGTAACCCAGATGGAGTGACGAGATGTGGGAATAGGCCAAGTATGTCGGGTGTACCATCTTTGCATCCAGGTATCGCACATCACATCAGTCAGTTGGGTAGGGTCACTCACAACTGCTTCAATCTCCGGGATCCTTTGGGTCCAACCATACTGCCTTAGTATGCGGTCCGGGTAAAGATGAACTGTCTGCCTGAAAGACAATATTACCTGATAGCGAGCTCTGTCCCTTGGGTCCAAGCTTGTCCAAACATAGATGGGCCACCATGGCACTACCCATCGAATCAAGGGCCCACCATGGAATGATAACATCTCGTCCCAATACTTCTGGATAATCTAGCGAGAAAAATCAATGGCCCGTCTCCTCATCATCACCTGATTATGAGGGCAATTGCTCGCGTCAAGAGGAGGATCTATCACTGATAACCTCTCGTATAGCCAAATCTCGTATAGTCAAGAGGAGGATCTCCCGGGGCGAAACAGGCGTCCGCCTAAGGACACTCGATCGAGTCGTACCTCTGAACACGAACAGGGGGCTTTTTACGAGGGCACTCGATCGGGTGACTCGATCGAGTGCCTACTGCAGCAGAAGACCGCGAAAAAAATCAATCAAAAATCAAAAAAAATAAAAAATCAAGAAAAATCCGACATACTTGCAGTAGACGGGTGCTTCCGGTGAGACGAGCCGATGAATCCCTCTTGCGATTATCTAAGCCTTGGATGATTTCACCCGTGATCAACCAAGCCGGGCTGTACTCTGTCTCCATCAAATCAACCACGGTCAAGAGGCAGGCGTTACCCATACAAGACAATAAATCCATGTGACCCTCAAAGGCGTAAACATGGAGCATGCAAAAGGAAAAAGCCCTACGGCTGTGAGCCGGTCTGACCCGGACATTGAGAGGATTCATGAATTTCTCAGCCAAGTCGATCATAGAAATATTATCACCCTCCATCATACGGGATACCTCGTTGTGAGAAAGCCCCAAAAATTCTCGAAGCTTCCTCCTCGGGTCATAAAACTGAATAAGGTATGGCAGGTCGGAGTATCGGGTTCCATCCTCCCACAGCAGCAATCTCCTCGGGTAAAGGGCAAACTTCTCCTCGAGGAAAGACAAAGACATGATATATGTCATCCCAGTAAGACAAGCACGCATCCAGAAAATAGCGATCAACCTGCATCTGATGAAACAGGTACAGTTGAGTAATACCCGTCTGGTTGAGAGCCACCCTATCCGTGTCCCTAAAACGTCGGGACCATTCCTGAAACATCATAGTCAATCTGTCGATTCCCATGGCTATTTTCTTGAAAGGAGTAAGAAGACTTTCTTTTGAGAAGGGAGGAATTGTGGAGGAGATTATGATAAAAATCAAGGGCAAGGGAGGGGTATTTATAGTATTAATTCTATAACCCTCTTTCCATATCTTTCCTTGCACAATAGTTTTCTAATCCTAATGGAATCAACCCACAAGCCTAGCCTCGATACTAGCACGGAAATAATCATCCCGAACTTTCCCAAATCTCTTTAGGAGTCAAATTCAAACAAATTCAAAATTTCAAAAAATTCAAAAACCCTCAAAAATTTCAAAATATCATTTTCCCCAGCGTGAGTCATTTTTCTACCTACGTGTTGCATGCGAATTTTATGTGACTTATATAGGTACAACTCAAGCAGGGATGCACAACCCACTTTATCCCCCCAGCGGAAAGCCCTAGGTGGCATTTTCCCCGGAATAGCACGGGATGGGCCTACATACAGGCGCACCCAGGACTTATGCGACAAGTCCAATTCCCCACGGAGTTATCATCATCAACTTAGGTATGTTTTTTATCTTATGGCTGGCCAGCCCTTCACGCGAGTCTAATGGACTATAAACGACCCGATCGGAAGTCTGCCAGGTTGCAATCCTTGATTGGCCTGGTAGCTACTCTGACTTTCGCCTTGTCCAAGCCTCAGTCAGAGTGGGGGCTCTGTAGACACCCGCATTTTGACTGCCAGGTGTCTATAGCAGTTTCCAAACAAAAAACACCCGATGATGATCAGACGCTAAAGTCTTTCTACGCGCTCGGATATGGGCTCAAAACCGTTAGTTGTTGGCTTAAGCACTTATGAAGTACAAATCTCACAAAACTGACCTCAAATCCAGGCCCAGTGGGTCGTTTCTAGTCAAACAAGACTAATTTGGGTCAAAACCGACACCGGAAATAAAACCGACTTTTAGCGATTGGGTCAACCCCGATCAAAGTCGTTCCGAGGCATACAAAACAGCCATTCAAACATTCAAAAAGTGTAGCCCAGACACAAAACCTATCAAATACCAAGTTCAAGGTCCAAAGACCCGGATCTCGCACTTCAGCTGACCCACTCGATCGAGTGCTCAGCCTACTCGATCGAGTGGGCCCTTAAACAAGCCCGACTGCGTTTGATTGGGCCACTCGACGGAGTCAGGGGATTACTCAGTTGAGTAACCCTAGACGGATGAGGTTGCCAATGTAATCCCCTAGAAATTCTAACGAGTTACAGTGGCGGAAACACTGTAGAGTCGGGATTATAACACGCTGTAACTATGTTTTTATAAAAATATAAATGGTAAAGTCAAACATTAGGCCCTAAATAAAATGGCCAAAAATTAAATAAATCCACAAAGGCGTTTAACAATCCACAAAACATAATTATTAAAATTAATCGAGCAAGGATCATGTCTGCCCGCTAGCCCACACTCGGAAACATGCATACCTGTCATGTTAAAAACATAACAGCCACAATCAGTGAGAAGCAACGTCAACGTTCTCCCAGCCGTATAACAGGATTTTAAAACAGTAATTACTAATATAGGAAAAATAGTCAAAACGGAAAACAGTAAAACAACATATTAAAATAAGCTTTCAGCGCGAAATGAAATAATTAAATGGGTTTCCGAAGAAACATAAAAATATTTGCCAACCTGCAAACCAATTTATACAGATAACAATAAAAATATTCAAAATGGCATTATGGATAGGATTAATGTAGAATCTAGACTTTCACTAGGACAATACTAAACTAGCTTCGAGAACTTAGTCAAAACAAATTAGACTTCGGTCTCTAACTAGGCAACTCAACCATAACAGGACTGCATGCAGCGAGGTCCTGGTTTAAGTAGTGCACACCCCTCCTGGATACAAACCATATCCAGTTCAACCCGACGCGACTTACACGATGCGATGTCTAAGTTTAAGGTAAACATACACTCTCCTGAACACAAACCATGCTCAGTTCAACAACCAATGTGCCCCACAATGACACACCAGCCTTACAGTTGATGGCAAAAACGTACATCCCAGACTATATTACTCTAAACCCACACTTTTTCTTATTCCATAACTCCAAAACAATCCATTATCGATATTTAAAAGATGTATTCAATACAAATAATAGGAGAACAAAAGAAAAGGAATCACTTTCCAAAAGAGGAAACTTTCTATTTTAGGAAACTTCTATTTTTAGAAACTTTACCAAAAATAGCATCATATCAAAATAGCGAAGATATTAGTTTATACTAACATCACATTTTTAGTAAACGATATAGATTTATAAAACTAATACTTTCGGCCTTAACGATATTAATTACCAAAGTGAATATTTAATTTTATGAAATTATTAAAATATCGTATAAGCGTTATAAAATGATTTAAAACATCTTAAACATTTTAATATTACTAACTAGGGTGTTTTCAAAAGTTATAAGGCTAAAATTCCCTAATTATTATTAGTTTCGACAATAAAATTATAAATAGGATTTTATGGCAAACATCAAATTAAATATTTGAACGTCTTTATTTAATTAAACCAACAAATATATTTAGAGTATGTTAAGGGATGATTTAACTCTTAAAGTTTCATATTTAAATGAAGGAGTTATGTCCACTGTCCTACGGATTTACCCGCTTAAGTCTATGTATCCGATATGCCTTGCTAGAGGTCGATGTCGGGTTGACATATAAATGGGTTATATGTCTGGTAGTCTTAAGTGGTCTCATTGGGTTACACACAATGTGTGCGGGATATTATTAATATATCGGTATATTAATATATCGGGTCAGTAGTAATACGACTCAGCTGTGTTGTCGGGTTATGGTAATAGAGTTATAGTAATAATCTAGTTATGGTAACTAGAGTTATTGCGATAATCTAATATTAGTTGTGAAATAACTTTTATATGGTAAATAGAATTATTGTGATAATCTTATTATACCAATTTGAGTTATGGAATAACTTCTAGGTTAAGTAACCTAGCTCTCAAGCTCTCCTATATAAGGAGTTCATATGATGAACCAGAATATACAATTCAGAGTATTATTCCATATATTATTAGAGAGAGAATTTGTGAGACCGTCTCACAAAACCCTTATACTAGCATATACACCGCAGTTCCGTACCTGTGTGGATACTAACGGAGGCATCACATCTGGGTTGCTTTATTCTGTCCGTGGGGAATTATATATACTTCTGGGTTATTATATTTCTTATTATTCTTATTAATACGCTCTTCCGCTGCCAATAAGGTATATTCGTTATCCCTCTATTGTTTGTCTTTTCGGTTAATACTTATAACAAATCTTTGGTTTAAGGGTTGTAACCCTTCAGTGGTATCAGAGCCTCTGTTATTAGTATTAATCAAATCGACTTGAATTCATGGCTCATAATTGGTTATGAGGGATTCAATCCGCGTATTAATTTGATTTTATTGATATGATGTCCGTAATATAATATGCATGTTGGGGGTGTGCCGGAAGCATGATTCTTTAATAATTACTCACATAATTGTTTATGGTATATTATTACTGTCAGAGTATATGTTGCTTTGGTGAATTATTACTGTCAGAGTATCACGTGGATGTGCAGTTTGGTGAATTAGCCCTTTCTGCATGTTGTTCCCCCGTATATGTTATATTTTGATACAATCGATGCATGTTGATTTGTTGTTTGTCTACATAACAAGTTGTATTTGATGTATGTATTACGTAATGATTAATAAATAGTAACTTGTTTATCATACTTCTTACGTACGTTTTTTTTACAATTAGTTGCTCTATCATGTATAACTTGTTAATCGTATCATATCAAATATGATTAGTCTAGTAATTAGTGATTATGTTTAGGGTATCTAAATTTATGAATTTAAATTGTTAAATTATGAAGTTTACTTTTAAAATTTGAGATATAATATAGATTATGTTTTAATTTTATTGACCCATCATAATCCTCGATTTCCTTGTTGACGATGAGGCCAATAAGATTGGTCAAGATTCGATTGAAATTGAGAAATTTAAATTACTAGAATTTTTATCAACGATGAGTCCTAATATGATTAGGACAAGACTCGATTTTTGTAAAACGGACCAATTAATGGAATTTAGTCACTTTTACATGTTGTATAATAATTTCATTCGGGTTCCTTATAAAACCTTGTTCTATACATAATAATAATTGAATATTATGTCATATGATGCATGAATGTTTATTTTATGAGACTTGTGTGTTTAGAACTAATAGGTCGCCTTGTTAGATGACCTATAAACATGGTTAGGACCCATAATGCAATTATTCCCTCACAAATATTTAAGTCTTGCCTTTCCAGAACTAACCACTACAATAATTTCATATCATTGGTTAAAGTGACTGCCTAAGCGGTGCTTTGTCAATGTGTGTGGATTGAGTAGGTGGGTAACGGTTACCCACAGGTTTAGTTTGGTTTTCTTAAACATCGCTATCAAGTCGGACTTGGGCTTTGAGGCAAATAGTTGGTTTCATATGATGAATTATACCGACAAACCAAGAATTACATGGTATGTAATCGACAAATAGTTGTCTACCTTTACTTTTGGAGTTTGAGCAGTGAGCCCAAGTTCACTTAAGCGACAAAAGGTTTAGGATCTTGGAATATTATGTGAATTTGAGGGTAGTTTTCATAATTTGTCTTAAAATTGTTTAAGATTTTATTGCATTTTTCAGCATATTAATTAGTCTGCATTTATTTATTTATTTATTGTAGATATGTCGTCGTCAAACAATTTTTCGCTCCGTTCAATGCTTGAGAAAGAAAAATTGAAAGGTTCAAATTTTCTGGAATGGTATCGCTCTTTGAGAATTGTTCTCAAACAGGAGAGAAAGGAATATGTCCTTGAGAAGGAACTTCCTTTAGAACCAGATTCTGATGCTGCGGATGATATAAAGATATCATACCTAACTCATGAGAAAGACAATACTGACGTCTGCTGTCTCATGCTTGCGACTATGAATTCTGAGCTTCAGAAGCAATACGAAAACACTGAGTCGACATATGAGATTATAGAGAACCTGAAATCAATGTTTCAGGAGCAGGCTAGGACCGAGAGGTATAATACTGTGGTTGCACTATTTAACTGCAAAATGGGTGACAAAGACCCGGTCAGCCCGCATGTGATGAAAATGATGGGTTATTTTGATAACCTTGATCGTCTTGGTGCGGGGTTTGCATACCAGATGCAGACAGATATTTTACTTCAATCCTTGTCAACTATCTGGAAGGATTTTGTGCTGAACTTTAACATGCATGATCCAAAGAGATCGATGCAAGAGTTGCACGGAATGCTCAAGACGGCTGAACCAAACGTCAGGAAGGGTCTAACCCCTGAAGTACTCATGGTGCAAAAGGGAAAGGGTTTCAAAGGCAAAAACAAAGGAAAGGCGTCTAAGGCAAATGTTGCTAAAGCCAAGCCGAAGTCTAAGAATTCGCCTAAGAAATCTGATGAGGACCTTTGTCACTACTGTAGTGAAAAGGGGCATTGGAAGAGGAACTGTCCAAAATACCTAGAAGATAAGAAGAATGGGAATGTTGCTTCTACCTCTACAGGTATTAATGTTATATTAGTAAATGTTACTACTAGCTGCTCTACATCATGGGTATTTGATACTGGATGTGGTTCTCATATTTGCTGTAATGTACAGGGATTGAGAGACGTGAGGGCTCTGGCAAAAGGTGAAGTGGACCTGCGCGTAGGCAATGGAGCAAGAGTTGCTGCTTTAGCTGTAGGAATATTTCATTTAGAGTTGCCAAGTGGCTTAATTTTAGAACTAGATAATTGTTATCATGTACCTGCCATTAGCAGGAATATTATTTCCGTTTCTTGTTTGGACATGAAAGGTTTCGATATTTCAATAAAGAACAAATGTTGTTCCATTTCGCGTAATGGTATTGTGTATTGTCAAGCATTCATTTTTGATGGCTTATACGTTCTTGATTCACCTAAGCAGCTATATAATATTAATAATGCAAAGCGGTTGAAATCTAAGGATTCTAATCTTACTTACTTGTGGCATTGTCGTTTGGGTCATATAAACGAGAAACGCATACAAAAGCTCCATAAGGATGGACTTTTAGATCATTTTGATTATGAATCATATGATATATGCGAATCTTGTTTACTTGGCAAGATGACTAAGACGCCTTTCACTGGATAGAATGAAAGGGCGTCTGACTTATTGGGACTAATACATTCGGATGTATGTGGTCCAATGAGTACCACAGCTAGAGGAGGATTTTCATACTTCATTACATTTACTGATGATTTCAGTAGATATGGTTATGTGTACCTGATGAGGCACAAATCAGAATCATTTGAAAAGTTCAAAGAATTCCAAAATGAAGTACAGAATCAACTTGGCAAGACAATTAAAGCCCTTCGATTGGATCGAGGTGGTGAATATTTGAGTCAAGATTTCAATGATCATCTTAGGAGCTGTGGAATTGTTTCACAACTCACTCCACCTGGAACACCACAATGGAATGGTGTGTCTGAGAGGAGAAATCGAACCTTACTAGATATGGTTCGATCTATGATGAGTCATGCAAACCTTCCTATTTACTTCTGGGGCTATGCGCTCGAAACTTCTGCCTTTACACTTAATAGGTGTCCATCTAAGTCAGTTGAAAAGACACCACATGAGATGTGGACAGGAAAGGTTCCTAGTTTGTCTTTCATGAAAATTTGGGGTTGCGAAGCTTATGTTAGGAAATTGATTCCTGAAAAGCTAGGACCTAAATCTGACAAATGCATTTTTGTTGGTTATCCAAAGGAAACTAGAGGCTATTACTTCTACAATCCTACTGAGAACAAAGTGTTTGTTGCTCGGAATAGAGTCTTCTTGAAAAAAAGAGTTCATTTCCAAAAGAAGTAGTGGGAGTAAGGTTGATCTTGAAGAAATTCGGGATATTCAGGCATCCACAATTCCTAATGAGGAAGTTGAGGATGAGGAGGGGAATGTGCAAGATGTTGCGATCCCACCACTTGAAGAAGAACCTACGCCTATTTCTAATGATTTTGTCCCTCGTAAATCTGTAAGATCTAACATTGGGCAAACTCCGGCCAGGTATCGTCATGATTTATACTTGATAGAAAATGATGAACCTAAAACCTACAAAGAGGCAGTGATGGGACTAGACTCTGAAAAATGGCTTGAGGCCATGAAGTCCGAAATGGATTCCATGTACCATAACAAAGTATGGACTTTGATAGACGCACCCGAAGGTGTCAAAACCATCGAGTGCAAATGGGTCTTTAAGAAGAAGATTGACATGGAAGGACATGTAGATGTCTATAAAGCTCGCTTGGTGGCTAAAGGTTTCAAGCAAACTCATGGTATCGACTATGATGAAACTTACTCACCAGTAGCGATGCTTAAATCCATTAGGATTCTCTTAGCAATTGCAGCTTTTCATGATTATGAAATTTGGCAAATGGATGTGAAAACAGCTTTCCTTAACGGGAATCTGCAAGAGGATGTGTACATGACACAACCCGAGGGTTTCATATCAAAGGGTGCTAAGAAAATATGCAAACTTCAGAGTTCCATTTATGGACTGAAGCAAGCATCTCGGAGTTGGAATCTTCGTTTTGATGAGGCAGTTAAAGCCTTTGGCTTCTGTAAAAACGAAGTTGAGCCTTGTGTGTACAAGAAAATTAGTGGGAGTGCGATAGCAATTTTGGTTCTATATGTCGATGACATACTCCTAATTGGAAATAACGTTCCATTGTTGCAATCCGTAAAAGGTTGGCTTGGAAGTTGTTTTTCCATGAAAGACATGGGTGAAGCAGCCTACATCTTAGGAATAAGAATCTATAGAGATAGATCAAAGAGGTTTATTGGACTTAGTCAAGGAACTTATATTGATAAGATCCTTAAACGGTTCAATATGACGGATTCCAAAAGAGGGTTCTTACCAATGTCACATGGTGTTAATCTAAGCAAGAGTCAGTGTCCCTCGACACCTGATGAGCTAGAGCGCATGAGTAAGGTTCCCTATGCCTCAGCCATAGGATCCATCATGTATGCCATGTTGTGTACTCGTCCTGATGTAGCTTGTGCTCTAAGCATGACGAGTAGATACCAGTCGAATCCGGGTGAAAGTCACTGGATAGCAGCCAAGAATATTCTGAAGTACTTAAGAAGGACTAAAGACTTATTCTTGGTATATGGAGGTGAAGAGCAGCTCGTTGTAAATGGTTACACCGATGCTAGCTTCCAGACAGACAGGGATGATTCCAAATCACAGTCCGATTTTTTCTTTTGTTTGAACGGTGGTGCTGTAAGTTGGAAAAGTTCCAAGCAGAGCACAGTGGCAGATTCTGCAACAGAAGCTGAGTATATTGCTGCTTCGGAAGCATCAAAAGAAGCTGTTTGGATTAGGCAGTTCATCGAGGAGCTGGGAGTCGTCCCTAGCATTTCAAGCCCCATGGACCTTTATTGTGATAATAATGGTGCCATAGCGCAAGCTAAGGAACCTAGGTCTCATCAGAAATCCAAACACATACTTAGAAGATTTCACCTAATCAGAGAGTTCATTGAGAGAGGTGATGTCAAGATATGCAGAGTACCATCGGAAGCAAATGTTGCTGATCCCTTGACAAAGCCCCTCCCGCAGCCTAAGCATGATAGTCATAGAGCTGCGATAGGCATTAGACGCATGAGCGAATGGTCTTAAGTCCTATTTAGGAGATCCTTGTTTTAGTGGGAGTATTAATTTTATGCTGAACTTTGTAATCTTTACTATTGCTTTTATTTAATAAAGTGCAATTTTTATTCAATTCTTGTATGGATTGTTTGTCCCTAAATAATATACATTGATGAAATAGACCACTAAGTACGTGACTTAGTCTTGGAACTCTATTTGGATGATGTAATTATTTTGTCTCTAGTCAGGGTATTGTGTTGGGACATTTGAATACCTTAAATGACTAGTGTGTGAGTTGGTTGATGACTAAGTTCCTTGAGTCATAGGTATCGAGATACTAAACCAGGCACACGAGTGTATGTTAAGAACATACATTAGACAGACCCGCCAAGAAGGATTTTACTAAGATTTCGCTTAGTGTCAGTAAAATTCTTTGCAAGTTCTGAACTTGTACGGTCTTTAGACCTGAGTCTTTGACTATTCTATACATGTGATGTGTATGCTTTGATACTATTCCTTGTCAGCTGTGAAAGGGGGCTATGGATGGTTATTGGGCATGCATGGAACATGTGATAGGATGTGGTTAGACAAGAGGGGATTTGTTCTTCCTTTATTGAAGGGAATTTATTGTTTCTTGGCCACTCGAAGAGTGTGACTTGTGCAAATGCGTGGCCGCGCTCAGATAGGATGATTGTCATCTATCTGCTCTTTTAACAAGTCAACTCAGAGATTCGAGTAAAAGATTGAGATATGCGAGGATGACACTTTTTCTTGCCTCATTCTCAATTGGAGACAATAGTAGCAAAGAGACTTAACGCCGTTCTTGAGAGGACATGTACAAGTGGGAGACTGAAGGAGTTATGTCCACTGTCCTACGGATTTACCCGCTTAAGTCTATGTATCCGATATGCCTTGCTAGAGGTCGATGTCGGGTTGACATATAAATGGGTTATATGTCTGGTAGTCTTAAGTGGGCCCATTGGGTCACACACAATGTGTGCGGGATATTATTAATATATCGGTATATTAATATATCGGGTCAGTAGTAATACGACTCAGCTGTGTTGTCGGGTTATGGTAATTAGAGTTATAGTAATAATCTAGTTATGGTAACTAGAGTTATTGCGATAATCTAATATTAGTTGTGAAATAACTTTTATATGGTAAATAGAATTATTGTGATAATCTTATTATACCAATTTGAGTTATGGAATAACTTTTAGGTTAAGTAACCTAGCTCTCAAGCTCTCCTATATAAGGAGTTCATATGATAGAACCAGAATATACAATTCAGAGTATTATTCCATATATTATTAGAGAGAGAATTTGTGAGACCCTCTCACAAAACCCTTATACTAGCATATACACCGCAGTTCCGTACCTGTGTGGATACTAACGGAGGCATCACATCTGGGTTGCTTTATTCTGTCCGTGGAGAATTATATATACTTCTGGGTTATTATATTTCTTATTATTCTTATTAATACGCTCTTCCGCTGCCAATAAGGTATATTCGTTATCTCTCTATTCAGGGGCGATTTCATAGGGGGTGATGGGGTGACCCCTCACCCCCATTATTTTGGGGAAAAATCAAGTTAGAAAAGGACATATATATACATATAAATGAATATAAAGATGTATCGGAATAGTTATTTGGTTGAAGTGGTAGAGTCAGTTTCATAGAACTTTTTTTGCTCATGAGGTCAAGGGTTCAAATCCCCAATTGAACCTTGAACTCTTTTCTCCTCCCAATTTTTGTATGAAAGGTACCCGATCCTACATGGACCCATTTTGTAATAATTATTTTGACACAAACTCTGTTTCAATAATTATTTGTTTTTTAAACATTATTTTATAAAAAAAAATCGAGAATTAGAGATGCTTTCTTTTTTATTTTATTGAACATTTGAGATGTGTGCTTATGTAGGTAATTAACTTGAGAATTAGAGATGTTTTTTATTTGATTTATTGAACATTTGAGATGTGTACTTGTGTGGGGAATTAGGAAAAATGAGCAAATGAGAAATTAATAATTGTAAAAAATTGAAAATATGAATATTCGGATGATGGACATAATGATATTCTAATAATGTATTAGTATGATACATGTGATTATGTGAAATTGAGAAATTAATTTGCTAATATATTACTCCGTAGTATGTATTGACACTTTTATTTTAGTCGAGAATACTTTGATTTATTTTATAAAGTTTGCGGTTAGTTTTTAGTTTTTTGTTACGTTTAGTTACTTTTTGGAGTTAGTTTAACCAGGACGAACTCTATTTAAGTGATCTGAACTGAATTAAACTAAACTGAATTGAAGTAATGAACTGATCGAAACTGAATTGATCTAACTGAATTGAACTTGACTGAATTGAACTGAAGAACTAAACTACACCAATCGGAACTAGATTGAACTCAATTATTTGTGTGTTATTTTTTACGTTATAATTTTTTAATCACCCCCACCTCGAAATTCCTGGATTCGCCACTGCCTCTATTGTTTGTCTTTTCGGTTAATACTTATAACAAATCCTTGGTTTAAGGGTTGTAACCCTTCATTAAATACTTTCAAAATTGCTGGAAAAATAATTCTTTTAGGTAAGACGAAGCATTTTACGATAAATCACAATTTGTCCGAAAATCAATACTTATTAATTAAAGACTTTAATAAATATTACAAAAATTACGTAAAATAGTTAAAATATATTTATGGACATCCTGTCTAGAAAAGAAAATTTTCCAAAATCCTAGAACTCGGTTTTTAAAGCGTTTTCTCGTTAATCGTCCAATCTCGACAATAACGATTAATAAAAATAGTAATTACAAAACGATTTAACTATTAATATCCAAAAATTATTATTAAACCTAAAAATCATGATTTTCAAGAATCTACCATTTTTCCAGATTTCCAAAAATTCCAGATTTAATAAATCCCGTCAAAACCGTCTTTAAAACCCGTTTTCCCAATTAACGATTCCATTAATAAAACTTATCGTCCCAAACATTTTATTAAGGTACTAAAAAACATAAAATTACATTTTAATATGAAATCATCAGAATCATAATTTTTCCCAGATTTAAATCAAAGACCAGAAATCGAGAATTTAAACGACAAACACGGTTTTAACGATAAACGATGATTTAAAGTGATTAATTAATTCATCCACTTAACAATTCCTAAAAATTATGAATAAAATCAGAAAATTCTATTTTACCAGAAAGTTTCACCACGTCAAAAATCAGATTAAAATAAAATGTTTAAGTACTAGAACTAAAAATCGGCTTTTAATCGTTTTTGTCCGTAAACGGTAATAATTCAATAATCGATAACTAAAATATCAGAAAAATACTAGATTATTAAAAATCATCAAAAACACCATTTTTACAGAATATAAACATATATTACGTGTTTAGGCCGAATATTACGATTTTACAAATTAATATGACGATTTAATCGTTAATCTCGTAAAAGCGATAAAAATACCGAAACATGCAAATTTTCAACTTTTAAAAATTTTCCAGATTATATGACATACATATATTGTCAAAATAAAATTATAACTATATACATGCAATTACACAAATAAAATCATGCAATACCGAGTAACATCGACGTTACCTTCAATCCAAATCCGAGTCTACGATATATTCGTCTTCTGCGGGACCGCTTCGGAACCTTAAAAAAACATGAATTCCATGGTATGAAAATACCATAAAATCGCTAAAAAAATTAAGGTGACAACGATTGGAAATGAAGTCGATTAATACCTTAACGAAGGAGACGGAAAGAAGATCGATATAGCGAAAATGGAGACGGAAAATGGAGATGATGAACACGAAATTTCTGGGCAGAAATGATGCTGGTTTTTGGTCAGATTTCACAAGAAAAAAAATAGGGAGAAAGAGAGTATTTGCTTGAATAAAATGGATGAATGAATTATGAGAAAAATGTGAAGAGATATGGAGTGAATGGTGACTTTAAAATTGATGAAAACTAGGTACATTCACCTCCAAAATTTCAGCCAAGAGTGAATGTGAGAGGAGTATGAAGAGTTTGCATGAGTCAACAATATTAATTTGTGAGAAAGAAATATCTTATGCTTTAATCATATTGTTTTTATAAAAATAAAATGTTACACAAAAAAAAATGTGTAGTGGTAGTGTGACATGAGTGTCATGAAAAAAATGGTTCAAGGTGGTCCCAAAATAGTTGTAAGTCGATAAAAATAAGGATCGTAAAATTATTAAAAGCATTTCAAACCAATTTGAGTAAACCCCGCGCTAGAAAATAAATAAATGAAAAACTTCGTAATAAAATTATTAAAGGGTAAATTTTCATGAATAAAATTATTTCTTAGTTGGAAATATTATTTGAATGTGTTTACATTTTTAGGAAAAGAAATAACTTAAATTCGAGATTAAAACGTTAATTCGTAGAGAAGTAGAATTCCTCGCGGAAAAATAATTAGTTTACGAAGAAAATCAAATAAATAGATTTAAAAGAATTAAAATTTTTAAAAATAAAAAAAATCTCATTAGGCTCAAAAATGAAAATAAAGCTTGGAAAAATGATGAAATATACGGTTGAAATGTGACAGAGTTATGACGAAGTCATAACGGAAAGGATAAAACGCTAGGAAAATAGCGGGTGTTACAGCCAAAGCCTATATAAACCCCTCCTTTGCATGCATCCAAACAACTTTTGACCATCCTATTCAACCCTAATTCAACCTCATTCTATACTATACACATCCAAACCCTAACCCTAGCGCTTAGGAATTCGAACCCTAACCACCACAACTTAACCTACATCTCGATACTCCCGTGCAAGCCACAATTACGAGTCTCGTCCGAGAACAAGAACATGTAGGTTGAGGGTGCAAAACCCGTCTTCTTCCCTTCTCCTCTCTCTCGACTTCTTCCTCTTTTTCGTCGTCTTTTGTCTTTTTATTTATTTATTTTATCATCGCATTCTAATATCGATAATATATCTAGTATAAAACATTAAAATGCTTGTGAATTTGTGTCGAATGTGAGAGATGGTGAGATAAGGAAACCCGAATATACAAGAGTATTGCACTCAGCGTTGTCGGTCGCTTATCCCATCACCCCGATCATTTGATTATTGAAACAAGTCAACTTAAACAATAATTTTTTATTTTCGTTCGCATAGTCATCATTCAATCGCGATTTTCATCAATTACAAACTATTTTCAAAACAAGTGTTTTTAATAAGGGTCGAAACCCGTTGACGTGGATCCGACATCACATAATCCCTAGGGATTCATTACGATGTTGGAGAAGCCGAGGGAATCAAGTTTTTTTAATTCAAGTGTCGATCTTTTAAATTCGATACCAGTTCCATAATTGGATGTCGAATCTAACGATCTAGTCAAATAATTTAATCAATTCAATTTTTCTTTGATGCTAACGTAGATGTCATTTAATTCATTAGAATTACGACGCTATAAACGCGGAGGGAATTTATATCGTTTTGGTTAATTTAAAAACGACTTATAGCAATTTCTTTAGTCTCGCGCTAATATTCGACATCGATTCAATAATCGAATGTTGATTATGACGAGTATTGTATATTCGAGTCGAGTATAAATTATATAGTATTTATGCCCGATTCAACAAAATCATCAAATTGTCAAAATCAAAAGCAATTTCGAAATCAATAACGAAATCACAAGCGAATCCTAGTTCGTACAGGGCCCACTCGGTCGAGTGGCACCCCCAAAAACGAGACAGAATGTTTCTTGACCTCCACTCGGTCGAGTCTCACAATGACTCGGTCGAGTGGCAGCGCACTCGGTCGAGTTCGTCAATAAGTCGATCGAGTAGGGTCTAAAACACGGGACAAAAGCCTTTTCAGAGGTCCACTCGGTCGAGTCCCTCAATGACTCGGTCGAGTGGCCCTTTATCACGCCAAGCCGTGAGTCCTACAAGGCCATTCGAGTTTCATTAACGTTTTTTATGACTTAAGTCGACAGTTAATCAATCACGTGAAGTATCACTTTTCAAAACTTTGCATCATCTTATTTACCTCTTTCCACATTACATCATTTACGAACCGTTATTATTGTTATACCGTTACTAACCGTTTGTTCTTTTGTCGATTTATCTTTTATTGTTTATTTTATTGTACTAAAATGAACCCGCATGCTAAATTGAACTTCGACATTAGAATTAGTTGCATTAAATCAACATAGAAACCCTTTCAATTTCTCGCATGTTTAGGGAAAATAATGTTTGCATATCATTTTCCCTGTTCAACTAACGCGCGTATTAGAAAGTCATTCGATATCCTAGTAGAGGCCGCTAATGTGCGGGCGGAGTTGGGTGTCCTTTGTGGGCTTCCCAACACGTACCCTCACCCCTTACTCAAAACCTTGGTTTCCGGATACCCGAAACCGTTGGCGCACGAGAGTCATTCAATACACGATAACCGGTAGTGATGGTATCGGTATCGCAATGCAAAGGGACGAGCCCAATAAACTCTGACATCGGAAATGGGCCGTATTTTGTACACGACCCACTACGACATAGAGTGGGTTCAAACGGGCCCAAACTCCCACAAAGTTCGGTGGCGACTCCACTTAGATTTAAATTTCAATTCGATCCATTCTCATATGGAGATTCATTCGCCTCCCCAAACCCGCGCGTGGCCGCGTCGGGGTGGACCTATGTCATGTCCACATTAATATATATTGATTCTCTTCAGTTGTGAATAATGTACAAAAGAGAAGTGTACCATTTAATTTAATTTTGAATGGAGAGAGTACATTTTAGTAAGATTGATTAAACACTCCTTTAAGAAATGATACTCTTACTTTGCAAACTAGTTCCATTTTTGTTTAAGGACTTAGAGCATTATCAATAACAAACGTCCATCCAAGTTCATTCTCCGCCACATCACTGCCACATCACTATCTACAAACTCAAACTTCAAAGAACCAATGTCAACAATAGTACAAGTTCATCCAAGTTTATAAATGGGTCCCACACACAATCCACTCCACACTACTTAACATTAATTTCTACCAAAACATTTCATTTTTAAATTAACATCATAATATTTTTTTAATAAATTAACATTTCATTTTTTAAATTAACAACAAAACATTTTTTAATAATATTTTTTTTAAACTCATAATTTTAATGTCTTATTCGATGGGTTAGTATTAATGTATTTGTATAATTATTTTAAGAATATATTTATTTGTTCTATTGGATCGAGTTCATATAGGGTGCAAATTATTCATTTATTTGTTTAGTGTTTAATCATACTCGTATTATATTTTTGTAGTAAATAACTTATTCTTTGTTTAGAATTCTCATATACTTGGTGATATTACTAATACAATTCTTAAATTTTCACAAAAAAAAATATTAGTCCATACTATTAATAATAAAGTGTGGAAATTGTTATAGTGCAAATTATAATAATAAAGTCCATATTATGGTGCATTGAGACAAATTATTGGGGAAATGAAGTGTGCACCATTTTGCTTAAGAAATGCAGTGTGCAACTTCAAGGGGGAGGTCCCACTATGGGTAGGAAAACAGGTAAACGAACAAGTTCTTTATTTCAAACGCCTATGAACGAACGGCTTGGAACAACAACACACAACAAACAACGAACGTCCATCTTTATGGACTTCCCTTATGAACCCACTATTGCTGATGCTCTTACAAATCAACTTTCTTAAGTTGATTATGGAATACACCCAAAAAAAACTCTCCCCAATTAGCCTACGATTTCACTCTTTAATACTTATTCCCAAAATATAAGGGCACTACTTCTCGTCGTCGGTCATTTTACTCCACGTCCTCGTTTTTTTTGGTGAAATGATACTTTTGCTTTTGACAAAATAAAAAAAAACACTTCTTCATTTTGTATTTTCTTCGTTCTTAAAAAGTCGGTATTATATAAATTTGTCGTTAACTAATCGTAACTAGTTATTTCGTTAAACTACAACAAAATATTTATACGAATTTCGTTCTAATATATCAATAATCAATTCCACAAAAAAAATTGATCGCACGCACAGCATGTCAAATCAATATTTTTGTATTAATTTAAAGATCTAATTAGTAATTCCTTAAAGAACTATTTAGTGAAATCGATGTTTTTTTGGACTAAATAGATTTTTTTAAAGTGAAATCGATATTTTTAATTAGTTTATAGTAATGATTTATTAGCGATTTTTTAGTGAAAGCGATCGTATTTGGAGTGAAAACTATTTTTTTTAATAAAATCTTCGATAGTTTTTGATGATTATTTTGCTTAATTTTTTAGTCAAATCGACTATATTTCGAGTGAAATCAATATGTTATTAGAATGAAATCAACATTGTTTTTTTTATAAAGAGTTATTTAACGACAATAATACCAACTATAGGGCGTCTTTCCAAAATAATACCAATTTCTATAAAACTGAGAATAATACGTATTATTGGAACAATTAAACAATAATAGGATAAGTGACTTTATAACCTGCTACATTAGGTCACCTAATTAATACTCCGTATTTAACTTGCTACTTATCCTCCATCCTTCTCCTTAGACCTGGACAACGGGTGAACCGTGTCGAGTCAGCTTCGAGTCGGGTCACTTTTGAGTTATAATAATCGGGTTGACTTCGGGCCGGGTCGGATAATTTCGGATTCGGGTCATTCTCGGGTTTGTTGTTTTCAACTTTTTTAGGGATATCGACCCGTTTTCTATAGTAATAATCGGGTCAGTTTGGGGTTAGTTCGGGTCAATTTAGATTACGGGTCAAAATTAAGTCTTCAATTTGGGTGTCAGGTCGGGTTCATTTCGGCTTATTCGGGTCGGGTCAGATTTGTCAGGTCTACTCCTCCTTACTTCTCTCTTTCATCCTCTCTCCATTACCCTTCAGGCCTTCATCCTTCTTGAGTTTTTTTTTCTATTCGTTTCGTTTAGATTAACGTGTTGATTTTGGTGTAGGATTGTGTTGTTAGCTAGATTTGGTGAGGTTGAAGGAAGATGTGTTGGACACGTAGCGTCCCATTTTGAACTTGGTCCTGGACGAAATAGAACGCAAGTGCTATGTGTTTCATTTTTGAGTGAAAAACTAGATTTGCTGTGTAATGAGTTGCACCAAGATCATCACAGTAGATCACAGGAGGAGACTTTAGGGTGAAATAGTGTTCAGAGAACAACGAACGGAGCCAAATTAGCTCGGTCGTGGTTGATGCCACTGCCCGAAATTCAGCTTCCGTCGTAGAAAGCGCTAGCGCTCATTGTTTCCGAGAAGTCCAAGCAATTGGGTTCCGGCCAAGGTAGATGATAAATCCGGTTGTAGAAATGTATTTGTTTTTATCGCTCGCCCAATTTGCATCAGAAAAAGCATGAAGAGAAAGAGGAGTATCACGAAAAAAATTAATACCAACCATTAGAGTGCCTTTGAGGTAACGAAGCATCCGCTTCAAGGCTAACCAATGTGACTCTTGAGGATCCTGCAAAAAACTGTGCAAGTTTGTTGACACCGAAAGCAATATCAGGACGGGTTAGGGAAAGATATAATAGGCTACCAACAATACGCGGTAGTCGGTGGGATTGGAGATAAGTTTGCCCGTGGTGGGCTTGAGTGGCGGGTAGGTAACGATCGGGGTGGGGGTAGGTTTGCAATCAAGTATCTTGTAGCGAGAAAGAATGTCATAAGTGTATTTAGTTTATGTGAGGGCTAGGCCAGTTTTAGTAGGGGTAACCTCCACACCAAGAACATATGATGGAAAACCAAAATCCTTATGAGAGAAGCGACGAGCAAAAGAAACGAAGAAAGATGGAAGCTCCTTCATAGGAGGGCCGATGACGATAATATCGTCAACGTAAACAAGAAGAAAAATTGGATTAGTCATGACTTTATGAATAAAAAGATAAGGATAAGAAATAGATTGCTTAAAACCATAAAGAGTAAGTAGGATTTAAGCTCATTATACCAAGCTCGATGAGCTTGTTTAAGACCATAAATAGCTTTGGATAATTTGCAAACAAAAGAAGGAGAATCAGCATTAATGAAACCAGGAGGTTGAGACATAAATACAGTTTCAGTAAGTGTACCTTGAAGAAAAGCGTTGTTGATATCAAGTTGACGCAGAGACTAACCACGAGAAAGAGCAAGTGCTAAGACGAGGCGAACTGTCTCAGAATAATCAACTCCGGGACGTTGAAGAAAGCCTTTAGCAACTAATCGTGCTTTATAGTTCTGAATTGAGTTGTCGGGTTATATTTAATACGAAAAACCCATTTACAACCAATTACATTGTAGGACGGGTGAGGAGGGACAAGATCCCAAGTGGCATTTTAAATTAAAGCCTGGTGATTGTGCCTCAATCAGATCGGTCGTTTAGCAAAGGATGAGGGATCACACAATACTTATAAGACTCACAATCAACACAAAAACAACTAAGTGTATTCGTGGTAAGTCAAGGTCTGTCCACAGGGAATGGTACGGAATTGAGTGAAAGAAATGTTTAAGGGTTCTAATGAGGGTTTTAAGGGTCGAGTCTAGATTAAAATGCAATAAATAACAAGAGATGATCAAATAAAGAAAAGGTGTTAGGGGGGAAGTCGGGAATTGGAAAATGGGGTCTAGGAATCTCGGAATCGGGTCGGTCACAACATTGGTAGAGGGAGAATGCCACCTTTCGGTTTTTTCACCCAACTCACCTAAAATCCCGCTTTCGCGGCGAAGAAGGGTAAGTCTCAAGTTAAGGTAATTTCTACCCCGAGTTTCCCCATATTGATATAAATGAGTCAAGGTCAATCTAGTTGGTCGACTAAAACAACAATGACACAACAACCTCAAGCAAGATAAACCAACAAGCAAGCGACCAAACCAAAATTACTCAATTCAAATAACCCAAGATCCTCCTCCCTAAACCCCCAAGAAATCTACTCACACTTCATGATGAAAACCATAAAAACAATAATAAAGGAGAAAACAACAAAAACATGCATGATGATTAAATCTAGAGAGAATAACAACAAAACAATGGAGAAAATTATGATCAACACAATAAACTAGAAAATGATCTAAGAGCAACACAAATGAAATCAACAAAATAACAAGACAATAAAGGAAATTGCGATCAATAAAATAACTATAAAACGATCTAAGAATGATGCAAATAAATAAAATAAATAGAAACGGAACAAAAATGAAAGAACGATATTAAATCTATTTAGAGATGAGGGAGAGGAAAGAAATATGCCATCAATAAAGGAAAATGACAATAATAAGGAAGATTGCATAAAAATAAGATGAAGCTTGATGAAGAGGACAAGGGATTTGTCACTAATCCTTTGATAATCTCCAAGAATTTTCAATAAAAACTTGAATTCTTACAAAACTTGAATGTAAATCTAGAGGATTGATGAAGAAATTGATGAAAACTATGAAGAACTTTAGCTTTCTATGTAAGCTAATGAAAATGGTCTAATGGAATTGGATGTGATAATGAATGTTAAGTGAATGTCAATGGATGATAATGTGCAACTAACTAGAGTATATATATATATATATATATATATATAGATAGAGAGAGAGAGAGAGAGAGAGAGAGAGAGAGAGAGAGAGAGGGGGGGGGGGGGGGGGGGGGGGGGGGGGCGGGGGGGGAAGGATCAAGTGAGTCCTTCTATATACATTGAGTCCATGAGTCCAATCTTGGACCATTGATCAAGTGAAAGATGGATGGTTGTGATTGCTTGAGGTGAAATAAGGAAATAACTAACAAATCTTGGTAAATATATCATTTCTCTCTCTTCCTTAATTATCTCAATGCAAATCTTCTCTCTCCTATCAATCTTTTAACTGCTTCTTTCTCTCACACAACAAGTTTCTTTAAAATTAAGTTTTTTTCATCTTCACCAAAAAATCATCATTTTTCTACTATCGTTGTACGTATGTTACTATGTTACTGTCATAACCCGTAAACTATGTTACTTTAACTCATACAATGTGTTACTTCAATTCATGAATTGTGTTACTTTAACTCATACAATGTGTTACGTTGTATAATAGTCTCTTGCAAAAACTGTTACTTTAACTCATACAATGTGTTACTTTAATTCATGAACTGTGTTACTTTAACTTATAAAACCTGTTACGTTGTATAGTCTCTTGCAAAAACTGTTACTTTAACTCATACAATGTGTTACTTTAATTCATGAACTGTTGTATAGTCTCTTGCAAAAACTGTTACGTTAACTCATACAATGTGTTACTTTAATTCATGAATTGTGTTACTTTACTCTAACGCAGTGTAGCTGTTACTTTAACGAACAAATCATGTTACTATAAGAAATGGTTATGGTTAATCTAAGAACGAATGATAAACAACGCTAATATCCTTAGTTACTTTTATGCATTATATTTGTTACTTTAAGGAACGAATGGTGTTACTACAATACATCTGAGATGTTACTCTAACCAAAAACGCATGTATTAAATAAATATAGAGTTAACTGCAACGTTGTACATCATTATGTGTAAAAAAATATGTAAAAAAATCAGTTATTTTTGTAAACCCACAAAAAAACAACTTCGAATCCGCAAGCTAGGTGTAGATTTTATAAAATTCCACCGCCTCATCGATTTCCCTGAATACTTGCCCCATGTACGGAGTGAACGCCTCACCCACATCTCTGCACCACTCTTGTGCATTTGCTTCTTTGTCAATGCTACCTGCAAAAAAACAACAACGTTACGCCCATGGGACGTATGTGTTACTTTAACTCATAAGTTGTGTTACTGTAATTGCAATTAAGTGTTACTTTAACGCAGAAGGCATGTTACTTCAACGACGTTTCTGCGTTAATAGAAATCAAAACAATAGTATCAGTGAACCATTGTTATTAATCCATGATTAATCAAATGAATAAAATTCCACCTTTTCCAGTGTTGTCCTGTGCGTTTGCATCTTTGCCAAAACCACCTACACAAAATCAAACAGCGTTACACCCATGCAAATAATGTGTTACTACAATTTCTAAGTGGTGTTACTCTAACGAGTACAATACGTTACTCTAACATCATCATCAAAACCCTTTTCTCGACGTTCATTTGTGTTACTGTAATTGCAATTAAGTGTTACTTTAACGCAGAAGGCATGTTACTTCAATGATGTTTCTGCGTTAATAGAAATCAAAACAATAGTATCAGTGGATATCATGGAAAATCTAAATAAAAAGCATAAAACCCTGGAATCTATAAAGATTGAGAGAGCAATTAACCATTGATACGAAACTGTGATGAATGAAATGACAATGAAAGCAATATAAACATGAAAATCGACGTAAAAAAACGCAAATTGACGTGATAAACCATTGATATCAAAACGCAAATTGAAAGCAATATAACCATTGATATCCATGAATAAAAATTGAATCAAAATGTGAAAGAAATATTGAAACTCACCATTGTTATACTCGATCAATTGCTTATCAACAGTTGAAGAAGATGACGCGGTCATTGAATCCATTGTAACAGGATTTCGAGAACAAAATTGATGAATGAACGTGAATGAAGAAATGTTTTTTTTAGGTTTGAATGAACGTGAATGATGAATGAATGTGAATGATTAATGAATGTGATCAAGGGAGTTATTGTTTCCTAAATTCATGGGAGTTATTTTAGGAACGTAAATCTTTTTTTTTAAATGCAATTGCTAGGATGCATCTTGTCCATCCATCCTCATCCCATCCAATGGATGAGATGAGGACTTAGGGACTCATCTAGAGTAAAGGACTCATAAGAACCTTACTATATATATATATATATGTATATATATATAGAAAAGGGATCAAGGGAGTTTGGTGAAAAGTGGGAAGTTGAGAAGTTTTGTTTTTGGCCCTTGATTTGGTTTGGATGGATGGCTAAGATTAATAAAAAAAAGGGAGAATATGTCCGTGAATGACAAGCAGCAGGCAGTAGCAGACAACAGCAGGGCAAAAGTACAGCATGCAATCACCATTCCTATCACCAAATCTATCACCTTTTCCATCAACAAATTTCACTCCCTCACCAAAATTTGAAAGTCATCCCAAATCTCTCACCAAGCTCTCACTAAAATTCGAAATTTATCCCAAAAAAAGCATCCCTCTATCTATACCATTATTTAGAATAACTAAACCCGAATTCGTAAATTGCTGTACGTCTTTATGCTCTAATGGTGTTGTTCCTCGAAGAAACACGCGATGATCATATGCTTGAAAATGTGCAGTTGAAAATTTTTGGGCAACATGTAGGAGGTAAGATGGATATATACATATATATTTGGTTTGTTAAATGAGAAGAGTCACAAAAATGTGCAGTCGAACATTGTTTTGTTTGGTTTGATATTTTTGCAGAGTCACACCGTTATAACGTGACAGTCATACTCAATATGATAGACAGTCACACGTTCACTGTTGTTGTAGTTGTTCTGCTGTATTACGTTGTATTACGTTGAAGGTTCTTTATTATTCCAAATATTTATGTTGGTTTCTTTATCATTGTTATATTTATCATTGTATTTTTTGTTGTTGTTGTTGTTGTTGAGTATTGCATATTGGTTTGTAGTTGTACTTGTAGTTCTTATGTGTTGTTGATATTAATCAAGGCAAATTATTATTTTGTTGGTTGCATGTAGTTGTAGTTTAGCTGTAGGCGTAGTTGTATTACATTGAAGTTGCTTTACTATTCAAAATATATATGTTTGTTTCCTTATCATTGTTATATTTATTATTGTTGGCATTTTTTTTGTTGTTGAGAAAATATATATATTTATTATTGTTGGTATTGCATCTTGGGTTGTAGTTGTACTTGCTTTTGTTATGCGGTGCGGGTGTTAAGCTCTAACAATCATTCTGTTATACGAGCAAAGTCACAGTCGTTGTTGAGAAAAGTCACACTTCAATAAGGTCAGAGATGAATGCGTGCGTTGCAAGATTGATAGTGTGTAATTTAGGGTCTCTTTTTTATTGTATAATATAGGAGTTTTTTGTTCCAACCTTTGATAATTTGTTTTTGTTCCAACCTATATGCCAGCTGAAGACACAGTGATTGTCTCTTACGTAGGGCAGAAGTTCGTGGACATCGATGGAGCATTCAAGTTTTATAAGGCTTACGCATTTTATTTTGGTTTCGAGGCGAAGAGGTACACAACAACTAGATCATTTGATGGTTCGATCAAGAAGAAATTGTTGGCTTGTAACATGGAGGGCAAAACAGCCAGCCAGAGCATGATGAAGCTGTCGAGCACGGGAGAGAAGAAGGGGCAAGAGTATGTGGGATCGTACAAACCCAAAAGGATTACGAAGGCGACGAGGACGCAATGTGGAGCAAGAATTAGGCTCTGTGCAATGATCGGGGGGTTTTATATTGAAGAGTTCATCGAGGAACACAACCACGATCTTGTGATGGTTAAGGACAGAGAGTTTCAAAAGTCATATCGAAATCTATCAAGATATCACAAGGAGATGATCGTCTGCAACTCGAGGGTGCGTAATGTCTGTAAACAATGTTGTTAGTGTATGGTTGACTGCTAACTGTGCGAGACCAATGCAGTTGCATTTTTGTGTGTGCAGCTAAAGATCGGGGCGACTCGGACATACATGATGTGCAAGGAGTTGTCGGGCGGATATCAGAACATTGGAGCATCGTTGGTTGATTTCAAGAACTGGGGGAGGGACGTCATGTGCTTCGTCCAGGAGCAGGATGGTCAGTTGTTCATAGACCGGTTCAAGAGTTTGAGGGACAGTCAAGAGGATTTCTACTTTGACTACGATGTGGATACAGACGGAAGCTTACGCAGGGTCATTTGGGCGGATGGTGCAGCTCGAAGGAATTACGCGGCATTCGGGGATGCAGTTTCGTTGGACCCAACGTACGGAACCAACGTGTATTCCATGGTGTTCACACCATTCACTGGCATGGACAACCACAAACGGTCTGTCACGTTCTGTGGGGCGTTGCTATTTGAGGAGGACTACGAGTCATTTATATGGGTCCTCTCCCAGTTTCTGGAAGCCATGGGCGGGAAGGAACCGTGTTATATCATTACAGATCAGGATCCCGGAATTTTAAAAGTCGTCCCCGAAATATTCAAAGCAGCGCACCAACGGTGCTGCACGTGGCACATCATGAACAAGGTTCCAACAAAGTACGGCAGATCAAGAGAGGAGGCCTCGGACTTTGTAAAAGCCCTCAATGCAATTATATGGGATGATGACATTGAGGCGTCGAAGTTCGACGACAGGTGGGGGCGGATTATGATCGACCATGATGCTGTTGGGATCGAATGGTTCGAAAATATGTTCGAAGACAGGAGCAAATGGGTCGCCGCACATTGCAGGGAGGTGAGGATGTCCGGAATTATGAGGACAACGCAGAGATCAGAGAGTGAGAACAGTTTCTTCAAAAAGTTTGAAGACAACAATGGTACGTTGGTCCAGTTCTGGATGCGTTTCGAAAGTGCGATGGACCAACAAAGGCACATGCAGAAGAGGCTAGACAACGATAACCGGCAGTCATTCCCCAAAATTGGATCGACGAATCCGATGGAGAGCCACGCGGCAAGGGTGTACACGCACGTGGCCTTTGCACACTTTCAGGAAGAGGTTAAGTTTTTGCTGTACACGTGCAGCGTTCGTGGGTATCAGGAGAAGGACGGGATCGAAGCGACAACAGTACTGGACTCCATCCGGGACCGCAACTACATTGTTGAATACAACCCAGGTACTGGCATAGAAAGTCACTGTCCATGTCGTGTAGCCATAGTCACATAGCCTGACTATATGATCTAAACGTTCTGATTCTAAACGTAACGAGTTTTTTTCCATAATTCATTGAATGTGACTGTACACAATAAAGGGTGCGTTTGATTCTACAATGCAATTCGTTTGATTCTGGAACGCGGTGCGTGTGATTGTACAACGCAATTCGTTTGATTCTGCGTCGTAAGGACTGTGACTATGCAGCATAATGGGTGTGACTGTATCCTGTCAAGGTTGTGATCATACCTTTAGGAAGTCTCATCCCGTACGTTGCGTAGCCACCGTCTGTACGGTCAACAGTTGTACTCTTTATGTGTTTTTTAATGCACTCGCAGGTACCTGTGAGGTCAGCTGTACTTGCAGGAAGTTCAGTCGGTATGGAATTCTTTGCAGGCACGCCATTTGAATATACTCTTCGAAAGGACGGGAGACGATCCCGGAACGGTACGTGGCATGTAGATGGACAAAGGATGCTCTACGTAATGTTAATGCGTGTCCCCTGTCAGAGATTCGCCTACGCGATGAGAAGGCTGTTACAGTCACGAGGCTATTTTCGGAGTTCTATGAGACCGTCAGTCATGTCAGCAAAATGGGTAAGGAAGACGTTAGTAATCTAGCTGACGTCATTCGCGACTTCAGGTCCGATATTGCCTCTGCTGGCCCTTGTAGCAAGACGCAAGAATTAGAGGAGATCCTCGGCAGTACGAGCACAATTGAAATAACCATATTGCCCCCGAAGAAAGCCAAGAACAAGGGCAGTGGGAAGTGGATGCTTTCTTCTAAGGCGAAGGCTGCTGCAATTGCCGCCAAGCCTAAACTGCTGTGTAAGAACTGCAAGATGATGGGGTACCATGACAAGAGGAACTACCCCAACCCATTTGATGAGTACCCACTTGTTGATGTTGAGGAGGAGGAGGAGGAGGACCCGACAGGGATTGCCGAGGAGGATTGTTCATGAATATCATCTGTTACTTAGGAACATTCTTTTTGGAAACACAAAGGTTGTCGACGTTTGAAATGGTCAAGGTCCGTGACATTGTTTTCGTATATTGCGGACCTCAATCATTTCTAATATGGTGTAAGTCGTAGATCATGGGGGCGATTTCCTTTTTTGTGAAACATAAAGACTTGTCGACGTTTGAAATGGTCAAGGTCTGTGATATTGTATATGCTATTGCGGACCTTAATTATTTCCAATATGGCGTAGTCGTAAAGCGTGGGGGTCCGTAAAATTGTTTTTGTTTTTTTGACTGTAAGAATACATTGAAATAGCAGTCGTTTTTATTCTGGAATGCAGCATCTTTGGCTACAAATACAGCTGTACAGGAACATTATGCCCTTAGTATTGGGGTGACAAGAAACAAGTGAGTATGATTGTGCAACACAATGAGTGCAACTTTACAGCAGGCAGTGTGTGATTGTAGAACAAGAGGTAGAGTGTGGTTACACTAATTGTGGGAGTGTGATTGTACAAGATAATGACTGTGATTCTTCAATACACTAACTGTGATTCTCCAAAATGAAGTGTAGAAACCTAAACTGGTTCTATGACATGATGACTGTGATTATACACCATGCTTAGTGTGACTATAAAACTTGTTGAGTGTGACTATACACCATGTGTCTGTACATTAGAAAAATAGCGATGGAAATATAGAAATAGCGCAATAGCGATGGAAATATTTGTACATTAGAAAAAGTCCATCTCTTACACAACATGTAATACTTGCATACCCTTAAACGCGGAAAATATTCTACGACATAATGCGGAAAACATCCATTGCATACCATTAAACGCTACACTTTAACATTCATTAAAACTTAAAACACATAAAAACGACCATTACTAAACGCTACATCTTAACCCATACATACTTAACCTCCGTACTTTTTAAGCATCTTATTCAAGTTGGCCAAGTCACGCTGGAACCTTTTCCTTGTGTGGAAACACTCCATAGACTTCTTCATCAAGAACTGGATGTAGTTGTCCAGTTCGGCCTCTTTATGTGTATTACTAGTGGACGCCACGAAGCTCCTCACGTCAATTGCAGTTGCGACTAGCTGCATGGCTCTTAATTCATTGGACACAGTGGAATCCAATAAACCATTGTACTCCTCGATCAAACTTCTGATCTCTTCTATTTTGCTGGCCATTTTTTTTATAAGGTTAAAGTGGTGGAGTTGTATGTAGAGGCTGGTAAAAGTGGTGAAGTTGAAGTGGTGAAGTTGAAGTGGTTAAGGTGATAAAAATGGCGTTGGTATTTAAAGAGGGGGAGGCAGTAAATAGGGGGTTGAAAATGAATGGGTTAGGCAGTAAAGGGGGGGTGAAAATTTAATGGGTTAGGTGGGGGGCTTATTCTTATATATTTATTAGGGTTAAGAGATTAAGGTGGGTGTTGTGTTTCCCAACGTTTCATTGGGACTCACAAACATTCCTTCACAGTCACATCGGTTTTTTTTAAACATAAAGATTGTTGACGTTTGAAATGGTCAAGGTGCGTGATATTCATTACGTCTTTTGTCGATCTGAATTATTTCTAATATGGCGTAGTCGTAAAACTTGGAGGTCCGTAAAAATGTTTTTGTTCTAGAATGCATTATCTTTAAACGCTACAAACATTATTAACTTAATATTTGGTTGACACAAAACAAGTGAGTGTGATTGTGCAATGCAATGAATGTGACTCTACAGTAGGCAGGGTGTGACTCTACAGCTAATTGTGGGAGTGTGATTCTACAAGATAATGTTTGTGTTTCTACAACACACTGACAGTGATTCTCCAAAATGAAGCGTAGAAACCTAAACTGATTTTATGATACGATGAATGTGATTATGCACCATGTGTCCATAAAAATAGAGAAATAGCGAAACAACGATAGAGAAATAGCGAAAAAATAGAAAAAGTCACATTCTGAAACATAAAAATATTCTTGAAACGTAAAAACATCCATTATTTATATATTTTATATCTCAAAACACATTAAAACATCCATTACTTGAAACATGATACATCCATTACACGCTTCATTTTCGCTACATGCATAATTAACCCCCGTTTTTTTGAAGCATCTTTCTCAAGTTGGCCAAATCATACTGCAACGCTTTCTTAGTGTGGAAACATCCAATACACTTTTTCATCAAGAATTCGATGTAGTCGTCCAGTTCGGTCTCCTTTTCTGTATTGCCAATGGATGTCATATAGGTCCTCGCGTCTATGGCAGGAGCGACTAGCTGCATGGCTCTTAATTCATTGGATCTAGTGGTATTCAACAAACCCTCGTACTCCTCGATCATTTTTCTGATTTCTTCTGTTTTGCTTGCCATTTTTTGTTAGGTTTAAAGAGGTGAAGTTGGAAGTAGTTGGTGTAAAAATGGCGTTGGTATTTAAAGGGGGAAGTAAATATTAATTGAGTTAGGTGGGGGTCCTATCCTTCTAAAGTAAATAGGGTTAGCAGAGTGAGGTGATGGTTTGTGTTCTCAATGTGCATTGAGACTCACAAACATCACTTCGCAGTCGCACTCACAAACATCACTCAATGTACAGTTTATATTTTGTCGACATCGTTTTCGAACCATCGTTTTCTTATTGGGGAAATAATCCGATTTTACGGTGCGTGTATTGTTTTTTTTGGTGTCTTCTGTAAATAAGGGAACCATCGGTTTTTTTTAAGGTGAAATAAACTGAAAGTAAATGGATGGACATATATGCAGGGGTAGTTAGTATAATTAATTAGTGATTTTGTGGTCGTCTGTCATGACTCTACAGGAGTTTGACTGTGACTGTGAGTCAAAAGTTGCGTGACTGTATCACGTCGCACATGCGACCCTGATACTGAGTTGTCATTCATCTGATACTCAGAAGATACTCGAACATGAGATTTTTTCTATATTCACAAAAAATGTTTTTACTTCACTACACATTCATGCCTTACGGTTCGCTGAGGTCTTTCGTTCCACGAGTCTCCCCAGCTTACGTTTGTCATCGAGTTTGCTCCATATGCTCGGCGCGTTTGCTATGAAAGCGCGAATTTTCGGCAACACGTCCTCGCGAGCTTCATTCATGTCATCAAGTACGAGACTTGCTGCCACCTCGAACGACAAGTAATGCCTCCCGACCTTTGACCCAATATCAGTGTGGGTGAACGGCGCACCGTCGTACAGGCACATGTGCATCAAGCAGAAAATGCCGGACTCCGGATCGTTATTCCGGGCGCTCTGCCATTCCAATTTTACCTGGCGATGCTCAAAATTCGCCAGGTGACTGCCCTTAATCAGCCCTTTCTCGTCCATGTACACCCTCAATGCTTGCATCTGTTGCAGTATTAGGTAATAGTAAACATCAGCACTCAAGCAGTAAAATATTTTTGACGTGGTGAAATAAAGCATATGCGTGCAACTTACTATCTCGCTGGACACCCGGAAAATATGTGACCCTGGGGCGTGTGTCTGGTGATCGAGGATATCAACTGTTCTTTCTCTAAAGTTGACGCACACGCACGCGTAGTGCCCCATAGTATGCACTGGGAAAAACAACAGTTCGGCGTTCAAGTCGAATGTCCCGGTGCAGTCTTGTATGAATCTGTCCCACGCTTCGTACAGACCGTCAGTGTCTTTGTCCGCAGGGGTACTTGAGTCGGGTCGTTCCAGTATACGGGTCAGTGAGTCCTAACGAATGGCGAATATTAGTTGTCATCACTGACAGGATGCGAGAATGGAATATATCATGTGCGTGGCTGCACATCACAAAGTGTGTGATTGTACAGACTAAAGTGTGTGATTGTACAGACTAAGCCGCGTGACTTTGCAGCGTGCAGAGTGTGACTATACATGACAGTGTGATTGCAAATTCTAGGATGTCTGACTATATCATGTGCGTGGCTGTACAACTTATATCACGTGATTGTGCACCTTAACAAGAGTGACTCTGCAAAGTGATGTCTGACTACTAATGTGAATGGGGGACATTTGTACTATTTAATGCCTGACTATGCAACTTATAGCACGTGATTGTACAGACTAAGCTGCGTGACTTTGCAGCGTGCAGAGTGTGACTATACATGACAGTGTGATTGTGCACCTCAACAAGAGTGATTGTACACATCAACATCTGTGACTGTGCAACGTATTTCACGTGATTGTACACCTCAATATGTGTGACTGTGCAACTCATAGCATATGACTGTACATGTCAACATGTGTGACTGTGCTAAGTGAACTTTGTGATTATTTCTAACTATTTAATGTGAATGGGGATCATTTGTACTATTTAATGTGATAGGTAGGAGGTTCTGGGGGCATACCATGTGTTGAATTCCGAACCACGCCATCGTTGGGTCCGTGGGGAGGATAACCCACGCCGGTTGTCGTCTGATTCGCACCAGTTCATTAGGTGCGACCAACACTCCAGCACAGCGGCGCTCATGCCATTGACGGAGAAGAGCGATTGAATGTCACGCCTCTCTAGCTACGCACGAGGGCCGTAGGACCCAAAGCGTTTACTGCGAATTTGTTGACACCGGTTAGTAGGTGTAATATGAAACACGCATCAGGAACAAAAGACGGTCACTTACTTTTCATCGTACCCATTATCGTCGAGGAAGCAGTAGTCGGCGGTGTGTTTTCGCAGGCTGAGCATCCCACTCGTCAGCCCCACTCGCAGGCGAAATACTACTGACATGACAATGGCGTCCGGGGCAGGTTCACCATGGTTCAAGGAGCAACCCAACCCATCTCCACAGCCCCGTATCCGAGACTTAATCGCCGACTGTCTTTATTCTGGGACTGATCTGGGGGTGGGTCCAGGTGTTTTCGGTGATTTGCTCTGACGCTTCTTGATGGTTGCCTTCACAGGAGTGGTTTCAAACGTACGGGCAGATTCCAAAGATTCCTTGTATTTTCTGAATTCAATCACTTTCTGCAAAACAGCGTTCCTCATCTTGTTCGCGTCGCTCAGTATAAGGGTCGCCGTGATCTCCGCCCTGCAATTATTCATGGCCGCCATTGTCCCCAAGGAGCATTTGAACGGGGACCCGGTGTACAACATCATGTGCATCATCAGGTACACTCCACAGTCATTGGCGGAGTACCCCACTCCCTGCCATGATAAGGGAACGTTTACCAATTTAAACGCACGGACCTTCTCACCTTTCTCCATCCCTCGTTGTACCATGAACTCCCCCATCTTATCAACCTGCAAAACAAGTTCAAATAGGATCAGTTTTTGGACACATTCGCGGTCACATAATTGATTCAATATTAAATTAAAAGAGCCTAACCGCTGTCCGAGTAATGCCATAGTAAGACAACTTTGTAAAATCTTTATCGTACAACTGGTTGTCGAGGTACTCTATTTGCTTAGAATTGAAGTTGATGCAGGCGCAACTGTAGTGACCCTCGTCGCCCGTCAAGATCGGGACGAACACTTGCAAACAATGCGTCAGGATTATGGGTTGATAACAACTACGAATAGACAGTATGTCCAGGATAATACCATGTCTGAGTCCAAAGCAAAGTCGGAGAAACTATTTTGTATCCACTCGCCCCACACGTAAAATATTTCTTTGTCATAATTATTGCCCTTGCCTCCTTCCTTCCACAATGACAACACTGGGGCCTGCTCACACGCATTGATGGTAATACATGTAGTCAGTGTGTGTTTGACATGAGTGCGACTGTACAGCGTAATGTGTGACTATACAGCTTGTAGCGTGTGACTGTGCAGTTTATAGCGGTGGCTGGACAACACAATGTGTGTGACTATACAGGTAACAGTGTGTGACTATACAGCCAACTGTCTGCAATTATACACCTAATTTGGGGGTTGAACGTACCGTATGTCCAAGAGAGAAGTAACATCTACTGGTTACTCTTGATGCTTTTTTGTCGTGCACCAGGTGGTTCAGCAGCCTACACCAGCAGTCAATGACGTTATTCATCACCTCCAGGCCAGGCTCGAGCGTCTGCATGTCGCCCCTCGCGATACAGTCGTAAGTTGTGAACTCGACCAGCATTTTGCTGCAGAACAAACGAAGTCCCGATTAGCACATGCATTTTTAAAAACAACATGAGCAGGACAATAAGTACGTACCCTGACGGACGTGACGTTGCCCGGTCGAAGACGTAGTCGATTACGTCTTTCCGTACGCTGAGGATATCCCAGAAGATGACGATGTTGGAGCACATGAATCCAGAGATTACAAGCTGCCCCCTCATTACTTTTGCACAGTCCAACGTGCAGCCCAAATTGTCCGGAATCGTGTCCATGCACTCAAATGCCACGTCGGAGTGGAAGATGTACCGATGATGTTTAGCCTCCGGGTGCGTCCTGGTCACTGAACCATCGTCTGTCTGCTGAGTATCGGTCGTGACGATTTCTTCCGTCGCGGACGTGGTGGCAACAGCGTCCGCTACAGCCCAGCCTGCTTTGTGCAGTTCCCTCTCAAGGCTATAACTGACTGTCGCATCGGGCGAAGCCGGTGCTACATCTAAAGCCGACCGTGCGTCCGCTGTCCCCCACCCTGCTTGCCGTAGAGCCACCACTACGTTCGGACTCATGTCCATCGAACCCTCCACAGCGGAGGCATCATTCTCTTCAACTTCCCCCTCACAGAAACCTGGTGTCACGATGCCACCATCAAAAGTGCCCACATCATCGCAACCCTCTGTTCCATCACCATCTCCCGCGTAGAAACCTGATTTCTCAATATCTTCATCCGCGTATCCAGAATCACGCAAGTCTTGCATAATTTGGCGTACCAGACCGCAGGCTTCTGCATCGCGCTGCTGCTCGCCCTCAACGACGGGGGCGTTCTGGGTAGTCTGCTTCAACTGGCCGGCCAACGAAACGACTTCATCGATATACCGGAGGACAGATGGATCTTCCCAGAATTGTTGGGAGGACGGGTCCTGACTTGAAACTGCATTGTTCCTCGTCGATATTTCTTTTACTTTGGAGGCAGCCTGCTCACAGAAACCGCAAAAGGCTAGCGCACACCTTCGGAATTCCATGAAAAAACGCCGGTCGTCCTATAATTCAGTTGAAGTCAAATCATTAGTGCGAAGCTCAGTGGTGTTGAGGCTGGCAGTGTGACTATGACTAAGCATCTAAGTGTGTGACTGTAAGGAATAAAGTGTGTGACTATACAGTTTATAGCGTGTGACTGTGCAGGTTATAGTACTGACTGGACAACATAATGCGTGTGTCTATACAAGTAATAGTGTGTGACTATACAGCTAATAGTATGTGACTATACATCAGGATGAGTGTGATCATAACGACCGTGACTACTGAATCTCAACTGTATTATAAACACAGTTTTATGAATCGCGTATGCTTTTAAAACATAGGTAAGGCTTTCAGATTAAATCGTTTCACGAACAATTAATTGATGATCTATAGAGTGGCTGGGAGATCACTTACGTCAACCGCGTTGTCTTCCGATTGATCGCCTCTCTCCACCCCTGCTGTTATTATTTTGGGACTAGAGTGCTGGTTGTCAGAGGGCATCGTTATAGCGGGAGTGCACTCGCTGCCTGTTTTCCCACATGTACGTGGGTACGACACCTTCGAACGCAGCTGATTTCCCAGGGATCCTGTCTCCAGTTCCCCAGCAAGACGATCGCTTATTCTCCGTGCATCCCAATGTGCGATAAATGGTATGTCGCATCTGCAAGTCTCGCTACGGAAATCGTAGTGCTGGAAGTACGCAATCATCAGAATGGGGATGCACCCCCGGAGGTAGTTGACGACTTTGTTGGGGTCACGCGTCCCCTTCCCCGCCCGCACCAGATTCTGCAGGACAAAGCTACACCAGTCCTGTTCCCGAATCAAGTCCACGTCCTCCACTGCGGTCACCAGACTCAGGTCCAGTGAGTTGTTCGTAGTAGGCGCGAGGAATGATGACAACGCGAACAACACGAACCTGCGGACAAAGTCGTCGTCAGTGGCTTTGGTTGCCATTAACTTTTCTTGCACCCTCCCTAATGTTATTGGCCCGCTGCTGTCAACCACATCGAACCCCTTCCTCCATGTACTCTTTAACCTGATCACGTCAGGTGAGTCTGCCCCTTTCTTATTTTGTGTTGGGATTAATTTCACCGGATGAGGGCCTAAAGGTAGCTGGAGGCAATCGTGGACGTCGTACTTTGAGATCATGAAGGCCTCCCGATGTGAGGCGCGGAAAATATGGGACCCGTCAGAAAATGCACGTAGGAACATAAGCGCTTGGTCAGTGGGGACCGATTCGATCCTCAGCTACAAGAGCCCGCCGAAGCCAACAACACGCACCCTCTCTTTCTGATCATTCGATAATTGCGCAATTAGTTGGTGCAACCGCTTGGGCCTACAGTGAATATCTGGCTGACCCTCTCGGCGGTCCCCCCCTCTTCCTCCGAGACACACACACGTATGTGGGGTCGGCCGGTGTATCAGATTTGACCCTCCTCTTTTTTTTTGGCCTGCTTTCCTCAACACTTTCTGTCTCACCCACATCCAGATCGGCGAACGGTGAATCAAAAGTCACCCTCTTTTTTTTCTTGTGCCTGCCTTCGTCAACGATTTCTGTCCCCACCATATTCGTCTCGGCAACGATGTGGTCCCCTGATGTATCTTCAACAGACTTTACAACAGTCTTCTTCTTCTTCTTTTTCTTCTTACCCAAATTTTGGTCCACAACCAATCTATCATCAATTACATTTTCGCGGACCGATGTCTCTGCCATGGCCTTCTTCTTATTGGTCTTCGTTCAAACTTTCTTCTTCGCACCCGACATTCTGCTACAATAACAACATGCGTAAAGAGTGTGATTTTACAACTGAGTATACGGCTTCAACGTTGTGATTCTACAGTAAAAAGAGAGCGACTATGCAACATAAGGAATGTGACTATACAGCCTCAAACGGGTGACTATACAACCAACACTGCATGACTATACAATATAAAGCGTGTGAATTTGCATCATAACAAGTGCGACTGTGTAGATCCAAAGGTGTGATTGTACATCATTCTGTACAACCAACTCTGTATGACTGTACAACCAACTCTGTGACATTACAACTCTGTGACTATACAATATAAAGCGTGTGACTTTGCATCATAAGACTGCGACTGTGTGGTTTCAAACGTGTGATTGTACATCATTCTGTGACTTCACAACAAACTCTGTATGACTGTACAAGCAACTCTGTATGACTGTACAACCAACTCTGTATGACTCTTCAAATGTTAATTTTATTTCTTCCCAAACACCAAGTCTGTGACTATAAGACTGCTTTAACGTAAGCTTCAACAAGGAAGCATGCAAAACTTCAACAAAGAACTGTCTAATCGATGGCACATGCATACTTACAATGACGACTATGGGAACTTCAACATGAACTTCAACAAAGAAATAAAGACTTCATCTTTAGCTCTATAACTACAACTAGTGTACAAATACGACCCCTTCAACTCAAAATTGGGGTTATAACTAGAGGAATAACGATTAATCAAGAATAAAAACTGTGTGAATATTAGTTGTCAAAGAAAAAAAACTTCATCTTCGACTCTATAACTACAACCACTGTACAACTACAACAACTTTAACTCAAAATCAGGGTTATCGGGTTGGAAAAATGCTCTTTTATCATTTTTTATGGTTCATGCATGCGGGAGTTGGTTTTTTTAGGGTTCATGAAATTGCTCTTTAACTCAAAAATGCTCTTTTTAGGGTTCATGAAAATGGAATAAAAAAGGGTTGAACAAAAGGAAAATCGGAGTTCGAAAATCGAACATTCAACATACCTTATTGAAGATGGAGAAGCTGCGGAAATGGAGATGGAGATGGAGATGGAGATTGGTTTTCTTTTGAGAGAGGAAGAGAGCGGTGAGTGATTAGGTAGGAAATGAATTGAAAATAGGTGAATGGGGAAGGTGAAAGGCATTGGGCGGGAGTATAGAGAGGAGAGAAATTAATTGGGGGGTAGGGTGAGGGGGCTATTGACTAGTGATGGGGTTGATGGCTGATGGGTGATGGCTGTCCGCAGCATGTCAGTCTCGCAGCCCTTTTTATATATATATATATATATATATATATATATAATCTAAACCCATCCATCCACCGTCCATATTAAGCTAAATGAATGAGGGAGATCAACACTAAGAGACTCTTGGAGAGTTAGTAACTCCCTTGATCCCCCCCTCTCTCTCTCTATATATATATATATATATAGAGAGAGAGAGAGAGAGGATCAAGAGAGTTAGTATCTCTCTAAGAGTTGCTTAGTGTTAATCTCCTCTATCCATTCATCTTAAGATAGATGGTGGATGGATGGGGTTCAATTAAAAAAAAAGGACTGACATGCTGCGGCCCATCAACCATCACTAATCACTCCTATCCCTAATCAATACCTTCCCTCCTCATCCTCCTCTCATTAATTCTTGTTTCTCTTTATACTCTCAATTCATTTCCCAACCCAATTCAACTCTCTCTAACAAAACCCCAACAAATAATCTCCATTAATACTCCGACCATACTCCATCAACTACTCCCTTGTTTCTCTTTATACTCTCAATTCATTTCCCAACCCAATTCAACTCTCTCTAACAAAACCCCAACAAATAATCTCCATTAATACTCCGACCATACTCCGTTAACTACTCCGACCATACTGCGTTTTTAACACAACATACTCCGATCCGTCAGTAACTTCGATCATCATACGAAGGTATGTTCATGCTTCATCTTCATCATCTTCATCTTCATCTTCATCTTCATGCTTCTTTTTCTTCTTCATCATCATCTTCATCTTCATGCTTCTTTTTATTTTTTATACCCTTTTTTTTGTATTTATAAAATTATTCATCTTTATTATCCACAAAAAAAGAACAACTTCATCTTTAAGATGAAGTTGTTCTTTTTTTGTGGGATGAATGGAGGTTGAAGATGAAGATGAAGATGAACAAGTCATTTAGTGCGTAATGTTCTTACAGAATTGCAAGACTACACACTTTCAGTTGTATAGTCACACTCATTATGTTGTAGAATCACGCAACTGTACACTCATTGTAGTCACATATTCAGTTGTATAGTCGCACTCATTATGCTATATAATCACACTCGTTATGTTGTAGAATCACTTAGCTGTAGAATACCTTGGGATTAAGGTATCATGCGTTTAATCATCTTCATCTTCATCTTCATGCTTGTTTTATTTTTCATACCTTTTTTTTGGTATTTATAAAATTATTCATCTTCATTATCCAAAAAAAATGAAGATTGAATATGGATGAATAAAGGTTGAATATTTAATGAAGGTTGAATATGGATGAATAGATGTTGAATATTTAATGAATGTTTATATATTTTCGTTTTTTTAAAGTCATAGTCGTCCATTCATCCATATTCAACTTTCATTTTTTTTGTGGATAGTGAAGATGAATAATTTTATAAATACAAAAAAAAAGGTATGAAAAATAAAAAAAGCATGAAGATGAAGATGATTAAACGCATGATACCCTAATCCCAAGGTATTCTACAGTTGCGTGATTCTACAACATAATGAGTGTGACTATGCAATATAATGAGTGCGACTATACAACTGAAAGTGCGTAACTATACAACTTAAAGTGTGTGACTTTTTTCAGGTATTTTTTTATCTACGTTCAAGATTCCACGTTCGTCAGATCCCTACTTCCGAACCTCAACGAATTTCAGGTATTTGTTTTTATCTTTTTAGAGCATCTTTAAAATAATTAATCATCTTCATCCTCATGCTTGTTTTATTTTTCATTCCTTCTTTTTTTTGGTATTTATAATATTATTTATTTTCATTATTCACAAAAAAATGAAGGTTGAATATGGATGAATGAAGATTGAATATTTAATGAATGTTTAAATAATTTGCTCTGATTGTATGTATAATCATCTTTCTAATTATAAATGTGACTTTGCTAATGATGATTGAAGAATAATTGACTGTATGGCTTTTATTTTCCATTTTATGGTTTCAGTTTTGTAGTCACACACTTTAGGTTGTACAGTCAAACAGTTGATGTTGTATAGTCACACTCATTATATTGTAGAATCACACAAATTCTTGCAGTGATTAGTGTATGTAATAATCTTTGCTAATGATGATTGAGGTATAAATAAGTACGAGTATAATTTAGTTGTATAGTCACAGAGATTATGTTGTATAGTCACACAGTTGAAGTTGTATAGTCATACTCGTTATGTTGTAGGATCACAGTCATTATGTTGTAGGATCACACTGTTTATGTTGTATAGTCACACAGTTAAAGTTGTATAGTCACACTCATTATGCTTTACAATCATACAATTGTACAGTCATTGTAGTCACATACTCAGTTGTGTTGTGTGATTTAGATTGATTGTGTGTTTTGTTGCAGCGAAATGGTTGGTGGAAAGAGGAATGTTGGTAAAAGGGGCGGTGGGAAGAAGAAGGTCGTGGAAGATATAGAGACCGACCACGTAATTGAACAATGTATTGTTGCGCACGTACCGGAGACCATCGTAAACTCTTGAGTATTTATATGGGATAAAATGTTTGCTTTAGGATGAACGTACTATATGTAAAGGATGTTTGGTGGGTTAGAATGTTTTTATGTTTAAAGTACTATAGGTAAAGGATGAACTTTTTCTAATGTAAATATATTTTCATCGCTATTTTCTGGTTTCATAATTAATCACACGAGGTCTATAGCAAAATCACTTATCCTTTCACCTTTAAAACCACGCAGCTGTGCACCAGTTGGTTTGTAGCCAAAAGTGATTGTATTTGTATAGTCACATTCGCCTTGTTGTATAGTCACACTCGTTATGTTGTATAGTCACACTACTAATATTGTATAATCGGGACAAATTTTTCATTTTGTATAGTCACACTCGTCATGCAGTAGAATCACACTCATTATGTTGTAGAATCACACTCATTTTGTGCGTAATGTTAAACGTCAACATAATGAGTGTGACTATACATCATAATGAGTGTGACTATACAATTAAAAGTGTGTGACCTTGCAATTCTGTAAGAACATTACGCACAAATGAGTTGTTCTTTTTTTAATTAAAATGTTTTTACAGTCAATCAAAATAATATTTCTAACTAGAACATATATTAATTAGAATGCTTTTTTGTTGAAAGATGAAGTTGTTCTTTTTTATGGATGAACGAATCTTAAAGATGAAGAAATTCTTCTTTTTTTGTTGGATGAATCGAAGTCGCTCATTTTACGTCTAACAATCACCTGTTGTAATATTTGTGATTAAACGAATGATACCTTAATCCAAGGTATTCTACAGCTGTGTGATTCTACCATACAACGAGTGTGACTATACAGCATGATGAGTGTGACTATACAGCTGAATATGTGACTACAATGAGTGTACAACTACGTGATTCTACAACATAATAATGAGTGTGACTATGCAACCTAATGAGTGTGACTATACAACTGAAAGTGTGTGACCTTGCAATTCTGTAAGAACATTACGCATGATGAAGATGATGATAGGATGAAGATGAAGATGTTCTACAAACTTCCGTCATTCATCATGCTTGTGGATGAAGATGTTCTTATTTTTTGTTGGATAAATGAAGCTTGAAGATGAAGAAACTTTTTTTGTAGAATGAATGAATTTTGAAGATGAGGATGTTTTCTTTTTGTTGAATGAATGAATGGATCTTGAAGATGATGGATGATGCTTTTTTTTGTTCGATTTATGAAGATGAAGATTAAGATGAGAGAGCATCAAGTTAAAGATGATGATGCTTTTTTTTTGTTCGATTAAATGAAGATGAAGATGAGAGAGCTTTTTTGTTCGATTAAATGAAGATGAAGATGAGAGAGCATCAAATTGTAAGGAGTGCGAGTAATTGTAAGAAGTGAGAGTTTGATTGAGGGGAGGTTTGCTTTTCTCTCTCCACTGCTGTGTCAGTTTACTGACACTCCTTTTCTTTTTCTTTTTTTACATCATCTATCTAAGCCATCCATCAAACCCAAGATCAAGGGCCAACAACACAACTTCTCAACTTCCCAATCCACCACCAACTCCCTTGATCCCATTTCTACACACATATATATGAAGAGGTAGGATCATATAAGTCCAACTTCTATATATAAGTCCATAAGTTCCATTTTCATCTTTTGGATCAAAATGGAATGGATGACTTAGATTTGATTATGTTTATTTATTTTTCAATTAGAAATTAATGAGGTTCACGTATTCCCACCCTCAATATTCCCACCATATTCAATTCAGTATACTTCCCACTCTCACTCTTCATTATTCTCACATTTCCTATCACCATTCACACTCTTCATTCTTGATTAGTGTAGTTTGTAGTGCCTATTTCGTAGTATTTTGGTCCCATTTTCCTTGTGGAATCGCTCCTTGGGAGCGGTTTAGGGGCTTCTTATGCTTCCTTTAGTTCGTTTCAGGTTCCCGAGACCGATTTGGAAGAGTTGGAGCGATTCCGACTCTATACATACACATTTTGGAGCCCACGGAGTGCAGGAACGACGACTTGATGCTTCGGAATCGACCCCGAGACCTTGGGACCCAATCCCGAGCCTCCGAGACCCGATCCCGAGTCCCGAGAATCGATGAGAAGCTCATATGAAGCAAGGAGGAACCAAAAGGGTCATATTGGAGGCCTACAAGACTCATCCCCGATGGGTATGCACCTCATCCCGTCGGGGATGAAGTGCACTTTGGAGGGTGCCACTGCAAGGCCGTCCCGGTCGGTACCAACCCGTCCCGGTCGGGATGGTGGGTCCGTCCCGGTCGGGATGACCCGTCCCGGTCGGGACCAAATCGCTGTAGCCCGCATTTCTTTCTTTCTTCTCCCTTCCATTTGTAACCCTATAAATACTTCCCTCTTGTATTGTTTATGGATTTTACCTTAGTTTAGACTACCTTAAGCCTCTCTACATCACATAAACCCTAGATTAAATTCTCCTCTCATTAGTTTAATCTTCCTTTAATTCTTAGTTAATCTTAGTTAATTAGTTCTTGTATTAAGAAGTTACTTGAAGACTCATCCAAGATTGACAACCTTGGAGATTATTTGGGTTTCTTATTTATACAAGATTGCATCTTTTTCTTCCTCTTGTGTTGGTATAACTTTCTTTACTCTTATTCTTTGTTATAAATTCAAGTTTGAATCTTTGATTAGTGTTGATTGTTATTGTTTATATTGTTCTTGGTGATGAATGTTTGGATTGTGAAGTTGTTTTATCCTTTCATTATTGTAGTTAGTTTGACTATGAGTGAGTAGTTTATTTGTGGGTTAGTAGGGGGATTAAGGGTAGATTATGGGTGATTAGGGTTTGATTGGGGGTAAAGGGTGAATCTTTGTTGTTAGTCACACATTTGGCACACCATGTGTTTGTTGATATGCTTGTATGGGTTGTAGTGGCCATGCTTCTCATGCTAGTCTTCTTCTACTCATTGTTTGCTTTGTGTGTGGATATGTTGAGCATAGTCATCGACATCGGTTTAAGTTGCGATTGCCCGGACCGAACCTAGCAATTAGGAGGCACCTACACCCTTAGCTACCCAAGTCACCCTACTACACTTATGAACCCGACCTAACCCACTCCTTCCTTTCCATATTTGATTCATCTTGTTAGTTAGTCATCATTTCCTTTAGTGTGTTAGTTAGTTAGATTATTAGCATTGTTTAGTTAGTATTTGATAGTCTAGTTCATCATAGCTCATCATTAGTCTACTTTCTTCTCCTCTCATCTTAATTCATCAATTAGTATCTCTTTGTGTTTGTTTGGTAGCATAGTCTTGTTTTGGGCCGATTTAGTCTAAACCTTGCAATACCGTCTCCGTGGACACGACCCGACTTACCCTAACTACCGTTAGGTGTTAGTTGGTTATTTAATTGGTGGCGGGATCCACGACAAATATTACCATCAATTTGGCGCCGTTGCCGGGGACGGTGCATTGTTTAGACTTTGTTTGCTCATTTCTAGACTTAGTTACTCTTCTTTGTGCCCTTCTATCATCTCTTCTGAATATTCTCTAGTTTTCTTGCTTCCTTAGCTTTCTTTTCTCTTTGTCTCTAGTTGTGCTTGCTTATTGTCGTTACCTAGTGCCCATAAAGCACTAGGTATTCTCACGTTTGTTCTAGTGTGTAGTGTATGCCTAGGCGGGGAGGCGAATCCTTTCTCTTTAATCCAGAGCCGGAGAGGCTTTTTCGAGCTTTTCGCCAACGGACGATTAACCGGGTTAGGATCTCTCAACCAAGCGCAAGCAATACCCATCAAGAACAAGCTCAAGGAAGCGATAGTGAGGAAGCATATCGAGAGACGGCCGAAGGGAATTTCACCAATCCCTTTGGAGATTCTAGTCCTAGCTCCCCTTCTACATCTACATCAACTCCGTCTACACCATCTTCTCCCTTATATCCAATAATGCCGAAATTTTCCTCCCACTCTACATTTACGGAAGATGTCTTGCCGGGACCCAATGCTCTACCGGCCGCTTATGCCGGAAATTTTACGGCCAAGACCCACTTCATTCAACTTGTGGAAAGGAATCAATTTAGTGGTTTGCCCACCGAAGACCCGCACCAACATATGGAGACCTTCTCCGATTATTGTGACGCTATATCTCAACCCGGGGTTACACAAGATCAAATCCGATGGGTTTTATTTCCATTTTCATTGATTGGAAAAGCGAAGCAATGGATTAAAGGTCTCGATAGGGCAACCATGGGCATCGACACTTGGAAGAAACTTGCATTGGCATTCTACCAAACTTTCTACCCTCCGGAGAAGACTAATTTGCTTAGGGCCTCCATCACCGGTTTCCAACAACGGGATGAAGAGAGCTTATATGAAGCTTGGGAGCGGTTCAAGTCTTTGGTTAGATCGTGCCCCCATCATGGACTTTCACAATGGTTCTTGGTCCAACAATTTTGGAACGGTCTTTATGAGGACTCAAGAACTATACTTAACATGGGCTCAAATGGTAGGTTCACCGAGGTCGATGATGACCAAACATGGGCGAGAATCGAAGAGATGGCGGTGCATAATTCGCAATATTCAAGGCTTAGGAAGGCAAATCGAGGAGGTAGGCACGAGGTTGATGCTATAACCCAATTAAGCATTGACCTTGGGGCTCAATTGAAGACACACATGGAATCCATTGACAAGAAGCTTCAAGGTCACCTCACTCAAGTCCAAAGCATCGGTTCCTCCAACCAAGCCTCAATTCATGAAGTGAATGCTTTGGGATTTGCACCTCCTTTGCCTTATTATGGCATGTGTGACACTTGTGGAATCGTTGGTCATGACCCTATGAATTGTAGAGGGAGTATTGAGCAAGTGAATGCCTTTCAAGCATTCAAGCAAGGTACTTCCTATGCTAATCAATACCAAGCTTCCAATCAAGTCCCTCAACAACAAGCCTTTCAACACCATCAACAACATCGTCCTTATGTTCCACCTCCCTTAAGGGACAACAACCAAGGTTACCAAGGCAACTCAAGGCCTTTCAACAACTTCAAACAAAGTAACCAAGGTTCATTCAACAACAATCAAGGGTTCCAACAAGGGAACTTCAACCAAGGCTATCAAAACCACAACCATGGCAACAATCAAGGCCTTAATCAAGGAAATTCTCATGGGTTCCAAGGGAACCGTCAACATCAACAACAAAGCAAGCCTAGGAGCCGGTCTCCTATTCATGACTATGGTACTCCATTAGCCCTCACCGATACTCCGCATAATCCATCATCTCCACCTCGGGGATTCGATATTCAAAAATCTATGATGGATATGCAAAAGAGTCAAATGGACATAACAAGAAACCATCAAGAGCTCTTTGCTTATATTCAAGGGGAAAACGCGACAAGAGATGCCCGTATGAAGATGCTTGAAACTCAAGTATCTCAACTTGCTTCGGGGAGCTCCTCAAGACAAAAAGGACAACTACCTTCTCAAGGCGAAACACCGAAATTTGAGCATGTCAATGCCATCACCACAAGGAGAGGCACATCTTATGAATCCCCTCAATTTCCTAGTGAGCAAGAGCCAATCCAAGAACCGACAAGGAAAACGACACCTCCAACTCAAGAGAGCTCAAGCTTTGATAATCCAACGGAGGAGCAAGTCTTATGGGAGGTTGAGAAACCTCAACAAGACAAGCTTCCCCCACTTCAAGCTAAAGATAAGGGTAAAAAGAAAGTGTCACTTGAAGAGTCCACCCCGATTGAGCAAAATAAATACCAAGTCAAGTTGCCTTACCCAACAAGGCAAATGAAGACCAAGGTAGACTCTCAATATGACAAGTTCCTTAGTATCGTGAAGAAGTTGGATGTGAGCGTTCCCTTTACTGACTTACTTACCCAAATCCCGGCATATGGAAAATTTATGAAAGAAATATTGGCTAGGAAGAGATCCATCGACAAAGAAGAGACCATCGCGTTCACAAGGGTGGTGAGCGAGCTCATTCAAGGTTCTACACTTCCAAAGTTGAAGGATCCGGGTAGGTTCTCGATCCCTTGCACCATAGGGCACTACAAGATCGAAAGAGCTTTATGTGATTTGGGTGCGAGTGTAAGCATCATTCCCTACTCCATTTGTTGCCGACTTGGGATGAAGGAGCTTAAAAGTACCTCTATCACACTCCAAATGGCCGATAGTTCGTTCAACCGACCATTGGGGATGCTAGAGGATGTGCCGGTGAGAATCGGTAAGTTCTTCATTCCGGTTGACTTCATCGTGCTCGATATGCGGGAAGATGAAATCACTCCCATTATTCTTGGGCGCCCATTTTTGCATACCGCCGTTGCTATGATCGATGTGAAGAACGGTAAGATCACGTTCGAGTTAGGCGAGGAGAAGCTAGTGTTTGACCTTCAAGGTAACACTTCGCCTACTAATGATGAGTCGTGCAATATGATCCAAGCCAAGGAAAACATCGATCTAGGGGGAGAACCGGGACAAAGCTTGAATAAGTACTCGTATGTACTTGAGGATGATGACTCCGATTTGGAGGAGGATGAGAGCCCATGTCATGGGTTTAATGACAAGTTGCAGAGCAAAAAGGATGAAGATGAGCCTCCCTTGGGGCCAAATGAGGATAGATGGACGTTTGGGCATATACCGAAGGATCGAAAGTACAAGTTCAAACCATTGAACTTAGTAGATCGGGATGCCCCGGGAACGTCAAGACAAAGTTATGAAGGGCCTTGGTTTGTGGATGCTTATGTTACTAGCTTGATTGAAGGTTTTGATAGGGCCTTCGACTTGTTTCTTCGTGCCCTTGATGGAGATGGAACTAGTTTTGGTTGTTGAAAAAGATTGAAGAAAGTATCACCTTGGTTTGACGGAGTTCCACAAGAACCGTCTCTTTGTATATATCTCTTTCCCTTTTAGTTTGTTTGCTTTTGTGAAATTCTTGATTGTTTGGATGATTGATGAGTGTTGTGAGGGAGGGAATTTGATGTGTTGTTTGAGTTATTGTGATAGGTGTGAAGTGGAAGTGATTCCTAGGGAAGAGAGGTCATTGTTGGAGCTTGGATTGTGTGAAGGGAAGTCGGTTTTTGAAGCTCGGTACGAGCTTTTGGGAGCAATAGAGGGTTTGGAGACTCTTCCCGGCCTAGAAGAGGTCATCCCGTCCGGGATGGAAGGCCCATCCCGGTCGGGAAGGATGCCATCCCGTCCGGGATGAGGTGCACAAAAGTTGGGTTCACTGGCAGCTCATCCCGACCGGGACGAGGTCTTCCCGACCGGGACGAGATGGTCATCCCGACCGGGACCACCCATCCCGACCGGGATGGACCCCCTATCCTCCGTTGGCTCTTTTCTTCGTTGTATGAGACCACCCAACCACTTTATACCCCCTCCCAACCTCCCTACATGTCCTTACTCTCATTGTATGACCCTTACACCTCACATACACGTCTTCACCTCACTTTCTATTCACTTCAAACCGACTTTCGCATCAAAAAACCCGCCTCACTTTGCATTTGTGCCCCAACCATGGAACCGGAGTGCAATTGGAGAGGAATAACGACGACATGGACAAGCTAAGTGCCTATATTGACTTATGAGACGATGGAGCGAGTGAGTTGGTAACCGTATGGTACGGTAACTATCCTCTCTTTTCCGTTTTTATAGCTTGTCTTCTTTGTTTATTCCCTTTCCCTCTTATCCTTTGTGTCATGGTGGCCTTCGAGGCCTTGGTGTGCTTGCTCCCGACTCTCGATGATGTGACTACATCGAGAGTCATTTTCAAAATCCAAATTTTACAAGTTTTTCACTCTTTCTTTTTGAGGATTTAGTCGGATTTAGGCGGAATCCGGGCTAGGTGACGTGATTACACCTAGTCCTCCCCTCCCATTTCCTTTTATTTCCTTCTTTTTATTTTTCTTCCCCCATCCATATCTTTTCTCGTCTCGGCCCATGGTGACTTGACTACACCCCGGCCGGACACCTTCTACCATTTTCTTCACCCTTATTTTTGATTTTTAGCTTTATTTTCGTAGTTTATTTTCTTTTTCTTTTGTGCTCCATGCACTACGGTCGAGCATGAGGACATGGCTCGACTTAAGTGTGGGGGAGCGATATTCTAGCGTAGTTAGCTTTATTTTCTTAGTTTTTGGAAAAAAATCTTTAAAAATCCTAAAAATTTGAAATTTTTTCACAAAAATCAAAAAGATTTTCCTTTCTGTGTGTTTTCCTCTTGTGTCATTGTGTCGTATATTTGTTTTGTGTGCGTGCTTTGCCTCCCTTTCCCTTATAGGTTGCTTGAATCACCGATAGCTTTGGAGAGCTTTCAAGACTTCCGGTAACATCTTTATCCCCTTTTCTTCTTTATCTCTTGTGGAGTTTGGAGGAGATTGTGATGCGGTGTGCTCGGGTGGAGCTTTGTAATGCTTGAGGTTGATTTGGTTGCTCATTTGGATGATAGGGGTGGTGTTTGTGTTCTTTATGTGTTTGTTTTGTTTTGTTCTTGTTTTGTTGCTTTTGTTTCTTTTTTTTCTTTTGTTTTTGTCGAGTCTTTGCTTTGTGTTTTGTTGTGTGTCTTGTGTGTAAATGGTTTTCGAAAACCCGGTTTAGAGGCTAGTGTGCGAGTGTTTACTTTCCCTTCCTAATAGTGTAAATCGAGTCTTGGACTTTAATCTAGTAGAATGACCCTAAATCAATGATTTCGTTGGTTCTTTACCTTGAGTCCACCTAGCTTACTAGGGATTTACTACGGGATTTGCATTTTGACCATTATGACCACCCACGGTGTGAAAAGGCCTTGGTTACCGAGTCCCGTCCCCTAGGTGACCGTGTTTGGGATTGTTTAATTAGTCCAAGTTCTCCACTTTTTGTGGGTTTGAAGGGAAAGCGCGCTCCCGACTCTCCCATTACCCTACCTCCTACATATATTCACACAATAACTTGCAACTTGTTGATTCCTCTCTTTCTTGTCATACAAAGAAATGCCAAAAAAGCCAAATCTTGCCAAAAAGGGCAAAGAAAAGAAAAAGAAAGAAAAGAATGAAGAAAAAGAAAATGCACAAAAGCCGAAAAGAAAATAGAAAAGAAGAAAAAGAATGGCATGGCAAAACAAGGCAAAAATGCAAAAGAAAAGAGAAAATGCCAAAAGAAAACCCGATTCACAAAAAGATCTTAACCCCACAAAAATAAGCCTCTTTCCGACTTTTGCCGTGAAGAGCCTACCAAAGGACCGAGTCCCGAGGAAGGATGATAGCGGCATTAGTCGGTCTTCCCTCATTTTGCATGTTTTTCCACCTTTTTACTTGGACTAGTTAGGCGGTTTCGGGCATGGGACGACCCTCTTGGCTCTTTGCTAAAGGGGGTGGGGTCTCACTTACCTACAGTGTCGACTAACACCGTGGATCATCACTTCCCACTCCGCCGATCGTCCCGTAGTACGTTTTTAGAAAGTTAGGAGGACCTAGGTAAGTTACAAACGTTTTTATTGCTTTGTCGTCATACTATTAGGGTTTAGTCCATCTTGGTTTGTATTGCTAGCTTGGGAACGTTGTCGCTTGCCTCGAGTCCTAAACCGGTGCTTCTTTCACTGCTTTTAGAGGGAAGCGGTATTTGTTTTTCTTTTAGGTGCAACCTTTTGTGTGTTTGTTTGTGTGTTTGTTTGTTTATGTGTGTTGTGTCCGGTTGCATCCACAGTTTTGTCGCAAGACCCGACTTGCCTTGCGGAGTGCACTTTTCCTCTAAGTGCACTTGCGTGAGTTGAAAAGGCGTAGGGTGCGCTAATACCCATTCGGCTAGTATAGTAGTTAGTATGTGCTTACTCGAATGCGAGTAAGGGTTAAGTGTGGGGGAGTTGATTAGTGTAGTTTGTAGTGCCTATTTCGTAGTATTTTGGTCCCATTTTCCTTGTGGAATCGCTCCTTGGGAGCGGTTTAGGGGCTTCTTATGCTTCCTTTAGTTCGTTTCAGGTTCCCGAGACCGATTTGGAAGAGTTGGAGCGATTCCGACTCTATACATAAACATTTTGGAGCCCACGGAGTGAAGGAACGATGACTTGATGCTTCGGAATCGACCCTGAGACCTTGGGACCCAATCCCGAGCCTCCGAGACCCGATCCCGAGTCCTGAGAATCGATGAGAAGCTCATATGAAGCAAGGAGGAACAAAAAGGGTCATATTGAAGGCCTACAAGACTCATCCCCGACGGGTATGCACCTCATCCCGTCGGGGATGAAGTGCACTTTGGAGGGTGCCACTGCAAGGCCGTCCCGGTCGGGACCAACCCGTCCCGGTCGGGATGGTGGGTCCGTCCCGGTCGGGACCAAATCGCTGTAGCCCGCATTTCTTTCTTTCTTCTCCCTTCCATTTGTAACCCTATAAATACTTCCCTCTTGTATTGTTTATGGATTTTACCTTAGTTTAGACTACCTTAAGCCTCTCTACATCACATAAACCCTAGATTAAATTCTCCTCTCATTAGTTTAATCTTCCTTTAATTCTTAGTTAATCTTAGTTAATTAGTTCTTGTATTAAGAAGTTACTTGAAGACTCATCCAAGATTGACAACCTTGGAGATTATTTGGGTTTCTTATTTATACAAGATTGCATCTTTTTCTTCCTCTTGTGTTGGTATAACTTTCTTTACTCTTATTCTTTGTTATAAATTCAAGTTTGAATCTTTGATTAGTGTTGATTGTTATTGTTTATATTGTTCTTGGTGATGAATGTTTGGATTGTGAAGTTGTTTTATCCTTTCATTGTTGTAGTTAGTTTGACTATGAGTGAGTAGTTTATTTGTGGGTTAGTAGGGGGATTAAGGGTAGATTATGGGTGATTAGGGTTTGATTGGGGGTAAAGGGTGAATCTTTGTTGTTAGTCACACATTTGGCACACCATGTGTTTGTTGATATGCTTGTATGGGTTGTAGTGGCCATGCTTCTCATGCTAGTCTTCTTCTACTCATTGTTTGCTTTGTGTGTGGATATGTTGAGCATAGTCATCGACATCAGTTTAAGTTGCGATTGCCCGGACCGAACCTAGCAATTAGGAGGCACCTACACCCTTAGCTACCCAAGTCACCCTACTACACTTATGAACCCGACCTAACCCACTCCTTCCTTTCCATATTTGATTCATCTTGTTAGTTAGTCATCATTTCCTTTAGTGTGTTAGTTAGTTAGATTATTAGCATTGTTTAGTTAGTATTTGATAGTCTAGTTCATCATAGCTCATCATTAGTCTACTTTCTTCTCCTCTCATCTTAATTCATCAATTAGTATCTCTTTGTGTTTGTTTGGTAGCATAGTCTTGTTTTGGGCCGATTTAGTCTAAACCTTCCAATATCGTCTCCGTGGACACGACCCGACTTACCCTAACTACCGTTAGGTGTTAGTTGGTTATTTAATTGGTGGGGATCCACGACAAATCTTACCATCAATTCTCCATTCTTCATTCATCCACCATCTTTTTCCCTCCATTGAAGAACAATAAAAAAAATTCAATTGCTGCAAAATTATCTCTTCATCATCAATCTCCAAAATCTCTTCGTCATTTATGCACATCAATGGTTGCTAATATGGTTTGTTTACTTTTTTTTTATTGTTATTAATTTATTTATTCATAAAACTTCAATTAATTTATTTATGCTTGATATTTTTTCAATCCTTTTATTGATTTTTTTGCATCTGAAGTTTAATTTATTCATAAAACTTTAATTTTTTGCATCTGAAGTTTCAATTAGGAATTCTCATCTGAAGTTTAATTTATTCATAAAACATGTAAAATTGCAGGAAAATATGACAAACCCAGATGCTAAAATCACCCAAATATGGTAAAGATCGGATCTTTATCTCAAGAAAATGCAGTGTGATGAAATGAGTTTGTTATGTTTCATTTTTATAGTCGACGTTTTAAGTGGGAAAATACCATAATAATAATAATAATAATAAAATAACGGGTTATTTAACAGGAATAATCTCAACTTTGGGTGATATTCCATAAATAAAACCAACTTTAATTAATCTGGGAATAAACCCATGTATGAGACACATCAAACATGAATGGATTCGGGTTACCTGCTACGCCTGTACACTATTCCATTATGGTTAAATTGATGTTACTAAACTAATTGATAACAACCATAATCGTAATTATTGAGCTTATTACCTGCCATAATGGACGTCCATAAAACTTTTTCCCAGTGTTTTCTCTCTTCTTGATAGTCCCAATCACTGCCCGTAACTTGTGGTTGCAGAAAGATCTTTCGAGATGTTAGATTCCCATGAATTCAAAGAACATGAATTTGATGGATTACCCATGGATTTCTAGAATTGTTGCACAAAATTAGGGTTTAAAATTTGGGTTTAGGGGAAGAATCGACCTTGATGTGGAAACGAAGAAGATATAGCTGCGTTAATTAATAACTATGGAATCCACATAGACCTGCTGCATCAGGTCATTAATGAGCCAATTTCATTCGTGTTTGATGCGTCTCATACATGAGTTTATTCCCAGATTAATTAAAATTGGTTTTATTTATGGAATATCACCCAAAGTTGGGATTATTCCTGTTAAATAACCCTAAAATAATTATGTGAGGTTGTTTGAGGGGTTATGTACCAGAAGATGGGGTCGCATGAGTGACATCGTTGCATACTACACTATCCGTTAATAATTTCAATTGATTTGTCTTATAAGCGTATTATTTAGTGTTTTATTTGTCATTTTTTTGTATAATATTCTAAATTGGTTTGTCTTATAAGCTGTTTGTTGTGCGTTTTATGTGTCATTTTCGTGATGTTTATGTGATATTGTGTTTTTTGTTCTTCATTGCATATGTGTTAGCTGAGATGTCGCCCAAAGGTCAAATTGTTGGAGTTGCGGAAAATGAGGCGGTAGCGGAAGAAAATGTTGGTAATGTCCTTGTCAAACGTATGGGACGAAGGCTTGTGAAGTTGATTTCGAAGCTCAATGAAGCTTAACGTCACTTTGATCAGTCAATATATATGAAACTTCAGCTGACAACAAATGTAACTTCAACAATATTTAATTGGAACGAGGGTAGATTATAGTTGACTTAGACATAGTAATGGTGGAAAACAATAGTTTAACATTAACTGCTAAATTTGTAACTTCATCTCTATAACAACATAACTTTAATAAACATTTGTTTTCGTACTGTTGTAAACATTCAAGTGTATGTATTGAAACATCAATACATATGTTTTTTTAACTTCAACTCAATTGTTTTGAAACTTCAGCATCCGTAACTTTAGGTGTATGTAGAGGAACTTCAATTGTATTGATCTGTCACTTCAATTGTTTCAGTTTGTAGCTTCACTTTAATGGTCAATATGCAACTTCAATTACTTTATAACGTCACTTTAACTGATAAATTTGTAACTTCATCCCCATAACAACATGAGTTTAATAAACATTTGTAAATTCACATATTTTGTAATTTCAGTTAATATGTTTTGTAACTTCAGTTCATATGTTTTGTAACTTTAGATCAATAAAATTATACTGTAGCAATAACGAAAAATACAATAAACATATCAAAAATAACAAATACGAGTAAGAAAGAGATAAATAAAATTATTTACTACGTTTATTCGAAGTTATACTGTATGCACTTGAAATCATGCAAAAAAATATTCCAACTAAGAAACAAAATGGACGGTGATGAGGATGATAAAACGAAAACAAAACAAGAAGATAGGAAATTAGAGAAATTAAAGAATTCCGATTTTTTTTAAATTATGATTGTATGGAAGAAGAGAGAAGATGATTATTGATAAAATAGTTAATTAGTGTGTAGGAGTTATTGGTTATTGATAGAAGAGTTAATTAGGAGTTAATTAGTGTCACAGAAGGAGAGAGAAATTACTTGGGAGGGTAGTAATTGCTACATAGGGAGTGTGAATTAGGGTGAAAATTTGTGTATTTAGATAAAATCTCAACCACACATCATCTCTCATCCAATGGCCAACAATGGGACTTATGCACTTAAAGTTACTCATGACCTTACTAGAACTCTCGCTCTCTCTCCCTATATATATATATATATATATATATATAGTAAAGCCTTAATGGATCCTTAAACTCAAGCCCAAATCCAACTTTTTTGCTCAATTAGTGAGACTTTCACCCTTTAAGTCTTCATATGGTGAAACTTCACCCTGCGAAATCTGCCAATCACGAGCCAATATCGCCGAGTGAAAGTTCACCCGGTGGACTTCCTTCCAGTTTTGCGTTTTTGGACATCTTTACCGTCGGGCAAAACTTCATCCGATGGGTAAAAGTTTTGCCCAGTCATTTCGCCCGGTGAAGAAGGTTTTCTGAAGATCTTTGGGGAGGTGAAATTGTCGTCGGGCGAAACTTTGCCCGGTCGTATCTCATCGGGTGAAATTTCACCCGATGGTTTTCTGGCCTCTTTTATGGTCCCATTCTTTGTTGTTTGATTGGATGGCTTTGAACTTTAAGATTTGTGCCTTGCTCTTGGACGGTATTCCCCTCTCTTGTGCTCGTGGAAGCTCAATCATGCTTTCAGTGTCAAATCCTATCAAAATAGATAGCAAAACTACCAAAAACACTTAAAATGCACAATTTAAGAGGGACGCGAATGCAATAAATATTAAGAATAAGGCGATAATCGCTCTCTAATCTCGCAAAACGAGGGAAAAATGAGTCTAAATGGGAGGAAAAATGGTCTAAATTTAGCACACATCACTTGGTACTCATCAACCATAGCCGAGTGCCAGTTGGGATCGGCAAGAGCAGACTTAACCGTGGTGGGAGAAAGAGAAGGAGAGACAACGGAGGCTAGGGAAGCATACTTAGGGTTAAGAACTCTAATGTTGTTCATAACACGGGCAACTTGTCCCGATGAAGGAAGGGGAGGGGGCGAGACTGCGGACACGGTAGACGACACGACGAAAGAGGGGGATTCAGCAGAGGAGGGAGTATCGGAGGGCGACCAAGCCGAAGACGTATCAGAGGGAGGAGACGCAACAGAAGTAGGGGGAGAGGGAGGGGTAACAGGGTTGGGGGGAGTCCTAGGGGGACGGGGCCTGCGTGTTTAAACACGCAGGGGTGTAACCGGGGGCGACGGGACAGGTGGTGTTGGCGGTGGAGGGGGATTCGGGACTGTAGTGAAGAGTGGGTCCGACAACCATTAGGATGGGGTGACCGGGAAGAGGGCATCGGGGCATAGGGAGGGAAAGGGGAAGATCGACTCACAAAACTGAACATGATGAGAAGTGTAAATTTTATTAGACACGGGTTCTAAACAGTAGTAAACACTTTGAGTGGATGAATAACCAACAAAGATAGATAGTTTAGAACGTGGATCAAGTTTGTGAGACGTGTAAGGACGAAGCTAAGGGTAACAACAACCAAAACTAGGAAGCTTCTTATAATTTGGGACGGAACCAAAAAGTTTAAAGAGGGGAGAGACATTTTGTAAGACGGGTGTGGGCATACGGTTTATCAAGTAGACAGCTGTGATAAAGGTATATGAACAATAAATAGTGGGTATGTGAGCGTGGGTAAGAAGTGAGAAGCCAGTTTTGACTATATGTCGATGACGATGCTCAGCAATATCGTTGTGTTCGGAGATGTGGGGAGGAGAGGTGAGATGAGCTATGCCATCCGAGGTGATGGAGGGGATGGATTTTAAATATTCACCCCCATTGTCGGAAAATATTCGAATAATGGGTCGATTGAAATATTTATCAACTAGGGCGCGGAAGCGAGGGAAAACAGAAGACGTGTTAGATTTATGTTTTAAAGGATATAAGCAATTGTACCTTGTAAAGTGATCGACAAAAACGGCATAATATTTAAAATTATCAACGGAGTAAAAAGGAGATGTCCATACATCCGAAACCACTAATTCAAGAGGATGAGATGAAGATAGAGAGGAAGTAGAAAAGGGAAGTTCATGACTTTTATTAATAAAGCACGCATTAAACGGGTCAGACAAGGCCGGTGTAGTTTTTATTTTAGCTAAGTTACTAATATTACTAAGTATAGATAAAGATGGATGACCAAGTTTGTGATGCTAAGGATCTGGAGAGATAGTAGTAATGTGAACCGAGGGAGAGGTAGGGGTGCCCGGTGGAGTCCATATGTATAAGCCAGATCTAGTTTGTCCCGTTAGTAGCACCTGTTGATAACATGAAAATTTGGACTGTTTTACCCCCCCCCCCCCTTTAGACCCGTTTTCCTATCGCTTTTGTGAGATTTGTGTGTCACTATCACCTTATTTGAGTCTTTCTCACTCTAGTGACCTCTCTTGTGCATTTTACTTGTTTTTGGGTAGTTTTCCTACTATTTTAATAGGAATCCATTGTTCGAGAGCATGTTCGAGCTTACATGGGCACAAGAGAGCAAGATATCGTCCAAAGCATGACATAAAGCAAAAGTCCAAGCATCAAAGAGTGAAACCTTGAGCAAAAGGGCAAAACTATAGTCCATTGGGCATCTTCACCAGCAAAGTCGAACTTCAAATAGATATATCTAGAGTTCCAGACCTCGGATTGATGCGATTTTAGTTAGAGGTGAAAGCTTCTCTTCTTAGCTTTCCAACAACATATCACACGCCCCAATCTAAGATCAAACGAGAGAGTTATGACCTTCTAAAGTCACAGGGTGAAGTTTCACCCGATGAGATCTGACCGGGCAAAATTTCACCCTACGAAATTTTTGAGTTTTTGGTTAGATTTTTCACCGGGCTAAACTCTACCCGATAAGATTTTGACCGGGTGAAACTTCGCCCGACGCTATTTCTTCCCCAGATTGTCATATCAGACAAAAAACTTCATCGAGCGAAACTTCACCCGATGAGATTTTGATCGGGCGAAACTTCGCCCGACGGTATTTTGGCCATATTGGAGAGAATCCGCAAGGCGAAACTTTAACCTATGAAGATTAATTGGGCAAAAGTCTCACTCAAAGTGCAAAAGTTGGATTTGGGCTTTGGTTTAAAGATCCATTAAGCAACTACTATATATATAGCTAACCTAGTTAGATGCACACCATCATCTTAATACTATCTTATTATCCACCACTAGATTAGCCTAGATAGAAAGTCATTAGATATTCATAGAAGCTACATAGTTTTTATCAATCTTCATCTTTTTCATCTAGTTTTAGATTTAAGCTTTTGTAAGGAATTCTAGTTTTAATCTTGAAGTTCTTGGAAGATCATCAAGTGATTCGTGACAAATCCATTGTCTTCTTCATCAAGGCTTCTTTTATTTAATGCAATCTTCATCTTCTTTATTGTTATCTTTCTCCATTGTTGGTACCTCCCCCTTTTCTCTTGATTAGATTTTACTATTTCTCTTTCATTATTGCATCGTTTTCATTGATTTTACTTGCGTTGTTTTTAGATCGCTTTGTAGTTTCTTTTGTTGATCGTAATTTCCATCGTTGCTTTAGTTTTATTTCCTTTAAATTTTGTCTTTATGCATGTTTTTGTGATTATCTCCACTGTTATTGCTTTTGTAGTTTTCTTCATGGATCTTGACTAGTTTTCTTGTTAGGGGGTTAAGGAAGGAAGATCTTGGCTAATATGAATTAAAGAATTGTTGTTTGGTTACATGCTTGTTGATTTAACACGTTTGAGGTTGTTGTGTCTTTGTTGAGTTAGTCCGGCCGGCTAGATCGACCTTGACTCACTCCTATCAATATGGGGAAACTCGGAGTAGGAGTTACCTTGACTTGAGACTTATCCTTTTTCGCCGCGAAAGCGGGATCAAGATAAGTTGGGTGAAGATATCGGAAGGTGGCATTCTCCCTCTATCGACTTTGTGACTGACCCATAATTCCGAGACTCGGAATCCAATTTCCGATTCCCGACTCCCCCTAACACCTTTCCTTTACTTGATTTCCCTTAATGATTCTAGTTCTGTTCTCATTAGCTTAGTTCGTGACCAATCGAAACCCCCTTTAGATCCCAATCAATAGACTAGACCTAGACTCGACTTCCAATGTGTTTCGTCCCTGTGGATCGATCCCGACTTACCACTACTACGTAGTAGTTAGTTGGAGTTATAAATTTTGTTTGATCGCGTTTGATAGACGACAATTTTGAGGTGGATCAAAATGGCGGCGTTGCCGGGAACGGCGAATTAGTTGAGTTTTAGTTTAGTTGATTGCTTGGTTATTGCTTTCGTTTTATTTCCTCTCCCCTAGTACCACTTGGTGCTAGGAGTCTCACTTGCTACTTGAGTTGTCCACAGGACAGGTTCTTCATTGTTTATCTTCGATCCCGAGCCCGAGAGGATATTTCATGCTTTAAGGTTCCAGACACTCATCGCGGTGATACCCTTCTCTCTTTTCCTCTCTCAAAAACAAAAAGAAAAAAAAAATATAGTTTTAGATTTGAATCATGACAATTTTTTATTTTCCCCAAGTTTCAAATGAGCCGTTTTCATATTTTTTGGGAACGACTAGCGAATTACATTTATCAATATAATCTTCGTGTGGAAAAATGGGAATTTTGTCATATGATCTATGATGGAGTCTTTGTTGATGTTAGAAATGTGATTGAGAAGAATTGTAGGGGTATGTTCACTTGTATGCCTTATCATGATAGATGGAAACTTATTTCAAGTATGGCTAATGATTCTAATCAACATCACTTGTGCCCCTCACCCCAATTGTTTATGCATGATGTTAATTGTGGTCCATGTGGTGTATTTGATCATCTTTTGATGTGTGTCCCTCTAATCTCCCCAAAACCCCTTTGAATTCCTATGTGAACATTGATGTTGATTACATGGATGTTCATCCTCCTTCACGTTATAATAATTCTTAATATGCACTTGCTTCACCTAGATATCCTTCAAGGAATGCTCTTGTCAATAACGTTAGGAATGATATGCAATCTTTTGACACCTTCTCCCCTCCTAATCTTTCCATCCACCCTCAACAACAAGATACTAATTGCTATAAGAACCATTCTACTAAAACTTGTCTTCGTGAGAGTAGTAGTAATGTAATCTTGAAGGTGTGTGCTACGAGTGTTGTTGCCCAAAGTTTGAGGAGTCTTGTTGGTAAAAAGACAATTGGGTTGCAAATTATTTTTCCTCAAGGAGAAAATGAGCATTTGGGAGATTACTTGCCTAGATTGAAACATTATCTTTGTTATTTAGATGACAAATAATTTACCGAGAGGTCCTTGTATTCGACACTTGTTAAGGGCATAAACGATTCCACTAGGACTTTGCTTGATTCTTTATGTGAGGGAGATTTTTCTTCTAAATCTTTCGATTACGCTTTTGACCTTATTGAATTAGTAGCCCTTTGTAATCCCAAAACCCACACCTTACCTTCTTGGTTTCTTGATGAAATCTTGCCCGAGGATATTGATTATCATGTTATAAATAATTATGGTGAAGAATTTGCAAAGTTTTGTATGCTTGATGATAATATTCATGTTGTTGGTTCTTGTCATGACCCATCTCCCTCAACATGTGAACTTGATAAGACTTGTGCCCCTCTATTGGAAAACTCTTTGCTAGATGATAAGAGTGATGTTATTGAAGAATGTATGCTTGATCATAACTCCATTGTGTCTTTGCCATCTTCTTCATCTTGCATATCATCTACTTTGCCATCTACTAATTTTGACATTGTTGTTGGAGGAGATTCAATGTCTCCCTCCTTATCTAAAGAGCCTTTGGAGGTTGTGCTTGGTTGTGATTCGTGTGTAGATGATAATGTTACAACAAGCAAGGAAACAGAGGCTATTGAAGCAGGATTTCATGGTGAAGAAAGTCACTATGCCGAAAGTCTTAAGGTTAGTTGCTTAGAGTACATTCTTGAAACAAAGGTAAATGAACTTAACCTTACTCCTCTTTCAACTACTTCGAGTCATGCTTCTTTAGATACCTACCTTATGGATTCTTCGGTGAGTGAGGTTAAGAACACTTATTTAGAGAATATTGAGGTCAAAACGGTTGTCCTTGAGTCCATTTTTGAGGAACACCGTTTAGAGAACATCATTGTTGAGATCTATTTCTCTAAATCTTGTATTTGGGATGAACCTCTCATAACCATTGATCCTTTGTGCTTTGAATCCCTTACACATGAAAACTTTGTTGAGGAAGATGACACAACTGAAAGCTTTTTGAATAAGGAAATTGAAGGCTCTTTTGGTGATAGGTTTGAGATTAAAGAGGGTAAAACCATTGATGTCTTGGTATAACCCCTTGTTTGAGGAACAACACTTTGATGAGATCATCATGTTTACCACTTCAATTGAGGATGGGCCTCTTATTTTGTTTGACCCCTTGTGTCTTGACACTAGTCCTTCTTATGAGCCTATGCATGATGATGATTGGAATGATTCTTTTCTTGAGATTGCTTTAATCCTTGGAAAAGAGGAGGCTTGGAAGGAGGAAGTGATGTTTAAGGGGACTAAACATTCCTCTATGGGAGTGCTTATTGACTATCCCTATCCCACTAGAGAAGATATAAGCATTATTGTTGAATTTGAGGATATAGTGAGCATTGATTCTTTTCTTAGCCTACCTCTCACTATAGAGGTCAATGAGTATAGGAAGCTTAGGGATATGTGCTACTATTACAAGGTTGATGTGATGAATGGTCTTGGTTACCGGTTCTGGGATCCCGATTAGGTGATGATCTTAATTTAAGGTTTGGCGATCCTAAAAACCGCGCTTCTTGGGAGGCAACCCAAGCTTTTTTGTATGCATATTTACGCTTTTTGTGTTGTTTTTTTGTTTGTAGGAATCTTCAACAAGAAACCGTCATGGATAGATGATGAAGAATTTGGAAGCAATCAAGTGTGGAAGAGATTTTGCTTGATTGTTCCATTTTGGATTGTGGATTGTGATGTTTGCTTGTATCTTGTTGGAGGATTGGTGGTGTATTTGTAATTATGGTGTAATTATGTTGTTATTAGTAGTTGTTGTGGGATTGTGGTTAGTGTCCTTGTATTGTCTTGCTCTCTTCTTTCTTCCAAGAATACCACCCACTTCATAGCATGAGGACATAAGATATTAAAAGTGAAGACCATTCGGTAATCCCTTTTTACCCTTATTTTTTCCCCCTTCCCTTATTCACATGGGAGTATGGGCTTGTTTGCTTTGGAGGTTCATTTGGTGAACATTTTGGAATTGGTGGTTGTGGTTGTGTTGACTGATCGATGGAGATTGGAGTGCTTGGCTTTACCTTGTAGTTGTTTTTGTTTTTACTTTTGTTGTGTTCTTTTTGCATTTTGTAAAGTGTGTTTGGGGTAAATGTTTTCGAAAACCCGATTGTGAGACTTTCTCACAAGTGTTCACTTTCCCTTGTTTGTAACCCATTATGATTTTGGACTTTACTTTATTAGAATGACACTAAACCAAAAATTTCGTTGATCTTTTAGCTTGAGTCCACTTTTTCTACTAAGAGTTACATCAGGGTTTACATTTGACCACCTTGACCACCCATGGAGTGATAAGACCTTGGTTACCGGGTCTCGTGCCTCTTGGTGACCTTACTTGAAGAGATATTTAGGTTTGGGACGATCCTCTTTGCTTTTGCAAAAAGGTCGGGATTACACTTACCTCCAGCGTCTACTAACTCCATGGTTCACTCATTTCCAACCCGTTTAACACCCCATTGTGCACTTTTAGTTGATTAGGAGGACCCAGATAAATCATCAACGTTTTTAGTGAGTTAATGTCATCCTATTAGATTTTAGTCCACTTCATATTGAACAACTAATTTTGGAATGTTTATACTTGTCTCGAGTAAACGTGGTGTCCTTTTTGCCGTTTCGATGAGGGATTTGGTGTTTTCATGTTTGGATGCAACTATTCTTGTTTGTTTGTGTGTGTGTGTGTTTGTTCGTTTGTGTTTTGTGTGAGTTTAGTTGCGTCCGCAATTTTGAGCAAGACCCAACTTGCCTTGCATGAGAGTACCTTACCTCATAGGTATTTTGAAGTGAGTTGAAGGGACGGAGCGAGCCCGTTAATTGCCCCGTATCGGCTTAGTTTCGTTTAGTAGTAGTTTTTATTCTAATATTTTTTTGTGTTCTTTTCTGCTTATTTTTTGCTTTTTGTGTGTGTGTGCATGTTTGTGTGTTTTTCCTTGTAGGTACCTCCAACAAATAATGGCAATGGATGAAAAAGGATAATAAGCGCGGAATCGTTCAAGTGTGGGGGACGACTTGCACTTTAAAAGGTAATTTCTTACCCACCCTTCCTTTTTCTCCCTAATTTTGAACATTGAGGACAATGTTCGGTCAAGTGTGGGGGAGTTTAGATTGGCGATTTGTCGTTGCTTGATTATTGTGGTTGATATTGTTGTTGGAGGATACTTTGATGGAGTATATTTGTTGTGTATATATGTGGTTGTTGTGGATTGTAGCCTTGTGTTTTGTTTGTTGTGTTTGTTTGTTTATTATTTTTTTGTCTTGTCTTGTTTAGTATTTTCTTTTGATAAAACTAGAAAAATCTTAAAAATTGAGAAAATTCCAAAAAGATTTTTGTTTTTGTGTTTCACTTGTTTTCCTTGATAAAATCATTTTTCTAATTTTCAACTTCTCTAAAGAGTATGCATTTTTCTATTACTTGTTGGTTGATTTTAAATATTATATATTGATTGTCCTCCTACTATAAGTCGCTCGGGTGTGTATTTCACTTGTGTTCACCTTCCACCTCCCGTGTTGTGATTTTGACTTTGTATGCTCGTCTAGGTGACTATAACCCACTTCTATCCTTTTATGATCCATTATTCCACAAAAATACTCCACAAATAAGAGTTGATTATGATTGATATTGAGTTTTGCACTCATTTCCATTCAAATGAGCTCAAACATCAAATATGTGCAAACAAAGAAAAATCCTCAAAAACTCAAAAACAAGAGAATAAGGGGGAGAAGAAGAAAAGAAAAAAAACAAAAATTAAAATAAGAAAAAACAAAAAGAAAAGAAAGACGATTCCTCCCCCGAGTATTTTTGATATTTTTATCTTCTATTTTGGATCGTTCCACTATGTCACTTGGGCGATTAGGACGACCATAGCCCTTATTTTTGCAGATGGCCGAGACATGGATGCATTTATCAGTAACTTCATGGAAGAACGCCTTCCATCTCCACCGCACATCCCGACATAGCATGGATCGAGGCCGAAAAATATGTAATAATTATTTTTACAACCGATTTAGTAATTTTAGTATTCATATTCTATATTTTAGTTGGATTTTAGAATTGTGACTTTTGATTTGCAAAACTTGTGATTTGTTTGTTTTTCGTTCTTGTGTTTTGTATTTTTGCTTTTGCGTGTTATTTTATTTATGGGTCGTTGATTAGTCCAAATAGTTACTTGAGGACGAGTAAAACTTAAGTGTGGGGGATTTGATAACACGCAAATTTGGACTGTTTTACCTCCCATTTAGACTCATTTTCCTATCACTTTTGTGAGATTTGTGTGCCACTATCGCCTTATTTGAGTCTTTCTCACTCAAGCGACCAATCTTGTGCATTTTACGTGTTTTTGGGTAGTTTTTTTTACTATTTTGATAGGAATCCATTGTTTGAGAGCATGTTTGAGCTTATATGGGCACAAGAGAGCGGAAATCGTCCAAAGCTTGCCATAAAGCAAAAGTCCAGGCATCAAAGAGTAAAACCTTGAGCAAAAGGGCAAAACTATAGTCCATTGGGCATCTTCACCGGCAAAGTCGAACTTCAAATAGATATATCTAGAGTTCTAGACCTCGAATTGATGCGATTCTAGTTGAAGGTGAAAGCTTATCTTTTTAGCTTTCCAACGACATATCACACTCCCCAATCGGAGATCAACGAGAGAGTTATGACCCTCTGAAGTCACAGGGTGAAGTTTCACCCGATGAGATCTGACCGGGCAAAATTTCACCCTACGAGATTTTTGAGTTTTTGGTTAGATTTTTCATCGGGCAAAACTTTACTCGATGAGATTTCGATCGGGCGAAACTTCGTCCGACGGTGTTTCCTCCCCAGATTGCCATTTCAGAAAAAGAAGTTCATCGGGGGAAACTTCACCTGATGAGATTTTGACCGGGTGAAACTTTGCCCGACAGTATTTTGGCCATATTTCCGCATGGCAAAACTTCACCCTATGAAGATTCATTGGGCAAAAGTTTCACTCAAAGTGCAAAAGTTGGATTTGGGCTTTGGTTTAGTGATCCATTAAGCAACTACTATATATATAGCTGACCTAGTTAGATGCACACCATCATCTTAATACTATCTCATTATCCGTCACTAGATTAACTTAGATAGAAAGTCATTAGATATTCATAGAAGCTACATAGTTTTTATCAATCTTCATCTTTTTCATCTAGCTTTAGATTTAAGCTTTTGTAAGGAATTCTAGTTTTAATCTTGAAGTTCTTTGAAGATCATCAAGGGATTTGTGACAAATTCATTGTCTTCTTCATCAAGGCTTCTTCTTATCTTATGCAATCTTCATCTTCTTTATTGTTATCTTTCTCCACTGTTGGTATATTTCTCTTCCTCTCCCTTTTTTTCTAGATTAGATTTTACTATTGTTCTTTCATTATTGCATCGTTTTCATTGATTTTACTTGCGTTGTTTTTAGATCGATCACTTTGTAGTTTCTTTTGTTGATCGTAATTTCCATCGTTGCTTTAGTTTTATTTCCTTTAAATTTTGTCGTTATGCATGTTTTTGTGATTATCTACATTGTTATTGCTTTTGTAGTTTTCTTCATGGATCTTGAGTAGTTTTCTTATTAGGGGGTTAAGGGAGGAAGATCTTGGCTAATATGAATTAAAGAATTGTGGTTTGGTTACATGCTTGTTGATTTATCATGTTTGAGGTTGTTGTGTCTTTGTTGACTTAGTCTGGCCGGCTAGATCGACCTTGACTCACTCCTATCAATATGGGGAAACTCGGCGTAGGAGTTACCTTGACTTGAGACTTACCCTTTTTCGCCGCGAAAGCGGGATCTAGATAAGTTGGGTGAAGATATCGGAAGGTGGCATTCTCCCTCTATCGACTTTGTGACCAACCCATAATTCTGAGACTCATAGAACTCGATTTCTGATTCCTGACTCCCCCTAACACCTTTCCTTTACTTGATTTCCCTTAATTATTCTAGTTTCGTTCTCATCAATTTAGTTCGTGACCAATATAAACCCCCCTTTAGATCCCAATCAATAAACTAGACCTAGACTCGACTTCCCATGTGTTCTGTCCCTGTGGATCGATCCCGACTTACCGCTACTACGTAGTAGTTAGTTGGAGTTATAAATTTTGTTTGATCGCGTTAGATAGACGATAATTTTGACGTGCAACACCTGTCCCGTTAGTCGGTCCTGCAAAACACAAGATTTAGCAGAGAATTTAGCAATAACATTATTGTCATGAAAAAATTGTGAGACAGAAATAATATTTTTTGAAATTTTTGGAGCATGTAAAACATGATTAAATTTAATGATAAGAGCGGAATAAGATTTGATAGAAAAGGAACCAATATTAGATATAGTGAGAGGAGGGTCATCGTCAATCAAAAGATCGTAGTTTCCATCATAAGGGGCATGGAGGGCTAGGTTATTAAGATCATGAGTGATGTGGTGAGATGCACCACTATCAATGATCCAATTGGGAGAGTAGGGTTCGGGAAGAGTAACAGTGTTGGCTTGGGGGGTGGGGGCGGGCGACGGGTTTTGTTCGCGAGGGGTGGGGGACATGGGGGGATGGTAATGTTTGGATAAAGGGAACGGAATATGACACAAGTGCGAAGGTAGTGAGCGGGAACATGGCACTTTACATTGACACTTTCCTTTGAAAGGAATAGTGTTGGTGCCGATTTGGGGAGTAGGGAGGATTCCGGATCCGGGAGTATGATTGTTGCGTGAGTTGGGGCGGTTGTAGCCAGCGAGAGAGGTTGCTGGGAGAGAGGATGTGGTCGAGGATTGGGTGTGTTTGAGAGAGAGGTCATATTAGATAAGGCGTTCATGGACTGCATCAAAGGAGATAAGGGTGTCCCGATGTTTGACAACATCAACAAGAGAGCGATAGTTTACATAGTCGAGTCCATTGATAACCTTAACGATAATATATTCGTCATCCATAGGTTTCCCTAGGTTGGCTAATTTGTCTACACATGAGCGAATCAGCTGCATATATTTCGTGGCGGAGTGTCCACCCTTGGAGATGGAGTTAAAACGATCCTTGGTTTGAAGGATATGGCCACGAAAAGGATTAGCATAGGTGGACTTGAGATTAGCCCAAATTTCCCTAGAAGTCTTGGAATTGTGCAAGAACTGAGCGATACTTTCAGATACAGTTTCACGGAGTGCATCACTGAGAAGACGGTCTTGACGGTTCCAATGACAGGGGTATCTGGATCTGTGCTCTTCTCACCCATAGACATATCGTTTCTACTGTTAGTACTCTGCTTCCTACTAACCCTCGTATTAATATAGCCTCCAACAACTTCATGCCATTTCTGATATTTTCTAAGCATCATCCATGCACGCTCATCTTGAAATTTTCCACCGTGAGCCTCATTATAAAGTGCATGAACTTCTTGAATGATGTCTTCTTCCTTGTACCCGCTTCTGCCCTTCCTCCGAACAGCTTCTTCGTAACATCCAACCCATTTCATGACAACGGTTGTTACTCGTCGAAATCGACTACCCAACATGCCTGTAGTACGATGCATGATCTTGTCAGGGTTAGCTTCACGTGCTTTTTCAAACAACTCTCCGACTTTCACCCATAATGCATATTTCTTTTGATTAGTTCCAATGATGTTATCAGTTGAGTGCCTCATAAACGAAGATATGAGAGCTTCATCCTCCTGAATAGACCATATATTTTTCTTCCTTGCTGAACCAGACGGTTCACTGGCCCTCACAGATACCTCAACTTCATCGCTTTCTTCAACTACGTTGTCCCTATCACACTCTGAAGTTTGAGATAGGTTGCAGTTGAACAAGTTATTTGATGGGATTTGCGAACTGTAACGAGGGTAAGTATCAGAATAATTATTTTAGTTATCGTCTAATTGTTGGGAAGGATAAAAATTTTGCGGGTGTTGAGAATTATATTGTGGGTTTTGATAATTATTTTGGTCGTAACCTGCATAATTAGGCCGGGTTTGATAGTTATTTGGATTATATTGTGGGTTTTGATAATTGCCGGAGGTAGCGATATTTGATTGAGGACCCATAAAACTTTCCTCTCTCATTTTTCGAAAAACTTCTAACATTTGTTGTTCGAAATTATTACTACTACTATTATCATTATTACTCGGATTATTATAATTATTATAGTTATCCATAGCTAATATTAGAAAGAAATAGGTTTAATTTTGATTAACAAAATAAAATAGAGAAAGAAAGAAGTAGTGTGATAATACTACCCAATATTATACTCTATTTATAGAGAAAACAATTTCAAACTTAGATATTTTATTTTATTTTTGAAAAAAAAATTAAGATTTTTCATAAAAAACCGTAAACAGTTCAAAAGAAATAAGAAATAATTAGATTGAATATGGGCTTGACAAGTGTCAAGTCCCTATTGGGTACTAAATTAGAAAAAAAAAGTACAAGCAAAGGCACGTCAAGCAACTCATCACGCTGCTCACAAAGTTGAGCCTCATCACGCTGCTCACAAAGTTGACACACCAAAATCCCCAACAATCATGGTTGGAGAGCAAATTTCACCCATCATCATTCTCATGATGCCACTCCAACTCATGGTTGGAGATGGTCTTAGGCATCTGGTTTGAAGAAGCTTTTAGACGTCGTTGGGGTAACCATTTGCCAATGACTGGTAGGACTAATTGGTATCCGTATCACGTGTATACGGTGTACCCTTTCTAGGGATGGCAATTTCACCCACATCCGCACCTGACCCATTAGCGAAAATTAAATGGGTGAAAATCCGAATAAATGGATGAATAACGGGCGATGGATGAAACGGGTGATGGATTGGGTCAGATCCGGGTGGAGCATCATCCCACCCGTAATCCGTTAACCACCCGATCCGACATCATCCATTTAAAAAAAACAAAAATAATTTGAGAATAAGGGATTCCCCTCTTTTCCAAACCTATTTTTGCCGCACTTCTTTTCTTCAATTTGGTATTTATTTCATAAAATAATGGTACAAGTGAATCACCCGTTAAAGCACCCGAACCATCCGCTTCACCCGTGGATGACGGGTGGATCGGATATGGATGACACTTTTAGTGGATGATGGATGGATCGAATGAGCAGATAGAGACGGGTGATGGATGTGGGTGAGGCTCCACCTGATCCGAATCCGACCCATTGCCATCCCTAACCCTTCCTCTCCTTTTTGCACTCTCAAGTCTTATCAAATGTATAACTTGTTAAATAATCATACTTTATCTCTTTAAAATAGTGAGAGAAAGACGATTCCCTTTTTCTTCCTTAATACTGAAGAACAGCATTTCCTTCTCCCACGAAAGAAAGGTGAATGAACTATTTTCAAACACTTAATAATTATCTTCTGATTCTAATATATATAGTATGGAAATTGTAAATCTACAAGAGGTGGAGTGTAGCTTTAAGGTTTTTTTTTTGCCATCAGTCTAAAGTCCCACCTTAATACTTGCTCATATGCGTCGCCGCTAAATTATGAGCTTCACTATTAAGGTTTCGAGATACATACTTACTAGTTAGACAATGAAAATTAGCTGATTCCTCATGAAATCTTGGAATAAGGTCTTGGACACTATGATGATACTCTTCTACGTCGGTCAGTTGGTACATCAGTTGTAAACAGTCGATCTGCAACGTAACATAAAGATATCCCTTTCATCTTACCCATTGAATACCCTTAATCGCAGCTAAAGTTTCTGCTTGAAGAGGTGGTTCAGCTAAAAAGGTGTCAGACCCGTACCTTGTCCCTTCTTCTTTATCATCCTTAATTATCCACCCAACTGCAACATTCGCCGTGTTGTTCCATCCCGCATCTACATTTATGACTGTAGTAGTACATTTCACCTTAAAATTACCCAAGGAGATCAGCCACACTTCTTTAGATCCCTAATGCCATGCCTTTGTCTCTCCTTAACAGAAATCATTTCCTGGTTATTCTTCTCTTTCCTTTTACTCTTCTTCAAATCCTCCCATAGGTTATTCAAACTATCAAGCTTTAAGGTTAAATCATTGCTTTTCAAAGCGTAGAGATTATACATAATTGTCGTTGTTGTATTTTCAAGGAGCTTTGGAGAACCAAAGGATAAAGTTCTGCTCAATAAGAGATTGGGTAAGTGGAATAAGAATAGTCTTGCATGCAAAGGACCTACGAATTTGTTGCGTGCTCTACACAGATTGCAGTGTGAAGCCTCCAAGAATTCGTGAAGACGTTGAGATCAAACCGTGCAAGCTATTGGATTCTACTACTCCCTCCTAGTTCAAGTATTCCTCCCCAATTTTTTTTGGGGAGAGATTAAGAAATGGGTAAAAAGTGGGGTATAAAGTGTAAAAGGTGGGGTATGAAGTGAAAGGGTGTTGGGTTTAGGTGTGGAGAAAAAGAATAAAAAATTGAAAAAAGAATAAAGAATGATTAAAAGTACATCCAAAAAAGGAAAGTGGGAAGAAAACCAAACTAAGCTCAAAAAGAAAAGTGGGAGGAATACTCAAACTAGGAGGGAGTATTATTTAAGAAGCAAAATGGCGTTGGAAAATTCATCTCAAACAAATCACAAATCTAGCTAATAAGTCTCAGTGAAAAAATAAAAGAAAGAAAAGAATTATACTCCGTAATAGGTTGATAGAGAGTATATATGAATGGTGATAATCGTAATGTAACCATTGGGTTTTTGGGAGGGAAGAATGAGATTAACATTCCTAATGGAGGAGGTGGTTATAGGAATGATCTACAAAATAGTGGTAATAATGTTTTTTCATATTGCCTTTTCATCCTCAGATAATAGTCACTCTATTGAGGAGCTCTAGGGACTCAAACTCAAGTGGTGAACGAATTCTAAGGCAGGGAAGGATGCCTAATGGGTTCTTTCACCCACCTCACAATAACTATATATGATGATGAAGATATTGGAGATAGGGCTGCGCGCACCTTTCTACGACCGAACCGGAACCTTAAAAAAAATAGATCGGTATTTAAAATATTTGGACCGCGACAGACCTGGTTGAACCAGAATTTGCATTTTTTAAAAATTCCGCTCTAACGTTCCTGTCCTTTCGACCGGTTTGGACCAATTAGTACCGGTGAGACCGAATTTTTATCAAACAAATATAATTCCGGTCTTTCCGGACCAAACCGATCGGACCAGAATCCCCTAAAATGATGGACCGAAAACCAGACCAGAATTTTTTATTCCAGTTTCGGTCCGGACCAAATTTTGCACACTCTTAATTGGAGGAGATGGTGCAAGAGCATTTAACATTCTTGAAAGAGCTCATGCATCAGAGGAGGAAACATGATTCAATCAGGATTGGCAACTGCCAAGATCAGGTGCAATCTTAACTCCTAATCCCGAGATCTTAAGGGATACTAAGGCATTACTCGTATATAGGAAATGTGTATTGGGGTTTATGGTTGATTACGAGGAGTTTGATACTTTTGTCATCAATTTGGCCATTGATGCCAAATAGACTACAAGAAGTATTGTTTCAATTTTCAAAATGAACGACCTTTTCATATTTTACTGTGATGATGAAAGGGATAAACATGATACTATAAGTAGGAGTGTGGCCTTCTTTTTGGGAGGACTTATGGTTTTAGGGAATAGGAACCAGGGATGGTGCCAAGGACAGTTAAATTTCCTGTGGCAAATTTATGGGTGAGGGTAACTGGACTGCCCTTTGAATCAACAATGAAGTGGGTGATGTTATTGGTAGAATTTTGGGGGATCACTTCTGGGTGGAACCAATGAGCATTGTTCCTATCAACGACTTCATTCGTATAAGTGTAGACACCCACATTTTGCCTGTTGGTGTATAGCAGTTTCTCGCCTAATACTCGATGATGATTGGACGTTAACATGCATCAATACACTCGAATGTGGGCTCGTAATCAATGGTATCGGACTCGGACATATAACAGAGTACAAACCTTTCAAAACTGACCTCAAATTCAGACTCACTAAGTCGTTTCCAATCAGATAAAGGTACTTAGAGCCAAAATCGCTTCCGAGGACAAAATCATCTTTTCTCGACCGAGTCAAACCCGGTCAAAGCCGAAAACCCGAAACAAGCCTAGTACACATGTCCAAATATAAAATACAAATCAAATGAAAACCAATCAAGTCATACCCTAATTAACACGATGTCAATCCTGTATTTTGGGCAACTTTTCATGCCTCAAAACTGAACTGCGGTAGCTCCCGCTCCCGAGAATTAAAGCGCATGGGCTCCCGCGCTCGAGAATTAGAGCGCAAGCCCTCCACGCTTAAACTAAGATTTCAGAATCTAGGTTTCGGCGCCCAGGTACATTTTCAAACCTTCCTCACCTCTATATATACACCCTCCCCTCGACCATTTGACGAGGACGAAAGACCGAGCTAAAAAAAAGACCTCCTTCAACCATTACAAGGAGCAATACCAAGATCAAACAAACCTCCTCTCTTCGACATAGAGAATATCACAATCCCGTCATTTCAACCTCTAAACCACCTTAACTCTCCTGCATAACTGAACGGTCTCCTCGCGTCCGTGGCGATAGCTATATGAGTCCATACTTCGTAACATTGACATGTAGGTTGAAGGTGTAACAAGTTCTTTTACATTTTGTTACTAACATTTACATTTTGCATCTAACATTACTAACTTTTAATTATTGTATACTAACAACTAACATCTAACTCTTCGTTAGTTACATTTTATTGTTATTAATACCATGTATATATTATATAACAAAACTGTTCCAGTATGGAAGCAATTGACCCGGAGGCAGATTCAGGTCCATTGGTTTATGCCACTTCGGATGATATTCGTCCTTGTCTCTCCAACCTCTCTTTCTTCCCCCTCCAGTGACCGGACCTTCCCGGCCGAGACGGCATGCCACCTACACACAGGGAGCGCACAGGGTCTCGGAGGTGTCCGAGGGAACCCTCTCCGATGCCTAAGTCAGTCCGTGAAATGCCTTGACGAACCTTACTCGTGAGGAGTAAGGTGGCGTATTTTATAGTGAGATTCTAGAGAGAGAAAATCCAACCCCTCTCTTGTGGAAAATATATGAGTATTTATAGGTTTCCCCCCAAGAGAGAGGAAGAGAGAGAGAGAGAAAAAAGAGGGTGGGGGAGAAATGCGTGGATCCACCCTTCCCATCCATCCTCTGTTACCTGAGGCATGGTCAAGAGGGCATCAGCTTTCGCCCCCTATGACTGCCAGGGAGGGGTACCCTGACGCATGACAGACAGTGGGTGATCTCTTTCCTTTCGACTACATCATCTGCGGCCCGACACTGGCGGACAGGGGGATCAGTTCTTTGCTTGGAGCTCGAAGCGGTTCTCCAAGGTTGACCCCTAGGGCTTCTGACAGGGTCCTGCTGGTCGGTCTGCCAAGCAGGCCCTTCCTCGTGCTTTTGGGCCGGGTTGCCCCGGGACTCGCATGGCGGGTGGCCCACGGTGGGCAACCGACCCCCATCAATTGGCCCTCGTCGGCAGGAGGGAAATAGGGTTCCCCCTCGGCGGACGACTTTTGCTCAGCATGGTGGGAGGTTGACTTTCTGGATCTCTTCCCACATTTAATGCGCGCGTATTCCCGAGGGGGAATGTCCTAAATGGCTCGGGCATGCAAAGAGTTGGGATGCTTTTTCCTCATGATTACTTCTCGTAAAGTGTTCCTTCGAGCCGCGTGCTCAGCCAATGGTTGGCTCTCTATTGCGGATGTGGTTGGGGCATCATTTAATGCCCTGCTCTTATCCTTTGCATAGAAAACCCGAGTTTACTCTACTTCTTTTCTGCAAATCTCTTCAACGTCTCTTTTCACCACTTTCTTTCAGAATGTCTTGGGTGAGAAACATGATCCTTCGTCGTGGTGTTTACGTCAACGCCCTTCGTTACAGGGGGCGCAGAAAGCTGAGGTACCCCAGGCAGGTACACTCAGCTATTCGTCGCAGTAGGCGAACACGTTCCCGCCCTCTGCGAGCTGCTAGGGTGAAGTCCTCCTCGAGGACCATCGAACGCCCTAAAAAAATCTCAACCCTCTGCGAAGTCGAGGCCCAAGTATTGCACCCAGGTGGGAGGCTGCTCCAACAAGGGGTGCCATAGGTGTTTCCCCTGGCTGCAACCAGAGAATTTTGACCCGGACTGCCCTGATTCGGGTCCTTCTTCCCCCGACTCAGGCCCTTCTTCCCCTGCGTTGAGGAAACCGAAGGATTATAGTGTCTCCCCTGAAGGCACCAGGGTGGCTAAATATGGTGAAGACTGGGACCTGAGTAGCTGCGACTCAGGGGACAGCAATGGTCAGGGCTACTTGTCTAGTCGGAATGCCTTGGGGAACGAAGAGGAGGGTCTTGACGATCCATTCAAGGACTCGGGTAGCTGGGACTGGGGGTCTGACGATGGGGGCTGCGACAGCCCCATGGACTATTCCTTCCCAGGCTCTGACGAAGATTAGGCCTACCCTGCACTTGTAGGCAGGTTGAGCCGGGCTTTTAGGCTCCTTTTGTAATCTTCTTACTTTCTTCTCTTCACCCCACATATTTTGTAATTCTGGCCCTTTGGGCCTTTAGTCAATGAAAATCTGGTGGGCTTTTGTTTAATGTGTTGTTGTTGTTGTTGTTTTTTTTTGAATTGCGCCTTGGATGACGTAACGAAACGATTTCCCGCTGTCCTTGTTATGTTTTCGAGGCTTCTTGGGAAGTGGTGGGTGGTTAGATTTAAAAAGTATGATACGTGGGGTTTTGTAGGGAGGATGTATGAATGGACGACTTTCCCAGAGGACTTTTCGTCTTCCCCTTCCTATAAAAGCGCCTTTACCTCCCCCATTCTCCCTTTTTCACATTTGAATTTTATAAAACCCATCCTCTTCATACACTCTCTTTTCCGTCGAGCATTTAAATTGAGGAGTTTTTCCGGCGTCTTCCTCTGGTGACCCTTAATTAGGTTAGAAGCTTGTTGTCTGACTTCCTTGTCTTTCCATTACTCTTTTTTCTTCCTCCTCTTAATACCATGACTTATCGCCGCGCTCGGGTTTTATCCTTCGATGAACCGCCTACCGGAAGGTTAGAGGAGGGTGTGGGCAGGGTTGATACTGACCTTCCTACCTCCTCTGGCAGGCCGGGGATTATGGTGGCCGGGGGTCGCCCTTAGAAGATAGTGGGGGCGCTAACTCCCCCGACCCTGCCCCATTCGACGTTGTAGACTCCGATGATGAGGCGTTGTAGATTGATCCCTTCACAATCGCTGGCCCCCTCGTGCCCAGAAAATTAGGGAAAGTTTATTACCTAGACAAGGATAAATATAGGATTCCCCTGCAGACTTACCCTGCCCCTAAGAACCGGGAGTTTATACTGGAGAAGAATGCTGCCGGGGCCATAGCAAATTTCTACAATTTTGGGGGAGGCTACACAGTTGTCATTCCTGGGGAAAAGGACACTGTGTGCAACCCTCCTGACGGTTGTATAGCTGTTTATCACAAGTGTTTGAAATTCGGCTTGTGCTTCACTCTTCACCCCTTTTTGGAGGAGGCCTTCAGGCGTATGAACGTGGCCATCGCCCAGTTGACCGTCGTGGCTGTCAGATCGCTGGTAGCCTACACCTGGACTTGCCTGTTCCTGGATTGGAGCCTTCTATAAACGCCTTTAGGTACATGGTTGGCCTGCAGATGGTTGCTTCTGCGGAGGGGGGCAATTCTCCAGAGTACTTCTCCCTTCTCAGGCAGAAGAACTGTTCTTTGGTCTGGCCAATCATGAACAGCCTGAAGGAGTGGAAGGACAACTTCCTGTATGTGCACACCACGAAAGGGTGGAGGATCCCTCGGCACTTCAGGAATCACGTCCACACCCGGCTGGAAACCCATCAGGAGTATCACCCTGGGGTTGGCGGGAGGGCCCTTGAAGTTAAACTGAATGACAAATAGGAATCTTTGGTCGAACGGTTTATTTCTGCTAAGGATGGGAAAGGCGTGCATGGCCCTGTTGTCTGGCTTCCCCATGCGGACCTTATATCAACTGATGATTATCTGACCCAGTTGGGTTAACACCTAGCCTTGGAGAAGGTAGCTCAGAGGTTTGCTAATAGTTGGCTTTTTCTGGTATCGCATGCTTACTTGGTGAAATTTCTTGATTTTTTTGCAGAACTTGTCCCCAACACCTGGTCTAAGAGGCAGCTAAGGGATATTGGCCTGAGCAAGGATTTCGTGTCTTTTACTAATCATCCTCCCCTCCCTTCTGGTTTCAAGAAGCAGACCCTCATGAAGTACGTGAAGAGTATTTCGGCCAGCAGAGCGAGGCTCCCTCCCCATCCTCCTAGGCCGGCGGCTGCTCGTCCGGCAGCTTTGGCTCCTGTCCCCAGGACAACAGAGGGGGAGGCTGCTTCAGAGGCCACTCCCTCTCCGGCTAGCAAGCGCGGAGGCACCTCCCCTGGAGCTCGTCCCTCTGTGAAGGCGAAACCTTCTGCCTCTGAGGAAACTGGGGAGAATAATCCCCTGGTCGGCAGGAAGAGGAAGAACAAATAGCCAGTGGACGCTGACCAGGTGGTGGATCTGGAGGCAGATGCCAGCACACCCCAGGCAAAGCGCCCTGCCTCTGACCTTCCAGAGACTTTGTTTACAGAGGGGGGAAATGCTGAGTTCAACTTTGTTGTTGGTGAGAGCGTTGACGTCTCCGCCTTGTTTTCAGACACCAACTCTTCATCGGCGGACCAGATTGCAAGGTCTCTGACCCATTCTAGCAACCAAGCGGCCCAGTTTATCCAACGCTCCTCCAGGATCTCCCAGGTTTCTGCGGAGCTGGCGGCCCTTGATCGCCTGAGTGATGAGGAACTGAACATCACCCCCGGTTCCTCCCTTCCTGACCACATAGCGATGGTTGAGAGGGATGTTGCTCTCATTGCCAACTTGAAGCTTCAGCTGTCTAAGTGCGAAGGACTTAAAAGAGGCAGGTTGCCCGCTGGAAGGACCAGGGTGAAAAGGCTGTAAGAGAGGCAGCAGGCTTGGAGGCTGAACTGGGGCAGGCCAGGAAGAAGGCTGCCGAGCTGAAGTAGGTTAAGAAGAAAGCCACCGAGCTGGAGGTTCGCCTTGGGGAGTATGCTACTCGTCTGACCAAGGCTGATTCAGATCTTCAGGAAGCACGGGGTGAGCTGCAGGTTCAGAGCGAAAAGTGGCTCAAGGAGAAGGAAGAGATTATCCAAGAGGCTAACTTGGAGGTGGATAAGGCCTTTAACTCAGGAGCTTCTTCTTCCTCGGAGTTTATTATGGAGGTCATCCGGGAGATGCTTCCGGATTTTAATGAAGATGCCTTCCGAACCCTTTACGCAGCCAAGAACGAGGCCAGGGCCAACCGCCTGAGGAGGCCCCTGGTCTTAACCAGGATGTCACTGCCACGTAATATGCAGGGCAGTCGTCCTCCGAGGGTTCCTGTCCTTACCCTCCTGCGCCTTTATTTCCTCGTTAATTCCTTTATTTTTTGCGCGCCGGGCCCCGATGTGGTCGGCTGCCGGTTTATGTAATCCGTATGTTTTCTGCAACCAAATTTTTATCACTTGCCTTGTAAACTCTTATGATTCTCTGTTATCTTTGTGAGTACTTTTTGTTTGTTGCATTCTTATTATTTCTTTCATTTTGACTTCAAGATTTGGCCTAACCCTGACTCCTGATCCGGAGTCAGAGGGCCTGCCCCCTGCCTGCGTAGAGGCATGCGAGAGGACCTAGCGTTTTTTATACAAGGTTGAGGGTGGCTCAGTCCTTGTTCATTCGGCGCATGGGGCCCGACCTGACCCTGACTCCTGGTCTGGAGTCAGAGGGCCTGCCCCTTGCCTGCCCAGAGGCAGGTGGGGGGACATAGCGTTTTTTATACAAGGTTGATGGTGCCTCAGTCCTTGTTCATTCGGCAGATGGGGCCCGGCCTGACCCTGACTCCTGATCTGAAGTCAGAGGGCTTGCCCCCTGCCTACCCAGAGACAGGTGGGGGGACTTAGCGTTTTTTATACAAGGTTGAGGGTGCCTCAGTCCTTGTTCATTCGGCGCATGGGGCCCGGCCTGACCCTGACTCCTGATCTGAAGTCAGAGGGTCTGCCCCCTGCCTGCCCAAAGACAGGTGGGGCATTTTTTTTTGGGGGTCTATTTTCCATGGTTTTTGCAAGAGGGGGCCCTCCCCCTGTTGCCCCCCTGCTCGTTTGTGTGTGAAGTGCTTGATCTGAACAGACAACGAGTATTAATGCAAGAATCCTTTTTTCTTTTTTTCTTTGAGGTAAAAACTTGACCTTTGAGTCGGAGCCGTCGACATTTTAACTCTGACCGTCCTCCAACGTTGCTTTTAGAGAAGGAAAAACAACTAAACTTTTAACCTTATTTTTTCAGGGTATCTGCGTTCCAGTGAGCTGCTAACTCCTGGCCCTCTGAATTGGCTATCCTGTATGTGCCTGGTCCCATGATCTGGGTGACCTGATAAGGACCTTCCCAATTAGCGCTCAACTTGCCATGCTCTCTTGATTTTCCCACTGCCTGGGTTTTTCTTAGGACCAGGTCGCCCGCTTGAAAGTTCCTCACGTTCACTTTTTTGTTGTAAACCTTCCTCATCCTTTGCTGGTAGGCTGCGATGTTGACGCAGACCTCCTGCATTACTTCGCCGACCAGGTCGAGGTTCTCAGTCATTGCAGCCTCATTGTTGGCCCTGTCATACTGCTGTGACTGGAGGGTCAGAATGCGTGCTTCTATGGGCAGTAGTGCTTCAGCCCCGTAGACCAGACCAAAAGAAGTTTGCCCTGTGGATTCTTTTCTGGTGGTCCTGAATGACCATAACACGCTTGGAAGTTCATCCGCCCATCTCCCTTTCAGCTCGTCCACCATTCTTTTCAGTCCACTAAGTATTTGTTTGTTCGCTGCTTCAGCTTGTCCGTTGGTCTGCGGGTGGCAGATGGCGGAGTAGGCGACGGCTATGCCATGGCCTTCCAGCCAGGCTCTGAGGGGGTCGTTATCGAACTGTCTGCCGTGATTAAAGACCAGTATTTTTGGCAGGTCGTATCTTGTTATTATATTTCTCCAGATCACCTTCCCGACCGCTGGCTCTGTTATGTTCGGGACAACTTCAACCTCAATCCACTTGGTGAAGTAGTCAATCCCTACTATTAGGAATTTTCTGCCCACAGTCGCTGCAGTGAACGGGCCCAGGATGTCCATCCCCCATTGAGCGAAAGGGATTGGAGATAGGATGGGTCTGAGGTCTTGAGCTGGGGCATGTATCACAGGGGCGAAGAGCTGACACTTCCTGGATTTTTGGGTTAGGTCCCTGGCGTCTGCGAGCAAGGTTGGCCAGTAGTATCCTGCCCTTAGGGCTTTGTGTGCTAGGGTACGCCCTCCCACATGGTGACCACAGATCCCAGAGTGTATGTCGTCTAGCACCCCCGCCGCTTGCCCTGCCCCTAGGCATTTAAGTAGGGCGGCGGAAAAGGACTTGCGGTATAGCTCCTCTCCAATCATTATGAACCATGCAGCCTTGGCAGGCATTCTTTTCCTCTGAGTTGGGTCTTGTGGGAGGAGTCCATGCTTCTTGAACTGGATGATAGGAGTCATCCAGCTTTCAGACTCAGTTTCATTGACGACGTTGACCAGCTGGAAGGGTGCTGTAGACTTTTCTTGTATTACGTCTACCCATACCGATCTTCTTATATCCTGCAGGCTGGAGCTGGCCAGCTTAGACATGGCATCTGCCCGGTTGTTCTGTGACCGAGGGACCTGCTTGACTTCATAAGATTTCAGTCCGGATAACTCTTGGTTTACCTTTTCCAGGTACGACGCCATGGCCTGATCCCTGGCTTCATATTCTCCATTGATCTGATTTGTGATGAGTTGGGAATCTGTGGCTAGGATGAGTCTTTCGGTGCCTACGGCTTTGTCTAGATTGATGCCCGCCAGTACAGCCTCGTACTCAGCTTCGTTGTTTGATGTTGGAAAGGTGAATCTGAGCGCATGCTCAAAGTCTGCTCCTTCAGGGCTGGTTAACACGATCCCTGCCCCCGCACCGTTGGCTGTGGATGATCCGTCGGTGTATACTGTCCACTCGCCGGCAGGGGGATCATCTTCCTCTGAGTGGGAACATTCTGCCAGGAAGTCCGCCAAGGCCTGCGCCTTGATGGCGGTCCTGGACTGATAGGAAATACCCAGTCCACTCAGCTCTATGGCCCACTTCGGCAGCCTTCCTGACTTTTCAAACTTCTCCAACACTTTTTTCCAGAGGTTGGTCTGTTAATACAACGACGGGGTAAGCGTCGAAGTATGGTCTGAGTTTTCTGGCTGCTATGACTACCGCATTGGCTGCCTTTTCAACGACCGGGTAGTTCTTTTCCGCCGCCCCCAGGGCTTGACTTACAAAGTAAATCTGTAACACCCGCTATTTTTCCTAGAGTTTTACCCTTTCCGTTATGACTTCGTCATAACTCTGTCACTTTTAGGCCTTGTGTTTCATCAAAAAAAAATTCAAGCTTTATTTTCAATTTTTTTTGAGTTTAATGGTATTTATTTTTATTTTAAAAGATTTTAATTATTTTAAATCTATTTATTTGATTTTCTTCGTAAACTATTTATTTTTCCGCGAAGAATTCTATTTCTCTACGAATTAACGTTTTTAAGCTTGGATTTAAGTTATTCTTTTTTCTAAACAAATGTCTAAACATATTTATATAATATTTTTATTTACGAAAATTTAGCCATTAATGATTTTATTACGAACTTTCGTAAATAATTATTTTCTATCGCGAAGTTTACTCGAATTGCTTTGAAATGCTTTTAGTAATTATACGGTTCTTATTTTTATCAACCTACATTTAAAAGAAGCACTTTTTGGCCCCTTTTTGGACCATGTCACCCATGGTCACACATCTTCACATTTTTTTTTCATTTGGTTTTATAAAGTGATTAAAGCCTTAGATATTTTTATTACCTTGAATGAATTTGGTGACTAATTGCAAAACTTTTCACTCTCCCTCACCTTCATTATTTTGGCTGGTTTCCTCACACATATCACATAGTTTTCATCACCCTTATTATTACTTTCATTTATGCATAAACCATCCTTCTTCTTTCATTCGTTCTTTTCATAAAAAAATATTACAACATCTTTTTCCTTCTTCATTTCTGGCCGTGACACTCCTCTCCCCTCCTAGGCTGACTTTTGCTTAATTCGAGCCTTGATCACATCTTTTTATCGTCAAAATAATCCTCTTTCCGATCCCTTCGTTAAGGTAATAAACGATGTTGTTTTCGATCGTTATTTACCATTGATTTTCTTAGTTTTTCTCATGGTATTTTTCTACCATGATTTTCGTCTGATGTAGGCTTTGTGGATGATCCCGAGTCCGACGAGTATATTATCGATTCAGATTTGGATTAGAGGTAACGTCAGTGTTACTCGGTATTACTTGATTTTATTTGTGTAATTGCATGTATATATTTTTACGTTTCATTTTGACAATATATGTATGTCACCAAATCAGGAAAATTTTTAAAAGTTGAAAATTTGCATGTTTCGGTATTTTTATCGCTTTTACGAGATTAACGATTAAATCGTCATATTAATTTGTAAAATCATAATATTAGGCCTAAACATGTAATATATGTCTATATTCTGGAAAAATGTTGTTTTTGATGATTTTTAATAATTTAGTATTTTTTCTGATATTTTTGATATCGATTATTGAATTATTACGGTTATCGGACAAAAACGATTAAAAGCCGATTTTTAGTTCCAGTACCTAAACATTTTATTTTATTTTGATTTTTGACGTAGTGATACTTTCTGATGAAATAGAATTATCTGAATTCTTTCATAATTTTTTGGAATTGTTAAGTGGATGAATTAATTAATCACTTTAAATCATCGTTTATCGTTAAAACCGTGTTTGTCGTTTAAATTCTCAATTTCTGGTCTTTGGTTTAAATCTGGAAAAATTATGATTCTGATGATTTCATATTAAAATATAATTTTGTGATTTTTAGTGCCTTAATAAAATGTTAGGAACGATAAGTTTTATTAATGGAATCATTAATTGTGAAAACGGGTTTTAAAGACGGTTTTGACGGAAGTTGGTAAATCTGGAACTTTGGAAAATCTGGAAAATTAGTATATTCTGGAAAATTATGATTTTTAGGTTTAATAATATTTTTGGATATTAATACTTAAATCATTTTGTAATTACTATTTTTATTAATCGTTATTGTCGAGATTGGACGATTAACGAGAAAACGCTTTAAAAACAGAGTTTTAGGATTATGTAAAATTTTCCTTTCTGGACAGAATGTCCATAATATATTTTAACTATTTTACGTAATTTTTGTACTATTTATTAAAGTCTTTAATTAATAAGTATTGGTTTTCGGACAAATTGTGATTTATAGTTAAAATGCTTCGTCTTACCTAAAAGAATTATTTTTCCGGCAATTTTTAAAGTATTTAAATCTGAAACTTTACGAGTTAAATCATCCCTTAAAATACTCTAAATATATTTGTTGGTTTAATTAAATAAAGACGTTCAAATATTTAATTTGATATTTGCCGTAAAATCCTATTTATAATTTTATTGTCGAAACTAATAATAATTAGGGAATTTTACCTTTATAACTTTTGAAAACACCCTAATTAGTAATATTAAAATGTTTAAGACATTTTTAATCATTTTATAACGCTTATACGATATTTTAATAATTTCATAAAATTTAAATGTTCACTGTGGTAATTAATATCGTTAAGGCCGAAAGTATTAGTTTTATAAATCTATATCGTTTACTAAAAATGTGGTATTAGTATGAACTAATATTTTCATTATTTTGATATGATGCTATTTTTAGTAAAGTTTCTAAAATTAGAAGTTTCCTAAAATAGAAAGTTTGCTCTTTTGGAAAGTGATTCCTTTTTCTTTTGTTCTCTTATTGTTTATGTTGAATACATCTTTTAAATATCGATAATGGATTGTTTTGGAGTTATGTAATAAGGATAAGTGTGGGTTTAGAGTAATTGTAGACACCCGCATTTTGCCTGCTAATGTCTATAGCAGTTCCCGACAAAACACCCGATGATGATCGGGCGCAAACGTGACTTAGTATACTCGAATATAGGCTCGGAATCAATAGTATCCGACGTGGACATTTAGCGGAGTACAAATCTCTCAAAACCAACCTCAAATTCAGGCCCAGTGGGTCGTTCCGAGTAAAATAAGACTAATCTGGGCCAAAACCGAGACCGAAAATAAAACCCGTCTTTTAGCGACCGGGTCAAAACCCGGTCAAAGATGAATCCGTCCTCAAAACCAGCCTAGAGAGCTTCTAGAAGATGGCGCCCAAGCTCAAAATTCAAAAAAATCAAAGAGTCAACTATTTCCTAAATTGACTCGATTCCCTTGATCCACTCGATCGAGTGGATTCCCACTCGGTCGAGTGGAGCCTAATAAACCGGAACAAACCCATTTTCAAACCCACTCGATCGAGTGCACTAAGGCCACTCGATCGAGTGACCCTAGGTCGTGGGGTATTCTCTATAAATACCCCCTCAAACCCTTTGCATTTTCAGGTTTTACCTAAGGCAATTCTACCCTACATTTCTACCCTAATCCACCTTCATCATTTCCACACTACAAACCCTAAGCAACCTTAGTCAAAAAACCGAGTTAATATCCCTCGTAAAACCGATACACACACACACACACACACACACCATAACTCGACTACATCCTCGATACTCCCACGTTCCCGTCGCTATTACGAGTTCATTGCCGAGGTCCTACTAAGCATGTATGTTGAGGGTGTCCTAAACCCTATCTCGATCTTTACCATCTCGTTTTTCTATCATTTTGTAACCATATTATAACTATACTAGTATACTAAAATAAACACTAACATTTTAATTCTTGTATACTAACTCTTTAATTTTCGTTACTAACCTCTAACATTTATTTATCATTATCGTTAACATTATACCGCGTATATATATATATATATATATATATATATATATATATATATATATATATATATATATATATATATAGAGGTAGGTTCAAATAAGGTCAACAACTTTTTTAAGTTCCTAAGTTCCAGTGTTAAAGTTACACAAAAAGTGCTTAAAGTTACACGAGATGAGTGATAAAGTTGCACTTTATCACTTGAAGTGATAAAAGTGCTGAATGTTATAGTTACATATCAATTTTGAACAAATGCAACTTTAACGTATGTCATCTGTAACTTTAATATAGACTTAAAAAAATTGTTGACCTTATTTGAACCTACCTCTATATATATATATATATATATATATATATATATATATATATATATATATATATATATATATATATATATATATATATATATATATATATATATATATATATTAGTACCAAAATTCGGATCTTAACACGTTTGACTATGACGACCATCTAAAGTCCGTTTAATCCTTTTACGAGTAACGACGGAGGTGGCACCCTTTCGAGGAGCGCCGCCCCAATGTGTTCAAAGGCATAACGAGATCGTGGTCGTTCATAGTTGAACGTGAAGGACTCCATTTCTAAGATTAGTGCGAAATCCGTTGATGCGAAAACCGACATCACATAATCCGTTAGGATTAATATCGATGTCGTGACGCGGAGGACTAAAATTTCGTCATTAGTCACATTTTTCAATCCCATAACGACATTTTTCACAAAATTCCGATAACGGTATTATAATTGTATAATACACGATTATTATGCCGGAAGACGTGTTAAATTTAAATCATACGATATTTTTTATTTAACTCGGCCAACCATTGATTTTAAACAAATAAAAAACGAAACGAGTTATGCCTCGTACAGGTGCCACTCGACCGAGTACCACAGGCCACTCGATCGAGTAGCAACCCAAAAACTGGGCAGTAACTACTTCGAGGACGCACTCCACCGAGTCCAAGCCCTGACTCGATCGAGTGGGTCTTGTAGCCCAGAAATCCGAGAGCCTTAATGCAACATTCGAGCCTCGTCATTTTTTTTACGACTTAGTCGTAACGTGCAAAGTCAATCACGTAATTCTAATTTTCAAAACCCATGCATATCACTACACTTAAAGCGACTTTGATCGATTTTTCGACGTGATAAGTCGGGACAAGGCATCGAGGCATGGGATCGGGCTAGCATCACGCCTAGGGCCTATGTCTCCGTCCTTCGTTTAATACACAACATAATGTGTATTTAATCGGAGTTCGTCCATCCATATAATTCACGGTCTAGTTTATACACCGGTCCGTTTCTATCTTTTTATCGTTTTTATTCCGTTTGTTATGTTATTTGTAATTTTTGTATTGGCCGGGTTGTATTTCCGCCCGTGTATTTTGTACGTTATTTATTTTCGAGCTTTGTTTATTTTGATGTTTATCGCCTTATAAATGAACCTCGCATGCTAACAACTTCGACCATAATTAGATGCATTAAATGACGTAGTTAACCGATAATTCGCATGATTAGCCCGAAAACGCTGTTTGCATATCATTTAGTCGTTTTACTAGCGCGTACACGAACACGAACGATGTCTTAGTAGAGGCCGCCATTGTGCGGGCGGGGTTGGGTGTCCTTAGTGGGCTTCACAACACGTACCCTCACCCCTTACTCAGAACCTTGGTTTCCAGATGCCCGAAACCGTTGGCGCACGAGAGTCAATCTTTACACGATACCGGTATAGATGGTATCGGTATCGCAATGCAAAGGGACGGGCCCCATAAACTCTGAAATCGAAGTGGGCCGTACTTTGTGTATAGCCCATGACGACATAGAGTGGGCTCGAATGGTTCCGAATTACCATAAATTTGGTGGCGACTCCAACTTTGACTTAAATTTCGAACCCGAGAACAATCTTACCACGAGATTCATTCGCCTACCCAAACCCGCGCGTGGCCGCGTCGGGGTGGACCTACGTCATGTCCACAATTTGGCGACTCTGCTGGTGATACCTGATGTACCACGTGTCATCGGGGTTCCTAGGGTGAGACTCGAAGAGAAATCGTTCGTATATTAGTGTGCGCGGATTAGTTTAATGATTCATGCATAACCCAAATTTTTGCCCGGGCCCGTTACTTGTGACCGACGTCCCACTATACTGCGGTGCATTCCTACATGGGTGCGCTAAAGACTTCGATGGCGGAACTCGTATGGGTTTTGCGGCATGTCCTAAGACCAACTCGGCTTAGGGAGTCCGTCCTGATTTACGAGAATGTCATCGTTGTTGGTATAGACCCTATTTTGACCGAACGAGACTTAGCGTAAAGCATACATAAGCGTCGTTATAATGCTTGTTTGACTACGTGCTGCTTGGTTTTCGTGTCATGTTTTTCAAAAATCGTCATTTCAAAAAAAAATGCATCTTTCCAAAACACCAAATTTTGAAAAAACCCGAAATATTGTCCGTTTCGGGACCCGTCTTTTAAAAAAAAATCCAACTTTCAAAATTCGGAATGTCGCCGAAATTTAGGATCAACGATTTGACTCAAAATATCCTTTTTTTTCTCTAGCCGGCATGCTGCCCGTTTAATTCTCGAATTTCCGACACCGTTCCGATTTTCTGAATTTTCAAAATTCTGATCTTGGTTTTCGAAATTCCGTTTTCGATTTTCGAACTTTCGGAAATTCGCTCATTTTATATTCAAATTTCAAAACTTCAAAACATCCAACTTTCCTAGTGAATCTTCCTTATTATAGGACCTACCGTTTATCCGTGTGTCGGGTCTTTGCATAGTATGTCGAAGGTTTATAGCGTCGAAACTCCGTTGATCCTATATCACAAGTTTCCCCCCTTTCCCAAGTCCGCCTTATTTGTCAAGGCACGACCAACCCGCGTAGGGCATACCCCTACAAAGGAAAGTTCGTCCGTACACTCGAGTCAAAAGTCTGGGGAAAAGTCTCACGTGGACCTTCCTTCGAACGGGATTAGGCCCACAAAGCCAAAGTCCTAAGGAAGTTATACCACCCATGAGTCATCCGTCTAGGTGTCTTTCTCGAGTCTTTAGTCTTCTTTCCTAGTGTCGCTCGGGATGTACTTTTTCTTCTTTTTCCGAGATCTGGGTTCGGTTTCTGATTACGCGATGTTCTTACAGATAGGACACCGTCCACCAGACATAGCCGCAAAATGGAAGCAGCTCTGAACAACCTGAAGGCCTCCGTGGATGCCATGGCCGCCAAACAAACCGACATTGATGCCCAATTGACTGAAATGAGGGCTGGTCAAGTGGCCATCGTTGCTCGTACGGCTGCAGTGGAGCAAAGGGCCCCTAATGCCGACTAGAAGAACAAGTCCATTTGGCTGGGAGTAACAATATTCATCGGGAGAATAGCCGAGAGTACTCCCCGGTAAGTGACAAGCTGCCTGCAAACCTGAATCTCACGGGCTTGCCCATGTTTGAAGGAACCGAGGACCCGTTACTACATGTACGGGCCTTCAAAGAATTCATGGCTATCAAAGGGGTAGATTCTTCAATGTTTAAGAATCTTTTTGTTGCGTCACTTGAAAATCACCCACGGGCCTGGTACTATAGGCTAGACTCGAAAAATATCCTACTTGGGATGATGTGGCTACAGAGTTTGCTCGGAACTATGCTGACAACACCGAGATCCAAACCACAATGCGATCTTTGGAGGTTATGGCCCAAGAGCCAAAAGAAGGTTTTACCAAGTACCTTCAACGCTGGAGGGCCGAGAGTGTGAAACTGGTCGATAAGCCTAGTGAGAAGACTTTGGTGGAGGCTTTTGTCAAAAACCTTCTCCCCTCCTACCGGGTTCATCTCCGGTACGTTGTCATACCCAATTTCACCACCCTTACTGAAATGTGTATGAGAATTGAAGACGACCTAAGGCTGGAGGGCCTCAACAAGGCCTCTAGCAAAGGATACCAAGGGGCTTCCTCTTCATACCCAAAGCTGAAACACTTGATCCAGGACCTGATTGAGAGCGGTAAAATCCCGCTACCCGGAGATAAACCAAGCAACATAGAGAACCCTTTCAGCTCCCATGCCATCTTTGCCGGGGAGGTGATTGATTGCTCTCACCTTATCTCTCCATTTATCCCGCAAGTGAACGGGATCTGGTTTGACGACGAGGATGATGTCTATCTCGTTAAAGGGGAAACTGTTCCCATCACCCCTGAACAGATTCGCGAGGCCAAATCCCGAGTCTTAGCCAGTAACCACCTTGGTCGTCCCTATCAAGCCACTAGCTCTAGGGACATCCCCATCCCGACAACCGTCACCGATCCACTCGGGATGGAAGTCGCCCCTGAAGAGCCGACTGCTGAAACGGCTATCGTGAAGCAACTAAAGAAGACCCGAGTTGACCTCACTATATGGCAACTCTTGGTTAGCTCACAAGAACATCGAGAAGCACTCACTAAGGCTCTCGATCAAGTTAAGATCAACTCTTTGGCTACCCCTGCTGAAATGGTAGCCACGGTCCTGCCCCACTTGAAGGGCAAAACCAACGAAGAAGGCCCAATGATCACTTTCTCTGAAGCCGACCTGCCACCGTTCGGGGCCTCTCATAATCTGGCCCTCTACATTACGGTGATCTGCCGAGGGAAATACCTCCCGATGACCATAGTCGATGATGGGTCCGCTGTGAATGTCCTCCCCTTGAGGACCGCCAAAGCCCTCGGTATTACCGAGGCCAATCATGTTCCGACGGCTCAAACCATCCAAGCCTTTGATGGGAGCCCAAAGTCAGTAGCTGGGGCCGTAAAGGTGACCATTATAACGGGCCCAATAGAAAAGGAGCTTGAATTCCAGATGATTGATGTCACCTCATCCTTCAACTTGCTCCTAGGGAGACCATGGATTCATGCGGTCAAAGCCGTGTCCTCCACCCTCCACCGTAAGATCAAGATGCCATTGCTCGACAATGTTATTACTTTGGAGGCAACCCCAATGATCGTGGCTAGCTGTAACGCCACGGGCCGCACGGACCTCTGGGGGTTCGACTTTGTGGGGATGATCGAGGAAGAGTACCTTTTTAGGCCTTAATTCACCACGAGCATCGACACAATGCTCCAAAACCTAGGGTACCTTCCGGGGGCTACCTCTCGTCCCGATCTTCCAGCTGGGAAGATTATCGAGGTCCTTAAGGACGAAGAAACTCACTTTGGCCTTGGTTATGCCACCACTCCGGGTAACGTTGTCCGAACCGGAATCGAAAAGGCCTGCAACATCATTAAGGGTATCCACTTGAGCCCTTACAGCCCACGGTTGACTGACTACTTTGTCACACCCATGTTTGGGGCTATCCAGGTTGGTCTGTACCAACCCAATGCTGCACACCTCGGGACCCAATTGGCCCAGGACTGCAACTATATCCCGGATGATGTGTTCGCCCTCATCTAGTCTGATGAAGCTGACAATGCTGAGCCTGCACTAGGGCTGCTATTCGGGGAAGACACCATAGCCCCGACTCCAAAGGAAGACCTGGTCAACCTGATTCTTCGCAGCAACAGGTTTGACCCGACCAAGCTGATCTCGGATGTTGGTTCCGAGACGGGAAACAGGGCCTGGAGGAAGACTCTCAAGTGGACTGACAGTCAAGGAAAGATCTACAAGCTGGTCACCGGAGAGGGAGACATGCCTAAGTCTGACTCGGAGTCTGAGTCAGAGTCTGAGATCGAGTCTAGGGAAGTTGGTGCTAGAGTCACTCCTGTAACCTCTCTCCCTCTTGTCATTCCTGCTGCTGGCACTTCGGGGTCTGTCCCGCGTGCCTTACCAATCCCGCCACTGACTAATGATCGGATGGCTGCTCTTTTCGAGCTGTTCTCCAAATTTTCAATTAATAATAACAACCGTTCTGGTTACGACTTGTCTCTTTTAAATTCTGCTTTCAAAAATATTTTATGCAATGACATTGAGAAACCCGACGAACAGGTACTCTTACCTCCATATCTGATCGAGCAACTAGAGCAAAGGGAATCTCGGAATCCGTTAATCGAAGAGACCGAGTCCATCAATCTGGGAACAACCTTAGAGCCTCAGATGCTTAAGATAGGGTTATCTCTAGGTCCTGAGGAGAAACAACAATTCACGAACCTCCTCCGAGAATTCAAAGATGTCTTCGCATGGTCCTACAAGGACATGCCGGGGATAGACCGGGAAATAGCCGAGCACCACATACCGATCAAAGACGGGTGCAAACCGGTTAAGCAGAAGCTCCGCCGAATGAGGCCCGAGTGGTCTCTCAAAGTAAAAGAAGAAGTCGATAAACAGTTCAAAGCCGGCTTCATACAAGTGTCCGAGTATCCGGACTGGGTTGCAAACATCGTGCCGGTTCCTAAAAAGGACGGTAAGGTGCGGGTATGCGTAGATTTTCGGGATCTTAACAAAGCAAGCCCAAAGGATGATTTTCCGTTACCACACATCGACATACTGGTGGATAACACGGCCGATCATGCCCTTTTATCAATTATGGACGGGTATGCCGGGTATAATCAGATCAAGATGGCGGAAGAAGATATGAGTAAGACTACCTTCACTACACCTTGGGGTACTTACTGCTACACCGTCATGCCATTCGGCCTCATTAATGCCGGGGCCACCTACCAAAGGACCTCTACCACCTTATTGCATGACATGATGCATAAAGAGGTAGAAGTTTATGTAGACGACATGATCGTCAAATCCAAAGAACGGGACGGTCACATCACCGCCCTAAGGAAATTCTTCACCCGATTGCGCAAGTACAACATGAGACTAAACCCTCAAAAGTGCAGTTTCGGGGTAACATCAGGCAAATTACTGGGTCATATCGTTAGCCAACGAGGTCTCGAGGTCGACCCAGCTAAAATCAAAGCCATTATCGAGAGGCAACCTCCTAAAACCGAAAAAGAAATAAGGGGATTCCTCGGGAAAGTTCAGTATATCAGCCGGTTCATTTCCAAACTAACCATGGTATGTGAACCAATTTTCAAAAAACTAAAAATAGGAGAACAGGTACTATGGGATGACAAGTGCCAAACCGCCTTCGACAAAATCAAGGAAATTCTGTCTGCTCCGCCAGTCTTGATGCCACCTCAACCCGGCTTGCCTCTGTCATTATACCTAACGACGACAGAGACAGCCATGGGGGCTATGCTGGCTCAGACAGTCGACTCCGAAGAGCGAGCCATTTATTATATCAGCAAAAAGTTTTTAGAGTATGAGTGCAAATATACCATGCTCGAAAAGACGTGCTTGGCTCTGGTTTGGGCCACTAAAAAGCTCCGACATTATATTCTCAGCTACGAGGTCCATGTCCTATCCAAGATGGATCCGATCAAATACCTCTTTGAAAAGCCCATTCTCAATGGCCGAATTTCCAGATGGACTCTAATGCTGGCAGAATTCGACCTAAAATTTGTGCCTTTAAAGGCTATTAAGGGGCGAGCAGTAGCTGAATTTCTCGCCGATAGCCCGGTAGCCGAGGAAGGACACATCGACACCTGGTCCTTCCCAGATGAAGATATCTTCCATACTGATACCGAAACATGGGATCTATACTTCGACGGAGCATCCAATTTTCGAGGGTTCGGAGTCGGGATTCTCCTAATTTCACCAAAAGGAGAGCATACTCCCGTATCCATCAAACTAGACTTTGATGTTACCAATAATGCAGCCGAATACGAAGCATGCATTTATGGGCTACAAGCCGCCGCCAATCTGGGGATCACAAATCTTCGGGTACATGGCGATTCGTCCTTGGTCATTAACCAAGCACTTCAAAAATGGAAGACTCATAATGCTAATCTCGTGGCCTACCAGGCACGAGTAAGGGATCTCGAGAAACAATTCCAAAAGGTGGAGTACATATACCTGCCTCGGGAAGAAAATCAGTTTGCAGATGCGCTTTCAAAATTGGCATCTTTACTGAATATTCCCGACCACGTGACCAGTATGCCAATTTGTGTCGAAAGATGGTCCGAGCCGGCATACATTCATGACATTGAAGACATCTGGATAACTGAGCCTGAACCTTGGTACCAGGCCGTATTAACGTACCTGACAAATGGAGAATATCCTCCCAGGACTGAAGGCCGAGCCAAAAAAGCCTTACGGAGGCTAGCCACCCAGTTCATCCGTACTGATGACGGGCAACTGTACAAAAAGACGGCACAGGGGGCTCTTCTCCTTTGTGTTGATAAATATAAGGCCGAAAAAGTTATGGCCGAAGTACATGATGGTGAAAACGGCCCACATATGAATGCTCACATGCTGATCCGAAAAATCATGAGGCTCGGGTATTACTGGAATACCATGGAAGCCGACTGCCAGTTATATGTCAAACATTATCATAACTGTCAAATCTTTGCCAATGTGCAGCATCTGCCGTCATCTCTGCTTTATACCATGACGTCGCCTTGGCCGTTCTCGACATGGGGTATCGACATAATCGGGAAAATAAATCCCTCCGGTACTGGTGTACACTGTTTCATCTTAGTAGCTATCGACTACTTCACCAAATGGGTCGAAGCTGAATCATATCGCGTTCTCAACGCTAAACATGTCGCCAAGTTTATCCAGAACAAGATAATATGTCGCTATGGAATCCCACATGAATTTATCAGTGATCACGGGACTCATTTTCAAGCTGAGACCGCAGCCCTGCTGACTAAATATAAAATTCAAAGGCACACGTCCTCGCCCTATCGTCCCCAAACGAATGGAGCAGTAGAGGCGGCCAATAAAACGATTGTCACCATACTAAAAAAGAAGGCTGATAATTACCGGGACTGGACCGACAAAATACCTTTTGCCCTGTGGGGGTACCGGACGTCAATTCGCACCGCAACCGGGGCGACGCCGTATTACCTAACTTATGGGATAGAGGCAGTCCAACCAGTTGAATTGGAGGTACCGTCCCTCACAATTCTGTTAGAAAGTCAAGTACCCGAAGCTGACTGGGTTCGAGCATGATATGATTCATTGGTTCTACTAGACGAACGACGGTCTCGTGCCCTCAACAACATCCAAATCTATCAGAAAAGAATCCAACGGGCCTTCAACAAAAGGGTAAGGCCCAGGAACATTAAGGAAGGGGATCTGGTCCTTAAGTCTGTCCGAGCCTTACTACTGGTTGACCCAAGGGGAAAATTCAAACCCAATTGGGCTGGGCCATATTTGGTAAAGAAGATCCTATCAGGAGGAGCAGTGATGCTGACAGGCCTGGACGGGAACGAGTTCGTCAACCCCACCAACCTGGACCAGCTGAAGCGTTACTACCCTTAGCCTTTTCTCAATGTCATTAGCAATTGTTTTAAATTATTTTACGAGAAACAAGTCAATAAGCTGGAATCACTTATTCTACTGTCACAAGCATCTTGAACCAATAGTCTTGGTGTAATTCAAGATTGCAAATTTACTGAGTTTGAACTACGTTTGGTTTGATTCTGCTAATCGCGGATACGTAGGCAGCCCCTCCGAAGGGCACAACCAATGCAATCGAGAAAAGACAGGAACGGTTAAATAATAAAATTTTCGGAAAATTACAAAGTGCAGGAATTCCAAAAAAATTACAAAAAAACAAAAGCACACGACACTCCAAAATAAATAATAATAATATTTAAATAATAAAAACTAAGGACTCGGTATTTAGGGCATCTTGCCCTTCCCCTTGTCCTTGGCCTCCTTGGCCGTCCACTGACGACGACGTGGAGGAGAGCGTTCCCGAATCACCACAGGAACCTCCTTAACCCGGACTCGTTTCTTGGAACTCGAATCCTCATCCACATCGATAGGCCCGAGTCGGGCCCTCACGGGCTCTGGCAGCAGTTCGCGTGGACCAAGTCGGTCCCTAGCCGCCAGTCTTGGCCCAAGTCGTCTCTCCAAATCAGTCTGGGGGCTTAGCTGCCCCCGCGTGCTGCTAGCACCGGCATCCTTAGCTCGAGTCTTAGTATGTGACTTAAGACCCGATTCTAGTAGGACTAAAGTAGCAGGGGTGTCTCCCTCATCGAAGAAGCCCCTGTTGTCCTTTACCGTCTCCCGACGGACCAGTTCGAAGGCCTCATCGACCTTCAGAGCTTTACGAGCTTCCTCGGATTCCTCGGAAGTCCATTTCTCGTAAGCTCGTGAAACCCAAGCGGATTGGCAAGGGTTGGGAATAGTCCATGTAGGACGAGTGAACCATCTCTACAACCAGGTGTCGCACATAGCGTCTGTCAATTGGAGCGAGACGCTGATAATGGCTTCAGTCTCAGGAATGCGCTGAGACGAACCGAACTGCCTCAGGATGCGGTCCGGGTAAATGTGAACTGTCCAGTCAAGGGACAGGATCACCAAGTAACGGGCTTGGTCCCTCTTGGCCAGTCCCGTTAGCTTGGAAAGGAACCACCAAGCGACAGTCCACCTGATTAAGGGACCACCATGGAACACCAGCTCCTCATCCCAGTAAGCTCGGTTTATATGGTGACTTGAGCTTATCCGACGCCCCCTCGAACTAATTTGGCTGCTGCGGTAGTTGGGAATGCTCGGAGGGGACTCTATGATCGACAGACGTTCCGACAACCAAATCTGAAAAATGTATACAAAATACGTAAGCAACGGAGTGGTCCGCTATAGCCCACTCGATCGAGTACAACATCTGACTCGATCGAGTAAGTCCTCCAAAGACGGGCAGAAGCACTTCGAAGGCGTCACTCGATCGAGTGACAGGTCCACTCGATCGAGTGGCTTACGGACGTCAAGAAATTCGCGTGAAACAAAAAGTGAAAAAAATCGCAAGATGTATACCTGCAGAATACGAGTACTCCCCGTCAGATGTCGGTCCAGGTCAAGTCGTCTGGCATCCAGACCAATGATGATCTCCCCGGTGGCTAGCCAAGCAGGGCTGTGACCAGTCTCCATCTGGTCAACCACTCCAATCAGCCTGATTTGACCCAAGCATGAGTCAACATCCATCATCCCTTCAAAAACGTAGCGGTGCAGCATGCAAAAGGCGAAAGCCCTACGCCTATGAGAAGGGGTAGCCCTTACATCTTGACTGTTCATAAACTTGTTAGCCAGGTGAAAGAGGGAAAAAGTATTTCCCCGCACCATTCGATCTGTCTCAGCGTGACACAGACCCAAAAAATCCCTCAACCTCCTTCTAGGGTCCGAATAGAACGGAGGGATAGCAGGACGAGCGATAGGGCTCCAACCCCCAATAGCTGCGATCTCCTCGGGAAGAGGGAATATTTCTCCCCGCGGGAACGCAAAGACCTGATGGGCAGTATCCCAAAACGACAGGCAGGCGTCCAAAAAGTGTGAATCAATTATCGAACGTCGGAGAGAAAATAGACTGACAATCCCCATTTGGGTCAGTTGGACTTTGTCCTCATCCCGAAAATATTGGGACCAGGCAAAAAGCATTGAAGTAAGATGATCGATACCCATGACAGGGGTTTGAATCTTCTTGAAAGTCTAAAGGATTTTGAGGAGCAGGAGTTTTTTTATTCGAGATACGGTAAGTTGAAGCAGGGAGACCTATATTTATAATAGGAAAACCTAACTGTAACCCTAACTACCATGCCTCCTCAGCAAACCTGGGCCCTATGCATGCGCAGGCCTGATTTCAGACAAGAACCCAGAATAAGAATCAAGCCGTCCCGAGCTTTCCTGGAAATTTCTAAAAAATTTGTGATAAAAAATTGTGATAAAAAAAATCTTTCAAAATCTTTGGCTTTTCAAAATTCAATATATTTCCCCAGCACGAGTCGGTGTTTTGCCTATGTGTTACATGCAACTTGTTATATGTGTCAGCATACAGGTACACCCCAGACTTCAGAAGCAAGTCTCCGTGCAACGACTTTACTCCCCAACGTGAGTCAGTATTTATCCCGGAATGCTACAATCAGAGCTGTGATGTGTCAGCATACGGGTATACCTACACCTTCAGAAGCAAGTTTAACTCCCCACGGAGCTACCGTCGTCAGGACAGGTATGACCCTCCACTTATGGCTGGCGAGCCCTTCATGCAAGCCCACTGGACTATAAACGACCCGACCGGAAGGCTCCCAGGTCGTAATCCTCGATTGGCCTGGTAGCTACTTTGACTTTTGCCTTGTCCAAGCCTCAGTTAGAGTGGGGGCTCTGTAGACACCCGCATTTTGCCTGCTAATGTCTATAGCAGTTCCCGACAAAACACCCGATGATGATCGGACGCAAACGTGACTTAGTATACTCGAATATGGGCTCGGAATCAATAGTATCCGACGTGGACATTTAGCGGAGTACAAATCTCTCAAAACCAACCTCAAATTCAGGCCCAGTGGGTCGTTCCGAGTAAAATAAGACTAATCTGGGCCAAAACCGAGACCAAAAATAAAACCCTTCTTTTAGCGACCGGGTCAAAACCCGGTCAAAGATGAATCCGTCCTCAAAACCAGCCTAGAGAGCTTCTAGAAGCTGGCGCCCAAGCTCAAAATTCAAAAAAATCAAAGAGTCAACTATTTCCTAAATTGACTCGATTCCCTTGATCCACTCGATCGAGTGGATTGACCCACTCGGTCGAGTGCAGCCTCATAAACCAGAACAAACCCATTTTCAAACCCACTCGATCGAGTGCACTAGGGCCACTCGATCGAGTGACCCTAGGTCGTGGGGTATTCTCTATAAATACCCCCTCAAACCCTTTGCATTTTCAGTTTTTACCTAAGGCAATTCTACCCTACATTTCTACCCTAATCCACCTTCATCATTTCCACACTACAAACCCTAAGCAACCTTAGTCAAAAAACCAAGTTAATATCCCTCGTAAAACCGATACACACACACACACACACACCATAACTCGACTACATCCTCGATACTCCCGCGTTCCCGTCGCTATTACGAGTTCATTGCCGAGGTCCTACTAAGCATGTATGTTGAGGGTGTCCTAAACCCTATCTCGATCTTTACCATCTCGTTTTTCTATCATTTTGTAACCATATTATAACTATACTAGTATACTAACATAAACACTAACATTTTAATTCTTGTATACTAACTCTTTAATTTTCGTTACTAACCTCTAACATTTATTTATCATCGTTAACATTATACCGCGTATATATATATATTAGTGCCAAAATTCGGATCTTAACACGTTTGACTATGACGACCATCCAAAGTCCGTTTAATCCTTTTACGAGTAACGACGGAGGTGACATCCTTTTGAGGAGCACCGCCCCAATGTGCTCAAAGGCATAACGAGATCGTGGTCGTTCATAGTTGAACGTGAAGGACTCCATTTCTAAGATTAGTGCGAAATCCATTGATGCGAAAACCGACATCACATAATCCGTTAGGATTAATGTCGATGTCGTGACGCGGAGGACTACAATTTCGTCATTAGTCACATTTTTCAATCCCATAACGACATTTCACAAAATTCCGATAACGGTATTATAATTGTATAATACACGATTATTATGCCGGAAGCCGTGTTAAATTTAAATCATACGATATTTTTTATTTAACTCGGCCAACCATCGATTTTAAACAAATAAAAAAAGAAACGAGTTTTGCCTCGTACAGGTGCCACTCGACCGAGTGCCATAGGCCACTCGATCGAGTAGCATCCCAAAAACTGGGCAGTAGATACTTCGAGGACGCACTCGACCGAGTCCATGCCTTGACTCGATCGAGTGGGTCCTGTAGCCCAGAAATACGAGAGCCTTAATGCAACATTCGTGCCTCGTCATTTTTTTTACGACTTAGTCGTAACGTGCAAAGTCAATCACGTAATTCTAATTTTCAAAACCCATGCATATCACTACACTTAAAGCGACTTTGATCAATTTTTCGACGTGATAAGTCGGGACAAGGCATCGAGGCATGGGATCGGGCTAGCATCACGCCTAGGACCTATGTCTCCGTCTTTCGTTTAATACACAACATAATGTGTATTTAATCGGAGTTCGTCCATCCATATAATTCACGGTCTAGTTTATACACGGGTCCGTTTCTATCTTTTTATCGTTTTTATTCCGTTTGTTATGTTATTTGTAATTTTTGTATTGGCCGGGTTGTATTTCCGCCCGTGTATTTTGTACGTTATTTATTTTCGAGCTTTGTTTATGTTGATGTTTATCGCCTTATTAATGAACCTCGCATGCTAACAACTTCGACCATAATTAGATGCATTAAATGACTTAGTTAACCTATAATTCGCATGATTAGCCCGAAAATGCTGTTTGCATATCCTTTAGTCGTTTTACTAGCGCGCGTACACGAACACGAACGATGTCTTAGTAGAGGCCGCCATTGTGCGGGCGGGGTTGGGTGTCCTTAGTGGGCTTCCCAACACGTACCCTCACCTCTTACTCAGAACCTCGGTTTTCGGATGCCCGAAACCGTTGGCGCACGAGAGTCATTCTTTACACGATACCGGTGTAGATGGTATCGGTATCGCAATGCAAAGGGACGGCCCCCATAAACTCTGAAATCGAAGTGGGCCGTACTTTGTGTATAGCCCATGATGACATAGAGTGGGCTCGAATGGTTCCGAATTACCATAAATTCGGTGGCGACTCAAACTTTGACTTAAATTTCGAACGCGAGAACAATCTTACCACGAGATTCATTCGCCTACCCAAACCCGCGCGTGGCCGCATCGGGGTGGACCTAGGTCATGTCCACAGTAATATACTCTGGGATGTATGTTTTGCCATCAACTATAAAGCTGGTGTGTCTATGTTGAGACACATTGGTCGTTGAACTGAGCATGGTTTGTGTTCAGGAGTGTGTATATTTTGACCTTAAACTTAGATATCGCATCGTGTAAGTCGCCGTCGGGTTGAACTTGATTACGGTTGGTGTCCAGGAGGGGTGTACATTACTTAAGCCAGGACCTCGCTGCACGCAGTCCTGTTATAGTTGAGTTGCCTAGTTAGAGACCGAAGTCTGATTTGTTTTGACTAAGTTCTCGAAGCTAGTTTAGTATTGTCCAGTGAAAGTCTAGATTCTACATTAATCCTATCCATAACGCCATTTTGAATATTTTTATTATTATCGATATAATTTTGATTTGCAGGTTGGCAAGTGTTTTATGTTTTCTCCGGAAAACTCGTTTTTAATATATTGTTTCGATACGTGAAGTTTTTCACTGAAAACTTATTTTCATTATAATGTTTTACTGTTTTCCGTCTTTACTATTTTTCCTATATTAGTAATTACTGTTTTAAAATCGTGTTATACGGCTGGGAGAACGTTGACGTTGCTCCCCACTGATTGTGGCTGTTATGTTTTTAACATGGCAGGTATATGTGTTTCCCTTCGGGTGGGCTAGCGAGCAGTTATGGATCCTGCTTGTTTTAATAAGATCACTGTATTATGGATTGTTAAAACCCTATTTATGGATTCCATTTTATTTTTATTTTGTAGCCATTTTTATTTTATGGCTTATGTATTGACTTACCATTTTTATTTAATTAAGACATAGCTACAGTGTGTTATAATCCCACTTCTACAGTGTTTCCGCCACTGTATTGCGTTAGAATTTCTAGGGGATTACAAAATCGGCTGTTGGGAGCCTGCTTCCTCCCTTAGGATTACTGCGCTTAGAGTCGAGTTTGTCACGACAATGTAAACGAAGAGCTTTTCTCCTGCCACCGGCCTTGCTAGGGTTGGCCGCTTCTTCAGATGCTCTCCTTTAGCTGCTCGAAAGCTTCCTTTTGTTCAGCCTCCCATTTGAACTGCTTGTTTCCTTTCAGCACCTTAAACAAAGGCGTCGACTTGTCGGCTGACCTGGCTATGAATCGTGCCAGAGCAGCCATCCTGCCAGTTAGGCGCTGGATATCCCTAATCGTTCTTGGTTCTGGAAGGTCCAGAACAGCCTGAACCTTCTCCGGGTTTGCGTCAATCCCCCTGGTCAGGAGTCCTAGGAACTTTCCGGAGCGGACCCCAAAGGTGCATTTCTTGGGGTTTAGTTTCATTCGGTAGGCACGCAGGGAGGAGAAAGTCTCCTGCAAGTCTTTTAGATGCTCTGCATCCCCCTTGCTCTTTACTATTGCATCATCCACGTATGCCTCCAGGTTCCTACCCTTCTGGCTCTCGAACACTTTATCCACCAGACGTTGGTAGGTGGCGCCTGCATTCTTGAGGCCAAATGGCATCATTTTATACATGTACGTGCCTGAGCTGGTGATGATTTCACACTTTACCCTGTCAGGCTGCCAGAGATACACTTGGCGATAGCCCGAAAAAGCATCCAAGAAACTGAGCATGGAATATCCGCTGGTGGCATCTACCAGCTGGTCTATCCGTGGCAGGGGATAGCAGTCTTTAGGGCACGCCTTGTTGAGGTTGGTGAAGTCTACACACATTCTCTAGGCACTCGAGGATTTCTTCACCATCACCACATTAGCCAACCATTCGGGGTAATCACAACTCTCTATAAAATTGGCCTTCAGGAGCTTTTGAATCTCCTCTTTGATGGCTTGATCTTTTTCTGCGGTCATGTTCCTTTTCTTTTGCTTCACAGGGCGGGCCTCTGGACTTACGTTCAGCTTGTGAACGATGTGAGCCGGATCGACCCCCGGTATTTTGTCTGCCGAGTAGACGAAAACATCCCTGTTGTCTCGCAAGACCTTAATCAACTCCTCTTGGTAGGATTTTTCCAGGTCGGCTCCTACCAAGACCTGCCTCCCCGGCTCTAGTTCCACCAGCATGTTTTCTCCCCCAGGTTTAGGGTGGTCCACTATCTGCTGACCGGCCGGAATTTACCCTTCCCTGCTGGGGGAACTGTCCGCCTTTCTCTTGCCTTTTCTCTCCGTTTCATGGGTACGCAGGGCCACAGAGTAGCATTGCCTGACTGACTCCTGGTCCCCGTGTACCTTCCCTTCCATACCAAAATGCGAAACGTAGGCTACAGTTAGTGCTCTGATGGATATGGCTGCCACAATATCGTATAGAGTCGCCCTGCCTATCAGAGCGTTATATGCAGACTTTGCGTCCACAACAACGAACGAGGCTCGGATATTTCTGGCCGATGCCTCCTCTCCAAACTTCACCGGCAGCTCGATGACCCCCATAGGGAAGATCCCTGCACTGTTGAATCCGTATAATGATCCAGGGGCGGGCTTGAGGTGCCTCTTTTCCAGGTTCATTTTTTCAAATGCTTCTTTGTACAGTAAGTTGGTGTAGGCGCCTGTGTCTACCATGCACCTTCTTACTATGTGGTTGCTGATGACAAGAGATAAGACCAGAGGATCGCTGTGAGGGTAAATTACCCGCCCTGCATCCTGGGGAGTGATGCTCAGAGTCAGGCCTGTTGGACTCCCTGCTCTTTCATCATAGCAGATTTGATTTCGGAGTTCTCGGATCTGCCTCTTCTGGCCCCTTCGGCTTGTCTAGCCCTCAGCGTCTCCTGATACCACATGAATTATCATGCGGTCCTGCGCTGGGACTTCAGGCTTGTCTGTTGCAACTTTCTGACTTTTGTTCCTTGCGGCATAGTTACCTAGCCAGCCATTTCTGATGAGCTTCTCTATCTCATCCTTCAGGTGGCGGCACTCTTCAGTCGTATGCCCTACACAGTCATGGAATGTGCAGAATTTTTTAGGGTCGCCCTTTGGGCTGCGGGGCTTACTCGGGCAGTTCCATTTGGCTGTCTCCTTCTCCCGCTCAAATATCTCAGCTCTTGATTTGTTAAGGGTTGTGTAGCTGTCAAACCTTGGCTGGTAGGTCGCACGCTCCCTTTGTGGGGTATCGCTTTGCCCCTGTTGCGTCCACCCTGCGGTCCCCCCTGTGGCCTGGAGGGCCCTGCGGGGGTATCCGGCAGGCAGTAGAACTCCTCCTGCAGCATAAAGCCTTCGGCTATCTTTCGAGCTTTCGCCATGGTTTCTGGCTGGGCTCTAATCATCTGGGTTTTCATCTCCCCTGGGGGCAATGAATTGGTTAACGCATAAGCTGCTGTTGGATCATCAATTTCCCTGACCTGCTGGAAGGCTAGGTCAAATCTCTTCAGATATTCCCTGATGGTCTCTTCCTTCTTCTGCTTCAGGGTCATCAGGTCGAAGCGAGTCAGCCTTCGCCTCTTATTTCCTGCATACAGGTCCAGGAAGGCTTCGGCCAGTTCTATAAAATAGCAGATTGATCCCTGCGGCAGGTCTCTGAACCATCCCTGAGCCAGGCCTACCAAGGTGATAGGGAAAATTTTGCACCAAATCGCGTCATCGGCGTTGTACATCCTCATGTGGCTTTCATAGGCTGCCGGGTGATCTTCGGGATTGGTCGTCCCGTCGAATTTTACCGTGGGCATTTTAATCTTCGGGATGGGACATCCCTGGACTTCAGGGTGAAGTAGGGTTCTGGTATGCTTGCCCATCATTTTTGACCGGCTCCCGGCAGAGTGGTAACTGTAGTCATCCCATTTGCCAGGTGTCGGTTTTCCAACACTAGAGGAGCGGTGCCTGGGCGTATGCCTGTTCAACGCCTCATCTTCCCTTGCGGGGGAGCGGTGTCGGTGGCTTTTCGTCTGAGGAGGCTCGAGGTTATCGCCCTGACGATGTCTGGACTCCATTGGTTGTCCTTGATTGAGCCTCGACTGCATGGTTCTAGACAGCCCCGGAGCCTGCTGTGGCTCTGCAGCAGGTGTTAGCCTAGAAAAGACTCCATCCTGTCTTGCCCCCCAGGCGTTTTGAGGCAGGTTCTCTTGGTCTCATTCGATCCTGTAGCTCCTGGGATAAACCTCTTTTCTCGACAGCTGCCATGGACTCGGTGGTGTGCAGGGACACCTCTTACTGCTGATGGGGCGGCTCCTGGGCATTGGCTGTGATACGCCTTTTAGCCTGCACGTACCCACAAGCAGTTTTCCTGGCCTTCCTTTGGACGTTTCTGGCAGCGGTTCGCTTCGTGCCCCCAAATCCTTCAGCACTCCCAAAGTGCAGGTGTCTAGGGGTCATCGCAATCCTGCCAACCAGGTCCTCAGGTGCGGATTCCTGATTTAGCATGGCTGAAAAGAAGGCCGCGTCCTGCGCAGCTTGAGCGGGGGTGATATTAAGGCTGGGCCTCTGGTGATCGACCTGCCCAGCTGCGGCTGTAGCTTCCCTGTTAGGTACTTCGTAGAGGCTGACCCGCCCTACTCCTCGGATTGTAGGGGCGGGCATTACCTCCTTGGTTGGCAAGGGCATGCCATATAGAGGGATCACCGGCTGTCCCGTTGAATCCACCCCAGAATTGGTTTCAACAACCTCAGGCATCTTCTAACGGCTTTTTGTTCTTTCTTGAGGAATCTCAACTAGAATATTCCCCACAGACGGCGCCAAATTGTTCCGGTATGGAAAAAATTGACCCGAAGGCAGATTCGGGTCCGTTGGTTTATGCCACTTCGGATGATGTTCGTCTTTGTCTCTCCAACCTCTCTTTCTTCCCCCTTCTAATGATTGGACCTTTCTGGCGGAGACGGCCTGCCACCTGCACACAGGGAGCGCACAAGGCCTTGAAGGTGTCCGATGGAACCCTCTCCGATGCCTAAGTCAGTCCATGAAATGCCTTGACGAACCTTACTCGTGAGGAGTAAGGTGGCGTTTTTTAGAGTGAGATTCTAGAGAAAGAAAATCCAACCCCTCTCTTGTGGGAAATATATGAGTATTTATAGGTTTCCTTCCAAGAGAGAGGAAGAGAGAGAGAGAGAAAAAATAGGGTAGGGGAGAGACGCGTGGGTCCACCCTGCCCATCCATCCTCTGTCACCTGAGGCATGGTCAAGGGGGCATCAGCTTTCGCCCCCTGTGTCTGCCAGGGAGGGGTACCCTGACGCCTGACACACATGGGGTGATATCTTTTCCTTTCGACCACATCGTCTGCGGCCTGACCCTGGCGGACAGGGGAATCAGTTCTTTGCTTGGAGCTCGAAGCGGTTCTCCAAGGTTGCCCCCTGGGGCCTTCTGACAAGGGTCCTGCTGGTCGGTCTGCCAAGCAGGCCCTTCCTCGTGCTTTTGGGCCGGGCTGCCCCGGGACTCGCATGGCGGGCGGCCCACGGTGGGCAACCGACCCCCATCAAAAACTATTTTCAAAAACACGACTCGAGTGAACGTCCGACGACGCTAAATCGAGCATCTTAGGTCTTAATGGCCGAACAACGATGCCGAAATGCAAATGACCTAATGTTTGCGATGACAAGTCGTTATCGATTTTGAGCGAATGCCCGATGATGCCATTTGAACATCGTATACCTAATGGTCAAACGACGATGTCAATAGTGTAAATGATCTAACATTCGCCGCGATGAATCGATCTTTTCAATCGGACGCATTCGATGCAAGTTCTTGCTCCGTGTGCCTGATGTTCAGAAGGCCTCATGGTGTGCGTCTGAACCAGCGGCTATGTCACGATCGTGGAGTATTTTTTCGCATGATTTTGACTTATCATTTCTCCCTTTCTTAAACATTCGACATCGATTTCATAATCAACGGTTGAATCTTAGGGAGTCATCAAAAGACAACTTAGAATGGATACTCATTGATGTTAAATAAAAAACCGTAGGCTATTATTAGCCAAGCAATGGTTTCGATACGCGGAGGGTCTAACATTCGTAATGACGAGTCGGGACGAGTTACAAGGTTCGGATCAAGCTAGCATAACGCTATGGTCTGGATCTTCATCAGTCAGGGTGCAACAAGTCCCGCGCCTGAGTTTTCAGACGCAAGGGTTCCTACGCCTGTGTTCCAAGGCTTACGGATCCCCGCGCTCAAAATATGCTCTTTGATCAATGCACAATACAATACGTAGCTGATAAGAGTTTGTCCAACATCTTTGATTTACAGTTTCTGTTTATGTTTTCTAATTACGAGCCCGTTTATAGTTTACATTTATCGTTTCTAATTCGATCATTGCAATTTGTTCAAGTATTGTGAATTTCGGGTTGTATTTCGCCCGTGTAACTTGTAATTTACATTCCAAGTTCGTTTACTTTATTTGTGTGACATTTACCGCTTTTTTAAATGAACCCACATGCTAAAACAACTTTGGCAATACAAATCGAAATGCATTAAATGACGTAGCATCATTCAATTCACATGCTAGATTCAAAACAATGGTTGTCATGCATAATCGTCTTAAATTACTGGGCTACATCGTTTGCCAACGTGCAATCGAAGTCGACCCAGCAAAAATTAAAGCCATCACTGAAATGAAACCTCCTAAGACCGAAAAAGAAATAAGGGGTTTCCTCGGGAAGGTTCGGTACATCAGCCGGTTCATATCCAAACTAACCATGGTATGCGAACCGATCTTCAAGAAAATGAAAGTGAGTGAACCGAAGCTATGGGACGATAAGTGCCAAGCGACTTTCAACAAAATCAAGGAGATTCTATCATCCCCGCCGGTCCTAATGCCACCTCAACCAGTCTTGCCTTTATCGTTATATTTCGATGGATGATAAGTGCGTTTTGTAGTGTTTATTTTACGTGTTTGGTCCTGCTTTCTTTTGTGAAATTGCTCTTTAGAGCGGTTTCGAGGCTATTCACGCTTCTTCTAACTTGTTTTAGGTTCCTAGTGCTCATCATGGAGAGATGGAACGATTCTGTTTCGTTTTCGATGCATATGGAGCCAATGAAGAGAAGCGACGATGATTCGGTGACTTAGACTCGATCCCGAGTCCCTTGGAGCCCACTTAAGAATATCCCGAGCACCAAGCATCGATAAGAAGCCGCTTCATTCTTTTCATTCCCCTCACTTATGGAAACCTATATATATACCCCTTCTTGTATTGTTTTAAGAATCACAAAACCCTAGACATACTTTAAATTAGATTAGCTTAGATTAGTGTAGATTAGCTTAATCCCTCCTTAATTACTCCTTAATTTTAGTTTAATCCTTGTTTCATCTTTGTATTATTGAAGACTTTTTGGGTTGACCTACTCTATTGACAACATTGGAGATCTTCCTTTGGGTTTATTTATGCAAAGATTCAATCTTTTGTTCATCCTTTGATATTGGTATAATTCATCTTCTTCCTAATCTCTTCTACTTAGTTTTCATTTGTGTTTATGCTTAGTAATCTTCAATATTCCATTATGAATGTTCATGTTTATGCTTGTTTCATTAAGGTTGTTGGATTTACTATCGTGAACATGAGTGAGTAGATTTCCTTGGTAGGATTATTAGGGGGATTGGGTGTCTTCATGGATGATTAAGGATTTGTGTAGATTGTTGGTGGAAGTTTTGGTTGCTTCTTAGTTGTATGCATGGATCACGTTTGATGAAATGCTTGAATGACTTGTAGTTGCAAATGCATGTTTTCTTGCCTTCTTCTTGTGACCTTGTATGTTGCTAGGATGGGTTCTTGTGCGAGAGTGGGGAACCTCTAGGACAATTTTGGAGCGAGAGCCCGGATTATGCCTAGATAGCTTGACTACCCCTTCACCTTCGCTCTCTCTTGATCATCTCATCACCCTTGAACCCGACCTAATCCTAGTTCTTTCCTTATTGATTTGTTCTTCATCTTAGCTATTATTCCTCTAGTTATTTGAATATTTTAGCTTTAGTTATTATACTTAGTTTATTCTTAGTCATAGTTTTATCCCCCTTCATTGTTTTACTTGTTTAGCTTTGTTGACATAGTCTAGTCTCTAGGTGAACCTTTGTCTGGACCGTTTTCCGTCTCCGTGGATCGACCCGACTAGCCTTAGCTACCTTGTTAGGAATAGTGGGTTTTATTTGGTGTCGGGATTCACGACAAATCCCTACCATCAATTTGGAGCCGTTGCCGGGGGGGTGCTAGTTTAGACTTTGTTTGCCTATTTACTTGACTTTGTCTTTGTTTTTGTGTTTTCCTTTGTTTTCCTTTGCTTCTTGTCTGTGAGAAGTTTAATTCCTTCTTGTCTAGTGCCCAAAAAGCACTAGACTTCTCACGTTTGCTCCTAGTCTACAGTTTATGCCTAGAAGTGGTGACCATCCTCTTCTTTACAACTCAGAGCCGGAAAGATTTTTTTCGAAACCTTCGTCAACGGACGGTTGCTTGATTGAGAGGTTCCCAACCGGGTACAAGCCAAGATTTCGAGCAAAACTTGGAGATTGATCTAAACTCCCCACCTATAGAGGCCACCATAAATTCCTCTTCTCTCTCTATGAATCAAGACTATGCCATGACGTCTCCTAACTACTATCAAGCTTCATGAGGTAATCAAGAAACCCGTGGGTACGAGTTTCAAGGACATGGAAACGGCTTCCAACAAGTGAATGCTTATCAATCCTACGATCATGGTGGTTATTACTAAAGTTATCTTTGTGAACCCACCATGTTTCATCATGTTTCTTCACATGGAAGCCAACCTCCCCAAAACCCACCATATTATCCTTCATCTCAACCACATTATGAGCCCCAAAACCCACAATACTACCAATCATCTCAACCTCATTACCAACCATATGATGCCCCACCCCTTGGGCATCTTCAAGGTTTTCAAGTAGCACTCCAAAACCCCAATGACCACCAAATGCCTAACTTGGAGTTATATCAATCGATTCTTCAAATGCAAAAGAGTCAACAAGAGATGGCCATCCAAATGCAAAAGGAACAATATGAAATGATGGCCCAAATTCAAAGGGAAAACGAGGCATGTAAAGCTAGATTAAATGCTATAGTGGCAAAAAACTTAATGCTTTTAACTCAAACTTCACAACTTGATGAAGGATGTTCATTTGGGGAAGGAGAACAACCCAATAATGAAGCCGCTAATGAAATCCCTTTAAGAAGCGAGACTTGCTATGGAGAACCTCAATTGTCTACCCAAGATGAGAAGAATGAGGAAATGATCCTTGATGAAGGCATTGCTAGTGAAGAATTGGAAGATGTTAGTGGGAATTTGAAGGGTTTCATTGATGATAACACCGATAAAATAGAGGAAATTCAAGAGTCTACCCCCTCCATTATTTTTGAACCTTCAATCCCCTCCACTTGCCCTTCTTTTAACCTTCATGCCGCTTCTAATGAGCCTAATATTGAGGAAGAAGGAGTTGGGAAAGAAAATCTTTGGGATGAGTTGAATGAGATGATAGGAGTTGTGAAGTCATGGGATATGAATGATGAAATCAAGTCGCCCATATGTAAAAATCCAATAAAATATTGTGAACCCCTTGTGTGTAACTTGGATCTTGGTTTAGAAGAGATTAAAACCGCTTGTATGAGTTTTAAATCTCTTCTTATTGATGATGTTGGGAAGAATGATGTTTTAGGATTTGGAGGTATTGGGCCGGAACTTGTTGATGACTTGGGAATGATGGATGAAGAGAAGAGGACTAAACCCTCTTTTGACTCTTGTGCTAGTAATTCGAGCTTTGGTTTTGCTAGGAGATGGTGCTTAGGGAGGAAGAGGTCGTTAAAGCTTGTTGGTTGGAAAGACCCCGAAGACCACGTGAAACATGACAATGGGTCTTTGGATGACTACTTCTCACTTCCGAGTTGGAGGCTTTGGAGGATAGCTTGGCTCGGGTACTCAATGAGCCCTCATAATGATGTGGCTCGTGCCTTTGACTTGCTCCTCCGAGCCCTTGAGAGCTATGGATAAGAATGAAGAGTCCACCATCCTCGGTTTGATGGAGTTCCTCAAGAACCGTCATGTTGTATATTCCTCTTTCCTCTTCTTTTGAGTTTTTGTGTTTGTATTTGTGTGTTTGTTTGTTTGGTCTCTAGGTTTGGTTTGTTTTGTGGAGCTCTTGTTATTTGGAATTTTCTTGAGTGATGTGAGGGAGGGAGTTTTGATGGAAGTTTTTGAGCTTGATTGATAGGTTTGAAGTGAATATGAAGAATTAGAAAGGGTTATGGGTGATAGAAGCTTTGAAGCTCGGTGGAGGAAGTCGGTTTTTGAGCTTTTCGTAAGCTTCTGGGGGACACGATTTTTATCCCGTAGTTGGTAATATTCTTAGGGTGGAATACTTGGTAAAATTAAGGGGAATGAAGAGCTAGAGAGGCATCCCGCTCGAGATGGTTGTCTTCCCGACCGGGACGAGTTGTGCTCTAAAAGACAGCTCACTGTGAAGCCATCCCGCTCGAGATGGGTGAGCTTCCCGACCGGGACGAGGTCTTTCCGACCGTGATGGGGCTGTCACGACCGGGAAGGACCCCAGCCAACCTCTTTCGCCTTCTTTCCTTCATTTAAGAACCACCCCACCGCTTTATACCCCCTCCCAACCTCCCTACTCACCTTTGCCACTATCATTTCACCCTTACACTACAATTATACACCTTCATCTCATCTTCACATCACTATACACCGAGTTTCCCCTCAAATCCCAACCTCATTTACCATTGCAAGCCCGGTACTTCAACCATGCCACTATATTTAGGAAGAAGAGGAATAACGATGATGAAGACAAGCAAGGTGCCGATAACGATCATTGAGACGATGAACCTAATTGAGCTGCTAACCGTTTGGTAGGCGACTCTCCTTTCTTTTTCGTCTTTTATTTGCTTAGTCTTTCTTTGTTCATTCCCCTTCCTTTTGTCCTTTTAGTGTCGTGGTGGCCCTCGGAGCCTTTGTGGTTATTGCTCCCGATTCTCGACGACGTGATTACACCGAGAATCCATTGAAAATCCAAATTGTCAAGTTCTTTTCACTTTTTCTTTATTTTTATTTCCTTTTGGTAGAATTTAGTCGGAATCGGGCGGAATCAGGGCTAGGTGACTTGATTACACCTAGCCCTCCCCCCATTTCCTTTTGTTTTCTTCTTTTTATTTCTTCCCCCATCCATATCTTTTCTCGTCTCGGCCCTTGGTGACTTGATTACAGCCCGGCCTGACACATTCTACCCTTTCTTCACTTTCATTTTTGTTTTTTAGTTTTATTTTCCCTTTTTCTCTTTTTTTAGTGTCTTCCACACACTACCGATTGAGCATGAGAACATTGCTCGGTCTAAGTGTGGGGGAGCGATATCTTAGTCTAGTTTAGTTTTATTTTCGTAGTTTTTCAAAAAAAATTAAAATTCCTAAAAATTTGAAAAATTTCATAAAAACCAAAAAGATTTTCTTTTGTGTCTTTGTGTCGTATATTTGTTGTGTTGTGTGTGTTTTGTCTCCCCATTTCCGTGTAGGTTGCTTGATCGTCGTGAGTTTCGGAAAGCTCTTTACATCCGGTAATATCCTTCTATCTCTTTCTCCTTTTCCCATTTTGGTGTGTGGAGGAGAATTTGTGATGGTGTGTGATCGAGTGGAGCTTTTTGGAGTTTGTGGAGTGATGTGGTTGCTTGCTTGGAAGTTTCGGAGTGGTGTTTGTTTATTTATTTTTTGTGTTTGTTTTATTTTGTTTTGTCTTGTTTCGTCTCATTTTCTTTTGTCTTTGTTCTGTCTTGTATAGTTTGTGAGTCTAGTGTAGAAAATGTTTTCAAAAACCCGGTTTTGAGGCTAGTGCGCAAGTGTTTACTTTCCCTTCCTAGTGATATGAATTGATTCTTGGACTTTAGTCTAGTAGAATGACTTTAAATCAATAGTTTCGTTGGTTTCTTACCTTGAGTCCACCAAGTCTACCAGAGATTTACTGCGGGATTTGCATTTTGACCACTTTGACCACCCACGGAGTGAAAAGGTCTTGGTTTCCGAGTCCCGTCTATTAGGTGACCATGTTTGAAATTGATTGATTAGTCCAAGTTTCCCCCTTTTTTGTGGGTTTGAAGGGAAAGCGCGCGCCCGACATACCCATTTCCCTACCTTCTACACATATCTCACAAATAAGTTGCATCGCCGAGGTTTCTATTCTTACTTGGTTGCAAGAATTGTCTATGATACAAAAATTGGCCAAAACGGCAAACCAAGAAAAAGAAAGAAAAAAAACAAGAAAGAAAAAAAAAGACAAAAAAGAAGAAAAAGAAAAGGCACAACAAATCAAAAACAAAATACAAAAGAAGAAAAAAGAAATGGCATAGCAATTCAAAAGCAAAATACAAAAGAAAAATGCCAAGAAAATCATTTCACAAAAAAAATCTTACCCCTAAAAAATAAGCCTTTTACCGATTGTTATCGTGAAGAGCCTACCAAAGGACCGAGTCCCTAGGAAGGATGATAGCGGTAATGATCGATATTTCCTCACTTTGCAACCATATCCGCCTTTTTACTTGGACTAGTTAGGCTATTTTTGAGCATGGGACGACCCTCTTGGCTTATCGCTAAAGGGGGCGGGGCTTCACTTTACCTACAGTGTCGACTAACTCCGTGGTTCATCCTTTTTCCATCCCGCCTATCGTCCCGTAGTACGTTCTTAGAAGGTTAGGAGGACCTGGGTAAGTTACCAACGTTTTTATTGCTTTGTTGTCATACTATTAGGATTTTGTCTATTTCGGTTTGTATTACTAGCTTGAGAACGTTGTCACTTGTCTTGAGTCCTTAACCGGTGTTTATTTCACCGCTTTGTTGAGGGAAGCGGTATTTGTTTCTTCTTGGATGCAACCGATTGTTTGTTTGTTTGTATATTTGCTTGTTTGTGTGTTTTCGTGTTCGGTTGTATCCACAGTTTTGTCACAAGACCTCACTTGCCTTACGGAGAGCACTTTTCCTCTAAGTGTTCTCGCGTGATTTGAAAGGGCGTAGGGTGCGCTAATACCCACTCGGCTAGTATTTTAGTTTCTTTTAGTTAGTAGTTAGTTCGTGCTTACTCGAGGGCGAGTAAGGGTTAAGTGTGGGGGAGTTGATAAGTGTGTTTTGTATTTTATTTCATGTGTTTGGTCCCGCTTTCTTTTGTGAAATCGCTCTTTAGAGCGGTTTCGAGGCTACTTACGCTTCTTCTAGCTTTTTTTAGGTTCCTAATGCTCATCATGGAGAGATGAAACGATTCTGTTTCTTTTTCGATGCATATGGAGCCAATGAAGAGAAGCGACGATGATTCAGTGACTTAGACTCGATCCCGAGTCCCTTGGAGCCCACTTAAGAATATCCCGAGCACCGAGTATCGATAAGAAGCCTAGAAAGAGCAAATAAGGACCCATCACGGCCGGGAAAGACCCATCACGGTCAGGATGAGAAGACGAGAAGAAACAAGCCCCTGTGGGGGTGGTCCCGGTCGTGACCAAGACCATCCCGGTCATGACCACTCTCATCCTGGTCGTGACCACTTCCTTCCCGGCCGGGAATGGCCTAGTTTGCACCCCGCTTCATTCTTTTCATTCCCCTCACTTATGGACCCCTATATATACCCCCCTCTTGTATTGTTTTAAGAATCACGAAACCCTAGACATACTTTAGATTAGATTAGCTTAGATTAGTGTAGATTAGCATAATCCCTCCTTAATTATTCCTTAATCTTAGTTTAATCCTTGTTTCATCTTTGTATTATTGAAGACTCTTTGGGTTGATCTACTCTATTGACAACATTGGAGATCTTCCTTTGGGTTTATTTATGCAAAGATTCAATCTTTTGTTCATCCTTCGGTGTTGGTATAATTCGTCTTCTTCCTAATCTCTTCTACTTAGTTTTCATTTGTGTTTATGCTTAGTAATCTTCAATATTCCATTATGAATGTTCATGTTTATGCTTGTTTCATTAAGGTTGTTGAATTTACTATCTTGAACATGAGTGAGTAGATTTCCTTGCTAGGATTAGTAGGGGGATTGGGTGTCTTCATGGGTGATTATGGGTTTGTGTAGATTTTTGGTGGAAGTTTTGGTTGCTTCTTAGTTGTATGCATGGATCATGTTTGATGAAATTCTTGATTGTCTTGTAGTTGTAAATGCATGTTTTCTTGCCTTCTTCTTGTGACCTTGTATGTTGCCAAGATGGGTTCTTGCGCGAGAGCGGGGAACCTCTAGGACAGTTTTGGAGCGAGAGCCCGGATTATGCCTAGATAGCTTGACTACCCCTTCACCTTCGCTCTCTCTTGATCATCTCATCACCCTTGAACCCGTCCTAATCCTAGTTCTTTCCTTATTGATTTCTTCTTCATCTTAGCTATTATTCCTCTAATTAGTTGAATCTTTTAGCTTTAGTTGGTATACTTAGTTTATTCTTAGTCATAGTTTTATCCCCTTCATTGTTTTAGTAGTTTAGCTTTATTGACATAGTCTAGTCTCTAGGTGAACCTTTGTCTGGACCGTTTTCCGTCTCCGTGGATCGACCAGACTTGCCCTAGCTACCTTGTTAGGAATAGTGGGTTTTATTTGGTGTCGGGATTCACGACAAATCCCTGCCATCAATGGAGCATCCAATTTCCGAGGGTTCGGGGTCGGAATTCTTTTAATCTCACCAAAAGAGGAACATACTCCCATATCCATTAAGTTGGATTTCGACGTGACTAATAATGCAACCGAGTATGAAGCATGTCCACGGATTACAAGCCGCCGCCGATTTAGGGGTCACAAATCTCCGGGTACACGGCGACTCATCTTAAGTCATCAATTAAGCGCTCCAAAAATGGAAAACTCGGAACGCCAACCTCGTGACCTATCAAGCGCGAGTATGGGTTCTCGAAAATCAATTCCAAAAGGTAGAATACATATACCTACTCCGGGAAGAAAACCAGTTCGCAGATGCACTTTTCAAATTGGCATCTCTACTGAATATCCCCCATCACCTAACCAGCATGCCGATTTGCGTCAAAAGACGATCCGAGCCGGCATACATCCACGCTATTCAAGACATTGAAATAGCTGATCTTGAGCCATGGTATCAAGCTATTCTAACCTACATATCGACAGGGTAATATCCTCCTTGAACCGAAAACCGGGCCAGGAAAGCCCTACGGAGGTTATCTACCTAATTTATCCGTACGGATGACAGACAGTTATACAAAAAGACAGCATAGAGGGCTCTCCTCCTATGTATCGACAATATAAAAGCCAAGAAGGTTATGGCTAAGGTACACGACGATGAGTGTGGTCCGCATATGAACGCCCAAATGCTTGTCCGAAAGATCATGAGACTCAGATACTACTGGAACAATATAGAAACCGATTGCCAGCATTATGTCAAACACTGTCATAACTGCTTGATTTTCGCCAATGTACAACATATACCATCATCCTTATTATACACTTGACGTCACCATGGCCATTTTTAACATGTGGAATCGACATAATTGGGAAAGTAAACCCTTCTGGGTCGGGAGGTCACTGTTTCATCTTGGTAGCTATTGACTATTTCACCAAATGGGTCGAAGCTGAGTCATACAGGGTCTTGAATGCTAAGCATGTCGCCAAGTTCATCCAAAACAAAATCATATGCCGGTACGGAATCCCACATGAATTCATCAGTGATCACGGGACCCATTTCCAAGCCGAAACAGCAGCTCTGTTAGCCAAATACAAGATCCAAAGGCATACATTCTCGCCTTACCGTCCCTAAACAAATGGAGCGGTAGAGGCAACCAACAAAACAATTATCACCATACTTAAAAAGATGGCCAATAATTATCGGGATTGGTCCGAAAAAATACCTTTTGCCCTACGGGGATACCGAACGTCGATCTGTACTGCAACCGGTGCAACCCCTATTATTTGACATACTTGATGGAAGCGGTTCAACCGGTCGAGTTGGAGGTACCATCCCTCAGGATGCTACTAGAAAGCCAAGTACCTGAAGTTGATTGGGTCCAAGCACGGTATGACTCGCTGGTCCTTTTAGACGAACGGCGGTCCCGTGCCCTCAACAATATTCAAATATATTAGAAAAGAAGACAATGGGCCTTCAACGATTCCGGTCAAGAAATATCAAGGAAGGGGACTTAGTCCTCAAATCTGTTCGCGCTTTACTACCAGTTGACCCGAGGGGAAAGTTCAAACCCAATTGGGCCGAGCCATATCAAGTAAAAAACGGTTCTATCAGGAGGCGCTGTGAGGCTGATAAACTTGGACGTGAACGACTTCACCAATCCCACCAACCTAGACCAGCTGAAACGCTTCTACTCCTAGCCTTATCTCAATGTCATTTGCTAAAAGTTTATTAAAAATTATCCTTTTAGAATATAAACTTTCAAAATAATAAACAAGTCAATAAGTTGGGATTATTCATCCTACTGTCACGCACGCCTCAAACTACTAGTCTTGGTGTATTTCGAGATTGCAAAATTCAAAGTTTGAACTACATCTGGTTTGATTCCACCAACTGTGGATACGTAGGCAGCCCCTCAAAAGAGCACAAGCACAACCACCGCAATAACGAAAAAGGACAGAAATGGTTTAACTAATAAAATGCCTTTTATTATTACCAAAAATCCCGATAAACTCGGGAATTCCGATTACATCATTAAAAAAACAACAACAAAAAAGACACTACAAAATAGTACTCCCTCCATATTCTTGAATTAGCCCCATAAGAGTTGGGCACGGAGTTTAAGAAAAAGTGAAAAAGTAAGAGAATAGTGATGATATGATGAATGTGATGAGAGAGAAAAAGAGATGAAATTATTTCCTTAAAAGGAAATGGGGCTAACTAAAAAAAATCCATAAAAGGAATATGAGGCTAATATAAAAAGATGGACGGAGTAGTATTATTCAAATATTAAAATTAAGGAGTCGGGTATTCAGGGCATCTTGCCCGTACCCATATTCTTCGCATCCTTCGGGGCCCATTGTCGATGAAGTGGGGACGGGCATTCTAGAATCACAACCGGGATCTCTTTAGCGCGAACTTGTTTCTTCAAGAGTGGGTCATACACCACGGTAACCAGCCCGATTCGAGCCTTCACATGCTCCAGCAGCCTATCCCGAGGATCAAGTCGGTCCTTGGCCGCCAGTCTCGGCCCGAGTCTCCTTTCCAAATCAGTCTGGGGGCTCAGCCTGCCCCGGGCACCTTTAGCACCGGTCCCTTTAGGCTGAGTCGTAGTCTTTGGGCCCGACATCAGACGAACTAAGGTATTAGGAGTCTCACCTTTGTCAAAGAAGCCTCTGTTGTCCTTGGCTTGCTCCCGACGAGCCAGGTCGAAAGTTCCATCGACCTTCAAAGCGGCCCGAGCCTCTACCGAGCCTTTCTTCGTCCACTTCTCATATGAATTTAATACCCAGGTTGAGTGAAGAGATTCAGGGACGGACCAAATAACCCAAGTGTACCACCACTGCATCCAAGTGTCACACATCACATCGGTCAGTTGAGTGAAGTCACTGACAACTGCCTCGTCCTTTGGGATCCTCTATGACCAGCCAAACTGTCTCAGAATATGGTCAGGGTAGAGGTGAACTGTCTGATTAAACGAAAAGATCACTTGATAGTGGGCCTTATCCTTTCTCGCCAAACTGGTCCAGGCAGGAATGAACCACCACGGGACCACCCATCGGATCAGTGGGCCATGGTGGAACGACAATTCCTTTTCCCAATACTTCCGATTAATAAGACAAGACGAGTCGATAGCCCGCCTCCTTGCAGTTACTTGGCTGAACCGATACTTACTCGGGCCAATGTGAGACTCCATGATTGATAGCCTCTCGTATAGCTAAACCTAATAGAAAAACGGGTTCATAAACTCCGGTCCGCCTAAGGGCACTCGATCGAGTGTCAGGGTGACTCGATCGAGTGTTAGGGTGACTCGATCGAGTGACCCCCTCAAAACTGGGCATAAGGACATTCGTCGAAGGCACTTGATTGAGTGTCTGGGTGACTCAATCGAGTGCCCCCTGTTGCAAAAAAAAAAAACGAGGCAGTATACCTATAGTAAGCGGGTACTCCCAGTCAAACGGCCTGACGGGTCCCTTTTACGATTATCCAAACACTAAATAATCTCTCCCGTAATAAGCCCTGAACTGTGCTCCGTCACCATTAGGTCAACAATTGTTAGGATTCGAGTGTTGCTTATACACAACAACAAATCCATATGACCCTCAAACGCGTAAACATGAAGCATACAAAAGGCAAACGCCCTACGGCTGTGGGTCGCCATAACCCGGACATCATTGGGGTTCATGAATTTGTCAGCCGGAGTTGACAGTGAAACAGTCTCCCCAACCAGCATACGGGTCACCTCCATATGGGAAAGACCTAGAAATTCCCGCAATTTCCTCCTCGGGTCGGGTACGGAAAACGGGACAACGGGTCGAGACCTACGGTTCCTCCCTCCTACAGCAGCAACTTCTTCGGTAAAGGACAAATTTTGCTCCGAAGAAATGCGAATACATGATAAATATCATCCCAGTATGATAAGTAAGCATCAAGAAAACTCGAGTCTACCTGCAATTGACGGACCGTCAGCAGATGAGAAATGTCCATCTAATTAAGGGCAACCTTTTCCGCATCCTTGAAACTTCTCGAACAGGCTTTCAGTTTCGCAGACAGCAGTTCAATACTCATGGCTTATTTCTTAAAACAGGGGAAGGAGAATTATTTTTCTTTTATAAGAAAAGAGGTTGTGATGATACAAAGTCAAGGTGAGAGGGCTGTGTAAATATAGTAAAAAACCCTGACACCTCAACCTTGGCACATGGACTTTGGGCTACCTGTGTGCACAGGCCCAGTTCGTGCTTCAACACCTGATCAAGTCTAATACAAGAATCGAATTATCCCGAGCATTCCTTCTCCAATTATTTTTTACCAAATTACGAAAAATATTTTTATTCCCCAGCAGAACCAAGTCAGTGTCTCACCTAAGTGCTACATGCAAAATATTATTCGTCTGCATACAGGTACACCCGAGGCTTCGAAGGCAAGTCCAATTCCCCACGGAGCTATTCCAGATAAACAGAACTCAGGTATGATTTCTATCTTATGGCTGGCAAGCCCTTAACGCAAGTCTAATGCACTATAAACGACTCGACCGGAAGGCTGCCAGGTCCTAATCCTCGATTAGCCTGGTAGCTACTCCGACTTTCGCCTTGTCCGAGCCTCAGTCAGAGTGGGGCCTCTGTATACACCCGCATTTTGACTGTTTCTGTCTATAGTAGTCTCCAACAAAACACCCGATGATGATTGGACGCTAACATACATTAATAAGCTCGAATACAGTCTCGGAATCCATAGTATCCGTCGTGGGTACTTAGCGGAGTGTGAATATCTCAAAACTGACCTCAAATTCAGAATCAGTGGGTCGTTTCCAATAAAGTAAAGCTATTTTGAGCTAAAACAGTCACCAAGGGTAAAACCGTCTTTTGCGACCGAGCCAAAACTGGTCAAAGTCAAAAACTCGAGAACGAAACTAGTCACAAAACGCGTCCCTATACTGATAAATTTGTTATTGACCGTATTTCTATGCCTTCTAGACGTTTATTTAGCCTCGATTTATCGCATTTTCCAAGGCATTTTAGCTCATCTTATCTATCTTTTGTGTTACACGGTTTTTTGTGTTTACCATTTGTTTTTAGGCATTTCCGTCTCTAAAGCGGTAAAACTCAAGCATGCCCGAGCAAAAGAGAACTCATGGACCGAGTTCGAGCCCAAACAAGCGCGCAAAAGATCAAAAAACGGGAAAATATAGATGAGATGATTTACGCACGGCAGGCCGTTCGTAAGTAGTTCAGGCAGGCTCTCACCATGCGCAACCGACCGTGCGTAACGCGGTGGCCATGCGCAGCTCCAGATTTCTATTTCCTCCGTTTTTTCGACCCGATTTTGTGTAACCTAATTATGACATATAAATAGGCTAATTCTTATTTTGCCTCCTAAGCTAATCATTTCCGAGATTTACATTTTGAATTTCTTGGGTTTTCTAGAGAGAGAAGTTGTATTTTTTTTTGAAGATCTTCATCCTCTTTGTTCAAGATTCAAGCTTTATTTAATTTAATTTAATTATTATTCTTCCTTATCTCTCCATCATTTGGGTAAACTCTAATCCTTAGTTTAATTTTGTCTTTCCTTGTTATTTCATCTTCTTCTTAGTTTTTACATTGTTGTTTGTTCACTTAGCTTGTCTTTGATTCAATTCCTCCATTCATGATTGTATCCTTGTATGTTTTCTTCATCTAATTAGAATTTCCCAATTTGACCACTTTTGCATGATTAGTAGTTAAATTCAACTTATAAGAATGTTCATAGTTAAAGATTCCACTTTTACTCTTAATTCTACTAGTTTAGCTATGTTTAGTGAGTAGTCACCCACTAGGGGTCGATGAAGCCTAAATTCGTCTAAATTGCGCCTCTTGTATGTTTTTTATTGATTGAATTGGGTGATTGGGTGAAGTGTTGTTGAGGATTATGGATTATCTTGGTTTAGGGGTTTGAGACGGTCCTAATCCCTTGGTCATCGACGGGAGTCGATTAGGATAGGTAACCGGTTTGACCTCTTTCTCTTGCCTTACCGTACTAGATCAAACACTGGAGTGGTGTCTAGCGTGGTATCCTTCACACTAGTATGCGTACCCTTTTGAATTTAGTCGTTTGGGATTTATCACGGGAGTGACCCTCGGATTTGACTTTAGGATTCCGTCTTACGAACCCGGGAGGGAGGTAAACGGGGAAATTAGTCGGACACAAACCCGGGAGGGAGGTGGTTGACCTAGAGCGCCTACAACTTCGCCCTTGACCCCGATTCCTTCAATATTCGATATACTACGGTGCAATTTAGGTGAATTGAAGCGATATCGTCCCCTAGTCCCTTTTTATTCTTGATCGACCGTTATTCTTTAGTTATCGCTTTTTCTTATTTTAGTCTTATTATCTCTTTCATAATTTCTCATTTTAGTTATCATTTATTCATCTAGTTTTAGTCCACCATCATCATATTTAATTAGTACCTAGTTTTAGTCTACCATCATGATATTTTTATCGACTTAGATAAACAGTTAGAATTAAAACAATTAGGAATCACTACGCTCCTTGTGGACCGACCCTCATTAGTGCATCGATAATTCGTGCGCTTGCGAGGCATTTGAAACCCCAATAAGTTTTTGGTGCCGTTGCCGGGGAGTGTTAGAGGTACTATTAGTTTTTATTCTTACGTTTAGACTAAGTCATTGGTTACTTTGCACACTCCGGTGAGCCTTTGCTCGTGATCTAACTTCTACTTTCTACTTTTTGTATTGTTTTTGCATGAGTAGGCGGATTCTTGGGCTCTCACCAATTCATTTGTTGAATCCCGAGATTGAAGCTACGGCAAGGCGATACAACGTCGAAAGAAGGAGAAATTGAGGGCAACCACCTTCACCTCCTATTATTTTCGAGTCCGAGGAAGAAGTTAACTCTGATAGACCACCATCACCGCCTCCTATTATTGCTTTTATACGAGAGGAATCGACACTCCAAGTGGTGTCGCAATTGGAGCAAATAATTTTGAGTTCAAGACTACTCTTATTCAATTCGTGCAACAATATCAATTTCCCGGGTTACCTCTTGATAATCCCAATGAGCATATTAATGTATTCTTGGAAGCCTGCGATAATGTCAAGATCAATGGAGCCTCGGATGAAGCTATTCATTTGAGACTTTTCCCTTATTCATTGACGGGGAGAGCTAAAGAGTGGCTAAGAAGTCAACCGGCCGGTTCTTTTGATACTTGGGACAAACTATCCAAGGCTTTCCTATTGAAGTTATTTCCACCGGGCCGGGCAAGACGGAGAAGTACTGAAATGATATAGCTAACTTTGCCCAAGAAGACCATGAATCACTTTACGATGCATGGGAAAGGTTCAAGGAATTGTTAAGACAATGCCCTCATCATGGCATAGCTCTACATGTTGTTATCCTTACCTTCTATAATGTCGTGCATCCCGAATACCAAGTGGGATTGGATGCGGCGGCCGGTGCCGCCATTGATCTAGTGCACCATACCGCGGCTATAGGAATCATCGAGAAGATGGCCTCTAACAATCATCATTGGGGTGGGGATAGAAGAAAGTTGAAGAAGCAAGATAATAGTGAAACCTTGAATCCTCTTAATGCAAAGATTGACAATTTGACAAAGCAACTTTCTCAATTCAAGCAAGGAGGGTCAAGCTCTTCTAAGGAGACCAATGAGTTCTCATGTGAGTTATGTGGGAGTCCAAGTATTGATGCCGGCGGAGTGTTGTGTTGTCACTACCATGAAGTAAGCCAATGGTATATGAGAATCTAATGCAAGACAAGCATTTCACAACAATCAATATCACCCCGGGCAAAGAGCATTCCTATCTTATGGGAACAAGAACTTCCAACACCACTCAATCACCAAAGAACTCCATTCAACCAAAACTTCTAACACCTGAACCAAGGGTTTAACTTCCAAGTACAAGATACATCGGGTTTCCAAGCAAGGCCAACATTCAACACCACTCGATTCCAAACCCCCCTCCAAAACCAATTCCAAGTTCCATATCAAACTCCTACACCCTTCACTACCCCTATACCACAAGTCCAATAACAACTTGCACAAGTCCCACAACAACAAATTGCACAACAAGAAGTTCCAACACCAAAGTCCAATTTGGAAATACTTATGGAACCAATGATGAGCACCCAAAATAGTTTCATTCAACGCCAAGACCAACGCCATGAAGAGTGATGTATGTCAAATTTGGATCATTTTTCCTCCCATTTAGACCCGTTTTTCCTCCGTTTTGCGAGACTATAGTGCGATTATCGCCTTATTTTTAGTCTTTCTTGCATTAGCGTCTCTCGTTTGCATTTTACGTGTTTTTGGTAGTTTTTCTATCAACTTTGATAGGATTCTTAACTGATGGGAGGACTTTGTCCTGAATCCCGACACCAAATAAAACAAACTAATCCTGACTGGGTAGATAGGGCAAGTCGGGCCAAATTCACGGGGACGGAAAGAGGTGTCTAGACTAAGGTCTACCTAAGGACTAGACTATGTCAATAAGCTAAACTAAGCTAAAACGATGAAAGGGGGATAAACTATGACTATGAGCAAACTAAGTATGACAACTAAAGCTAAAGGATTCAACTAACTACAGAAACAATGACTAAAAGGATGGAGAATACAATAGAAAAAGGACTAGGATTAGGTTGGGTTCAAGGGTGATGAAATGATCAATGAAGAGTAAAGGTGAAGGAGTAGTCAAGCTATCTAGGCATAGTCTGGGCTCTCACTACTTAAACTGACCTAGAGGTTCCTCGCTCTCACGCAAGAACCCATCCTAGCAACATACAAGACCACAAGAAGAAGGTAAGAAAACATGCATTTGCAACTACAAGTCATTCAAGCATTTCATCAAACATGATCTATGCATACAACTAAGAAGCAACCAAAACTTCCACCAACAATCTAAACAAACCCTTAATCACCCATTAAGACACCCAATCCCTCTACTAACCCAAGAAAAGGAATTTTTGTTCGTCACTTCATCCCGGTCGTGATGGACGTCTTCCCGATCGGAATGGGTCTTGTATGCTTCAAATATGGTCTCATAGGTTCCTACTTGCTCATTTTAGGCTTCTCATCGATTCTCGGTGCTCGGGAATGGGCTCCAAAGGCTCGGGAATGGGTCCCAAGAGCTCGGGATCGAGTCTAAGCCACCGAGTGATCGTCACTTCTCTTCATTGGCTCCATATGTGTCAGAAACGAGTCAGAATCGTTCCATTTCTCCAAGATTAGCCTTAGGAACCTAAAACAAGCTAGAAGAAGCGTAATTAGCCTCGAAACCGCTCTAAAGAGCGATTCCACAAGAGAAACCGGGACTAAACACAAGGAATAAGCACTACATAACACACTTATCAACTCCCCCACACTTAACCCTTACTCGCCCTCGAGTAAGCACAAACAAACTACTAAACTAATAAAAACTAAAATACTAGCCGAGCGGGTATTAGCGCACCCTACGCCCTTTCAACTCACGCGAGAACACTTAGAGGAAAATTGCTTTCCGCAAGGCAAGTGAGGTCTTGCGACAAAACTGTGGATACAACTGAACACGAAAACACACAAACAAACAAACAATCGGTTGCATCCAAGAAGAAACAAATACCGCTTCCCTCAACAAAGCGGTGAAAGAAACACCGGTTAAGGACTCAAGGCAAGGGACAACGCTCCCAAGCTAATAACACAAATCGATATGGACAAAACCCTAATAGTATGACAACAAAGCAATAAAAACGTTGGTAACTTACCTAGGTCCTCCTAACATTCTAAGAACGTACTATGGGACGATAGGCGGGATGGAAAAAGGATGAACCACGAAGTTAGTCGACACTGTAGGTAAGTGAAACCCCATCCCCTTTAGCGATAGACCAAGAGGGTCATCCCATGCTCAAAAATTGCCTAACTAGTCCAAGTAAAGAGGTGGATATGGTTGCAAAGTGAGGAAAGACCGACCATTAACGCTATCATCCTTCCTAGGAACTCGGTACTTTGGTAGGCTCTTCACGATAACACTCGGTAAAAGGCTTATTTTTGAGGTGGTGAGAATTTTTTTTTGTGAAACGATTTTCTTTGGCACTTTTCTTTTGTATTTTGCTTTGAGTTGCCATGCCATTTCTTTTTCTTTCTTTTCTATTTTGTTTTTGATTTGTTGTACCTTTTCTTTTTCTTCTTTCTTTTCTTTCTTTTTTTTTCTTCTTTTTCTTTCTTTTTTTTTTCTTTTTTTTCTTGGTTTGCCCTTTTGGCCAAATTTTGTATCATAGACAATTCTTGCAACCAAGTAAGTATAGAAACCTCGGCGATGCAACTTATTTGTGAGATATGTGTAGAAGATAGGGAAATGGGTATGTCGGGGTGCGCTTTCCCTTCAAACCCACACAAAGGTGGAAACTTGGACTAATCAAACAATTTTGAACATGGTCACCTAAGAAACGGGACTCGAAAACCAAGGCCTTTTCACTCCGTGGGTGGACAAAGTGGTCAAAATGCAAATCCCGCAGTAAATCTCTAGTAGACTAGGTGGACTCAAGGTAAGAAACCAACGAAACTATTGATTTAAAGTCATTCTACTAGATTAAAGTCCAAGAATCGAATGATATTACTAGAAAGCTAAGGGAAAGTAAACACTTGCGCACTAGCCTCAGAACCGGATTTTCGAAAACCTTTTCTACACTAGACACAAACTACACAAGACAAAACAAAAACAAAAGAAAACAACACAAACAAAACAAATCAAAACAAAATAAAACGAACACACACAAAAAACATGAACAAACACCACCCCGAAGCTTCCAAGCAAGCAATCACAACAACCATAAACTCCAAAAAGCTCCACCCGAGCACACATCATCACAAAATCTCCTCCAAACTTCACAAGAGGCAAAGAGGGAAAGGGATAAAATGAAGTTACCGGATGTCTTGAGCTTTCCGAAACTCACGGCGATTCAAGCAACCTACAAGAAAATGGGGAGGCAAAACACGCACAACACAACAAATATACGACACAAAGACACAAAAAGAAAAGACACAAAAGAAAATCTTTTTGGCTTTTATGAAATTTTTTCAAATATTTAGGAATTTTTCAATTTTTTTTGAAAAAACTACGAAAATAAAACTAAACTAGACTAAGATATCGCTCCCCCACACTTAAACCGAGCAATGTCCTCATGCTCGATCGGTAGTGTGAGGAAGACACTAAAAAGAAGAGAAAAGGGGAAAATAAAGCTAAAAGTTAAAAATCAAAGTGAAGAAAGGGTAGAATGTGTCCGGCCGGGGTGTAATCAAGTCACCAAGGGCCGAGACGAGAAAAGATATGGATGGGGGAAGAAATAAAAAGAAGAAAATAAAAGAAGAAATAAAAGAAAATAAAAGGAAATGGGAAGGGAGGGCTAGGTGTAATCAAGTCACCTAGCCCGGATTCCGTCCAATTCCGATCAAATTCTACCAAAAGAAGAAATAAAATAAAGGAAAAGTGGAAAGACTTGTCAATTTGGATTTTTGAAATGACTCTTGATGTAGTCACGTCATCGAGAATAGGGAGCAATGACTACCAAGGCCCCGAGGGCCACCATGACACAAAAATGATAAAGGAAAGGGGAACATGCAAAGAAAGACTAGCAAATAAAAGACGGAAAAGAAAGGAGAGTCGCCTACCAAACGGTTAGCAACTCAATAATCTTCATCGTCTCAAAGTTCGTTGTCGGCACGTTGCTTGTCTTCATCATTGTTATTCCTCTTCTTCCTAAATGTAATCGCATGGCTGAAGTACCGGGCTTGCTTTGGTGTAGTGAGGGTGGAATTTGAGGGGAAACTCGGTATGTAGTGAAGAGGAGATGAGATAAAGGTGTATAATTGAGGTGCAAGGGTGAAATGATAGTGGCAAGGGTCAGTAGGGAGGTCGGGAGGGGGGTATAAAGTGGTTGGGTGGGGGTTAAATGAAGAAGAGAAGGCAAATGAGGCTACAGGAGCCCGTCCCGGTCGTGACAGACCCGTCCCGGTCGGGAAGACTATGCTCCTGGTCGGGATGACTAGTCAGAGACCCGTCTTTCCTTGCACACTTCATCCCGGTCGGGATGTAACCCTTCCCGGTCGGGATGACTCTTCTAGCTATTCAATCCTCTTGATAGCTTCACCCACAAGGTAACTAGTACTTCGGGATCTAAACTCCCGTCCCCAAAAGCTTATGAAAAGCTAAAAAAAGCGACTTCCTTGCCCAAGATCCAAGCTTCATTCATCCATATCCTTTTCTAGTTCTTCATCTTCATTCACACCTATCAATTAAGCTCAACAATTTCCATCAAAGATCCCTCCCTCACATCGCTCATCAAAATACTAAATTACAAGAATTCCACAAAACAAATCAAACCTAGAGACCAAACAAACAAACACACAAATACAAACACAAAAACTCAAAAGAAGAGGGAAAGAGGAATATACAACATGACGGTTCTTGAGGAACTCCGTCAAACCGAGAATGGTGGACTCTTCCTTCCTATCCATAGCCCTCAAGAGCTCGGAGGAGCAAGTCAAATGCTCGAGCCACATCATAATGAGGGCTCATTGAGTACCCGAGCCAAGCTATCCTCCAAAGCCTCCAAGTCAGAAGCGAGAAATTGTCACCCAAAGACCCATTGTCATGTTTCATGTGGTCTCCGGGGTCTTTCCAACCAACTAGCTTTAACGACCTCTTCCTCCCTAAGCACCGTCTCCAACCACAAGCAAGCTTCAAGTACTTGATACGAGGCACAAAAAGCGGTTTTGGTCTCATTTCCCTATTGCACATCCCCATACCTTCCTCAAGTTGTGGTTCCCCATTTTCATCACTTGTCCTCATATCATCTTGAAGGAGAGAATTGAAACTTCTACCGGCAGTTTCAATCTCTTCCAAACTATAGCTTCTCTTACTTGCAAGAGGTTTATGATGTTTTTCCCCATTTTCGCACAAGGGCAACTTGAGCTCATCATTTTCACCCAATGACTTCACAACTCCTACCACCTCATTCAACTCACTAACCTCCTCCAATTCTTCACCAACAATGCCTTCATCAAGGGTCATTTCCTCATTCGTCTCTTCTTGGGTAGACAATTGAGGTTCTTCATAGCAAGTCTCGCTTCCCAAAGGGACTTCATCGGCGGCTTCATGATTGGGTTGCTCCCCTTTCTCAAACGAGCACCCTTCGTCAAGTTGTGACGTTCGAGTTAAAGACATTACGGTTTTAGCCGCTATAGCATTTAATCGAGCATCCATCGCCTCATTTTCCCTTCGGATTTGGGCCAAGATTTTATAGTCCTTTTGCAATTGGATGGCCATTTCTTGTTGGCAATTTGGGCGTTTGGTGGTCATTGGGGTCTTGTAATGCTCCTTGAAAATCTTGATGATGCCCAAGGGGTGGGGCATCATATTGTTGGTAGTGAGGTTGAGATGATTGGTAGTATTGTGGGTTTTGGGGCTCATAATGTGGTTGAGGTGAAGGGTAATACGGTGGGTTTTGGGGAAATTGGCTTCCATATGTAGAATCATGATGAAACATGGTGGGTTCACAATGATAGCTTGAGTAATAGCCACCATGATCATAGGATTGATAAGCATTCACTTGTTGGTAGCCATTTCCATGTCCATGAAGCTCATACCCACGGGTGTCTTGATTACCCCATGAAGCTTGATAGTAGTAGGGAGACGTCATGTCATATTCTTGATTCATAGAGGGAGAGGAGTAATTCATGGTGGCTTCTATGGGTGGGGAGTTTAGATCAAACCTCAGGCTTTGCTCGAAAATCGTGGCTCGTACCCGGTTGAGGACCTCTCAATCTAGCAACCATCCGTTGATGAAGGTTTCTAAAAAAAACATTTCCGGCTCTGAGTTGTAAAGAAGAGGATGGTCACCACCTCTAGGCATAAACTGTAGACTAGGAGCAAACGTGAGAAGTCTAGTGCTTTTGGGGCACTAGACAAGAAGGAAATAAACTTCACACACACAAGAAGCAAAGGAAAACAAAGACAAAAACAAAGACAAAGTCAAGTAAATAAGCAAACAAAGTCTAAACAAACACCATCCCCGGCAACGGCGCCAAATTGATAGTAGGACTTTGTCGAGAATCCCGACACCAAATAAAACCAACTAAACCTAACTAGGTAGATAGGGCAAGTCGGGTCGAATCCACGGGGACGGAAAGAGGTGTCTAGACTAAGGTCTACCTAAGGACTAGACTATGTCAATAAGATAAACTAAGCTAAAACGATGAAAGGGGGATAAAACTATGACTATGAGCAAACTAAGTATGACAACTAAAGCTAAGGGATTCAACTAATTAGAGAAACAATGACTAAAAGGATGGAGAATACAATAGAAAAAGGACTAGGATTAGGTTGGGTTCAAGGGTGATGAATGATCAAGGAAGAGTAAAGGTGAAGGGGTCGTCAAGCTATCTAGGCATAGTCCGGGCTCTCACTACTTAAACCGACCTAGAGGTTCCTTGCTCTCGCGCAAGAACCCATCCTAGCGACATACAAGACCACAAGAAGAAGGCAAGAAAACATGCATTTGCGACTACAAATCATTCAAGCATTTCATCAAACATGATCTATGCATACAACTAAGAAGCAACCAAAACTTCCACCAACAATCTAAACAAACCCTTAATCACCCATTAAGACACCCAATCCCTCTACTAACCCAAGAAAGGGAATCTACTCACACATATTCAAACTAAGACTAACACAAACTAGAGAAACAAACACAAGAACAATCACATTGATGATGAAGAACTAACAAGGAACAATGAACAAAAGATAAAGAATGAAACTTTACTAACTAATAATGAAAGATTAAGAGAAAAGAGAAGATAAGTATTATACCAAACTAGTAAGGAGATGAAAAGATGAAAGCTTGTATACATAGAGAAAACCCAAATACATCCACCAAGGTTGTCAATCTTGATAGAGATCTTCAAGAATTCCAATAATACAAGGATTAAACTAAGATTAAGGAGTAACTAAGGACTAATATACCCTAATCTAAGCTAATCTAACCTAAAGTAGTCTAGGGTTTAGTGGGTAATGTAAAGGATCCTTAAAACAATACAAGAGGGGGGGGGGTATATATATAGGGTTTCACGAGCAAAGGAGTTGAAAGAATGACGGAACCCCTGAACTAGGCCCTTTTCGACCGGGCAGAGGTGGTCCCGACCGGGAAGGTCATGATCCCAGCCGGGATCATCCTCCAGAAGTTGCTGCTTGTTCGTCACTTCATCCCGGTCGTGATGGATGTGTTCCCGACCGGTATGGGTCTTGTAGACTTCAAATATGGTCTCATAGGTCCCTACTTGCTCATCCTAGGCTTCTCATCGATTCTCGGTGCTCGGGAATGGGATCCAAAGGCTCGGGAATGGGTCCCAAGGGCTCGAGATTGAGTTTAAGCCACCGAGTGATCGTCGCTTCTCTTCGTTGGCTCCATATGTGTCGGAAACGAGTCGGAATCGTTCCATTTCTCCAAGATTGGCCTTAGGAACCTAAAACAAGCTAGAAGAAGCATAAGTAGCCTCAAAACCGCTCCAAAGAGCGATTCCACAAGAGAAATCAGGACCAAACACAAGGAATAAGCACTACATAACACACTTATCATTAACCAAAGGCGTGTTCGAGCTTCATTCCAAGAGTACGAGAGAGGGGGACACCGTCCGAAGAGCAGCGCACAAAACTAATGATGGGGGTAAAACCTCCAGACGCGTAGGCCCGACTCCCGGGACTGAGAAGGCCCAACAGGGTCCTAGCCGACCCTAGAGGCCGAACCCCCTATCAGACGACCCCCCTTACGGGTAGTCATTAACTGACTCAGAAAGACTTCTCTACTGACATCACCATGTTGATGTCATGGGTGACATCACCCTAGTGATGTCACTACATCCTTCCCTTATAAATACCCCACTTAGCGTGAGGGGGAAGGGGGAAATTCATTCACACATATTTCTCCTACTCTCTCTACCTCTCTTATCTCTCTGAATATCTATATTCAGTCATACATTTTACTGACTTGGGCGTCGGAGGCTCCGTCCCGGGGGTTCCCCCGGCCCCGGAGTTCACCTTGTAGGATCATCATCGGCACGCACCCGGAGCCAAGGAGAACCGCGAAGCCCAAGGTCGGGGACCCGTTTTTATTCCCAAACAATTTGGCGCCGTCTGTGGGGAGAACAGTTGTGCTCACGAAGATCCACACAAAAAAAGCAACCACTCAAAAATATAATTCCGGATCTAATCTTACGTTGAGACAGATCCATATAAAAATAAACCGTGAAATCAGCATATCAAACCCATTTTCATATTGAAGGATCGAAGAACTAGGTGAGAGAGATGATAAGGCTGAATAAATTACCAAAGTTATTCTCACTTTACACTGAAGTACGGTCATGTATCCTTTAGTTCTGGAGTACTATTTTTTATTTGGGATTCTTGATCCAAAGCGTTATGTACATCAAAAATCAGGTTGTACAAGCCTAGATCTACAAGATCCGTTACAAGAAGGAAAACCGACTTAGTCGGCCACCTCGGTCGGTGGGTCAGCTATCAGTCAAGCATCGTCTTCCTCAGCACAAACTCCAGATTTGTCATTCTCGACATCTATTGGAGGCTCGGCCACTGGGTCGGCCACCTGAGTCATCAAATAATCAACTTGGGTCGGTTTTTCGGTTGGCGTGCTATCCGGGTCGGCCACCTAATAAGTCGACGTACAAAAGACTTTGGTCGGCCACCCAACCTAGTGCCGTAGCGTCAAGTCTCGAATCGACCTTGACATGCCCAATTCAAGAGTGAGGGCAAGTTAGTGATACAAATACTTTAAGGGTCAATTTTATTTTGTGACCGACCGATATTGCGTCAGAAGTTTGCCTTATACTGGGCTCCGACGGAAATCTTGGCTCATTTGAATTGCACACCGTGGACCATTGTAGGTCGGCCGTGGTACTCTGGTCGATTCCAGCATCGTCTGAGTTACACCAAGATCGACCAAAATGGCTCCAATCAGCTCCTCCGTGGTTATTATGACCGTTAAAACGAGGTCGGGATGGCCAGTTACCTTCTCGGCATGGCATGGTGGAGATCGGTCTCTGCCTAAAATAAGATCGGTCACTTATGTAATCATATTGAGGGGTAATACCCTACTGCTCTACATATGTTCTGTACAAGGCAATACAAACTCATTTCGTGAAGGACAAACCGTTAGTAAGTGATGGCTTGATTTAGCATTTATACGGGAAGCAATAATTGAAATGGACTCACTAAGTCCAAACCCTCTTTATTACGTTGTAGGCCAAAGTTATTTTTGAAGGAAAAAGTCCAACACCAAGACCCTCTATCACGAAGAAAAGCTACAACTTATTATTAGCTTCACGCCATAGTACAAGCAAAGAAGTAAGTGGCTGACCATGGTGAAAAAAGCATCTCAGCACATTGGATTGTGACTCACCACACTGAATTATAAGTTTATCTTGTACGTGTCTTGTATGGAGTGCATAGTTTGAGGTTTTACCACTTATTTGGTCAAAATTCATTTAACCACGGTCAAAGTTTTCAAATAAACTCCAAGTATGGTTTCCACAATTGAAAACGAGTCACAAAAATATCATGTTTATTTATTTATCCTCCCACAAAAATTCACACCTTTCAAAAAAATTACCCAACTTTTCGTCCCGTGACAAAAAATTCCAAAAACTCCTCAAAAATTTACCCGAAAAATGGTGAAGATAAGTCACAAAAATGGGTAACAAATGACCTCAATGTTTGTAGACATGACCTAGCCGACATACAGCTAGGTCGAGATACAGCTCAGCCGACCCATGGCTGAGCCAATATACAGCCAAGCCGACCTACGGCTCGGCCAAGATCCAGCCCAGCCGACTTACGGCTCGGTCGAGATACAACCCAACTGACTTACGACTCGATCGAGATACAGCTTAGCCGATCCACGACTGAGTCAAGATGCAACCTCAACGCCTACAGAGGCCCCTTAGGTCCGCCAACCACCATGTGTATTCTACGAAGACAAGATTGATATTTACCCATCATCTAGTTCATTACTCTCACAGCTAAAGGGCAGGGGGGGCAATAGAGGAGCCCCCCATTGCAAAACCATGGTAAAATGGACCCCCCCAAAACATAAGTTTCTCTGCCTACCTCCAGGCAGGCAGGAGGTAGGCCCCCTGGACTTCGACCATAAGCCAGAGCTAGGCCGGGTGTCATAGCCGAACCAACAAGGCCTGATACACATTCAGCCTTGTACAAAAACATAAGTCCCTCTACCTACCTCCAGGCAGGCAGGGGGCGGGCCCCCTGGACTTCGACCAGAATTCAGGGCCAGGCCGGGCGTCATAGCCGAACCAACAAGGCCTGATACACATTCAGCCTTGTGCAAAAACAAATGTCCTTCTGCCTCCTTCCAGGCAGGCAGGGGGCAGGCCCCCTGGACTTCGATCAGAAGTCAGGGCCAGGCCGAGCGTCATAGCCGAACCAACAAGGCCTGATACACATTCAGCCCTGTATAAAAAATATAAGTCCCTCTGCCTACCTCCAGGCAGGCAGGGGGCAAGCACCTTGGACTTCGACCAGAAGCCAGGGACAGGCCGGGCGTCATAGTCGAACCAACAAGACCTGATACACAATCAGCCTTGTTCAAAAACACATAAGTCCCTCTGCCTACCTCCAGGCAGACAGGGGGCTGGCCCCCTGGACTTTGACCAGAAGCCAGGGACAGGCCGGGCGGCAAAGCCGAACCAGCAAGGCTTGAGGCACACTCAGCCTTGTATAAAAAACATAAGTCCCTCTACCTAGCTTCAGGCAGGCAGGAGGCAGGCCCCCGACTTCGACCAGAAGTCAGGGACTGGCCGGGCGACAAAGCTGAACCAACAAGGTATGATACACATTCAACCTTGTATAAAAAATAACATAAGTCCCTCTACCTACCTTCAGTTAGGCAGGGGGCAGGCCCCTGGACTTCGGCCATAAGCCAGGGACAGGCGGGGTGGCAAAGCAGAACCAGCAAGGCCTGAGGCACACTCAGCCTTGTATAAAACATAAGTCCTTCTGTGTGCGTCAAACATGCAAGGGTCATGGCTGCTGAACTTCGGCCAGGCCAGGTTCAATGACTGGTCGAGGTAGGTCATGCGATTAACAAGGCCTTGTAAAAAATATAGGTCATTCTGCCTACATCAGAGCAAGCAGGGGGCACGTTTCTTGAGCTTCGACCAAAGTTCATAGATTGGCCGAGTCAAGATCGTCGACCGACAAGGCATAAAGAGTAAATACTCGGGCTCGTATTTAAGCATAAGTCTTTATGTCTGCCACCAAACAGGCAAGGGGCACGACCCCCAAGTCCTAGACAAAGTGCATAGACTACCCTGGCAGGCCTCTGGCACCCTAACACATCCGTATGAGATATACCGGGGCAGAAGCGTCGATCACGGGGCTTAGTGATTACCTCGCCATGTAAAGAATAATAAACCCCTTGTACTCCTCCGAGTACACAAGGGGCTCGACGTCTGACGCCCTGATAGAGTTCAGATGACGCTATGTGGAGACACCCGCATTTTGCCTGCTAGTGTTTATAGCAGTTCCCGACAAAACACCCGATGAAGATCGGACGCTAACGTGACTTAATACGCTCGAATACGGACTCGGAATCAATAGTATCCGACGTGGGCATTTAGTGGAGTGCAAATCTCTCAAAACCGACCTCAAATTCAGGCCCAGTGGGCCGTTTCCAATAAAATGAGACTAATTTGGGTCAAAACCGACACCGAAAATAAAACCGTCTTTTAGCGACCGAGTCAAAACCCGGTCAAAGTCGAATCCCGAGACGAACTAGCCTCACATTATGTCCAAATACACAAAATGAATCAAGACTCAACAACCAAATCAACCATATCTCATTCAAAAATAGGCAACAAATCATGCCCTATTTACACTCCCTCCATTCACACCCACTCGATCGAGTGGCTCATATCCACTCGGTCGAGTAAGGCCATAAACCGGCCGATCCAGACTCAGACCAGGCACTCGATCGATTGCACCCGCGCCTCGATCGAATGACCCTTAACCGGGGTATTTGTCCTATAAATACCCCATCATCACCCATCACAAAAGGACAACTTTTTTTCACAACTTTTTACCCATCAACTTTTTTCAACCTTTTACCACCTTCAAAACAAGGTTTTTTTTTCAACCCTAATCATTCCATTTTGCAACTTTACACTACAACTTCACCACCTTTCAATCATCCATCTACATACACATATACACATTCAAATTTTCGAGATCAAAACTCGTCAAAGCCACATACACCATAACTCCACTTACATATCTCGACACTCCCGCGCTCCCGTCGCTATTAGGAGTTCATTTTCGAGGCCATTTAAGAATGTAGGTTGAGGGTGTAATTCAAATCCCGACATCTCCTTTCTCCTTTCTCTTTTTCGATTATATATGTATATTATTATATTATTATTATTATTACTAGCACTAACATTTTAATTCCGTTACTAACGTTATTTTAATTTTGCTCCTAACATTTTATTTATGTACTCTAACACCTAACATTTTATTTATGTACTCTTACCACTAATATTATTTATTTATTTATTTACATTTCGTCATTAACAATTAATACCGTGTATGTGTATATGTACATAATAATATTAAAATTCGGGTCCTAACACGTTTGACTATGACGACCATCCAAAGTTCGTTTAATCCCTTTACGAGCAACGATGAAGGTGGCACCCTTTCGAGGAGCGGCGCCCCAACGTACTCAAGGGCGTAACGTGAACGTGGTCTGATAAGTGTGGGTTGTAGTGCCTATTTTGTAGTGTTTTGGTCCCATTTTCCTTGTAGAATCGCTCCTTGGGAGCAGTTTAGGGGCTTCTTACGCTTCCTTTAGTTCGTTTCAGGTTCCCGAGACCGAGTTGGAAGAGTTGGAGCGATTCCGACTCGATACATACACATTTTGGAGCCAACGAGATAAAGGAACGATGACTCGGTGCTTTGGAATCGACCCCGAGACCTTGGAACCCAATCCCGAGACCCGATCCCGAGTCCCGAGAATCGATGAGAAGTCCATGTGAAGCAAGGAGAGACCAAAAGGATCATAATGGAGGCCTACAAGACCCATCCCCGACGGGTATGCACCTCATCCCGTCGGGGATGAAGTGCACTTTGGAGAAGGCTACTGCAGAGCCGTCCCGGTCGGGATGGTGGGGCCATCCCGGTCGGGATGACCCGTCCCGGTCGGGACCAAGTGCTGTTGCCCGCATTTCACTTTCTTTCTTCTCCCTTCCATTTGTAACCCTATAAATACCCCTCCTCTTGTAATCTTAGGGGAGGTTCTTCACTTCCCACTAAACCCTAGACTACTTTAGGTTAGATTAGATTAGATTAGTGTAGATTAGTCGGTAATTAGTAGTTAATCTTAGTTTAATCTTGTATTATTGGATCTCTTGAAGAATCCATCCAAGATTGACAACCTTGGAGGAATTATTTGGGTTTTCTTCTATACAAGTGTTCATCTTTTCATCCTTCACTAGTTTGGTATAATCTTCTTCTCCTTTTACTCTTAATCCTTGTTTGTTCATCCAAGTTTGCTCTTTGTTCATTTTATTGTTCTTATTTCATTGTTTTCACTAGTTTCATTTTGGATGTTTTGTTGTTTGTGTTGATTCATCTTGTTAGTGTTAGTTTTAGTTTAGATATGTTAGAGTAGTGTTCTTGCTAGGGTTAGTAAGGTGATTAGGGTGTTAATTGGATGATTAAGGGTTTGTTGGAGATGTTGGTGGAAGATTTGAGGTTTCTTCTTGAGTGATGTATATTACATGTTTGTTGGAATGCTTGAATGACTAAGTAGGTTGGAATGCTTGTTTTCTTGCTTCCCTTTGTCGTGTGTGTCGCCGGATGGGTTCCATGAGGAACCTCTAGGTCGTGTGTCCTAGATTACCCTACTACCGCTTTCACTCTAACTCCTCCTTGGCCATTCCGTTACCCCTTTGACCCCGACCTAATCCTAGCCCGTTTTCCTTGTTGTTCCTCTTAGTCATAGTCTTAGCTCTCTCTCCCCCTCTATCATTCTCTAGCTTAGCTCGTTGACTTAGTCAAGTATTTGGGCCGACCTAGTCTAGACGCCTCTTACCGTCCCCGTGGATTCGACCCGACTTACCCTAGCTACCCTAGTTAGGTTTTGCCGATTATTTATTTGGTGGCGGGATTCGCGACAAATCCCTCCCATCAAATTGGCGCCGTTGCCGGGGACGGTGCTAGTTTAGACTTTGTTTACCTAATTACTTGGCTTTGTCTTGTGTTTTGTGTTTTTCTTTTTTTCTTTGGTTACCTTGCTTCTTGTGTGTGTGTGGTTTATTTCTCTCTTGTCTAGTGCCCAAAAAGCACTAGGCTTCTCACGTTTGTTCCTAGTCTACAGTTTATGCTTAGAGGTGGTGACTATCTTCTTCTTGCGATTAAGAGCCGCTTTAACGGACGGTTGCTAGAATGAGTGGTTTCCAACCGGGTATGGACTACGATTTTCGAGCAAGCATGGGGTTTGATCTAAACTCCACACACTTGGGAGCCGATATGAGCTACTCCTCTTCTTCCATGAACCAAGGGTATGACATGACGTCCCCCTACCACTATCAAGCTTCTTGGGGTGATCAAGACTCTAGTGGGTATGAACCTCAAGGTTATGAAAATGGCTACCAACAAGTGAACGATTACCAATCCTACGATCATGGTGACTATTACTCGAGCTATGATTGTGAACCCACCATGTTCAATCAAGATTCACCTTATGGAAGCCAATACCCCCAAAACCCACAATATTACCCTCCACCCCAACAACAATATGAACCCAATGACCCACAATACTACCAATCACCCCAACCTTGCTACCAACAATATGATGCCCCACCCCTTAGGCATCATCAAGACACCATGTTTAATCAAGATTATCAAGATTATCATCATGATTATCAAGATTATCAAGGAGCTTTACAAGACCCCAATGATCACCAATTGCCCGACATGGAGGAGTTTCAATCGCTTCTTCAAATGCAAAGGAGCCTCCAAGAAACGACCCTTAAATTGCAAAAAGAACAAGATGAATTATGGGCCCAAATTCGGTGGGAAAACGAGGCGAGGGATGCTCGATTAAATGCAATAGCGGTTCAAACCGTAATGTATTTATCCCGAACATCGCAACTAGATGAAGGGTGCCCAATTGAGAAAGAGGAGCAACCTAACCATGAAGCCGCCAACGTTGTTCCCTTTGATAGAGAGATTTGCATTGAAGAACCTCAATCGTCTACCCAAAAAGAGACGAATGAGGAGATGACCCTTGGTGAAAGCAACATTGGTGAGGAATTGGAGTTGGATGGTTTGGTGGAGTTTGTGGAGTTGTTGGGTGAGATTGTTAGCCTCGAGTTGCCCTTGTGCGATAATGTGGATAAGCATCAAGAGCCCCTTACTAGTACACCAAGCGATGACTTGGAGGAGATTGAAACCGCCGGTAGAAGTTTCGATCCTCTTCTCCAAGATGATATGGGGCCTAGTGATGAAGATGGGGAACCACAACTTGAGGAAAGTGTGGGGGTGTGCATTGAAGAGATGAGGCCAAAACCGCTTTTTGTGCCTTGTTTCTTGGAGATGAAGCTTGCTAATGATTGGAGGCGATGCCTAGGGAGGAAGAGGCCGGTGAAGCTCATAGGATGGATAGACCCCGGATATGACACAAATTATGATTTTGGGTCTTGGAAATCCTACTTCTTGCCTCCACCTTGGAGGCCGTGGAGGTTGGCTAGGCTCGAGCGCTTCTTGGGCCTACATTATGATGTCGGTAGCGCGTTCGACTTGCTCCTCCATGCCCTTGAGGGCTACGGTTGAAGAGGAGTCCACCATCCTAGGTTTGACGGAGTTCCTAAAGAACCGTCATGTTGTACATCCTCCTCTCTTCTTTAGAGTACTTGTGCTTGTATTTGTGTGTTCTATCTCTTGATTTTGTTAGTTTTGTGAGATTCTTGTAATTAATTTGGTATTTTGATGAGCGATGTGAGGGAGTGAATTTGATGTGTACTTTGAGTTTATTGTGATAGGTGAAGTGAAGGTGACTCCTAGAAAGGAGTGGTTATCGATAGAGCTTGGAATGTGAGTAAGAGAATCGGTTTTTGGGGTCATGGGAGTCATGAAGACCCTTCCCGACCGGGATGGGGCCGTCCCGATCGGGATGAGGGTGCCAAAAATCGAGTTCACTGGAGTGTCATCCCAATCGGGAAGGAGGCTTCCCGACCGGGACGGGTATGTCATCCCGACCGGGACCACCCATTCCGACCGGGATGACCCCCTACTCCTTTTTGGTGCCTCTTCTTCGACATTTAAGCCCACCCATCCATTGTATACCCCCACCCAACCTCCCTACCCATCCTTGCTCATGTCATACCACCCATGTCCCTCATTTACATACCTTAACCTCATTTCCTCCTCACTTTAGACCAATATTCACATCAAATCCAACCCCCTCACACCATTACTACCTTAGACATGCGGTTTTCTTAAGCTTGAAGAAGGATGACAATGGCGACAACAAGCAAGGGCCTATATTGATCATTGAGACGATGGAGCGAGTGAGTTGCTAACCGGTCGGTAAGGCAACTATCCTCTCTTTTCCATTTTTATTGCTTGTTTTCCCATTGTTTATCCCCTTCCCCTTTGTCATGGTGGCCTTCGAGGCCTTGGTTTTGGTTGCTCCCGATTCTCGATGATGTGACTACATCGAGAGTCATTTTTCAAAATCCAAATTTTACAAGTTTTTCACTCTTTCCTTTTTATCGGATTTAGTCGGATTTAGGCGGAATCCGGGCTAGGTGACGTGATTACACCTAGTCCTCCCCTCCCATTTCCTTTTATTTCCTTCCTTTTATTTCTTCCCCCTTCCATATCTTTTTCTTGTCTCGGCCCATGGTGACTTGACTACACCCCGGCCAGACGCTTTCTACCCTTTTCTTCACTTTTTCTTTTGATTTCTAGCTTTATTTTCGTAGTTTCTTTTGTGCTCCCATGCACTACGGTCGAGCATGAGGACATGGCTCGACTTAAGTGTGGGGGAGTGGTATTCTAGCGTAGTTAGCTTTATTTTTGTAGTTTTTCTAAAAATCTTTAAAATCCATAAAAATTTGAAAAATTTTCATAAAAATCAAAAAGATTTTCCTTTTGTGTGTTTTCCTTTTGTGTCATTGTGTCGTATATTTGTTTTGTTGTGTGTTTTGCCTCCCCCTTTTCTTTATAGGTTTCCTAATCGCCATTAGCTTTGGAGAGCTTTCAAGACTTCCGGTAGCATCTTTATCCCTTTTTCTTCTTTACCTCTTGCGGAGTTTGGAGGAGATTGTGATGTTGTGTGCTCGGGTGGAGCTTTGTAAAGTTTGTGGGTGATTTAGCGATTTGTTTGGAAGCTAGGGGTGGTGTTTGTGTTGTTCATGTGTTCGTTTTGTTTTGTTTTCGTTTTGTTGCTTTTGTTTCCTTTTTCTTTCGTTTTCGTTGAGTCTTTGTTTGGTGTTTTGTTGTGTGTCATGTGTGTAAACCGTTTTCGAAAACCCGGTTTAGAGGCTAGTGTGTGAGTGTGTACTTTCCCTCTTTAGTAGTGTAAATCGAGTCTTGGACTTTAATCTAGTAGAATGACCCTAAATCAATGATTTCGTTGGTCCTTTACCTTGAGTCCACCTAGCTTACTAGGGATTTACTACGGGATTTGCATTTTGACCATTATGACCACCCACGGTGTGAAAAGGCCTTGGTTACCGAGTCCCGTCCCTTAGGTGACCGTGTTTGGGATTGTTTGATTATTCCAAGTTCTCCACTTTTTGTGGGTTAGAAGGGAAGGGCCCGTCCCCACTCGCCCATTTCCCTACCTCATACACATATCCACACAATAAAATTGCAATTTGTTAAATTCTCTCTTTCTTGTTACCCAATAAGGAATGCCAAAAAGCCAAATCTTGCCAAAAAAAGGGCAAAGAAAAGAAAAGAAAGAAAAAAAATGAAAGAAAGAAAAGAATGAAGAAAAAGAAAAGGCACAAAAGCCAAAAAGAAAATAGAAAAGAAGAAAAAGAATGGCATGGCAAAACAAAGCAAAAATGCAAAAGAAAAGAGAAAATGCCAAAAGAAAATCGTCTCACAAAAAATAGAAACCTCACACCTCACAAAATAAGCCTTTTACCGACTATTACCGTGAAGAGCCTACCAAAGGACCGAGTCCCGAGGAAGGATGATAGCAGCATTAGTCGGTCTTCCCTCATTTTGCATATTACCACCTTTTTACTTGGACTAGTTAGGCGGTTTCGGACATGGGACGACCCTCTTGGCTCTTTGCTAAAGGGGCGGGGGTCTCACTTACCTACAGTGTCGACTAACACCGTGGTTCATTCTTTTTCCATTCCGCCGATCGTCCCGTAGTACGTTTTTAGAAAGTTAGGAGGAACTAGGTAAGTGACCAACGTTTTTGTTGTTTTATCGTCATACTATTAGGGTTTAGTCCACCTCGGTTTGTATTGCTAGCTTGGGAACGTTGTCACTTGCCTTGAGTCCTAAACCGGTGCTTCTTTCACCGCTTGTTTGAGGGAAGCGGTATTTCTTTTCTTTTGGGTGCAACCTTTTGTGTGTTTGTTTGTGTGTTTGTTTGTTTATATGTTTTGTGTCCGGTTGCATCCACAGTTTTGTCGCAAGACCCGACTTGCCTTGCGGAGTGCACTTTTCCTCTAAGTGCACTCGCGTGAGTTGAAAGGGCGTAGGGTGCGCTAATACCCATTCGGCTAGTATAGTAGTTAGTATGTGCTTACTCGAGGGCGAGTAAGGGTTAAGTGTGTGGGGAGTTGTTAAGTGTGGGTTGTAGTGCCTATTTTGTAGTGTTTTGGTCCCATTTTCCTTGTAGAATCGCTCCTTGGGAGCAGTTTAGGGGCTTCTTACGCTTCCTTTAGTTCGTTTCAGGTTCCCGATACCGAGTTGGAAGAGTTGGAGCGATTCCGACTCGATACATACACATTTTGGAGCCAACGAGATAAAGGAACGATGACTCGGTGCTTTGGAATCGACCCCGAGACCTTGGAACCCAATCCCGAGTCCCGAGACCCGATCCCGAGTCCCGAGAATCGATGAGAAGTCCATGTGAAGCAAGGAGAGACCAAAAGGATCATAATGGAGGCCTACAAGACCCATCCCCGACGGGTATGCACCTCATCCCGTCGGGGATGAAGTGCACTTTGGAGGAGGCTACTGCAGAGCCGTCCCGGTCGGGACCAACCCGTCCCGGTCGGGATGGTGGGTCCGTCCCGGTCGGGACCAAGTGCTGTTGCCCGCATTTCACTTTCTTTCTTCTCCCTTCCATTTGTAACCCTATAAATACCCCTCCTCTTGTAATCTTAGGGGAGGTTCTTCACTTCCCACTAAACCCTAGACTACTTTAGGTTAGATTAGATTAGATTAGTGTATATTAGTCGGTAATTAGTAGTTAATCTTAGTTTAATCTTGTATTATCGGATCTCTTGAAGAATCCATCCAAGATTGACAACCTTGGAGGAATTATTTGGGTTTTCTTCTATACAAGTGTTCATCTTTTCATCCTTCACTAGTTTGGTATAATCTTCTTCTCCTTTTACTCTTAATCCTTGTTTGTTCATCCAAGTTTGCATCTTTGTTCATTTTATTGTTCTTATTTCATTGTTTTCACTAGTTTCATTTTGGATGTTTTGTTGTTTGTGTTGATTCATCTTGTTAGTGTTAGTTTTAGTTTAGATATGTTAGAGTAGTGTTCTTGCTAGGGTTAGTAAGGTGATTAGGGTGTTAATTGGATGATTAAGGGTTTGTTGGAGATGTTGGTGGAAGATTTGAGGTTTCTTCTTGAGTGATGTATATTACATGTTTGTTGGAATGCTTGAATGACTAAGTAGGTTGGAATGCTTGTTTTCTTGCTTCCCTTTGTCGTGTGTGTCGCCGGATGGGTTCCATGAGGAAACTCTAGGTCGTGTGTCCTAGATTACCCTACTACCGCTTTCACTCTAACTCCTCCTTGGCCATTCCGTTACCCCTTTGACCCCGACCTAATCCTAGCCCGTTTTCCTTGTTGTTCCTCTTAGTCATAGTCTTAGCTCTCTCTCCCCCTCTATCATTCTCTAGCTTAGCTCGTTGACTTAGTCAAGTATTTGGGCCGACCTAGTCTAGACGCCTCTTACCGTCCCCGTGGATTCGACCCGACTTACCCTAGCTACCCTAGTTAGGTTTTGCCGGTTATTTATTTGGTGGCGGGATTCGCGACAAATCCCTCCCATCATGGTCGATCATAGTTGAACGCGTTTGACTCCATTTCTAAGATTAGTGGGAAATCTGTTGATGCGAAAATCAACATCACATAATCCGTTAGGATTAGTTTCGTTGTTGTGACGCGGAGGGACACCATTTCGTCACTAATAAAATCTTTTCAATCCAATAACAAATTTTATTATAAAATGCCGATGACGGTATTATAATCGTAATAGTATACAATTATAGCACCGAAAACTGAGTTAAATTTAAATCATGCAATATTTCTATTTAACTCGGCCAACCATCGACTTTGAACAAATAAAACAAAACGAGCCATGCCTCGTACAGGGGGCACTCGACCGAGTGCCATGGGACACTCGATCGAGTAGCACCCCAAAAACCGGGCAGTAGCCACCTTAAAGGCACACTCGACCGAGTTCGTGCCATGACTCGATCGAGTGGACCCTGTAGCCTGGAAAACCGAGCGCTTTGATCATCATTTGAGCCTCGTCATTTTTTTACGACTTTTAGTCGACACGTGTAAATTCATTCACGTGATCCTATTTTTCAAAACTCATGCATATCATATCACTTAAAATGACTTTGATCGACGGTCTCGCACTATTAATCTTGTGTCGACGACTCTTTAGTCGTATCCGACACATGATTAATTTAGACTCTATTTCTCGATGTGATAAGTCGGGACAAGGCATCGAGATTCGGGATTGGGCTAGCACCACGTCTAGGTTCCATATCTCCGTCCGCCGTTTAATTCACAATATAATGTGTATTTAATCGAAGTTCGTCCATTTGCACAACTTACGGTCTAGTTTATATTTATTATATACGGGTCCGTTTCTAGTTAACGTTTACCATTTCCTATTCGATTATTCTATTTTATTGCTCGTTGTATTGTGAATTCCGGGTTGTATTCCGCCCGTGTAATTTGTAGTTTATTTACGAGTTTTCTATTTTCGATGTTTGCCATTTATTGCCTTAAATGAACATCACATGCTAAATCACTTTGACGTGAATCAAGGTGCATTAAAATGACGTAGTTAACCAATAATTCGCATGCTTAGCCGAAAACGCTGTTTGCATATCATTTAGTCGTTTTATAGCGCACGTACACGAACACGAACGATGTCTTAGTAGAGGCCGCCATTGTGCGGGCGGGGTTGGGTGTCCTTAGTGGGCTTCCCAACACGTACCCTCACCCCTTACTCAGAACCTCAGTTTCCGGATGCCCGAAACCGTTGGCACACGAGAGTCATTCTTTACACGATACCGGTGTAGATGGTATCGGTATCGCAATGCAAAGGGACGGGCCCCATAAACTCTGAAATCGAAGTAGGCCGTACTTTGTGTATAGCCCATGACGACATAGAGTGGGCTCGAATGGTTCCGAATTACCATAAATTCGGTGGCGACTCCAACTTTGACTTAAATTTCGAATCCGAGAACAATCTCACCACGAGATTCATTTGCCTAGCCAAACCCGCGCGTGGCCGCGTCGGGGTGGACCTACGTCATGTCCACAATTTGGCGACTCCGCTGGGGATACTCGATGTACCACATGTCATCGGGGTTCCTAGGGTGAGACTCGAAGAGAAATCGTTCGTATATTAGTGTGCGCGCATTAGTTTAATGATTCATGCATAACCCATTTTTGCCCGGGCCGGTTACTTGTGACCGACGTCCCACTATACCGCGGTGCATTCCTACATGGGTGCGCTAAAGACTTCGATGGCGGAACTCGTATGGGTTTGGCGGCATGGTCTAAGACCAACTCGGCTTAGGGAGTCTGTCCTGATTTACGAGAAAGCCATCGTTGTTGGTATAGACCCTATTTTGACCGACCGAGACTTAGTGTAAAGCATACGTAAGCGTCGTTATAATGCTTGTTTGACTACGTGCTACTTGGTTTCCGTGTCATTTTTCAAAAACCGTCATTTCAAAAAATGCATATTTCCAAAAACACCAAATTTTGAAAAACCCGAAATACTGTCCGTTTCGGGACCCGTCTTTTCAAAATATCCAATTTCAAAAACTCGGAATGCTGCCAAAATTTAGACTTACGATTTGACTCAAAACAGCCTATTTTGTAGCCGACAAGCTATCCATTTCGAAATTCGAATTTCCGATCCACCTTTCGATTTTCGAATTTTCAAATTCCATTTCGATTTTCAAATTTCAAAATTCTATTTCGTTTTTTTTTAAATCCTCGAGATGCGATTCTCGATTTTCAAATCTCCGAGATGCCGTTCCCGATTTTCAAATCTTCGGGATCTTTATTTCGATTTTCAAATTTTCGGAAATTTATTTTTCGATATTCAAATTTTCAAAATTCCAAATATTCAACTTATCAAAAAAAACTCGGCCCTGTCGGCATGCTGCCAATTTCAAAAGACGGGATCGCCTCCTCAATTTTCAAAACGCGAAATTACTCGCAACCATTCTAATATTTCAAAATGCCTGGTCCTATTGGCCCACTGCCAATTTCAGGACTGTCATCTCAATTTTCAAAATTCAATCATTTTTCAAAAACCTTCCTTATTATAGGACCTACCGTAAATCGTGTGTCGAGTCTTTTCGTAATACGTCGAAGGTCTTTAGCGTCGAAACTCCGTCGATCCTACATCACGGGTTTCTTCCCCATCCTAGTCCGCCTTTTCCTAAAGGCATAACCGACCAACACGAGTCATACACTCGTAAATGGAAGGTTCATCTGAACACTCGAGTCCTAACTAGAAAGTCACACGCGATCTTTCCCTCCGACAGGACGGTCCCCACGACCTTTCCTAGGGGAATTTTGCCCGTCTTTCAATCCGTTAGTCGAGTCATCCCAATTCAAGTCCTTTAACTTAAGGATCTACCCTAATCACAGGGTCATCCTTATTCAAGTCGGGTCTAGGGTCTCTAGCGTCGAAACACCGTCGATTTGACATCGCAAGTTTCTTCCCCTACCCGTCTGCCTTCCCTCGAGGCCGAGTCAACCTTTTACAAGGCATAGCCCTATAACAAAAGGTTCGTGGTCCTTACGTCTAAGGGTCACTCATCCGACACTCGAGTCTTAACAAAATTATCGATCCCACTCGGGGGCTACCCTTCAGTAGAGCGATTAATCACGGTTTCTCTAAGGGTCATGTCTTACACGTGTTGTCTCACGTACCCCACTTTTTGAGTCACTTAGATGTCACACCATCTAAGTCCTATAAGAGTCCTTAGTCTCACTTGGGGGCTATTCTCCGACGAGGCGATTAATCACAGTCATCCCGAGAATCGTACCCTACTTACTTGTCTTAGGAGAGTCTAACCCGAGTCTAACCGGAGTTGTCTTTCCTTACGCGCTATTTCCTATGCCTTGGCGCATTCGAGTTCCGAAGCAACATTTCTGATTACGTGGGTATTCTCGCAGAGTATGGCATCCACAACCGGGAATAGGGACATGGAAAACACCATTAATGAACTGAAGGCTTTGCTAGAAACAATGGTTAGTAAGCAGGCCATGTTTGAAACCCAACTAGGGTTCATAAGAGCCGACCAAGAGGCCTTGAATGCTCGTTTAACTGTCGTTGAAGAACAAGACTTCAATTATGGGTCGGTAAATACTGGTCCATTTGCTAAACTGATCAGCACGGTGCGTGAGCTCGAACAACAGTTCCATGCCTCCCAAGAGAACAACATTCGTGCTGAAAACTCCCGAGACTATGCACCCATCAGTGAGAAACTACCAACAGATCTCAATCTAGAAGGGTTGCCCATTTTCGAAGGGACGAAGGATCCATTACTACACCTCCGAGCTTTCAAGGCATTCATGGCAATCAAGGGGGTCAAAGCCGAAATGTTCATCAATCTGTTCGGCACATCCCTCGGGAAATATCCAAAAGCCTGGCTCTATAGGCTAGACACAAAAAGGTTCCCCACTTGGGAAGATGTGGCTACCGAGTTCGCTAAAACCTATTCTGATAATACTGAACTTCAGACTACCATGCGGACATTAGAAGTCATGGCCCAAGATCCAACAGAGGGTTTCACCAAATACCTTCAACGTTGGCGGGCTGAGAGTGTTAAGCTGGTAGACAAGCCCAGCGAGAAGACACTAGTAGATGCATTCATCAACAACCTCCTACCCTCCTACCGCGTCCATCTTAGGTATGCCGGCATTTCAAACTTTGCTGTGCTTACCAAAACGGGCACTAGGATTGAAGACGATCTTCGACATAATGAAGATTTGGGTGAAGCTTCTACCGAAGGCTATACTGGACATCCACTTGAGTCCTTAGAAGCCGAAGACTACTAACAACCTCATCCAAGAGTCCAGATTTGATTTAAATCCGAGTCTGAGTCCGAGTCTAGGATGTTCTATATCTCTCAATTTCAAAGTCAGAGTCAGAGTCAACTGTATTCTGTCCTCTTTTCAAAATTCAATAAAATCAGCTTTTCTATTTCTCATATAAGCTTCCCTTATGTGTTTCCGAGAACATGATGAACACCATCATACACTGTGAGCACATGCACGTGACTATTATAGACACATCTATAATGACTGCAGGAACTGAGGCCCGTGTTTTCCTTTACCTATTCCATGTCTGGTATAGAAAGCCACAAAACTACCCCTAGTAGGAGCAGTATCGAATCCTATAACAAATCTAGGTAGTCTCCTAGTTTGGGTTCAAGACGGGAGGCAAGCCCATTTCCCACAATAAACACCCCTCCAATAAGACCGACCAATCCCTACCTTAGGTTTTAGTCTGACCAGAAGGAAAAAGAAACGTCGTAGACATGATGCCAAAAAAAACCCCAACTCGGGATGATGCTCCCATTAAGCCTGTTCAGAATTATAATGACAATACCGAGATCCAAATCACCATGCTTACTGTAGAAGTACTCCACCGTGAGTTGCATTCACACAAACACCAACTATGCTTACACCTTACAAAGGTCTAACTTCAAAAGCCTAATCCAACTGATAGGCCCAACCCCGAATCCACCCACAACACCATAGGAGGGGATTACCGTGAAAAAAAAAGAAAAAAGAAAAAGAGTTGGACAAAAAAATTCAAAAGTCCAAGGAAAAAAAGCAAAGGGCCAAAACAAAAGAACTGGCCATGATTATCAAAAAGAATTATCAACATCCCCCGACCAAAGCACGCTCAACTCAAATGAAGAATTCCATGACCGGGGCTAAGAGGTCAACCAAAAAAATTCAAAAAACTCATGACCACGTTTAGCGGTCAACTCAAGTGAAAGCTCCTTGACCGGGGGACGGTCAATTCAAAAATTATCAACGCCCATACCATCAAATAAAGGGGAGAGACAATCAAGCTGGTTAGCTAACACCACACTTAGCCTTCCCACATTACAACCTTCAAGACCTTCCCGAGACCTAGGCTAAGAGACAGCCCAAAATTTTGAGGATTCAAGCTCCATAGGATACACCCTAACCATTAGGGCCAGACATGGAAGTCAGATCCCGCATTATCAACCTACCCCGATCGAAGTCCTAGTCATTTTTACTCGACTTCCCCCTTTCCTACAACATTACAATACCTTACCCTCGAAGCCTTAGCTCCACAAAATCGAGCTCCAGATTTCGAATCATCAAAGCTACTTGCAACCTAGCTCCACATTTCCAAAAACATCCAAACCAGTTACCAGCCCCAAACACGGGACTCAACCTGCGGTCGGCATAGAACATGCCCAAATAGTTCACACCACCTCTGGGGGATACCCTGGAGAACGCTCACAGTCACAGGATCAACATCCTAACTATTCCAGCCCTTTGATCAAGACATCATAGGGAATGCACCTAGCCTACACCGTCGCTATGGCTAGTTACACACAAAGCCCTAATAAACTAGGAACCATAATATATCTTCCAATCCACTGAACTACGGCTTGGTTTGATTTCACTACACATGAATACGTAGGCAGCCTTTCAACAAGGGCACAACCACCCACGTTGACACAAATTCAAAAGCACCATTATTCCGATCACGACACTGTCATGTTCTCAACAGCTAGCTTTGTCGTCTTGGGGGCTTCTCTTAGACAGAAGATCTCCATCCACTCACAAAATCCAAAGACTTTCAAAATCTAGCCTCCTTTCTATAGAGTGTCCTAGTACTCGGCTCCGTCGAAGACGAGAATCCGTCAGGGACTCGAAGCGACACCCACTTTGGGAATGTACCCCAAAACCAAAAAAATCGAAAGAGCACTAGACTACAACATTGTCACTGCTGAGTCCTGCAGAAGCAGTCTCATTACAGACTATAACACATCCTTCCCTTTTCGATGTTCGACCATGTTGCCACTCGCCTAGGCTATGGAATAACACAGCTTAAGAGTCTTGTCATCTTAGGTGGACCACCCCTCTACCGAGTCACAGTCCAACCCCTCGAGAGTCCAGTCATGTCTGTCAGCTCGTCTTGTCGCATCCAGAGTCGAGTCTGTCGGTATCTCTCTCCTCAAATTTTCGCTTCAAAGTTTGCAAAACTTAGCCATTTGATAAAATCCTTTTCGACAAGGTCAAATTTCAGTCTATTTAAACTGCAAATTTCTTTTCTACCCCTTTCAATTTTGAAAACCTATCTCTTAGCACGTGAGTTGCTTTCAGGACTTCGATTTCAAAATCATTTTCCCCAGCACAAGCCAGTCTATAGATGCTAACTGCATTTCCTATGTGCTATCTTGCTATATACTATGCCTGCTATTTCTGCCTATGTATCTAACATTTTAGGTACCAGCTAGTGCTTCCCAACGGAACATCAAAGGCAGTGTCTCTCCTGGAATGCTACATGTGAGTTGTCATGTGTCGGCATACGGGTACACCCAAGACTTCAGAAGCAAGTCCCCGCGCTGCTACTTTACTCCCCAGCATGAGTCAGTGTTTCACCTAGATATTATGTGCAAATACAGGTACACCCAGGACTTCAAAAGCAAGTCTGACTCCCCACGGAGCTATCATCAAGACAGGTATGACCCTTTTCTTATGGCTGGCGAGCCCTTCACGCAAGTCTAATGGACTATAAACGACCCGACCGAAAGGCTGCCAGGTCGTAATCCTCGATTGGCCTGGTAGCTACTCTGACTTTCGCCTTGTCCAAGCCTCAGTCAGAGTGGGGGCTCTGTAGACACCCGCATTTTGCCTGCTAGTGTCTATAGTAGTTCTCGACAAAACACCCGATGATGATCGGACGCTAACATGACTTAATACGCTCGAATACGGACTCGGAATCAATAGTATCCGACGTGGGCATTTAGTGGAGTGCAAATATCTCAAAACCGACCCCAAATTCAGGCCCAGTGGGCCGTTTCCAATAAAATGAGACTAATTTGGGTCAAAACCGACACCGGAAATAAAACCGTCTTTTAGCGACCGAGTCAAAACCCGGTCAAAGTCGAATCCCGAGACGAACCAGCCTCACATTATGTCCAAATACACAAAATGAATCAAGACTCAACAACCAAATCAACCATATCTCATTCAAAAATAGGCAACAAATCATGCCCTATTTACACTCCCTCCATTCACACCCACTCGATCGAGTGGCTCACATCCACTCGGTCGAGTAAGGTCATAAACCGGGCGATCCAGGATCAGACCGGGCACTCGATCGAGTGCACCCGCGCCACTCGATCGAATGACCCTTAACCGGGGTATTTGTCCTATAAATACCCCATCATCACCCATCACAAAAGGACAACTTTTTTTCACAACTTTTTACCCATCAACTTTTTTCAACCTTTTACCACCTTCAAAACAAGGTTTTTTTTTCAACCCTAATCATTCCATTTTGCAACTTTACACTACAACTTCACCACCTTTCAATCATCCATCTACATACACATATACACATTCAAATTTTCGAGATCAAAACTCGTCAAAGCCACATACACCATAACTCCACTTACATATCTCGACACTCCCGCGCTCCCGTCGCTATTACGAGTTCGTTTCCGAGGCCATTTAAGCATGTAGGTTGAGGGTGTAATTCAAATCCCGACATCTCCTTTCTCCTTTCTCTTTTTCGATTATATATGTATATTATTATTATATTATTATTATTACTAGCACTAACATTTTAATTCCGTTACTAAAGTTATTTTAATTTTGCTCCTAACATTTTATTTATGTACTCTAACACCTAACATTTTATTTATGTACTCTAACCACTAATACTATTTATTTATTTATTTACATTTCGTCATTAACAATTAATACCGTGTATGTGTATATGTACATAATAATATTAAAATTCGGGTCCTAACACGTTTGACTATGACGACCATCCAAAGTCAGTTTAATCCCTTTACGAGCAACGACGGAGGTGGCACCCTTTCGAGGAGCCTCGCCCCAACGTACTCAAGGGCGTAACGTGATCGTGGTCAATCATAGTTGAACGCGTTTGACTCCATTTCTAAGATTAATGGGAAATCCGTTGATGCGAAAATCAACATCACATAATCCGTTAGGATTAGTTTCGATGTTGTGACGCGGAGAGACACCATTTCGTCACTAATCAAATCTTTTCAAACCAATAACAACTTTTCCTATAAAATTCCGATGACGGTATTATAATCGTAATAGTACACGATTATAGCACCGAAAACTGAGTTAAATTTAAATCATGCAATATTTCTATTTAACTCGGCCAACCATCGACTTCGAACAAATAAAACGAAATGAGACATGCCTCGTACAGGGGGGACCGAGGGCCATGGGCCACTCGATCGAGTAGCACCCCAAAAACCGGGCAGTAGCCACCATAAAGACACACTCGACCGAGTTCGTGCCATGACTCCATCGAGTGGACCATGTAGCCTGGAAAACCCAGCGCTTTGATCATCATTTGAGCCTCGTCATTTTTTTACGACTTTTAGTCGACACGTGTAAAGTCAATCACGTGATCCTATTTTTCAAAACTCATGCATATCATATCACTTAAAACGACTTTGATCGACGGTCTCGCACTATTAATCTTGTGTCGACGACTCTTTAGTCGTATCCGACAAATGATTAATTTAGACTCTATTCCTCGATGTGATAAGTCGGGACAAGGCATCGAGATTCGGGATCGGGCCAGCACCACGTCTAGGTTCCATATCTCCGTCCTCCGTTTAATACACAATATAAAGTGTATTTAATCGAAGTTCGTCCGTTTGCACAACTTACGGTCTAGTTTATATTTATTATATAGGGGTCCGTTTCTAGTTAACGTTTACCATTTCCTATTCGATTATTCTATTTTATTGTTCGTTGTATTGTGAATTCCGGGTTGTATTCCGCCCGTGTAATTTGTAATTTATTTACGAGTTTTCTATTTTTGATGTTTGCCATTTATTGCCTTAAATGAACATCACATGCTAAATCACTTTGACGTGAATCAAGGTGCATTAAAATGATGTAGTTAACCAATAAATCGCATGCTTAGCCGAAAACGTTGTTTGCATATCATTTAGTCGTTTTACTAGCGCGCGTACACGAACACGAACGATGTCTTAATAGAGGCCGCCATTGTGCGGGCGGGGTTGGGTGTCCTTAGTGGGCTTCCCAACACGTACCCTCACCCCTTACTCAGAACCTCGGTTTCCGGATACTCGAAACCGTTGGCGCACGAGAGTCATTCTTTACACGATACCGGTGTAGATGGTATCGGTATCACAATGCAAAGGGACGGGTCCCATAAACTCTGAAATCGAAGTGGGCCGTACTTTGTGTATAGCCCATGACGACATAGAGTGGGCTCGAATGGTTCCGAATTACCATAAATTCGGTGGCGACTCCAACTTTGACTTAAATTTCGAATCCGAGAGCAATCTCACCACGAGATTCAATCGCCTACCCAAACCCGTGCGTGGCCGCGTCGGGATGGACCTACGTCATGTCCATACTATGGCAGACACGCCAACAAGGCCTATTGAATACCTGGCTTTGTATAAAAAATAAAGTCTGTCATTTAGTTTGTCGGTCCAACCATGCTTGGCACCAGACCCGCATACTCAGTATCCGACTCCGCTGAAGGCAAATTGATGGGGGATAAAACTCCCAGACGCATAGGCCCGACTCCCGGGACTGAGAAGGCCCAACTGGGTCCTAGCCGACCCTAGAGGCCGAACCCCCTATCAGACGACCCCCCTTACGGGTAGTCATTAACTGACTCAGAAAGACTTCTCTACTGACATCACCATGTTGATGTCATGGGTGACATCACCCTAGTGATGTCACTACATCCTTCCCTTATAAATACCCCACTTAGCGTGAGGGGGAAGGGGGCAATTCATTCACACATATTTCTCCTACTCTCTCTACCTCTCTTATCTCCTTGAATATCTATATTCAGTCATACATTTTACTGACTTGGGCGTCGGAGGCTCCGTTCCCCGGGCCCGGAGTTCACCTTGCAGGATCACCGCCGGCACGCATCTGGAGCCGAGGAGAACCGCAAAGCCCAAGGTCGGGGACCCATTTTTATTCCCAAACAACTAAATTCAAGAAATCCGATCAATCGACAAAGAAAGAGACCGGAAAAGTGGGCAGAAAAACCATTGGGTGAAGTTTCACTCGTTGAGATATCACCGGGCGAAGTTTCGTCCGACGATATTTTTTACCTCCCCGAAGATCTTCGAGAAGCATTCACCACCGGGTGAAATGACCGGGCGAAATGACAGGGCGAAAATTTCACCCGTCGGTAAAGGAGCTTCGAAATGCGTGGTCTGGAAGAGATGTTCACCAGGTGAAACTACCTTCTAGTTTTAGGGTAATCATCTATTAGACACTACCTTTTTACTCTTTTCATTTTCTAGTTTAGTGATCATCTTTCTAGTTTAGTAGCCTTCTTAATTAGATTATCATCCTTTGTAATTTTCATAGAATCTGTTCCGGTCACGGAAACAATTAACCCGGCTCTGGATCCGGGCTGTATAATTGGAATATTAGTAAACAATTGATCGTCTGATTCCCTTGAACCTCTCCTTTGTCTCACTCCCTTGATCGGACCTTCCCGGCGGAGTTGGCCTGCTCCCTGCACAATGAACGCACAGGGCCTCGGAGGTTGTCCGAGGAAACCCTCTCCGATGCCTAAGTTAGTCCGTGAAATGCCTTGATGAACCTAGCTCGTGGGGAACTAGGTGGCGTTTTTAGGAGTAAGAGTTCTAGAGAGAGAAAATCCAACCCCTCTCATGTGGGAAATGGGAAAGTATTTATACCTTCCCACAGGAGAGAGGAAAAGAGAAAAGAGGAAAGGGAAATGAGTGGACGATGGTGCGACACGTGGACTCACCTTGTCCACTCGCTTCCCCTTACCTTAGGCAAAATGACGGACGGGTCCCTGGTTCTCCCTTGGTCCTGCTTGGGTGGGAACACCCTGAAAGCAGGCAGGGGGCTTGGTTGCCCTGCTTGGCAGGTGGCAAGGCCATGCCAGGCGGCTAAATGACTAAGGCCATCCACTTGGAGGTTTTAATGATATTGCTGGGAGGTCTGCTGGGCAGGCCATCTCTTTTTTATGGATTGGGCGCCCTGGGGCCTGACTGGCAGGCGACCCGAGGCTGGCTACCGACCCCCATCAATTGGCCCTCGCCGGCTGAGGGGGAGCGGGGCTCCTGCTCGGCAGGCGACATCTTGTTTTGGGACGGCGGGAGGTTGGCTCCTTGAACACCCTTGCATTGAATACGTCGCGTGTTCCCGAGGAAATGAGCTTTAATTTCTCTGGGTATGCAGAGGGTTTAAACGTCTTCTTTCATGATTATCCCTCTTTGCAAAGTGGATTTTCGAACAGTGCGCCAGTTTGATGATTGGCTCTCCTCTTTGCAGAAGTGGTTGGAGCACCATTAACGCCCTGCTTCTGCTCCTTGTATAAATTGTATCTTCCTTCACCATTTTCTCGACCCATTTCCAACTTTCCTTCCTTTCTTTGTCTTAATCATGGTTTGGATCAAAAAATCTGTGACTCGCCGTGGAGTTCGCCACGTTACTTTTATTTTTAGAGGATTTTGGAGGCTCCGGTACGCTCGAGCTGCTTACCGAGCTGTTCGTCATAGCCGTCGTTCACGGCTTCATTCCCGTCGGAGAGGTAAGAAAACTCCTGCTAGGTTGAACAAGCGCTTTAAGAGGTCCTCACCCCTCGCTCCTCCTAGATTCAGGCGTTGCCCCCAGGGAGGGGGTTGCTTTGACAGAGGATGCCACGAATGCTTTCCGTGGCTGCACCCTGAGCAGTTTGGCCCTAACTTCTCTGATACTGACTCCTCCTTGGCGTCAGGCCCCTCCTCGCCTGTGAAGAGGACAGGTTGTCGCACCTGCGACAAATCCCAGGCCGCTCCCTTTGGCAGGGACTGGGAGGACAGCAGCCAGGACTCCGACGACAGCGGGGGTCTTGGTTGTTTGAGTGACAGGGATGAAGATGGGATCCCTGATGATCCTTTCCAAGACTCCCCAGACTGGGACTGGGGTTCGGACTTTGGGGGCCCAGGCAGCCCTGGGGACCCTTCCCCTGACTTGGATGATGATTAGGCCTGCGTAGCAGGGCGTTTGCTTGTTGGGCCGGAATTTCTGGGCCCTTGTATATTTTCCTTTCTCGTTTGGCGCTGAATGTAATTTTCCCTTTTGAGGTTTTAATGAAATGAAATTCAGGCAATGTGTTTGTGTATTGTATTTTTAATATTTGTTTATTACTTTTTGTTTGGGCTAAAGAGGGGACGTCACAGGGTGATCAATCCCTTGACACTTTTTGGTCTTTTCGAGGTTATTCTTGGGAGACTACACAGGGCTGACTTCTGAGGAAGTGACGCGTGGGCAGTGGTCTTTGGGTGGACTCCTGAGATTTTGGCGACTCTTTGTATGCCCTTCTCCCTATAAAAGCAATCAGTTATACACTCTTCCTCTTTTTCCTTCTTCAATCTTTCTTCTCTCTTGGAATCTTCCTACTCTCTCTTTCTGCAAAACCATTGGGTGTTGACGACTCGTACCCTACTTTGTACCCCCCTTTCTCTGGGAGATTCCTTCTTCAGGCCTTCATCGTACCGGCAGGCGATCTTAGGTTATACTTTTGTCTTCCATTTCTTGCTTTTTCCTTTTTGATTTCTTGTTTTCCGCTTCCATTTAGAGTTGAAAATGTCTAGAACTCGTGAGCGGATTCTACCTTTCGTTGACCCATCAAAGAGGGGGGAAGGGGTGAACTTTGCCTCCTCCTCTAGGGAGGTTGGTTTCGAGGAAGAACATTCGGCGGACAGCGGAGGTGGTAACTCTCCTGACCCCCCTTCGTTTGATGCCATTGACTCGGATGACGAGGCGTTGGAAGTTGACCCTTCTAGAACCTCTGGCCCCCTTATTCGTCGGGAAAGGGGTAGGGTTTACTATTTAGATAGAGTCAAATACCGCATCCCTTTGAGTACTTTCCCTGACCCGAAAAATCGGGACTTGATCCTTGCAAAGAACGCCGCCTGTGTGATTGAGCGGTTTTACAACTTCGGGGAGGGGTACACAATTGTTATCCCCGGCGAAAAAGATACCGTATGCAACCCTCCCGACGGGTGCATAGCGATTTACCATAAGTGCCTGGAGTTCGGCCTTCGCTTTCCCCTCCATCCTTCCTTGGAAGAGATCTTCAGGCGTATGAACGTCGCCATCGCCCAGCTGACAGCCACGGCTGTCAGGTCGTTGATTGCGTACGTCTGGACTTGTCTGTTCCACCGCACCGAGCCTTCCATTGACGCCCTACGATTTATGGTGGGCTTACAAATGGTTTCTTCTGGGAGCGTGGGCTCCCCTGGTTATTGGTCCCTTTTGAGGCAGAAGGGACATTCTTTGGTGTGGTCTGCCATGGATAGTTTGAGAGACTGGAAGAACAACTTCCTTTATGTGCACAGCATCCATGGGTGGAGGATTCCCCGTCATTTCTGGAATCATGTCCATACCAGGCTAGAGACCCCTGAGGAGTATCACCCTGGCGTGGGTGGAAAAGCCTTGGAGGTGAAGCTGGGCGAGAAAGACAAGGAATTGACGGGCTATTTCGCTGCCCACACTGATAAGTATGGGGTGTATGGCCCTACATTATGGCTCCCCCATGCGGAGCTTATTGCGACTGATAAATACCTGACCCGGTTGGGCATGAATCCGGGTCTAGATGAAGGTAGTTCAGGAGTGTTGATGATTCTTTCTTACTCTTTTTTCTCTTAAAGTGTCCTGACAATTCGCCTGTTTGTCTTGAAGATCTCGCTACCTTCATTTGGAGAAAAGGGGAGGTGAGGCGCCTGGGTCTGACCGAAACCCTTACTATCGTTCAAAGTCGCCCTTCTCTTCCCCCTGATTTTAAGAAAGGTGAGAAGAATCTGATGAAGTACTTGAAGGGTCTGTCGTTCAGTAGACCAAGGCTCCCTCCCCCTCCTAGAGCAACGCCTGCAAAAACGGCGGTTTCTGAGGCCACCCCCTCTCCAGTTGCGAAGGTGATTGCCTGTGAGGCTACCCCTTCTCCTGTTGGCAGGCAGGGGGGCCTTTCAGCAGGGGTTCAGATTCCCTCGGGGCCGCGGGCTGCGGGCTCCGAAGAGACTGGGGAGAGCACTCCCAGGGGGCTGATTAGAAAGAGGAGCAGGGAGGCTCCGAATGCTGACCAAGTGGTGGACCTGGAGACTACCACGCCTGAACCCAAACGTTTTGCTCAGGGGGTTCCTGCTACCCTCTTTTCCGAGGAGAACACTGAATTCCATTACACCGCCGGCGATAGCCAAGATGTTTCCGCCTTACTCTCCGACTCTGGGGCAGTTCTAGCGGACCATCTTCTCAAGACTGTCCATTCTGTCACCAACCAAGTGACCCAGTACGTCCAGCGTACTGCCAAAATCATCCAAGCTTCTGCAGAGCTGGCGGCCCTTAACCGCCTGAGTGATGAGGAACTGTCTAACTCTGACCGCCTTTCTGCAGTCGAGAGGGACGTTGCTCTCATTGCCAGTCTGAAGGACCAGTTGGCGAAAAAGAAGACCGAGCTGGAAGAGGCCAAGGGTCAGGCGATCCATTGGAAGTCTGAGAATGAGAAGGCTATCAGGGAGGTGTCCCGCCTGGGGGAGGAGTCAAAGAGAGCTCAGCAGGCCTTCGCGGAGTTGGAGCAGGCTAGGAAAGCCTTGGCTGAGCTGGATCACGCCAAGAAAAGCGTCGTCGACCTAGGGGAGCGCCTTTCCAAGGCAAATTCAGGTCTGCAGGCGGCTCTTGACGATCTAGCGGCGAAGACCAAGGAATGGGAGAAGGAAAGGGACGAAATAATCCAGGAGGTGGAGACGGCTGTGTCGGCGGGTTTTGTGAATGGCGCCAACTCTTGTTTGGGGGTAGTTATGGAAGCTGTCAGGGAGATGTTCCCTGGTTTTGACGAAGATGCTTTCCGGGCCCTCTATACCGCCAAGGACGAGGCTCAAATGCGCAGACTGTCTGAAGGAGCGACTACTTCTGGCCCAGATGCTCCCCCTGCTTAACATGGAGGGCAGTCTTCCTCAGAGGGCTCTTGCTCGTCTCCCGCTGCGCCTGTGCCGATGTTTTAACTTCTTATTTCTTTGCGCGCCGAGCCCTTTGTTGGCCGGCTGCCGTGCTTAACTGTAACCTCCTTTGTTGGAAAAACTCTTTATCTTGTGTATTTTTGACGCTTTATTTCCTTTTATGTAGATCTTTCTGTTTGTTTTTGTCTGTTTTCATTCGATTTCTCGTATGAGTTTGATGCACAGCCTGTCCTCTGCCCGCCCAGAGGTAAGCTGGGAGGCTCCTTAACGTTTTTTACACAAGGTTGGAGGGCCTGCCCCCAGTCCTTGTTGATCCGGCCGGTCCCTGGCTTTTGTTCAAAGTTCAGGGGGCCTGCCCCCTGCCTGCCCAGAGGTAAGCAGGGTGGCTTTTGCGTTTTTTATACAAGGTTGGGGGGCCTGCCCCCAGTCCTTGTTGATCCGACCTGTCCCTGGCTTTTATTCAAATTCCAGGGGGCCTGCCCCCTGCCTGCCCAGAGGTAAGCGGGGTGGCTTTTGCGTTTTTTATACAAAGTTGGGGGGCCTGCCCCCAGTCCTTGTTGATCCGGCCTGTCCCTGGCTTTTATTCAAAGTCCAGGGGGCCTGCCCCCTGCCTGCCCAGAGGTAAGCAGGGTGGCTTTTGCGTTTTTTATACAAGGTTGGGGGGCCTGCCCCCAGTCCTTGTTGATCTGGCCTGTCCCTGGCTTTTATTCAAAGTCCAAGGGGCCTGCCCCCTGCCTGCCCAGAGGTAAGCAGGGTGGCTTTTACGTTTTTTATACAAGGTTGGGGGGCCTGTCCCCAGTCCTTGTTGATCCGGCCTGTCCCTGGCTTTTATTCAAAGTCCAGGGGGCCTGCCCCCTGCCTGCCCAGAGGTAAGCAGGGTGGCTTTTGCGTTTTTTATACAAGGTTGGGGGGCCTGCCCCCAGTCCTTGTTGATCCGGCCTGTCCCTGGCTTTTATTCAAAGTCCAGGGGGCCTGCCCCCTGCCTGCCCAGAGGTAAGCAGGGGGTCTTTGGATTTTTGTTGGGGGGTTCATTTTTCCTAACTTTGGCAACAGGGGGGCCTCCCCCTATTGCCCCCTGCTCGTTTGTGTGTGAAAGCGCAAGTTTGAACAGGCAACGAGTATAAATCTGAATCTTTCTCATTTCTTTATAAAACTTTGTGACATTGGGGTGGTCGGAGCCGTCGACATTCTTTGACCGTCCTCCGCCATTTGTTTTTAGCAAAAATAAAAACTATCTTCGGATTTTGTTCAGACATTATATTTCTTCAGAGTATCCGCATTCCAGTGAGCCTGCAATTCTTGCCCTTCAAGGTTGGCGATTTTATATGTGCCTGGTCCCAGGATTCGAGTCACTTGGTATGGACCTTCCCAGTTGGCACTTAATTTTCCGTGTTCTCTTGACTTTCCAACTGCCTGCGTTTTCCTGAGGACCAGATCACTCGTCTGGAAATTTCTCTGGCGCACTCTGTTGTTGAAGGCTTTCCTCATTCGTTGTTGGTAGGCAACGATGTTGGTACTGGCCTCTTCCCTTATCTCATTGACCAGATCTAAGGCCTCAACCATTGCAGCTTCATTCTCAGTACGGTCGTATTGCAGGGAGCGTAGAGATGGGATCCTTGCTTCAATAGGTAACAGAGCCTCTGCTCCATATACTAGACCGAATGGGGTCTGGCCTGTAGATTCTTTTCGGGTGGTTCGAATTGACCAGAGTATGCTGGGAAGTTCATCAGCCCACCTACCCTTGAGGTCATCTACCATTTTCTTCAGACCATTTAAGATTTGTTTGTTGGCTGCCTCTGCTTGTCCGTTGGTTTGAGAGTGACAGACGGCTGAGTAGGCAACTGCGATGTTGTGGCTTTCTAGCCAGATTCTCAGGGGATCATTGTCAAACTGCCTGCCATGATCAAATACCAACATTTTTGGTAGGCCGAATCTGGTGATAACATTTCGCCAGATCACCTTTCTGACTGCTGGCTCGGTAATGTTGGGCACGGCTTCAGCTTCTATCCATTTGGTGAAGTAGTCTATAGCCACAATTAGGAACTTCCTGCCCCCAGTGGCCACCGTGAAAGGTCCTAGTATGTCCATCTCCCATTGAGCGAAGGGGATGGGGGATAGGATTGGCCTGAGTTCCTGGGCCGGGGCATGGATTGACGGGGCAAAGAGTTGGCACTTTCTGCACTTCTGGGTCAGGCTTCTGGCATCTGCCAACATGGTAGGCCAGTAGTAGCCTGCCCTTAGGGCTTTGTGGGCCAGCGATCTCCCTCCGATGTGATGTCCGCAAATCCCTGAGTGGATGTCATCCTATACTTCAGCAGCCTGGTCTGCTCGCAGGCATTTGAGCAGGGGGTAAGTAAAGGATTTCTTATAGAGCTCTTCACCAATGATTATGAACCAGGCTGCTTTGGCCTGCACTTTTCTCTTTTGCACCGTGTCAGATGGTAGGATACCATGCCTTTTGAACTGGATGAAAGGAGTCATCCAACTTTCCGGGCCTTCTTCAACGGTGCTAATCGCCTGACAGTCGCTGGTAGATTTTTCATGTAAAACATCAACCCACACCGACCTCCGTATGTCTTGTAGGCTGGAGCTGGCCAGCTTTGACAGAGCGTCGGCTCGGTTGTTCTGCGACCGCGGTATTTGCTGGATTTCGTAGGATTTTAGGCCTGACAACTCCCGTTTTACTTTCTCAAGGTATGTAGCCATGGTCTGATCTCTGGCTTCATATTCTCCGTTAATTTGGTTGGCAATGAGCTAAGAGTCAGTAGCCAGTGTGACTCGCTCTGCCCCTGCAGCCTTAACCAATTTAATCCCTGTGATCACTGCTTCATATTCCGCCTCATTGTTTGACGCCGGGAAAGTGAACCTGAGTGCATGCTCAAAGTCCACCCCTTCGGGGCTGGTCAACACAACGCCTGCGCCTGCACCATTGGCTGTTGAGGATCCATCGGTGTGTACGATCCACTCCTCGGCAGGGGGCTTCTCTTCCCCTGAATGGGAGCATTCAGCCAGAAAATCGGCCAAGGCCTGGGCTTTGATGGCTGTTCTTGGCTGGTAAGATATCCCCAGACCACTTAATTCTATCGCCCATTTCAGCAGCCTCCCTGATTTTTCAAACCTTTCCAACACTTTCTCCAGCGGTTGGTCTGTGAGAACCACGACAGGATGTGCGTCAAAGTAGGGTCTGAGCTTTCTGGCTGCAATGATGACTGCATATGCGGCCTTTTCTATCAGGGGGTAATTTCTTTCTGCCGTTCCCAGGGCGTGACTCACAAAGTAGATGGGTTGCTGTGAGTTTGCTTCCTCCCTTAGGATGACGGCACTTACCGTCGTGTTTGTGACAGCAATGTACAGGTACAACTTTTCTCCGGCTACTGGCCTTGCCAAGGTAGGGAGTTTTTTCAAGTGCTCTTTTAGCTGCTCGAAGGCTTTTTTCTGCTCGTCTTCCCATTTGAATTGTTTGTTGCCTTTTAATATTTTGAAAAAAGGGGTAGACTTGTCTGCTGACCTGGCGATAAACCGGGCCAGGGCGGCCATTCTGCCTGTGAGCCTCTGAACGTCCCTGATGGTTTTTGGCTCTGGGAGGTCTAGGACCGCCTGAATTTTCTCAGGGTTGGCGTCTATCCCTCTGGAGCTGACCAAAAAACCTAGGAATTTCCCAGAGCGGACCCCGAATGTGCATTTTTTCGGGTTCAACTTCATCTTGTATGACCTTAGGGAATAGAATGTCTCCTGAAGATCCATCAGATGCTCCTTGTCCCCCTTACTTTTGACGATCGCATCGTCAACATAGGCCTCTAAGTTTCTTCCTTTTTGGCTTTCAAAGACTCTGTCCACCAACCGTTGATAGGTGGCGCCTGCATTCTTTAGCCCAAACGGCATCATCTTGTACATGTAGGTGCCATAGCTGGTTATGAAGGCGCACCTAACTCTGTCTGGCTGCCAGAGGTACACTTGATGGTACCCTGAGAACGCATCCAGGAAACTCAGGGTGGTGTATCCACTAGTGGCGTCCACTAACTGATCTATCCGAGGCAGAGGGTAGCAGTCCTTAGGGCAGGCCTTGTTGAGATTGGTGAAGTCCACGCACATTCTCCATGCGCCTGATGATTTCTTCACCATGACAACGTTTGCCAGCCACTCAGGGTAGTCGCATACTTCGATGAAGCCTACCTTCAGGAGTTTGTCTATTTCCTCTTTTATTGCCGCATCTTTTTCTGCAGACATGTTTCGTTTCTTCTGCTTTACAGGGCGGTCCTCCGGACTAATGTTCAGCTTGTGAACAATAAAGGCCGGGTCGACCCCTGGCATCTCGTCTGCAGAGTAGGCGAACACATCTTTATTTTCTCTTAAGACTGCAATAAGTTCCTTTTGATAGGACTCCTCCAGGTCGGCCCCTATAAGGACCTGTCTCCCTGGTTCCAAGTCCACTAGCATGCTCTCCCCTTCGGGCTCCAGGCGGATTAGCTCTTGCTGGGCCGTCGGAATCTCACCTTCCCTGCTGGGAGAGCATTGTGCTTTTCGCTTCCCTTTTCTTTCTGTCTCATGGGCCTGCAGCGCCACGGAATAGCAGTGTCTGGCTGACTCCTGGTCCCCGTGGACCTTCCCCTCCATGCCAAAGTCTGTTACGTAGGCTATGGTGAGGGCCCTAATTGATATAGCAGCCTCTATTTCATCAAGGGTGGCTCGGCCTATCAGGGCGTTGTATGCGGATTTGGCGTCCACCACAACAAATGACGCCCTGATGTTTCTTGCTGAGGTCCCCTCCCCAAACGTAACAGGCAGATCGATGACTCCCATGGGTAGCATGCCCGCTCCATTGAATCCATACAAGGATCCGGGGGCTGGCTTCAGGTGCCTTCTTTCAAGGTTCATCTTTTCAAAAGCATCCTTGTATAAGAGATTTGTGTAGGCGCCAGTATCCACCATACACCTCTTGACAAGATGATTGCTGATTTCCAGGGTTAAGACCAGTGGGTCGCTATGTGGGTACACGATTCTCCCCGCATCTTCAGGGGTGATGCTCAGGGTAGTGCCCCTTGGGCTGCCTGCCTTTTCGGCGTAGCAAATTTGGTTTCTCAATTCGCGAATCTGCCTTTTCTGGCTGTGCCTGCTGGTCCGTCCCTCTGCATCCCCTGAAACCACATGGATGACCATGCGATTTTGGGCTGAGCCCTCAGGCTTGTCTGCTACCTCTTTCTGGGGTTTGTTCCTTGCTGCATAGTTGCTCAGCCAGCCGTTTCTTATCAGTTTTTCAATTTCGTCTTTTAAATGGCGGCATTCCTCTGTGGTATGGCCTATGCAGTCATGGAACGTACAGAATTTTTTGGGGTCTCCCTTTGGGCTGCGAGGCTTGTTTGGGCGAGACCATTTTGCTGTTTCTTTCTCCAATTCGAAGATTTCTGCTCTCGGCCTATTGAGGGCCGTGTAACTGTCGAATCTTGGTTGGTATATGGTACGTTCTTTTTTGGGAGTGTCTCCCTCTTCCCTTTGCTTGCCTGGCTCATTTCTGCCACGCCCACCCTGCGGTCCTCCCTGCGGCCTCGTTTGGCCTGCAGGGGTATCCGGTAGGCTGTGGAACTCTTCCTGCAGGATGAACCCTTCGGCAATTTTCCTGGCCATGGCCAAGGTTTCTGGCTGGGCCCTGATCATCTGATTTTTCATTTCCCCTGGAAGCAGGGAGATTGTCAAGGCGTAGGCAGCGGTGGAATCATCGATCTCCCTGACCTGCTGGTAGGATAGGTCAAACCTCCTCAGGTACTCCCTTACACTTTCGCCCTTTTTCTGTTTTAGGGTCATAAGATCGAAGCGGGTGAGGCGTCTTCTTTTGTTCCCAGCATATTGTTCGAGGAAGATCTCGGCCAACTCTATGAAGAACTTGATTGATCCTTGGCGGAGGTCCCTGAACCATCCCTGCGCAAGCCCTACTAGGGTGGTTGGGAAAACTTTGCACCAGATGGCGTCGTCCACGTCGTACATGCCCATGTGGCTCTCAAATGCCGCCAGGTGATCCTCTGGGTCTGCCGTCCCATCAAACTTAATGGTGGGCATTTTAATTTTTGGAATGGGGTATTCTTGTACCTCAGGATGAAGTGGGGTTTTTGTGGGCCTGCCTACCAATCGTGACCTGCTTTCCCCAGATTGGTTACCGTGAGTATCCCATTGTCTATGGGCCGGTTTCCTCATGCTGGGGGAGCGGTGCCTTGGAGGCGGCCTGCTCGCTGCTTCATCTTCTGTCTCAGGGGAGATTTGCCTGGGTCTCTTTCTCTGAGAGTGGCAGAGGTTCTCACCCTGGTGGTATCTAGACTCAAGCGGTTGCCCCCGGTTGAGCCTAGACTGCAGGCTTTGGGACAAACCCGGGGCTGGGGCTGACTGCTCTTTGACCGCCGGTGTTAATCTGGAGAAAACCCCACCTGGCTTTTCTCCCAGGCGTTTTGACATGGGCTCCCTGGGCCTCATTCTCTCCTGCAATTCCCGGGATAAGCCTCTCTGTTCTCCAGACGCGGATTCTGTCGTGTGAATGGAGAACGCCTGCTGGACAGGTGGTTCTGGGCTGCCTGTTGTAATGCGCCTTTGCACATGCGCGTACGCTTGTGCCGTCCTTCTTGCTTTCCTCTGAGCATTCCTGGCGGCGGTCCGCCTCGTGCCCCCAGCTCCATCCCTGCTTATTGAGGGTGGCTGCCTGGGGGCCGATGCGACCCTGCCTACCAGGTCCTCAGGAGTGAACTCCTGGTTTAGCATTGCAGAGAAGAAGGCGGCCGTCTGCGCCATCTGAGCTGGGGTCAGATTCAGAGCGTGTCCAGGGTGTGTCCCCAACTCAGGTGTTACAGCAGCGTTTGGTCCGCCGAGGAGGCTAGTTCCCCCCATCCCCAGGATTGTGGCAGGAGGAACCCTCTCCGACTGCGGCATACCGTACAGGGGGGCCACCGGTGGGACCGTCGGACCCGTACCTGCACTGGCATCAACGATTTCCGGCATGATTGTTTCAGTTGTTTGTGATTATGAGTGGTTGATTTTAGTGGGTAACTCGTGAGCACAACCGTAAGTTCCCCACAGACGGCGCCAAATTGTTCCGGTCACGGAAACAATTAACCCGGCTCTGGATCCGGGCTGTATAATTGGATTATTAGTAAACAATTGATCGTCTGATTCCCTTGAACCTCTCCTTTGTCTCACTCCCTTGAACGGACCTTCCCGGCGGAGTTGGCCTGCTCCCTGCACAATGAACGCACAGGGCCTCGGAGGTTGTCCGAGGAAACCCTCTCCGATGCCTAAGTTAGTCCGTGAAATGCCTTGATGAACCTAGCTCGTGAGGAACGAGGTGGCCTTTTTAGGAGTAAGAGTTCTAGAGAGAGAAAATCCAACCCCTCTCATGTGGCAAATGGGAAAGTATTTATACCTTCCCACAGGAGAGGAAAAGAGAAAAGAGGAAAGGGAAATGAGTGGACGATGGTGCGACACGTGGACTCACCTTGTCCACTCGCTTCCCCTTACCTTAGGCAAAATGACGGACGGGTCCCTGGTTCTTCCTTGGTCCTGCTTGGGTGGGAACACCCTGAAAGCAGGCAGGGGGCTTGGTTGCCCTGCTTGGCAGGTGGCAAGGCCATGCCAGGCGGCTAAATGATTAAGGCCATCCACTTGGAGGTTTTAATGATATTGCTGGGAGGTCTGCTGGGCAGGCCATCTCTTTTTTATGGATTGGGCGCCCTGGGGTCTGACTGGCAGGCGACCCGAGGCTGGCTACCGACCCCCATCAGAATCACTCCCAAACTAGATCAAGATTACTCTTTCAATTTATGAATCTTTCATTTTTACAATCAAGTTTCTATCCTTATTGAAGATTTGGGTTTTATTTGAAGATCAAGGGTTATGTGACAAGATCCTTGTTGGGTGCCTTGAAGCTTCATTATTATTATTATTATTATTATTATTATTATTATTATTATTATTATTATTATTATTATTATTATTATTATTATTGTGTTCATCTTTCTCTTTTATGGTGTTCTCCATTGTTGGTACTTTCTTGTTTTCTCTCTCCTTTGTTTATTTCTTTCATTTTCATTTCTAGTATTTGTGTTCCTTTTTTATTTTGCCTTTTTGTTTATTTCCTTCTTGATTGTTGTTTTGGTAGTGTTTATCTCTTTATTGTGTTAGATTACTTTTCATTCCTCTTGATCAATATGCATTACATTTCTCTTAGCCTCCTTGTTATTTATTTTGTTATGCCTATCATGACTAGTGAGTAGATTTTAGTTAGGGGGTTAGGGGAGGAGGAACTCTAGATTTGGGCCTTGGTTTAATAGAGATTGTTGCATTTTGTGGTGATTTGTCTTGCATGGGATTGTTGTGTTTTTGTTGACCTAGCCTGATCAACTAGGTTACCATTGACTCACTCGAACCATTATGGGGAAACTCGGGGTTTGGGTAATCTTGTCTTGAGACCTAAGCATCCTCGTCGCGAAAGCGGATTTAGGCTAGGTTGGGTAGGGAAAACGAAAAGTGGCTCCTCCCTTTATTCGACCTTGTGACGATTTTTGTGATTCCCGTGTCCTTATCTTCAGTTTTGACTTCCCGACTCCCACTAACGCCTTTCTTATCATTGTTTCTCATTTCTAGTTATTTACTCCCTCCATTCAAATCCACTTGTCTCATTTCCTTTTGCACATTTGCCGAGACGCGTTTTACACTAGCGATATCTTTCATTTTACATTAGCAAAAATTATAAAAATTTGATATTCTTAATGTGCTCATAAAGACGAATCAAACAAAATCTCACATGAGTATATTCTCACTTATAGATTGTCGAGAATATCGAAGATTCGCCTCAAGTGTGAATAGTGTCAAAAAGTGAAATGAGACAAGTGGATTTGAATGGAGGGAGTAATTCGTTTAATTAGTTTAATCTACCTTGTCTCAACCCCCTTTTTTAGATCCCAACCACAATTATTCCTAGACTTGACCGATTACAATACACCGCCTCCTTGAGGTTCGACCCCGACTTGCCACTTCTATATAGTAGCTAGTTGGGACTATGAATATTGTTTGCATGCGTGTCAGCGACAGCGCGCACCAAAATGGCGCCATTGCTGGGGAAAGCGGTAGTTAATTGATTAAGTCTTTGTTTTAGTTGTGTTTGGTTAATTGCTTTAATTTTATTTTTCCTCTTACCCTAGGGCCATTTGGTACTAGGAGTCTCATTGTTTTTTTGAGTTTTTGCTAGGAATACTTGTTATTTAGGTTGCTTGATCCCCATTTAGAGAACAAGTCTCTTGAAAATCTTGTGTGCCGAAGCAACAACTTAATATTGTTATTTAGGTTGCTTGGACTTCATTTGGCTCTTCAAAATAATTTTCTTCATTAGGAATACAAGAGCTAGAATCATGGTCATAATTGCCACAATGATCACATTGAACTTCCCATGTTAATTCTTGTTTGGAAGGTGATGGTTGCCTTGTTGATACACTCCCTTGAATTTGGTACATACCTCTAGGAGTTGGCTTTGAATTCATGGCATTCAATCTCTTTGTTAATTCTTCAACCTTTGCTTCAAGTTTCAATTCATTAGAACTCTTAGATGAGTTCACTTCAACTTTCTTACTAGAATCCCTCGATTGACCCACTCTAGAATCACTCTTTGCCATCTTCTCAATAAGACTTTTAGATGCCTCATCGGTAAGGGAAGAGAAATCTCCTCCGGCGGTCGAGTTGAGGTTTTCCTTGGTTCTCGATGAAAGAGTGTTATAAAATGTTTGGGTTGTTAGCCAATCGGGTATTCCATGGTGAGGTCATTTGCGTAGTAAATCTCTAAATCTTTCCCAAGCCTCACTTAGGCTTTCAAATTCATCTTGCTTGAAAGTCTGTATTTCTATGTGATATTGATTGGTCTTTGAAGGTGGATAGTATTTCTCCAAGAAGGCATTGGATAATTGAGCCCATGTTGTGAATGTATTATCAGGATGACCATGAAGCCATCTACGAGCTCCATCTCTCAATGTCTTTGGGAATAATAATCGGTGTAATTGGCATGATGTTAGCCCATTTAGACGGGCCCCGACTAATTTCTCTTTGAATGATGCAATATTCTCTTGAGCATCTTCTTGGAAAAAACCATGAAAGATATCTTGTTGAACCGCATTTGTTAAAGAAGCTTTTAATTCATAATTCTCGGAAATTTGCCCAAAATCAACCGGTGAAGGTGTTTCTTCATGTGTAAGTTGGGAATGGGAACCTAAGGTCGCCAATGGTTGGATTGGTGGTGGTGGTGGTAGATTTGAATTTGGAGAATTTGGAGGGGTTGGATTTTGATTTGGTGGTGGAGTTCTTGGTGAATTTTGTGAAGTATGTGATGTGGAAGGATTATTTGGGATGTGATTATTTGGTGTAGAAGGTGTAGGTGATAGAATGGGATTAAGGTTAGGAGGTGATAATGAAGGATGCGGAATAATAGTGGTTGAGTTATTACCCCGAAATCGCAAAGCTAAAAATGTCATCTCCGGCTCCGGATCGAACCACAAAGGCGATGATGTATTCATGGGCATAAACTCAATTAAACGGTAAGTCTCCTAGAACCTATCAGTACGAAGGAAAAGAGGAAAAATAAAATTAAATCAAATAACCAAACACAATAACTAAAACTCAATTACTTGCAATGTCCCCGACAACGGCGCCATTTTGATCGCCTCCCAATCGGATCGGTCGTTTAGCGAAGGATGGGGAATCAAACAATACTTGTAAGACTCGTAATAACACAAAAACAACTAGTGTAGTCATGGTAAGTCGAGGTCGGTCCACAGGGAACGGTACAGAATTGAGTAGAAGCGATGTGTAAGGGATCTAATGGGGGTTTTGAAGGTCGAGTCTAGATTAAAATGCAATAAATGACAGGAGATGATCAAATATGGAAAAGGTGTTAGGGGGAAGTTGGGATTCGGAAATTGGGTCTAAGAATCTCGAATCGGGTCGGTCACAACATCGGTAGAGGGAGAATGCCACCTTTCGGTTTCTTCACTCAACTCACCTAAAAACCCGCTTTCGCGGCGAAGAAGGGTAAGTCTCAAGCAAGATAATTTCTACCCCGAGTTTCTCCATACTGGTAGAAATGAGTCAAGGTCGGTCTAGTTGGCCGGACTAAAACAACAATGACACAACAATCTCAAGCAAGATAAACCAACAAGCAATCAACCAAACCAAAATTCATCAATTCAAATAACCCAAGATCCTTCTCCCTAAACCCCCCCAACAAGAAATCTACTCACAATTCATAATGGAAACTAATAACACATCAACAATGGAGAAAACAACAATAGCTTGCATAATGATTAAATCTAAGGGAATTAACAACAATACAATGAAGAAAATTATGATCAATAAAATAAACTATCAAACGATCTAAGAACAACACAAATGAAATCAACAAAATAACAAGACAATGAAGGAAATTGCAATCGCTAAAATAAACTACAAGACGATCTAACAACGATATAAGTGAAATCAATAAAAACGGAGCAATAATGAAAGAATGGTATTAAATCAAGTCTAGAGATTTACCAACTATGGGAGGAAATATACCAACTATGGAGGAAAATCAACAATAAGGAAAAAGATTGCATAAATAAATAAGATGAAGGTTGATGAAGATGACAAGAGATTTGTCACTAATCCTTTGATAATCTCCAAGAATTTTCAATAAAAACTTGAATCCTTACAAAGCTTGAATGTAAATCTAGAGGAATGATGAAGAAATTGATGAAAACTATGAAGACCTACTAAGCTTACTATCTAAGCTAATGGATGATCTAGAGAAATAGTGAATGATCTAATGAAGGTGATGATTCCTAAGTGAGTGATGGTCTAATGAATGATCTAATGAATGGTCATGTGCAACTAACTAGGGTATCTATATATATATAGTAAAGCCTTAATATATCCTTAAACTCAAGCCCTAATCCAACTTTTCTCCATTAGTGAGACTTTCACCCTTTGAGTCTTCATATGGTGAAACTTCACCCAGCGAAATCTGCCAATCACAAGTCAATACCGCCGGGTGAAACTTCACTGGGTGGTTTCACCCGGTGGACTTCCTTCCAGTTTTACGTTTTTTTGGACATCTTTACCGTCGGGCGAAACTTCGCCCGGTGGTAATTTCATCAGGTGAAACTTCACCCGATGATTTTCTTGCCTCTTTTCTTGTCTCATTCTTCGTACTTTGATTGGATGGCTTTGAACTTTAAGTTTTGTGCTTTACTTTTCGGACGGTGTTCCCCTTCTCTTGTGCTCGTGGAAGCTCGATCATGCTTTCGGCGTTAAGTCCTATCAAAATAGATAGAAAAACTACCAAAAACACGTAAAATGCACAAGAGGGACGCTAATGCGAGAAAGACTCAAAATAGGGCGATAATCGCACTCTAGTCTCGCAAAATGGAGGGAAAATGAGTCTAAATGGGAGGAAAAATGGTCTAAATTTAGCGCACATCAATAACTCACCTTACATATCTCAAATCGCTCCCGTGCCTACGACGACACTACACGAGCCTATTCACGAGACTATTAACATGTAGGTTGAGGGTGTCAAATGATAAGCTAATCGTACACCTATCAAAAATAACCAACTATGGTCCAACTAAAAATATAGCTAGGGACGTCGGGATCGTATCTACAAGGAGACAAATAAATTCTACTTGCAACTTAAGTCTGTCTAAGTAACCAAATATGGGGGTTGTTTATAAGTTTGACTAAGCTAAAGTAGTGAAAGAAAGATAATTAAAGGAGAAGAAATAACTAGAATAAATAAGACGAATAAGGATGAATAAATATAGAGAGAAAACTAGGATTGTCGGTTCACTACGAATAATTTCATATGGTCACGGTCTAGGTCCTAGGTCTATCGCAAATATTGGTCTAAGGGGTAATGAAAAGGTCCTTCCGGTTCGCTATTCACCCTAGCATGCGTCTAAAGGCTTCCGATCTTATTAGGGCATACCAATGTGTTGTAGCAGGTCTAACTCTTACCAGGCTTCCGACCTTAGGTTCGAGTTTACCAATTCAATTAATCAATTACGTCGACTTAATCAATCAATCTCAATTAATTGCTACAATTAACAACTCAGGAGCAATATTATTGACAGATCTATAAATTATTTAGCGACCACATTCAGTTCGCAGATCCCCTAAATCCTAGCGAGAGAAATTAGCTACTCATGGAGAAATTTACGACAACAATAATAAAGATGATAACTAGATTAAGCATAACTAATAGATCTAAAGAGAAATAAGCATAAACGAATTGATAAGATTAAGAGAGAGAATTAAGAACAAAGAGAATAAGAAAGAACAAAGAAAGAATTAGATTACCGAGTTTAAAGGAAGAGTAGAAAAAGAATTCATAAATCTAGATCAAAAAGTTTACGGTAAAGAGAAATCTAAAGAGAGTAGTCTCAAGAAAATTAAAAGAATAAGGAAGAAGTGGTATATAAAATCTAGTCTAATAGTTTCTTAAATACTAAGTTAAAACAAAAGCCCAAAAGTCTATTAACACTAAACATCAAATTAGGAAAGTTTCGGGCTTCGTCCAGTCTCGAGAATAGTCGATCGAGGATTTTGAATAGTCGGTCGACTATTTGGATAGTCGTTAGACTATCATAGACCTGTTTCCGTTTTCAGCATTGCGCGCTCAACTTCAAACGCTTGCCATTTCTTTGTTACTTCTTCAAATCGGGCTTGTAATATACCGTTGGAAAGCTAAGAGAAAGAGCTTTCCAACGCAACTAGAATCAGCTCAATTGAAGTTGTAGATATAAATATATTCACGTTTTTATTTGACCTGTTTGGAAACGATCATTCTCTTTTCTTATTTCGCATAAGATTTCATCTTTAAGCACGATTTTTGCCTTGTTTATTCGTCCATGGGTTCAAACCTGCATAGGATGCAACATGACCACAAAGTATCAAATTCGGGGGAAAATAGTAGACAATGCTACTCGATATGCATGGAAATGCGTGCGTAAAAGACGAAATAATCATATATAAATCGCACGTATCATCAAACCCCAATTTCTAATCTCTAATCTTCTTTTCATTTTGTATATACTAATACTATTAACATTTTAATTCTTGTATGCTAACACTACTAACTCTTTAATTAATCGTCCTACTAACTTTTACATTTCGCATCTAACTTTTACTTTTCCGTTTTTAACAACCTGACTACTAACATCTAACTTTTATTTATCGTCTTTTACATATTGTTTTTATATAATACCGTGTATACTACGATATAATAATAAGTATTTCCAAACCGATTCGAGCAACGTCCAATGATGTTAAACCGATCGTTATAGGCTTTATAAGCCAAATTACGACATCGAAATGCAAAGGGCCTAAGTCTTGTGATGACGAATCGAACCTTTCAATCGAATACGTTCGATGAGCAAATGCCGCCTAAAGTCCGTTAAAACCCTTAACAAGTCGTACTGGAGGTGGCGTCTTTCGAGGCGCGCCGCCCTAGGCACTTAAAGGTTAGGGCACTTTATAGCGTACGCATAACCACCGGATTACAACGCGATCGCGGTAATTTGTTATCGAGTGCATTCGGTATCATTTTCAAAATGTCCCTCTAAATGTTTGATACCGACTCCGTAGTCGAATATCACTCATTATGAATTGCCAAAGACGAGTTTGTATATATGTCTCCAAATGATAGATGTCGACTCTATAGTCGAACATCATTCATTATGAGCTATCAAATCCGAAATCAATATGGAACCTAATGATGTCAATCCAGTCATCATAGGGTCCTCGAGATCCGATAAATGACACCGTGAGACAAAGGGATCGATACTCGTATTGACGTGACGTGATCAAGGAATATTCCTTCGCATACTCATTTCGTCTCTTTTAATTTCATCAACATCGCTCTAAAATATTCGATATCGACTCTATAGTTGAAAATCGTTCACAACGAGTCATCGAAGATCGAACTAGTGTGCAACCCAATGACGTTAACACAATCATCGTAGGGTCAATATGACCCGGAAACGATATCGTAACACGAAGGGATTGATATTCATAACCAATTCGAATACATTCGATTGAGATCACAATGCGGGTTCGTTTTAAGACAAACATATCACCCGGCCTAAGGGCACTCGTTCGAGTGCCAGACTCACTCGGTCGAGTGACCCCCTGAAAAACAGGCAGGGAACTTTCGTCAAGGACACTCCATCGAGTGCACCTAAAGCACTCAGCCAAGTGACCCATTATAGACTCCCAAATGAGTCTAAACGACGATAATAAGTCGTCGTCAAGTTATGTTACGAGGTTAGTCGATACGTGCCTAATCAATCACGTATTCTCTTCCTAGAACCCATATTTCATATTATTGCTATCGCATTCCCCCTGCGACTTTGAGTGACGTCTTATACAACTAGTCTAGTATCGACGACTCTTTAGTCGTGTCTGACGTGTGATTGGTCGAGACATCTTCACTTCACTATGATAGGTCGGGACAAGACGCCAAGGCCCGGGTTCGAGCTAGCATCACGCTTTGATTCCGTACGCGAATGTGTATTAACGCCTTTGTCCTCTGATCAATATATAGTGCAATGTATAATTGATCGGGGTTCGTCCATTTATTTTATTTACGGTTTCGATTAAATTTTCTATTTACGGGTCTGTTTATAGTCTATACTTACTGTTGCTAATCCTTTATATTATTGCTTGTTGTATTGTGAATTCCGGGTTGTATTTCCGTGAATGTAATTTGTAATTAATTTACAAGTTTTTTTTTATGTTTGCCATTTATCGCTTTTAAATGAACATCGCATGCTAAATTCCACTTTGACATACATCAAGATGCATTAAACAACGTAACAACACATATTATATTCATGTATTGCAAAACAATGTTTGCATAACATTTCACTGTATTACTAGCGTGCGAATTAAAAAATCAGTCGATATCTTAGTAGAGGCCGCTATGTGCGGACGGAGTTGGGCGTCCTTCATGGGTTTCCCAACACGTACCCTCACCCCTTACTCAGAACCTTTGGTTTCTGGATGCCTGAAACCATTGGCGAACGAGAGTCATTCGATATACGATACTCGATAACTCGACATCAGTATCGTTATGCAAAGGAACGAACCCCACAAGCTCTAATATTAAAGCGGTCGTGCTTTGTGCACGATACGCCTAAGTATAGAGTGGGTTCAAACGGGTCCAAACTCCAATAAAGTTCGGCGGCGACTCCAAATTTGATTTAAATTTCGACCCGAGAATCATCTCATCACGAGAACACACCGCCGCCCAAACCCACGCGTGGCCGCTTCGGGGTGGACCTATTTCATGTCCACATAGTTACCAGCCCCAAACACGGGAACTCAACCTGCGGTCGGCATACAACAGGCCAAAATAGTTCACACCACTTCTAGGGGCTACCCTTGAGAACGCTCACAGTCACAGGATCAATACTCTAACTCTTCTAACCCTTTGATCAAGGCATCATTGGGAATACACCTAGCCTATACCGTCAATATGGCTAGTTACACACAAAGCTCTAATAAATTAGGCACCATAACATAACTTTCCATCTCTTGAACTAGGACCTGGTTTGATTTCACTACTCGTGAATACGTAGGTAATCCTTCAATAAGCACACAACCACCCACATTGACACAAATTCAAAAGCACCATCATTCTAGTCATGACACTGTTATGTTCTCAACAGTTTGCTTTGTCGTCCGAGGGCTTCTCTTAGGCAGAAATTCTCCATCCACTCACAAAGTCCAGAATACTTTCAAAAATCTAGCCACCGTTCTACAGTGTGTCCTAGTACTCGGCTCTGTCGAAGACAAGATTCTTTCAGGAACTCGAAGCAACACCTACTTTGAGAACGTACCCTAAAACCAAAAATTTAAAAGAGCACTAGATTGCAGCATTGCTACTGCTAAGTCATGTCATGCAGAAACAGTCTCATTGCAAATAACTACTGCAATCCCCCTATAAGAGATCTTTCCCATTTCGAGGTTCAACCGTGTTGCCACTCGCCTAGGCTACGGAGTAGTGCAGCTTAAGAGTCTTCTAACCCAGGTAGCCCACCTCCTACCGAGTTGTGGTCCAAACTTTCGAGAGCCCAAGTCATGTCTGTCAACTCGTCTTGTCACGTCCAGAGTCGAGCCTGTCGTTATGCCCCTCTCTTCAAATTCCTACCCTGAAATTTGCAAAACTTAGCCATTTGAAAAAAATTCTGTTCGACAAGGTCAAACTTTGGTTTATTAAACTGCAAATATTTTTCTAAACCTTCAATTTTGAAAACCTATCCCCTAGCATGTCAACTGTTGTCAGGACTTCGATTTCAAAATGAAGCAGACTTTTTTTCCCCAGCGCAAGGCAGTCTGTACATGTTAAACTGCATTTTCTGTATGCTATCTGCTATACCTGATATTTCTGCTTGTGTTTCTAACATTTCAGGTACAAGTCTACTCCCCAGCGGGTAATCGAGTCAGTGTCTCCTAAATGCTACATTCAAAATATAATGTGTTTGCATATAAGTACATCCAATACTTTGAAAGCATATCCCCATGAAGTCATCATCGTCAAGACAGGTATGATCCTCTACTTATGGTTGGCGAACCCTTCATGCAAGTTTAATGGACTATAAAGGACCCGCCTGGAAGGCTGTCAGGTTGTAATCCTCGATTGACCTGGTTGCTACTTTGACTTTCGCCTTGTCCAAGCCTCAGTCAGAGTGAGGACTCTGTAGACACCCGCATTTTGCCTGGTCGTGTCTGTAGCAGTCTCCCACAAAACACCCAATGATGATCGTACGTTAACATGCATCAATACGCATGAATACAGATCAGAATCAATACTATCCGACGTGGGCACTTAGCGGAGTACAAATCTCTCAAAAATGACTTCAAATCCAGACATAGTGGGTCATTTCCAATTAAATTAAGCTGCTTTAAGCCAAAACCGGCACCGGGGGTAAAATCGTCTTTGTCGACTGAGTCAAACCCGGTCAAAGCCGAAAACTCAAAACAAGCTAAAGTACGACATCGCGTCCAAATACATAATCAATCAAAGTCAAATTGTATCAAATCATACCTCAAATAAACACGGATATCAATTCGTATGTTGAGCAACTTCCGATACGTGCGACTTCAACTGCCTGAACCCAAGTGCCTCAATATCAGGGCGCTAGCCTTCAGGCGCCTGAATTTCGAAATCAGAAGCATTTTGCAAAACTCTATAAATACACCCTTATGCACACCATTTCAAGGGTCGACATTTTTCATTTTCTCATCAAGAATACAAAAACTGAGACCAAAAACCTCAATCTTTTAAGGTTTCTCCCTTTACTTGACAAGGGTTTGACAATCCAAAATTCTAAAACACCTGATCTCCGCCTATCTAAGATCGGTCGTTAACGATTGGATAGAGGATCAAACAATATTTATAAGCCTCGAAAATAACACAAAAACAAATAAATGTAGTCGTGGTAAGTCGAGGTCGGTCCACAGGGATGACGGTAAGTTGATTGAGAAAGAGCAAATGCGTTTGGGGTCTTAATGGGGGAATTTTGAGTCGAGTCTACACTAATGATGCGATAAATGACAAATAGTAATCAATAAGGAAAAGGTGTTAGGGGGAGTTGGAGAATCAGAAATCAGGTTCTACGAATCAAGAAATTATGGGGTCGGTCACAAAGTCGATAAAGGGAGAATGTCACCTTTCGATTTCTTCACCCAACTTATACAAACTGATTAAGGAAGCCAAAGGTTCAAGTTTTATACCTTCAGGGCCACTTCATATGTCATGTGCCATTTGTGGATCTTGTCAGGGTCATCGAACATCCACTGAACAGTGTAAGAGTTAGATGACTGTTGAACGTTGTACTTTTCATGTATTCTAATCTTAAACAGAAAGCGTTCTCAATAAACGTCCCAAGTTCTTCAGAAATGGAGCCGACATGTCCATTCTGCATATGTCAGGTACTTCAATTTTATAGTGAAGCATATATGATTATAATGATTTACGTAGCAATCAAGTAGGAGAAGGTTATTAAGGGATAACCTCTTCCAACTTTGCAATAGGATATGTAGCAGAATGCTCAACAAACTGAGTTAACTGAGAACCAAAAACAACAAAATGACACTCGATGTCGAAAAAATCCTTAACCAAAACTTGACCCGATACCTGTTAGACGAAGAAGGCATAATGGTTTCTGTGTTTGATGCTATCTAAATGTATGATCATCATTAAAATAGATAACACATAGTATCTTGTAGATGTTACCTGGGATCAGGTTTTCCAAACCCAGACCTCTGACCATCACACCCTGGTTTACTGCAAACCCACCTGCCACTGTCATTCTTCACCGCCTTCGACCTACACGACTTGCAGTTGTTGTAGTACCAACCCGAGGTACAGTCCAGGTCAATAATGGTCGCGACAGTGTAAAATAACTCAGCCTTGTATGGAATGGTAGAATTATGTTTTATACTCGAGGCGGTTTAATTTTTCAATAACAGACAACAAAGAGGATACTGAAGTACTCCCTCCGTTTTTTAATTTTTGCCCTGTATTCCTTATTTGGCAAATTTTTATTTTTTGCCTCACTTCTTAATTTTCCTTATTTGTCATGTATATATTACCATATTATTCTTATACTTTTCTATTATTTACCCATTATGCCATTGAATTGATTAAACTAACATTATATTCCCTTCACTTTGATGACTCATTGGTGTCTAGTCACCAAATTTCATCATCATTTATCTCTTTATCAATAATTTATCAAATTTTCTTAATTTATGTGTTAAACACAATGGGGCGAAAATTAAAAACCGGAGGGAGTAATAAACATCGTCATTGACTAATTACCTTCTCATTTTGAACAAGTAGACTATTAGTAAGAACATCGTCAGCGTACAACTCAAAACTTTCCTCTTCCACACCTTCTTCAATAATAAATTAATTTGAAATGAATTGCTAGGAGCCTGTGAAGAAAGGCTGCATAGATGTAGAGGCTCAACAATTAAAATTCGATCTCCGGACGTATTATAAATATAACATGAAATGAAAAAAACATTTGCAAGGATCATGTTTTTTAAAACCTCCCCTGGAAATTAAAGCTTCGACTTCTGGAATGGTTGGATTAACCTCAAAAGATGTTGCGTTGTAGGTTGTCTGCATACGCTAAGAAGCTGGTAATCAAGAAAGAAAGCATTAGTATACGAAGGTTGATGCAAAAAAAACAGTAAAGGGAGAAGAGATTCGGGTATGCAAACATTCAAAAAATTTGGTCTCCACACCATGGATAACAATAATCACCTTCGACTATTCTGGACTAGGTAAGTTCTTCAAGACTTCTGGTAGATCCGTCGAATGGGGTACCCAGAGAGTCCACTCAAGTATGAAACCGCTATAGGACAATAGTTATGTTAATAAGTGAACCGCTAAATTATAAATGATGAAAGAATAAAGAAATAGTTATGCCGCCTACTCAATGTCTTCTAGTTTGATGTTTCTGAACTTATTACCATTTTTGGTTTCGACCATTGGACCAATCTCATAGAGCTTCCCGTCAACATCTACAAATGGTAGTAATAATCTATGAGTAAAGATGTACATGGGCGTATATTCTTAAGCGTACCATAGAAAGAAATATATTGACGAACAGACCTATGTACTGATTTGCTGATAATCTACCATTAATGATATCTTCAAAATTTCTGAAACGATAATAATTAGCTAGAATGGACAAATCCTTGGGCAAATGAGTTACTTTTGTTGAAAATTCAACATTTAGTTTGCAACTATGTTCAATGGCCTTGTCTACTCCGGTGTTCCCACCAATAGTCATACTTTTGATATTATACACCTCACCCATTACAAATGTGTCCTTGAATTTTGACAACAACGACTTCTTAATGCTTGCTTGAACCAAATCATTCTGAATTTAGAAATTTACAGTCAATGGTCGAAAAAAACATTAGAATCTTCTAAACTTATATACCAATTATTGAATGGCATCTGTTTTGGAAGCTGATAAGGCTAAAGTCGTATCACCTTAATCAAAATAATCCTAATGATGAACAACTAACAAATAGCTAGCAGTAAGTAAGGGTCGAATCCACAGAGAGACAGATGAATATCGCTAATTATTTAAATTCGGCTCTAAATTATTTAATTCCAATTTATTTGATTTTTAACTAAACTAATGTGATTATGTAAATAAAAGGGTTTTAACAATATTAAAGTAATCTAGGGCTTTCCGGTTCATTATGCAATTAAATTGGGTAAAGTTAATTAATTATTCAATCAATCAATCATAGTTATTTAGGGCAAAGACACGACTTTTCGGAGCTTATGTATGTCAACCTTAGGATAGATTCTGACGGGCTCTCGCAACTTACCAGATTATCCTACCCAATTACTTGTAACTTGTAAGTCTACCCTTTCTAGACTTTTGATCTTAGGTTCGGGTTCCTAAACATTCAACTATTTCACTGTCTCAAACTAATTAAACGATGATACAAGACAAGTAGTAAGCAATAACATATGAATGATCAATCAAATAAATAATCAAGCTAACATCCCCAATTCAATAACATAAATCTCCTTCAATCCTAGATGAATAATTTAGCTGCTCATAATAAACGATAAAGCAATAAAGGAATTAATCATAATAAAGAACAATATGAAAATAAGATAAATAAGAAAAAGTATCAATTACGTAGAACTGAAAGATTGACGATCTAAAATAAAAGTTATGGTAAGTTACGAATTCAAAAAACTAAAAATCTCGCCAAACAGTTTCAAACCAGTCGATTTAGGTCTGCCTCGACCGGTTCACGGCTGTCCCGACCGGTTGGGTTCATCCCGACCGGTTCGGGTTTTCCTGCACTGCGCGATGAATTTGAAATGCTTTCTGTTTCTTCATTACTTCTCGGATTTGGACGTGTGATATATCGTTGGAAAGTTAAGAGAAATATCTTTCTAATGCAACCTGATCCAGCTCGATCGGATTTGTAGAACTTAAGATATTCAAGTTTGAAGTTAACCCTTGTTTTAGCGGTCCTTCTTCTCGATTTGCATTCGTTCGAGCTTTCCAACTTATTTCTTTGTCGACTCTTATTGTTTCTTCACTCACGCCCTTCTTTAAGTATTCACTTAGTATCCTCTAAATTTTATTACTTCTTTCTTGAATGATTTTATGGCTCGACTCTCGTCACTGTCCAAAATATAGCTCAATCGCCTTCATTTGTTTCGTTTCCTACAAAACGTAAACAAAATACCCGGCATAACAAAGAAGAATAAAAGGCTATAAAAATGACTCCTAGGACACGTAAAACGAACCAAAATAAAAGAAAAGTTGGGGTTAAATATATATACGAAATGAGTTCATCAGACGCAAGGGTAAAAAGGGAAACATGAGTCAGAAGGTATATATATCACTGTGGCATAGATACATGAAACACAATGCAATCACCATACACAAACGATTGGAGCTCCAATGAATGAGATAAGCAACATAAAACAAATCTGTAACAATGTGTACAAATAAGAATAAGAAAATCAAATAATGAAGCTTTTCAACTAATATTTTAATAATGAAATAGAAAGTAAACAAAATCAAAAAAAATTGAATGATGAACATCACCTTAGCATCAATCAGAAGTAACTCCGCTGCATCAGTTTTTGTTTTATCCCTAAACTCGGACCTCTTTCATCTGTAGATCACCCTCACGTTAAGATCTTTGAACCTCACTCCCTGACACAGAGTAGCAATCGTTGTTTCTTTAGGGTCAAACATGATTATTCAAACTGCAAAATAAGGAACTGAAATAGTGTTGTAACGGAGGCGTCCCGTTACCTACGGTTTGTTATATACGCGAGAAGAACAAAACAAATAGCAAACAATAATAAACTGACACACAGAATTACGTGGTTCACCAGCAAAATCACTGGCTACGTCCACACCGACAAGGAGACCAAATTCACTATTGTGGAGATAATAGTACAACAGTAGACTGTAATACACGCGCTTAATAGCTCACATCTAAAGCCAAAAGTACTAACAATTCTACCAACCAGATAGTAATCTCAAACTGGAAAGAGACTACCCAGACAGAGTTCGACATACGACGAACTCACCGACGAGACGAAGGACAAACTATCTTGCAGCCAACCAAGATCCGAACAAACTCCAACGGTCTCCAACGAAGACGAGATCAATAGAACCACCAAATAATAGGGACTCGGAACAAACTGAGTTTTCCCTCAAGAAAACCTCATAAATCAGCCCTCTATATTGTGCTCTCAAATCATCTCTCTGTCCTAATTAACCTAGAAACTAGTCAGGTCTTTATATAGTATTATTCCACCTAAACTAGTTACCTAAACTAATTAGGAAACACAGTTCAATCTTTCCTAAAACCAAACAATCTTATGTTACCAAAACAAAAAGATCAACTTTAGGAAAGATATCAGCAACAAATCAAATCAAGGTCCAAAAGGACAATTGCTAGGCACTTATTTCCTAACAATCTCCACCTTGACTAGAATTGTCCAACCCAAACCAATCTTCAAAATGCAGCTTCGAACAGTCGATTCTCAAGTCACTACTTGTCCCAATAGTCTCCACCTTGACCTGAACGATCGCATCTTTCAACGGTCTTCAGTCAATAGTAATTTTTCTCCTTTCCCTAGAGTACCGTAGTACCAACCTGCTTCGGCTTGTCAGCCCAAAGCACAGAAGATCTTCTCTGAGATCTCGATTGTCTTTTTCACCCAAGACATGGGTCTGCCTTTTTCATCCAAGGCACGGGTCCTGCCTTTTTCACCCAAGACATGGGTCCTGCCTTTTTTCACCCAAGGCACGGAACCTGCCTTTTTAACCCAAGGCACGAGTTCTGCCTTTTTCACCCAAGGCACGAGCTTTGCCTTTTTAACCCAAGGCACGGTTCTGCTCCACCTAGGAGCCCGTGTAATCCCCTAGAAATTCTAACGCAATACAGTGGCGGAAACACTGTAGAGGTTGGATTAAAACACACTGACAAACTATATCTTATTAAAAGAAATGGTAAGTCAATACAAAGGCCTCTTTTTACAAAAGGGCTAAAAAGGAAATTCTCCAAACGGGTTATACAAATCCATAAATTACATGAATAAAGAAAGAGTAGGATCCACGCTACTCGCTAGCTCACACCCAAAACCCAACAGCAAATACCTGTCATGTTATAAACATAACAGCCACGTCAGTGGGGAGTAACTCGGACGTTCTCCCAGCCATATTATATCATATGGAAAAAATAATAGTATTATTATATCAAAATATTTAAAAAGAGAAAACATTAAAACGATATAATAAAATAAGTTTTCGGAGGAAACTTAAAACATTTGCCAACCTGCAAATCAAACCAATCGATAATAATAATCATATTTAAAAAATGGCGTTATGGAAATTCGATCGGTGTGCACAAGGCTAGACTTTCACTAGGATAATATTGGAAACTAGCTTCGAGAACTGTAGACTTAACTCATATCAGAATCCAGTCTCAAACTAGGCAACTCAACTATAACAGGACTGCGTGCAGCGAGGTCCTAGTTTAAGTAATATACACCCCTCCAGGACACAAACCATGTCCAGTTCAACCCGACGCGACTTACACGATGCGATATCTAAGTTTAAGGGCACAATGCACACCCTCCTAAACACAAACCATGCTTAGTTCAACGACCAAATGTGCCCCAAATGGGCACACCGGCTTTATAGCTGATGGCAAAAACCTACACCCCAGATTATTACTCTAACCCCACACTTGACTTTATTTCATAACTCCAAAACAGTCATTATCGATATTCAAAAGATATAATCAATATAAATAATATGAGGATAAAATGAATAAATATTTTATATTAAAAGGGAAACTTTCTATAAATAGGAACTTACTAAAAATAGTCTTATAGAAAATACGTAAGATATTAAAATTAGTGAAATGTATAAAATAGCATTTCTAACGAAATTAATATTTTATTATTATCGTCGTTATCGTAACTTTAATATATTTCTAAATTCGTTACTCAAAATATAAATAAAATATAATATGTCAATATATAGTATTTTATAAATAATTACGAAATCGAGTTAAAACTATAAATTTTCAGAGAGGAGATATTTTAAGAAAAACGATATAAAAATTAGTTGAGTGAACGAGTTTTATAAATGAAATGAGAGTTGCAAAGATTTCAAATTATTTTTAATAAATAGCTTTTATTAATAAATAATACGGATTTTAATAAAAATAGTCAATCGGAAATTATTAGTGGAAATAGTCTCGACTAAAAATATATTTAAGACTAAATCGACTATGTTCTCATTTATTAGTATAAATCGTAAAACAAAAATTAATTTATTGAACAAGTATACAAATCTCGATTATAATATAAAAATATGATTCTGAATTAAAATTATAAATTAACGAAATACGAAAAATTATGAAATCGTTACTATTTAGTTACTAGTGTCACGATAACCAACAAAATATTATAACGATCGTAAATAATTAAATTACTAACGATTTATAAAACGATATCGGAAACTTGTAAAATATTTATAAGGCATACGATTTTAAAAAAATATTTTAAGCAAATAATAAATAGCTAAAATTAGAAAATCGGAGTTAAAAATATTTACTACATACTACTACTCAAACATACGATATAAAATCGAGTAACGTCCTAAAGTTACCTTGAGTCGATATCCGAATGTTATATACTTGCCCTTCTTGATGACTCTAAGCTCCAACCGCTTTGATATTTGTCTTACAGAAAGACCCTCGAGGCTCCGACGGAGATCGAGACAAATAGAAACAGTACCGAGAAATCAGAATAAGGAACGAAGAAGAAACAAGGAAACGGGGCTTGATAAACAACCCACACAACTACAACATTAGATGAGACGAAGGACCGAAACAAAGCATAGTTCGAAAATGAATAAAAACAGCAGCAACCGAGTGACATACGACCAATAGAAGCAGTGTTATGATGATCAGAAACAATAGACGAAGAAATAGCGCAGTATCGAACATCAAAAACAGCAGCAGCAACACGAAGAGGAAAGGAGCAATAAAACTCGGACCACAGTAGCATTGGGTAGCGAGACCAACAACAACAATCATAGGAGCAGCAGACAATAGAAATAGAGTCACAAGACAAAGGGAACAGAAAAGGGAACGATCAGCAGAAAAGGGGAAAATGGAATAGCAGCAATACGATAAAAGCAACAGCAGCAGCCTAAAACGTACAGCAGTGGCAAAGAAACATAACATGGCAGCAGCATAATGTAACAGTAAGAAGAAGAAGAAGAAGAAGAAGAAGAAGAAATAAAAGAAGGAGATCGGTGAATAGGACAAGCGCAATACGCAGCAGAAAGACGCAACAACAACAAAAATACGCAGCAGCAAAACGAACCAAAACCGAGAAAGACAACGAGGACAGTAAAGGGCGACAAAACTGACCTCAGAGCCGAGAAAAACAGCAGAAATCACGGCAAAAGCGTGGCATCAGCAGGAGGCGTACCGCGGCAGCAGAGATCACACGCAGAATGACTAGAAAACAGGGGAAAAATAGGGACAACGGAGGAGGAAGTTGCGTGGCAAGATTGCTGATCGTTGGAGCATGAAATGAAGAAGATCGATGGAGGTAAATGATGAAGTTATACGGAGGGACCAGTTGGCAGGAAAAGCAAAAATGAATAAGAAGAGGGAGATGGAGCGAAGAGGTGGAGAAGAAAAGGGGAGATGAATCAATCATCAGTGAATTAAGGGGGATGTTTAAGCGGTGGAGAACAGAGAAAACAAGGGGGGTGTGAACGTACAAGTGGGATGACTTCAGTCAAATAAGAAAATACGTTTTAATTAGCTGAAACGGGTAGGATACAAATTCCGTAACGAAGTTGACTGACCCACGAGTTGAATAAAAAACGACTCGATAACATTAATAAATAATCGGGCCGTCAAATAAAATGAGTAAATAAAATATTTAAGACGAAAATGAAGTTTATAAAAATAATTAATAAGACGTTGAAATAGTATCTCCCGATAAATAATAAATTTTCGATAAAGTGAATTAAATTGATTTCTCGAGGAAAGAAAATAAATAATTTGACGAAACTTAAAATAAATGAGCTTCGAGCCAAAAATAAAATAGAAAATTCGAGCTTTAAATATAAATAAATAAAAATAATTAAGAATTCAAATCGTCGAAATAAACTTTCGATAAGAATTAAATTAAATGTATAAAATGAATCGAAACAGAAATAAAAAAAATTGTTTTAAATATAAGAAGTGTTTCCGAGTCAAATGAAATTTTAGGAATTTGAAACGATTAAACGATAAATTCGTTTTGTAATATTTTTAAGAATTACGAGTTAAATCGAAAAAATAAAAATATGAACATTATTTTAATTTAATTTAATTTATAAAATCAGGGGTGTTACAGCTCGCCTCATTGAGAAGCGGAAACAACCGTCGATAGCTTGTCTTCAGAATTACGTAGTTCGACCCGTACAGATGAAAACTCCATCTTACCGCCAACACTACCATCTTTACCCAAGCCTATCAACCTAAAACTATTACTCCCCGTGAATTTATCAACCTTTAAAATTGTTGCTCCAGACATCTTCTCACAAAAAAGTTCAACAAACCCAAATAATGCCTAACTCAGCAGAAGCTGAACCTGAAGCTCAGAAGCGGAAGCGGAACAACCTGAAGCTCTAATACCAGTTTGCTGTAGCGGAGGCGTCCCGTTACCTACGGTTTGTTAATTACGCGAGAAGAACAAAACAAATAACAAACAATAATAAACTGACACACAGAATTACGTGGTTCACCAGCAAAATCACTGGCTACGTCCACACCGACAAGGAGACCAAATTCACTATTGTGGAGATAATAGTACAACAGTAGACTACCCAGACAATAATAGCTCAATAGCTCACATCAAAAGCCAAAAGTACTACCAATTCTACCAACCAGATAGTAATCTCAAACTGGAAAGAGACTACCCAGACAGAATTCGACATACGACGAACTCACCGACGAGACGAAGGACAAACGATCTTGCGGCCAACCAAGATCCGAACAAACTCCAACGGTCTCCAACGAAGACGAGATCAATAGAACCACCAAATAATAGGGACTCGGAACAAACTGAATTTTCCCTCAAGAAAATCTCATAAATCAACCCTCTATATTGTGCTCTCAAATCGTCTCTATGTCCTAATTAACCTATAAACTACTCAGGTCTTTATATGGTATTATTCCACCTAAACTGGTTACCTAAACTAATTAGGAAACACGGTTCAACTAATTAGGAAACACGGTTCAATCTTTCCTAAAACCAAACAATCTTATGTTACCAAAACAAAAAGATCAACTTTAGGAAAGATATCAGCAATAAATCAAATCAAGGTCCAAAAGAACAATTGCTAGGCACTTATTTCTTAACAAACAGAGTACTATAGAAATTGAACGCAGTATGTAAGATGATACTTTGAACTCGTGAAAGATTGAAGTTTGAAATGTTAATGGAGAAAGTGGTAGATGCAATGTCAATTTATGAAGGGCTTTTTGACCGGAAACATGGGTAAGAGGAATGAAGAAGACGAAGAGTCGGATCATTATTGCCTATTGTTTTTTTTTCTCTCCGTCTTCATTAGGATGCATTGATAGTTTGTGTTGTGTTTTCGAGGGCAGTAAATTGGAGAATAGAAGTTGCTTTGCTATTGAATTGAATAGGTAGATAGATCAGATAGAATGTTTTGTTTGATTATAAGGGGATTTGGATTAGTGGCAAAATTAAGACTTAATTCAAAATAAAGGCGCCAATATAACTTGTGCCACATATTCGCCTACGGACACGGTTTTTATATAAAGAGGATTATTCTATTTGTAACCTGAAAAGTATTTAGTAAATTATTGAGCTAAAATCACTTGTATATACATAAATGAGGCTATGTGTATGTTACAAGCTAATGAGCTAATGAACAAAATGATTGAAGAAGACATTTTCGTTGTGCGAAGATGTACGGAGTAATAGCGTATAAACCAATAACGGGTGTAAAAATCATGTATCTACTTGTTAGTGTTGAAAATGGGGCTTTCAAGACGAATGTAGTCGTACAATATTCCTATCCAAGGGGACAACCCCATAGCCTGAGTAAGAAAGATGGTGTTACTGCCCTCCACAAATTGGGTGCCTGGTACACTGATGTTGAATAGCCAGTATAATCCATGCACACCATGTCTAGCTATTGTGTTGTCAAACCCTATAACTCCACTTGAAAATAATGGTGGATCTTGGAGTCTATTGTTCACTCTCACCTGTCATGATGCATACATTAGTGAGTTTCTATTGGATAGTAGTATAGTATGATCGAGTTTTGAAGATGGATTAGCTTGATATACAAACCTGTAACTCTGAACGAGTGGCAGATGCAAGTGCTACTCTTAAGAAATATGTTCCATTCTGGCTAATGTTGTCAAGTTGGAACTTAATCTGCCATGTCGTTCCTTCATATGTGTTGTTTACCTTTCTGCAATATTTTGTATAATTAAATCAAAATTATATTGGTTCATGACAAACATAACCAAGATGAGTAGCCACAATTAAGTAGCCTCTCAGTCTTTTACATTTTCTTCAATTCGCATCGATTTTGTAAGCTTATACAATTATACAAGTAAGCCAGAAATGTCCACATATTCTTCACTACCTAAAACACGTCTCAAGCGAAAACTAGGTAAACTATATATGCAAGACATAGGGAAAAAAAACTTTCACATACAAGTGCAACACTAATGATTAAAATCATTAAGTAACAATGGGACCAACTATCAACTATGGTTAGTGATTTATGTAGTACGAAGTATCACCTTTGAACTTGAGCAAAGAACCAATCGGTCTTATAGTTGCTAGTGTTGACATTGTAAACTAGATCCCCATCAGGGTATAAATCAGTGTACCGATCCCATAAACCATATTGTCTAAATCTGTTAAAAAAAAATAACCAACAACATTAATTAGTACTTTCAGTATATCATGGTTTCGAAATTTCTAAACATCTGATTGATAATATGGCAAAGGTGAAGTTTTTTCATATTGACTAAAGCTAACTAAATGTTGTAAATGAACTTTAGAAACTCACTTGTCATGATTAACATAGAGCTTATTAACGAGATTAGGGTCGGGGTCTGGGATGAAGAATTCAGCAGCTGAACGGTCTGGTACGCCGATCTCCCATAAAATAGGACCATCTCTTGGAGGTTCGTACACCAAGTCACCCAAATCAATAGCGTGTCCTGTATTTTTTTAATTTAATAAGTTAATCTCATAATTCGTAAAATGAGGATAAGTTCACAATCACTTGAACATGTCCGATCCACCATAAAAAAAACAAACCTGGAATAATATTAAGGGAGTCGTTGTATTTATAATCTCCGATGAAACCTGGTACCCAAGCATACAAATTATAGTTTCCTGGGCGTATGTTGTCAATAGTGAAATGACCATTATCATTTGTTCTTGTCCAGAATTGATATCCCTGGAAAATTAAATCTCAAGTTCAAGCTAAGTTCATTATTAAGGCATCTAACCTAGACGGAATTTTATGGTTTTCTCTAGCACAAACACATTGTGATGATAAAATTTTACTCCTTATTAGAAGTCATTCATCAGTAACCATAAGATAAAAGGACAGTCATACACATTACTCCAACTACAAATACGGCCTTCCTAAAAATGTTAGCATAACTTTCAAGCTTATTTTTGGAAGAAACGCACAAGATTAGATACCTTGCTTTCCCTTTGCCAAGATCCAACTTCTCCTGGTGAAGCAAGCCCTATATACGCTTCTTTTGCTGAAACATTTGTTTTTAGGTACCTGTTTGAATGCACGATATAATGATCAATCTTTGTCTGATCATTCAAGATTAAAACTAACCGAAACAGATTGTAATTAATCTAATAATAACACAAAATAAAGATGGAGTTGGCAAACCTATCATGAACAAATAAAAAACCATTTGCACTGCCACGTTGGTCAGATGATAGGAAATCATCTGAAGTTGCAAACTTGTATGGCCATTTTTTAGCTTCAACATCAACCTGCAATAAACACACCAAGTTAGTCTTGAATGTCAAATCTATTTAACTTACCACGCACTAACGTGGGGTTTTTTTTGCCAACAACATTATTACCTGTTCTTTGGCATCCTCCCATAGCTGGTTATTATTACTCGTACCTCCAGAGTTAGCATATACAAAAAGTGGCCCTAGAACCTTCTTCCATGACTCCCCATCTTCAAATTTTGCCATGAGCTCCTTTCCTGAGTAATGAGTACTTAGGAGTACCTAATATAATGTCCCCACATTAAGAATCAGTAGTAGAGCCGATAAATACACATGCATGTGGACCTGTCAAACGGGTCGGGCGGTCGGGTTTCGGGTTCAGTCATTTCGGGTTCGGGTAAAATATGGGTCGGGTGTATTTCGGATTTGAAAAATACGGGTTTTATACGGGTTTCGGGTCGGGTTCGGGTCAAATACGGGTTATTAACGCACTTTAAAAACATTAATTTTCTTTACTTTTTTTAGTCATAAATACAATTTTATTCTTAATTTTCTTAATCATCTCATTTAATATATGATATTAGTGAAAATAAACATGTTTTATTTAATATATCTTTTAATTTACATTGATATTTTATTTCTATAGGAAGTACGAATATATATGACGAACTTTGACTCGATTTATTAATTTTTTTTCTCATTATAATAATCATCTCATAAAAATATGATTTTAAAGATATATATATAAATATTATTTCTTAAAATTTTGAGGGAAAAAAAATATTTCTCAGTGTTTTTGAGAAACTTTATTGTATAATAGTAATATTTTTTTAATTTATCTATTTTCGGGCGGATAACGGGTTTGGGCGGGTTTTGACCCAATATATTCGGGTTATTATCGGGTCGGGTCACTTTCGGGTTTCGGTCATTTTCGGGCGGGTTTTTTTGGGTTTTTTTCGGGCAGTTTCGGGTCAGATTTTCGGGTCGGGTCAGTTTTTGACAGGTCTACCTGCATGTCTACAGGCTACAGCATATTCTCAAGAGTCAATAAGATCATAGATAAGATATTACCGAGAGAGATGTGGGGCCAACATGTGAGGTGAGGTATTGTTTAGTTGGTCCAGCAGATCGGAATTCATTACTAGGTATGATTTGCCACAAGCCAGTAGGTGGATCGTTGCATATCCACCCATGCACTTGAATATCTTTTGCTGCACCTGAGTATTGGTATTTGTCATCAACCTACATATATACATATCCGTAACTTCTATCAAAATCGACTCTACACGGCATAGACTCTTGGTTAACATGAAGGGTGATAGTTGTGAAGACATGAATTCTCAACCAAAAATATAATATCTGGCCTAATGGTTAAGATTAGGTAACCTGAACACTAGATTTTGGGTTCGAATATTCCTCTTTTATATTGTAATACGACTAAGTACTCTGTATTGAAAAAACAAAAAAATCATGTCTCAAAGTCATAGGATAAAGATTAAGGGCTCGCTTGGATTGGGGTAATTATTCCGGGGGTAATAGAGCAAAAATGAACTAGAAAATGACGGAAAGTAGTGATGATACTAAGCGGAAATAGATAAAATTAAGAAAATCTAGCTTATTTGGGAGGGAATTATTACTACCCTCTCCCCCAAGTAATGCATTAGGTAATTATTTCCCCCTCATATTTCTTTTACACCATAAAATGTCACAACCAACCAACAAGCTCATTCATTTTTGAGCTATTACCCCGAAATAATTACCCATTCCAAGCGAGCCCTAAAAGGAGTTACCTCGCCTTTAAATTGAGGCTCAATTGGATTAGTGAGCAAAACAGCTTCTGGGTAGGCTAGTTCTTGGCTCCTATTGGATGATCGATCATCGGGCAAAGGCATTTGTCTTTGCCTGTTATCTGCCATGGCCATGTAGTTGAACCTATCATATTCAAATAACAAATTTCTGAAACCATTTTCCTTCTTATCACCATTTGGCTGGGTTTTGAGACCTAAAAACATGATCATAATGATAATGATCTACATACCATATTTTGTTAAGCTTGAAAGCAATGCGGGTGTTTGCAAGAGTGAAGCCAGGAAAATCTTTTGGGCGATCATAAATAACATAAGTATAGAAGCCAGAAGTATTTGGTAGCATGATAAACCTATAACACCGATTATTATTTCCAAGTTAATTGAGGAACTATATAAATATATATATATTGGCCACTTTCAGCAGATGGAGCTAATTAATTAATAGTAATAGTATGATGGAGTGAAATGGCGAAACCTACCTTTTATCGATGTTCAGGGGAGGAAGCTTGCCAGAGAGAGAGGAGTTCCATGTCCTTGTAAACGAAACCTCTACTTTCTCATCAGTTTCGACTACAACCTTAAAGTCTGTGCATTCAAGCCTACAGATGGAACAACTTCATAACATTAAAATCTTGTGATTCCTAAATATAGTAATAATTGGTGCGTGCTAGCTGGAAATAATACCTATCAAGATTTCCTTTTTTCCTGGTAACTCCGGCTCCTTGCCAAACCACATCCCAGTAACTGTAAAGTTTAGTGAGGGAAAGGTGTGATGTACGTAAGTTAATTGGGGATCGAGTGAACAACATGAAAATAATACCGTAAGTATTAAACAAAGGAAGGTCATTCTTACACACAAAAAAATAAATAAAAATACTGGGTATGTTGATTTAAAACAACGTACAGATCGAAAAGCGAGCGAGATATATTACCCACGATTGAATTCCTGGTTAAGTTCTTCCAGCAAGTTAGCGATGCCATTATACTTAATTTTGGTGACGCTTCCTTCTGGTTTTAAGATTGTCACTTGGATAATGCCATTGTCCAACACAACCTGCCACATATTACATTATATTCCTCATTTCTAGTCACCCAACATTTTTGTTAAATAAGGATGCCAATTGCCAAATACAACTTCAAATTTGTTCTCCTGCTAATAGCTACTAACATTTTAGTGGCACAGACATAGCCCTTAGATTTAATTTCATGTCAACACAAAATTAACTTCCATATTGGCATTGTATACACAAAATTTATGAAACTGTAAATAGAGAACAAATGTAAAAAAACATGGTCACCAATTTTTTTCATAAGATTCTAATGTTTCGCGTGAAATCTCTAATTTGTTCAACTGACTCGATCTCAGTTGACTTGAATGATAATTTTGAATGATAGGATTGCTGAATTGTTTGTCCTTCAATGAGATGTCGTTTCTTCCCTCTCGACTATATTATTTAAGGTGTTGGATGGGTCACTTTCGAAAAACAGGTTGATTTAGAGATGAGAGTCGTTGGATTTGATCTCTTTGGTAAATTTGACTTGGTGGGAAATTTGTAGACGACCTAATATCCAGGTCCATTGGTGATCTGACACTTTGGATGACCGCATGAATTGTAGTGTTTGGCGTGGGGATCCTTTGATCTTGGATTCGAAGGAAGGCACAAAAATTTATTTGATTTCTAGAGAGAATTTGAGAGGTTGATCTCTACATTTCATTTTTTTATCCCATTTTCCATCTTCTTATTAACGATGGTTATTTATTCAAAAATAAACATCCTAAAATTTCGAGGATTTTACTTAAGTGTAACTTGAAGGTCCACTTGGTTTAATCAATGAGTTTGGCCCATTTAGGTTAATCCGTATGATTAAAAAGGACAACTCTATTTAGATATCATCCAAATTAATTTTTTTTTTTGCCAAATATTTACGGGTCGCTATTTTAAGTTTTGACTCATCTTATTTTAGATGTAATTTTACGTGCCTAAGAACATTTTGCGGTAAGAATTGCGTACAATTGATTTCTGTAATATTGGAGAGACAATGTGAGGCTCCCATTTTGAAATAAGATTCGAACCCGTGTCCTTTGAGTGCAATCCCACCTTACCAAACCAATGAGCCAACTCATCTACCTGTGAGAAAATTGTAGAAAAAACATATAGTAGCCTTCATAATTGTTGTTAATTGCTCTCCATAATTGCTTCCCTTGATCTTCCCAATCTTTCATTAATTAATAATCTTCATAACTATTCTCCATAATTTACTTCAACGTTTCACGAAGTAGCTTTGTTAATTGATCCTTCTCGAAAATGCATCAGCAATTGAATTGATTTTATTAATTGTCATTCTTCATCACTTATTCTCTAATTTTACGTTTCCCACCCCAATTTTCCCTCTTCCCAACTATCCCTCTAATTAATCATTCATTATCTCACTTTTTTCAATTTTTCAATCACATCAATTCATACTATAAATAAGATTATAGGCATTACAATCTGAATTCATATCGTAAAATCTGGAAAAAAAAACATCTATTTTAATTTGCATATCTAGATATATATGAATTTCGTTTTTTTTATTTATTAATATAATTGTCAATTGATATTTCAGAAATCTGATTTTGTTTTTCGAATTGATTGGTGAATTTTCAGGCAGAAGAAAGCCAAAATAATGGAAATTGAAAGATCGAATCATCCTGGTATTTTTTCAATTTTTGATTTAGTGTACCGATTTGTTTTATTTTTACATTCAATCGAAATCAATTTTTGAAATTCAATAACAAAAAACTAATTCAGTGAATTTGTATTTTCTATTTGTTATTTCGTCCAATTCAGTGTTATTTTTCTTCCATTTTTTTGGGATTAATTCGTAATTCAATTGATTATCAGTAAGTATCGTCTTTTTCTTCCTTTCCTTTTTTTCACAATTTTATTCATTATTCGTGATTTTTAGCACATTTTTTTTATCGTATTTTATCGTATTCATTATTCGTATCGTATTTTTAGCACACTATATACGAATTTTCCCAATTTAGTATTTTTTGTGTTTTTTTTGTAGATCAAATTTGATGGTGAAGATCAATTCGATATTGATGGTGAAGATCAGGAGTTTTGAAGATTATTTTGAGTTTAAAGTAAAATAAGACGGAGAGTGAAAGTATATACTTTTTTTTGATGTTTTTTAATAAGAACTTTTTTTATGTTTAAAGAAATAAAAACTTTATTTCTTTTCATTTATTTTAGTTATGTTTTGAATTTTTTTGCTAATTATGTTTTGGGTTTCATATTTATTTTCATTTTGAATATTTTGTACTCCGTAGGTGTGAAATGCTTTCATGGTGCAATGCGGAAGTGACAAAGTTTTGTTTTAACACTGGTATTTTTTGTAACGTATCTCATATGAACGAAGAAACGACTCATGAGGTAAGTAATCCAGTATTTATTAACTTGAGCAATAAGTTCGACCCGTTTTCTAATTGTCAAATCGTCAATCTCAACCCGTCATAGCGTGTCAATATAGTATAATTAAGTTAAATTTGAACAATAAGCTACTCCGTAAATAATTAAGCTACACCCGATTATTATTGTTCCTAAATAGTGTTTCTTTGTATTTCATTTTATTTTTTGTAATGTAGTTATTAGTTAGTTTATTCGCCAACATTATAAACCTTATTTTTACTATTGTTTTTTTTAATTCTCTTTTGGTTAAAATAAAGAGTCGATAACGAGAAAAAGTAAAGAGTCGAAATGAATAAAAGACGGGTTTCGTAAATAGTGTCTTACACTGTCACGGTACAAAAGTCGGCACAAGTATGAAATCGGGTTAAAAATATATTTTCTTAATTTTTTTTTTTTAACTTTTAGCATAATTTTTTACAAAAGCCGGCACAGGGCATAATGCATGTATTTTTAATTTTTTTTAAAACTTACCTATTATATCATGGAATATAATAAAAATCAATATTCAATTAATTACACTTACAAAGGAAGTAATTAATTTAAAAGAAAAAAAGGTTGAATTAAAAAAAATGAAAATTTGACCAAAAAATGTTCAATTAATTACACTCACACGTTAATCCACTATTACTTATTCTAATTTATTGAGAAACTCATCTTTCAGTTTTGCATAAAAGAAAAGTTGACCGGATAAATTTATATCTCATCATAAGTTACTATTCTTCCCATAAATTGGTTTCATAAATAGTGTGTTACACTGTCACGGTACAAAACTCGGCACAGATATGAAATCGGGTTAAAAACGAGCAAGATAAATAAATGTATAAATAGACCAAAGTCGTACTAATAAGTTAAAATAAATATTCAAGACAAACTCGAAATTAAAATAAATATCAGTATTAGGAAAAATAAATATTGAGACATTAATAATCTTAACATTGGTATGGTTTTCGTTGGTATATTCGATGATGGATTTTTGTTGATTTTATGCTTGGTGCAGTATTGATAATGTCGGGCATCTAAACATGCTCTTATTCGGCAAGTAAAGCTGAGCTCGCGACAGACCATTGGTTACGTATTGTAAATTCTTGCAGATAAGCGTATTGCGTGTCCGGGAAGTATAGTAGTAGACGCTTGATGTAAAAGATTATCTCTCAGCTTCAGCGCTAATAGTATATATGCAATATAATATGGAGTAACAAGTTGTATCGGGTAGACGGTTATATTCGCAAGTTATTAGGTTATCAGCTTATTAGTTAACTTGAAATTTGATTTTTTTTTTTACTACTTAACTTCGCTTAAGTATGACACTTAATTGTTATTATATACAAAGTATTTATTTATATTTCAAATTCTTCTCACAATTGTCAAATCTATATATTTGATGTCATGTATTTTTAATTTTTTTTTAAAACTTACCTATTATATCATGGAATATAATCAAAATCAATCTCCAATTAATTACATTTACAAAGGAAGTAATAAATTCAAAAGAAAACAAGGTTAACTAAAAAAATGAAAATTTGGCCAATTCTTTTTAAAAAAAGAAAGAAAATTTGACCAAAAAATGTCCAATTAATTACACTTACACGTTAACCCCATTACTTATTTCAGTTTTTTTGAGAAATTCATCTTTCAGTTTTGCATAAAAGAAAAGTTGACAAAAAAATTTATATCTCATCATAATTTATTATTCTTCCCATAAATATGTTTTCCCTTTCCATAGACTTTTCTCCCCTCCCCATAAATTGATTTTCCCGTAATTTTTTCCTTCATTAATATAATGAACAAATGTATCAAAATCACTATTAATAGACTTAAATATTGAAATTAATTGATGCGTTGCGTCGAATCTGAATTAATTACTCCGTATTTTTTTTGCTTAAGAACATTTCATATAAAAATGTCAAATAACCCGAGTATGAAGGTCCCGGTCGGGTCAGAATATAGGGTGATGAGGTGTTGTCATATTATTAAAGATTACTAATATTTTTATTTATATTATAAATATTAATTTAAATTGACAAAAAAACACCGTATATTGGAATTATTAAATAATAATCCGTCTAAAATTATAAAATTCATTTTTTGATTTAAAATATTAAAATAATAATTTAGTAATTTTTTATCTCACTAATGTATATTCCAGTAAATTTGGTAAATAATTATTCATTATGTAAAATATATTGATATAAAAGTATATCGATCACGTCTAAGTTTAACCACGTCTATGCATTAATACTAATTGCATAGAAAATGAAACAAACATTAATCAATTTTCAATTGTGCATTAATGTGGTTTTGGTTTTCAATGATATACATTGGTTTACAAAACTACTATTGATTCTATGTTACAAAAACTAATTGCATCAGAAAGAAGGTAAGAGCCTTAATTAAGTTGTATTTTATGGGATTGATTGAAACAATAGTAAGAATTAGTAAATAGTGAATAAATGGGTCTTTCACGGGTGCACAAGTTTATATATATTACTTCTATTTACGATCATGTATATGTAAATCGTAATTTTATTAATTTTTAATAAATTATAATTTTACAAGATCATACTAAGAGGATAGACGGTCAATAGTGTATTTATTTACTTATACGATCAATAGTTAAGAAGTAACAACTCGAGAATTGACTGCTTGAGAGTGATAATTAATCATACTACCAAGATTAAAATAAAAAAAAAAAAATAACATCATTTTAGAATTCAGGAAAAAAATATTATTTATCCCGCCAACTACAAGTTTACGCTAATGTAAATTTTCATAAAGATGAGCTTTGACATTAAATGAATTGCTATCTCAAGTTGACATAAACAGCCATTTTGGAAAATCTTTGATTTGAAAAGGGTTGGATGGGTCCGGTTAAGTGAATCGTGGTTCGAGTTATTGTTATAATACGGGTAAGAAATTGTTTATCGCACCTTTTCCTTTTTTAAAAACTAAATTCGTAAAAAAAATTGAGCTTACTTTGGAGTAGTTAATACTCATATTTCATTTGCATTTCGTACGTTTCATACTGATACAGATATAATTACGAATGTTTATCATATTTTAACGAATATTTTATTTTACATGTTATATAAATTAATTACCAAAAAATATTATAAATCATTTCTAACATTTTGAATTCTAAAATTAATTACTCCATATTTGGTTCACATATTCTAAAAAGTTACTCCATATTTGTTGTTATATATGAGTCGAGTATGCGTTCGTATCTTAACTGTGATTTGTTGTTACGCGTATTATCTTCATTAATACTTTTAGATGATTTTGTTGCACCACACAAAATTTGTATATCAAATCATTGCATTGGAACTTCGTCAAATTGGAAAACTTTCGACGAGATCTTCTTTAATTTCAATAAACTCAATTAGTTACTTATCTTTTTTTTATCAGTGTAACACCTCATTTCTTGCCCACACATAAAAACATGTAATGTTCTGTCTTTATTTTCGTCCAATTATTAGTATACTAACTATTGCCTTAGTATTCTCTCCAAACCATACTGATTTCATTATACCGTATATGAAACTGAAACTGTACAACCCGTGAAATTTTTCATGTCTCTCATGTGAGAAGCATGTCTCTCATGTGCTAAATTTGGTAAATGATTGTTCATCATGTAAAATATATTGATATAAAAGTATATGATCATGTCTAAGTTTAATCACGTCTCTACATTAATACTAATTGCATAGAAAATGTAACACACATTAATCAATTTTCAATCGTACATTAATGTAGTTTTGGTTTTCAATGATATACATTGGTTTACAAAACTACTATTGATTTTCACGGGTATCATACTTTTCTTAGACACGCATTTCAATGTGTAACGTGTTGTTTTTAGTTTCGTACACCTATTAGTATACTAACTAACTTTCAGTCCCTTAACGTATCCTCTCCAAACGATATTGGCTTCATAATATTTTATATGAAACTAAAACTGGACAACCCGTGAAATTTTTCACGGGTAACACACTAGTTATACTGAAAACATCCCCACGCACATCAGCACATGCAAGCTAATATGGTTGCTTATATATAATCGGAACACTCCGTATGTTCGACCAAATTTATTATTTATCAAAAACGATTAATAATAATTGATTTTATTATTTCGTAATAATAATAGGAGTTTTCGGTTGTTTTAGTATAAAATACTCCCTCCGAGTTTCTATTATGAGAGTAATTGTGAACCACATCTTGATGGCCTAAAAAGAAAAGTGGGACAAAAATCAAACTCAGCCAAAAAAGGAAAATGGGACAATAATAAGAACGCGGAGGGAGTAGTATATTAGGCCGACCTAATTTTAGGTATCTACGGAGTAAATTTTAATCTCTTGGAAGATAGTCAAGTCATGGTTATAAAAATAATTATGAAAAATAATTTTACGAATTTATAATTTTATTGTACATATTTATAATCATTTTATAAGTTAATAGTCTTTTTATGATCTGTTCCCAATTAAAAATTCATACCTGATAAAACTTATTTTCATGATTCAAAATATATATTGTTCTTTAACTCAATGTATGATATGCATGCATGTTGAATTTCGTGATTTTTAATGTTTAGACGATTTTTAGTATGAATGAAGATTTTATTGTAGTCTATAAACTAAGAGACGATTCCTCATTAAATTTAGGGATATTCTACATGATGCTCTGGTATTTTTTGATATTCTACGTGGTACCCTTCATTTTGCTCAAAATATCTTTGACTTACGATAGCTCTTAGCTATGAATTCCAAAAGAGACGATTTTAAATTTAAACCGAAGATCTCTTAAAAATGATCCGTTTGGAAAAAAAATCATCACTTTCAAAACTCGGGAAAGAGAGTTACGGTCGGTCAAAGTTTATTCGCTTGAAAGTATTTGACTGAGCATAACTCGTAGTACAAGTTTCAAAATTGCAAAAAAATCAAATCTCAAATCAAGGATCTTCTAAAGACAATGATTTTAGCGAAAATATCGTAATTTTTGGAACCCGTGTCCATAAGTTATCTCGAGTCGAAGTTATTTTGACTAAAAGGAGGGGTACCGCATAGAAAAAGAAAAAACAAAAGGGTACCATGTAGAATATCCCTTAAATTTATTAAGAAATCATTTACAACTTGACGTAACAATGATAACAAACCTAATAAAAGTAGGTGACATTTAGGATCCGTTTGGATAGCAAAATAGGAGGGAAAGGGAGGGGAGGGAAGGGAAAATGATACTCCGTAGTTGTTTAGATAACGAAAGAAAAGGAGGATTGAAAAATGTCTTTTAGGGAGGGACGAGTGTATTACAAAAACTTGTATGAGACCGTCTCACGGTAATTTATTATGAAATGTCTTATATGAGAGATTAGTAACCATCCCCTATGTGAGAGGTCTCACGATAAAATTACTGTGAGACGGTCTCACAGGAGAGTTACGATGATTAATCATAATTTTTGTAATTACGATTATTAATTTTTGACTCGTTTAAATATTAAAAAAATGACTTAAAAATTGATAAAAAAAAAAGTTTTTTTAAAAAAGATTTTATTATTCTTTTTAATCAACTCAACTCAGTGACTCACTCGTAATTTTTTTTACTCGCTTTATTATCCTAACCGACTCATCCGTTATAAAAAAAAACATGACATAAAAAAATTGAATTAAATGTGTCTGAACTAAACTAAACTGAATCCGTCTAACTGGAGTGAAATGAAAGTGTCTGAATATAAGTCCAGAAGAACATGACATTATCTTAACCCGACTCATCCGTAACGGGAAAAAAATCGTAATATTTTTTTATCCTAACCTGACTCACAAGTATCAGAAAAAAAAAACAAATTGTCGTAATTTATCTTAGCCCGACTCACTCGTAACGGGAAAAAAAATCGTCGTAATTTTTTTTTATTCTAACCCGATTCACAAGTATCAGAAAAAAAAATCATTGTAATTTATGCTAGTCCGACTCACCTGTAACGGGAAAAAAAAATTGTCGTAATTTTTTTATCCTAACCTGACTCACCCGTATTGGAAAAAAAAAGTCGTCGTAATTTTTTTAACCTCATCTGACTCACCTGTATCGGAAAAAAAAGTCGTCGTAATTTTTTTTATCCTAGCCCGATTTACCCGTATTGGAAAAAAAATAAGTCATCGTAATTTTTTATCCTCACCCGTAACTGAAAAAATAAGGCATCGTAATTTCTTATACGTTTTTTATTCTAACTCGACTCACCTGTAATAAGCTAGGTTGCACGGACACTCCTCCAAACCAACGTGTCGTGTCGGACACCTGTAAAATCGTTTCCAGTTTTTTTAATTTATTCGGACACGGTTCGTCATATTTGGAGACGTGTCCGACCCGGTTCGTAATATATAAAGACTCGTCGGACATACTTAACGTTGTTTTATTGGGTTCCGGATTTAATAAATGATAATATTGTAGGTTTACGGTGGTTAATTGATGCTATAAACACTTATTATAACTAACTAATAATTACATTACAGTGGTACAATTGTTTGAATTTTTAAGATTTGATTTTGAACTTCAAATTCATAAGAATTTATTTTTTGTTTTATTATTTTACGATAATTGTGACAGTAACCAAACGTGTAAGTAACCAAACGCATATCTTAGGTATAAAAATTTTCAAATTCTCTTTGTTTAAACATGTATATTGATTTTTTTCCTGCCGTGTCCGTGTCCAACAAAATTTCGAATGCCGTGTCACGTGTCCGTGTCGGTGCAACCTAGCCTGTAAGGCGTAACGGAAGAAAAAAAAAGTAAAAAAAATAAGGCCATAAAATGAGTGTAAAAATATTTGTTTAGTAAGTATAAATTTGTAATTGTATGATTAGTGAAAAGATAATCCGTTTTCCTTCCAAATCTTGCCAACAAATCCAGACCCGTCAAATGGCTACGTGTGGCCCTGTTCCAAAGTTTAAAATGAGGCCCCGCTTAAAATGAAAAGTCCTATTAAAAATTATGTCTCGTGTTCTTATGTATTGAAGTTCAAATAAACAATTTAATTTAAATATACAATACATTATCTATTTAAAAAATTATTTTGTATAGTTTTTTTTCTCGACGCGGGCACATTTTATTCCAACAATCTACACTATTGCACATATTTAGTGTATAAAGCACAAGTAACGAGGCACGATATTTTCAAGTAGTAAATGGTATGGACTACGGAGTACTACCCCCTTCATCGTTTTTTGAATAAACTTTTTCATGTCTTTAACAATTCCTCATGATTCCACATTTTTCAGTAACACTAATAACTACAAAAAAATGGTAAGCCAAAGATAATTAATTGCAGTACATAATTAATTCATTAGTACTTATTGAATCGTGATAGACTATTAATTAATGCATGATTGAAAGTTGAAATAAAAAGGAAGCCAAAAAGGAAAAGGCTGGCACAAGGTTTTAATCCCAGACCCTCCCAACAGATGGGCCAACACCTTGCCACTAAAGCAAGAAAGAATCACTGCTAATAATTTTGTGGGTTTTATATATAATGAGGCCCTTATTCATCATGGGCCCCTGTTCTTAGAACCGGGTGAACACCCTATTCAACGGGCCTGAACAAATCTTATCCCTTCCTTTCTGAATGGTATCCAAACGAATGAAATTACATCCCATCCCTCCCCTCCATTTCCCTCCATTTCCCTCTATCCAAACGAACACTTAGTAATCCGTATAAAAGAGTATACTAATAATAAAAATGGTCACGATCTACCATAAAAGGGTACGAAAACAAGTACAAAATGAAATGGTTATTTTGAGAGACAAGTACTAATAAAAGAAAAACGAATAAGACATGAAAATGTATAACAAAAAAAGATCTCTCAATAAGACATTGAAGTCTCTCCATAAATTTTTGTTTCATGATAATCTTAATGTTAAAGATTGAGTATACAATGAATTATTTTAAACATAGTAGTGACTACTGATTGAGTATGAGCCGATGAAATTAAGGGGTCGTTTGGTTCAACGCTTAGGTATGAAATGTAATGGATTTGGAATCCATGCATAGTGGTTTGGGATTCTTAATCCATGTCTTCGGGATGTTTGGTTGAGGGTCTTGGAATGGATTCAATCCATTCCAATGTTTGGTTGATGCATTTAGGTATGAAATTGGAATCCCAAAAGGTTGTAAATCCACTCCAAAACCTTGGAATCACAACCCCTACCCTCAACCCAGGATTCTAAATTCATACCTTGTTAATACTAGGGCAGAGCACGGATCAGATATCCGATCCGAATCAGATTTTTGGATCGGATATCCGATCCGAAAATCCGAAAATTTTAATATCCGATATCCGATCCGAATCACTTCGGATATCCGATCCGAAAATCCGAAAATTTTAATATCCGATATCCGATCCGAATCACTTCGGATATCCGATTTTTGATATCCGAAAATTTCGGACCGGATATCCGAAATATCCGATATCCGATTTGGTTAAGATTTTTGGTCAAATAAAATTCTAAATGAAGTTCAATTCAACTAGAAAAATCCTAATCTTAATTAATCTAGTATTATACGGAGTATACTATTCTATATTTTAAGGCAATACAAAAATGTCACCAAGACTTAATGTAAAATGAATTAAATTATAACCTACTTACATTAGAATACACTAATCCAATATAAAAATTACTCCGTACAAAAATAACTCATTTTTCGGATCGGATCGGATATCCGAAAAAATTATTTTGGATATCCAAATCCGATCCGATATCCAAAATTTTCGGATCGGATATCCAATCCGAAATCATTTTTCGGATCGAATATCCGGTTTTTCGGATCGAATACGAATCGGATAACGGATCCGATCCGGATAGTCGGATAATTTGCTCAGCCCTAGTTAATACAAATACAATCCATTCCACCCTCGAACCAAACAACCGTAAATAAGTATGGGTATCTAACTCCAATCCTTCATGGAATCAAACTCCATTCCAATCCATTCCAATTATTCGAATCAAACTTGTTTGGTTCACTTTAATTTCAGTATGAAGAAATGGAATTAGAATCTGGGGGAGAGGTGGAGATGAGATTCCAAGGATTTAAAATGAAATTAGAATCCCTTAGGTATCCAACTCCACTCCAAAACTCTTCAACCAAACAATAGAATGAAGCAAATCCATTTCAATCCATTCCTAAGTATCCAACCAAACACCCTAAGTAAAATACTTATGCAATGAATGGAGGGCGTAGTGAGTTATTACATGATTATTATCTTCATACAGCAATTGAACCTTTGTAGTTGTTGATGATTGCAAATCCTCTGAGCCTTGACTTGTAGTTGTTCTATCATTTTAGACATACATGAAAAAAAGCAAAAAAACAAATTACAAACAAAAAACCTTCGTATTATATGTCATTAATAATAACCTTTTTGCATTATAAAAAAGTTTAAAAAAGAAAAGGGTAGTAATTAATAACTTTTCAGAAATTCCTGTTTAAGACGGAAATATTTATCATAATCATAAGACAGGTCGAGTATCATGCATGCCATTTAAGTACATAAACAAGACAAATATTTTGCTAGTATCAATACAATATAATTTTATTTTTTTTAAGGATACTTGACCTGTTATAACATTGTGACAGATATACCCGTCACAATGCATAGTAAATTTTACTCCGTACCTGCTTGCAGTTAGAATTGAGGAGACGGTGGAGGAGTTGGCATGAAGTAGATTTTGCATAAAAGCCAAAACCAAAAATACGACGTACAACAACTGCGTTGCTTTCATGTTTATCAAAGAATCAAAGACAGCGTACCCTGATGAACAAAGATTAATGAAGCATGCATGAAATAATAATAATAATAATAATAATAATAATAATAATAATAATAATAATAATAATAATAATAATAATAATAATAATAATAATAATAATAATAATAATAATAATAATAATAATGTTTTAAAATGAATATGTATCATGCATTGATAAGTTATTTAGTATTAGTAGTGCAAATGTGCAATAATCCTATAATCGATCTTTTATGGCAACAACCGATTTGAGGTTGATTTCTTACCATTCTTAAAAGATTTACTCCATAACGGTGATTAACAAGCATGCATGCACGTTAATTAATAAGATATGCAAATAATTACTCCCTTATTATGTACATATATACACACTTATACTCCCTATCACAAGATTTTCCATAATTAACTTCTGGAGTAAAGTATATCGGGTATCTAAAATGTGTTCACTGGATACACACATGTTAATAGCTTAAATTCACAAAATCTTGGAAGAAACGGTCTCTCAATAACTTATTGAGAGACCATTCTTTAATTAGTACCACTCTGTAATATTCGTATCCTTAAATGACAATTTTGTTTGGTACCTGTTTTTATAACAAGCGTACCATCTTTATATTTGTATACTCTTTTATGTTAATCGTACTACTTGGTAACACTGTTACTTCCATTTGTACTTAATCTCTCAATAAAGTTAATGAGAGACCGTCTCTCAGGAGACTTACTCAAAATTGATAGCCCAACACCAATAAATTTTTGTGATAAACAAATATCGTGTGGCTTTGCAATATAGACTTTTATCATATAAGTAAATAAATTTGCATGTTTAGTGTAACATTATTTATTTTATTTTAGTAGTAGGGTTCTAGATTTTACAATTTACTTTTTCATAATAACAATGACGAAAAGGCTACACTTACACGGCGTGTATGAGAATTTCGCACATTTATTTAATTTGTTACAAAATCATTGAGTAGTTAAGTTAATTGTAGAAAGTTTTAATATTTTTATTTTTTTATAATTATCTTTATTCAAAACAAATGTGTATAGATTTTTTTTATGTTCAACTTTCAATCGATTAAAACAATTTTATGTGAAGGTAAATTAATAAATTTATTAATATAATTATCATTAATGTAATTTTTTTTTCTATTTTCACGTAATTTCATAAATATTACTCCCTCCAAACCACTATGATTTTTCCACTTATTATTTTAATCCCTCACATTTGAATAAAAATGGGAAAATCATAGTTGTTTGGAGGAATTATTGTATATTCATTTTTTTGAAATAATCTTTTTAATTTTAATTTTTTAATTGTACTAATTAATTATTAAATAATCAATAAAAAACGAAATTTAAAAGTAATATTTTGATTAATTAAATTTAAAATAAGGTTATACAGACTTTTAATATACTATAAATGGAGTACAAGTTTAACAAAAAAAATTAATATATAACAAAATTATACGGTTCCAAAAAAAATTATATAAATATAAAAATTATATATATGTATATATAATTCGTGGAAGATTATACGAAAATATTTAAAAGATTATACGAAAAGATTTGATACTCCATATATAAAGAAGAATGGAATGAAATATTAATTGAGAATATTTCTTATATGGGTTCACATTGTAATTATATATACTCTGTATTACTTTGTTAAATTAATTAGTTAATTTACCCAATCATTCTACAATCGAGGAACTAATAAATAATTTAATTTTAATTTAAGTGTATATATTATAATAATATTAATATACGTTTTAAGCTTAATTAGTTTAATAGTATATACTCCGTAATAAGATACTTTATAATACCGCGAGAATAATTAAATATTCAGAATATATATAATCATATTGTTAGGAAGATTATATTTTCTAAAATATTTTATTTATTGAAATATTTATTACTCCCTAATTTCCAAATTTTTTATATTTTCTAAATATTTCCTACATGAATTACGAAAACATTACCAAATATTCTCAAAAATAGTGATTTGGTAATCGAATAATATTCTTTAATTTACTGTAAAATTGTCCAAAAGTTTAATTGTTTATTATAAGGAGTATTATTATTATGTAAAAATTTTAAAGCATTGTACATTTTTTTCATTTTAAGTAATTTTTTGTTTTAAAGTTAATTTATTAAGATAAAAAATTAGATAAAAACTAGATTTTATAAAGTTATTAATTATGATAATTTACCTTTAAATTTTCAAAAATTATATTATTTTCGAAAAAATTAATATTTTTTTAATATATATATATATATATATATATATATATATATATATATATATATATATATATATATATATATATATATATATATAATATAAAAAAAATGTAATGCGTAAAAAAAAACAAATTTTTTTTTTCCTAATTTGACTTAAGTAGATTAAGGTTAAGAATTAACTAATCATATAAAATTACTAACTAACCCCCACCTTAGGTTAAACTAAAATAACCGTGGCGCAATATGATTGGTCGTGTATGAGAAATCTCATACACGCCGTGTAAGTGTATCATCTTCCTAACAATGATAAATAAAGTGGCACCAAGGTCGTCTAATCGCCCGGTTAGAAGAACAGAGTCAAACGGATAAAGGACCCAACGTTTACATATATTACTAATCTAGACATATACTAATGACTGAAATATATAAAGCTAGACATTAATCATTTATTACTAATACTACTTACAATATCTTTTTTTGGTTCCTAGTTATTATTTCTGACCTCACATTTCTCTAAAACATCATTTCTCACCCCATATTCTACTTTTCCCTTAATTTTCGTTCCTCTCCTCTGAAATGGAGGGAATATTTTTAAACTTTATAGCACGATTATTTACATTTACTTTTACATTTTGTTTGTTAGTGTCAGCCGCTATCGTTAATACTCCTAGTAAGTATTTTTGCATTCATTTTCAAACAGTTGCAGTTTTGCAAATAGATTTATTACTCCCCGTCCCTAAAAGATTGTCCCGTTTTTCTATTATATGTGAGGAGTATCCTTTATATATTAAAGTAAGCACCATTGCCAATGACGTGACACTGCTTATTGTTGAGCATTTCAGAATACTCAATTCTCATTAACCCAAGATTATTATAGTAAATCTTTCATGGGAAGCTATTAAAAATTCACTTCAAAGAATTATATCAATGGGTTTTGAACCCACAACCTTCAAACCAAATTTGAACACCTTAACCACTTCACCATATTAATTCACGTTTCCCTATAATAATTCACATTTGAGACCTATACTGCATCTCTATATCTACTAATTGAAATTCTAAATTCACAAATTAATTTTCGAATAAGTCATACATCGTTCATTCATTTACGTGTAATTACAAGTAAATCTTTGGCCGACATTGTTGATTATGACGGTTACTAAATCAAAAAAAAATGTTTTAAATGAAATCGTCCAACAAAAAGTTGTATATAACCCCGTGATTATTCACGGGTATTACACTACTCTATTTCGAATTCATTTTGTACATGAATAGTTAAATACTACTCCTATAAAATACTCAACAAAAAAAGTTATAGGAGATCGTCTGACAATATGTACCGGGACGGGATATATTTATCTTTTACACTTTTTTTTAAAAAATTAATAGAGAGTACAAAAAATGGGTGTAGAAATAAAAACACTAAATTGAGTAATGATAATATTTAGGGTCGCAACCCGACCCGTTGAGTCAACAAAAATTAAAATTGATAAAATATTTATATTTATATACTTCAGTATAGTTATCTTTGGATTTATAATTAAGCATTTAATATTTTAAATTAAAATATACTCCGTAAACAAATTACAATTTAATACATACGAGTGTTTTTTGACCATTTAATAATAAAATAATTTAAAACTTTGAATTAAATTTTTTTAAATATAAACATTATAGTTCAAGAGTATAAAAATAATGCTATATTCTTAAATAAATAAAAATTTGATGAGATAAATATTTTTTTGACCTTAAATCGTCAGTAGATTTTATATTTTAATTGATGAAAATATGTCGTTCAGTATTTAAAATTACTTTAAAGTAATTCACGGTCAAACTTTTCATAAAACACTCCGCCTCTAAACTATCGATTCTATGTAACATGTACTTTTTCATTTTTTCAAGTAAAATTTGTGTCCACGGACCCACATGAGTTCTTAAATTTAGATGTTGACCATACCGTAAAAATATTATTCCTCTAAATTCAATAATTTCACAAATGTACCACGCAACAATGTCTTTCTGTTTAACTACTTATTACTTTTTTTTTATATGTTCTTATGACAAAGAAAACGTCCAACCCCGTGAATTTTCACGGGTTAGTACACTAGTTTTAATAAAATGTGACAATCTTAGTGGGACGAAGATAGTATATCGTTTTACTTGTATCGTGTTGTCCTCATTCCATTGGTCGGCTCTATCTTTTGTTGTTATTATGCCCTCAAATTTGTCACATGACATGATATTCAAAGTACTCCGTATATGGGTAAGGTTAAAATTATCGATAAACTCCATCATATTTACATTCTCCTTGCTTTAATAATTTGTACAGTATTGCTTCGTTGAGACTCATCTTGGACTTATTATTACAATCGAATATGTAAATTTTCTTTCAAATATTATTTGTATATTACACACTATTGTTTTCTTAATTGATTTGAATATTTCAAATTTGTAACTGGTATATATATATATATATAGGAACGGTTTTTCTAATGTGTACCCACTGGGCACACGTTAATAACCTAATTAAGGGAAGATTAAAATGGATATCGTATAAGTATGGTAAATAAAACCTAATATTTCAACTTCTTACAATAATATCATGATTAATCTTGCCTCAATTAGATTAATAATATGTGCCCAGTGGACACATGTTAGAAAAATTGATATAGGAAATTGATATATGTGTTCTCAATGAATGAGAAAGCACGAAGTGAGACTACTTTATACATCGATCAGGTTCCCATATATATTTACCTATAAAGTGTACTTAAGTTAAACTTGGTAGATCATTGATAGTAAGACAAGAATCATTCACATGCGACTTAAAAAGAAAACACTACAATTAATGTTAGAACCTTAGTTTGAAATCTTATCCCATCATTATCTTATTAATTTTTACATTGTTTTTTTCTTCTTATATTTTGTGATAGCGTCTTATATGAGAGATCGCTACCATAAGTAGTGAACTTGATGAGTAGTGCATTTTGTGGTCAACAAGTTCAAGTTCAGTTTATGTTAGATTGTTAGTGAGTTTGTGCTTTTTATTTGAAGTGAAAATAGAGGGCCTACCAAAATCCCAACAACTAAAATAATTTTCAGGTCACATATATACATAGATAATGATTGAACGTAGCGAATACAAAGTAGTTGTAGAAGAGAGCGTATGTGTATGTAGATGGGCGTGAAGAAGATGATAGCAGAAATAGAAGGGAGATTGGTAGAAGAGAATTAAAATCAGAATGTATGTATGTATTCAGCAATATATATATATATGTATACCTTAGCCCTTAGGGGAATGAAGTTGTGACCCCCATGCCATACAATTTCATCATCAGGCAAAAGACATCTTCCTTGAATGCCCTAGGGCTGGATCATCAACTATGGGTATTCGATTTCAAACCCAACCCTGGCTTAGCTCCTGAGTTCAAAAATGGAAGGTGCTGACCGTACCAGATAGCACGTATGCATTAAGTACATACAGTAGTCTTAGTGGTGGTCTGGGTCGATCCGGTTGGTTTGCTGCGTGCCAACCTTAATTGGAGTTAGTTATATACACGTAGATCCATCAGAAGAAGAAAAGAATATATGTGTAGTTAGTACTGTAGAGGGACGATGTTTATATAAAAAGGAGGCAAGGATGGAGCGACCGTCTGTTGAAGGAATGAAGTAAGTTCCTTGGCTTGACTTGGAATTAAAGCATTGTATATCAACAGCAGCAGCAGCAGCTACATACCTAATCCTATTCATATCATATACTCTCAGCAGTCTGGTACTTCCAATCTCTTTCTTAGACTACGTATATACAGTTGTTATATATGCGGCTGCTGATAGATGTAAGGAAATATATCTACTCCTACTATATACTCCGTATGTGCTTTAATTTAAAGCATTTCACCCTTCCTTGCTTGCTGTTTACTCTTGCATATTTATAACTTTTCAACTTTTTCACTACTCTCAATCTTATACTAGTATATAGATAAGGAAACTAGCATCTCTCATCGACATGCATGAAAGACACTCAATCGTAACAAATTGATTTGCATACGAACTACTAATCCGATACGTACGTATTATCTGAGTATATATATCCTACCCTAAGAGAGAACCAAGCTAAGGATCGGAGTAGTATCTAGGCCAGGGTTGGTAAGTGGCAACCAGCCAGCAACCGGCAACGACTCATGCGCCTGCTTGACATGAAAACAACTACAGTAATAACTAACAACCCGGCCACTGAAAATGATGGTTTTCGATCTGTCTCAAACCCAGATAATAAATCTAGCTAGCTAGCTAATTAGGACAAATTAGAAAATAAAGGATAATAATGTCCATTGTCAATTTGTCAGCTACTAACGTCCTCGTGATCCAACTGATTTTGTTAGTAATTCATACTCACGGGTGCAGATACCATTTCTAAATGTTTGTTGCTACCTTGTGTAATTTCTCAACACAACGGTGCACTCCTTTTCGACTCAATTGAAACTACTACATTTTTTTTTTTCCTTTCGGTTTTATACACCTAACTGTTAGATTTATTTTTTTATTTTTTAAATAAAATGTGAGTATATCTTCTACATCTCAAAAAACAAGAGATGGGCACACTATAGCTTAGTTGTTGCTACAGTTGGGCAACAGTAACCTTCCTGCTAGGGATGGCAACGGGTCCAGGACCCGGTCCAGACCCGGCGGGTAGGACCCATATGGGTCGAGTCTGGGTCTCATTTTTTCAGACCCAGCGGATCCGAGTCGGGTCTGGATCTTATTTTTGAAAACCGGGTTCGGGTTTGGGTCCGGGTCTGAAATACTGGACCCGGACCCGACCCGTGGACCCGGCACTTTAATTAAAAAAAAACAAACAAAAATCTACCAACATACATACGCAAAACTGCTACCAAACAACTAAATTACTAAAATAACTCACTCTCTCACTTCTTTCCTCACCATTTCAATGTTCACTCAAAGTTTCCTAAGACCGTTATCAATGAGTTTGTAAGAGTGTTTAATTTCTTAGTACAATATATGTCGTAGATAATTTTGTACGTGATAAAAAATACCGGCAAAATTTGAAATTTGGAAGAAATGATGTAGGACAAAATAAAATAAAATAGTGAGACCCGCGGGTAGACCCGGACCCGAATCGGACCCGACGGGTCTGGATCCGGGTCTTAAAATTTTGGACCTGGCCAGGTCCGGGTCTAGGGTAATTTTGACGGGTCCGGGTCCGGATCCTAGTGGACCCGGTCCAGATCCGGTCCATTGCCATCTCTACTTAATTCCTGCCACTCACACGCTTTGCTCTTCTCCGTCCACACATTTTGCCCTTCTCTCTTTATTCCTCCTCTCTGCTGCTCACCTCCCCACCACTCTCTTCCCCCTTTTTCATGTCTCTCTCTAAATCCGGCCTCCTATTTGTTTCTCACTCTTTTCCTCATCTTCACTTCTTTTGTTTTTTTTCTTACTAATGTTGGTTTTTTATCCTTTCGTTTCAGGTAAATTGAACCATGGTCCTCTCTATTGTTGGACAACAGGTAAATTGAACGATGGTCCTCTCTATTGTTGGGCAACAGTAAATCCGAGCATCCAAACCAAAATAGTATCTCTCTACTCATACTACTTGCTTCTCTCTATACTCCTCATCTTGGCTTGGATTTTGGTTTTTGTTTTTCCTGATGTTGCCTTTTTTCCGTTTCAGGCTGTGGATCTGGGATTACGGAGCTTTTGGTTCTCCAGGTTTTTGCGTCTTGTTCTCCGCCCACAGTTTTGATGACTTGTGTTGATTTCTGTTTTGGATGATGATTTCTTGTGTCTGTGATTCTACTCTTTTTTTTCCTGATGTTACCTTTTTTCCGTTTCAGGTTGTGGATTTGGGATTATGGAGCTTTTGGTTCTCCAAGTTTTTGCGTTTTGTTCTCCGCCCACAGTTTTGATGACCTGTGTTGATTTTTGTTTTGGATGATGATTTCTAGTGTCTGTGTTGTATTGGGTTTTTCAGCTGTGTGCTATTTTTTGAGTTGTTTTTGCTTCTGATTAGTTTTTTTTCCATTGATGATTCAGGGATTGGTGGCTGGCGGTGGTGTGTACGCCAGTGGCATAGGCAAATTAGTTCCGCAAAGATTTTGAAGTGTTGATGGGTCCACTGCGATATTTATTTGAAACAAAAAAGGGAAGAAATTCTAGGGTTTTATCTCGATCTTCTCTTCACATCATCATATTTTCAGTGTTTCGAGGTCGGTTCTTCTCTTCCTAATTATTCATCTATCTTTTCTTTAGCATATCCGAAGTATGTTGTCAATTATTATTTTTGGTTTATCTTCTGCTCTTCTCTTCGTAATTATGAATACGGAGTATGTGTTACTGCAATTTGTGAGACGAAAGTTGCTTTTGTTGTGCATTGTTTCAAAACTAAGCGTAAATTGTGTTTTTGGTGCTCTGTGAGGTGAAAATCGATTTTGTTCATGTGTGAATATGTGGTTTTGTGATCTATGAGATAGAATTTGAATTCTTGGGTGCGCTGTTTGGTTACGAAGCGTGATTTGTGTTTTTCGTTATTTCTGAGATTCGAGTCGATTTTGTTTATTTGTATCTGTTTGTTTATGATGATCAAATTTGTTTACGCAAATCGTTCTTTTCGGATGATGCATGCCCGTGAATTCGTGATGTTGCCAATCTTCGTTCTTCTTTTCAGATGCTGATTGTCTCTGAATTCGTGATGTGGCCAATCTGTTTGGTTACGGAGCGTGATTTGTGGTTTTTGTTATTTCTGAGATGAAAGTTGATTTTATTTATGTGTATCTGTTTGTTTATGAAAATCAAATTTGTTTATGAAGATCGTTTTTCTTTTGGGGTGATGGTTGCCTGTGAATTCGTGATGTGGGTAGTCTTTGTTTTTAGGCAGGTGCTATGTTTGAATGCTGATTAGTCCCAATTTTGTGATGTGTGTACTCCTTATATTCCTCTAGGTGTGTTGTGTTTTTTGTTTTGGGTTTCTTCGCAGTTTCTTTTTCGTTGAATTCTGATGTTCTTTTGGCGCAACGCTTTCGGTGTGGTGTTCATAGGTTCAGAAACGGGTGACAGTTCATATGATCGGAAATGGGTGCAGGGTAGTGGAACGTTGGCAGCCGAAGAAGGTTCAGAGTGACATTATCACGGAAGAGATTATAGATCTTGGAGCGTACGAAGAACTACGGAAGTGATAGATACCAAGGGCACCTGTGGTGTGTGCGGCAAATGTCTACATCTTGCCTGTTGGGTCGTGGACAGCATGCTGCTATGCTTGGACCATCCCCGGACAACTTGTGCACCTGTTCCACAACCTCTCTATTCAGTTTTGCCTGTGCGCCTAGTGTTGGTCCTCGTCCTGTGCAAGGGTGTTCAATTCTGCGGCCTACACCATTCCTCGATAGGTGGTTATGAATTTCAGTTCCTACCCAGACTGCTAGAGGCACCCGTTGAAGCAGTGTTGTCCGATGCAACGAGTTACTGCAGTGTGTTAGTTCGCTTTGAACTTTAAATCTGTGTGGCAGTAAACCTTTGAGTGGACTGTTGTATATATTGTCACCCCCCGAGAACCTTTGCTCTTGCCCACGCATTTCGCGGATTCCCTTGTTTATGTGCCATTTTCATGTGCAATCTACCTGTGGTGTTTTGCGGTCCCAAAAAAATTAATTGAAGCACCAAAAGCGTTACCCTACACGAGGGAATGTACGAACCTGTACTAAATAGATACAACCATACCATGGGTATCCTGTTTGCAGAAGACAACTTCGCGGAGCGGTTTTGTAGCTTGTTTAACCAAAGATCTTATTTCTCTTTAAGATGTTGCCCCGTGACCCCCTATGACACTGCGCCTGCTCTTATGCACGGCCTTCTGAGCCAAAGCTGGGATCATCGTAATTGCTCGCAGCTAGGTCTTCCTGACCGGATGCACCTACGGACGGGTACAGCCAGCCGCTCGATGAAGTATGCTAGACATACAAGCGAGAGACCACCAGAAGTGCACGCTAACACGTTCCTCACTACAATTTATCGCACCCGATAAGTACAGTCCACCACCCACCATTGCTTCCCTATACGTTCCTCAAAAACTTCCCTGCTTGCTTGTTAGCACCCCTGCGTCAAAGTCACAAATGTAAAATATTGAAGCCACTTATATTCAGTCAAATGTATTGAATTATAACTATACTATAGTCGTGAGACTTGCAAAATGGTACCGAGAACTTCGTTGAACTTGTAAGGTATCGAATTTCCGGGTGAAATACTCATGCCTCCACCGACAATAGTGGCATACCGACAAATTTTGAATCCATAGCGTAAATAGTAGTTCTACTTACTGTATAGTTCAAAGTAGATCGACATATACAACTAGATCATATCATGTTATATTTATTATGCCAGGTGTTACAGAGTAGTATATAATCTAATATTAGTTATGTTTGGAAGAGCAGAATATGATTTGGGTTATATTGTGAGCCAGACTCTATGGGTAGAGGTGAGATCACAATACTGTAGACATCTTGCTGCCCATCCTTCAACTGTTGCACCGTTTTGTGGGATTGCTGTCCAGGTTTTCTGACACTGCTTGTCACCACTGTAGCTGGTGTGATGATGGTGTGCGGCTAGATAGTAATATAATAACAGTGTGTCTCTATTGGTATAAGCAACTCTTGTCCACACTGGGTGGCCATATGCCTTGAAAATCGAACCAGTCGTAGCCCATTTCGAACGCACCGAGTGTTGTAGAATTCGAGGTCCTTTCTTGAAAATATTGGGAAACGATATAGAAATTGGTGACAGATATACACGTCGATTCCCGAAAACATTTGCGTTCGGTAGACTCACTCTATCTTTAGCTTTGCTTACCTTAGGTGTATTCCGACCAGTTATCGACTGCGGTGCATTCTTTATAGATCCTAATGCCTCGGGTTTCCACTATCTGCGTAGAATGTTCAGTACATAGTAGCGTAATACACAATCTGGTTTAGAAATGTACAAGGCCAGATATCGCGGCTGTTATTGTTTCCAGTGTACACTTTTCAAGTTTAATGTTGAATACATGATACCATAACTGCGTATACGCTCCTTTGAGCAATCCCCACACACTCTGCACTCTGACGTACACAGGCTAACCATGAGCGCCTTTCACTTACGTGCATGTAGCGCACCGTGTGTGGGAAACCATATATAGGAACCACACATACAAATAGACAAGAAAAAAAACAAACAAATCCTTGGTTATGAGGAAGCAGCATCAGTATTACACTACAACAATATTGCGCCCCCAAAAAGAGAAGGAAATCATTCCAGGTTTGGGGCTACATCTGCCTAAAATTTGTGGTGGTAGCAGTACAAAAATTGTTTTTGGGGGCTGCCTTTGTACCTGCCTAGCTATGTTAGGCGGCTTAGTATAATGGTAGTGATATCATTGTCTCCTTTCTGGTGTACACAGGAGTTCCTGCGTTCCGAATAATTTGAAAGCGTGTCCGCCTAGGTCATCAGGTTCGATCGTGTGGACCGCAGCTACGATAGTTGACACACTCGTTCAACGCTGCACTTGCTCACCGCGGTGATAATTTCTCGTACCAACCGCTGGACAAAATTACTTGGGAAACATTCCCGACGTTCTCACACCGCGCTAGGACACCCAAAATAGCTGCAGATGTATTGGCCCAGCTCTATATATACCGAACCTTACTCCCACGAACTGCTCAGGATTCACTGCATTGCCAAAACACATACACAAAAAATGACATCTTCCTAAGAAAAAAATACTCTGCTTCAGTTTCTCCGCAGTTGTTGTTGTTCTTAGTTCGGAGTTCCACACAGCAGCTGGTAAGCAATCTTCTTCTAAGTGCTTCCTTATGATTCCGAATCGCATCTTCTTCGCCCATCTTGTGTTGGGAACTTCTCCATACTCTCTTGTTGTTGTAATTACTAAATATGAATTATGTGACTTCCTGCCAGTTTGTTTTTGCAAATTCTTTGACAAACATATTATCTTTTCGTCTATGTTTAGACTGTTTGCTTGCGTGTACATTCATGCGTAACTAGGTGCGACAGTTCGATAGTCACCTAGGGTGGTTCATGATTATAATTGCAGTCAGAATCTATTGCTTTTACTGATAATGGGGGGTATAATGAGTATCGTTGCTATACTAGTTGTGATCAGCAGCTATCATGCTATTATGTATTTCATGAATTAATTAGTTGTGCGATCTGGTGAGTGGGAAACAGGGAGTTGTGCCTGTGTAATTACTTAGATAGGAACTCGATATGTCGTTACTTCTCCATTGCCCAGATCCACAGTCCCCTGTTATGCGACCTATTCACGTTTCGTTTGCTTTACAGGCACAACTATTACGACGCTATCACAGAATATGGCTGTACCACCCACAAAGCTCAAAATTTCTTTCTATCCACTGCTTCAGCAGATAGCTGCATTCCTTAAATTTCCGGAACCTACGTTCACCTTTATGAACGAACGTACAAACAATGTGTATGTGTCTGTTCACACTGACTGCAAAGAGTTGTCATATCTATATCTTGGCAACCCAACACCATCCATTGGAATTTTGTGTGAGGATGCTTCAGAGAGGGCTGTCCGTGATCTCATCCAGAAGTTTGGTTTAATCATTAAGGATATTACTCTGGCTAGGCAGATTGCTTTGCAGAAGTCTGCTTCCTTATATAGGATGAAGCGAATTTCGCTCGAACGGCTTGGAAATACCTTTAGAGGATAGTTCGTCCACGATCATTCCCCTTTGCCAGAGCCTCTGCCAGTTCCAGACTTTGCTATCGACTACATGTCGTTTCTACGCACAATCTTCAAAGCTTTTGGCATACCCACGACGACCATGGAGACTGTAGAAAAAGCTCCAGGTGAATTTGTCTCTTGGCTTATGTTTGGCACACTGTCGCACCAACCTTCTGGGAACTGCATTTTTGGAGATACCTCGCCCGACTTGGTCACAACAAAAAATAGCGTGAAATTGTTGATGCTAACTACAATCCTGGCCAGATAAAATATGTTGGGGTGAGGTGTGCCTTGGAGCGAGAGAGCTACCTGACAGTTAGAGAAAGGGTCATGGGAATAAAGGAGCTTGTCGAACCCTCCTGCTTGCTTAGCGAGGGAGACTGCCACACTCTGCGATCTGCACCGTTCCATGTGCCGGCAGACAAGTGCCCACCACTAACACCGAAGAAGCGCAAGCAATATGCTGGCAGCACTTCAGCCCCTTCGGACAGCAAGGAAGCCCGTGCCTTTTTTAGAGTCCCCGAACTGGCTGAGGTTCTGAGAAAGGGGAAAGCGATTGTGCCACCCAATAATGTCCCACAGTGATGCTGTTGTAGTAGTATACACCGTGTCTAGCAGTGTGCGGTTATGGCTAATTAGTTGTGCGGATATGCACAGTAGCTACTGTGGACGCTCGCCCACACCGCTCGGCCCCGGCGCTCACGTGCGGGATCCGTTCGTGGCGGCCAACCACGCGGCCCCGTCGTTCGTGGGGCTAGTCCGATCTCGCGTACGGGCCGATGTGTTAGACCTTGATTTGGTTGATGATTTGAATTGTACTAGACGGATGCGGACATCTGTGTTTCCGTTAGAAGCGATCGAGACGTGGTTTTAAGTGTTTAAAGATCGATATTTGGTAAGACGACCTTTTTAGTGAACCGAATTCATTGCCGATTTGTGGAGTCGCCACCGAGTTAATTTTGGGAACTCAAAAACCGTTCAAGTCAACTTTAATCCTTAGTCGGCTCAAAGTTGAGTGACATGAGACCTAAAGATAAAGACTTGTACCCTTAAGCATTCCATGTCTAGAATGACTCTCATTGCCAATGATTTCGGACATCCGGAAATCGTCTATTCTGAGTAAGGGGTGGGGGTACGTATTAGAAAGCCAACGTCCGCTAGACATCGACACCCAATTCCGCACGCATGTAGCGGCCTATACTAATCAATCGGTGGGCTGATAGCTTCGTTCCTTAATTGTAGCCGAAGTACGATATCATCCGTTGTTTTAACCCTATGTCTTTACTATGTCGGTTGTTTAAGGACAAGTAAGATTTTGTCGTCGAAATAGTTGTGTTTACATTCTTTGCATGCGATTTCACGTGATAAGTAGGCCATCACTACAAGAGAATATATCTTTAGTGGCATTTAATTTGTATTCAGGTGGCATATGTAAATGCTGCAACAAATAATAGCAGCATTTGCTCAAATGCCACCAAATCCAATGTCGCTAAAACTTCTAGTGACAATTATGGATATGCTGGTAAATGATTAAATAAATGCCACCTAAACCCTTCTTATGAATGATTACTCCCACCTTTTTTTCTTTCCTTTATTAAGATTCTTTTTCATTGAAATACGTCAATTTTTTTAAAGCTTTTTATTATTTGGGATTTATCTTACAAAATAAAAGGTAGTTGCTTACAAAAAAACACAACATATAAAATAATATCATGTATGATATTGAAAATAAATTTTGTCATTACAAAGGCTAATATGAGTATCAAATCAATTCGTTAACACCTAGTAAAAAAATACATGAGCGTAAATTGGTATCATACAAAAGTCAAAATTGCTAGAGTTTCTAGTTATTGGAAAATTCGGCAAAGCTTCGGAGTGCTTAGTTAATCGGTTGCCTTTATCAAGCGAAGCCTTCATCTGTTTCAACTGCACTTCCAGTAGTGAATCTGTATATTCAGAACCTTCTTAGTTAATCACGGACTTGTACATCAGGCTGGTATGTTCTTCTCTTTTACGCACCTGAAACAGTACTAAGTTAATACAGTACCCAAACTTATGAAACAGTTATAATGATTTGTGCTCTTTACAACTTGCGCTTATTTCTACCTCAAACTTTGCCCAAAACCACGCAGCTGTCAGCACTCCCTTTCCCTCACTTTCTCAACTATTCTACGGAGTATCAGCCTATGCTGTTTTCCTTTATTAGAAGTGTAATTGATCAAAAAATATGACTATGAGAATCTTATAAACAAGTGTACATTCTCCCAAAACCTAAAATTACAGACTCGACATCCAAACTGAGAAACTTGCTTACAACCTGCCTATTGCTCAGAATTAATCTCAAACTTCAGTACACCTTGAGTTTGATTGCTCAATCATATGTTACTTGGACTCTTATATTAGTTGCACTAACAAAAACTATACAAAACTAGACCCTTGATTTAACAAGTCTGATCCAGGAACTAGGCAAAGTTTAAATCCATAGTCACTTGATAGCAAAAATCAATAAAAAAAAGGGAGGTCGGGCAAAAGATGTCAGAAATAAAAATAAAAATTGGATGTACCTGCATCATGATAGCGTTCTTCAACAACTGCAATCAACATGTAGCAAAGAAGAATAAGGTCTCTGCATCCGTCAGGACAGGGCTGCCCCTTACAAATATATATATACATCCAGCCCATGAGAAGCAAAACCCCCAAAAATACATAGATAGATAGTTAAGCCAAAGAGAACAGAAAATTAGAAGTTTACACGAATCATCACTACCTTCCCCCACGCAGCTTTATACTAAGGGACGAGAGGTACGACTTGTCCGCAACACCCATTGTTGTCTGCGTGGGTTTGAGCAATGTATCAGGCAAAAACATCACAAAATATAAAAAATTAAGAGCTGAATTACTAATTGAAGCAATGAATACAAAATAAAATTCACTAAATAAGGGGAATCATGACATATGAATATATGATGGACAATTAATGAAAGAGCTGAAGAAAGGAAGAAACTTGTAGAAGATAATTCAAAACTGATCGACGGAGACGATAAAATTAGGGTTTTTGTTGAAGAGTTTAGCAACTAGGAGAACACAATTATGTAGTCTATAGTTCTTTGTTTATGCGCGCTTTTAATTAAGCTTAAGGCACTTGAGATGACATTTCTAGAACTACTGTGTAAAATAACAGGAAGTCGGTGTAATCCTAATAACACACTCATTTATTTTTCAGATTCTTGCACCAGTTCAGAATGTCCTGGGCAGGCTCATTACAGTCCAAAAAAACCTGCAGAATGGTGATACACTGCCTGGAATAAGCGCACAGAAAGAAGATGTGCTGCTGCGTTTCATTGTCAGACCAACAAAGATAATACAGAGTATCAGTACTAATCCTATACTGCTGCAGTCTGTCTAATGTGAGGAGCCTATTCCATGCAAATACACATATTATAAAACCTCGCAGAGACTGCTGAATGGTGATAGACTGCACTCTGTCTAATTATCTAACCTAATACCCGACCATTTGTAGAATCTCGCAAAGCCTAAGTCAGCTGAAAATCGACATTCAAGTCAAACAAATTCAGCTAAACCTAACACAAGTCGGCATTCAAGTCACGCCTAATCGCTAATTCAGCTATACCAAACCCAAATCTCGGAAGATCTCAAAACCATCAATTTAATTCGCTAATATTCACTCACTTAATACCCAATTTTAGCTAAATCAACCCCAAATCTTGGAACATCTAATCACAACCATCAACCCAATTTGCTATTATTCACTCACTTAATACCCAATTTAGATAAACCAAATCCTAAATCAGCATTCAAGACACACTTAATCACTATATAAGCTAAATCAAACCCAAATCCAAATTCATGTTGAGCAAATACGGGTTCATATGCATTCAAATAGACTACAAGCACAGTTAAATGCAATAGTTGTATGAAAAAAACCCAGAAACAACTAATACCATGGATTGACTACGAGCACTTGCAATCATCTGTTTCAGCTCATATCAATCTGAAAATCCGGTAGAGGGTTTAATCAAAATTGTTTAGCGAGCATGTTCAACGACATTGTTCTGCCAAATTCCCTGAAAATCAAATATAAAACTTGATTAAAATCGAAAATTAGAAACCATGGAGGTGTTAATTAAAATCAAAATCGACGGATTTTGACGATTAACATAAAACCCCTAATAAAACAAATGGATTGAAACTGATTGTAGGAATAGATCATCGTGCCTTAAACTACAGAATAATTAGACAACGCAAACAGATTGGGAGGAGAAAGATGGAAGAATGGATTGATACAGATGAAAGGAAAATTGATTGAGAATTTCTGAATGATGATGATTATAAAATGGAAATTGATTGAAGAGAACATCAAAGAAAAGGGTAAAAAAAACATAGTATCAGATGTGAGGGGATGTATTGTTTACGAAGAAGTGAAATGAAATTATTTTACGAGAAATGAAATTATTTTACGAGAAATGAAATTATTTTACGAAGTAGTCCTTATTTTTTGGAAAGGGAAATGACGAAATATGGAAAATGTATTAGATGTGAGGGGATGTATCAAACATAGTTTAAGGCGGCATTTAGATGATTTGCTTTGTTAAGTGTCATTTTTAGTATAACTAAAGTGACATTTCTATTTTATGCTGCTAGATAAATGTCACCAAATAAGTAATCTCTTGTAGTGCATGAAAAGATGCACGTAGGAGAGTAGAGAGTACTAGATATTATACGTATTAGCAAACCAGTTTTAATGTGATAATACAGATATTAGTCATTCTCGTGGTATACCTTACCTTGTATTCTGCTTAAGGTGCGTCGGTTCGGTATTAATAGGGATGCGTCGAGCCACGTGTGAGAGGCGAGCATCCGGATTAATACGGAACCTGACCACCACTTGTTCAGTTTTAGTTTTTTTGACGTTTTGAATTCCATTTTAGGTGATTTAGCATGCGATTATGGTCATAAAAGCGGTAAATCATACGAAAGCGACAAATGTGAAATGCAAGTAAATTACATTGTAAGGAGTTGCACCCTCGGAATGTACACTAAACGAGATACAATGCATATATGGTCGAGAACGGATCTCGAAGCTACTCGGGTTTAGTTTAGGGAATTTTAGTGCTTATGGTTGAAGTTATGGATGTTACCTATGTTTACGACGCGTCATGGACCTAGTGTCCATACGGGACAGACTCAACGTTATCGAAGTGAATAACAAAAGGTACAGAATGTAAGTTGTGTTAAGATGACAACCTAGTGAAGATACGACTTCTTAAAGACGGATCCTTCTAGCTTTCCTGTGGAAAATCTGGCAGAGCTTCACTACGATGGCTTAAACTGGCTAGTCGAACACGGGTGCCCCTTATCGTTCGGGTCAAGCCAATGACTCGAGGAACTACGAGAAGTAGTGTCGATTCGCGTATCGGGAACAAACGATCGAGTGGATTGTACTTAGAGTCGAAGTGCGACGCTAAGTTAGAAGAAAGAGGGAGAAGCGAGAATAAATGGTCGAATTCTCGATATGTGTTGTGTTCACGGATTCTGAATGTGTCAAAATGAACGGAATAGGTGGGGGTATTTATAGTTTTCTCGCATTTCAAATCGACTTTTCAGACGTCTGGTAGGATGCGCACTAGAACTGGGACGCCTGGGTGTATGTGTGGGAAGATTCAGTTGCCAGGACTGGAGCGACTAGAGTTTCGAAGATCCGATTTCGAAACTTTCCAAAACAGAGATTATACATATCTTAGGTTTGCTTGGGGGTTAAGACTTCCCTCTTGACCTAGCATGTCAAGCGCCGGTGGGCCTCGAGCGCGTCTCGAGGTTCGCTCGGCCTGACGCGCTGACTCGGGTTTGACTTTGCGTGTTTCGGGACCGATTTGGAGCTCCGGTGTCGTAATTGACTCTAATTAGTGTCGATGCGACCGTAATGACATGACTAAGACCGTCTTGATGTTGAATTAATTTTTTCCGAGTAATTATATGATCTGTTCTATAGAAAAAGCATCTAAAACATCGTGAGCTCGCGTCGCGTTGTAGTCCGATCGTCATCGAGTGTTTGTTGGGCACTCCTGTGGTCAGTAGGTCAGAACCTGGGTGTCTACAGAAGCCCCCACTTTGACCGAGGCTTGGACAAGGCGAAAGTCAAAGTATAGCCGCCCAGGTCAATCGAGGATTACGACCTGGTGGCTGTCCGCTCGGGTCATTTTATGTCCGTTAGACTACGTACTGAGGCTTATCAGCCATGGATTAGAAATCATACTTGACCTCCTTGCCTGCGATCGCCTGTTGGAACTCGGGTCCGCACTTGCTTGCTTTGCTTCAGGTTTTGGGACTCGATTTCATACTGGGTTTACGTTTGCTTTTGAGTGCTTTGGGACTCGTTAGGATTGAGTGCTTTGGGACTCGTTAAGATTATGTATTGGTGTTTGTCTTTCGAGTGCTTTGGGACTCGTTAGGATAACAGATTTATGTTTGCCTTCTGAGTGCTTTGGGACTCGCTTAGATAATGGATTTATATTTGCCTTTTGAGTGCTTTGAGACTCGCTAGGATACCAGATTTATGTTTGCCTTTTGAGTGCTTTGGGACTCACTAGGATAAAGGATTTTTATTTGCCTTTTGAATGCTTTGGGACTCATTAGGCTAACGGATTTATATTTGTCTTTTGAATGCTTTGGGACTCGTTTAAGGTTGAGTGCTTTGGACTCGTTTAAGGTTGAGGGCTTTGGGACTCGTTAAGGTGGAGTTCTTTGGGACTCGTTAGGGTTGAGTGCTTTGGGACTCGTTAGGATTGAGTGCTTTGAGACTCGTTAAGGTCGCAAGTTTGCTTTTCCTTTGTTTAGATAGCGTATTTGGTTTGTCATGTGCTTTGGTATGAGTTGCCGTACTAATTGGGGGTTTAGTGTTTTACTCCGCTGGGGGTAGGTAGATTGAGTTTAGTCACCCCGTTAAAGGAGGTATTAAGGTTTGCTTGTTCTGCTTGGGAAGAGGTGGATCGACTTGAATCACCTAGTAAAAAATGTTTTAAGGTTTATTTAGTCCGCTGGGGGTTGACTTTAATTGCCTGGTTAGAGGGGGTTTTAAGATTTGCCTAATCTGTCGGGGAGAATTAAATTGTCTTATCATTGTTTGGTTTTGTTTAGTATGGGAAGGTGCATCTCATGGGTGTTGATTTTCGCGTTTGGATCACTTGGCTTTAGCTTTAGGCTATAAGATCAGTTGCTGGTCTTGGGGCGCTTTAATACTCGGTCGCCTAGCCCCCAGCGGTCTAAAACATAATTGCCGGAGTCTTAGCAATTTGAAATTCGAACGCCAGCCTTAAGGCGCTTTGGATTTCGGTTGTCGTGTTTGTTTAAAGTCAGCGAAGGAAGAGGAAGGGCGATTCATTCGTCCCAAAAATCGAACGCGACCCTCCCATCGTCTCAACCTCGCTCTTTCGACTTTGCTCAACCGATTTCCGACTTGATCTCTGACATATTCGATCATGTCGACTCCAGGTAAGTGTTCCTTACTCATCTATTGTCAATTTGTACTTAATTGGTATAATTGTGAATCGATTTTACTTAAACCCTAGAATCGATTGAGGGCTTTTAGTTTGTGCTAAGTCTCGATGTTTACTCTTGGTTCCCTTGTTGAATTAGGATAGGAGGGGGCTTGATAGGGAAGTTATTAGAATGAGATGAAGCTTGAAAGTGTTTTAATGGCTCCTTATGATGCTTGATAGGATTTGTCGTGAATCCCACCGATAAAGATAAACCAACTAACCTAGGCTTGGTAGCAAATGGTAAGTCGGGTCGAAATCCTCAGGGACGGGAGTTTCGAACTAAAGGGTGCTATGGTCTAAGACTAGGTTCAGCACAAACTAGGGTAATGGCTAAGATTGACTAATGAGTAAACTAAGGTCTATAACACAAAATAAAAGGGCAAAACAAACAACTAGTGATAATGGAAAACGAGGTAAATCAATAAGAAGAAAACTAGGGCTAGGTCGGGTTCATGGATGTCAAGGAGACCAAAAGGGGAAAACGAGGGTGCTAGCATGTTTTCTTAGCCTAGGTTACGTTCGGGCTCTCGCTACTTAAACGGCCTAGGGGCCTCCTCACCACGCTCTCGCTACTCGTGGAGGAACCAAACCCAACACCAAAGAAGAACATGCAAGAGAAGAGGCAAGAAAAACAAGGAATGATCATCTCAAGTCGCACAAGCATTTCATCAAACATGTAGAGTGCAAGGCATTAAGAAACAACAAAAACAACAACTAACATCACCCATCTCACCCTAATCATCCCTAATTACACCCAATCCCCCTACTAACCCTAGGGGAAAACTACTCACACATAACTAAAGAACTATCAACACTAACAAGTGAAACTCACAACATAAGAACAAGAACATTCATAATGAAAAACAAAGAGAAACAATAACCAAGAGATAAAGAATGAAACTTTACTAACAATCAAAGATTAAAGGAAAAGAGATAAGAAGGATTATACCCACTACAAGATGAATGGAAAAGGTTGAAACTCGCATATAGAGAAAACCCAAATACATCCACCAAGGTTGTAAATCTTGATAAAATTCTTCAAGAATTCCAATAATACAAGAGTAACTAACTAGATTAAGACTTAATGGAATGGTAAATAAGGAAGGATTAAGCTAATCTACACTTAATCTAAGCTAATCTAACCTAAAGTAGTCTAGGGTTTCGTGAATCCCTAAAACAATACAAGAGGGGGGTATATATAGGGTTCCACGAGTGAAGGGAAGCGAAAGAATGAAATCGGGCATAGTTGGGTCCTTCCCGGCGGGGAAGGTGGTGATCCCGGTCGGGAAGGGGCCTATCCCGGTCGGGAAGATAGTGATCTCGGCCGGGACTACCATCCAGGAGTCCGTCTTTTCTCGTCATCTCATCTCGGCCGAGATGGGTCCTTCCCGGCCATGATGGGTCCTTATTTGCTCTTCCTAGGCTTATTATCGATGCTCGGTGCTCGGGATATTGTCAAGTGGGCTCCATGGGACTCAGGATCGAGTCTACGTCATCGAATCATCCTCGCTTCTCTTCATTGGCTCCATATGCATCGAATACGAGTCAGAATCGTTCCATTTCTCCAAGATAGGCCTTAGGAACCTAAAACATGCTAGAATAAGCGTAAGTAGCCTCGAAACCGCTCTAGAGAGCGATTCCACAAGAGAAAATGGGACCAAACACGAGAAATAAACAATACAAAACACACTTATCAACTCCCCCACACTTAACCCTTACTCGCCCTCGAGTAAGCACGAACTAACTACTAAACTAATAAAAACAAAAATACTAGCCGAGCGGGTATTAGCGTACCCTACGCCCTTTCAACTCACGCGAGAACACTTAGAGGAAAAGTGCTCTCCGCAAGGCAAGTGAGGTCTTGCGACAAAACTGTGGATACAACCCAACACGAAACACACACACACACAAATAAACAAACAGACAGACAATCGGTTGCATCCAAAATGAAACAAATACCGCTTCCCTCAACAAAGCGGTGAAAGAGACACCGGTTAAGGACTCGAGGCAAGTGATAACGTTCCCAAGCTAATAACACAAATCGATATGGACAAAACCCTAATAGTATGACAACAAAGCAATACAATCATTGGTAACTTACCTAGGTCCTCATGACCTTCTAAGAACGTACTACGGGACGATAGGCGGGATGGTAAAAGGATGAACCACGGAGTTAGTCGACACTGTAGGTAAAGTGAAGTCCCGCCCCCTTTGGCGATAAGCCAAGAGGGTCGTCCCAAGCTCAAAAATAGCCTAACTAGTCCAAGTAAAAAGGTGGATATTGTTGCAAAGTGAGGAAATATCGACCATTACCGCTATCATCCTTCCTAGGGATTCGGTCCTTTGGTAGGCTATTCACGATAACAATCGGTGAAAGGCTTATTTTTGAGAGGTAAGATTTTTTGTGAAATGATTTTCTTGGCATTTTTCTTTTGCATTTTGCATTTTGATTTCTTTTTCTTCTTTTCTATTTTGTTTTTGATTTGTTGTGCCTTTTCTTTTTCTTCTTTCTTTTCTTTCTTTTTTTTTCTTTCTCTTTTGATTTGGTTTGCCCTTTTGGCTAAATTTTGTATTGTAGGCAATCATTACAACCAGGTATGAAAACCACGACAAAATGAAACTTATTTGTGAGATATGTGTAGAAGGTAGGAAAATGGGTGAGTCGGGCGTGCTTTCCCTTCAAACCCACAAAAAGGGAGAAACTTGGACTAATCAAACAATTTCGAACACGGTCACCTAAGAGACGGGACTTGGAAACCAAGGCCTTTTCACTCCGTGGGTGGTCAAGGTGGTCAAAATGCAAATCCCGCAGTAAATCCCTAGTAGACTAGGTGGACTCAAGGTAAGAAACCAATGAAATTATTGAGTTAAAGTCATTCTACAAGACTAAAGTCCAAGAATCGATTCATATCACTAGAAAGGGAAAGTAAACACTTGCGTACTAGCCCCAAAACTGGGTTTTCGAAAACATTTTCTACACTAGACTCACAAACTATACAAGACAAAACAAAACAAAACGAAACAAAACAAAACAAAACAAACGCACATAGAAATAAACAAAAACTACCTCGAAACTTCCAAACAAGCAACCACATCAACCACAAACTCCAAAAAGTTCCACCCGAGCATACACCATCACAAAACATCCTCCAAACTCCACAAAAAGGAAAAAAGGAGAAAGAGATAGCAGGATAATACCGGATGTCAAGAGCTTTCCGAAACTTATCGACAATCACGCAACCTACAAGGAAATCGGGGGAGCAAAACACACAACACAACGAATATACGACACAAAGACACAAAAGGAAAAGAGACAAAAGAAAATATTTTTGGTTTTTTTATGAAATTTTTTAAATTTTTAGAAATTTTTAAAATTTTCGAAAAAACTACGAAAATAAAACTAAACTAGACTAGATATCGCTCCCCCACACTTAAACCGAGCAATGTCCTCATGCTCGATCGGTAGTGTGTGGAAGACGCTAAAAAGAAGAGAAAAAGGGAAAATAAAGTTAAAAATGAAAAATGAAAAATGAAAAATGAAAGTGAAGAAAGGGTAGAATGTGTCAGGCCGAGGTGTAATCAAGTCACCAAGGCCGAGACGAGAAAAGATATGGATGGGGGAAGAAATAAAAAGAAGAAAATAAAAGGAAATGAGAGGGGAGGGCTAGGTGTAATCAAGTCACCAAGCCCCGATTCCGCCCGATTCCGACTAAATTCTACAAAAAAAAGGAATAAAAATAAAGAAAAAGTGAAAAGAACTTGTCAATTTGAATTTTTCAAATGATTCTCGATGTAATCACATCATCGAGAATCGGGAGCAATAACCACAAGGGCCCCAAGGGCCACCATGACACGAAATGGATAAAGGGAAGGTGAACATACAAAGAGAGACTAGCAATAAAAGACGGAAAAGAAAGGAAAGCCGCCTACCAAACGGTTAGCAACTCAATCATTTGCATCGTCTCAATGATCGTTATCGGCACCTTGCTTGTCTTCATCATCGTTGTTCCTCTTATTCCTAAATGTAGTCTCATTGTTGGAGCATCGGGCTTGCAAAGGTGTAATGAGGTTGGGATTTAAGGGGAAACTCGGTGTATGAGAAGACGAGATGGGGGTGTAAAATTGAAGTGTAAGGGTGAAATGATAGTGGCAAAGGTGAGTAGGGAGGTTGGGAGGGGGTATAAAGTGGTAGGGTGGAGCTTAAATGAAGAAAAAAAGGCGAAAGAGGCTGGCTGGGGTCCTTCCCGGTCGTGACGGCCCCATCACGGTCGGGAAGACCTCATCCTGGTCGGGAAGACATTGCTCCCGGTCGGGAAGGCATGTTAGTACCCCCTGCTTTGTTGCTCACTTCGTCCCGGCCGTGATGGTAATTATCACGGTCGGGATGGTATGTTTCCCGAGCCAAAAAGCCTTCATTCATTAATAGCATTCTACCCAAATGACAAGTACTACCTCGGGATCCAAGATCTCATCCCCAAAAGCTTGTACCAAGCTCAAAAATCGACTTCCCCCACCAAGCTTTGAAGCCTCTATCATTCATAAGTCATAACCCTTTATAATTCCTCATCTTCACTTCAAACCTATCGATCAAGCTCAATAACCACATCAAAGATCCCTCCCTCACATCACTCAAGGAAACTACTCTAAATGACAAGAACTCCACAAAAACTAACAAATCCTAAAAAAAACCAACCAATCACACAAATACAAATACAAAAACTCAAAAGAAGAGGAAAGAGATATTTACAACATGATACTCTCACCGTCTACGATCCCAAAGCCATCAAGGGCTCGGAGGAGTAGATTAAATGCTCTAGCAACATCTTCATGAAGGCTCATGTGGCCGAGCCAAGCTATCATCAAAGGCTTCCAAGTCGGAGGTAAGAAGCAATCATCTAATCCATTATGCTCGGGTTTCTCGTGATCTCCCGGGTCTTTACAACCAACATAGCAACGACTCTTATGACCAACCGGTAGGTATAGTGGTCTAAAGTCATGCTTGGCGTTATGATTTGGGAGATCATACCCTAAGGGTGTTGCTTCTTCTACGAGGTTAAGAGTGAAATTCTTTTCCACCGCCCGACAAGGATCCAATTCATCAATCATCTTACAAGACAAGGGACTTGAAATCAAGTGCGATAAAGGAGGTGAAGGCATCAAGTTTTCTTCTTTGGAGGCTTTAGGAGAAACCTCATCATTATTCCTACTAGAATCCTCACCATGAAGAAATTCAAGGCCTTTGAGGGCGGCCTCAATTTCTTCGATGGTTTGGTCTAGCATACCATCTCCAAATCCCCCAATCGGCTCCTCCAATTTCCCATTCAAGGCAAGTTCTAAGACATCTATCTCTTTCTCCCAAGTATTACCTTCATTTTCACTCACCTTGTCAATTTGGTCTAGAAGAGTCTTATCTTCACTTGGCTTTGGATTTTCACTTATGATTTCAACTTTCTTGAAATCTATCTTCGGGACCTCCGGTTTCTTTGGAGGAATGAAAGAGGTAAACACATTCTTTGATGACAAGACATTGTCATCTTCATCTATATCCTCATGTATCACCTCCACTCCCTCTACCGACTTCAAAGTTGTTTGATGCATCTTGGGTTAAGATCATCTCGAAGGAATGGTTTCAAGCTCTCCAAAAGCAAGATCCGGTTCATCACGAAGAAAATCATACAAATCCAATTTAATGGCCAATACATTGGCTTCCCAAGAGTTACTTTGAGAATCATGTTCAATTTTCTCTTCTTTGTCAACCCTTGAAGCTTCAACTTCCTCCATTATTCCCATAGCTTCACCATCCAAGCAACTCTCAACAATGATCCCTTGGTTGACCCACTCTTCTTCATTCGTGGCTTCATAATCGGGTTGATTTCCTTGTGGAGACAACCGATCTTCTTGCCCAAATGAACCTTCCTCAACAAGTTGTGGAACCCGAGTAGTCAACATCATGTAACGAGCCATGAGTGCATTAATTTGAGCATCAAGCACCTCATTTTCTCTTTGATGTTGGGCCATGAACTCATCTTGGTCCCTTTGCATTTGAATCATCATCTCTTGTTGACTCTTTTGCATTTGAATCATCATTTGACAAATCCCAAAGTTGGGGATTTTTGGTTGTGGGTCATGTGAAGGTATTTGGTAGTTGTTAGGACTTTGGAAAGATCCTTGATAACTTTCATGGTATCCATATGAAGGGGGTTCATAAGATTGTTGATGAGATTGAGATAGTTGGTAAAATTGTGGGTCTTGGTAATTTGTCCTATGATTGTCCCATGACGATTGATGGTAGCTTGGATGCGCCATTGTCATAACGTTGCCTTGATACATTGAATGAACTACAAGCACTTGAGCATACGTTAGAAGCCTAGTGCTTTAGAGGAACTAGGAAGAGAGAAATAAGCACAAAAGAAGTAAAAACGGAGATACACAAGGAAAAGAAAACACAAAAATCAAGAACAAAGTCTAAAACTAAGTACACAAGAGTCTAAACTACGCCGTCCCCGGCGACGGCGCCAATTTGACGTTAGGATTTGTCGTGAATACAACCAATCAAGATAAACCAACTAACCTAGCTTAGGCTTGGTAGCAAATGGTAAGTCGGGTCAAAATCCTCAGGGACGGGAGTTTCGAACTAAAGGGTGCTATGGTCTAAAACTAGGTTCAAGACAAACTAGGGTAATGGCTAAGATTGACTAATGACTAAACTAAGGTCTATAACACGAAATAAAAGGGCAAAACAAACAACTAGTGATATTGGAAAGCGAGGTAAATCAATAAGAAGAAAAATAGGACTAGGTCGGGTTCATGGATGTCAAGGAGACCAAAAGGGGAAAACGAGGGTGCTAGCATGTTTTCGTAGCCTAGGTTACGTTCGGGCTCTCGCTACTTAAACGGCTTAGGGGCCTCCTCACCACGCTCTCGCTACTAGTGGAGGAACCAAACCCAACACCAAACAAGAACATGCAAGAGAAGAGGCAAGAAAAACAAGGAATGATCATCTCAAGTCTCACAAGCATTTCATCAAACATGTAGAGTGCAAGGCATTAAGAAACAACAAAAACAACAACTAACATCACCCATCTCACCCTAATCATCCCTAATTACACCCAATCCCCCTTCTAACCTTAGGGGAAAACTACTCACACATAACTAAAGAACAATCAACACTAACAAGTGAAACCCACAACATAAGAACAAGAACATTCATAATGAAAAACAAAGAGAAACAATAAACGAGAGATAAAGAATGAAACTTTACTAACAATCAAAGATTAAAGGAAAAGAGAGAAGAAGGATTATACCCACTACAAGATGAATGGAAAAGGTTGAAACTTGCATATAGAGAAAACCCAAATACATCCACCAAGGTTGTAAATTTTGATATAATTCTTCAAGAATTCCAATAATACAAGAGTAACTAACTAGATTAAGACTTAATGAAAGACTAATAAAGGAAGGATTAAGATAATCTACACTTAATATAAGCTAATCTAACCTAAGGTAGTCTAGGGTTTCGTGAATCCCTAAAATAATACAAGAGGGGAGTATATATAGGGTTCCACGAGTGAAGGGAGGCGAAAGAATGAAATCGGGCAGAGCTGGGTCCTTCCCGGCCGGGAAGGTGGTGATCCCGGTCGGGAAGGGGCCCATCCCGGTCGGGAAGACAGTGATCCCGGCCGGGACTACTATCCAGGAGTCCGTCTTTTCTCGTTATCTCATCTCGGCCGAGATGGGTCCTTCCCGTCCATGATGGGTCCTTATTTGCTCTTCCTAGGCTTATTATCGATGCTCGGTGCTCGGGATATCATCAAGTGGGCTCCATGGGACTCGGGATCGAGTCTACGTCACCGAATCATCGTCGCTTCTCTTCATTGGCTCCATATGCATCGGAAACGGGTCGGAATCGTTCCATTTCTCCAAGATAGGCCTTAGGAACCTAAAACATGCTAGAAGAAGCGTAAGTAGCCTCGAAACCGCTCTAGAGAACGATTTCACAAGAGAAAATGGGACCAAACACGAGAAATAAACAATACAAAACACACTTATCAACTCGGGAATGGGACGGTCAGTAGTTATTACTACGTCCGGACATACACGTATCTATCCGTGTCGTAAACGACCAAGTGAGTGTCCCGATTTATGTTGTTGGCTCAGGTTCTGACTTTGGTTTATGCTAGCTTGTTTATTTATATTTGTATCATCTCGATTTGCAGCCCCTAGGTCCGATGAGGACCTTCTCGGGCTTTACGACTTGCCTAGAGATTTATTCACAGAAGCTTAGCCCCGAGGCTAAGGAGATAATTATGGGGACGGGTCTGGGTCCTTTGGTCGGACATTGGGTCCATTTGGTGGGTTGCAAGACTAAGTGCAACCTAATGGTGATTAGAGCGATGGTAGATCGCTTCCACAATACGACCTCGACGTTCCATATGTCGTTTGGGGAGGTCGGTATGACTTTTGAAGACTTCGGGGTTATCAAGGGTTTGCCTTGGGGTCCCGAGATGATTAGGGGGCTTCTGAGGGCCCTAGGTTAGATAGTGTAGAGGTTCGGGGCTGGATCGGGGACTGCTTAGAGCCCTCGGCATATAGTACGCTCGACGCTTTGGTGATTTCTTACATTACTGACCACTTTGAGAGGGTGGCGGTTGTAGAGGGTCGAGTACCCAACACGGCGGCGCGGGATGCCTTTCTGTGGTTATGGTACTTCCTAGGGTCGACCCACTTCTCGGACAAGGGCGAGTGATTTAGTACTAGGATTTTGCCTTTCCTAGCTGACTTGGATCAGTTGGGACGTTTTGATTAGGTGACCGCAGCTTTTGCGGAGATGACCCACTACCTATAGGTCATGGTGAGGCCACGAAGGGTGGACTCTGGTTTTGCTATACCTATCGTAGGTCCAAGTCTCGTACTAGAGGTAACTCATTGGCTTCATACTTGACTTTTGAAGTTTTGTTTAGTTCGGCTTGGTTTTGCTGATGGTTTTTCGGGTTTTGCAGGATTAGATCTACTCTTATTTTCCACGTTTGGCACCCAAGACGGTGGGCGTTCTCCCGGATAGGTTTCCGGCTGGGATTGAGTGGAGGCTGGCTTAGGCTAAGTGTGGACATGACATAGGTCCACCCCGACGTGGCGACGCGCGGGTTTGGGGAGGCGATTGAATTTCCATATGGGATGGATCGAATAGAATTTTAAATCGAAGTAGGAGTGGCCACCGAATTTTATGGTTATTCGGAACCATTCGAACCCACTCTATGTCGTAGTGGGCCATATTTAAAACATGGTCCATTTCCGATGTCAGAGTTTATCGGGTTCGTCCATTAGCATTTCGATACCGATGCCGACTTGCGCGGTTAATCGTATATTGAATGACTCTCGTTGCCAATGGTTTCGGACATCCGGAAACCACGGTTCTGAGTAAGGGGCGAGGGTACGTGTTGGGAAGTTCATTGAGAACACCCAACCCCGCCCGCACTTAGCGGCCTTTACTAAGATATCGTTCGGATTTGTGTACACGCGTTAGTTCGACGATTGAATGATATGCAGAGATTATTTTCCTAAGACATGTGAGGAAAAATAAATAAATGGGTTGCTAAGTCGTTTAATGCATGTTAAACTAATAACGTCAAAGTTATTTTAGCATGTGAATTCGTTTTAGTCTAATAAAACGATAAAAAGGAGAAATAGAAAAAAGAATTGCTACAAACACGAGAAAACGAGTTAGTAACGATTGAATAATAAACATACGAGATCGAGAAAATAAATATTAATCGAAATCTGAAAAATATTGTTAAAACGCTGTTTTGTATAAAAAACAAAGTTCGAAAAATAATAAAAAGAACGAAAAAGGCATGCCGAGACAGCCGGCCGCGCGGCTCGCCTGGGACGTAGGCGGGTCGCGTGGCGGCCTGTTTTCGGAAGCGGTTTTTTGGAAATTTTCGATTAAATTGCGTACGAATATTGCATAATTCGTACTCGACTTAATATTCTCGATATTCGTTATATTCGATAGTTGACTACGAAATCAATATCAAATATTTGGAATAGTTTTAGAAAAGATATAAATTTTAGAAATCGTATCGTAGAATAAATAATAAACGAACGAAAAACTAAAAAAAGGACTCGGGTTTCAGGCCCGTGCGCGAGTCGCCTGGGCATGGCGCGACTCGCGTACGGGTCTGTCCGTTTTTTATTTTTTTGTCGAAAATCGTTAATTCTTATAAATCGCGTACAAATATGGATTAATTTATACCCGACTCATATTTTCGATATTCGTCGTATTCGATATTCGATTATGAAATCGATATCGAATAGTCGGAATGATTTTAGAAAAGGTTTTGAGAAAAGTTTGTTTTGAACAAAAGGTTAAAAAAAATAAGAATTTTGAACGAACAAATGTAACGATATCGTCGAAAACTTAATATAATTCTCTTCGATACAATATTCGATTATAGAGAATCGATATCATATTTTTAAGAATGTTTGATATATAAAAATAGTTTTTCTTAATAGTATCGATATTAGAAAAAAATAGAAAGAGACCGACGAAAAGACACATAAAAAAAACGAGAAGAAAGGAAGAGAAGAAGGAGAAACGGGTTTGATCTACACCCTCAACCTACATGCTTTGCTTTCTCGGGATAAGGCTCGTCGGAAAGTGGCTTAGACTTAGGAGCGTCGAGATGATGAGGATGAGTTTAGGGTGTTGGTTTGGGTGGTTTGGACGCCGGGTTTTGGCCGGATGACGGTGCGGTTTTGTCGGTACTTCGAGGCTTCGGACAGGTGTCGGGATTTGCTAGCTATCGAGGATATATGTAAACCGTGTTATAAGACTGTTTTTCTCGGTGTGATATGATGTTGTGATGTGATTTTCCGTCCTTGAAAGTGTTGTATGGAAGGTCCTATTTATTGGGAGTTTCCGACCTTTGCTTAGGAGAGTTTGAATACCGCTTAGGATAGAAAACGTAGGAGTTTGAGGAGCATGAGAATTCCGCTTTCTTGGCAAAGAAGAAAGGGTATCTCGGCTGGTTGGGGGTGTGTTGGCCGAGTATTTGGTACTCGGTCGATGTCTGATTCGGTTTCCGGATAGAATTCCTACTTGAGGTCGAATTCTACCTTTAACGGAATTGTTTAATGCTTTAATGAATCTGAAATTTTGCAGGAATTTGGGTAGGAATCAACCGTGTGAGGTGTCACGGCTGACTCACGTCTCTCGGGAAAATCTTTGACCGGGTTTTGACTCGGTCGCTAAAAGACGGTTTTACCCCTGGTGACGGTTTCGACCCAAATTAGTGTTATTTGACTCGAAACGACCCACTGGGCCTGGATTTGAGGTTGGTTTTGTAAGATTTGTACTCCTTAAAAAGTCTAAACCAAATGTCCATGATTACAAGCCCATATCCGAGTCTATCAAAGCACGTTTACGTCCAATCATCATCGGGTGTTTGGCGGGAACTACTATAGACACCTGGCGGTCAAAATGTGGGTGTCTACAGAGCCCCCACTCTGACTGAGGCTTGGACAAGGCAAAAGTCAGAGTAGCCACCAGGTCAATCAAAGATTAAAACCTGGCAGACTTTCGATCGAGTCGTTTAGAGTCCATTAGACCTGCGTGAAGGGCTCGCCAGCCATAAGATAGAAATCATACCTGGGTTGATGCTGATAATGTCGTGGGGGCTTGCCTTGGAAGCCATGGGTATATCCTGTCTTGGAATTGCGCGGGAGCTTGCCTTGGAAGCTATGGGTATATCTGTTTTACAGATATATCCTGATTCTTCAGTAGAAAATGTCGCCTGAGCTTTCCACTGGGGAACTTTTCTTAGAATTTCTTGGGAGTCTTGGGTGTACCTGTATGCTGACACAATTTGTATGTAACATTTAGGTGAAACACCGACTCATGCTGGGGAAGAAATGATGATTTTTTTTCGAAAATTTTGAAAAGAAAAAAACGCTGAATTTTTTTGAAAAGTTTGGAAATAAGGATTAATCGGATTCTGACACGGACTCCTAAAATCCTCTGGTTAGGCCTGTATGCCTAGATGAAGTATGATAAAAATTCCTATTCCCGTGGTGACTAGGAAAGGGATTTTCTCAAATGGCTAAGTTTTGCAAATTTTAAAAATGAGAATTTGAAGAGAGAGATATACCGACCGACTCGACTCTGGACGCGACAAGACGAGTTGAGAGACACGACTGGACTCTCTAAGGGTTGGATCGTGACTCGGTGGGGGATGGGCCACCTAATATGACAAGACTCTAAGTTGCGCTATTCCGTAGCCTAGGCGAGTGGCAACACGGTCGAATCCTCGGAATGGGACTGTTTCCGTACGACAGGGCTTTGTTGTAGCAATGCCGTAGACTGGTGTTCTTTTGGATATTCTTTTGATTTAGGGGTACATTCCCAAAGTGGGTATTGCTTCGAGTCCCTAACCAATTCTCGTCTTCAACTGAGCCGAGTACTAGGACACACTATAGAAAGGAGGCTAGATCTTTATTCTTTGAATTTATCTGGATTTTGTGAGTGGATGGAGAACTTCTGCCTAGGAGAAGCCCCCAGGATGACAAAGCTAGCTGCTGAGAACATGACAGTGTCGTGACCGGAATGATGATGCTTTTTAGAATTTGTGTGAATGGTTGTGCCTTTGTCGAAAGGCTGCCTACGTATTCACGTGTAGTGAAATCAAACCAAGCCATAGTTCAGTGGATTGAAAGATATATAATGGTGCCTAGTTTACTAGGGCTTTGTGTGTAACTAGCCACAGCGATGGTGTAGGCTAGGTGCATTCCCAGTGATTGTCTTGATCAAAGGGCTAGAATAGTTAGGATGTTGATCCTGTGACTGTGAGCGTTCTCCGGGGTAGCCCCCAGAGGTGGTGTAAACTATTTGGGCATGTTCTATGCCGACTGCAAGTTGAGTTCCCGTGTTTGGGGCTGGTAACTGGTTTAGATGTTTTTGGAAATGTGGAGCTAGGTCGCAAGTGGCTTTGATGTTTTGACATCTGGAGCTCGATTTTGTGGAGCTAAGGCTTCGAGGGTAAGGTATTGTAATGTGGTAGGAAAGGGGGAAGTCGAGTAAAAATGACTCGGACTTTGATCGGGCAGGTTGATAATGCGGGATCTGGTTTCCATGTTTGGCCCTAAAGGTTAGGGTGTATCCTATGGAGCTTGAATCCTCAAAATTCTGGGCTGTCTCTAGCCTAGGTCTCGAGAAGGTCTTGAGTGTTGTAATGTGGAAAGGTTAGATGTGGTGTTAGCTGACCAGCTTGACTGTCTCACCCCTATTGGATGGTATGGGTATTGATAATTTTTGAATTGACCGTTTCACGGTCATGGGTTTTTTAATTCTTTGGGTTGACCTCTTAGCCCCGGTCATGGGATTCTTCATTTGAGTTGACCGTGTCTGGTCGAGAGATGTTGATAATTCTTTTTTGATCATGGCCAGCTTTTTTGTTTTGGCCTTTTGCTTTTTTTTTCTCTTGGACTTTTGATTTTTTTTGTCCAGCTTTTTTTTGTCGGTCAGACTAACACCTAAGGTAGGGACTGCCTAGTCTTATTGGATGGGTGTTTATTGTGGGAAGTGGGCTTGCCTCCCTTCTTGAACCCAAACTAGAAGACTACCCAAATTTGTCATAGGATTCGATATGCTCCTGCTACGGGTAGTTATGTGGCTTTCTATACCAGACATGGAATAGGTAAAAGGAAAACACGGGCTCGGTTTCCTGCAGTCATTATATATGTGCCTATAATAGTCACGTGCGTGTGCTCACAGTGTATGATGGTGTTCATCATGTTCTCGGAAACACATAAGGAAAGTATGTATGAGAAATAGAAAAGCTGATTTTATTGAAATGTGAAAAGAGGACAAAATACCGCTGACTCTGACTCTGACTTTGACTTTGAAATTGAAAGAAATAGTACATCCTAAACTCGGACTCGGACTCAGACTCGGACTTAAACCAAATCTAGACTCTTGGATGAGGTTGTCAGTAGTCTTCAGCTTCTAAGGACTCAAGTGGATGTCCAGTATAGCCTTCGGTAGAAGCTTCACCCAGATCTTCATTATGTCGAAGATCGTCTTCAATCTTAATGCCCATTTCGGTAAGCACCGCAAAGTTTGAAATGCCGGCATACCTAAGATGGACGCGGTAGTAGGGAGGTAGGAGGTTGTTGATGAACGCCTCCACTAGTGTCTTCTCGTTGGGCTTGTCTACCAACTTCACACTTTCGGCCCTCCACCTTTGAAGGTACTTGGTGAAACCTTCCTTGGGCTCTTGGGCCATGACCTCCAGGGTGCGCATTGTGGTCTGGATCTCGGTATTATCTGCATAATTCCAAGCAAACTCTGTTGCAACGTCGTCCCAAGTCTTGTACTTCTTGGAATCGAGCCTGTAATACCAGGCTTTTGGATGCTTCTCAAGGGAAGAAGCAAAGAGATGCTTGAACATGGATGACTTAACTCCCTTAACAGCCATGAATTCTTTGAAAGCCCGGATGTGGAGCACCGGGTCCTCAGTCCCATAAAACATTGGTAGGCCTGTCAAGTTGAGATTAGCGGGCAACTCATCGGTTAGAGGCGAATAAGCCCGAGCATTCTCCGTATGGATCGAGTTATTCGTTGACAAATGGACCTGTTCTTGCAGCTTGCGAACGGCGCTGACCAGTTCAGCTATGGGCCCAGCGGTTTCATTCCTGACTTTAAGAGTCCTTTGCTCCACGGAACTCAAACGGGTAGCAATGGCGGTTTGGTCGGTACTGATGGCTGTCAGTTGGGCCTCCATCTTAGCCAGTGAAGCGGTTAGCTCGTCTATGGCTTGTTGCGTCATGGTTCGGGTGAAGGGCGGCCTGTCTGTAAGAATACCGCGTAATCAGGAAAGTTGCTTCGGAACTCGAATACACCAAGGCATAGGAAATAGCGTGGGAGGAGAGACGACTCCAGTTTGACTCGGGTTAGACTATCCTAAGACAAATGTGTAGGGTACGATTCTCGGAATGACTATGATTAATCGCTCCATCGGAGAATAGCCCCCAAGTGAGACTAAGGACTCAGGTAGACTCAGATGGTGTGACATCTAAGTGACTCGAAAGTGGGGTATGTGAGACACGTGTAAGACAAGACCCTTAGAGCAACCGTGATTGATCGCTCCGCTGAAGGGTAGCCCCCCGAGTGAGGAAAAGACTAGACGAGAAAAAGACCGGAGACTGACTTCTAGACGGATGACTCGTGGACGGTGGGCCAACCTTAGGATTCGGCAAAGTGGGCCTAGTCCCGTTCGAAGGAAGGTCTACTTGAGAATTCCCCAGACTTTGGACTCGAGTGTATAAACGGGCTTCCCTTTGTAGGAGTTTGTCCTACGAAGGTGGGCCGTGCCTTGACAAGTAAGGCGGACTGGGATGGGGTGGAAACCCGTGATGTAAAATCGACGGAGTTTCGACGCTATAGATTCTAACTTATGACAAGACCCGACACTGCTAAATACGGGAAGTCCTAAGAAGAAAAGGGTTTCGAAAAGGGAATTTGAATTTGAAAACCGAGCAAGGTCGGATTGGAAGGCCCGATTTTTTTTGAAAATCGAGAAAAGGGTTATCGGGCCGAGATTTCGGGCTTTTTTTTTGAAAAGGTTTGGACAGCATACCGGCTAAAAATAGGCTATTTTGAGTCAAAATCATAAGTCCTAAATTCGGCAGCTTTCCGGGTTTTGAAAAAAGAATGGTTTTGAAAAGATGTAAGTTTTTTTTTTTTTTTTAAAATGACGGTTTTTGAAAAGACCAAAGAAGATCAAGTAGCATGTAGTCATAGAAACAGTATAACGACGCCATGTATGCTCTTAGTCTAAGTCTCGGTCGGTCGAATAGGGTCTATACCAACAACGATCGCATTCTCGCAAATCAGGACGGACCTCCTAAGCCGAGTTGGTCTTAGAATCTGCCGTAAAACCCATGCGAGTTCCGCCATCGAAGTCTTTAGTGCACCCAAGTGGGAATGCACCGTGGTGTAGTGGGACGTCGGTCACAAGTAACCGGCCCGGGATAGAACGGGGTTATGCATGAACCATTGAACTAAAACGTGTACATTACTAATCGAACGATTTCTTTTCGAGTCTCACCCTGAGGATGCTGATGGTAAGTGACACATCAGTTAATCCCCAGCAGAGTCGCCAAATTGTGGACATGACATAGGTCCACCCCGACGCGGCGACGCGCGGGTTTGGGGAGGCGATTGAATTTCCATATGAGATGGATCGAATAGAATTTTAAATCGAAGTAGGAGTCGCCACCGAATTTTATGGTTATTCGGAACCATTCGAACCCACTCTATGTCGTAGTGGGCCATATTTAAAACATGGCCCATTTCCGATGTCAGAGTTTATCGGGTTCGTCCCTTAGCATTTCGATACCGATGCCGACTTGCGCGGTTAATCGTATATTGAATGACTCTCGTTGCCAATGGTTTCGGACATCCGGAAACCACGGTTCTGAGTAAGGGGTGAGGGTACGTGTTGGGAAGTTCATTGAGAACACCCAACCCCGCCCGCACTTAGCGGCCTTTACTAAGATATCGTTCGGTTTTGTGTACATGCGTTAGTTCAAAGATTGAATGTACACGCGTTGCTAAGTCGTTTAATGCATGTTAAACTAATAACGTCAAAGTTATTTTAGCATGTGAATTCGTTTTAGTCTAATAAAACGATAAAAAGGAGAAATAGAAAAAAGAATTGCTACAAACACGAGAAAACGAGTTAGTAACGATTGAATAATAAACATACGAGATCGAGAAAATAAATATTAATCGAAATCTGAAAAATATTGTTAAAACACTGTTTTGTATAAAAAACAAAGTTCGAAAAATAATAAAAAGAACGAAAAAGGCATGCCGAGACAGCCGACCGCGCGGCTCGCCCGGGACGTAGGCGGGTCGCGTGGCGGCCTGTTTTCGAAAGCGGTTTTTTGGAAATTTTCGATTAAATCGCGTACGAATATTGCATAATTCGTACTCAACTTAATATTCTCGATATTCGTTATATTCGATAGTTGACTACGAAATCAATATCAAATATTTGGAATAGTTTTAGAAAAGATATAAATTTTAGAAATCGTATCGTAGAATAAATAATAAACGAACGAAAAACTGAAAAAAGGACTCGGGTTTCAGGCCCGTGCGCGAGTCGCCTGGGCATGGCGCGACTCGCGTACGGGTCTGTCCGATTTTTATTTTTTTGTCGAAAAATCGTTAATTCTTATAAATCGCGTACAAATATGGATTAATTTATACCCGACTCATATTTTCGATATTCGTCGTATTCGATATTCGATTATGAAATCGATATCGAATAGTCGGAATGATTTTAGAAAAGGTTTTGAGAAAAGTTTGTTTTGAACGAAAGGTTAAAAAAAAAAAGAATTTTGAACGAACAAATGTAACGATATCGTCGAAAACTTAATATAATTCTCTTCGATACAATATTCGATTATAGAGAATCGATATCATATTTTTAAGAATGTTTGATATATAAAAATAGTTTTTCTTAATAGTATTGATATTAGAAAAAAATAGAATGAGACCGACGAAAAGACACATAAAAAAAACGAGAAGAAAGGAAGAGAAGAAGGAGAAACGGGTTTGATCTACACCCTCAACCTACATGCTTTGCTTTCTCGGGATAAGGCTCGTCGGAAAGTGGCTTAGACTTAGGAGCGTCGAGATGATGAGGATGAGTTTAGGGTGTTGGTTTGGGTGGTTTGGACGCCGGGTTTTGGCCGGATGACGGTGCGGTTTTGTCGGTACTTCGAGGATTCGGACAGGTGTCGGGATTTGCTAGCTATCGAGGATATATGTAAACCGTGTTATAAGACTGTTTTTCTCGGTGTGATATGATGTTGTGATGTGATTTTCCGTCCTTGAAAGTGTTGTATGGAAGGTCCTATTTATAGGGAGTTTCCGACCTTGGCTTAGGAGAGTTTGAATACCGCTTAGGATAGGAAACGTAGGAGTTTGAGGAGCATGAGAATTCCGCTTTCTTGGCAAAGAATAAAGGGTATCTCGGCTGGTTGGGGGTGTGTTGGCCGAGTATTTGGTACTCGGTCGATGTCTGATTCGGTTTCCGGATAGAATTCCTACTTGAGGTCGAATTCTACCTTTAACGGAATTGTTTAATGCTTTAATGAATCTGAAATTTTGCAGGAATTTGGGTAGGAATCAACCGTGTGAGGTGTCACGGCTGACTCACGTGTCTCGGGAAAATCTTTGACCGGGTTTTGACTCGGTCGCTAAAAGACGGTTTTACCCCTGGTGACGGTTTCGACCCAAATTAGTGTTATTTGACTCGAAACGACCCACTGGGCCTGGATTTGAGGTTGGTTTTGTAAGATTTGTACTCCTTAAAAAGTCTAAACCAAATGTCCATGATTACAAGCCCATATCCGAGTCTATCAAAGCACTTTTACGTCCAATCATCATCGGGTGTTTGGCGGGAACTACTATAGACACCTGGCGGTCAAAATGTGGGTGTCTACACTAAGAGTACGACGAGTCATTATTCGTCGAAGAACGTGCTGGTGAACCAGCTGCGCCTTGAGGATGTAAGTTTTCCCTCTTACCGTTTATCTTTTTAGATAGCCCCCAAGGTTAGAAGTTTCTAAGATGTAGGCTTGCTTATGCAGTTCGTGGCCCATTCTTGGGCCGACTACGCGGGTTTGCTCGAGTATGTGAGGGCAGAGTTGAGGCCCAGGAGCTACAAGAGGATGCTTCTTCCTCCGCTGTTTCGCCCGGTGTGGTACTTGGGCGAGAGGTTGGTGCGCCAGTGCTTATATAACAAGTTTAGGGTGCCGGTTGATCCTCCCCGGACCATGTTTAGGTCTCCGACTACTACGAAGGCTCGCGAGGGTAGAGACAGAGAGGGAGGTGAGGCGTTACTGGTACTCGGCGCCTCCTACGTGTCTCACGTCTGCCATCGACAAGCTTGCCACCGCCTCGTCGTGGTGAGTGTTTGGTTTTTTGTTTGCTTTTGTTTCATGGTTTTATGTCTGTTTGTGTCTTGATTGGCTTGCTTTCCTTCAGCTGGCCGACCCGGCCGATGTTTTTCAGCCCCCCAGACTTCCCCTTGACACTGCTCAGGGTTGACGCGGCTGGGGTGGCCTTTACGGAGCCTCTTCCTCCCTATTCTGCGGAGGAGATGGAGGTTGGGATGGAGTGGCATGACCGGGTGTACCGTGTAAGTTTCGTGATTTTGCCTTGAACCCGGCTTTGAGGGTTAAGTTTTGTTAACTAGTTTGTTTGGTTTTTGCTCTCAGGTTTAGTCCGCTTCCCCACAGCGGTTGTGGCAGGCTGCGAACAGTTTCCGGGCCTATGCATTGAGGATGGTTGCGGCCTCTTCCCGTGACACATCGGGGCCTCGATTAGTAAGTAGTGTTTTCCTAGGGGTGGTTTCACTAGTAGAAAAAGATCAAATTGGTGCTCCTTATTTGAGGCGTTTTTGGTAAATAGCAGCAATGTATTTCCCTTTTTCTTAATTACATTACATGAAGATGCATCCAATAGAATTTTTTTAATTGGTGCGGCGTCTATTATGGGAGACTGACGCCTCTCCAATTTCTAAAATAAAAATAAAAATAAAAAGTATAGATAATACGGTGCCTATCTATCCACGCGTCTCTTGGTTTACTAACAAAAACTCCTACCAATAGTACCCATCATCTTCATTCGCACTCCCCTTTCTTACTCGTATTCCTTTTTCAAAATACACACCATTTTTCCTTTACTAGTTGCTCGCCCTTGTTTCCTTGTTGCACGCCTCTTCATTTGGGTTGAATTTTTTTTTCCTCTTTTCGAAGTAAGAAGGGCGATATCTGGGTAGATTTTGATTCGAAATCTGGTATCTGAAGGTCTTAATTAAGTTGATTCAAGAAGTGCGGAAAAAATATTGATCATCAATTGCAGGTGTTTTATAACCTTAATTGCTTTAATTTCATCGATTTGTTGGATTTGTAAAATTAGGGTTTATTGATTTTTAAAACTTCTGGGGTATTCATGAATTGCGTGAGCGCATTCGTGTCAGCTCTTTTCTTATTTCTCAAGTTTGCAGCTCGTCAATATTTTGATGCATATTTACGTTTTCTCATTTCCTATTTATACAATTATGTGATATCCTGGTCCGTGGCTTTCGTTGTGACCTGGCCTGCTGGGATTTGTTCTTTATATCATGGATGAGTGTCTATTTTAAATTGAAAGGGTCTTAATTGCCTTATCTTGTTCACTTTATGTTGGCTAGATTTAGCTTCAGGGCTTGCCTGGAATGCCCTTACTTATTTGAGGGGAAGATTTGGAGGGGGTGATAATTACCCCTAGATTGATAGGGGATGAATATATTCATGGACAATTGGTTTGGCAATACTAGAGTAATAAATACTTGCTTAATATTTACTCCATTAATTTGGTACAAGCGTAACATTTCCATGAGTAAATATACTAACATGTGTAGTTGTGTACACATAAAGCTCAACAGTAAAGTAATTCTGATTGGATTAATATTTGCAAATTATCAAATTGTCTCATTTTTTACATAGAAAAAAGTCCTAATTATTTTAGAAACCAAAGTAGTTAAAAAAATCAGAACTAGTTTTGCAATTCAACATCAATTATATTTATCTCTCATAAATTTATTCCAAAAAAAAACTGATTCATATTATAATTTTGTTCCAAAAATTCAACATCAATCATATATTTACAAATTGATTCCAAAAAAAATCATAAACAAACTAACAAATATAAAAAAAATTCATGAACAAATTAACACATCCAAATTTATGAGCAAAGTAAATTTCAAAAAAAATAAAAATAACAAAGACCAAAGTGTACCACGTGAGAAATGAAGAAAAAAAAGTGAGGAGAGAGAATATTAGGACAAACTTATTACTCCAGTAATTGTTCCATTGGGTTTGAGGGGAGTAATCCATTACCCCCATTGGGAAGTAAAAGTTACTAGGCCAGAATAGTTTGGTACATGCCAAACCACTTAAAATTATCCATAACAATTACCCCTCAATTTTTCAGGCCCATTACTACCATCCTAGGCAGGCCCTCAGTGTGACACTGTTACATGGCCTTCAAGGGGTACTAATCATAAGGAGTATGGAATCTCTGAAGGTTGATCAGGTTGGACGAAAAGTGTAGGGCCATTCTTTTTATTATAGCTCGCCAGAGGATCAGAGCTGATGAAACATAAAATGCAGTAGTATATATATAATTGTGGACATGACATAGGTCCACCCCGACGCGGCAACGCGCGGGTTTGGGTGACGAAAAGTTTCCCATGTGAGATAGTTCTCGGGTTGAAATTTAAATCGAAGTTGGAGTCGCTTCCGAACTTTGTGGGAGTTCGGGTTCATTAGAACCCACTCTATATTTTGGTGGACCGTGCACAAAGTACGGCCCACTTCGATACTAGAGCTTGTGGGGTTCGTCCCTTGGCATTACGATACCGATGTCGAGTTTTCGGGTATCGTATATCGAATGACTCTCATGCGCCAACGGTTTCGGGCATCCGGAAATCGAGGTTCTGAGTAAGGGGTGAGGGTACGTGTTAGGAAGCCCACAAAGAACACCCAACCCCGCTCGCACTTAGCGACCTCTACTAAGATATCGTTCGAGTTTTTAATACGCGCGTTAGTGATTCGGTGGAATGTTATGCAAACAATGTTTTACGATGTACGAAAAATTGAATAGGTTGCTACATCATTTTAATGCATTTAATTCACGTCAAAGTGGTTTATCATGCGAGATTCATTTGTAAAACGGTAAATCGCAAACAAATAAAGCAAAGCAAAGCGAGAACATGTTACAAGTTACACGGGCGGAAATACAACCCGGACAAAACAAAATAACGAGCAAAGTCAAAATAATGATATAGTAACGGTAGTAATGAACGGATTAAACGACTCGACAATGATAAGATTATGCATGATTTTGAAAAAAAGGGGGACATGTGATTGCCTTTACACGTGACGACCAAAGTCGTAAAAATATTTAACAAGGCTAAGATGATGTAAAGAGCTGTCGATCTAGCATAAAAGGGACCACTCGGTCGAGTCATAGGAGGGACTCGATCGAGTGACCCTGTTACAGGCCCCCTGCCACTGTTTTGGGGTGTTACTCGATCGAGTGAAGCATGGCACTCGATCGAGTGCCCTCTGTACGTGCTGTTCGTGTCGAAAATCTGGCTATCTCGACTTTTATTTCGTTTAAAATCGATAACTAACCGAGCTAAATAAAAATATGCCGTAATTTATATTCAACTCGGTTTTCGGTACTCGTAACATGTATTTTATGATTACGAGACCGGTATCGGGAATTTAGAAAAAGACGTATAATCGTTTTGAATTGGATTAGGATGAAATTAATTCCCTCCGTGTTACAACATCGTTACTAATCCTTAGGGATTACGTGATGTTCGATTTCGCGTCAACGGGTTTCGTACCAATGTCGAAAATGGCATCGGATGTGTTCAACTACGTATTACCACGATCGCATTATGCCCTTAAGTGTTTAGGGCGGCGCTCCTCGAAAGGACGCCACCACTGCTAGGACTTGTAAAGGGATTAAACGGACTTGGAGCGGGAATCGTAGTTAAACACGTTTGATCCGAAAATGGTTTATATATTTATATATATGTGGTATTATTTAATAGTGACGATAAATAATAAAAATGCTAGACGATATAAAAATTTGATGCTAGGACGAATAAAAAAGCGTTCTTTTTAGGGTTGATCCGCTTCAACAACCAAATAATCGGGGTAATAGGATAAGCGACCGGCAACATCGAGTGCAATACTCTCGTATTCGTGTTTCCTTATCCCATCATCCCTTGATAAGTGTGTTTTGTAGTGTTTATTTCACGTGTTTGGTCCCGCTTTTTTTGGTGGAATCACTCTTTAGATCGGTTTCGAGACTACTTACGCTTCTTCTAGCATGTTTTAGGTTCCCAAGGCCTATCATGGAGAAATGGAACGATTCCGTCTTGTTTCCAATGCATATGAAGCCAATGAAGAGAAGCGATGATGATTCGGTGACTTAGACTTGATCCTGATTCCCTTCGAGCCCATTTAAGAATATCCCAAGCATCGATAATAAGCCTAGGAAGAGCAAGTAGGGACCTACATGACCCTGTTAGAAGCCTACATGGCCGTGTAGTAAGTCGGGAAGCAAAGACGAGAGGAAGCGAGCTACAGCAGCAGCTCATGGCCGTGAGCCACTACGTCATGGCCGGGATGGGGCCCTCTCACAGCCGTGAGGCACCACATCACGGCCGGGAGGCCTCTGCTCCCCCTCGCACTTTGTTGATTCATTCCCTCATTTGTAGAACCCTATAAATACCCCCTCTTGTATTGTTTTAAGCACGAAACCCTAGATAATTCATTGCCTCTACTTTAGGATAGAATAACTTAGATTAGTGTAGATTAGCTTAATCCTTCCTTAATCTTTGTTTAATTCTAGTTTAATCCTTGTTTCATCTTTGTAATATTGAAGACTTTTTGGGTGGATCTACTCTATCGAAAACATTGGAGATCTTCCTTTGGGTTTATTTATGCAAAGATTCAATCTTTTGTTCATCCTTTGGCATTGGTATAATTCATCTTCTTCCTAATCTCTTCTACTTAGTTTTCATTTATGTTTATGCTTAGTAATCTTCAATATTCCATTATGAATGTCCATGTTTATGCTTGTTTCATTATGGTTGTTGGGTTTACTATCTTGAACATGAATGAGTAGATTTCTTCGTTAGGGTTAGTAGGGGGATTGGGTGTTGCTTAATGGGTGATTAGGGTGGAATCGGTGGTGTTTGGTTATCATTTGCTTTGCCTCTTATAATTGTGCACACAACATGTTTGATGAAATGCATAGTAGACTTCTGATTAAGAAACTCACGTTTTCTTGTTTCCTCTTGTACGTTGTTGCATTTTGGTTTGTTGGATATCATCATTATTAGCGTGAGCGTAGTGTAGAGATCCCTTTAGTCGTCTAAGTGCGAGAGCCTGGGCGTAACCAAGGCTAGTGGATTACACCGACACCCTTACTCATCCTTGGCCTCCTATATACCTTTGAACCCGACCTAACTCTAGCTTCTCTTCAATTATCGTTAATCCCCCTTTTCATTATCGTCTTAGTTTCCCTTGCCTTAGTTTTGTAGTTATTCGTAGCATAGTCACCATCCACAATCAATTACTTTAGTTTGTCTAGAACCTAGTCTTGGACCATAGCACCCTTTAGTTCGGAACTCCCGTCCCTGAGGATCGACGCGACTTACCCTAACTACCTAGCTTAGGCTCGTTGATTATTATTTTGATTGGTAGGATAGACGACAAACACCTACCATCAAATTGGCACCGTTGCCGGGGCCGGCGTAGTTTAGACTTTTGTGTGCTTAGTTTTAGACTTGGTTCTTGGTTTTCGTGTTTTCTCCTTCTTGTTCATCTTTGTTCTTTTCTCTTTTTTCCTAGTGCCTCAAAAGCACTAGGACTCTCTTGTTTGCTCAAGTGCCTACAGGTGATTTCTTTTATCCCTCTATGAATCAAGGTGATGTCATGATGTCTCCTAACTACTATCAAGCTTCATGGGGTAATCAAGAAACTCGTAGGTATGAGTTTCAAGGATATGGAAACGACCTCCATCAAGTGAGTGCTTATCAACCTTATGATCATGGTGGTCATTACTCAAATTATCATCGTGAACCCACCATGTTTAATCATAATTCTTCATATGGAAGCCAATCTCCTCAAATTCCACCATATTACCCATCACCTCAACCTTATTATGAGCCCCAAAACCCACAATACTACCAATCATCTCAACCTTATCACCAACCATGTGATGCCCAACCCCTTGGGCATTATCAAGGTTTTCACGGAGCATTCCAAAACCTCAATGACCACCAAATGCCCAACTTGGAGTTATATCAAGCGATTCTTCAAATGCAAAAGAGTCAATAAGAAATGGCCATCCAAATGCAAAAGGATCAATATGAAATCATGGCCTAATGTCAAAGGGAAAATGAGGCATATTATGCTAGATTAAATGCTATAGCTGTAACACCCCTGATTTTATAAATTAAATTAATTTTAAATTATATTCGTATTTTTATTTTGTTTACGATTGAACTCGTAATTCTCAAAATTATTATAAAACGCGTTTATCGTTCAATCGTTTCAAACTCCTAAAATTCTATTTATCTCGGAAACATATTTTAATTCTTTTTCGATTTATTTTACACATTTAATTTAATTCTTATCGAAAAGCTGTTTCGACGATTTAAATTCTAAATTCTTTTATTTTTAAGCTCGATTTTCTATATTTATTTTCAAACTCCTAAAATTCTTTTTATTTAGCTCGAAACTCATTTATTTTAAGTTTCGTCAAAATATTTATTTTCTTTCCTCGAGAAATCAATTTAATTCATTTTATCGAAAATTTATTATTTATCGGGAAATACTATTTGATCGTCTAATTATTTATTTCTATAAGCTTCGTTTTCACCTCGAGTAATTTATTTACTCATTTTATTTGACGGCCGATTACTTATTAAATTTTATTAACTCGTTTTAACTTTATTAACTCGTTACGGAATGCGTTTAGTCCGTATTTCTAACCCGATTCATTTAACTAAGCTTTATTCATTCCCTTTTCTTTACTTTTGTGTCCTCCACTTCCTTCTTGTCTTCATTCATCCCACTTATTATCATTCACCGCTTCACCTTTTTATTCCCTCATTCATTCCTTTTTTTGTTTTCGTTCATCTCCCCCTTACTCCTTGTTTTGACCTCCATCTCTTCATTCCTCCATCTTATTCATTTTTTTTGCTGGCTGCTCCTCTTTCGTTCTTTTTCTCCGCCATTTTTCCTCCGTCTTCGCTGCTGTACCGCGCTGCTGCTGCTGCTGTTGGTCCGTGTGTGTGCTGCTGTTGGTCCGTGTGTGTGTGCTGCTGTATGCCGATGCTATCTGGCCGTACTGCTGCTGCAATTCGGTACTACTACTGTTCGTATTCCTTCTCTTTTTTATTCATCATTCTTATTCTTTCTCTCCTTCTCCTTCTTCTTCTTCTTCTTCTTCTCCTTCGTTTTGTCGGTTTCTGGTCTGTTTTTAACAGATTCGTTTTGGTTGCTACGTATTGTTCCTTTCTCCGTCTTTTCTTTCCCTCTGTTTTTGTTCTGGTTCGTTGTCCTTCGCTGCTGTCCATGGTTCGGTTTTGCTGCTGTTTATTGTATCACGCTTGTTGTCCGTTGTTTTCTCTTCCTCTTCTTCTTTCGTGGAATCTGCTGCTGCTGTTTGATCTACTAACTCCTACTGCTATCACGTTCTACTGCTGTCTTCCGTCTTTGTTTCTGCTGCAGTTGTTGTTCCATGTTATGTAAGCGATGCTACTCATTGTTATGCTCGGTTCCTGTATCGATTCATTCTTCCTTTCCTTCTCCTTCTTCGTCCTGTTTTGATGCTACTGTATTCTTCATTCTTTTTCTACTCGATTGTTCTACTCTTCGTTCTGTTTGTCCTTCTCGCTCTCGGTCTTTTCATTTCCTTTCTTCTCCTTCTTTGTTCTGCCTTTTGTTCACACTTTTGTTGTGCTGTTGATTCGTCCTTGTGCGTGATACTAGTGACGCTGTTATGCGCTATATTTCTGCTGCTGTTTTCTGTTCCGTTGTTATTGTGGCTGATGTTATCGATTTTAGTTGTCATTGCTGCTTGATGCCCCACCGTTGTTCATTCCTCGCTGCTGCTGCTGATGTATGCTGTCCGCTGTTATATGTTGTCCGCCTAGTTACTTTTGGGTCGTAATTTGGTTGTTAGAAGCTTTGTGGAGATGTCGTTCGCCGCTCTTCGTCTTCTTTGTTTTCCTGATTCACGAACTATACTCTCCGTCCTTCTATTCTAATTGTACTAGTCATTCGTTTCCAACTTTCTTTGATTCCAATTCCATTGTTTCTATTTCTTTGTGTCTCGGATCCCGTTGGAGTCTCCAAGCTCTCGTGTAAGGCAACTACCAAAGCGATCGGAACTTGGTCAAGTGGATGGAAGGGAGTACTTTGACGATTTTCGCGAAGGTAACTTTAGGACGTTACTCGATTTTATATCGTATGTTTGAGTAGTAGTATGTAGTAAATATTTTAACTTCCATTTTCTAATTTTAGCTATTTATTATTTGCTAAAAATGTTATTTTATAAATTGTGTGCTTTATAAATATTTTACGATTTTCGATATCGTTTTATAAATCGTTAGTAATTTAATTATTTACGATCGTTATAATATTTTGTTAGTTATCGTGACACTAGTAACTAAATAATATCGATTTCATACTTTCGTCATATTTCGCTAATTTCTAATTTTTTTAACTCAAAATCGTATTTTCATATTATAATCGAGATTTGTATATTTGTTTAATAAATTAATTTTCGGTTTACGATTTATACCAGTAAATGAGAAGATAGTCGATTTAGTTTTAAATACATTTTAGTCGAGACTATTTTCACTAATAATTTCCTATTTGTTTCCGATTGACTATTTTTATTGAAAATTGTATTATTCATAAATCAAAGCTATTTCTTAAAAATAATTTGAAACCTTTAGAAAATTCATTTCATTTATATAACTCGTTGACTCAATTAATTTTGATATCGTTTTTCTTAAAATATCTCTTTTCTAAGATTTATTGTTTTACCTCGATTTCCTAATTATTTATAAAATACTATATATTGAGATATCATATTTTATTTATATTTTGAGTAACGAACTTAGAAATATAATAAAGTTACGATAACGACGGTAATAATAAAATGTTGATTTCGTTAGAAATGCTATTTTTATACATTTCACTTATTTTATTAACTTACGTATTTTCTATATGACTTTCTATTTTAGTAAGTTTCTAAAATTAGTAAGTTTCTATCTATAGAAAGTTTCCCTTTTAATATAACATGGTTATTCCTTTTATCCATATCATTTATATTGATTATAATTACTTTTGACTATCGATAATGGCTGTTTTGGGTTATGGAATAAAGAGAAGTGTGGGGTTAGAGTAATATAGTCTGGGATGTACGTTTTTGCCATCAACTATAAAGCTGGTGTGTCTATGTTGAGACACATTGGTCGTTGAACTGAGCATGGTTTGTGTTCAGGAGTGTGTATATTTTGACCTTAAACTTAGATATCGCATCGTGTAAGTCGCCGTCGGGTTGAACTGGATTACGGTTGGTGTCCAGGAGGGGTGTACATTACTTAAGCCAGGACCTCGCTGCACGCAGTCCTGTTATAGTTGAGTTGCCTAGTTAGAGACTGGATTCTGTTATGAGTTAAGTCTACAGTTCTCGAAGCTAGTTTCTAGTATTATCCTAGTGAAAGTCTAGCCTTGTGCACACCGATCAAATTTCCATAACGTCATTTTTGAATATTTATAATATCGATTGATTTTGACTTGCAGGTTGGCAAGTGCTTTAAGTTATCTTCGAAAGCTTATTTTATTATATCGTTTTAATGTTTTCTCTTTTTAAGTATTTTGATATAATAATACTATTATTTTTTCCATATGGTATAATATGGCTGGGAGAACGTCCGAGTTACTCCCCACTGACGTGGCTGTTATGTTTATAACATGACAGGTATTTGCTGCTGGGTTTTGGGTGTGAGCTAGCGAGTAGCGTGGATCCTACTCTTTCTCTATTCATGTAATTTACGGATTTGTATAACCCATTCGGAGAATTTTCTATTTAGCCCTTTTGTAAAAAGTGGCCTTTCTATCGACTTACCATTTCTTTTAATAAGATATAGTTTGTCAGCGTGTTTTAATCCCAACTCTACAGTGTTTCCGCCACTGTATTGCGTTAGATTTTCTAGGGGATTACAGTTGGTATCAGAGCATTGTTGCTCCCGACGCTTACACCTGATTTCAGGAAAAATACTAGTAAATGATTTGAACATTAAAGAAATATTAGTGAGAGATGGGTAGAAACCTAAATAAGGACTTAACGGTTAGGTTTATATGTTCTTGTAACTCAATGACTAGCATTGAATATTTGTTTCTTTTGTCGAGAAGAAGATGAATGTAGAAGATGATGATAAGACGCTGCCCCAGATCGGGACAAGACCTGCTCAAAACTCTCAACGCCTGCTGACTCGAGTGGACAACTTGGTGCTCCAAGAAAGATGCCGATAGTGACTTTTCAGCTCTGGTTTAGTTTGCTCAAGCTACGGGTTAGATGATCAAGAGTAGATTCATGTTCCGTGATGTCGCAGTAGATCCAGATGGAGCAACCCATGACTTGCGTGCTCGTTCCTCTACAAGAAGTTGAAGTAATCCATTTTGGATTCCCTCGTGAACTCGGGAGGCCCGAAGATTCTCTTCTGGTTCAAGAACTTAGTAATATAGGATCATCGATTCTTTTCTTCCTTTCCCTATTTCTTCCAATTCTTCTCTTATATATTCTCATCTTCACTCTCTTGGTGAATCCTTGTTCTATTCTTCTATTCTACCATCTTTCTCTTGAGATTCTTTGGTACCGGTTTCTGTCTTACTGAACCCCGTATTATAGATGTTTGATGTTTAGTAAACCCTTGTTACCTGGTTTGAGGATTGTGAGTCTACCTTATCTTCTAAGCAAGTAATAAATTCTTGAGGATTGAGTTGAATGGCAAATTGTTGATTATGGGAATTAGGATGATATTTTAGGCACCGAACCTTGAGTTATAGGTTACCTTGATTATTTGGTGGACTTAGAGTTGAATAATCTTTTGAAGTAGTAAGTGTATATTATATTTGGTGGATACCTAGTACCTAGCCAAGAACCGAACTAAGTGTAACTGATACTATTACTTTGGGTTTCTTGCCTAATGCTTATTTGATGGATGCATCGTGAATATTTGGGATCATAGAGTATTGTGTAAAGTGTTAGCCTGAGTGTTGTGGTACCATTGAAGGTTTCATTAATGTTGTTAGAAATTTTGGTTGACATAGATTACCCGTATTTCTTAAAGATTAGATCGTTGATCGTTGTGTGAGGTTGTAACCTATGAACTTTGGTGGAATTCTCTGAAACCTTAGTCGAAAGACGTGTTTTGAAGATGTGAGTGTTCACGCCATTACCTATAGGTTTGAGCGGGTTTGAGGATTCGTTGTACTTTTCCAAGTTTTGTACTAGTGGCATATTAAATATGTTAATGATTATTTTGAGGATCTTGTACCTGATCATTGTTAAATTAGTGGATCTTGTTTAGTGTTCCTTACTCGAGAAATTTTGGGGTGTACCTCGAGTTCAAACTTTATGATCTTTGGATCTAGGAATCTTATCGATTGCGGGTTTGGGGTTTGTCTGATGACCATTGGAAATTTAATTGATGAGATTAGATTGTTAGGCAATTGTGGATTGGTAACGTGTCGTTTGATCGATTGGATAGTCACGTAAGACATTTTTGGATATTGTGACTGAGTAGTACCACCTAGTGCCTAATATTAGACTTAGTATTATTTGATGGAAATTAGGAACCCGTGTTGTGGGAGTCGTGCCGGGAATCTCGAGATGGTTAACTTCTTCTGTAATTCCTTGAGAGCTTCGTTTGACTCTCAATTCCGTCCTTCCCTTACCTCCTCTTTAATCAAGCTCCTTCCTTTTTCAGCCAATCCTTTAAATTCTTTATTGGGTTTGAAAACTTATGTTTCGAATTGTCATTGACTTCGACTCTATTTATCCGTTTATCTTTTCTCCGAACTTATGTTATGAGAAGTTTGACTAATTTAAAAATTTTGATTTTCTTGAGATTTTAACATTTTGAGTTATAAATTTCAAAACTTTGTATTTCGTCTTTGTTTTATTTTTGGTTCCGTTTCAAAGGGTCTAAATAATATATTTTAAAGTATTTCGAAATTGTTTAAAATCTTAATTTTGATTTTCAAGTGATCAGGATTTTATGAAAACCTTCTTAATTGCATATATTTTGATTTCTATGAGACTATTAGATAAAACAGTTCTAAATTTTCGAAAAAACTTCGCGTGTCTAAATTTTTGTTTTATCGTTGATAGAACTTTAAATCCGTTATTATAAATGTTTGATGCCTGGTTCGATTTTTATTTACAAACTACAAAATTTGATTTCTCAAATTTCTTTGGTTTTAAAACAAAATATTGGCGAATTTCTGAGTCAAAACGTTTTACTGTTGCTTTGAAAATATCTGGGTACTCTCCCCTTCGAGGATGTTTACAAATATTGTTAATCGTCATTATTTTATCGATAATCTTTAACTTATGATTTTATTAACTAAATGATTTTAAACCTTGGGTAACTGAGCTCTACTCATCTTGAAATAAATCTTGTCTTCGATTTAGATTTCATATAACGTTTGAAGTGTGAAATTTTAAAAATCGAGATTGTGATGCGAGTTAAGCATTCTCATTTTGTTCAAGTGATATACGTTGTTTTCCACTCTATTATTATGTTTTTGTTAGTTTCGAGGACGAAACTTCTTTTAGTGGGGAAGATTGTAACACCCCTGATTTTATAAATTAAATTAATTTTAAATTATATTCGTATTTTTATTTTGTTTACGATTGAACTCGTAATTCTCAAAATTATTATAAAACGCGTTTATCGTTCAATCGTTTCAAACTCCTAAAATTCTATTTATCTCGGAAACATATTTTAATTCTTTTTCGATTTATTTTACACATTTAATTTAATTCTTATCGAAAAGCTGTTTCGACGATTTAAATTCTAAATTCTTTTATTTTTAAGCTCGATTTTCTATATTTATTTTCAAACTCCTAAAATTCTTTTTATTTAGCTCGAAACTCATTTATTTTAAGTTTCGTCAAAATATTTATTTTCTTTCCTCGAGAAATCAATTTAATTCATTTTATCGAAAATTTATTATTTATCGGGAAATACTATTTGATCGTCTAATTATTTATTTCTATAAGCTTCGTTTTCACCTCGAGTAATTTATTTACTCATTTTATTTGACGGCCGATTACTTATTAAATTTTATTAACTCGTTTTAACTTTATTAACTCGTTTTAACTTTATTAACTCGTTACGGAATGCGTTTAGTCCGTATTTCTAACCCGATTCATTTAACTAAGCTTTATTCATTCCCTTTTCTTTACTTTTGTGTCCTCCACTTCCTTCTTGTCTTCATTCATCCCACTTATTATCATTCACCGCTTCACCTTTTTATTCCCTCATTCATTACTTTTTTTGTTTTCGTTCATCTCCCCCTTACTCCTTGTTTTGACCTCCATCTCTTCATTCCTCCATCTTATTCATTTTTTTTGCTGGCTGCTCCTCTTTCGTTCTTTTTCTCCGCCATTTTTCCTCCGTCTTCGCTGCTGTACCGCGCTGCTGCTGCTGCTGTTGGTCCGTGTGTGTGCTGCTGTTGGTCCGTGTGTGTGTGCTGCTGTATGCCGATGCTATCTGGCCGTACTGCTGCTGCAATTCGGTACTACTACTGTTCGTATTCCTTCTCTTTTTTATTCAACATTCTTATTCTTTCTCTCCTTCTCCTTCTTCTTCTTCTTCTTCTTCTCCTTCGTTTTGTCGGTTTCTGGTCTGTTTTTAACAGATTCGTTTTGGTTGCTACGTATTGTTCATTTCTCCGTCTTTTCTTTCCCTCTGTTTTTGTTCTGGTTCGTTGTCCTTCGCTGCTGTCCATGGTTCGGTTTTGCTGCTGTTTATTGTATCACGCTTGTTGTCCGTTGTTTTCTCTTCCTCTTCTTCTTTCGTGGAATCTGCTGCTGCTGTTTGATCTACTAACTCCTACTGCTATCACGTTCTACTGCTGTCTTCCGTCTTTGTTTCTGCTGCAGTTGTTGTTCCATGTTATGTAAGCGATGCTACTCATTGTTATGCTCGGTTCCTGTATCGATTCATTCTTCCTTTCCTTCTCCTTCTTCGTCCTGTTTTGATGCTACTGTATTCTTCATTCTTTTTCTACTCGATTGTTCTACTCTTCGTTCTGTTTGTCCTTCTCGCTCTCGGTCTTTTCATTTCCTTTCTTCTCCTTCTTTGTTCTGCCTTTTGTTCACACTTTTGTTGTGCTGTTGATTCGTCCTTGTGCGTGATACTAGTGACGCTGTTATGCGCTATATTTCTGCTGCTGTTTTCTGTTCCGTTGTTATTGTGGCTGATGTTATCGATTTTAGTTGTCATTGCTGCTTGATGCCCCACCGTTGTTCATTCCTCGCTGCTGCTGCTGATGTATGCTGTCCGCTGTTATATGTTGTCCGCCTAGTTACTTTTGGGTCGTAATTTGGTTGTTAGAAGCTTTGTGGAGATGTCGTTCGCCGCTCTTCGTCTTCTTTGTTTTCCTGATTCACGAACTATACTCTCCGTCCTTCTATTCTAATTGTACTAGTCATTCGTTTCCAACTTTCTTTGATTCCAATTCCATTGTTTCTATTTCTTTGTGTCTCGGATCCCGTTGGAGTCTCCAAGCTCTCGTGTAAGGCAACTACCAAAGCGATCGGAACTTGGTCAAGTGGATGGAAGGGAGTACTTTGACGATTTTCGCGAAGGTAACTTTAGGACGTTACTCGATTTTATATCGTATGTTTGAGTAGTAGTATGTAGTAAATATTTTAACTTCCATTTTCTAATTTTAGCTATTTATTATTTGCTAAAAATGTTATTTTATAAATTGTGTGCTTTATAAATATTTTACGATTTTCGATATCGTTTTATAAATCGTTAGTAATTTAATTATTTACGATCGTTATAATATTTTGTTAGTTATCGTGACACTAGTAACTAAATAATATCGATTTCATACTTTCGTCATATTTCGCTAATTTCTAATTTTTTTAACTCAAAATCGTATTTTCATATTATAATCGAGATTTGTATATTTGTTTAATAAATTAATTTTCGGTTTACGATTTATACCAGTAAATGAGAAGATAGTCGATTTAGTTTTAAATACATTTTAGTCGAGACTATTTTCACTAATAATTTCCTATTTGTTTCCGATTGACTATTTTTATTGAAAATTGTATTATTCATAAATCAAAGCTATTTCTTAAAAATAATTTGAAACCTTTAGAAAATTCATTTCATTTATATAACTCGTTGACTCAATTAATTTTGATATCGTTTTTCTTAAAATATCTCTTTTCTAAGATTTATTGTTTTACCTCGATTTCCTAATTATTTATAAAATACTATATATTGAGATATCATATTTTATTTATATTTTGAGTAACGAACTTAGAAATATAATAAAGTTACGATAACGACGGTAATAATAAAATGTTGATTTCGTTAGAAATGCTATTTTTATACATTTCACTTATTTTATTAACTTACGTATTTTCTATATGACTTTCTATTTTAGTAAGTTTCTAAAATTAGTAAGTTTCTATCTATAGAAAGTTTCCCTTTTAATATAACATGGTTATTCCTTTTATCCATATCATTTATATTGATTATAATTACTTTTGACTATCGATAATGGCTGTTTTGGGTTATGGAATAAAGAGAAGTGTGGGGTTAGAGTAATATAGTCTGGGATGTACGTTTTTGCCATCAACTATAAAGCTGGTGTGTCTATGTTGAGACACATTGGTCGTTGAACTGAGCATGGTTTGTGTTCAGGAGTGTGTATATTTTGACCTTAAACTTAGATATCGCATCGTGTAAGTCGCCGTCGGGTTGAACTGGATTACGGTTGGTGTCCAGGAGGGGTGTACATTACTTAAGCCAGGACCTCGCTGCACGCAGTCCTGTTATAGTTGAGTTGCCTAGTTAGAGACTGGATTCTGTTATGAGTTAAGTCTACAGTTCTCGAAGCTAGTTTCTAGTATTATCCTAGTGAAAGTCTAGCCTTGTGCACACCGATCAAATTTCCATAACGTCATTTTTGAATATTTATAATATCGATTGATTTTGACTTGCAGGTTGGCAAGTGCTTTAAGTTATCTTCGAAAGCTTATTTTATTATATCGTTTTAATGTTTTCTCTTTTTAAGTATTTTGATATAATAATACTATTATTTTTTCCATATGGTATAATATGGCTGGGAGAACGTCCGAGTTACTCCCCACTGACGTGGCTGTTATGTTTATAACATGACAGGTATTTGCTGCTGGGTTTTGGGTGTGAGCTAGCGAGTAGCGTGGATCCTACTCTTTCTCTATTCATGTAATTTACGGATTTGTATAACCCATTCGGAGAATTTTCTATTTAGCCCTTTTGTAAAAAGTGGCCTTTGTATCGACTTACCATTTCTTTTAATAAGATATAGTTTGTCAGCGTGTTTTAATCCCAACTCTACAGTGTTTCCGCCACTGTATTGCGTTAGATTTTCTAGGGGATTACAATAGCGGCTAAAACCTTAATGCTTTTAACTCGAACGTCACAACTTGACGAAGGATGCTCATTTGAGCAAGGAAAAAAACCCAATCATGAAGCCGCCAATGAAATCCCTTTGAGAAGCGAGACTTGCTATGAAGAACCTCAATTGTCTACCCAAGACGAGATGAATGAGGAAATAATCCTTGATGAAGACATTGTTGGTGAAGAATTGGATGAGGTTAGTGGGAATTTGAAGAGTTTCATTGATGACAACACAATTGGGTCCCATCTTGTCTTTCCTCAAGAAGAAAATGAAGTTGCCAATGAGCTTGTTAAAACCGGACACAACAGACTCAAGGTTAATTTGGGTGATGTAAACATCGATAAAATAGAGGAAATCCAAGATCTACCCCCTCCATTCTTGTTGAACCTTCAATCCCCTTCACTTGCCCTCCTTTTGACCTTCACGCCGCTTCTAATGAGCCTATTTTTGAGGAAGGAGTTGGGAAAGAAAATCTTTGGGATGAGTTGAGTGAGGTATTAGAAGTTGTGAAGTCATGGGATATGAATGATGAAATCAAGTCGCCCATATGTGAAAATCCAATAAAATATTGTGAGCCCCTTGTGTGTAACTTGGATCTTGGTTTAGAAGAGATTGAAACCGTTTGTATGAGTTTTAAATCTCTTCTTATTGATGATGTGGGGAAGAACGATGTTTTAGGATTTGAAGATATTGGGCCGAACTTGTTGATGGCTTGGGAATGATTGATGAAAAGAAGAGGGTTAAACTCCCTTTTGACTCTTGTGCTAGAAATTCGAGCTTTGGTTATGCTAGGAGACGGTGCTTAGAGAGGAAGAGGTCGTTAAAGCTTGTTGGTTGAAAAGACCCAGGAGACCACATGAAACATGATAATGGGTCTTTGGATGACTACTTCTCGCTTCCGACTTGGAAGCTTTGGATGATAGCTTGGCTCGGCTACGTGAGCCTTCATGAAGATGTTGCTAGAGCATTTGATTTGTTGCTCCGTGCACTCAAAGGCTATGAAACCATGTGCCATGTTGTTGATAAAGAATGAAAATTCACAAGCCTTGGTTTGACGGAGTTCCTCAAGAACCGTCATGTTGTATATCCCTCTTTCCTCTTCTTTTGAGCTTTTGTGTTTGTATTTGTGTGATTTGTTTGTTTCTAGGCTTTGTATGTTTTGTGGAGTTCTTGTCATTTGAAATTTTCTTGAGTGAGGTGCGGGAGGGATTCTTGATTGTGTTTATTGAGTTGGTGGATAGGTTGGAAGTGAAGATGAAGAGTTATGAAGAGTTATTGATGATAGAAGCTTGGAACATTGGGCGAGGAACTCGGTTTTTGAGCTTATTGTAAGCTTTTGGGGACGGCATTTTGATCCCGTAGTTGGTATTGTTCTTAGGGTGGAAGACTTGGGATGATAATGAAGAATGAAGATCTAGGAGAGTGACATGACCATGTCACTTGGGACATGGCCATGTTGGTTGCTACATGGTAGGGATGAAATGGTGACAAAAATGACAAGCTGCTGTCTTGCGACATGGCCATGTAGAGGGCGACATGGCCATGTAGAGGGCGACATGGCCGTGAGGCGTCATGGTCGTGTCGGTGGCATCACGGTCGTGACAATCTGTGCAGGAAAAAGACAGCATACTGACTCCAATCCCGACCATGTTACCTCCCTCCCGCCCGTGACTTGACCCTCCCGGCCATGTAGGCTCCCTCACGGCCGTGAGGGGTGTTGCCTGCCACCTCTTCGCTTCTTCTTCCTCATTCAAGCCTACCTACCACCTTACACCCCCACCCAACTTCCCTATTCACCTATACCTCTATCATTTCATCCTTATATATACTTCACTTATACATCTTCATCATATCTTCACATCACTAAACTCTGAGTTTTCCTCTTAAATCCCAACCTCATTTCAACAACGCAAGCCCGATACTTTACCATGAGACTACATTTAGGAAGAGAAGGAATATCGATGACAAAGACAAGCAAGGTACCAAGAAAGATCAATGAGACGATGGAGTTGGTTGAGTTGCTAACCGTTTGGTAAGGCGACTCTCTTTTCTTTTCCGTCTTTTATTGCTTACTCTTTGTATATTCCTCTTCCTTTTGTGCTGTTATTGTCGTGGTGACCCTCGGGGCCTTTGGTTATTGCTCCCGATTCTCGATGATGTGATTACATCGAGAATCATTTGAAAAATCCAAATTGACAAGTTCTTTTCATTTTTTCTTTATTTTTACTCCCCTTTGGTATAATTTAGTTGGAATCGGGCGGAATCGGGGCTAGGTGACTTGATTACACCTAGCCCTCCCCTCCCATTTCCTTTTATTTTCTTCTTTTTATTTCTTTCCCCATCCATATTTTTCTCATCTTGGGTCTAGGTGACGTGATTACACCTAGGCCCGACCCATTCCCCCTTCTTCATTTCTATTTTTGTTTTTTGTTTTTTGTTTTATTTCCTTTTTTCTTTCTCTTTTGGTGTCGTCCACAAACTATCGATCGAGCATGAGGACATTGCTCGGTTTAAGTGTGGGGGAGCGATATCTTAGTTTAGTTTAGTTTTCTTTTCGTAGTTTTTCAAAAAAATTTAAAAATTCCTAAAAATTTGAAAATTTTCATAAAAAAACCAAAAAAAAATCTTTTGTGTCTTTGTGTCGTATATTTGTTGTTTTGTGTGTGTATTGCCTCTCAATTTCCTTGTAGGTTGCTTGATCGCCGTGAATCTCGGAAAGCTCTCGTCATTCGGTAATATCCTCCTATCTCTTTCTCCTTTTCCCATTTCGGTGTTTGGAGGAGATTTTGTGGTGGTGTATGCTCGGGTGGAGCTTTTTGGAGTTTGTGGATTGATGTGGTTGCTTGTTTGGAAGTTTCGGGGTGGTGATTGTTTATTTTTGTGTGTGTTTGTCTTGTTTTGTTTTGTTTTGTTTCGTTTTTGTCTTTTTTTGTCTTGTAAACTTTGTGTCTAGTGTAGAAAATGTTTTCGAAAACACGGTTTTGAGGCTAGTGCGCAAGTGTTTACTTTCCCTTTTTAGTGACATGAATCGATTCTTGGACTTTAGTCTTGTAGAATGACTTTAAATCAATAATTTTGTTGGTTCTTTACCTTGTGTCCACCTAGTTTACTAGGAATTTACTTCGGAATTTGCATTTTGACCACCTTGACCACCCACGGAGTGAAAAGGCCTTGGTTGGCGAGTCCCGTTCTCTTAGGTGACCGTGCTTGAAATTGTTTTGATTAGTCCAAGTTTTCCCCTTTTTGTGAGTTTGAAGGGAACGCGTGCCCGACACACCCATTTCTCTACCTTCTACACACATTTCACAAATAAGTTGCATTTTATCGAGGTTTCTACATCTATTTGGTCATTCGTATTGATTATGATGCATGTCGGACTTGGGAACTCTGGTCACGTACTAGGCATATAATACTCCAAGAGGAGGTCGTCCCCTGAGCCGCTAAGCGGGGGTCGTGATGTTTGTATGTCCCGAGTCGCATCATTTGGCCACAAGGGCAAACCAAAACACAAAAGAAGAAAAAGAAAAGGCACAACAAATCAAAAACAAAATACAAAAGAAGAAAAATGCCAAGAAAATCATTTCACAAAAAGTATTACCCCTCAAAAATAAGCCTTTTACCGATTGTTATCGTGAAGAGCCTACCAAAGGACCGAGTCCCTAGAAAGGATGATAACGGTAATGGTCGGTATTCCCTCCTTTTGCAACCTTATCCACCTTTTTACTTGGACTAGTTAGGCTATTTTTGAGCATGAGACGACCCACTTGGCTTATCGCTAAAGAGGGCGGGGTTTCAGTTTACCTACAGTGTCGACTAACTCCGTGGTTCATTCCCTTTTCATCCCGCTTATCGTCCCTTAGTACGTTCTTAGAAGGTTAGGAGGATCTAGGTAAGTTACCAACGTTTTTATTGCTCATCCTATTAGAATTTTGTCCATTTGGTTTGTGTTATTAGCTTGGGAACGTTGTCACTTCCCTTGAGTCCCTAACCGGTGTTCCTTTCACCGCTTTGTTGAGAGAAGCAGTATTTTTTTCTTCTTGGATGCAACCGATTGTTTGTTTGTTTGTTTTCGTGTTCGGTTGTGTCCGCAGTTTTGTCGCAAGACCTCACTTGCCTTGCGGGGAGCACTTTTCCTCTAAGTGTTCTCGCGTGAGTTGAAAGGGCGTAGGGTGCGCTAATACCCGCTCGGCTTGTATTCTAGTTTTTATTAGTTAGATAGTTCGTGCTTACTCGAGGGCGAGTAAGGGTTAAGTGTGGGGGAGTCGATAAGTGTGTTTTGTATTGTTTATTTCACGTGTTTGGTCCCGCTTTCTTTGGTGGAATCGCTCTTTAGAACGGTTTCGAGGCTACTTATGCTTCTTCTAACATGTTTTAGGTTCCCAAGGCCTATCATGGAGAAATGGAACAATTCCGTCTTGTTTCCAACGCATATGAAGCCATTGAAGAGAAGCGACGATGATCCGGTGACTTAGACTTGATCCTGAGTCCCTTCGAGCCCATTTAAAAATATCCCGAGCACCGAGCATCGATAATAAGGCTAGGAAGAGAAAGTAGGGACCTACATGACCTTGTTAGAAGCCTACATGGCCGTGTAGTAAGTCGGGAAGCAATGACGAGAGGAAGCGAGCTACAGCAGCAGCTCATGGCCGTGAGCCACTACGTCATGGCCGGGACGGGGCCCTCTCACTGCCGTGAGGCACCACATCACGGCCGAGAGGCCTCTGCTCCCCCTCGCACTTTGTTGATTCATTCCCTCATTTGTAGAACCCTATAAATACCCCATCTTGTATTGTTTTAAGCACGAAACCCTAGATAATTCATTGCCTCTACTTTAGGACAGAATAACTTAGATTAGTGTAGATTAGCTTAATCCTTCCTTAATCTTTGTTTAATTCTAGTTTAATCCTTGTTTCATCTTTGTAATATTGAAGACTTTTTTGGTTGATCTACTCTATTGACAACATTGGAGATCTTCCTTTGGATTTATTTATGCGAAGATTCAATCTTTTGTTCATCCTTTGGTATTGGTATAATTCATCTTCTTCCTAATCTCTTCTACTTAGTTTTCATTTATGTTTATGCTTAGTAATCTTCAGTATTCCTTCATGAATGTCCATGTTTATGCTTGTTTCATTATGGTTGTTGGGTTTACTATCTTGAACATGAATGAGTAGATTTCTTTGTTAGAGTTAGTAGGGGGATTGGGTGTTGCTTAATGGGTGATTAGGGTGGAATCGGTGGTGTTTGGTTATCATTTGCTTTGCCTCTTATCATTGTGCACACAACTTGTTTGATGAAATGCATAGTAGACTTGTGATTGAGAAACTCACATTTTCTTCTTTCCTCTTGTATGTTGTTGCATGTTGGTTTGTTTAGGGCGGGGCTCCTCGAGAGGGCTCCAACACTGTTACAACTCGTGAAAGGGTTAGAAGGGTCTTATGCTAACATCGCCTTTAAACGTGCTCAATTCGAAATAGTTTTATAAATTTGATGAATATGTTGTTAATAATGATGACGATGCGACAAAATAAAAAATGCTATTGTTGACGTTGACTCGCTTCAACAATCAAGCGTTCAGAGTGTCGAGATAAGCGACCGGCAACATCGGGTGCAACACCCTTGTATATTCGGATTTCCTTATCCCGTCATCCTTTACGCTCGACACGAATTAGTGAGTACTTTAATGTCTTGATATTAGTGATATTAAAGATAATAAAAGAAAAAAAAAATAAAAATGAAAAAGAAGAGAGAAGACGAGGAAGACGAGAAGACGAGGAAGAAGAAAGAGAGAAAAAAACGGGATTGTTGCACCCTCAACCTACATGTTTCGTGTTCTCGGACAGGACTCGTATAGTTGTGGCTTAGGCACGTGAGCTCGAGATTATGTAGATGAAGTTATGGTGGTTTTAGGGTTGTATTTCCTAGATGCTAGGGTTGAAGAGTAGTAGGTGGAATTCTGAAAAATTGTGTATGAATAGTTAGGGTTTCGAAAAGTGTTGTGAAAGGGTTGCAAAGGAGGTGTATATATAGGCATGCTCCATCACCCGAATTAGGGCTAATCGACTGAGTGTCCTGGCGACTCGATCGAGTGGCCCAAAGCAGACGCACACGGGCCTGTTGAGGGCCTACTCGGTCGAGTGAGCTGACACTCGATCGAGTGGGTCAGCTGGAGCGAAGGGGTCCGGACTTTTGGACCTCGGGTTGGATATTTTTGTAGATCTTGTATTTGGGTTGGACCTTTGATGTTTGCATGACTATTTTGTGTCTCGGAAACAACTTTGACCGGGGTTTGACCCGGTCGCTAAAAGACGGTTTTATTTTCGGTGTCGGTTTTGACCCAAATTAGCCTTATTTGATTGGAAACGACCTGCTGGGCCTGAATATGAGGTCAATTTTATGAGATTTGTACTCCGTAAAAAGCCCAAGCCAGAAACTAACGGTTTTGATCCCATATCCGAGCGCGTAGAAACACGTTTGCATCCGATCATCATTGGCTGTTTTTTTGGAAACTACTATAGACACCTAACGGCCAAATGTGGGTGTCCACAGAGCCCCCACTCTGACTGAGGCTTGGACAAGGCGAAAGTCAGAGTAGCTACCAGGCCAATCGAGGATTAAGACCTGGCAGACTTCCGGTCGGGTCGTTTATAGTCCATTAGACTTGCGTGAAAGGGCCCGCCGGCCATAAGATAGAAATCATACCTGAGTTGTGTTGTCGGGAGTAGCTCCGTGGGACTTGTTTTTTTAAGCCCTGGGTGTATCTGTATGCGGATACATCCCGTCTTGAAGCTGCGCGGGAGCTTGCCTAAGACGCTCTGGGTGTGTCCGTTCGCAAACACATCCTGATCCAAAATTACGCTGGAGCCTGCCTAAGAAGCCCTGGGTGTGTCCGTCTGTAGACACATCCCGATCCAAATTACGCATGAGCTTGCCTAAGAAGCCCTGGGTGTGCCTGTTTGCGGACACATCCCGATTCAAAATTACGCGTGCGCTTGCCTAAGAAGCCCTGGGTATGTCCGTTCGCAGACACATCTCGATCCAAAATTACGCTGGAGCCGGCCTAAGAAGCCCTGGGTGTGTCCGTCTGCAGACACATCCCAATCCAAAATTACGCGTGAGCTTGCCTAAGAAGCCCTGGGTGTGCCCGTTTGCAGACACATCCCGATTCAAAATTACGCGTGAGCTTGCCTAAGAAGCCCTGGGTGTGTCCGTTTGCAGACACATCCCGATTCAAAATTACGCGCGAGCTTGCCTAAGAGGCCCTGGGTGTACCTATATGTAGGCACATCCCGTGTTTCTTTTAGGAGGAATGCCATCTTGGGCCTTCCACTGGGGAGCCTAGTGAGTTTGCGCAGGCCTGCGACTCACGCTGGGGAATAAAAATTTGATGTTCCGTTGGGAGGCCAAGCTGGTACCTGAAATGTTAGACATATAGGCAGAAATAGCAAATATAGCAGGTAGCAAGATAGCATGCAGGAAATGCAATTAGCATCTATAGACTGACTTGCGCTGGGGAAAATTATTTTTGCTTAATTTTGAAATCGAAGTCCTGAGAGCAACTCACGTGCTAGGAGATAGGTTTTCAAAATTAAAAGGGGTAGAAGAGAAATTGGCAGTTTAAATAGATTGAAATTTGACCTTGTCATATGGATTTTCTCAAATGGCTAAGTCTTGCAAATTTTAAAATGAGAATTTGAAAAGAGAGGCCTACCGACAGACTCGACTTTGGACGCGACAGGACGAGTAGACAGACACGACTGGACTCTCGAGGGGTTGGACCGTGACTCGGTAGGGGGTGGGCCACCTAAGATGACAAGACTCTTAATTTGCGCTATTCTGTAGCCTAGGCGAGTGACAACACGGTTGAACATCGAAATGGGAAGGATGCGTTGCAGAGGAATTGCAGTAGTCTGTAATGAGACTGTTGCAGTCTAGTGCTCTTCTGGATTTTTGATTTTAGGGTACATTCCCAAAGTGCTTATTGCTTCGAGTCCTGACAGATTCTCGTCTTCGACTGAGCCGAGTACTAGGACACACTATAGAAAGGAGGCTAGATTTTGAAAGTATTTGGATTATGTGAGTGGATGGAGAACTTCTGCTTTAAGAGAAACCCCTAGAACGACAAAACGAACTGTTGAGAACATGACAATGTCGTGATAGGAGTGACGGTGCTTTTTGAATGTGTGTCAATGTGGGTGGTTGTGCCTCTGTTGAAAGGCTGCCTACGTATTCACGTGTAGTGAAATCAAACCGAGCCGTAGTTCAGTGAATTGAAAGATATATTATGGTGCCTAGTTTAATAGAACTTTGTGTGTAACTAGCCATAGCGATGGTGTAGGCTAGGTGCATTCCCAATGATGTCTTGATCAAAGGGCTAGAATAGTTAGGATGTTGATCCTATGACTGTGAGCGTTCTCGGGGGTAGCCCCCAGGTGTGAACTATTTGGGCATGTTCTATGTCGACCGCAGGTTGAATTCCCGTGTCTGGGGCTGGTAACAGGTTTGGATAATTTTGGAAATGTGGTGCTAGGTTGCAAGAGGCTTTGATGTTTTGACATCTGGAGCTTGATTTTGTGGAGCTAAGGCTTCGAGGGTAAGGTATTGTAATGTGGCATGAAAGGAGGAAGTCGAGTAAAAATTACTCGAACTTCGATCGGGGTAGGTTGATAATGCGGGATCTGGTTTCCAAGTCTGGCCCTAACGGTTAGGGTGTATCCTATGGAGCTTGAATCCTCAAAATTCTGGGTTGTCTCTTAGCCTAGGTCTCGGGAAGGTCTTAAGGGTTGTAATGTGGGAAGGCTAAATGTGGTGTTAGCTGACCAACTTGATATCTTCCTTTATCGGATAGTATGGGCATTGATAATTTTTAAATTGATCGTACTTCGGTCATGGGACTTTCACTTGAGTTGACCGCTGACCACGGTCATGAGCATTTGAATTTTTTTTGGTTGACTTCTTAGCCCCAGTCATGGGATTCTTCATTCGGATTGACTGTTTAACCTCAGTCATGGGTATTTGAATTTTTTATTTTGATGATGACCTGCTTTTTTGTTTTGGCCTTTTGCTTTTTTCTTGGATTTTTGATTTTTTTTTTGTCCATTTTTTTTCTCTCTCTCTTTTTTTTTTCTGTTGGTCAGACTAACACCTAAGGTAGGGATTGGTCAGTCCTATTGGAGAGGTGTTTATTGTGGGAAGTGGGCTTGCCTTCCGTCCTGAACCCAAACTAGGAGACTACCAAGATTTGTCATAGGATTCGATACTGCTCCTGCTAAGGGTAATTATGTGGCTTTTCTATACCAGACATGGAATAGGTAAAAGGAAAACACGGGCTTGGTCTCCTGCAGTCATTATAGATGTGCCTATATTAGTCATGTGCGTGTGCTCACAGTGTATTATGGTGTTTGTCATGTTCTCTGAAACACATAAGGAAAGCATACATGAGAGATTGAAAAGCTGATTTTATTGAATTTTGAAAAAAGAGGAAAGAATACAAATGACTTTGACTCTGACTTTGACTTTGGAAGAAATAACACATCCTAGACTCGGACTCGGACTCGGACTTAAATCAAATCCGGACTCTCGGATGATGTTGTCATTAGTCGTCGCTTCTAAGGACTCGAGTTGATGTCCAGAATAACCTTCAGTAGAAGCTTCACTCAGATCTTCATTATGTCGAAGATCGTCTTCAATCCTAATGCCCGTTTTGGTAAGCACCGCAAAGTTTGAAATGTCGGCATACCTAAGATGGACGCGGTAGGAAGGTAGGAGGTTGTTGATAAACGCCTCCACTAGTGTCTTCTCGTTGGGCTTGTCTACCAACTTCACACTTTCGGCCCTCTACCTTTGAAGGTACTTGGTGAAACCTTCTTTGGGCTTTGGGCCATAACCTCCAGAGTATGCTTCGTAGTCTGGATCTCGGTATTATCGGCGTAATTACGAGCGAACTCTGTTGCCACATCATCCCAAGTCTTGTACTTCTTGGAATCAAGCCTGTAGTACCAGGCTTTTGGGTGCTTCTCAAGGGAAGAAGCAAACAAGTGCTTGAACATGGTGGATTTCACCCCCTTGACAGCCATGAACTCCTTGAAAGCTCGAATATGATGAACCGGGTCTTCAGTACCCTCAAACATTGGTATGCTCGTAAGGTTGAGGTTGGCGGGTAGCTCGTCATTTAGAGGTGAATAAGAACGAGCGTTTTCCGTATGGATCGAGTTATTTGTCGACAAATGGACCTGTTCTTCCAGTTTGCGGACTGCGCTGACCGGTTCAGCAAGAGGCCCAGTAGTTTCATTCTCGACCTTAGGAATCCCTTGCTCCACGGCACTCAAACGGGTGGCAATGGTGGTTTGGTCGGTCCTGATGGCTGTCAGTTGGGCCTCCATCTTAGCTAGTGAGGCGGTCAGTTGGTCCAACGTTTCTTGCATTTTCTGGCGTCTGGTTACCGGTGACCTGTCTGTAAGAATACCGCGTAATCAGAAAAGTTGCTTCGGAACTCAAATTCGCCAAGCCATAGGAAATAGCATGGGAGGAGAGACGACTCCAGTTTGACTCGGGTTAGACTCTCCTAAGACAAATGTGTAGGGTGCGATTCTCAAAGTGACCGTGATTAATCGCTCTGTCGGAGAATAGCCCCCAAGTGAGACTAAGAACTCAGATAGGACTCAGATGGTGTGACATCTAAGCGACTCAAAAGTAGGGTACGTGAGACAACACGTGTAAGACATGACCCTTAGAGCAACCGTGATTGATCGCTCTGCTGAAGGGTAACCCCGAGTGAGGAAAAGCCTGAAAAGAACATGGCTCGGAAAGGACACCTAGACGGGTGACTCGTGAAAGGTGGGCCTCCCTTAGGATTCAGCTATGTGGGCCGAGTCTCGTTCGAAGGAAGGTCCACGTGAGATGCTCCCCAGACTTTTGGACTCGATTGTGTAGACGGGCCGTCCTTTGTAGGAGTATTACGTAGGTGGGCCATGCCTTAGTCAAATAAGGCGGTCTGGGATAGGGAGGAAACCCGTAATGTAAGATCGACGGAGTTTCGACGCTAAAGACCTTCGATGACTTATGACAAGACCCGACACTACTAAATACGGGAAGTCCTAAGAAGAGGAAAGTTTTGAGAAGTCCGAGAAAATTGGTGGATGGCCCGATTTTTTTCAAAAATCAGAAAAGTGCCATCGAGCCGCAATTTTGAAGGTTTGAAAATTTTTTAATTTTGAAATGGGCAGCATACCGTCTAGAAAATGGCTATTTTGAGTAAAATCATAAGTCCTAAATTCGGTAGCTTTCCGGGTTTTTGAAAAATGAATATTTTTGAAAAGATGCATTTTTTGAATGACGGTTTTTGAAAACGACTTTAGAAACCAAGTAGCATATAGTCACTCAAGCATAATAACGACAGCATGTATGCTCTACACTAAGTCTCGGTCGGTCTAGAAAGGGTCTATACCAGTGCACATAGTCTATCCGTGAATCGGGACGGACTTCCTAAGTCGAGTTGAGCTTAGAACATGCCGCGAAACCCATACGAATCGACTATGAACACCTTTGACATATCCATATTGGAGTACATCACGGTATAGTGGGACGTCGGTCACCAGTACCGGTCCGGGAAAATATAGGGTTATGCATGAACCGTAAAACTAAAACGCGTATTGTACTAGGCAAACGATTTCTATTCGAGTCTCACCCTGAGGATGCCGATGGTAAGTAACGCATCAATTACTCCCCAGCGGAGTCGCCAAATTTTGGACATGACATAGGTCCACCCCGACGCGGCCACGCGCGGGTTTGGGGAGGCGAATGAATCTCCATATAAGATGGGTCGAATTGAAATTTAAATCGAAGTGGAGTCGCCACCGAACTTTGTGGAAGTTCGGGCCCGTTCGAACCCACTCTATATCTTAGTGGGCCATGCACAAAGTATGGCCCATTCGGATGTCAGAGTTTATTAGGCTCGTCCTTTTGCATTTTGATACCGATACCGACATTATCGGATACCGTGTATGGAACGACTCGCGTGTGCCAATGGATTCGGGTATCAGGAAACCATGGTTCTGAGTAAGGGGTGAGGGTATGTGTTGGGAAGTTCACAAAGAACACCCAACCCCGCCCGCACATTAGCGGTCTCTACTAAGATATCATTTGACTCTCGAATACGCGCGTTAGTAATACGATGAAATGATATGAAAACAACGTTATAACTAAACATGCGAAAATAATAAGTTTCTAAGTCGATTTAATGCATCTAAAACTAACGTCAAAGTTATATTTAGCATGCGAGATTGGTTTTAGTACAATAAAACAAATAACGGAAAATAAATCGAAAAGACATAAACAAACAAGTTAGTAACGGTAAATAATGATAATAACAGTTTGCAAATAATATAGAACGATATGGAATGACCGATGCAAGGTTTTGGAAGGTAGTATGACACGTGATTGACTTGACACGCGTTGACCGAAGTCATAAAAAAGTATTATCGAGACTAGAAAATCGTTGTAGGACTCACGTTTTGACGTGATAAGGCCACTCGATCGAGTCATTGAGAGACTCGACCGAGTGGACCTCGAAAAAGGATTCTGTCCCGGTTCTTTAGGTATCACTCGACCGAGTTATGAAGGGACTCGACCGAGTGAACAGCCACTCGATCGAGTCATTGCAAGACTCGACCGAGTGGTTCTTAAAAGAACCTTCTGCCTTGGTTTTTGGGGTGCCACTCGATCGAGTGGGCTAGGCACTCGATCGAGTGCCCCTTGTACGAACTAAGGTTCGTTTCGCACTTTGTATGAATTGCGAAATTGGTTTTTTGATTTTGGAAAATCGATGATTTTATTGAGTCGTGCAAAAATATTATATGATTTATGCTCGTCTCGAATCCTTGATACTCGTCGTATCCGATATTTGATTATGGAATCAATATCGAATACTTGGAGTGAAATCTAGAAAAGATGTTGTAAGTCGTTTAAATTAAACGTAAAACGAAATAAATTATCTCCGCGTTATAGTGTCGTAATTAGTTCTTTCGAACTATATGACAACTATTTTTAGCATCAACGAATTCGAGTTAGTTTAATTTGTTGACAAATTCGATTAGATACGATATCCGACTATTGAATCGGTATCGAATCAAAAGAACGACGCTTTAAACTTTATTGAAAAAAAAATGATTCCCTCCGCATCTCGACATCGTAATGAATCCTTGCGGATTTTGTGATGTCAGATCCGCATCAACGGGTCTCGGTTCATAAAAAAAGGAATCAGGCGCGTTTAATGGGGAATATTGCGATCCCATCAAGTCTTTGAGTGTTTAGGGCGGGGCTCCTCGAGAGGGCTCCACCACTTTTACAACTTGTGAAAGGGTTAGAAGGGTCTTATGCTAACATCTCCTTTAAACGTGCTCAATTCGAAATAGTTTTATAAATTTGATGAATATTTTGTTAATAATGATGACGATGCGACAAAATAAAAAACGTTATTGTTGACGTTGACTCGCTTCAACAATCAAGCGTTCGGAGTGTCGGGATAAGCGACCGGCAACATCGGGTGCAACACCCTTGTATATTCGGATTTCCTTATCCCGTCATCCTTTACGCTCGACACGAATTAGCGAGTACTTTAATGTCTTGATATTAGTGATATTAGAGATAATAAAAGAAACAAAAACAAAAAAGAAGAGAGAAGACGAGGAAGAAGAAAGAGAGAAAAAAATGTTATTGTTGCACCCTCAACCTACATGTTTCGTGTTCTCGGACAGGACTCGTATAGTTGTGGCTTAGGCACGTGAGCTCCAGATTATGTAGATGGAGTTATGGTGGTTTTAGGGTTGTATTTCCTAGATGCTAGGGTTGAAGAGTAGTAGGTGGAATTCTGAAAAATTGTGTATGAATAGTTAGGGCTTCGAAAATTGTTGTGAAAGGGTTGCAAAGGAGGTGTATATATAGGCATGCTCCATCACCCGAATTAGGGCTACTCGACCGAGTGTCCTGGCGACTCGATCGAGTGGCCCAAACAAGACGCACACATGCCTGTTGAGGGCCCACTCGGTCGAGTGGGCTGACACTCGATCGAGTGGGTCAGCTGGAGGCCTGGAGCGAAGGGGTCCGGACTTTTGGACCTCGGGTTGGATATTTTTGTAGATCTTGTATTTGGGTTGGACCTTTGATGTTTGCATGGGTATTTTGTGTCTCAGAAACAACTTTGACCGGGGTTTGACCTGGTCGCTAAAAGACGGTTTTCTTTCCGGTGTCGGTTTTGACCCAAATTAGTCTTATTTGATTGGAAACGACCCGTTGGGCCTGAATATGAGGTCAGTTTTATGAGATTTGTACTCCGTAAAAAGCCCAAGCCAGAAACTAACGGTTTTTAGCCCATATCCGAGCGCGTAAAAACACGTTTGCGTCCAATCATCATCGGGTGTTTTTTTGGAAACTGCTATAGACACCTAACGGCCAAATGTGGGTGTCCACAACAAGGCGAAAGTCAGAGAACCTACCAGGCCAATCGAGGATTACGACCTGGCAGCCTTCCGGTCGGGTCGTTTATAGTCCGTTAGACTCACGTGAAGGGCTCGCCAGCCATGAGCGAAGGGTCATACCTGCCTTGATGTTGATAGCTCCGTGGTGAGTCGGACCTGCTTTTGAAGCCTTTGGTGTACCTGTATACTGTCACATAATAATTTGTATGTAACATTTAGGTGATACACCGACTCGCGCTGGGGAGCAAAAATTTTGAATTTTTGAAGAGTTTTTAAAATTTTGTGACTTTTTGAATATTTTGAAAATTAAGAATGCTCAGGATGACTTAATTCCTGCGCTGATATGAGGAGACAGAGATCATGCATGTATGTTTAGGCTTGCTTGGGCCAAAGAGGCATGGTAGCAGGGGAACTGCCAGGGTTTTGGTGTTATAAATACACAATCCCTGTTTCATCTTTTCTACACCTTACAACTCTTCCTTTCCCAAAGAAAACTTGTCCTTTTCAAGGACTCTTAGCTATGGGTATTGAGCGTTTGACTGCAAGGCTGCAAGCTTGGTCCCGAAACTTTGGGGATGCGGAGAGGGTGGCTTTAAACCAAACGGGTATTTCTCAACTATTTGCGGTTCGTCAGATGCAGGTGGATCTTTATTTCCTTGATGCTTGTCCGTCCTACTGGGACAACATATATCACGTTTTTGCCCTTCCTCGGGGCGAGATCTGTCCTATACCCGAGGAAACTGCTGCTGTGGGAGGATGGAACCCTTTGCTCCGTCCTGCTGTCCCATTTTCAGCTCACGAACCGAGGAGGAAACTACGGGAATTTTTAGGACTTTCCCACATGGAGGTATACCGCATGCTAGTCGGGGATACCATTTCACTATTCTCTTTGGCCGACAAGTTCATGAACCCACATGATGTCCGGGTTATGCCAATCAATAGCCGTAGGGCGTTTGCCTTTTGTATGCTTCATGTCTACGCCTTCAAAGGTCACATGGATTTGCTGTCATGTATGGGCAACGTTCGGCTTTTTACCATCGTCGACCTGATGGAAATGGAATATAGTCCCGCGTGGCTGATTACGGGGGAAATTATCCAGGGTTTGGATAATCGCAAAAGGGACCCGTCAGCTCGTTTGACCGGGGTCACTCGCCTGTTACAGGTATACCGCTTTTTTTTGGCGATAGCCTGCTATAGGGGCACTCGATCGAGTCACCCTGGCACTCAATCGAGTGCCTTCATCAAAAACCCGCTGCCCAGTTTTAGGGGTGTCACTCGATCGAGTGACCCCTAGGCACTCGATCGAGTGCCCTACGCGGTCGTTAAAATTGTCTCGAGAGCTTATAAATTTTGTTTTTTTTTCAACTTTGGCTATTTGAGAGGCTATCAATCATAGAGCCTCCCCTTAACCCAAGTCGATACCGACCCAATCAAGTGATGACAAGGAGACGGGCTATCGATTCTTCTTCCCTTATCAACTAGAAATACTGGGACGAAGAGCTGTCATTCCATCGTGGTCCATTGGTCCGATGGGTGGTGCCGTGGTGGTCTATTTATGTTTGGATAGGTTTGGCACCGAGGGATAACGCCCGCTATCAGGTGATTTTGTCCCTAGCCAGACAGTTAACCTCTATCCCGACCGCATACTCAAGTAGTATGATTGGTGTCAGAGGATCCCGGAAAACGAAGTAGTTGTAAGTGACCCTACCCAGCTGACTGATGTGATGTGTGACACCTGGATGCAGCGGTGGTACACCCGGGTGACCTGGTCTGCTCCCGAGTCTTTTCACTCGATTTGGGTATCATATTCTTATGAAAAATGGATGAAAGAAGACTCTGCCGAGGCCCAAGCTGCTTCGAAGGTCGATGAAGCTTTTGACCTACTTCGACGGGAGCAGGCTAAAGACAATAGAGGCTTCTTTGACGAAGGTGAAACCCCGGCCACACTGGTTCGTCTGATGTCAGGTCAGAGGGGAAGGGCTAGAACTCAAGCTGGAGGGTCTAGTGCTAAAGGTGCGCGGGGGGAAGTGAGCCCCCAGACAGACTTGGGGAGGAGACTTAGGCAAAGATTATCGGTCCAGGACCGACTTGGTCCTCGGGACAGGCTACCGGAGCACATAAGGGCTCGACTCGGACCGGTTACAATAGCAGAAGATCTACTGTCGAAGAAACGGGTTTGAGCTAAGGAGGTTCCCCTTGTGACCCGGGAACGCTCGCCTCCGCCCCGGCGACAACGGGCTCCGCACGACCTAAAAGACAAAGGCAAGAGCAAGATGCCCTAAATATCTGTCTCCTTAATTTTATTATTTGGATTTTATTACTATTTTTGTAGTGTGCTTTTTTGTGACTTTTTCGTGGCTTTTGAGTGATGCAACTTGAAATTCCCAAGTTTATCGGGGTTTTCTTTTGGTTGAAAAAGTATTTTATTAGTGAAACTGTTCCTGTCTTTTCGTTATTGCGTTGGTTGTGCCCTTTTGAGGGGCTGCCTACGTACCCACAATTAGTGTATCAAACCAAACGTGGTTCGGGTGTAGAATTTTTTGCAATTTCGAAATACACCAAGACTAGTAGTTCGAGGTGTGAGCGACAGTAGGATAAATTGACTTGCTTAAAATTTTGAAAGTTTATGTTTAGAAAGATAATTTTTAACAAACTTTTTGCAAATGACATTGAGATAAGGTTAGGGGTAGTAGCGCTTTAGCTGGTCTAAGTTGGTCGGGTTGATGAATTCATTCCCGTCCAAATCTGTCAGCTTCACTGCTCCTCCTGATAGAACTTTTTTCACCAGATAGGACCCGGCCCAGTTGGGTTTGAATTTTCCCCTTGGGTCAACTGGTAGTAATGCTCGGACGGATTTGAGGACTAATTCCCCTTCCTTGATATTTCTGGGCCTAACTCTTTTGTTGAAGGCCCGTTGTATCCTTTTCTGATATATCTGAATGTTGTTGATGGCCCGAGACCGCCGTTCGTCCAAAAGAACTAGCGAGTCGTATCGAGCTTGGACCCAATCAGCTTCAGGCACTTGGCTTTCTAGTAAAATTCTTAGAGACGGTATTTCCAACTCGATTGGTTGAACTGCTTTCATCCCGTATGTCAAATAATACGGAGTTCCACCGGTTGTGGTGCGGATTGACGTTCGGTATCCCCACAGGGAAAAAGTTATTTTGTCGGGCCAGTCCCGGTAATTATCAGCCATCTTTTTAAGTATGGTGACAATTGTTTTATTAGTTGCCTCTGCCGCTCCATTTCTTTGGGGACGGTAAGGCGAAGATGTATGCCTTTGGATTTTATATTTGTCTAGCAAAGTAGCAGTTTCGGCTTGGAAATGCGTCCCGTGATCACTGATGAACTCGTGTCGGACCCCATACTGGCATATAATCTTGTTTTGGATGAACTTGGCAACATTCTTTGCATTCAAATTTCGGTATGGCTCGGCTTTGACCCACTTGGTGAAATAGTCGATAGCCACCAAAATGAAACAGTGACCTCCCGTCCCGGAAGGGTTTACTTTCCCGATTATGTCGATTCTTCATGTCAAAAATGGCCATGGTGATGTCATGGTGTATAATAAGGATGACGGCATATGCTGAACGTTGGCAAAAATCTGGCAATTATGACACTATTTGACATATAACTGGCAGTCGGTTTCCATATTATTCCAGTAGTATCCGAGCCTCATGATTTTTCGGACTAACATCTGGGCGTTCATATATGGACCACGTTCTTCATCGTGTACCTCAGCCATAACCTTCTCGGCTTTTATTTTGTTGGCACATAGGAGGAAAGCCCCCTGTGCCGTCATTTTGTATAGTTGTCCGCCGTCCGTACAAATGAATTGGGTGGCCAACCTTCGTAGGGCTTTCTTGGCCCGGTTTTCAGTTCCCTAAGGATATTCTTCCGTTGTCATGTAGGTTAGAACAGCCTAATACCAAGGTTCTGGATCGGTTATCTCGATGTCTTGAATAGCGTGGATATACGCCAGCTCGGACCATCTTTTGACGCAAATCGGCATGCTGGTTAGGTGATCCGAGATATTCAGCAAGGATGCTAATTTGGAAAGTGCATCCGCGAACTGGTTTTCTTCCCGGGGTAGATAAATGTATTCTACCTTTTGGAATTGTTTTTCGAGAACCCTTACTCGCGCAGCCACGAGGTTGGCGTTCCGAGTTTTCTATTTTTGGAGAGCTTCGTTGATGACTAGAGATGAGTCACCGTGAACCCGGAGATTTGTGACTCCTAAATCAGCGGCGGCTTGCAACCCGTGAATGCATGCTTCATATTCGGCTGCGTTATTAGTCACGTCGAAATCCAGTTTAATGGATAACGGAGTGTGCTCCCCTTTTGGTGATATTAGGAGAATGCCGACTCCGAACCCTCGGAAATTGGATGCCCCGTCAAAATATAAATCTCATGTTTCTATACCAGTATGGAATATATCTTCGTCTGGTAAGGATCAAGTGTCGGTGTGTCCTTCTTCGGTTATGGAACTATCGGCAAGAAATTCGGCTACTACCCGGCCTTTGATAGCTTTTAGTGGCACAAGAGGTCGAACTCTGCCAGCATTAAAGTCCATCTGGATATTCTGCCGTTAAGGAGGGGCTTCTCGAATAGATACTTGATAAGATCCATTTTGGATAGTACATGTACCTCGTAACTGAGCATATAGTGCCGGAGTTTCTTGGTGGCCTAGACTGGGGCTAGACATGTTTTCTCGAGCATGGTATACTTTCATTCATACTCCAAAAACTTTTTGCTGATGTAGTAAATGGCTCGTTCCTCCGAGTCGACTGTCTGTGCTAGCATAGCCTCCATGGCTGTCTCGGTCGTTGTTAGGTATAACGACAAAGGCAAACCGGGTCGAGGTGGCATTAAGACTGGCGGAGCAGACAAGATCTCTTTGATTTTATCGAAAGCCACTTGACAGTTTTCATCCCATAGTGTTCGCTCTCCCACTTTTAGTTTCTTGAAAATGGGTTCACACACCATAGTCAGTTTGGAAATAAAATCCTTAATCAGTTTTAACCATCTGTGTTGTCTCATGTTCAACTCCTTCTGAGTGAATATATACTTAAGACTCTTATGATCGGTGTAAAACTTACATAACTCCATACAAATAATGTCTCTCCACAATACCTATCGGATGGTCATAAGAGTCGTTGCTATGATGGTTCGGAAGACCCGGAAGATCACAAGAAACCCGAGCGTAATGGATTAGATGATTGCTTCTCGACTCCGACTTGGAAACTCTTGTTGATGGCTAGGATCGGCCACATGAGCGTTAATGAAGATGTTGCTAGAGCATTTGACTTACTCCTCCGAGCTCTTGATGGCTATGGAGGCGTAGATGGTGGGAGTATCTTATTGTAAATATCTTTTCCTTTTCTTTTGAGCTTTTGTATTTGTATATGTTTGATTGGATAGTTTGGTTTCTAGGATTTGTTAGTTTTTGTGGAATTCTTGTAATTTGGAATTTTCTTGAGCGATGTGAGGGAGGGATCTTTGATGTGTCTATTGAGCTTACTTGATAGGTTTGAAGTGAAGATGAAGAATTAGAGAGGGGTATTGATGATAGAAGCTTCAAGGCTTGGTGGAGGAAGTCGGTTTTTGAGCTTGGTACAAGCTTTTGGGGACGGGATTTTGGATCCCGAGGTATTACTTGTCTTTTGGGTGAAACTAGTATTGAATGAAGGCTTCAAGGCTCAGGAAAGGTGTTATCCCAACCGGGATCATAACCGTCACAACCGGGATGAGTTGGGCATGAAAACAGGAGCTTCTGTTGTGCCATCCCGACCGGGAGGACTCCTACCGACCGAGATGAAGTCTGTCACGGCCGGGAAGGGTGCCAGCTTCCTCTTTCGCCTTCTTTCCTTCATTTAATCCCCACCCAACCACTTTATACCCCTACCCAACCTCCCTACTCACCTTAGCCTCTATCATTTGACCCTTACACTTCAATTATACACCTTCATCTCATCTTCTGATCACTTTACACCGAGTTTTCCCAAAATCCAAACCTCATTACACCTATACAATCCCGATACTTGAGACTACATTGAGGAAGAGGAATAATGATGATGAAGACTAGTAAGGTGCCGATAACAATCATTGAGACGATGGAGTTGATTGAGTTGCTAACCGTTTGGTAAGGCGACTCTCCTTCTTTTCCGTCTTTTGTTGCTTAGTCTTCCTTCGTTTGTTCCCCTTCCCTTTATCATTTTGGTGTCGTGGTGGCCCTCGGGAACCATGTGGTAATTGCTCCCGATTCTCGATGACGTGACTACATCGAGAGTCCTTTGAAAAATCCAAACTTACAAGTCTTTCCGCCTTTTCTTTATTTTCATTTTCTTTTGGTAGGATTTAGTCGGATTCGAGCGGAATTCGGGCTAGGTGACTTGATTACACCTAGCCTTCCCCTCCCATTTCCTTTTATTTTCTTCTTTTTAATTCTTCCCCCATCCATATCTTTTCTTGTCTCGGCCCTTGGTGACTTGATTACACCCCGGCCAGACACATTCTACCCTTTCTTCACTTTCATTTTTCATTTTTAGCTTCTTTTTCCCTTTTTCTTTTCTTTTTTAGTGTCTTCCACACACTACCGATCGAGCATGAGGACATTGCTCGGTTTAAGTGTGGGGGAGCAATATATTAGTCTAGTTTAGCTTTATTTTCGTAGTTTTTTCGAAAAAATCTTAAAAATCCTTAAAAAATTGAAAAATTTCATAAAAACCAAAAAGATTTTCTTTTTGTGTCTTTTTCTTTTGTGTTTTGCTCCCCCGGATTCCTTGTAGGTTGCGTGATCGTCGAGAAGTTTCGAAAAGCTCAAGACATCCGGTAATATCCCTTCATTTCTTTCTCCTTTTTCCTTTTTTGTGGAGTTTGGAGGTTGTGTTGTGATGGTGTGTGCTCAGGTGGAGCTTTTTGAAGTTTTTGGTTGATGTGGTGGCTCGTTTGGATATTTTGGGGTGGTGATTGTTTATTTTGTGTGTTTGTTTGTTTGTTTGTTTTGTTTTGTTTGTCTCTTTTCCTTTCGTTTTTGTTGTGTCTTTGTTTTGTCTTGTGTAATAAAAGGTTTTCGAAAACCCGGTTTTGAGGCTAGTGCGTGAGTGTTTACTTTCCCTTTCTAATGATGTGAATCGAGTCATGGACTCTAGTCTAGTAGAATGACTTTTGTCTTGTTTTCTTACCTTTAAATCAATGTATTTTGACCATTTTGACCACCCACGGAGTGAAAAGGCCTTGGTTGCCGAGTCCCGTCCCTTAGGTGACCGTGTTCAAGATCGTTTGATTAGTCAAAGTTTCCCCCTTTTTGTGGGTTTGAAGGGAAGGACGCACCCCGACTCACCCATTTCCCTACCTCCTACACATTTCCACAAATAAGTTGCAATTTGTCTAAGTTCTTACTTGGTTGCAAGAAATGCCTACAATACAAGATTTATCCAAAAGGCAAGCCAAGAAAAGAAAGAAAAAGGAAAAGAAAAGATAGAAAGAAAGAAAAAGAAAGAAAAGAAAAAAGAAAAAGAAAAGGCACAACAAATGAAAAATAAAATACAAAAGAAGAAAAAGAAGTGGCATAGCAACTCAAAAGCAAAATACAAAAGAAAGATGCCAAAGAAAATCGTTTCACAAAAAATCTTACCCCCTCAAAAATAAGCCTTTTACCGACTATTACCGTGAAGAGCCTACCAAAGGACCGAGTCCCTAGGAAGGATGATAACGGTAAATAGTCGGTCTTCTCTTATTTTGCAACCATTATCCACCTTTTTACTTGGACTAGTTGGGCGATTTTGAGCATGGACGACCCTCTTGGCTCATCGCTAAAGGAGGCGGGGCTTCACTTTACCTACAGTGTCGACTAACTCCGTGGTTCATCCTTTTTCCACCACCGCCTATCGTCCCGTGGTACGTTCTTAGAAGGTTAGGAGGAACTAGGTAAGTTACCAACGTTTTTATTGCTTTGTTGTCATACTATTAGGATTTTGTCCATATCGATTTTTGTTGTTAGCTTGGGAACGTTGTCACTTGCCTTGAGTCCTTAACCGGTGTCTCTTTCACCGCTTTGTTGAGGGAAGCGGTATTTGTTTCTTTTTGGATGCAACCGATTCTTTGTTTGTTTGTATGTCTGTTTGTTTGTATGTTTGTTTGTTTATGTGTTTTCATGTTCGGTTGTATCCACAGTTTTGTCGCAAGACCCCACTTGCCTTGCGGAGAGCACTTGTCCTCTAAGTGTTCTCGCGTGAGTTGAAAGGGCGTAGGGTGCGCTAATACCCGCTCGGCTAGTATTTTAGTTTTTATTAGTTTAGTAGTCAGTTGGTGCTTACTCGAGGGCGAGTAAGGGTTAAGTGTGGGGGAGTTGATAAGTGTGGTTTGTAGTGCTTATTTCTTGTGTTTGGTCCCGGCTTCTCTTGTTGAATCGCTCTTCGGAGCGGTTTTCGAGGCTACTTACGCTTATTCTAGTTTGTTTTAGGTTCCTAAGGCCAATATTGGAGAAATGGAATGAATCCGACTCGTTTCAGACACATTTGGAGCCAACGATGAGAAGCGACGATCACTCGGTGACTTAGACTCGATCCCGAGCCCTTGGGACCCATTCCCGAGCACCGAGAATCGATGAGAAGCCTAGGGAGAGCAAGTGGGGACCTATGAGACCTTATTTGAAGCCTACAAGACCCATCTCGGTCGGGAACACATCCATCACGAGCGGGATGAAGTGACGAGCAAAACCGAGCCATAGGAGCCTCTTCCCGACCAAGAAGAAGGCCTTCTCGACCGGGATGGGTCCCTTCCCGACCGGGATCACCTCTTCCCGACCGGGATGGGCCCAGATCGGGGCTGTTTGGCTTTTCCGCTTCCCTTATTCATTGTAACCCTATATATACCCCCCTCTTATATTGTTTAAGAACTTATGCTTCACTTTTCATTACCCACTAAACCCTAGACTACTTTAGTTTAGATTATCTTAGATTAGTGTAGATTAGTCCTTAGTTAATCCTTAATCTTAGTTTAATCCTTGTATTAAGGTAATTCTTGAAGATCTCTATCAAGATTGACAACCTTGGTGGATGTATTTGGGTTTTTCTCTATATATGCAAGATTTCTTCTTTTCATCTTCTCTTTTTTGGTATAATGTCTCTTTTCCCTTCTCTTAATCTTGTTTTATCATTCAAGTTTCATTCTTTGTTCATTGTTCATTGTATTGTCCATTGTTCCTTGTTGTTCTTCATTATGTATGTGATTGTTCTTGTGTTTGTTCTCCTTGTTCTTGTTAGTTTTAGTTTAGTTATGTATGAGTAGTTGTACCCTAGGGTTAGTAGGGGGATTGGGTGTGATTAGGGATGATTAGGGTGAGTTGGGTGGCACTAGTATTTGTTCTTGTTGTTTCCTTCTTACCTTGCACTCCACATGTTTGATGAAATGTTTGTGAGACTTGAGATGACCAATCCTTATTCTTCTTGCCTCTTCTCTTGTATGTGTTTGTTTGTTTGGTTGGTTTGGTTCCCTCATTAGTAGCGAGAGCGTGGTGAGGATGACCCCAAGCCGTTTAAGTAGCGAGAGCCCGACCGCAACCTAGGCTACGAAAGCATGCTAGTGACCCCCGTTTCCTCCTTTTCATCTCCTTGGCATCCATGAACCCGACCTAGCCCTAGTTTCTTCTTATCGATTTATTAGCTTCTTTTTGTCATTAGTTGTTTGTTTACCTTAGTCCTTAGTCAACCTTTTCCATCACTCTAGCTTAGTTAGTCTTGGACCTAGTCTTGGACCATAGCACCCTCTTGTTTTGAACTCTCGTCCCTGAGGATCGACCCGACTTGCCCTTGCTACCAAGCCTAGGTTAGTTGGTTTACTTTGATCGGTGGGATCCACGGAAAATCCTCACCGTCACAGGGTCCTGGATAACATCTGTGACAAAAACAACATTTCATTACATGTATGCATTTGATCAACGCAACTAGCGTGAATAGAGGAGGACGCACCTGAAAAGTGTACCGCCATTTCATCCTTTAAAGTTGTGAATATAGTACACGGTTTCCATCTTCCGCAACAATGTCTTGGTGAGTGTGGCCAACTTCGGATAGAATAACGGTGGATAGTCTATGGTTGAGATCAAGGACAACTCAAATCAATCGAATCAAGAGAATATATAGGACATCGGGAATACTCGTTTGTATAAAAGGATACTTCCAGACCGTATCCGATCAAGCTTTCCGTTGAAAATAATCAACAGTCTTGATGTATCCGCAACAGCTTCATTATAAAGCTCTTCCACAACAAGCATCTCTAAATTACAAACGATGACGTTAATGTATTAATCAGCTAGAAACGACGGGAAACGAGATGCAGTAGAAGTATAACCAGTATTAAGTAATCTACCATTGACATTGAAGTAAGGATATGCGACAAGGAACAACTCATCTTCAGGAAACGCCCCAAGAAGGGAGCGTATAGCGTACCAGCCAAAATTTGACAGTTACACCGCCCTTAACAAATCGAGGGCTGAAATATTCGAACTGGAGAAAGAGGCAGCAAAATGGAATCGCCCAGGCAAGCCGGAAAATTCGAAAGGCGACCCGAAGAAATTTTGCACGTTCCATGACAGCATAGGACACACGACGGAAGAGTGCCGCCATCTGAAAGATGAAATAGAAAAACTTATCAGAAATGGCTGGTTGAGTAACTATGCTGCCAGGAACAAGAACCAGAAAGTCACGGCAGAGAAGGCAGAAGGCTCGGTGCAGGATCGGATGATCATCCATGTTGTGTCAGTGAATGCTGGCGGTCAAACGAGCCGAAGGGACCAGAAAAGACAACTCCGCGAACTCTATAATTAGATCTGCTATGAAGAGAGAACCGAAAGCCCGACTGGTCTGACCCTGAGCATAAATCCACAGGATTCTGGCAGGGTGGTTTACCCCCACAACGATCCCCTGGTCTTATCATTAGTTATCAGCAACCATATAGTGAAGAGATGCATGGTGGATACAGGCGCGTACACAAATTTGTTGTACAAGGAAGCCTTTGACAAAATGAACTTGGAGAAGAGACACCTCAAGCCAGCCCCTGGATCTCTGTATGGATTCAGTGGCGCAGGGATCCTCCCAATGGGGATAATCGAGTTAACTGTCACATTAGAAGAAGGGGCATCGGCCAAAAATATTTGAGCCTCTTTCGTAGTGGTAGATGCGAAGTCAGCATACAACGCTCTCATAAGCAGAGCAACCTTGGACGAGATAGAAGCTGCAATATCTATCAGAGCACTTACTATGGCTTACGTCACGGATCTCGGAATGGAAGGAAAAATTTATGGAGATTATGAATCAGCTAGGCAGTGTTACACAGTCGCCCTGCGCACCCATGAAGCTGAGAGAAAAGGGAAAAGAAAGGCAGACAGCTCACCCAGCAGGGAAGGAGAGATTCTGGCTGACTAGTGGGCCGCAGAAAAAACTGATCACCTAGAACCCGGGGGTGAAAGCATGCTGGTAGAGCTGGAGCCAGGAAGACCAGTCCTGGTCGGTGCGGACCTAGAAGAGCCCTACAGAGCAATGCTGATCAAGGTCCTGCAGGACAATAAGGATGTCTTCGCATACTCAACCGACGAGATGTCGGGGGTTGACCCGAGTCACATTGTTCACAAACTAAACGTCAACCCGAAGGCCCGACCTATAAAGCAAAAGAAAAGAAACATGTCAGCAGAGAAGGATCTGGCCATTAAGGAAGAGATTGAGAAGCTCTTAAAGGCTGACTTTATTCAAAGCTGCGACTATCCAGAATGGCTCGCCAACGTAGTGATGGTAAAGAAAGCCTCGGGAGCCTGGAGGATGTGCGTGAACTTCACCAATCTCAACAAGGCATGTCCAAAGGACTGCTACCCCCTGCCGCGAATCGATCAACTGGTCGACGCCACCAGCGGGTACTCAATGCTAAGCTTTTTAGATGCCTTCTCAGGGTACCACCAGGTATACCTGTGGCAACCAGATAGGGTGAAATGCGCATTTATCACAAGCCCAGGGACATACATGTATAAAATGATGCCTTTTGGCCTTAAAAACGCAGGAGCGACCTATCAACGACTGGTTGACAAGGTGTTTGAAAAACAAAAAGGAAGGAACTTGGAGGCATATGTAGACGATGCCATTGTTAAAAGCAAAGGGGACTCAGAGCATCTGGAGGACTTGGAGGAAACGTTCGCCTCCCTGCGAACCTACCAGATGAAATTAAACCCCAAAAATGTACCTTTGGAGTGCGGTCGGGAAAGTTCATGGGATTCCTCGTCAGTGCCCGGAGGATTGACGCTAACCCGGAGAAGGTGAGGGAAGTCCTGGACCTCCCAGAACCAAAAACAATCAGGGACATACAGCGGCTGACAGGCCGAATGGCCCCCCTGGCACGATTCATTGCTAGGTCAGCCGACAGGTCGACACCCTTCTTTAAGGTCCCGAAAGAGAATAAACAGTTCAAATGGGAGACGGAACAGAAAGAAGCTTTCGAGCAACTGAAAGAGCACCTGAAGCAGCTGCCAACCCTTACTAGACCGGTGGCAGGAGAAAAGCTCTTCCTGTACATAGTAGTGACAAACTCAACGGTAAGTGCGGTTATCCTAAGAGAGGAGGTTGGGTCCCAGCAGCCCATTTACTTTGTGAGCCATGCCCTGGGGGCAGCCGAAAAGAATTATCCAGTGGTCGAGAAGGTAGCATATGCAGTGGTCATTGCAGCACGAAAACTTAGGCCGTACTTCAACGTTCACCCTGTCATCGTGCTAACCGATCAAACCCTTGAGAAAGTATTGGAAAAATTCAAAAAATCCGGGAGATTACTAAAGTGGGCCATAGAGCTGAGCGATCTAGGAATATCCTACCAGTCAAGGACCGCCATCAAGGCACAGGCCCTGGCGGATTTCCTAGCTGAGTGCTCTCATTCAGAGGAGGATGACCCCCTGACGGGCGAGTGGGTGGTATACACAGATGGATCGTCCATGGCTAACGGCGCGGGGGCAGGAATCCTGCTAACCAGCCCTGAAGGGGTAGAGTTCGAGCATGCCCTCAGATTCACCTTCCCAGCGTCGAATAACGAAGCCGAGTATGAGGCTGTCTTGGCAGGCATCCACCTGGCTAAAGCAACAGGAGCGGAAAGGCTCATTTTGGCCACCGACTCTCAGCTCATTGTGAATCAAGTTAATGGCGAGTATGAAACCAGAGATCACACCATGGCCTCATACTTAGAGAAAGTCAAGCAAGAGTTGTCAGGGTTGAAATCTTATGAGGTCAGACAAGTCCCCAGATCGCAGAACAATCGGGCTGATGCTCTATCTAAATTAGCAAGCTCCAGCCTGCAAGACATCAGAAGATCAATATGGGTAGATGTGATAGAGGAAAAATCCACAACACCCTGTCAACTGGTCAATATGATCGAGGAACCAGGAGCTGCAAACTGGATGACCCCAATCATCCAGTTCAAGAAAGATGGCACCCTGCCGCAAGACCTCACCCAGCAAAGTAGAATGCCGTCAAGGGCCGTATGGTACATACTGGTCGAGGGAGAGTTGTACAGAAAATCGTTCTCCGCACCCTTGCTCAAGTGCCTGGGGACAGAGCAGGCAGCAAAAGTGTTAGACGACATACACTCAGGAGTTTGTGGACATCACATCGGGGGAAGGACGATGGCACACAAGGCCCTAAGGGCAGGGTACTATTGGCCAACTATGCTAGCAGACGCCAGGAATCTAACCCTGAAATGCAAGAAATGCCAACTTTTCGCCCCTGTGATACACGCTCCAGCGCAAGATCTCAGGCCAATCCTGTCCCCCGTCCCCTTTGCTCAATGGGGAATGGACATTCTGGGTTCGTTCGCCGTGGCGACTGGGGGAAGGAAGTTCCTGATAGTAGCAATTGATTACTTTACCAAGTGGATTGAGGCTGAGGCCGTCCCAAACATAACAGAGCCAACGGTCCAGAAGGTCATCTGGAGGAATATAATCACAAGGTATGGCCTGCTAAAGGTGCTAGTCTTTTACCACGGCAGGTAGTTCGACAATGACCCGCTAAGATCCTGACAAGAAGGGCACGGAGTCATTGTCGCCTACTCTACTGTCTGCCATCCTCAGACTAATAGACAGGCCGAAGCGGTGAATAAACAAATTTTGAATGGACTTAAGAAGATGGTGGATGAGCTCAAGGGCAGATGGGCAGACAAACTCCCAAGCGTCTTGTGGTCAATCAGAACCACCAGGAAAGAATCCACGAGGCAGACCCTCTTCGGGCTGGTCTATGGGGCTGAAGCCTTACTACCCATTGAGGAACGCATCCCTACATTGAGATCTCAGCAGTTCGATAGAACCAGCAATGACAGAAGCCCTCGACTTGGTTAGCGAAGTAAGACAAGAAGCATGCTCCAACATCGCGGCCTATCAGCAAAGAATGAGAAGGGTCTACAGCAGGAAAGTGAATACAAGGAGTTTTCAGGTCGGCGACCTGGTCTTGCGTAAAACTCAGGCAGTTGGGAAAGCAAGAGAGCATGGCAAGCTAAGCGCGAACTGGGAAGGCCCATACCAGGTTACCCAAATCATGGGACCAGGAACGTACAGGCTTACCAACACAGAAGGCCAAGAACTTGCAGCCCATTGGAATGCCGATAGTTTCAAGAAATACTATGTCTAAATTAGAAACTCAGTTTTTTTTCCCTCTTCCTGAAAAACCGGCGGAGGACGATCATGCTAAAATGTCGACGACTCCAACCAGGGTGTTAATGTTATTTTAAGAAATGAAAGGCTCTCTTACATATACTCGTTGTCTGTTCAGATTTGCACTTCACACACAAACGAGCAGGAGGCAATAGAGGGAGGCCCCCCTGTTGCAAAACCTAGGGAAAATAGACCCCCCAACAAAAACGCAAAGTCCCTCTCCTTGCCTCCAGGCAGACAGAAGGCAGGCCCTCTGACTTCAGACAAAATTCAGGGTCAGGCCGGGCACCAATGTCGAACCAACAAGGATTGATAGACATTCAACCTTGTATAAAAAAAACTCTAAGTCCCCCTTCCTGCCTTCAGGCAAGCAGGGGGTCGGCCCTCTGACTTCATACAGAAGCAAGTCAGGGTCAGGCCGGGCACCAACGCCGAACCAACAAGGATTGATAGACATTCAACCTTGTATAAAAAAATGCTAAGTCCTCCTCTCTGCCTTCAGGAAGGCAGGGGGCAGGCCCTCTAACTTCAGACAGAAGTCAAGGTCAGGTCGGGCACCAATGTCAAACCAACAAGGATTGATAGACATTCAACCTTGTATAAAAAACGCTAAGTCCCCCTCTCTGCCTTCAGGCAGACAGGAGGCTGGCCCTCTGACTTCAATCAGAAGTCAAGGTCAGGCCGGGCCTCAAGGGCCGAACTAACAAGGACTGATAAACGTTCAACCTTGTATAAAAAATGCCTAAGTCCCCCTCCCTGCCTTCAGACAGGCAAGGGGCAGGCCCTCTGACTTCAGCCAGGAGTCAGGATCAGGTCGGGCCTCAAGAGCTGAGCCAACAAGGATTGATGAACATTCAACCTTGTATAAAAACGCTAAGTCCCCCCACCTGCCTTCAGGCAGGCAGGGGGCAGGCCTTATCACTGCAGCCAAAAGTCCCAGAAACAGTTTCGAGCGACAGCAGCACAACTTAATAAAATTGAAAAAGGAAGCACTCAACAAAGAAATAACAAAGAGAAGTCAATAGAATTAAAAACAAAGTTAAGAGTCTACAGAATGAGACAGTAAAAGTTTAAATTACAAATTCGGCAGCCGATCACATCTGGCTCGGCGCGCAAAGAGATAATGTGATTAACGAGGAAACAGAGGCGCAGGAGGATAAGGACATGAGCCCTCAAAAGATGACTTCCCTAAACTCTATGTAGGGGGTGCATCCTGATTGGGGCCGGGAGATCCATCTGGACCATCGTGAGGTGACTTACTTGCCCTAGCCTCATTCTCGGCAGCATAGAGACTGCCAAAGGCATCTTCATCAAAGTCCGGTAACATCTCCCGGATGACCTCCAAGCAAAACTCAGAGGAGGAATTAGCTCCTGCAGCAATGACCTCCTCATGAACCTTCAACTCTCTCTGAGCTGCTTGAAGGTCAGAATCTGCCTTGGTCAGGCGAGTAACATACTTTGCAAGACGTCCCTCCAGCTCAGATGCGCTCTTCCTGGCCTGCCCTAACCCACCTCCGGATCAGATGTCTCTTTCATAGTATTCTCCCCTGGTTCTTCCAGTCGGCAATCTGGCGCCTGGCCTCCTCCAGCTCACCCTCACACTTGGACAGCTGGAGCCTCAGGTTGCTGATAAGGCCGGCATCCCTCTCGACCACCGCTATACGGTCAAAAAGGGAGGACCCAGGAGTAATGGTTAACTCCTCATCACTCAACCGATTAAGGGCTGCCAATTCCACAGAAGCTTGGAAGACCACAGAGCAGCGGTAAAGGAGCTGGGTGGCTTGAGCACTAGTATGTGTCAAGGCTTTGGTAGCATGGTCCAGGGAGGCAGAGCTGGAGTCTGAGAAAAGAGCAGAAACATCGATGCTCTCAGCAGCAAAGTTGAACTCAACGTTCCCCTCAGTAAACATAGTCTTTGGAAGGTTGGGGGCATGACACTTGGGCTAAGGAGTGCTGTTTTTTGCCTCCAAGTCCACCACCTGCTCAGCGTTCACAGGCTCTTTTTCTTTCCTCTTCCTGTTAAGGGGGGGGGGTACGCTCTTCCATGTCTCTTCAGAAGAGGAAAGTACTGCTGCTGCAGAGGGGCAAGAACGAGGCGAAGTGCCTTCACGCCTGACAATTGGGGAAGGAGTAGCCTATGATGTATTCCCTCCCTCTGCTACCCTGGAAGCAGAAGTTGGGGGCGCAGAACGCTTAAAAGTTGGTCTGGGAGGAGGAGGAAACTTGGTCTTACTGGCTGAGATGCTCTTCACATGCCCCATGAGAGTCTTCTTCTTGAAACTAGGGGGAGTAACAGGACGAGGAGTGAGAGGCTTGAAATCCTTACCCAACCCAAGAGCCTTCAGCTGCTTCTTCGTCCAAGAATTTCTGCAGATATCTACAAAAGACGAAAAATTAACTAAGTGAGCACACAACAAGATACCCTAAAGGGAATACGCTAGTGCTGAACCCCTGAGCTACCTGAGGTAAGACCAGGATTTAACCCCACTGGGGTCAGGAACTCATTAGTTGTTGTAAGATCTGCCGGGGGGAGCCAATTAGTAGGGCCGAATTCACCCCTCTCATTCTTCGCACAAGCAAATTGTTGAAGCAAGAAGTTCTCCCTCTCAACGTCGCCTCTAGAGCCTTCCCGCTGACATCAGGGTGATATTCCTCGCGGGTTTCCAGGCGAGTATGGACGTGATTCCTGAAGTGCCGAGGAATAGCCCAACCAATCTCACAATGAATATACAGAAAGTTGTTCTTCCAATTCTTAAGGCTGTTCATGGACGGCCAAACCGGCGAAAAGCCCTTCTGCCTGAGAATAGACATATACCCTGAAGGTCCTTCCGGACCGACAACCATTTGTAAGCCTACTATAAACCTAAGAACGTCTATTGAAGGTTGGTCCCCCATAAACAGGCAGACCCAGGTGGAGGCCACCAATGTCCTGACAGATACGGCTGTCAGCTGGTCAATGGCGACATTCATGCGTCGAAAAGCCTCTGCAAGGAAAGGGTGAAGGGGGAAGCGGAGACCGAATTCCAGGCATTTATGGTAGACAGCTATACAACTCTTTGGGGGGGGGGTTACACACAGTATCTTTCTCACCTGGAATAACAACCGTATAACCAACCCCGAATTTGTAAAAATTGGCGGCGTTTTTCGCCATTATCATCTCCCGAGGCCCCGGCTCAGGGTATGTGTGCAGGGGAACCCTATATTTGGCTATATCCAAGTAACAGACACGCCCCGGCGCCCTAGGTATTAGGTCGCCGGCAATAGAAAAAAGGGTCAACCTCCAACGCCTCATTATCCGTGTCAGGGACATCAACCGGTGATCCGATTGTGGAGCCCAAAAAATTATTCAACGGTCCTGATAAAGCAATTGACTACGCATGTGAACCATCCTATCACAAATCGTTATGGGTAGGCGTGTATTGGCCCAAACATGACCAGATTCGTGCAACTAAACAAGGGATCTATCGATCAAGAGAATATTTCTTATTCTAAAAGGATATGGAGGATCTCGTGGGATTGGCAAGATATCCACCATAATGGTAGGAGGATAAAAAGAGATATGGCTAGTATCTTTTATGATACACCAATTTCACATAAAAGGCAACAAGAGGATCTCCAAATATTTGGGATATCAAACTATCTTGAATATGTGGCAAGAAATAAACAAAAGGATCTCCATCAAATAATTGGAGCTGTGGAAATCTCTCATATATGGCAAGGAATCAAGCTAGTGGATCTTCATCAAATAAGTGGGGATGTCGTGATCTCCCATGATACACACTATCTTTTATTTAAAGCAAATGGAATAAAGATCACACCCATAGGTGGCATGTGATACTAGTAGTTATATTTCGTAGTATTTGTTTCTTTTTATATTAGTATTATTATATTCTAGAATATCACTCGGAAGATAACGAGGATATTACGCATTGTAGGCTATATAAGCCAATGTCTTTCATCGAATAAAGCATCGAATATTTATGAATTTACAAACAACTTGTCAAACTCTGGATTAATTTGTTAATCTCGTGTTTAAACTTCGAGAAGGTGCTTCGAAGTGTTTAGAGGGTTGGTGTTCCAAACTCTGAGCTATTAATTCCGGGTTCAAGGTCGAACTACGGGTTAAATATCATTTGGTTGCTCACCGATTAACATCGGATCACAAAATACAAAAAAAACGAATCGTCTGCTTCCCAAAAATAGCCGAGCCACAAAACTCAAAATCCCCACAGACCTTAACCACGAACCAGGGTTACATTAACCTTAGTTCAATTTCACTCCAAAATCCACGTCATCAACCAAGGTTACATTAACCTTCGACCCAATCTTCATTTCTTATTCTAAACCGCTTCCGCATTCGCATCATTTGGTATCAGAGCCGTGTTTAGCGACATGGGAGATAACGAAATCAACGACAACAATGTCAACAATGACGCAAGTAGCTTCAATACTGGAGGGGGTAATGACGACAATCTCATCCAACAATTGCTCCGGGCCTTGCGTAATTTACCCGAGAACCGAGCAGGAGGAGGAGCTAGGAGATTCGTGGACGTGCCAAAGCCTCGAGATGAATTCAAAGTCACAGAATTTCCGGAGTTTGAAGGAGGAGTCGATCCAGAGGAATACTTGGATTGGGAACGCAAGATGGAAAGAATGTTCGATTTCAAGGACGTTCCTGACGAAAAGCGTTGTAAGTATGCTATACTTAGACTCGCAAAAACAGCATCTTTATGTTTTGAGGGCATGAAATTGAGAAGGGCTAGAGAGGGAAAGCCAAAGGTTAAAACTTGGGATGACCTTAAACGTAAGTTACGCAAGAGGTATGTGCCCAAGAGTTATAAAGTCGATTTGTATAGGAGAATTGCCGAACTAAGACAAGGGAGTCTAAATGTTAGTAGTTACATTTCAGAGTTTGAAAAAGCGTCTTTGATGTGTGAGTTAGACGAGTTAGAAGAACAAAAAATGGCTCGATTTTGTAGAGGTTTAAATCGTGGTATCGCGGATGTCGTTGACTTACATCCCTACGAGTCATTCGATACACTTTGTTCTTTGTGTCTTAAGGTCGAAACTCAACAAAAAAAGAAGTCTACCCCTAAGACGGATACTTGGAATAAATCCGAGGAGACTAAGTTTGAAGGGTCAAATTTGCATGTGACACCTAAGACTACCCCTATTTCCCAAATGACACCCAACACGCCCTATAAGGCCAAGGACATGTCTAAGGTTCGTTGTTTCAAGTGTCAAGGGTTCGGTCACTTTAAAACCGAGTGTCCCAATCAAAGAATCATCACCTTAAGGGAGGCGATTACGTATCGTGATGATTTGTGGGAACAAGAGGAAAGTGACGGGGAGGGAAAAGTTTATATGGCAAAGGGAGGAGAGGAAGAGGTGGAAGAAGTATTAGAGTTTGAGGCTCCTACACACGTTGAGTCACTAGTTTTGCGTCGTACACTACACACACTTGCTAAACCGTCTATAATGAAGCAAAGAGACCAAATCTTTCACACAAAATGTCAAGTGAACGGTAAGTGGTGTAACGTGATAATTGATGGGGGGAGTTGCACTAATGTCGCCTCGCAAGAAATGGTGGAAAAACTTTCTTTGACCACTACGCCCCACCCAAAACCTCACACACTACATTGGCTTGATGACGGAAAGAAAGTGAAGGTCACAAAGCAAGTGCGAGTTGGGTTCACGATGGGTCCGTATAATGATGAAGTCACATGTGACGTGATTCCCATGGATGCATGCCACATTCTTTTGGGCAGAACCTGGCAATTCGATCGTGACGTACATCACCAAGGGAGGACTAACGAGTATATTCTGATGGTGAATGAAAAGAAAATTGTCCTAAGGCCAATGGCACCGAAGGATGTTCGTTCTATGCATTCTAACCGGACTACCAAGCCTAGTTTATCTGTGTTTGCTAGTGAGCAGGTGTTAGCAAACAAAGAGGAGAGGTACGCCCTTAAAGCGTCCAGCATGTCCGTAGTTTCAAGAGGGAACGACCTTGACCAAGGTTACATTAACCTTGACCAAGTTTACCCTAACCTTGACTCTAACGAACTTATGCAACCGCTAGTAGGTGGGTCTGAAGATGTACTTCCGAGTGATCTTGAGTCTAGCTTGTCTACAGTTATTAGTCAAAGCAGAATTGAACCGGTGATTGACCGGGAAGAAGAAGGCAATACGCTTATTGCGTCAAGGCACCCTGTGCCTCAAGAAGACCAATCCGGGCCCATACAACCATCAATTCGAATGAGGGACAAGTACTATGGGATCCGTATTTTCGTGGAGGACTTGGCTCCAGAATTGAAATTTGACGGCCTTACGGAATTGAGGTCAATTCCTTTTGAAGAGGGAGGGGATGATCCGATTGTGGAGCCCAAAAAATTATTCAACGGTCCTGATAAAGCAATTGACTACGCATGTGAACCATCCTATCACAAATCGTTATGGGTAGGCGTGTATTGGCCCAAACATGACCAGATTCGTGCAACTAAACAAGGGATCTATCAAGAGAATATTTCTTATTCTAAAAGGATATGGAGGATCTCGTGGGATTGGCAAGATATCCACCATAATGGTAGGAGGATAAAAAGAGATATGGCTAGTATCTTTTATGATACACCAATTTCACATAAAAGGCAACAAGAGGATCTCCAAATATTTGGGATATCAAACTATCTTGAATATGTGGCAAGAAATAAACAAAAGGATCTCCATCAAATAATTGGAGCTGTGGAAATCTCTCATATATGGCAAGGAATCAAGCTAGTGGATCTTCATCAAATAAGTGGGGATGTCGTGATCTCCCATGATACACACTATCTTTTATTTAAAGCAAATGGAATAAAGATCACACCCATAGGTGGCATGTGATACTAGTAGTTATATTTCGTAGTATTTGTTTCTTTTTATATTAGTATTATTATATTCTAGAATATCACTCGGAAGATAACGAGGATATTACGCATTGTAGGCTATATAAGCCAATGTCTTTCATCAAATAAAGCATCGAATATTTATGAATTTACAAACAACTTGTCAAACTCTGGATTAATTTGTTAATCTCGTGTTTAAACTTCGAGAAGGTGCTTCGAAGTGTTTAGAGGGTTGGTGTTCCAAACTCTGAGCTATTAATTCCGGGTTCAAGGTCGAACTACGGGTTAAATATCATTTGGTTACTCACCGATTAACATCGGATCACAAAATACAAAAAAAACGAAGCGTCTGCTTCCCAAAAATAGCCGAGCCACAAAACTCAAAATCCCCACAGACCTTAACCACGAACCAGGGTTACATTAACCTTAGTTCAATTTCACTCCAAAATCCACGTCATCAACCAAGGTTACATTAACCTTCGACCCAATCTTCATTTCTTATTCTAAACCGCTTCCGCATTCGCATCAACCGGGGCAGGGTCTGGGGAGTTAGCGCCCCCGCTATCCTATAAGGGCGGCCCCCTGGCCTCCGTAACCTCTAGCCCAGCAGAGGAAGAGGAGATATCAGTGTCAACTTCATCTGTGTCCTTTGTTGGGGTTTCGACGGATGGTTCGGTGAAAGATAAAATTCGACAACGGTTTTGCGTCATGATGGTCAGAAAAAATAAAAAGGCAGAAATAGTAGAAAAATGAGGAAGTCAAGGATTGAGTTTCTACCCTAGTCAAATCCTTCAGGTGTCGCCGGAGACAGGATGCCGGAGAAATCCTCGGTCTAATCGCTCGACAAAGTGGAGAATATAAGGAGAGAGGGAGTTTTTGAAAGATTGAAAATGTGAAAAGGGGGGAGTAAGGGGGGGTGGAAGAAAGTCTTTTATAGGGGAGGAAGTTGAAGAGTCCCCCCTATAGGCTTTTCTGTCACACACCTTCCCCATAAAACCCCCACACGTGTCACACATCTAATCAACCCATCCATCACTTCCCAAGGACTTCGAGAACACAAAAGGGCAACGGGAAATGATTATAATACGTCACCCAAGAAATGGTTAAAAAAACAAAAAAAACAAGCCCATTACTTCTTCATTAAGGAAAGGCCCGGAGGCCAGAATTAAAAATCAGGGAGTGAAGCTCAAAAAACAGAAAATAAGTACACTCCTAGACAGTTACAGACAAAAGGGGCCTGGAGCATAACCCGGCCAAGCAAGAGGCATTGCAAGTCCTAATCCTCGTCAGAGCCTGGAAAGTAACCTTCGGGGTTGATGCAGTCCTCATCATCATACCCCCAATCCCATCCGCCAGAGGCATTCATGGGGTCATCATCTCCCTCCTCTTCACTTCCTAGCCTCTCACATCCTAACGAATAACTCTTGCCAACGCTGTCTCCAGAGTCTGCGCTGCTGACATCCCAGTCCTCCCCAAAGCGAGCCACCTTGACGCCTGCAGGATAGCTGAAGCTATCTCCCCGCCTTTTGGGCGTAGGAGGAAAAGACCCAGAGTCCGAAATATCCGGGTCAGCGTTCTCTGGCCGCAGCCAGGAAAACACTGACGGCAACCGCGGTTGGAGCAACCACCTACCCGTGTGCAGGGGAGGGGCCTCTACCTCTTAATAGATGGAGCCTTTCTTGGGCGACGGAAGGCCTTTGGTAAAACACTTGCCCCAGAGGCATAAAGGGGCCAAAGGGCGGTCAATTTAGAACAGTGGATGATCGTTCGTACCAATCTGGAGTATCTGAATTTTTTAGTAAGTCTCGTACACTTAAAGACATCAACAAGGACCCCTCGCTTGAAGACTTTGACTTTTATCTGGCGCATTGTGGGAAGAAAGACGAAACAAGTTTGCAAGACTGAGTTGGACAGAAACCCCAACTCTTTATAAGCACAAAGAGAAGGGATTGTGCATTAAATGGTGCTCCAACCACCCCCACAGAGGAGGCCAAGTGTCAGCCAAGCGCAGGGTTCGAGGGATTTCCTGTGAAGAGTAATCATGAGGGAGAACCTCTTGACTCTTTGCATACCCGATCAATTAAGACATTCCTCCTGCGCGACATTAAATGCAAGAAAGGTAAAAAGTCAACCTCCCACCAGGTTGATTGAAGATCGCCAGCCGAAGAGAGCACCGCTTCCCTCTGCTGACGAGGGGCAATTGATGGGTTCGGTCGCCTGTTCTGGGCCGCCCGTCAGTTGATCCTGGGGCCGACCCGACCCAGGTGATGGGGAGCCTGCCACGAAGGCCACCTAGCAGGCCCTTCCCGGCAGCCCCCTTGGGGCGTTCCTGGAAAGCCCTGCTGAACTTTGGGCGCGAAGCTCAGCCCCCTGCTCGCCAAGGCCAGGCTACTGCCACCATTGCAGGAGGAGGAAGGGAATCCCCTCTACCCTCCAGACGTTAGGGGACCTCCCCCTGCCGAGCCCAGGTCAGGCAGGATGAACCCTCTTGGTCATGCCTAAGGTAAAAGGAGAACGAATAGGAAAGGCGTATCCACGTGTCCCCTTTCTGATTCTCTCTCTCTCTGTCTCTCTTTTCTCTCTTCACTCTCTCTTATGGAAACCTATAAATACCCATTTATTTCCTACAAGAGAGGGTAATTTGACTTTCTCTCACTAGAATCTCACTCTAGAAAACGTCACCTTACTCCTCACGAGTAAGGTTCGTCAAGTGCTTTCACGGACTGACTTAGGCACCGGAGAGGGTTCCCTCGGACACCTCCGAGGCCCTGTGTGCTCCTTGTGTGCAGGTGACAGCCCCCCTTCGCCGGGAAAGTCCAACCGCTAGAGGAGAGGAAAGTGAGGCTTGGAAGTCAAGCTACATCTGCAAGAAACCAAGGCATAGTTCGAGATCCGAATCTGACTCGGGTGTGATTGTTTCCATATCGGAACAACAGCCATAATGTTGCTTGACGAAGCTGAAATAGAAATGCTCGCGTAACGTTTTCTAATACAAATATCGTTACACGATCCTGTTTTGTTTAACGCTTGTATGGTAGCGAAGGAAGTTTGCTCCTGTTTGCTTAAATCAGCCTTACCTATTATTCTCTCTTCAGGATCCGGGTCACTGTTTACGAGTTACGCGCCTAAGGTTTACGTTTTTGGCGTCTCGTTAACAATTGCTTGTGGCTTTCATATGTGGGTCTTCTTTGCTGATTTGTGCTATTTTTGTGTTTGCTCAGTTTTTCGATTTATATTCTTGCAGGTTCGAATTATAGCTGTTTTGGATTTTGATGTTGTGCCGTTAATACATATACATGTTTACTTTTTCCGGTTTAAGAATTATGATCACGTTATTGTAATACTGCAGATGCCTTTGTTTAAAATAATCAAAGCTCTGAGTGCCAGGGTCACATTACTTCTCTTGTTGTTCTTCGTACTCATCAGAAATTGGGGTTAGCTACTAAGCTCATGTCTGCTGCTCAAGCCGCCATGAACTGAGTTAACTGAAATTTTAATTACTTCGATTTTATTCTATGCTTTAGGGTGAATCAATGATCCCAAATTAGTAACAGTTTTTATTCAATTTCCCTATTTTATTTGCATTTTATGGCTTTACGTTACTAATTTGACCGTACACCGTTTTCGTTAAGTTAAATTACCGTGTTGCATTACTATTACATTGTTCCTGGAAATTTCAGTTCACAATCTCTGTCATATTTGATTGTGCTGGCTTTTTTATTTTACATTACAATCTTTGTTCATTTGATTGTTCTTACAAAATCAGAGACAAACATGTTACACTACCATCTATTCTTACACTGAGAAACAAAATTAGATATAAGAATGGAGCAGACTTCTTGTAATTCGTAAACCAATATAGTACAAGAGACCCAACCCAGCATATGGCGATGAAAACACAATGCAAGAAACACAGACCTAATCGCCAAAGCATGCTATACCTAAACGGTTCACATAAAGGCCAAAAATAACTCCAATCTCGCGACTTCGATAACTCGATACCGCCTCGGACATCGGACGCATCGTGTGCGGCTACGCAACTGCTATATCAAAAATAGAAGGAAATCATACATGACATAGGAAGTAGTATTCGGTTCATAATACTAGCCATAACAAAACTTAATTATGGCCCAACAAAATGATCAACCAAAAGCAAGACCCAAAACACAAATGACATCATACTCCCTCCGTTCCAACGAATTGTATACATTTGCTTTTTTGACACTATTTATAAGTAGAATGAATTTTCGATATAACTTCTAATATATAAGATCAAATATATTCATGTGTGATCTTGTTTAAATCGTCTAATCGAATACATTATAAATATCAAATTTTTATAACTTTTAGTAATACGTAATTAAAGATATAGACAAAAGAAAACGAGTATCGACATACGTGCATAAAACAAACGTATACAAATGGTTGGAACGGAGGGAGTAGTATTTTGACAACAAAGATCAGGTAACGATGCAACATGCATGAAACTCTATCTTAGGCTTCAAATATCTTCAATCTCCATCACTGGGTTGTTCCTCATCTAGAATTCTGAGCATCAAATTTTTCTCTCCATTATTGCAGGGGGCGTCCCTAACATTTCGGAGGCCTTGTACGAAAAATTCGAAAGAGTCCCCATGGTTCCATTATGTTTTTCATGGGGCATAATTTTTTTTAATACCAGCTAGTCAAGTAGCGGTAGACCCTAATTACACGAACCAGTGCCCCCTGACTCATTTGAAAAAACTGAGGAAGGGGGGTGTCACCCGTTCAACTAGCGGCTGGGAAGAATGGTACAGAGTCGGCAGCTAGTTGAACTAGCCGTTGTAGTAAATCTCACACGCACAACAATTGTTGTTCATTATGCAACCCAATCATACACAATTGTTGTTCATTTTTGCTTAGGATGCGTTATTGTTCATTATTCCGCTGTAGACAGCCACATTTTGACCGCCAGATGTCTATAGCAGTTTCCGACAAACACCCGATGATGATCGGACGCAAACGTGCTTTAACGTACTCGAAAATGGGCTCGAAATCATGGATATTTAGCTTGGGCTTTTTAAGGAGTACAAATTTCACAAAACCAACCTCAAATTCAGGCCCAGTGGGTCGTTTCGAGTCAAATAACACTAATTTGGGCCGAATCCGACACTAGGGGTAAAACCGTCTTTTAGCGACCGAGTCAAAACCCGGTCAAAGATTTTCCCGAGGCTTATGGACCGACCGTGGCATCTCACGTGTCAAGTTCTTACCCAAACTCTACAAAAAAATCAGCTACACAAAATATTAAACAATTCCGTTTAAGGTAGAATTCGATCTCAAGCAGGAATCCTATCCGAAAACCGATTCAAACACTCAACCGAGTGCAATTACTCGGCCAAGTAGCACACAACCAGCCGAGATTTCCTTTTCTTCCTTCACAAGAAAACGGAATTCTCGTTCTTCTCAGCTTCTTACCCAAGCGGTAATTCTAACTCAAACACACCTCCTAGCCAAGGTCGGGAACTCCCTATAAATAGCCCCTTGCATATAACACTTAAAACATCAGAGAAAGAAGATCAGAAAATCATCAGAAAATATCATATCACAATTAATTCATACGATCCCCAACACACATAATTCCTGAAAAACATAATTCTTTAGCATCGAGAAACCGATAGTGCATCCAAAACCTGAAGAAAACCGGTCCCGATACCCGACACCCTTCACCCGTCACCTCTAAGCAGAGCCACCCTAGCCCGACCGACATCACTTGACGCTCCCGTGCCTAGCCACATTCCGACGAGCCCCGATCAGAGTTAACAAAAGCATGTAGGTTGAGGGTGTACCAAACCCGATTTCTCCTTTTCTTCTCTTCTCTTCCTCTCGTCGTCCGTTTTCTTTTTACGGGTCAAACGTCGTTGTTTTTCTAATATCGATATTAACAAAAAACTATTTTCATAACAAACATTCTTAAAGATATGATATCGATTCCCTATAATCGAATATTGTATCGAAAAGAATTATATTAAGATCTCGACGATATTAAAAATCGTTACATCTTTTCTCGTTCAAATTTCTCTTTTTTCAAACAATTTTACAAAACCTTTTTTTAATTCATTCCGAACATCCGATATCGATTTCATAATCGAATATCGGATACGACGAATATCGAAAGCATGAATCGAATACAAACTAATTCATATTTTGTACGCGATTTATCAAATTTAGCAATTTCGAACAAAAAATTAAAAGTCGGACAGACCCGTACGCGAGTCGCGCCACGCCCAGGCGGCTCGCGCACGGGCCTGAAACCCGAACCTTTTTTTAACTTTTTTCGTTCGTTATTCTACAAAACAATTTCCAAAATTTACATCTTTTCTAAAACTATTCCAAATATTTGATATTGATTTCGTAGTCAACTATCGAATATAACGAATATCGAAAATATTAAGTCGAGTACGAATTATGCAATATTCATACGCGATTTAATAAAAGCATCGAGTTTTCGAAAACCGACTTCAAAACAGGCTGCCACGCGACCCGCCGGCGTCCCGAACGAGCCGCGCGGCCGGCTGCCTTGCCGCGTCCTTTCTCGTTCCATTTTTTTATTATTTTTCAAACATCGTTTTTTATACAAAACAACGTCTTTTCAACAATATTTTTCAGATTTCGATTAATATTTATTTTCTCGATCTCGTATATTTTTTTTGCTATATTATTTTACAAATCGATACTAACTCGTTTGTTCATCTCTTGTAACAAATTCATTCTTTTTCATCATTTGTTTTATTATACTAAAACAAATCTCACATGTTAAATTCAACTTTAACGTTAATCTTTCATGCATTAAACCGTTTTAGCAACCCATTCAATTCCTCACATGCTTAGGAAAACAATGTTTGCATATCATTCATCATTCAACTAACGCGCGTATTAAAAAATCATTCGATATCCTAGTAGAGGCCGCTAATGTGCGGGCGGGGTTGGGTGTTCTTAGTGAGCTTCCCAACACGTACCCTCACCCCTTACTCAGAACCGTGGTTTCCGGATGTCCGAAACCATTGGCAACGAGAGTCATTCAATATACGATTAACCGCTCAAGTCGGCATCTGTATCGAACTGCAAAGGGACGAGCCCAATAAACTCTGACATCGGAATTGGGCCGTATTTTGTACACGGCCCACTACGACATAGAGTGGGCTCGAACGGTTCCGAATAACCATAAAATTCGGTGGCGACTCCGACTTCGATTTAAATTTCAACTTGACCATCTCATATGGAGATTCATTCCCCTCCCCAAACCCGCGCGTGGCCGCGTCGGGGTGGACCTATGTCATGTCCACAATTTGGCGACTCCGCTGGGGATTTACTGATGCGTTAATAACCTTCGGTATCCTACAGGGTGAGACTCGAATAGAAATCGTTTGACTAGTACAATGCGCGTTTTAGGTTTACGGTTCATGCATAACCCCATTTTTCTCAGGCCGGTACTGGTGACCGACATCCCACTATACCATTGATATAGTCCAAATTGGTTATGTCAAAGGTGTCCATTAGCCGATTCGTATGGGTTTTACGGCGTGTCCTAATCTCAACTCGAGTTAGGGAGTCCGCCCCGATTCTCGATAGGCTATGTACACTGGTATAGACCCTTATAGACTGACCGAGACTTAGCTTAAGAGCATACATGGCGTCATTATACTGTTTCCATGACTACGTGCTACTTGATCCACATCATCTTTTTTTCAAAACCGTCATTTTTCAAAATTTGCATCCTTTTCAAAATATCCAATTTCAAAACCCCGGACATATACCGAATTTAGGACTTACGATTTTACTCAAAATAGCCTTTTTCTAACCAGTATTATGCCCAATTCAAAACTCGAAATTATTTTCGAAATTTTCAAACTTTCGCCCGGCCCACCTTTTCCGTTTTTCTCGAAAAAGGGTCGGTTCTCCCCGGATTTTTTTCGGGCTTTTCAAAAAATATCGTATTTCAAAACTTCTTCTTCTTAGACTTCCCGTATTTAGTAGTGTCGGGTCGTGTCATAAGTCGTTGAGGTCTCTAGCGTCGAAACTCTGTCGATCTTACATCACGAGTTTCCCCCCCATCCTAGTCCGCCTTATTTTACTAAGGCAAGGCCCACCTACGTAGGATATACTCCTACAAAGGTTGGCCCAGTTTACACAATCGAGTCTAAAGTCTGGGAATGTCTCACGTGAACCTTCCTTCGAACAGGGCCCAACCCACATAGTTGGATCCTGAGGAAGGCCCACCTTTTCACAAGTCACCCGTCTAAGTGTCTTTTCCGAGTCAACCTTTTACAAGGCATAGCCCTATAACAAAAGGTTCACGGTCCTTACGTCTAAGGGTCACTCACTCGAGTCTTAACAAAGTCTTCAGTCCCAGTCGGGGGTTACCCTCAGCAGAGCGATCAATCGTGATTGCTCTAAGGATCATGTCTTGCATGCATGTCTCACATACCCTACTTTCGAGTCACTTAGGTGCCACACCATCTGGGTCCTATCAAAGTCCTTAGTCTCACTTGGGGGCTATTCTCCGACGGAGTGATTAAATCACAGTCACTACGAGAATCGTACCCTACACATTTGTCTTAGGAGAGTCTAACCCGAGTCAAACTGGAGTCGTCTCTCCTCTCGCGCTATTTCCTATGCCTTGGTGAAATTGAGTTCCGAAGCAACTTCTCTGATTACGCGGTATTCTTACAGACAAGCCACCGGTAACCAGACGCCAGAAAATGCAAAAAACTTTGGACCAATTGACAACCTCTCTAGCTGAGCTTGAAGCCCAATTGACGGTTATCAGGGCCAAACAAACGACCATTGCCTCCCGTTTGAGTGCCGTGGAGCAAAGGACTCTTAAGGTCAGGAATGAAACTACTGGGCCCATAGCTGAACTGGTCAGCGCTGTTCGCAAACTCGAAGAACAGGTCCACTCGACCACCAGAAACACCATCCTCACGGAAAATGCCCGTACCTACTCGCCCTTGACCGATGAATTGCCCGCTAACCTCAACTTAACGGGCTTACCAATGTTTGACGGGACGGAAGACCCGGTACTCCATATTCGGGCTTTCAAGGACTTTATGGCTGTTAAGGGGGTCAAATCGACCATGTTCAAGCATCTCTTAGCTTCCTCCCTCGAGAAGCACCCGAAAGCCTGGTACTACAGACTCGATTCCAAGAAGTACAAGACTTGGGATGATGTGGCAACAGAGTTCGCTCGGAATTATGCCGATAATACCGAGATCCAGACTACAATGCGTACTCTGGAGTGTAGACACCCACATTTTGACCGCCAGGTGTCTATAGTAGCTCCCGCCAAACACCCGATGATGATAGGACGTAAACGTGCTTTGATAGACTCGGATATGGGCCTGTAATTATGGACATTTGGTTTAGACATTTTAAGGAGTACAGATCTCACAAAACCAACCTCAAATCCAGGCCCAATGGGTCGTTTCGAGTCAAATAACACTAATTTGGGTCGAAACCGTCACCAGGGGTAAAACCGTCTTTTAGCGACCGAGTCAAACCCGGTCAAAGATATTTTTTCCCGAGTCACACGAGCTGGCCGTGACACTACATGGTTGATTCGGACTCAAACACCAAAAAATCAGCCTTCACAAATATTAAACAAATCTGTTTAAGGATAGAATTCGATCTCAAGTAGGAATTCTATCCGGAAACCGAATCAAACATCGACCGAGCATCAAAATACTCGGCCGAGATACCCCAGGACAGCCGAAATACCTCTCCACCAGCTGAGATTTTTGGCTTCTTCACTAAGAAACGAGAAGTTTATTCCCTTACGAACTCTCGTATTTCCTATCCAAACCGGTGTTTCTTGTCACACAAGCAAGACCACCTCGGTTCCTATAAATAGGACCCTCCCTTCAACATCCAAAGGACCGAAAAAATACCATCAGCAACACATCAAAAAATACCGAAAAAATTACCATCAGCAACACATCAAAAAATACCGAGAAAGTCAGCCAAAAAGCAACATCCAAAATCCCGACGTAATCCCGAAATAATTCCAAAAATCCGACGAAACCGATCCCATCACCCGGCCGAACCCACGCCTCACATATACACAAACCACCCAAACCGATACACCTTAACTCTTCCTCATTATCTCGACGCTCCCAAGTCTAAGCCACTTTCCGACGAGCCTTATCCCGAGAATACAAAGCATGTGGGTTGAGGGTGTAAATCAAACCCGTCTCTTCTCTTTTCTCTTCCCTTTCTCTCGTTTTTTTATGGGTCTCTCGTCGGTCTTTTTCTTTTATTTTCTAATATCGATACTACTAAAAACTATTTTCCTATATTCTTAAAATATGATACCGATTTTATATAATCAAATATCGTATCGAAAAGAATTATATTAAGGTTTCGACGAATTCATTATATTTTTTCGTTCAAAATCCTTTTTTTATAACTTTTTCGTTCAAAAACAAACTTTTTCAAAACCTTTTCTAAAGTCATTCCGAATATTCGATATCGATTTCATAATCGAATATCGAATACGACGAATATCGAAAATATAAACCGAGTACAAATTAATTCATGTTTGTACGCGATTTATAACGATTTCGAACACAAAAAATATATAAAAAATCAGACCCGTACGCGAGTCGCGCCCGGTCCAGGCGACTCGCGCACGAGTCTGATCCGGTTCTACTTTTTTAAGTTTTTCGTTCGTTTATTTTTATTATTTTACGAAACGATTCCTAAATTTACATCTTTTCCAAAACTATTCTAAATATTTGATAATCAACTATCGAATATAACGAATATCGAGAATATTAAGTCGAGTACGAATTATGCGATATTCGTACGCGATTTAATCAAAATTTTCCGAAAACCGTTGTCGAAATCAGGCCGCCACGCGACCCGCATGAGTCTCGGGCGAGTCGCGCGGCTCTCGGCCCAAACGTGTCTTTTTCGTTCTTTTTTATTCTTTCTCGAACATCGTTTTTTTATACAAAACAACGTTTTAGTAATATTTTTCAGATTTCGATTAATATTTATTTTCTCGATTTCATATATTATTATTTCATTCGTTACTAACCCGTTTTCTCGTGTTTGTAGCGAATTATTCTCATATTTTCTTTTTATCGTTTTATTAGACTAAAACGAACTCACATGCTAAAATAACTTTGACGTTATTAGTTTAACATGCATTAAACGACTTAGCAACCCATTTATTTATTTTTCCTCACATGTCTTAGGAAAATAATCTCTGCATATCATTTCATCGTCGAACTAACGCGTGTACACCAAAATCGAACGATATCTTAGTAAAGGCCGCTAAGTGTGGGCGGGGTTGGGTGTTCTCGACGAACTTCGCAACACGTACCCTCACCCCTTACTCAGAACCATGGTTTCCGGATGTCCGAATCCATTGGCAACGAGAGTCATTCAATATACGATTAACCGCCCAGTCGGCATCGGTATCGATATGCTAAGGGACGAACCCAATAAACTCTGACATCGGAAATGGACCAGGCTTTAAGTATGGCCCACTACGACATAGAGTGGGTTCGAATGGTTCCGAATAACCATAAAATTCGGTGGCGACTCCTACTTCGATTTAAAATTCTATTCGATCCATCTCATATGGAAATTCTATCGCCTCCCCAAAACCCGCGCTTCGCCGCGTCGGGGTGGACCTATGTCATGTCCACAATTTGGCGACTCCGCTGGGGATTAACTGATGTGTCACTTACCATCGGCATCCTTAGGGTGAGACTCGAAAAGAAATCGTTCGATTAGTAATGTACACGTTTTAGTTCAATGGTTCATGCATAACCCCGTTCTATCCCGGGCCGGTTACTTGTGACCGACGTCCCACTATACCACGGTGCATTCCCACTTGAGTGCACTAAAGACTTCAATGGCGGAACTCGTTTAGACTTTGCGGCATGTCCTAAGACCAACTCGGCTTAGGGAGTCCGTCCTCAGTACGAGAAAGCCATCGTTGTTGGTATAGACCCTATTAGACCGACCGAGACTTAGACTAAGAGCATACATGGCGTCGTTATACTGATTCTATGACTACATGCTACTTGATCCTTTTCGGTCTTTTCAAAAACCGTCATTTTTCAAAAAAAAAACTTGCATCTTTTCAAACCCATTTTTTTTTCAAAACCCGGAAAGCTGCCGAATTTAGGACTTATGATTTTGACTCAAAATAGCCTATTTCTAGCCGGTATGCTGTCCAAACCTTTTCAAAAAAAAAGCCCGAAATCTCGGCCCGATAACCCTTTTTCTCGGTTTTCAAAAAAAAATCGGGTCTTCCAATCCGACCTTTGCTCGGTTTTCAAATTCAAATTCTCTTTTCAAAACCCTCTTCCGCTTAGGACTTCCCGTATTTAGCAGTGTCGGGTCTTGTCATAGGTTGTAGGAATCTATAGCGTCGAAACTCCGTCGATCTTATATCACGAGTTTCCACCCCATCCCAGTCCGCCTTACTTGTCAAGGCACGGCCCACCTTCGTAGGACTAACTCCTACAAAGGGAAGCCCGTTTACACACTCGAGTCTAAAGTCTGGGGAATTCTCACGTAGACCTTCCTTCGAACAGGACTAGGCCCACTTTGCCAAATCCTAAGGAAGGCCCACCATCCATGCGTCATCCATTTAGAAGTCAGTCTCCGGTCTTTTTTCTAGTCTAGTCTTTTCCTTGCTCGGGATGTACTTTTGATTCTAAGATCTGGGTCAGCTACTGATTACGCGGTGCCCTTACAGACAGGTCACCCCACACTCGAGCCATGACGCAAAAAGCCATAGATGAATTGACCGCCTCGCTGGCCCAAATCCAAAACCAACTGAGGAAATGCGGGAAGACCAGATCGCCATCATTACTCGGGTTAGTGCCGTAGAACAGGGAACCCCCAATGCCTCGATCGATGATGACGGGCCTCTGGCCGCATTGGCCAGTGCAGTCCTCAAACTGCAAGAACAGGTCCACCTGACAACCCAAAGCTCCATCCATACGGAGAATGCTAGGATTTACACCCCATTGACCGATAAACTACCCACCAATCTCAATCTGACGGGTATGCCAATGTTCGAGGGTACTGAAGACCCGGTCCACCATATCCAGGCTTTCAAGGAGTTCATGGCCCTTAAAGGGGTTAAGTCCAACATGTTCAAGCACCTATTCGCTTCTTCTCACGAGAAGCACCCAAGAGCCTGGTACTACCGGCTCGATCCCAAGAAATACAAAACTTGGGATGACGTGGCAACGGAATTCGCTCGGAACTACGCCGAAAATACGGAAATCCAGACCACTATGCGCACCCTGGAGGTAATGGCCCAGGAACCTAAGGAAGGATTCACAAAATACCTTCAACGCTGGAGGGCTGAAAGCGTCAAAATGGTCGATAAGCCCAGTGAAAAGGTGTTGGTTGAAGCCTTTGTCAAGAACCTACTTCCAGCTTACCGGGTCCATCTCCGGTACGCCATCATACCTAGCTTCGCGGTCCTAACTGAAATGGGAACAAGAATCGAGGATGATTTAAGATTGGAAAGCCTCACTAAGGCCTCCACTAAGGGATATCAAAGGGCCAGTTCATCAACGAGCAAGCCCGCTACTACTGCTGCCACTCGTAGCATTTTCGACGAGGTAAATGCACTTGATACCTCATCCCAGAAGACTACCACTCCCCGGGTATTCACCGACATAGGCACTACCTATGAAAACGCCCTTCAGAGGTTATCATCAAAAGGCCTGATCACCCCGATAGGCCCAACACCTGATATCCCGGTCGAACGTCGCTCTAAGGCCTACAACCTTCAGGCCTACTGTCACTATCATCGTGGTAAGGGGCACGATACCGAGAAATGTTGGAAACTAAAGCACCTTATCCAAGATCTCATTGAAAGCGGGAAAATTCCTTTACCCGGGGGTAAGCCCAACAACAAGGACAACCCGTTGGCCACTCACGCCATCTTTTCCGGAGAAGTAATGGATTGCTCACACCTCATTTCTCCATTTATCCCACAAATAAACGGGATTTGGTGCGATGACGAAGACGATGTCTACCTCACCAAAGGGGAAGCTGTCCCCATCACACCCGAGGAGATTCAGAAGGTTAAGTCCAAGGCCTTAGCCACTAGTCAAGCCCTCATCATTGCCGAGCCACTCAAAGTGGAGCCTGCTCCGGAAGAACCAACTCCTGAAAAGGCTCTTGTGAAACAGCTAAGCAAGACTCGAGTTGACCTCTCTATATGGCAACTCCTAGTTAGCTCTCAGGAACATCGAGAGGCACTCACTAAGGCCCTCGATCAAGTCAAAATTGACTCCATGGCTACTCCGGCTGAAATGGTAGCCACAGTCTTACCCCACTTAAAAAGCAGATCCATAGAGGAAGGCCCACTTATTACCTTCTCCAATGCCGATCTACCACCATTTGGGCCAGCCCACAACATGGCCCTCTACATCACAGTTATCTGCCGCGGAAAGTACCTACCCATGACCCTAATTGACGACGGGTCAGCAGTCAACGTCCTCCCCTTGAGGACCGCCAAAGCCCTCGGCATTACCGAGGCCGACTATATTCCAACAGCTCAAACCATTCAGGCTTTTGACGGAAGTCCAAAGTCAGTAGCCGGAGCCACAAAACTCACAATCATAACCGGCCCGATAGAGAAAGAGCTGGAATTTCAAGTGATCGACGTGACTTCTTCCTTCAATCTTCTTCTAGGAAGACCTTGTATCCATGCAACCAGGGCCGTGTCTTCCACTTTGCATCGGAAAATCAAGCTGCCTTTGCGTGACACCGTCATCACTATAGAAGCCACATCTATGACTGTGGGTAATTGCAACACCTCGGGCCGCACCGATCTATGGGGGTTTGATTTCGTAGGAGCCATCGAAGAAGATCATCTCTTCCGCCCCTATTTCACCGTCCCCCTAGACCGGATGTTACAGAATCTGGGCTTTCTACCAGGGGTTACATCAAGGCCCGATCTCCCGGCGGGAAAAATTCTCGAAGTTCTGGACAATGGGAGGACTCAAACAGGCTTGGGCTACACCCTAACTCCGGAAAACATGGGCCAGACTGAAACCGGTAAGGTTACCTTCGTCACTCCAGTATTCGAGACTGCTCAGACCGGCCTATATCGGCCCACACGCCCTGGGACCCACTTGGCCCAGGACTGTAACTATATACCGGACGACATCTTCGCTCTCATCCAATCCGAAGATGCTAAGAATGCTGAGCCCGCACTAGGGCTACTTTTTGGAGAAGAACTCGCAGTTCCAACGCCGAAGGAAGAGCTAGTCAGCCTCATTCTCCGCAGTCGCACCTTTGACCCGTCTAAGCTAATCTCAGAAGTCGGGTCCGGAACCAGAGCTTGGAGGAAGACTGTCAAATGGACTGACAGTCAAGGAAAAACTTACAAGCTGATCACAGGAGAAGGAGAGATGCCAGAATCTGAGTCTGAATCTGAGTCTGAGTCTGAGTCTGAGTCCGAGTCAGAGTCTAAGATTGAGTCTAGTGAGTCTGATGCTAGGGTCAATCCTGTAACTCCCCCTCTTCCTTTAGCCATTCCTGGTGCCTCGGGGTCCGTCACGGGCACCCTACCTATCCCGCCACTGACTAGTGATCAGATGGCAGCTCTTTTCGAGCTCTTTTCCCAATTTATGATCAATAATAACAACCGTTCTGCTTACGACTTGTCTCATTTTCAAAATTTCAAAAATTTTATGTGCAATGACATTGAGAAGCCCGACGAACAGGTATCTTTACCCCCACATCTGATCGAGCAACTAGAGCAAAGAGAATCCCGCAATCCGGTAATCGAAGACACCGAATCCATCAACGTGGGAACAACCTTAGAACCTCAGATGCTTAAGATAGGGTTATCCTTAGATCCTGAGGAGAAACAACAATTCATAGTTCTCCTTCAAGAATTCAAAGACGTCTTCGCATGGTCCTACAAGGACATGCCGGGGATCGATCGCGAAATAGCCGAGCACCATATACCGATCAAGGAAGGGTTCAAGCCGGTCAAACAAAAACTCCGACGCATGAGGCCTGAATGGTCCCTCAAAGTCAAGGAGGAAGTCGACGAACAATTCAAAGCTGGGTTTATACGAGTCTATGAGTATCCAGATTGGGTTGCAAACATAGTACCAGTCCCTAAAAAGGATGGTAAGGTTCGTGTCTGTGTAGACTTTCGGGATCTTAACAAAGCAAGCCCGAAAGACGATTTTCCATTGCCACACATCGATATACTGGTGGACAACACAGCAGATCATGCCCTTCTATCATTTATGGACGGGTATGCGGGATATAATCAGATAAAAATGGCAGAAGAAGATATGGATAAGACCACCTTCATCACACCTTGGGGTACTTATTGCTATACAGTTATGCCATTTGGTCTCATCAATGCCGGGGCCACCTACCAACGAACCGCCACGACTTTATTGCATGACATGATGCATAAGGAAGTGGAAGTCTATGTGGACGACATGATCGTCAAATCTAAAGACAGGGACGGTCACATCACCGCCCTGAGAAAGTTATTCACCCGACTTCGCAAATACAACATGAGGCTAAACCCTCAGAAATGCAGTTTCGGGGTAACATCTGGCAAATTACTGGGTCATATCGTCGGCCAACGAGGTATAGAAGTCGATCCAGCCAAAATCAAGGCCATCACCGAGATGCAGCCCCCTAAAACTGAAAAAGAGATAAGAGGGTTTCTCGGAAAAGTCCAATACATCAGTAGGTTTATCTCAAAGCTAACCATGGTGTGTGAACCGATCTTCAAGAAGCTGAAAATAGGAGAACGGTTACTATGGGACGACAAATGTCAAGCAGCCTTCGATAGAATCAAGGAAATTTTGGCCTCACCACCGGTCCTAATGCCACCTCAGCACGGCTTGCCTTTGTCACTATACCTAACCACGACAGAGACAGCCATGGGGGCTATGCTAGCTCAAACGGTCAACTCCGAAGAACGAGCCATATACTACATCAGCAAAAAGTTTTTGGAGTACGAGTGTAAGTACACCATGCTCGAAAAGAGATGTTTAGCTTTGGTCTGGGCCACTAAGAAGCTCCGACATTACATGCTTAGTCACGAGGTGCAGGTGTTATCCAGAATGGATCCGATCAAATACCTCTTCGAAAAACCCATCCTCAACGGCAGAATATCAAGATGGACTCTCATGTTGGCAGAGTTCAACCTAAAATTCGTACCACTGAAAGCCATCAAAGGACGAGTAGTAGCCGAATTTCTCGCTGACAGTCCCGTAACCGAGGAAGGACACATCGACACTTGGTCCTTCCCAGACGAAGACGTTTTCCACACTGATACCGAAGCATGGGATTTGTACTTTGATGGGGCATCCAATTTTCGAGGATTCGGAGTCGGGATCCTCCTGATCTCACCAAAAGGAGAACATACCCCAGTATCAATCAAACTAGACTTTGACGTCACTAACAACGCCGCTGAGTATGAAGCATGTATCCACGGGCTACAAGCCGCCGCCGACTTAGGGGTCACGAACCTCCGAGTACACGGTGATTCATCTCTGGTCATTAACCAAGCGCTCCAAAAATGGAAAACTCGAAATGCAAATCTCGTGGCCTACCAGGCACGAGTAAGGGATCTCGAGAAACAATTCCACAAGGTAGAATATATATACCTACCCCGGGAAGAAAACCAGTTCGCAGATGCACTCTCAAAACTGGCATCTTTACTAAACATCCCCGACCATATGACCAGTATGCCGATCTGTGTCGAAAGACGATCCGAGCCAGCATATATCCACGACATCGAAGAGGTCGAGATACCGGATCCCGAGCCCTGGTATCAAGCTGTGCTGACGTACCTAACAACCGGGGAATATCCACCTGGAACTGACAACCGAGCCAAAAAGGCCCTGCGAAGACTGGCAACCCAGTTCATCCGCACCGACGACGGGCAACTCTACAAAAAGACAGCACAGGGGGCTCTCCTTCGATGTGTCGACAAAACCAACGCCGAAAAAGTTATGGCTGAAGTCCATGATGGCGAATGCGGTCCACACATGAATGCCCAAATGTTAGTCCGAAAAATCATGAGGCTCGGTTACTACTGGAATAGCATGGAAACTGACTGCCAGCTATATGTCAGACATTGCCATAATTGTCAAATTTTTGCCAATGTACAACATATGCCACCATCCTTGCTATACACCATGACATCACCATGGCCATTTTCAACATGGGGAATCGACATAATCGGAAAGATAAACCCCTCGGGAACCGGAGGACACTACTTCATTTTAGTAGCAATCGACTATTTCACCAAATGGGTCGAAGCTGAATCCTACCGTATTCTCAACGCTAGCCATGTTGCCAAGTTCATTCAAAATAAGATAATATGCCGGTATGGGATCCCGCATGAATTCATTAGTGATCACGGGACCCATTTTCAAGCCGAAACAGCAGCCTTGCTGACCAAATACAAAATTCAAAGGCATACATCTTCACCCTACCGACCCCAAACCAATGGAGCGGTAGAAGCGGCTAATAAAACAATTATCACCATACTCAAAAAGATGGCTGATAATTATCGAGACTGGCCCGACAAAATACCATTTGCACTTTGGGGATATCGAACCTCGATTCGTACTGCGACCGGGGCAACGCCTTATTACCTTACATACGGTATGGAAGCAGTCCAACCTGTTGAGTTAGAAGTGTCATCACTCAGAATCCTACTTGAAAGCCAAGTGCCTGAAGCTGATTGGGTTCGAGCACGATATGACTCGCTAGTCCTTTTAGATGAACGACGATCTCGCGCCCTCAATAATATTCAAATCTATCAGAAGAGAATCCAGCGGGCTTTCAACAAAAGGGTGAGGCCCAGGAACATCAAAGAAGGAGATTTGGTCCTCAAATCAGTTCGAGCTTTATTACCGGTGGACCCAAGAGGAAAATTCAAACCTAATTGGGCTGGGCCATATCTGGTAAAGAAGATTCTATCAGGTGGAGCGGTAATGCTAACGGATCTGGACGGAAACGAGTTTGTCAACCCAACTAACCTGGACCAGCTGAAGCGCTACTACCCTTAACCCACCTCTCTCAATGTCATTTGCAAAAGTTTATTAAAAAAAACATTTTCTTCAAACTTTTGAAGACAAGTCAAAAGCTAGAATTATTCATTCTACTGTTTCAAACATCTTGAACTAATAGTCTTGATGTATTTCGAAATTGCAAATTAATTTAATTTGAACTACGTTTGGTTTGATTTCATTTATTGTGGATACGTAGGCAGCCCCTCAAAAGGGCACAACCACTGCAATCGAAAAAAAAAACAGGAACGGTTCTTTAATAAACCTTTCTTTATTTAAAATAATAAAATTACAAAAAAAATCAAAAAACCATCACAAAAAAATAATACTAATACTTAAATAATAAAAAACTAAGGCATTTTTCCCTTTCCTTTGCCTTTAGCCTCCTTTTCGGTCCATCGGCGTCGAGGTGGAGGTGAACGCTCCCTGATCACCAAGGGAACCTCTTTAGCCCGGGCTCGTTTCTTCAAACTCGACCCCCCGGTCACCTCGTAGTCACGCGGGCCTAGCCTGTCTCGGACCGCCGGCCTCGATCCGAGTCTTCCCTCCAAATCGCTAGCACCAGTCTCATTAGTCTGAGTCTTAGGTTTTGACTTGGAATCCGACCCTGATTCAACAAAGGTAATGGGAGTCTCCTCGAAGAACCGCCTATTATTTTTGGCCGATTCTCGGCGGGCCAAATCAAGAGCTTCTTCGGTTTTCAAAGCTTTACGGGCCTCCTGGGATTCTTCAGAAGTCCATTTGCGATATGATTCAGAAACCCAAGTGGTTTGACAAGGGCGAGGTATAGTCCATATGACACGGGTGAACCAGCGCTGTAGCCACGTGTCACACATAGCGTCCGTCAATTGGATCGAAACGCTAATTATTGCCTCAGTCTCAGGGATCTCCTGAAACGAACCGAACTGTCTTAGGATACGGTCCGGATAAATATGGACAGTCCAGTCCAAAGACAAAATCACCAGGTAACGGGCTTTGTCTCTCCTAGCTAATCCCGTCAGCCTTGAAAGGAACCACCAAATGACGTTCCATCTGATCAAAGGCCCACCATGAAATGTTAGCTCTTCATCCCAATATTTTTGAGTTACGGGATGACTTGGTCTTATTCGGCGAGACCTTGAATCAATCTGATTGCTCCGGTATTTGGGTATATTCACCGGGGGCTCCATAATCGACAGACGCTCGAATAACCAGGTCTGCAAAATTTTCGAAAAGTCAAAAACTTTCGAAAAATCGGAAAAATTAAGAATTTTCGTTCGAAAAAAAAAATCGAAAAAATCGGAAAAATTAAGAATTTTCGTAAAAATTCAAAAATTTCGGCAAAATCGGAAATTTCAAAGAAAAACGAAAAATTGAAGATTTCGGAAAAATCCGAAAAAATCAGGAAGATCGGGCAACCATTCAAAAAAAAAGGGGTTAAATACCTGCAATAGACGAATGCCCCCTGTCAATTGTTGATTTGGTTCAAGCCTCCTAGCGTCAAGACCCATAATAATCTCCCCAGTTATCAGCCAAGCTGGGCTATGACCCGTCTCCATTTGATCAACTATGCTGATTAACCTGATCTCACCTAAGCATGAATCAGCATCCATTCGGCCTTCGAAGGCATACCTATGCAGCATACAAAAGGCAAAGGCCCTACGCCTATGGGTAGAAGTAATTCTTTCACCCACTGGATTCATAAATTTATCAGCCAAGTCGAATAATGAAACTGAATTTCCCTTCACCATACGGGCTGTCTCAGCATGTGACAACCCTAGAAAATCTCTCAGCCTCCTCCTTGGATCGGGATAGGGGAATAGCAGGACGAGCGTTAGGGCACCACCCTCCAATAGCTGCTATCTCTTCAGGAAGAGGACATATTTCTCCTCGAGGAAATGCAAAAATATGAAAGGTAGTATCCCAAAAGGATAAGCAAGCATCAAGAAAGTGCGAATCTACCCTAAGTCGTTGAAATGGGAATAAAGCCACAATTCCCATTTGAGTTAACTGGACTCTATCTTCATCTCGAAAATCCTGGGCCCACGCATGAAGCATTGCGGTCAAATGGTCAATACCCATCGCGAGAATAGTTTCTTTTATTTTATCCTAAAGAGTCTAAGGGATTTCGAGATAAAAGAGAAGATTTGGGATGTGAATATGAAAGATAAAAGCCAAAGCTCTCTATTTATAATAGAGAATATCCCTCTTCCTAGTCATCACAGGAATAGGATTTTACCAATTTTCCTCCTTCGCCTAGGCATACAAGGAAATTCCAAATATCTGTGTCAGAATCCGATTGGGAATCAAAGTCATCCCAAGCATTCTTATTTCCAAAACTTCCAAAAATTTCAGCTTTCCTCTTTTCAAATTTTTTCGAAAAAATCATCTTCCCCAGCATGAGTCGGTGTTTCGCCTAAATGTTACATGCAATATGTTATGTGTCGGCATACAGGTACACCCAAGACTCTCAAAAAATTCTAAGTTCCCCAGTGGAAAAGCTCATGCAAGCTCCCGCGCAATTCTAAGACAGGATATATCTGTAAACGGATATACCCGTGGCTTCCTAGGCAAGCTCCCACGACATTATCAGCATCAACCCAGGTATGATTTCTATTCTGTGGCTGGCGAGCCCTTCACGCAGGTCTAATGGACCCTAAACGACCCGATCGGAAGTCTGCCAGGTTTTAATCCTTGATTGACCTGGTAGCTACTCTGACTTTTGCCTTGTCCAAGCCTCAGTCAGAGTGGGGGCTCTGTAGACACCCACATTTTGACCGCCAGGTGTCTATAGTAGCTCCCGCCAAACACCCGATGATGATAGGACGTAAACGTGCTTTGATAGACTCGGATATGGGCCTGTAATTATGGACATTTGGTTTAGACATTTTAAGAAGTACAGATCTCAAAAAACCAACCTCAAATCCAGGCCCAGTGGGTCGTTTCGAGTCAAATAACACTAATTTGGGTCGAAACCGTCACCAGGGGTAAAACCGTCTTTTAGCGACCGAGTCAAACCCGGTCAAAGATATTTTTTCCCGAGTCACACGAGCTGGCCGTGACACTACATGGTTGATTCGGACTCAAACACCAAAAAATCAGCCTTCACAAATATTAAACAAATCTGTTTAAGGATAGAATTCGATCTCAAGTGGGAATTCTATCCGGAAACCGAATCAGACATCGACCGAGCATCAAAATACTCGGCCGAGATACCCCAGGACAGCCGAAATACCTCTCCACCAGCCGAGATTTTTGTCTTCTTCACTAAGAAACGAGAAGTTTATTCCCTTACGAACTCTCGTATTTCCTATCCAAACCGGTGTTTCTTGTCACACAAGCAAGACCACCTCGGTTCCTATAAATAGGACCCTCCCTTCAACATCCAAAGGACCGAAAAAATACCATCAGCAACACATCAAAAAATACCGAAAAAAATACCATCAGCAACACATCAAAAAATACCGAGAAAGTCAGCCAAAAAGCAACATCCAAAATCCCGACGTAATCCCGAAATAATTCCAAAAATCCGACGAAACCGATCCCATCACCCGGCCGAACCCACGCCTCACATATACACAAACCACCCAAACCGATACACCTTAACTCTTCCTCATTATCTCGACGCTCCCAAGTCTAAGCCACTTTCCGACGAGCCTTATCCCGAGAATACAAAGCATGTAGGTTGAGGGTGTAAATCAAACCCGTCTCTTCTCTTTTCTCTTCCCTTTCTCTCGTTTTTTTATGGGTCTCTCGTCGGTCTTTTTCTTTTATTTTCTAATATCGATACTACTAAAAACTATTTTCCTATATTCTTAAAATATGATACCGATTTTATATAATCGAATATAGTATCGAAAAGAATTATATTAAGGTTTCGACGAATTTATTATATTTTTTCGTTCAAAATCCTTTTTTTATAACTTTTTCGTTCAAAAACAAACTTTTTCAAAACCTTTTCTAAAGTCATTCCGAATATTCGATATCGATTTCATAATCGAATATCGAATACGACGAATATCGAAAATATAAACCGAGTACAAATTAATTCATGTTTGTACGCGATTTATAACGATTTCGAACACAAAAAATATATAAAAAATCAGACCCGTACGCGAGTCGCGCCCGGTCCAGGCGACTCGCGCACGAGTCTGATCCGGTTCTACTTTTTTAAGTTTTTCGTTCGTTTATTTTTATTATTTTACGAAACGATTCCTAAATTTACATCTTTTCCAAAACTATTCTAAATATTTGATAATCAACTATCGAATATAACGAATATCGAGAATATTAAGTCGAGTACGAATTATGCGATATTCGTACGCGATTTAATCAAAATTTTCCGAAAACCGTTGTCGAAATCAGGCCGCCACGCGACCCGCATGAGTCTCGGGCGAGTCGCGCGGCTCTCGGCCCAAACGTGTCTTTTTCGTTCTTTTTTATTCTTTCTCGAACATCGTTTTTTTATACAAAACAACGTTTTAGTAATATTTTTCAGATTTCGATTAATATTTATTTTCTCGATTTCATATATTATTATTTCATTCGTTACTAACCCGTTTTCTCGTGTTTGTAGCGAATTATTCTCATATTTTCTTTTTATCGTTTTATTAGACTAAAACGAACTCACATGCTAAAATAACTTTGACGTTATTAGTTTAACATGCATTAAACGACTTAGCAACCCATTTATTTATTTTTCCTCACATGTCTTAGGAAAATAATCTCTGCATATCATTTCATCGTCGAACTAACGCGTGTACACCAAAATCGAACGATATCTTAGTAAAGGCCGCTAAGTGCGGGCGGGGTTGGGTGTTCTCGACGAACTTCCCAACATGTACCCTCACCCCTTACTCAGAACCATGGTTTCCGGATGTCCGAATCCATTGGCAACGAGAGTCATTCAATATACGATTAACCGCCCAGTCGGCATCGGTATCGATATGCTAAGGGACGAACCCAATAAACTCTGACATCGGAAATGGGCCATGCTTTAAGTATGGCCCACTACGACATAGAGTGGGTTCGAATGGTTCCGAATAACCATAAAATTCGGTGGCGACTCCTACTTCGATTTAAAATTCTATTCGATCCATCTCATATGGAAATTCTATCGCCTCCCCAAAACCCGCGCTTCGCCGCGTCGGGGTGGACCTATGTCATGTCCACATGGAGGTTATGGCCCAAGAGCCCAAAGAAGGTTTCACCAAGTACCTTCAAAGGTGGAGGGCCGAAAGTGTGAAGTTGGTAGACAAGCCCAACGAGAAGACACTAGTGGAGGCGTTCATCAACAACCTCCTCCCTTCCTATCGCGTCCATCTTAGGTATGCCGGCATTTCAAACTTTGCAGTGCTTACCGAAATGGGCATTAGGATTGAAGATGATCTTCGACAAAATGAAGATCTGTGTGAAGCGTCTATTGGAGGCTATACTGGACATCAACTTGAGTCCGTAGAAGCTGAATTGACAACACCATCCGAGAGTCTAGATTTGGTTTAAGTCTGAGTCTGAGTCCGAGTCTAGGATATACTATTTATTTCAACTTCAAAGTCAGAGTCAGAGTCAGTTGTATTCTGTCCTCTTTTTTTTCAAAATTCAATAAAATCAGCTTTCAATATTCTTTCTCATATATGTTTTCCTTATGTGTTTCCGAGAACATGATGAACACCGTCATACACTGTGAGCAACGCACGTGACTATTATAGGCACATCTATAATGATTGCAGGAAATGAGCCCGTGTTTTCCTTTTACCTATTCCATGTCTGGTATAGAAAGCCACATAACTACCCTTAGCAGGAGCGGTATCGAATCCTATGACAAATCTAGGTAATCTCCTAGTTTGGGTTAAAGACGGGAGGCAAGCCCATTTCCCACAATAAAACACCCATCCAATAAGACTAATCGATCCCTACCTTAGGTGTTAGTCTGACCAACAAAAAAAGAGAAGGACAAAAAACTGGACAAAAAAAAAATCAGAAATCCAATCCAAGAAAAAGAAGGCCCAAAACAAAAGAGCTGACCATGATCAACGGTCAACTCAAGTGAAAAACCCCTTGGCCAAGTACGGTCAATTATCAAAATTCATACCATCAAATAAGGGAGAGATAATCGAGCTGGTCAACTAACACCACATTTAGCCTTCCCACATTACAACCCTCAAGACCTTTCCGAGACCCAGGCCAGAGACAGCCCAGAATTTTGAGGATTCAAGCTCCATAGGATACCCCTATCCATTAGGGCCAGACATGGAAATCAGATCTCGCATTATCAAAACTTATCCCGATCAAAGTTCGAGCCATTTTACTCGACTTCCCCTTTACATAACAGAATTCACAGTCACCATACGCAAACTCGAGAGCAAAACTCGTCAAATCCCCCGAGAGCAAAACTCGTCAAATCCCTCGAGAGCAAAATTCGTCAAATCCCCTCGAGAGTAAAACTCGTTAAAATCCCCGAGAGCAAAACTCGTTAAAATCCCCGAGAGCAAAACTCGTTAAAATCCCTAAGAACAGAACTCGTTAAAATCCCCGAGAGCAGAACTCGTTAAAATCCCATCCCAATTCTTCTCATTCAAACCAGTTACCAACTCCGAACACGGGAACTCAACTTGCGGTCGGCATAGAACATGCCCAAATAGTGCACACCACCTCTGGGGGCTATCCCGGAGAACGCTCACAGTCACAGGATCAACATCCTAACTAGTCTATCCCTTTGATCAAGACATCACTGGGAATGCACCTAGCCTACACCATCGCTATGGCTAGTTACACACAAAGCCCTAATAAACTAGGCACCATAATCCACTGAACTACGGCTTGGTTTGATTTCACCACACGTGAATACGTAGGCAGCCTTTCAACAGAGGCACAACCACCCACATTGACACAAATTCAAAAAGCACCATCATTCCGGTCACGACACCGTCATGTTCTCAACAGCTAGCTTTGTCATCCTGGGGGCTTCTCCTTCTCCTAGGCAGAAGTTCTCCATCCACTCACATAATCCAAATACTTTCAAAATCTAGCCTCCTTTCTACAGTGTGTCCTAGCACTCGGCTCACTCGAGGACAAGAATCTATCAGGACTCGAGGCAATGCCCACTTTGGAAATGTACCCTAAAATCAAAAAGGATTCAAAAGAGCACTAGTTTACAGCATTCCACTGTTAAGTTCTGCAAAAACAGTCTCATTACAGACTACTGCAATTCCCCTATAACGCATCCTTCTCATTTCGATGTACGACCGTGTTGCTACTCGCCTAGGCTACGGAATAGCGCAATTTAAGAGTCTTGTTAGGTGGCCCGCCCCCTACCGAGTCACGGTCCAACCCCTCGAGATTCCAGTCATGTCTGTCAACTCGTCCGGTCGCGTCTAGAGTCGAGTCTGTCAGTAGACCTCTCTTCAAATTCTTACTTCAAAATTTGCAAAACTTTGCCATTTGAAAAAAAATCTTTTCGACAAGGTCAAATTTCAGTCTATTTAAACTGCAAATTTCTTCTCCACCTCTTTCAATTTTGGAAACCCATCTCCTAGCACGTGAGTTGCTTTCAGGACTTCGATTTCAAAATGCAGCAAAAATCATTTTTATTCCCCAGCGCGAGTCATATTTGTTTCGCCTACGTGTTGCATGCAAAATTTTATGTAACTTATACAGGTACAAATCACGACGGCGCAATTCACATAACTCCCCAGCGGCATTTAACAGGATGAGCCCATATATAGGCGCACCTAAGTCTTATACGACAAGTCCAATTCCCCATGGAGTTATCATCATCAGTTCAGGTACATTTCTAATCCATGGCCGGCGGGCCCTTCACGCAGGTCTAATGGACTTTAAACGACCCGATCGGAAGTCCGCCAGGTCTTAATCTTTGATTGGCCTGGTAGCTACTCTGACTTTCGCCCTGTCCAAGCCTCATTCAGAGTGGGGGCTCTGTAGACACCCACATTTTGACCGCCAGATGTCTATAGCAGTTTCCGACAAACACCCGATGATGATCGGACGCAAACGTGCTTTAACGTACTCGGAAATGGGCTCGAAATCATGGATATTTAGCTTGGGCTTTTTAAGGAGTACAAATTTCACAAAACCAACCTCAATTTCAGGCCCAGTGGGTCGTTTCGAGTCAAATAACACTAATTTGGGTCGAATCCGACACTAGGGGTAAAACCGTCTTTTAGCGACCGAGTCAAAACCCGGTCAAAGATTTTCCCGAGGCTTATGGACCGACCGTGGCATCTCACGTGTCCAGTTCTTACCCAAACTCTACAAAAAAATCAGCTACACAAAATATTAAACAATTCCGTTTAAGGTAGAATTCGATCTCAAGCAGGAATCCTATCCGAAAACCGATTCAAACACTCAACCGAGTGCAATTACTCGGCCAAGTAGCACACAACCAGCCGAGATTTCCTTTTCTTCCTTCACAAGAAAACGGAATTCTCGTTCTTCTCAGCTTCTTACCCAAGCGGTAATTCTAACTCAAACACACCTCCTAGCCAAGGTCGGGAACTCCCTATAAATAGCCCCTTGCATATAACACTTAAAACATCAGAGAAAGAAGATCAGAAAATCATCAGAAAATATCATATCACAATTAATTCATACGATCCCCAACACACATAATTCCTGAAAAACATAATTCTTTAGCATCGAGAAACCGATAGTGCATCCAAAACCCGAAGGAAACCGGTCCCGATACCCGACACCCTTCACCCGTCACCTCTAAGTAGAGCCACCCTAGCCCGACCGACATCACTCGACGCTCCCGTGCCTAGCCACATTCCGACGAGCCCCGATCCGAGTTAACAAAAGCATGTAGGTTGAGGGTGTACCAAACCCGATTTCTCCTTTTCTTCTCTTCTCTTCCTCTCGTCGTCCGTTTTCTTTTTACGGGTCAAACGTCGTTGTTTTTCTAATATCGATATTAACAAAAAACTATTTTCATAACAAACATTCTTAAAGATATGATATCGATTCCCTATAATCGAATATTGTATCGAAAAGAATTATATTAAGATCTCGACGATATTAAAAATCGTTACATCTTTTCTCGTTCAAATTTCTCTTTTTTCAAACAATTTTACAAAACCTTTTTTTAATTCATTCCAAACATCCGATATCGATTTCATAATCGAATATCGGATACGACGAATATCGAAAGCATGAATCGAATACAAACTAATTCATATTTTGTACGCGATTTATCAAATTTAGCAATTTCGAACAAAAAATTAAAAGCCGGACAGACCCGTACGCGAGTCGCGCCACGCCCCGGCGGCTCGCGCACGGGCCTGAAACCCGAACCTTTTTTAACTTTTTTCGTTCGTTATTCTACAAAACAATTTCCAAAATTTACATCTTTTCTAAAACTATTCCAAATATTTGATATTGATTTCGTAGTCAACTATCGAATATAACGAATATCGAAAATATTAAGTCGAGTACGAATTATGCAATATTCATACGCGATTTAATAAAAGCATCGAGTTTTCGAAAACCGACTTCAAAACAGGCTGCCACGCGACCCGCCGGCGTCCCGGGCGAGCCGCGCGGTCGGCTGCCTTGCCGCGTCCTTTCTCGTTCCATTTTTTTATTATTTTTCAAACATCGTTTTTTATACAAAACAACGTCTTTTCAACAATATTTTTCAGATTTCGATTAATATTTATTTTCTCGATCTCGTATATTTTTTTTGCTATATTATTTTACAAATCGATACTAACTCGTTTGTTCATCTCTTGTAGCAAATTCATTCTTTTTCATCATTTGTTTTATTATACTAAAACAAATCTCACATGTTAAATTCAACTTTGACGTTAATCTTTCATGCATTAAACCGACTTAGCAACCCATTCAATTCCTCACATGCTTAGGAAAACAATGTTTGCATATCATTCATCATTCAACTAACGCGCGTATTAAAAAATCATTCGATATCCTAGTAGAGGCCGCTAATGTGCGGGCGGGGTTGGGTGTTCTTAGTGAGCTTCCCAACACGTACCCTCACCCCTTACTCAGAACCGTGGTTTCCGGATGTCCGAAACCATTGGCAACGAGAGTCATTCAATATACGATTAACCGCTCAAGTCGGCATCTGTATCGAACTGCAAAGGGACGAGCCCAATAAACTCTGACATCGGAAATGGGCCGTATTTTGTACACGGCCCACTACGACATAGAGTGGGCTCGAACGGTTCCGAATAACCATAAAATTCGGTGGCGACTCCGACTTCGATTTAAATTTCAATTTGACCATCTCATATGAAGATTCATTCGCCTCCCCAAACCCGCGCGTGGCCGCGTCGGGGTGGACCTATGTCATGTCCACAATTACGCAACCCAATCAGTTATTACATGTCCAAAACATGCAAATAGCACTTAAAAAACACATTGATAACATCGATTGTGTACGCACCATTGATAACAAGAATAACCATTACTCTAAGTAACGTCTTCTCTCGTTTCAGTCTTCTCTTATTTCAATCCTCGCTCACCAATAGCCAAAGTTAACTCATCCGATAACCAAATCAAACATCTTCAAAAAAAATAACCAAATGAAAGAAACAAATGATAAAAACATCAAATCAACAATATTATTTTTCAATAACATTGTAACAACAATATTTACATCATCAACAACACTGAACCAACCATTTCACCAACGCCAAATCCATCGTAATTCAAACACTTAATATCAAACTAGAACATAAACATTCATCTTTTTCTTAACGACCCTTACTTTGCCTTCCTTGTGAACCGCCCGGAGTATCTTCTTGTGTGAGTTGACTAGGTCTTTTTTTATCGAAAGTCATATTGCAGAGTTTGTTCTGGTTCTTCGAAGACATCATCATCAAGGACATTGGGAGATTATATGTCCTTGCCCAGTATTTTGCAAAGCTTTGCATTGCCAGCAACATTTTCACATGCTTCATGTCTTGGTTTGATGTGTGAGCTAACATGGCGCTCAACAGGCTATGTGCTGGCCTCAGAGACAATTAGACAAACACATGTCCTTTCTACCGCAATTTGACCTCGCGCATCCCGGAAACCTTCCCAGGAGGTCACTCATCCTTAGACTACTTACAGCTAAAGAACACGCTTAACTATGGAGTTCTTTTGCGTAGACAACCAGAAAAGTTCACTTTGTTGAATATGAGTAGTACTATCAAAACCCTTTAAATACTCATCTGAACACCTTAAACAATATCTATTGTACACTCCTCTGAGCATCATAAACCATATCTAATCTCTTTAAATTCAGGGTATTACAAGAGATGCATGACATGTAATCAATTTCTAATTTCTAATTTCTAATTCGACATAGTATTTGTTTGTTACTTAACACACCAGATTAGTTCAAATTCGCAAGTTAAGGTTAAAATGATCAGAGGTTAATTTTATTTTCACCGTAAAATGATGATTGAGCATGAATGTATATATCGATCTAGTAGTAGAGACCCTTATATAAGAGGGTAAGATTCAAGTGTCACCATTCCTAATTTCCGCTACTCAATAGGTACCTTAACTCTTACTTAGGGCATGTCCATCCATGAGTCTCCATGGATAGAATGGAGAAAAAATTCTCCTCCATCCATGGATACCCAAATCTCCATGGAAGGATAATGGATTTTCATCTGTTTCCACGGAGAGCAAACTGGCTGGAAAAACTGATGCATGTGAGCCACTCCATGCAATTTGTTTCTTTTTTTTGATTTTTTTTTTGATTTTTTTATTAATGGGTGGATGAGGATAAACAATATAAATGTAGTGGGGTCCTCTAAGGATAAAAATTAAAATTCATGGATGTGGAAAAAATTTTTAGGAAAGAGAGAATGAGATAGAGAAAATGAGGTGGAAGAAGTGGGGTCCTATATGGAGAGAAAACGTATCCATGGTTAGGCATGGTCTTAAATCTATGGATAAACAGATTAGATAATCCTTAGGGCATGGTTATCCATAGATTTAGATTCAATCCATAGAGAGGATGGAGAGAAAAGGATGGTACATCAATAGATTCTTTATCCTTCAAGGAGGAGAGACCCAATATATCCGTCCGGACGGAGAGAAACAAGGGAGGAAACAGAGAGTAGTGCATGATAGCCGATAGGTTCTGGGAATTTGTGACTTTCAATTTATTTAATTTTTAATTTTTTTTAACCCAAAACGCGTCGTTATTGGGGATGGAAGTCCAAAATGCAACATTTTAATTTCCCTATTTCTCCTTTCAAGGTCTCTTTTACAAATAAAAATAAATAGAAATATATAATCAAAAGCAATCAGCAGCTACTTTGTGCTAATAAGAAAATCTTCTATAAATGTTCCAATTAAATGTAAATGCTCTAATTTATTAAAAAAATAACTTGTCTTTTAGTTCTGAATTATATTCGAAATCTAAATAATGTTACTAATTCTTTGTTATTTAAAATATATTAAATTAGATTTACAAAAATAATTAAATATACACAATAGCAAAAAATAAAATTAACTCAAAAAATGGATTCGTAAATCATCGCTTTTATTAAAAAAAAAATGTTACTTCGTATAAAATTTACGAAATATGGACTACAATACAATCGTAATTTATAAAATAAAAGAAAAGATGAAATGGAACGATATGATAAATGAGGTGGGATAAGTAGAACCCTCTATGGAGAAAAATATAAATTCATGGATGCATGAATATTTTATAAGAGAGAGAAAATGAGGTAGAAAGGGTGAGATGGAAAAAATGGGGTCCACTATGGAGAGAAATTGTATCCATTGACCATGGTCTTAGAGCATGTTTTACCATGGGTAAAAAAAATTTTATATTTTCTCTCCATCACTATTCTCCATCTTTTTTTCTCCACCCAAAAATTCTCAATTACAATGGATACCATTTTTCTCCATCAACCTCTCCATTATGGGACCCACAACTTTCACAACTCATTTTTATATATCTACCTCACTCATTCTCAATTATCTTTTATTATAATTAACATTCTTGATTATATTATAATTAGCTGATTAATTAAATTTAGTTCACTATGAAACTAAAAAAAATTGTTTTTGTTTAATTTTTACATATTTTTCCACTTTCTATGAGTATTTCTACCAGATAAAATTGGCCTAAGGTTAAAGCAAAATAGGAGTTGTACACATTTTTTAGCAAACCACGGTATCTTTATTAATCACAAACATTCAATATAAGGACTGGAAAAAACATTAATAAGAACGAACGTTACATTAAATGAAAAACATTTAGTAAACAATAATGACTGGGTACATGAACATATTACAACAAATAAAATCAGTCAGAGTCATCACATTCACTTCCTAACCACTTGTCAGATATTTCCAACGGCTATATTTCAAACGGCTATATTTCCAACGACTATATTTCCAACGACTATATTTCCAATGATTATATTTGAAACGGCTATATTTTCAACGGATATATTCCCAACGACTATAAATATCCCTTATAATGTGCAAAAATGAATACACTTACAAACACACTTCTACATTTCAACAAACAGTAACACCAAATTACTCCACCTTTTACAACAAAAAGGGTTTCTTCATCTGACGATTTAGAGGAGGATGTCGCGGCTTGTCTTTCTCTTATATCATTATGGAGACGTTTGCGAAATAAGCGCAAAGCTCGTACAAATCGACCTCATAAAAGGCGTCAAATTGAAAGAAGTCGAGAAGAAGGCTACAATCAACTTTACAATGACTACTTCGCCTCGCAACCCACGTATCCTGATAATGTGTTTCGTCGTCGTTTCCGAATGCGAAAACACATATTCCTACGTGTTTTGGAAGGCATGAAAGCGCACAAGCCTTTTTTCTACCAATTACCGGATGCTACTGAGAGATTGGGCATTTCAGATTTACAGAAATGTACTGCTGCAATCCGGTTGCTAGCATATGGAGAGGTTGCCGATAGAGTGGCCGAGTACCTGAGGCTCAGCTCAAGCACGGCAAGGACCGCACTTCATGAATTCACAGACGCAGTAATAGTTCAGTTCGGAGATGTGTACATGAGGAGTCCAACAACAGACGACTTAAAAGAACTACTCCAAGTGAATAAGAAAAGAGGATTCCCTGGTATGATTGGTTCAATCGATTGCATGCATTGGACTTGGAAAAACTGCCCTACTGCATGGAAAGATCAATATCAAGGAAGTGATGGAACTGCTTCTGTGTTTTTAGAAGCAGTTGCTTCTAAAGATTTGTGGATATGGCACTACTTTTTCGGCCTACCAGGTACCCAAAACGACTTGACTGTACTTTACCGATCTCACATATTCGATGATTTGTTAAATGGAAGAGCCCCTGTTGTTGAGAATGTCGTCAACGGGCGTCGTTATGACACCCCGTATTATCTGATCGACGGTATTTATCCAAATTGGTCCGCGTTTATGAAATCAATTCCCCTACCACAAACTCCTAAGGAACGCCTATTTGCGAAGCAACAAGAAAGTGTTCGAAAAGATGTGGAGCGTGCTTTAGGAGTGTTACAAGCAAGGTGGGCCATCATTCAAGATCCTGCTATGACTTAGGATAAGGAAATGTTAGCAAAGATTATGAAAACTTGCATCATATTGCATAATATGATTGTAGAAGACGAGAGGTACTCATATCCGTCGTATGATGATCCAAATGAATACAATGACGAATCAGATGAAGATGTAACAACTGTTGAAGTATCTCAACATTCTATAGGGTATGTCAATAAAGTGGAGGAATATATCGCTAAACGAACTCACTTGGAAGACAGCTCCATTAATTTGAGACTCAGAAATGATTTAATGGAACACATTTGGAAGAAAAAAGAGCGTCGGGAATATAGCGGTTAAGACCAATTTCTAGTACTCTATATTTATGGCATTTCATTTTATATTTATATTTCGAAGTAATTTTTTTCTATAGTAGTTGTGTGTCATCTAGACCAGTGTGTTTGAAATAATGTAATGTAATTTAATTTGAATGTTGTATATTAGAGCAACCCCAACGGTGGGGGTTTCATCTAGGTTCATTTGCCGCCACTTACATTAAACGTACATTAAAAAGTAACTAAAACCTAAACTTATTAAACGTATATTATTATTAATAACATGCTTAACTTTGTAACCTAGCTCAACAACGACATTACTCGATACTTAAAATTTAAATTAAACTAAATTATCTAATTTATTTATAAAGGTCACGTCTAGATGTCACTCAGTTCTAGGAACAGTTGGTTCTTGCGCTCCTCCTCCACTGCACTCAAGTTGTTCCTATTACATAAATGTTCAAATAACTTCATCTTTTGCAGCCATTTTTTATGACTTATTTCCGCGTCGGTTCTCCTCTCCGAGTCTAGCATCTTCTTCTTCATTATACTAGTAATCTCTTGGATATCCTTAACAATAATATCATCTTCTTCATCAAGAACTTTAGATTTCCCCTTCTTTCGCTTTTGCGCTTCATTCCCGATGGACGGCTGCTTGGGCCTTCGTTTCCTGTTTCGAGACAGTCTTCGTCGTTCGCACGACTCCTTTTCCCACTACTATCAGAAGCAGTTGTGTCAGCATTTTTTTCCTCCAATTGTTGTGGTGATTCTTGCTCACAAATAACCGTTTCCCATCTCGGGTATTGCTTAAAGAAAATACCATTGCCTCTCCCAAGCCACTCTTTCTTAGAAAACGCACGAGCCTCAGATAGAATGTCGTTCTCATTCATTTCGCTGGTACCTCTCCTTTTAGCTCTCTCATACTGACCCACCCACTTCTGTACACCACCTGAAATTTGAGGCCATCGATCAGTGAGCATGCCGACATTACGCTGTTTGATTGCACCGGGGTTTGATTGTCGGACCTCCTCAAACAAGTTCCTCACTCTAGACCAAAATTTTGAAACACGTAGCCTGGTTCCAATTGCTCCATCAGTTGACACTCGCATATACGATGATACGAGAGCTCCATCTTCAGCGTCTGACCAAACGTTTTTTATATTTCCATTGCCTTCATCACTTGCTTGCCTAATGACGTTCGACTCGTCCGCGTACTTGTTCCTGTCCACAATAATATTTTCATCTTGTGACAAACGAGTGACATGATCACTATCGTAACTCATTTGGTCATTACCACCAAAATGAAGATTTGGTGTAGCAAAATATGAGTTCACCCTTGAATTTTGAGAAGATAGGTTAAATTGTGAATTGGAATGCGGATTCTGAGTTATATTCGGTGCCTGAATATTAGGGGCACGATTATTATGATAATTAGTTGACATATTTTGAAAAGCAAGAAATTGTAAATATGATGGATCATATTGATTAACTAAAAATGGATTGGGATTATTATTACTATTATTATTATTATTATTATTACTTATTTTGTATATATAATAACAAATTATATAGGAAATTGTATAACAATTAACATGCATATATAGCAAATTATATGGGGTAAAAAAAAGAGTTGTTGAAATAATCAACAAAAGAGTAAAACAATTGCATGTGACCGTTGAAATGCTCAGTTGAAATCAAGTTGCAAATCATCAACAAAAGAGTCGTTGGAAGCTCTCTACATATTGGCCCGCCAAACTCTCCATTCATTTCTCCATGGTGAAAGAGATTTTCAATATTCTTCACCAAAATGGAGAAGCTCTCCATGGTTAAAAAAAAGCTTCTCTCCATCCCCCTCCATGGAGAGAAAACTCTCAATTATAATTCATGCTCTTAATATGAAAATCATCTTAAACATTGAATGCCTAAGAGTACACGTCTTTATCTTTAAGTTTTATGTCGTACTTGGTTTTGTCTCTTATGACTAAGGATCAAAGTTGACTTGAAATTTTTCCAAACACTCCATAAATGTTCGACGTGATTCCAATCACTAAGTTTCTTTTGTCTCGATTAATTTTATCGTTTTTTCCAAACTAAATGATCAAGCCTTCAAACAATCATAACCACGACAAGAACAAGGGCCCGAGATCTCTCTGTCTCTCCAAAAATCGTGGGTAGCCGATACAGGTCACCCAAACTGAAAGTGTCTAAACTAAACTTCGAGTAAATTAGATCGAATTTTGCAGTTTTGAACCAAAGTACCCTACAAACGAGTAATCCAAATTGAAGTGTGCAAGGTGGATAGAATAAGAACTTATGTAGGGGGGATAAATGGATAATTGGGTGCACTATGATTCTAAACCCTGTGACCCAAAAAGAAGAAGGGGCTTACTGGGCCGCCATAATATCTCATAGTAGTACTCTCAGTGGATTGCAAAACCCTGAAAATGGAGAAACCTCTCAGGAAACATTGAAACAAGCTCACACTTTCCCTCCCCAAACTGAAACCCCTCTCTTTCCACACTCTTTTTTCTTAACTAACTGGATAAGAAACCAGGCGGAGCCGGCAACGTAAGCATCCTTTCTTTCTTTCTTTCTTTCTTTCAAAATTATATGAATGGAAGTCACATAAACACAGTTGGAGTGTTACCTATGGATTTAATGTTACCTCTCAATCAAACCCAAGATGGGTTTTACCCATTGCACTGTGTACAGAGCTCTGTTGTTAGACAAAGTGTTTCAAGAGCTAGAGTAGTTAGCTGTAGGATTTCTAATGTGGGAAATCGACAACTGGGATTTTCTTTGAAAAAACGCAAATTTCGGGTGTCTGCCATTTCTAAGAATGAGTCCTTTGCTGTTAATGGTCGGGTTATGGTGAGCCATGAGAGGAAACCCCAGTTTGGATTTAATGGGGATGGTGGTACTGCTTCGTCTATGGCATCTCCCCAGCCAAGTTATGATGAAGTAGGAAGTAATAATCATCTCCGCCGCCTTGTTAGGAATGGGGAACATGAGGAAGCGTTCAGGTTTCTTGAAAGTATGGTTTATCGTGGGGATATTCCTGATATTATTCCATGTACTAGTTTGATTCGAGGGCTTTGTAGGATTCGTAAAACTCGGAATGCCACCCGAGTCCTGCAAATTCTCGAGGATTCAGGAGCTGTGCCCGATGTGATAACTTATAATGTTTTGATTAGTGGGTACTGCAAAGCTGGAGAGTTGGAGAATGCTCTCGGACTTCTGGACCGCATGCATGTTCCTCCTGATATTGTGACGTACAATACGATTTTGCGTAGTTTGTGTGATAGTGGGAGGTTCAAGCAAGCCATGGAAGTGGTTAACCGGCAGTTGGAGAGGGGGTGCTATCCTGATGTGTTTACGTATACAATTTTGATTGAAGCGGCTTGCAAGGATAGCGGAGTTGGCCAAGCAATGAAGCTTTTTGACGAGATGAGAAGTAAAGGTTGTAAACCCGATGTTGTTACCTATAACGTTCTTATAAATGGGATTTGCAAAGAAGGAAGATTGGAGGAAGCCATTAAGTTTCTCAATGGCATGCCTTCGTTTGGTTGCCAACCTAATGTCATCACACACAATATTATCTTAAGAAGCATGTGTAGCAAGGGAAGGTGGATGGATGCTGAAAATCTCTTGTCTGATATGCTCAAAAAAGGTTGTGCTCCTAGTGTTGTTACCTTCAATATACTGATAAATTTTCTATGTCGGAGAGGTCTACTAGGCCGAGCGATTGATGTTTTAGAGAAGATGCCAAAATACGGATGTACCCCGAACTCCCTAAGTTACAACCCTTTGCTACATGCATTTTGCAAAGAAAAGAATATGGAGAGGGCAATTGAATACCTTGGGACTATGGTTTCTCGGGGTTGTTATCCTGATATTGTCACCTATAACACCCTACTAACGGCCTTGTGCAAAGACGGTGATGTGGAAATTGCAGTGGAAATATTGAATCAATTAAGTGATAAGGGTTGTTCGCCCGTTTTGATCACGTATAATACAGTGATTGACGGGCTGTCAAAGGCAGGAAAGACGGAGCTGGCTATAAAGCTTCTTGACGAGATGCGTGGCAAGGGTCATCAGCCTGATATCATTACCTACTCGTCCCTGGTGGCAGGACTGAGTCGAGAAGGAAGGGTTGACGAGGCCATCGGTTTCCTCCATGAGATAGAAGCAGTAGGCATACGGCCAAATGCTATGACTTACAACGCAATCATGTTGGGACTTTGTAAGGCTGGAAACACTGCTCGGGCTATTGACTTCCTGGCCTACATGGTATCAAAGGGTTGCAAACCCACCGAATCGACTTACACCATTCTTGTAGAAGGTATTGCACACGAAGGTCTATCCACAGAGGCATTGGAGTTATTGAATGAGTTGTGTGCTAGAGGATTTGTGAAGAAGAGTTCAGCAGAACAGGTCGCTGTTAAGATGTAAGCAACCAGAAGTACAATACTCCAACTCATACGAGAGTATGAGACACTTGTATCCCTCATTTCATTTTATACAACGGTTCTGCGCAAGTAAATTTCGTGTTATATCCCTCCCTCATTTGAGTCAAGCTCGCATAATCTGCTCCAAATGTCATTCCTTGTGAAGTTATGCCAGGATTCAATGTTGTTAGTTATTTTGAATCCTAATGCAATGCTGGTTTATCTATGCCTATACTGACATCTGATGCAAGTTTTCTGCGGATACTATTATGTTAATTAGTATGGAGAACCTTCTAAATGATGGATGTCATGTCGGGCAATTCAACTCTCCTTGAACTCTTATTTTGGTTGGATGATTATTTCTACATCGGTTATCATCAGGTAGCTAGCCTAATTGATTTCTGTTTCGCTACTGCTCTCACTGAATCTTGCTCATTGCCATTTGTGAGTTGTGACTACACAGCCGATCAAAAACTGAACCGGGCTACTTGTATTTCTGATGGCATTTTCCAAACATAACACGCACCTTACAGACCAGGACATGGTCCGGTTGCCTGCTTGTCAAGTCTATTTAGTCATTCGAGCCCTAGATCATGAATACCATCACTTATAACTTTATCAATTACATTAGTTAGCATCTACTCCATACGTTATATTTTCATTGGTAACAATGCTGACTTTGGAGACAGTTTTTATTCAATCCTACTCCCTAGTTTTTACTCGTATGATGTACGGATCTCATAGCGGAGTAAAGATTCGTCCTTGATTGAGCTAGGACACGGAAATAGCTGATCTTGGGCTTTCACGCGTTTAATGAGGTTCTTGATGTCAAGAACACGGTTCCTTGGACAAGTAACACGAACACACATAAAAAAAGGTCTAAGTCTATCATTACAATATAGGGGAGGGAGATTCGAACCTGAGACCTAATAAACACCTAGTCCCAACCACTAAGCTAAAACATCTTCGATATTAGAATGTTAATAATAATAATGTAAAATCCGACCTGAATCTTACAAACTAAAAAAATGATGGAACCAATCAGACCGGTAGCCCACGTCTTAAAAGAAGTGACAATGCGGTAGGAATTAGAAAGCAACGGAAGAACCGCAGCAATACATACACATACACCAACCCAAAAGTTGGGAAGAAGAACCATTGCTGCTGACAAGTGAGTGAATCTGAGGAATAACCAATCAAGACCTCAATGTCTATGGCTATGGCACTTCGCAAGCTTTCTTCTTCTTCTTCCCCAACCCTTCGTCCTCTCTTCAATGCCGCTTCCTCTTACTACATGGTTTTCGAATTCTTCTTCCTTCTCATCATCATCATCATCATCATCCTTTTCTCTCATCCTTGTACTGCTTTCCTGATTTGTTTGTTTGTTTGTTTGTTTGTTTGTGTAGTCATCATTGTCAAATGAAGCTGCTTTGGAAAAGGATCGATCTCACGTCAATGTAATCATCTCTCTCTCTTTTGATTGCATTTTCAATAATGGGATCTTATTAATATAAATAGGTTGTGATCACCTCTTTGAAGCCCGAGGTTATTAATTGAGTCGTGGGTTTTGTATAGTGGATAAAGCAGCTGAACCAACCGCTTGAGGTTATTGATCCTGAGGTTGCTGACATCATTGAGCTCGAGAAAGCTCGTCAATGGAAGGTTTTACTCTTTCTCCTTCTTCTTTTCACTTTTGATCTATTACATTCTATAATAACTGCGTTGCGTTATTGTTGCATTCGTTTCAAGTATCCTAATACGGTTTTTCTGATAACATCATTTTGTCCTGGCATTTTCCATGTTTGGATATCGATATCGGGGTTGCGTAGATGTGATGGTATAGTGTTAATCGTAGACGCTCACAAATAATGCTGGGAAATGTAATCGGGAAAAAACCCTCTGACTCAACAACTAACGAGTTTCTTCTTAATTAAGGGAATCGATTTACAATGGGAATAATTTTATGGATCAACACATCATACCATCTTTAGACGGGACTCTTGAGCCTCTAATACAATGGGGGTAATTAATGTAGTAGTCTTTGTTGTATATAGTTTTATTGATGGTGAATTACGGTTCTATATGTGTTTGGTTTTTTCTGTGTTATTTTCTCTGCTGATAAAGCCTCATCTTGGAAATTTGATGGGTGTTTCTCTTTAGGGGCTTGAGCTTATACCATCTGAGAACTTCACCTCTCTTTCGGTTATGCAAGCAGTTGGGTCTGTTATGACTAACAAATACAGTGAAGGATATCCTGGTGCTAGATACTATGGTGGAAATGAGTATGATCGAGCGTCACCCTTTTCTCTCCTAACTAGTTTCTTCTTTGGTCGTGTCAGCACTAGAATCTTATCTCATGTTTTATTATATGCAATTCAGGTATATCGACATGGCAGAGATACTTTGTCAGAAGAGGGCTCTGGAAGTATTTAAGTTGGATCCTGCAAAATGGGGAGGTGAGTACGTAGAATCTACTGGACAAGACATTTGCATGCTTTCTTATATATGTAGAATGATTATTCTATTGCGTGGAAAGAGTTTGAGCAATCAAAATGTTTTGACTGATATCTTTCTTGAATTTCTTTTATCATTGCTCATTGTATGCTTTGTTTTTTTATTCATTTTGTAGTCAATGTGCAGTCCCTGTCTGGATCACCTGCCAACTTCCAAGCTTACACCGGACTCCTGAAACCCCACGACAGGATAATGGCTCTTGATTTACCGCATGGTGGCCATCTTTCACATGGTTATCAGGTAAATTTTATCAAACGTTGTCATCTTAATGTGAAGCATGGGGGCTAATCCTTCGCTGTCTCATGTTCATCTTAAACGTTTTTCATAGTTATTTTCATGATATGTATGTCAGAATTTATAACTTTATGCCAGTATAACCCGAAAATGGTCACAAGCTTTGAGCTGGCTGAAGAAAGGGAAATCTCTTTTTTTTTCATTGGCTATATTTTATGTGCATATGCCTGATTAAATTTTGTTTTTCATCTTGCAGACTGACACTAAGAAAATATCAGCCGTATCCATTTTCTTTGAAACCATGCCATATAGATTAGATGAGAGTACGGGTTACATCGACTATGACCAGGTACTCCTGGAATTTTTATTATTTCACACCCTTTCCTTTATGCATGGCATGATCTTGTCTAGACCCTGAGAATCAGTGTGATTACCCTGACTTTGCAAGATCTTTCAAACTGAATAAAGCATGTATTTTTCACGTTCCTTGTGGTAGTTCTGTATTTATATACAGTTGGACTTGTTGGTAGATGACTAACAGATATAAATTTATACTCCGTAACATATGATCTTATTAAAATTTAAAAATTGATTACCTCTAAAGAAGGTATTGCTAGATGACTAACTGATGTTATGACCTTATTAAAATTTAAAATGATTACCATCTTTAAGTGTAATATTTCTAAATTTATGACTGGAATTAAATTTCACATATTTTGTAACAGTTGGCTCTTTTGAAAGCTTTCTAGTCTTTGATGATAATAAATCATTTTTGCAAACTTTTTTTATTATTGAATTATGTATATTCCAATTTAACATCTTTTTAAACATGATACATTGTAGCTGGAGAAGAGTGCGGCTCTATTCAGGCCAAAACTAATTGTTGCTGGTGCAAGTGCTTACGCCCGCCACTATAACTATGCACGCATCAGAAAGGTTAATGTTCTAGTCGTCAGTTGTTTCTCTCTGGCTGGATACGTACTTACATGTATTGTAATAATACTCTGCTGCTCTAACAGGTTTGTGATAAGCAAAAAGCTATTATGCTGGCTGATATGGCTCATATCAGCGGTTTGGTTGCTGCTGGTGTCATTCCATCTCCGTTTGAGTATGCAGATATAGTGACTACTACAACACATAAGTCACTCCGTGGGCCACGTGGTGCAATGATATTTTTTAGGAAGGGTTTAAAGGAGATAAACAAGAAAGGAGAAGAAGTGAGTCTGTCCTCTAATCTCTTGATATTTGTGTGAATTATATGGCCCCTGTTTCTCCCCTTATGGATGCATCTGTAGTTTGTTAAAATTAACATCATAACATCATTTTATCATATGCCTCTTCATAACCTCTATTATATATACTTTTATCTGTAGCTCGATAATCAAACTGGAAAGTATAGAATCCTTCTAACTCTGCTTACGCAGTTCATCATCGAGGAAATCTAGTGATACTGTCCTTCCTTATTTGGCTTTCATATATTCTGATGGTTTAGCTCTTATTGTAGGTTATGTATGACTATGAGGATAAAATCAATCAAGCTGTATTTCCTGGTCTACAAGGAGGACCACATAATCATACAATTTCTGCCTTAGCTGTGGCCTTGAAACAGGTACGTCTTCATTTTCCCTAGACCGATTTTATATCTAATATGCAATGCTAATATCAATGGATAATTATTTTTGTAGGCAATGACTCCCGAATACAAAGCCTATCAAGAGCAGGTGCTTAGTAACTGCGCTGCGTTCGCCAAGGTACACTAGGGGTTCCATATCTTAAGGAATGTGCCCATTGTTAATTTCCTGTGGCAGCTTTCATCAATGAACATTATTGTTTCTACAGAGGTTGCTTGACAAGGGATATGACCTTGTATCTGGTGGGACTGAGAACCATCTAGTCTTGGTGAATCTAAGAGACAAGGTATTATATATACATTCCTTTTGTCTTTTACTTGTTTATGGTAAAATTGCTAATACTAATATGGCCAGCTGGATTGTGGCTCTTGGCTGGTTTTTCGAATCTTTCATCTATATTTGGCTTTGTTTATTTTACATGGGCTCTGATGCTCTCTACATTCCAGAAATTGAAGCTTCTAACATCCTTGACTGCACAAACCAAAGTGTGCTCCCCTATTTGATCATTGTAATATAATGCAGCTAGTGACTGTTAGTCATGCGTTAGATGGTCTCACATGTAAGAACAGCCCGTTTTCTTGTGTGTTCCTCATTTGGTTATTGGGTTGGTCTCACATGTAAGACTGTTTCATACTCTGTAGGAGTATAAGTTAACTGTTGATATTTGACAGGCATAAATGTTAAAGCCAAGCTTCTTTAAGGGCCTAAATTATTAATTTCTAATCCGCCATTTTGTGGCAGTACTCACTAGATGTGGGCACCTGTTGTACTTTGCTCTAGTGTCTTTAAATAAATCAAGGGCATGTATGCTCTCTTCAATGTTTAATTTTACCAAAATACTAGGGGTTTTCTGTCTCGTAAGAATCAGATACTAACGTCTCTCCCATTTGGTTTTTTGTGGATAGGGTATTGATGGATCACGAGTTGAAAAGGTCATGGAAGCAGTTCATATTGCAGCTAATAAGAATACTGTTCCTGGAGATGTGTCAGCCATGATTCCTGGAGGCATTCGTATGGGTAGGCACTCTTCCACCTTTCATTTTGGATCAATGCCATCTGGTAACTCATAATATAATGAAAATTATCCGTGCAGTGAATTGTTTTGATGTGGGATTCTCACTTCTTACCCTCATGTGAACACCACAAACAACCGTGTGAACAACAAAAACAATTGTTTCCGAATGACCCGTAATGGAAATTGCTTCCAATGACTATTAGGCCTTGTACTTGAACGAGACAAACTTAACTTAGGCCAGCTCACTACATTTCAATTAAGTTAGGTTCAGTCCTTAATTCAGTTCAGTTCATTGAGCTCCCTTCAGTTGCAGTCCCATTTAGTTAAGTTCAGCCTCATTCTTCAGCTAAATTCAGCAACTTTCAGCCGGAAAGAACGAAGCGTTAATGAGAACTGAACTGAATGAGACCAGACCAAACCGAACCCAACTGAAGACTAAACATAATCGAACTGAACTTAACTGAACTAAATGGTGTGAAGTACGCTGATAATTAGCTGGAAAGTACTTCGTACCACTTGCATACCTCTCTGTAAAAGAGAAGCTGATAATGAACTGTTTTGCAAGAACAGTGAAAGGTTAACCATCATTCTGTCACATTGTTATTATTTTTCTAACCTTTTTTTACCCATTCCAGGAACCCCAGCTCTCACGTCTAGAGGATTTTTAGAAGAAGATTTTGAGAAAGTAGCTGACTTCTTTGACGCAGCTGTGAAGCTGGCATTACAGATCAAGGCTACTACAACTGGTTTGTCCCACTTATTTCTTTTTAGACATCAATGCAAATTATCTGAGAAACTTAAGGTAACGTAAAGTTGTTTTTCATCTGAGATCTATTACAGGAACAAAGTTAAAAGATTTTGTTGCGACCTTGAAATCTGATAGCAAAGTTCAATCTGAGATTACTAAATTGCGTCAAGATGTCGAGGACTATGCAAAACAATTCCCCACCATTGGTTTTGAGAAGGAGACGATGAAGTACAAGCACTGAATATGGTCATCAATGTAGTAATTCAGGTGTTTTTGCTTAGCCCCACATTTCAACACATCAGGCCTCACCTGTGGAAACAAGGTTACAAGTTTTGCTTGTCGTCAGGCATATAACATGTTTTGTGCAAGTTTTGTTTTTCCTAGAATATTAACTACAATGAGTATTTCATTGTATACGCTGGTTCCAGTAATAGTTGTCGGAACAAGCGAAATTTTGTTACAGAACATTATCTATAAGACTTGCAATAAATCCTACTCATAGAATTGATTTCATGTTTGCTGTTACATCAGAAATTACAGCAGCTCAAAAGAACACCTCAATATTCCCCTTCATATACATATCATTTTGGTTACAGAAGAGCCAGATATCAGACATCCGAAGTATGTCAGATTATTTGGATATCAAATACGGAGTACTATCATACCGGATATCTAGAGTACTTCGGATAGGCTGTCGATCTGTTATTGAATTCATTGATTTTTGAATGTTCAATCGAGGCCACAAGGCATATTTGCACGTATTAGTATGGTCACACAGACACATCCATTTTAGCATTTCACCAGGGGAGAAAAACCACATTTTAGCATGTTTTTCTTCTCGTATGTGATAATGTACATTCTCCTTCAACGATGTTCGCGAGCAGAGGTTGTTTCTCTTGTTCGGTCTTAGCTACTCATCAGCCACATCTACCTTTCACTCATTTCTTGCCATGATATCTCACCACCTCCGTCACAAATAGAGTCGGTAAAGAGTTACTCGACACGAATCCGATACAAAATTAACGGGTTTGGTTGAGGGTTAATGATCCATTTATGTGGGTGGGTCAACACGAACCCGACACAATATTTCATTCGAGCAAGTCACATCACTATTTATCTGGAAGTCCTCACGTGACCCACTAACTAGTCATATGTAAATAAATGATAAGAAATATCATACTCTTGTAACATTAATAACTTGTGCAACTCACGTGCTTTGAACCTAGCATTCATAAAATGAACAATTAATTATGATCGAAGGGAGTACTTTATACGGTAGTTAGACAATTGTAAGGAATTATTCTAACTTAACGAGAGGTCGTGAGATCGAACCCTGATAACATAGTAGTGTCAACTTATGGTGTGTTTGGATAGAAATTTGGGAAGGAAAGTTTGGGGGAGGGGAGATGAGGGGAAATAAACGACAATGATTTTTCCTGCAAATCTTTGCATATTGAAGGAGAGAAATGGATTGATTCATTTTACCTAGTGTTGATCAAATGGCCCAACCCGACCCAGTTTGATTTTTTTAAGGGCTTGGGCCGCCGTGTTGGCCCAAAAAAACCCGAAGCCCGGCCCAAACTAAGGCCAGTATAAATTTAGGGGCGGGTATGAGCCAACCTTAGCTTAAGGCCCGGATTTCAAAAAAAAAATATCACAATTAATATATGTTTTAAGTTTTAAACTTCTCTTATGTGAAAATTCATGCATTTCTCAATTCCAATTAAACCTATTTTTTTTTTTAAAAAAAAGTCGTACAATTTTTGTATGGAAATCAATGTTTTCTATGTGTTTACAATTATTATACACGGAAATTAATATAGTGTATATACTAGTGCGGTACCCGTGAAAAATTTTACGGGTAGTGGTTCCTTTATTGTTATTAGAAATTGCATAAGAAAGATTTATGACCCAACTACGTATTGTTGGTTATGTTAACTATTGGTCCAACTAATAAAAAAATGTACAATTTGTCGTGGATTGTTAACGAAGTTAAAAAATGAATTATAAAAACGGGTATAATAGTAGGCTTGTCAGGATACAATATTGCATAATTTTACATTCACAAAGGATAAGGGTTCGGTATTAGATGTGAATTGGTTGATTAGAAGGTTAATATCAAAATAAGTAAGTGACAAAGGTATACTAAATACTACTCCCTCCGGTTCTTCGGAATTGCAACATTTGAATAAAATACTCCTCACAAATCTTAAAAAGTGTTGCAATTCCAAAGAACCGGAGGGAGTACTTATTAGGATACGACATCAGGTGACCTATTTCTATATATTCATTAAATATGTTGGTATAACAGAAAATGGGAATTTACGAAATTCACCATCATGATAAGAAAATGTGCGCAACTACTTTTTACCGTCGGCGCTTTACTTCTTACCGTCGGCGTTAATTACGTGAAATGACGACTTTGTCCTTACTATTTATTCTCAAAATAATATTACTTTTACATTTTATAGATTATCGATTTATTAAAACTCGATAACAAAACCGTCTTTTTCGATTATCATAATAAACCAAAACCGACTTCCTATATAGTTAATTACGCAAAATGACGAGTTCTCCTTTGCAATTAATTCTCGAAATATTATCACATTTACATTTTATAGAGTATCGGTTTATTAGAACTCGATAATAAAACCGTTTTTTCGATTATTGTTACGCCTCCGATTTTAAACAGTTCATTAGATTAATTAACGACTTAATACAATTTAATAAACGTAATAAACAAATACGAGTAATATGCATAATTAATCTACGACAAGTCGACAATCAAAATTTATTATACAGATCGATGCAAATTAAAATAAAAAATATCTGGAAACGGGTCAGGTCAAGTGGGTTTTTCGACCCACCTAAGGGTCGTATTATTTTCTATATAATACTTGAAAGTTTTGAGAAATAGTAAATTTTCCAATGATACGAGACATGAAGTATAAGGTGGTGAAATTGGTTATATTGATAACATTTCATACACATGACCTGGGTTCGAATCCTCTTGTTCACAGAACCCCAGACCTACGAGTCGACGGTTTTCTTCGATTTAAGCCACTTTTCCGGGTTTGTTTTTCTCTTTTAACATAGTTTTCAACCATCTGAAATATCAATTTGTTGATGGTGGTGCCGTGGTTTTGTCCCTTGCCTCCTAATTGGTAGGTCTGGGGTTCGATCTCAAAAGGCAAATCTGTGAACAAGAGGATTCGAACCCAGGTCATGTGTATGAAATGTTATCAATATAACCAATTTCACCACCTTATACTTCATGTGTCGTATCATTGGAAACTTTACATTATACTTAAACTATTTCTCAAAACTTTCAAGTATTATATAGAAAATAATACGACCCTTAGCTGGGTCGAAAAACCCACTTGACCTGACCCATTTCCAGATTTTTTCTATTTTAATTTGCATCGATCTGTATATTAAATCTTGATTGTCGACTTGTCGTAGATTAATTATGCATATTACTCGTATTTGTTTATTACGTTTATTAAATTGTATTAAGTCGTTAATTAATCTAATTAACTGTTTGAAATCGGAGGCGTAACAATAATCGAAAAAATGGTTTTATTATCGAGTTCTAATAAATCGATACTCTATAAAATGTAAATGTGATAATATTTTGAGAATTAATTGCAAAGGAGAACTCGTCATTTTGCGTAATTAACTATATAGAAAGTCGGTTTTGGTTTATTACGATAATCGAAAAAGATGGTTTTGTTATCGAGTTTTAATAAATCGATAATCTATAAAATGTAAAAGTAATATTATTTTGAGAATAAATAGTAAGGACAATGTCGTCATTTCACGTAATTAACGTCGACGGTAAGAAGTAAAGCGCTGACGGTAAAAAGTAGTCCCCAAAATGTGTCATGGTGACAATATTACTCTCCTCATTAACATTTACTTTGTGGTGTACTGTTACCATAAAACAGTGGGACATACGTTCAAAAGAGTAATTTATACTCCGTAATACATTGAATATGTACGGGTAGCTCAAAAAGTTTGCCTACAATAATGAAGGTGCTATACTCGTAAGAGGTACAGTGAGAACAAATTATTGCTCCGGTTACATTTGAGTACAGACTATTAATAATCGGGATATTTGATTTTTTGAAATAAAAAAACAAAAAAGGCACTTATAATGTAGAATTGGAGAAATTATACAATCCCCAACAACCTCCTTCACATACGACTGCTACGGAGGAAGAAAAACATCAAACCTAAAACACCAAAAAACAACTTCGACTGCATACTCCTAATACAATCGAAATTCTGAAATGATGATGAAGACGTAGAAATTTGATCGTAATTGTAAGTAATTTCTAATCTGTTTTCATTAATCAATACTTTGTATCAAATATTAATTAAAATTAGGAATTGGGGAAGCGTTTGTTAGGGTTGAATTTGGGGTTTTTTTTCTGGTCTGCACTCAATTAGTGTATTGCCTGCTTCAATGAGATACATTTATGTGGAATCATGATGATGTGTGAACTGTAGCCATACAAATTCTGGATTTGATTAGACATAATTCTACCTAAATTGAGAACTGATGCAAGTAATTGAATGCAAATTTGATTGATGGCTTTGAAACGTGTATTACATGCATTAGAATAATAGCTCACATTTATATAATTGATCATTATAAATAGGTATAGAAGGGATATTGAACATTCTCATTAATTACAGTTGGAGCAGAAGGAAAAAAACCCAAAAATGGCAGTTGAACTATGTACCCAACGAAATGTATAATAGATAATCTACCATTTGAATTAATTGGTAACAGGGTTGTGGGAGATCACTGACAGGTTTACAGGATAGACTTCGGTGCTTGGGTTACCCAGTGGAGAAGATTATGCCGAAGTGGGTTGTTGGTCCAAACGGTCCAATATTTACTAGATCTGTTGTTGTCTGTTTCGAAAGCGGGTATGCGAACTATTGAAGATATTACTTAAAGATATTATTTAGGAATATTTTCTAGTCTTTGTAATTAGTTATATTTTGTAATCTTTGTATTATTGTCAAATACTGTAACTTTCCTATTCTTAGGATTCTAGTTAGATACTAGGTTAAGTCTTTTACCTTAACTGTATTACGTCTCTAGCTTGTATAAATATTGTGCTCACGTTAATGAAATTCTCAATTCACTTTCAATAACTTTTCTACATGGTATCAGAGCGAAACGATTCCATCTAGAAAATCATCTTCTACCCCTCTTCTCCCTTCTTCACGTCGTCACACACAAAAAAACACAAAAAAAAATCTCGCGAGATGGCCGGTTCCTCATCGATTCTCGCCAATCCTCACGAACCCAATGTCCCCCTTATTGCGGTGAATCTAGCCAATGTTACGACACTCACCCCAGCAACTTATCGGAATTGGTCACGTCAAATTGAAGACCTACTCTCTTTGGCTTTGATTTGTTCAAATATCTTGACGGAACTCATACATGTCCTGAAGCTACAATCACGGATGCTGCCACTAAAGTCACATCCCCAAATCCGGCTCACCTAACTTGGAACCGTCAAGACCGTCTTCTCAGTGCTGCCCTTCGTGGAACTGTATCTGAAAGTATTGCTCTGTTCTTGCATAATTCCAAGACCTCTAGCGAAATCTGGACTAATTTAAAGTCCACCTATGCCAATCCTTCTCGTGTTCATATCCTTCAAATCAAGGATCGCTTCAACTCCATCTCAAAGGGTGGACACTCGGGCACAGAATATATGCAGCTAATTCGCTCATGTGTAGATGAATTAGCCAACCTAAAAAAACCCATGGATGACGAAGATATCATCGCCAAGGTCATCAATGGACTCGACTATGAAAACTATCGCTCTCTTGTTGATGCTATCAAACATCGGAACACCCTCATCTCCTTCAATGCCCTACATGAACGCCTTATCCAATATGACCTCTCCCTCAAACACACCCAAAACTCCACCACCTCTCCCCTCCCGGCCACCGCCCTAGCCGCCTATAATCGCCCGAACTCCCGCCATAACTCACGCCCCAATCAATTTAACCAACCCGGTATCCTCCCTACTCTTCAAACCGGTGCCAACACCATACCTTTCAAAGGTAAATGTCAATGGTGCCATGTTCCCGCTCACTACCTTGGCACTTGTGCCATATTCCGAAACCTATACCCCAACATAACCGTTCCTCCGCGACCCCCTCCTCCCGCGAACCAAGCCCGCCTCACCAACAACCCCCAAGTCAATACCGTTAACCTTCCCGACACCTACTCCCCAAATTGGATCATTGATAGTGGTGCATCTCATCACATCACTCATGATCTCAACAATCTTGCACTCCATGCACCTTACGACGAAAACGACGATCTTTTGGTTGGCGATGGCTCTCCTCTTACCATAAATAATATTGGTTCCTTTTCTATAAAATCTTCTTCCTCTCATCTCATTAAATTTCATCATGTTTTACATGCTCTTAAAATTTCAAAAAATATTATTTCTGTCTCACAATTTTGTCATGACAACAATGCTATTGCTAAATTCTTTTCTAAATCTTATGTTTTGCAGGACCGACTAACAGGACAGGTGCTACTAATGGGACAACTTAAATCTGGCTTATATATATGGACTCCTCCAAGTGCCCGGACCTCCTAACCCATCTCGGCCTACACTACTACTATCTCTCCGGATCTGTGGCATCACAAACTCGGTCATCCATCCTTATCTATACTTAGTTCTATTACTAGTTTAGCTAAAATAAAAACTACACCGGCCTCGTCCAACCCGTGTAATGCATGCAATATCATTAAAAGTCATAAACTTCCCTTTGCCACTTCCTCTCTATCTTCTTCTAAACATTTAGAATTAGTTTTCTCGGATGTATGGACATCTCGTCTTTACTCCGTTGATAATTTTAAATATTATGTCGTGTTTGTCGATCACTTTACTAGATACACTTGGTTATATCCCTTAAAACGTAAATCTGATACGTCATCGGTCTTTAATCGTTTCCGTGCCTTAGTTGAAACTTTTTTTAATCAACCCATAATTCAAATTTTTTCCGACAACGGGGGTGAATATTTAAAACTCACCCCCTCCGTCACTTCCGATGGTATAACCCATCTAACCTCCCCTCCTTACACCCCTGAACACAATGGTATCTCTGAGCGACATCATCGTCATATTGTCGAAACTGGGCTCTCACTTCTCACCCACGCTCACATACCTACCACATATTGGTCATATGCCTTTGTCACAGCTGTTTACTTGATAAACCGTATGCCCACACCTATCTTACACAATGACTCTCCTTTTTTTAAATTATTTGGTTATATCCCAAATTATAATAAACTTTGTAGTTTTGGTTGTCTTTGTTATCCTTCGTTACGTCCTTATACGTCTCACAAACTTGATCCACGTTCTAAACCGTGTATCTTTTTTGGTTATTCCGCCACTCAAAGTGCTTATTACTGTTTAGAACCCGTGTCAAATAAAATATATACTTCGCGTCACGTCAAATTTTGTGAGTCGGTCTTCCCGTTCCCCTCCCTCTTACCCGACGCCCCCTCCCCGGTCACCCCGTCCCAATGGTTATCGGACCCACTTTTTATGATAGTCCCTACCCCAAATCCCGACCCGGTTATGAATCCCCCCGACCCGGTCTCTCCCCCTTCGGTGATCCCTGACCCGGCTACCCCCCTGCGTGTCTACACACGCAGGACACGCCCTCCTCAGACCCCCCTTGTCGTCCCGCCCTCCCCTCCTTCTTCCGCTGCCTCCTTACCCTCCTCCGCTGCCTCTCTTCCGCTGACTCCCTCCTCGACCGAGTCCTCCTCTCCCTCGGCTCCCTTGACCGACCCGACCCCTCCTCCCCCTCCCTCGACCCGACCTATAACTCGTGCTATGCACAATATTAGAGTCCCTAACCCTAAGTATGCCTCCCTAGCTTCCGTTGTCTCTCCTTCCCTCCCTCCCACTACGGTTAAGTCTGCCCTAGCTGACCCAAATTGGCACTTGGCCATGGTCGATGAATACCAAGCCTTAGTTAAAAACGCCACATGGGAACTTGTCCAGCCTCACCCCTCCTACAATATAATTGGTTGTAAATGGGTGTTTCGTATTAAATATAATGCCGACAACTCAATTCAAAAATACAAAGCACGATTAGTCGCTAAAGGTTTTCTTCAACGTCCCGGAGTTGATTACTCTGAGACATTTAGTCCTGTTGTTAAGCCGGTAACAGTTCGTCTCGTCTTAGCACTTGCTCTCTCCCGTGGTTGGTCTCTGCGACAGCTTGATATCAACAACGCTTTTCTTCAAGGTACTCTTACTGAAACTGTATTTATGTCTCAACCTCCTGGTTTCATTAATGCAGATTCTCCCTCTTTTGTTTGCAAATTATCTAAAGCTATTTATGGTCTCAAACAAGCTTCTAGGGCTTGGTATAATGAACTTAAATCCTACTTACTCTCTTATGGTTTTAAACAATCAATTTCTGATCCCTCCCTTTTTATTCATAAAGTCATGACTAATCCTATTTTTCTTCTTGTTTATGTTGATGACATTATTGTCACCGGTCCTCCAACGAAGGAGCTTCAATCCTTCTTCGTTTCCTTCTCTCGTCGCTTTTCTCTTAAAGATCTTGGTTTTCCGTCGTATTTTCTTGGTGTTGAGGTTACCCCTACTAAAACAGGCCTAGCTCTCACACAAACTAAATATACCTATGACATTCTATCTCGTTACAATATGCTTGATTGTAAACCCACCCCCACCCCCATTGTTGCCTACCTGCCACTTAAGCCCACTACGGGCAAACCCATCTCTAATCCCACCGACTATCGCGCTATTGTTGGTAGCCTCTTATATCTTTCCCTCACCCGTCCCGATATTGCTTTCGGTGTCAACAAGCTTGCACAGTTTTTGCAGGATCCTCAAGAGTCTCATTGGTTAGCCTTGAAGCGGATGCTTCGTTACCTAAAAGGCACTCTAACGGTTGGTATTAATTTATTTAGCGATACTCCTCTTTCTCTTCATGCTTTTTGTGATGCAGATTGGGCAAGTGATGGGAACAAATATATTTCTACTACCGGATTTATTATCTACCTTGGCCGGAACCCAATTGCTTGGTCTTCTCGGAAACAAAGAGCTCTAGCGCTCTTCACTACGGAAGCTGAATTTCGGGCAGTGGCATCAACCATGACCGAGCTGATTTTGTAATCCCCTAGAAAATCTATCGCAATACAGTGGCGGAAACACTGTAGAGTTGGGATTAAAACACACTGACAAACTATATCTTATTAAAAGAAATGGTAAGTCAATACAAATGCCTCTTTTTACAAAAGGGCTAAAAAGAAAATTCACCAAACGGGTTATACAAATCCATAAATTACATGAATAAAGAAAGAGTAGGATCCACGCTACTCGCTAGCTCACACCCAAAACCCAGCAGCAAATATCTGTCATGTTATAAACATAACAGTCACGTCAGTGGGGAGTAACTCGGACGTCCTCCCAGCCATATTATATCATATGGAAAAATAATAGTATTATTATATCAAAATATTTAAAAAGAGAAAACATTAAAACGATATAGTAAAATAAGTTCTCAGAGGAAACTTAAAAACATTTCCCAACTTGCAAATCAAACCAATCGATAATAATAATCATATTAAAAAATGGCGTTATGGAAATTCGGTCAGTGTGCACAAGGCTAGACTTTCATTAGGACAATACTAAACTAGCTTCGAGAACTTAGTCAAAACAAATCAGACTTCGGTCTTTAACTAGGCAACTCAACTATAACAGGACTGCGTGCAGCGAGGTCCTGGCTTAAGTAATGTACACCCCTCTTGGACACCAACCGTAATCCAGTTCAACCCGACGGTGACTTACACGATGCGATATCTAAGTTTAAGGTCAAAATATAGACACTCCTGAACACAAACCATGCTCAGTTCAACGACCAATGTGTCTCAACATAGACACACCAGCTTTATAGTTGATGGCAAAAATCTACATACTAGTATCACGATAACCAACAAAATATTATAACGATTTATAAAATGATATCGAAAGTTTTTATAATGATAACGATATTAAAACGATATTATAACGATTTATAAAAATATTTATACGGTACAAACTTTTTTTAAAAAATAATATTTTTAGCAATTAATAAATAGCTAAAATTAGAAAACCGAAATTAAAAATATTTACTACTTACTACTACTCAAACATACGATATTGATGAGGGTCGAAGAGCCTGCGTTGGGCCGCCCGCCTAGCAGGCCCCATGAAGACCCCGTCCAAGGAACCAAGGAGCCCGCCCAGCAGGCCGTTGGGATAAGATACCAGGATTCCCCCAGTGAAACAAAGCTACAAGGAAGCCGCCTGCCCGGTAGGGTAAGGCGAGTGACTGTGAAGAGCGTGCAGGCACTCCCTGCTCGCCTGCCTCCGGGCGACCTTCTCCCTGAGCAGGGCCGGGGTCCCCAGAAGCCCCCTCTGTCATCTTGCCTACAGGTAAGAGAGAACGAGTGGATGAGGAAAAACCACGTGTCAATTTCCCATCCACTCATTCTTTTTCTCCCCACTTCTCTTTTCCTCTCTCTTGTGGGAAAGTATAAATACTCTTCCATTTCCCACATGAGAGGGGTTGAATTTTCTCTCTCTAGACTCTCACTCCTAAAAACGCCACCTAGTTCCTCACGAGCTAGGTTCATCAAGGCATTTCACGGACTAACTTAGGCATCGGAGAGGGTTCCCTCGGACAACCTCCGGGGCCCTGTGCGTTCATTGTGCAGGGAGCAGGCCAACTTTGCCGGGAAGGTCCGATCAAGGGAGAGGGATAAAGGAGAGGTTCAAGGAAATCAGACGATCCGTTACTCACCAACAATCCGATTACACAACCCGGATCCAGAGCCGGGTTAATTGTTTCCGTGACCGGAACAATTTGGCGCCGTCTGTGGGAAGGTACTGTTGTGCTCACGAATTACCCACAAAAATCAACCATTCCTAATCACAAAAAACTAAAACAATCAAAGTAATCATGCCAGAAATCGTTGACGCCAGTGCAGGGGCGGGTCCGACGGTCCCACCGGTGACCCCCCTGTATGGCATGCCACAGCCAGAGAGGATTCCTCCCGCCACAATCCTGGGGGTGGGGGGAGCCAGTCTCCTAGGCGTACCAAGCGCTGTTGTAGCACCTGAGTTGGGGACACACCCAGGGCACACTCTGAATCTGACCCCGCCTCAGATGGCGCAGACAGCCGCCTTCTTCTCTGCAATGCTAAACCAGGAGTTCACTCCTGAGGACCTGGTAGGCAGGGTCGCATCGGCCCCCAGGCAGCCACCCTCAATAAGCAGGGATGGAGATGGGGGCACGAAGCGGACCACCGCCAGAAACGCTCAGAGGAAAGCAAGAAGGACGGCACAAGTATACGCGCAGGTGCAAAGGCGTATCACAATAGGCAGCCCAGAGCCACCTGCCCAACAGTAGGCATTCTCCATTCACACAACAGAATCCGCGTCTGGAGAACAGAGAGGTTTATCCCGGGAATTGCAGGAGAGAATGAGGCCCAGGGAGCCCATGTCAAAACGCCTGGGAGAAAAGCAAGGCGGGGTCTTCTCCAGGTTAACGCCGGCGGTCAAGGAGCAGTTAGCCCCGGGTTTGTCCCAAAGCCTGCAGTCTAGGTTCAACCGGGGGCAACCGCTTGAATCTAGATACCACCAGGGTGAGAACCTCTGCCACTCTCAGAGAAAGAGGCCCAGGCAAATCTCCCCTAAGACAGAAGATGAAGCAGCAAGCAGGCCGCCTCCAAGGCACCGCTCCCCCAGTACGAGGAAACCGATCCATAAACAATGGGATATTCACGGTAACCAGTCTGGGGAAAGCAGGTCACGAATGGTAGGCAGGCCTACAAAAACCCCACTTCATCCTGAGGTACAAGAATACCCCATCCCGAAAATTAAAATGCCCACCATTAAGTTTGACGGGACAACAGACCCAGAGGACCACTTGGCGGCGTTCGAGAGCCACATGGGCATGTACGACGTGGATGACGCCATCTGGTGCAAAGTTTTCCCAACCACCCTGGTAGGGCTCGCACAAGGATGGTTCAGGGATCTCCGCCAAGGATCAATTAAGTTCTTCATAGAATTGGCCGAGATCTTCCTCGAACAGTATGCTGGGAACAAAAGGAGACGCCTCACTCGCTTCGATCTTATGACCCTAAAACAGAAAAAGGGTGAAAGTGTAAGGGAGTACCTAAGAAGGTTTGACCTATCCTACCAGCAAGTCAGGGAGATCGATGACTCCACCGCTGCCTACGCCCTGACTATCTCCCTGCTCCCAGGAGAAATGAAAAATCAGATGATCAGGGCCCAGCCAGAAACCTTGGCCATGGCCAGGAAAATCGCTGAAGGGTTCATTCTGCAGGAAGAGTTTCACAGCCTGCCGGATACCCCTGCAGGCCAAGCAAGGCCGCAAGGGGGACCACAGGGTGGACGCGGCAGAAATGAGCCAGGCAAGCAGAGAGAAGAGGGAGACACTCCCAAGAAAGAACGCACAACATACCAGCCAAGATTTGACAGCTACATGGCCCTCAACAGGCCGAGAGCAGAAATCTTCGAGTTGGAAAAAGAAACGGCAAAGTGGTCTCGACTAAACAAGCCTCGCAGCCCAAAAGGGGATCCCAAAAAATTCTGCACGTTCCACGATTGCATAGGCCATACCACGGAGGAATGCCGCCACTTGAAAGACGAAATAGACAAACTCCTGAAGGCAGACTTCATCGAAGTCTGTGACTACCCTGAATGGTTGGCAAACGTTGTCATGGTAAAAAAGTCGTCAGGCGCATGGAGAACGTGCGTAGATTTTACAAATCTCAACAAGGCCTGCCCTAAGGACTGCTACCCTCTGCCCAGGATAGATCAACTAGTGGACGCCACTAGTGGATACACCACGCTAAGCTTTCTGGATGCGTTCTAAGGGTACCATCAAGTGTACCTCTGGCAGCCAGACAGATTGAGGTGCGCCTTCATAACCAGCCATGGCACCTACATGTACAAGATGATGCCATTTGGGCTGAAGAATGCCGGCGCCACCTATCAGCGGTTGGTAGACAGAGTCTTCGAAAGTCAAAAGGGAAGAAACTTAGAAGCCTATGTTGACGACGCGATCGTCAAAAGTAAGGGGGACAAGGAGCATCTGACAGACCTTCAAGAGACTTTCTCCTCCCTTCGGTCATACAAGATGAAGCTTAATCCGAAAAAATGCACATTCGGGGTCCGATCCGGAAAATTCCTAGGTTTTTTGGTCAGCTCCAGGGGGATAGACGCCAACCCCGAGAAAATTCAGGCGGTCCTAGACCTCCTGGAGCCTAAAACCATCAGGGACATTCAGAGGCTCACAGGCAGAATGGCCGCCCTGGCTCGGTTCATCGCCAGGTCAGCAGACAAGTCCACCCCCTTCTTCAAAATATTAAAAGGCAACAAGCAATTCAAATGGGAGGATGAACAAAAGAAAGCCTTTGAGCAATTCAAGGAGCACCTGAAGAAACTCCCTACCCTGGCAAGACCGGTAGCCGGAGAAAAATTGTACCTGTACATCGCTGTCACGAACACGACGGTAAGTGCTGTCATCCTAAGGGAGGAAGCAAACTCACAGCAACCCATCTACTTTGTGAGTCACGCCCTGGGAACAGCAGAGAGAAATTACCCCCTGATAGAAAAGGCCGCCTATGCAGTCATCATTGCAGCCAGAAAACTCAGACCCTACTTTGACGCACATCCTGTCGTGGTCCTCACCGACCAACCATTGGAGAAAGTGTTGGAAAAGTTTGAGAAATCAGGGAGACTGCTGAAATGGGCGATCGAGTTAAGTGGGTTGGGGATATCTTACCAGCCAAGAACAACCATCAAAGCCCAAGCCTTGGCCGATTTTCTGGCTGAATGCTCCCATTCAGGGGAAGAGGAGCCCCTTGCCGAGGAGTGGATCGTGCACACTGATGGATCCTCAACAGCCAATGGTGCAGGCGCAGGCGTCGTATTAACCAGCCCCGAGGGAGTGGATTTTGAGCATGCACTCAGGTTCACCTTCCCGGCACCAAACAACGAGGCGGAATACGAGGCTGTACTCACAGGGATAAAACTGGCTAAAGCCGCAGGGGCAGAGCGAGTTACACTAGCTACCGATTCTCAGCTCATTGCCAATCAAATTAACGGAGAATATGAGGCCAGAGATCAGACCATGGCCACATACCTTGAGAAAGTAAAGCAGGAGTTGTCGGGCCTGAAGTCCTATGAAATCCAGCAAATACCTCGATCGCAGAACAACCGAGCCGACGCTCTGTCAAAACTGGCCAGCTCCAGCCTACAAGATATACGGAGGTCGGTGTGGGTTGATGTTTTGCATGAAAAATGTACCAGCGCCTGTCAGGCGATTAGCACCGTCGAGGAAGGGCCAGAAAATTGGATGACCCCCTTTATCCAGTTCAAAAGGCATGGCATCCTGCCATCAGATCCAATACAAAAGAGGAAGATACAGGCCAAAGCAGCCTGGTTTATAATCATTGGTGAAGAGCTCTATAAGAAATCTTTTACTTACCCCCTGCTAAAATGCCTGAAGGCAGACCAGGCTGCCGAAGTCCTGGAGGACATCCACTCGGGAATCTGTGGACATCACATTGGAGGAAGATCGCTGGCCCACAAGGCCCTAAGGGCAGGCTACTACTGGCCTACCATGCTGGCAGATGCCAGAAGCCTGACCCAGAAGTGCAGAAAATGCCAACTCTTCGCCCCGTCAATCCATGTCCCGGCCCAGGAGCTCAGGCCAATCTTATCCCCCATCCTCTTCGCTCAGTGGGGGATGGACATACTAGGACCTTTCACGGTATCCACTGGGGGCAGGAAGTTCTTGATCGTGGCTATAGACTACTTCACCAAATGGATAGAAGCTGAAGCAGTGCCCAACATTACCGAACCAGCGGTCAGAAAAGTGATATGGCGAAATATTATCACTAGATTCATCCTGCCAAAAATGTTGGTATTTGATCATGGCAGACAGTTTGACAATGATCCCCTGAGAATCTGGCTAGAAAGCCATAACATTGCAGTTGCCTACTCGGCCGTCTGCCATCCTTAAACCAACGGACAGGCAGAGGCAGCCAACAAGCAGATCTTAAATGGCCTTAAGAAAATGGTAGATGACCTCAAGGGCAGATGGGCTGACGAGCTTCCCAGCATACTCTGGTCAATCCGGACCACCCGAAAGGAATCTACAGGCCAGACCCCGTTCGGTCTAGTATATGGAGCAGAGGCTCTGTTACCAATTGAGGCAAGGATCCCATCTCTGCGCTCCCTGCAGTACGACCGAACTGAGAATGAAGCTGCAATGGTCGAGGCCTTAGATCTGGTCAATGAAATAAGGGAGGAGGCCAGTACCAACATCGCTGCTTACCAGCAACGAATGAGGAAAGCCTACAACAGAAGAGTACACCAGAGAAATTTTCAGATGGGTGATCTGGTTCTCAGAAAAACGCAGGCTGTTGGAAAATCAAGGGAGCACGGAAAGCTAAGTGCCAACTGGGAAGGACCATACCAAGTCACTCAAATCCTGGGACCAGGCACATACAAAATTGCCAACCGTGAAGGACAAGAGTTAAATGCTCACTGGAACGCGGACACCCTGAAGAAATACTATGTCTAAACTAAGTCTAAAGATAGTTTTTATTTTGCTGAAAACAATGGCGGAGGACGGTCAAAGAATGTCGACGGCTCCGACCACCCTTATGTCAAAAAGTTTTATAAAGAAATGAGAGAACTTCAGATTCATACTCGTTGCCTGTTCAAACTTGCGTCTTCACACACAAACGAGCAGGGGGCAATAGGGGGAGGCCCCCCTGTTGCCAAAACTAAAGAAAATGAACACCCCAACAAAAAATCCGAGCCTCCCTGCTTACCTCTGGGCAGGCAGGGAGCAGGCCCCCTGGACTTTGAACAAAAGCCAGGGACAGGCCGGATCAACAAGGACTGGGGGCAGGCCCCCCAACCTTGTATAAAAAAACGCAAAAAAACCTCCCTGCTTACCTCTGGGCAAGCAGGGGGCAGGCCCCCTGGACTTTGAACAAAAGCCAGGGACAGGCCGGATCAACAAGGACTGGGGGCAGGCCCCCCAACCTTGTATAAAAGACGCAAAAAACCTCTCTGCTTACCTCTGGGCAAGCAGGGGGCAGGCCCCCTGGACTTTGAACAAAAGCCAGGGACAGGCCGGATCAACAAGGACTGGGGGCAGGCCCCCCAACCTTGTATAAAAAACGCAAAAACCCTCCCTGCTTACCTCTGGGCGAGCAGGGGGCAGGCCCCCTGGACTTTGAACAAAAGCCAGGGACAGGCCGGATCAACAAGGACTGGGGGCAGGCCCCCCAACCTTGTATAAAAAACGCAAAAAGCCTCCCTGCTTACCTCTGGGCAAGCAGGGGGCAGGCCCCCTGGACTTTGAACAAAAGCCAAGGACAGGCCGGAACAACAAGGACTGGGGGCAGGCCCCCCAACCTTGTATAAAAAACGCAAAAAGCCTCTCTGCTTACCTCTGGGCAAGCAGGGGGCAGGCCCCCTGGACTTTGAACAAAAGCCAAGGACAGGCCGGAACAACAAGGACTGGGGGCAGGCCCCCCAACCTTGTATAAAAAACGCAAAAAGCCTCCCTGCTTACCTCTGGGCAGGCAGGGGGCAGGCCCCCTGGACTTTAAGCAAAAGCCAGAGACAGGCCGGATCAACACGGACTGGGGGCAGGCCCCCCAACCTTGCACAAAAACGTTAATAACCTCCCTGCTTACCTCTGGGCAAGCAGGGGGTAGGCTGTACATCAAACTTATGCAAGAAACCAAACGAGAACAGACAAAAGCAAACAAAAGATCCTCATAAAAAGGAATAAAGTGGCAAGGGTACACAGGATAAAAGTTTGCTAAAAAAAAAGTGATTACAGTAAACACGGCAGCCGGCCACCAAAGGGCTCGGCGCGCAAAGAAATAAAGAAGTCAAAGCATCAGCGTAGGCGCAGCGGGGGACGAACAAGAGCCCTCTGAGGAAGACTGCCCTCCATATTAAGCAGGGGGAGCATCTGGGCCAGAAGCAGCAGCCCCTTCAGCCATCCTGCGCATCTGAGCCTCATCCTTGGCGGCGTAGAGGGCCCGAAAAGCTTCTTCATCAAAGCCAGGGAACATCTCCCTGACAGCTTCCATGACTACCCCTAAGCAAGAGTTAGCGCCATTCACAAAACCCGCTGACACGGCCGTTTCCACCTCTTGGATTATTTCGTCCCTCTCTTTCTGCCACTCCTCAGTCTTCGCCGCTAGATCACCAAGAGCCGCCTGAAGATCTGAATTCGCCTTGGAAAGGCGCTCCCCTAGATCGACGACACTTTTCTTGGCATGATCCAGCTCAGCTAAAGCCTTCCTGGCCTGCTCCAGCTCTGCGAAGGCCTGCTGAGCTCTTTTCGACTCCTCCTCCAGGCGGGACACCTCCCTGACAGCCCTCTCATTCTGAGACTTCTAGTGGATCGCCTGATTCCTGGCCTCTTCCAGCTCGATCTCCCTTTTTGCCAATTGATCCTTCAAACTGGCAATGAGAGCAACATCCCTTTCGACTGCAGAAAGACGGTCAGAATTAGCCAGTTCCTCATCACTCAAACGATTAAGGGTCGCCAACTCCGCAGAAGTCTGAATGATTCTGGCGGTACGCTGAACGTACTGAGTCACCTGATGTGTGGCAGAGTGGACAGTCTTGAGGAGATAAGACGCCAAAACTGCCCCAGAGTCGGAAAGTAAGGCAGAAACATCCTGGCTATCGCCGGCGGTATAATGAAATTCGGCGTTTTCCTCTGAGAAGAGGGTACCAGGAACCCCCTGAGCGAAGCGTTTTGGTTCAGGCGTGGCGGCTTCCAAATCCACCACGTGGTCTGCATTCGGAGCCTCCCTGCTCCTCTTTCTGATCAGCCCTCTGGGAGTGCTTTCCCCAGTCTCTTCGGAGCCCGCGGCCCGCGGCCCCGAGGGAATCTGAACCCCTGCAGAAAGGCCCCCCTGCCTACCAGCAGGTGAGGGAGTAGCCTCACAGGCAATCACCTTCTTCGCAACCGGGGAAGGGGTGGCCTCAGAAACCGCCGTTTTCGCAGGCATTGATCTGGGAGGGGCAGGGAGCCTTGGCCTGCTAAAAGACAAACCCTTCAGGTGCTTCATCAAGTTCTTCTCACCTTTCTTGAAATCAGGGGGAAGAGAAGGGCGACTTTGGACGACGGTAAGAGTCTCGGTCAAACCCAGACGCCTCACCTCCCCTTTTCTCCAAAGGAAGGTGGCAAGATCTGCAAGGCAAACAGACGAACAGTCAGGACACTTAAAAAGAAAAAGGGTAAGGAAGAATCATCAGCACTCCTGAACTACCTTCATCTAGGCCCGGATTCATGCCCACCCGGGTCAGGTATCTATCATTAGCAATGAGCTCCGCATGGGGGAGCCATAATGAAGGGCCATATACCCCATATTTATCGGTATGAGCGGCAAAATAGTCTGTCAGTTCCTTGTCCTTCTCGCTCAGCTTCACCTCCAAGGCTTTTCCACCCACGCCAGGGTGATACTCCTCGGGGGTCTCTAATCTGGTGTGGACATGATTCCTGAAATGACGAGGAATCTTCCACCCATGGGCACTGTGCACATAAAGAAAGTTGTTCTTCCAGTCTCTCAGGCTGTCCATGGCTGGCCACACCAAAGCATGTCCCTTCTGCCTCAAGAGGGACCAATATCCAGGAGAGCCCACACTCCCAGAAGAGACCATTTGTAGGCCGACCATAAACCTCAGGGCATCAATAGAAGGCTCGGCGCGATGGAACAAGCAGGTCCAAACATACGAAATCAATGACCTGACAGCCGTGGCTGTCAGCTGAGCGATGGCCACATTCATACGCCTGAAAATCTCTTCCAGGGAAGGATGAAGGGGAAAGCGAAGGCCGAACTCCAGACACTTGTGATAAACCGCTATGCACCCGTCGGGAGGGCTGCATGCGGTATCTTTCTCGCCGGGGACAACAATTGTATACCCATCCCCAAAATTGTAAAACCGCTCAATCGCACCGGCGGCATTTTTCGCAAGAATCAAGTCCCGGTTTTTCGGGTCAGGGTAAGTTCTCAAGGGAACGTGATACTTGACTTTGTCTAAATAATAAATCTTACCCCTTTCCCGAGGAATAAGGGGGCCAGAGGTCCTGGAGGGGTCAATTTCCAGTGCCTCGTCATCCGAATCAATAACGTCGTACGGAGGAGGGTCAGGAGAGTTACCACCTCCACTATCCGCCGAATTTTCTTCCTCAACTATCCCAGAGCCAACCTCCCTAGAGGAGGAGGCAAAATTCTCCCTACCTTTTTCCCCTTCCTCCCTCCTCGATGGGTCAGTAAAAGGTAGGATCCGCTCACGAGTTCTAGACATTGTAACTCTAATGGGAACGGAAAACAAGAAATCGAAAAGAAAGAGCAAGAAATGGAAGTTAAAAGTCTAACCTAAGGTCGTCTGCCGGTGCGATGAAAGCCCGAAGGAGAAATCTCCCAGAAAAGCGGGGGTGCAGAGGAAGGCACAAGTCGTCACACCAAAGGGTTTGCAGAGAAAGAGAAAGGAGGATTTGAAGAGAAAAGAAGGTTTGAAAAAGGAAAAAGAGGAGGAATGAGTGGCTGTTTGCTTTTATAGGAGGGAGGGCATACGAAGAGTCGCCAACCCTCGAAAATCCGCCCAAAGGTTACTGTCCACGCGTCACCCCCTTGGGAGTCAGCTCTGTGTAGCTTCCCAAGGGTAGCCTCGAAAGGACCAAAGGGTGTCAGAGGATTGATCACCCTGTGACGTCCTCTCTTCATTCAAACAATAAGTAATAAACAAATAGTAAAAATACAACACACAAACAAATTGCCTGAACTTTCTTTCATTAAGTCTTAAAAAAAAACCCCGGAAAAATGGGCAATTACATCCAGAACAAACAAAGTACAAAAAGAGCCCCTATTTTCCGGCTCATCACGCCTGCGCCCCAAGGGCAGGCCTAATCATCATCAGAGCCTGGGGAGTATTCCCCAGGCCTGTGCCCCCCTGCGTCTGACCCCCAGTCCCAGTCGTCAGAGTCCTTGAAGGGGTCTGCAGAGTCGTCATCACCATCTCGACCGGAGGAATAACCCCGGCCATCACTGTCGCCGGAATCCCGGCTGCTGACATCCCAGTCCCTCCCATAAAGGACTGTCTCAATGTCGTCACAGGAGCCGCAGCCCACCTTCTTCCTCAAAGGGGAAGAAGGGCCCGACTCAGAAGAAGAGCCCGACTCTGAGTGATCAGGGTCAAACTGCTCAGGGTGTAGCCATGGGAAACATTCAGGGCACCCCCTATTAAAGCAACCCCCTCCTTGGAGGTAGCGTTTAAGCTTTGGGACGGTAGGAGAAGCCCTCAGAGGGCGCTTGCCCGCCCTGACATGAGACCTCCTCTTAAGCCTCCTATGGAGTTGAGTGCGGGGTCGCCGGCTGCGACGCAAGATGAGAAAGGATGCCCTGGAGTACCTCAGTCTCTAACGGCCCCTAAAACGGCGGGTCACCACCCGAGTCCCTTGGTAAAAGAATGTTTTGGTAATCCACGACATTTTCTTAAGAAAAAAGAAGAAGAGGAAAGTTGAAGAAGGGTCGTGAAAATAGCAAAGGAAAAACGCAATTTATACAAAGGAAGCCAAGGCATTGAATAACCCCCCAACCACCCTGACAGGAGAAACGACCAATCAGCACACCAGCACGCTGCCCAAAAATCCATTTGGTGCACAAGGCAATCATGACCTAAGGAACAATTAAACTCTTGGCATGCCCAATACAGAAGAGACTCCCCCTCGGGAATACGCGAACGCATTAAATGCACTGGTAGGAGACACAAGTCAACTCCCCTCCACCAAGAGTCCAACTGCCGAAGGGGAACCCTGCTTCCCCCCCCCCAGCAGGTGAGGGCCAATTGATGAGGGTCGAAGAGCCTGCGTTGGGCCGCCCGCCTAGCAGGCCCCATGAAGACCCCGTCCAAGGAACCAAGGAGCCCGCCCAGCAGGCCGTTGGGATAAGATACCAGGATTCCCCCAGTGAAACAAAGCTACAAGGAAGCCGCCTGCCCGGTAGGGTAAGGCGACTGACTGTGAAGAGCGTGCAGGCACTCCCTGCTCGCCTGCTTCCGGGCGACCTTCTCCCTGAGCAGGGCCGGGGTCCCCAGAAGCCCCCTCTGTCATCTTGCATACAGGTAAGAGAGAACGAGTGGATGAGGAAAAACCACGTGTCAATTTCCCATCCACTCATTCTTTCTCTCCCCACTTCTCTTTTCCTCTCTCTTGTGGGAAAGTATAAATACTCTTCCATTTCCCACATGAGAGGGGTTGGATTTTCTCTCTCTAGACTCTCACTCCTAAAAACGCCACCTAGTTCCTCACGAGCTAGGTTCATCAAGGCATTTCACGGACTAACTTAGGCATCGGAGAGGGTTCCCTCGGACAACCTCCGGGGCCCTGTGCGTTCATTGTGCAGGGAGCAGGCCAGCTTTGCCGGGAAGGTCCGATCAAGGGAGAGGGATAAAGGAGAGGTTCAAGGAAATCAGACGATCCGTTACTCACCAACAATCCGATTACACAACCCGGATCCAGAGCCGGGTTTATTGTTTCCGTGACCGAAACAGATATAAAATCGAGTAACGTCCTAAAGTTACCTTCATCGAGATCCGAGTCAATTATAACAATCGTCTTCGTCGGAACTAGCACGATTACCTACGAAATAGTTAAAACATATGGTATTAAAACTATATCGAAAGTTAACAAAAAGAGGGGAAACGGGACGGGAAAACGAGTAATTAAATTACCCTCGAGATTGGAATGAATAAGGGATGGATTAAGGTCGAACGATGAGCTAATTAGGATGAAGATGAAAAAATGATGCTTTTACGACGAACATCAACCAAATTAACAGCAGCAGCAGCAGCGATCAAAACGGCAGTCCCGAACAGCAACATATATAAATGCACCAAAAAGGTGAGGAGAATAATAAGAAAGAAAACTTAGAAGAAGAAAAAGAGGGAGAATAAGAGACTACGGCAACTTCAACGATAGTAGTGAGAACAACCATAACGGACAACACAAAAAATCAATCAAGGAATCGATCCAACATGAACAGACTCGGGGAAACAACAGCGAATGAAGCAGCAACCAAAACAGCAACAGTAGAAGAAACGTAGCCGCAGTACAGCAGTAACAGCAACCATAGTACAGTAATAGCAGCACCCACGACAAAACGAGACATAGAACAGCAACATACGACCTTCATGACAAAAGAAACGAGAACCAAGTACAGGCAGTAGTAACACGGGATAACAGCCAGCAGTGACAACCAAACAGATCAGGAAACGGTAAAGCAAATACGAGCATGACAGGAGTAATAGCATCAAAGGACATATTGGAGTGGTGACAGAAGACGAGCAGCAGCAGCAGAGACGACAACAAACAACGGCCACCAAAACAGGAATCTTTTAAAATAATTGGAAAAGTCTTTTTTGTAGGAAGCCCAACATCTCCCCATTTTACGAGATAACTTGGGTTTGTGTCAGAAGAACAAGAGAACGAAACAACAAAAATAAGGAAAGATGAAAGGACAACCAGACATTCGCAGCAAGCAGCATCAACAATAGCGATTAATCACGAATTGACGCACAGAAATTAGAAGCCACAGAACGAAGAAAAAGGGAGGAAAAGGAAGAAGAGAAGCGAATGAACTACCTGCCGACGAGTCCAAATCGAAGATGTCAGTCAGGGGAACGCGCACAGATTGTCGATGAGTCGATCCAAATCGAAACGATAAGGAGATGGAAAGAGAGATTCTTGAAGAAGATTGACAAAGGTGAAGATGGGGGAGCGGCAAATTTGAAGGTGTAGAAGGAAGAAAAGAAAATGGGAGGAGTGTGGTGAGCGGTTGACAACCGAGGAAGAGAAAAAGAATTGGGTTTCTAGGTTAAAATAATGGAATGGGGTTAGGTGATCAATAAAATCGAGTCACTAGTTGACCCACACAAGTATCGGTTCAAATCGAGTAATTAAAAACAAACAAACCGGAGTAAAAGCAAATAACACGTAAAATAGAATATTCCACGGGTTAAAATAAGTATCCGAAACGAAAAAAAACTTTAGGAAGATAATAATTAATTAATTCGAGAGGATAAATAAAATGTATCTCGAGAGTCAAATAAACGTTTACGATTAAAATAACGCTACTTAAGGAAATTAACGAACGTACGATGAAAATGAATTAATTATTTCTCGAGGAAAATACTAAACGCTTTGACGAATCTTATTAAGGCGAGTCCGAGTTGAAACATAGAAATTCAAGCTTAAATCGAAAGAGTTTAGAGTTTCAATCGTCAAACTAGAAGTTCAGCAGCAATTAAATGAATAATCAAATGGGGACGAAAATAAAAATATGTTTTAAATATAGGAAGATTTTTCGAGACAACTAGAACAAAAGAAGTTGAAAACGCTTGAAACATAAATTCGCTTATAATAATTTTAAGAATTACGAGTTAAATCGTAAATATAATAAAATATGAATAAAATTTATTTTATAAAAAATCAGGGGTGTTACAACCTTCCCCACTAAAAAAAAGTTTCATCCCCGAAACTTACAGGAACAGAAAAACTGGAGGGAAGACGAAGTTACTAAGTTTGAACAAACCGAGGATGTTCAACTCACATCGAAATCTCAATTTAAAAAGGAATTTTACTACTTCAAACGTGATATGAAATCGAATGTAAATATCTCTTTCAAGAGTAACTGGGTTAAGCTGCCCGAAATTTAAAATCTTTAAAATTACTAAAATCGTAAGTAAAACTATTTTGATAAATTAACGACAATAAATAATATTTGTACACGAAAATGATGGGGAGAGAGTACCCAAAACATTTTCAAAACAACGGTAAAATGTTTTATTAATAAATTCGACAATATTTCGTTTTAAGACAAAACAAAATTTGGTTTTTAGAAATCAAATTTTGTAGTTAGTAAAATCGAACCAGTCGTAAGACGTTTTCGAAACAAATTCAAATGTGCACCGACAACAAAACGAAAACTTGAACCTACAAAATTATTTTGAAAATATTAAATCGTTTTACACCATAATCTGGTAGAAATCAAAACATTTACAATTATAAAAGTTTTTTTAAAAAAAAATTTTGATCGTTTAAAAATTAAAATTTGAAACAATTTCAAAATACTTTAAAATAAACCATTAAGGCATTTAGAAAGGGGACTAACTATAGATGTCATCCAAGAATAAAACAAAATTGAAGTATAAAGTTTTGAAATTTATATTCAAAATGATAAAATTTCACGATAACCAAAATTTTTAAGTTAGACTCGATAAGGGTCGAAGGGATTGATAACAGCTGGAGTATAAGAATTCAAGAAAAGTAGAGGGGATGACGAAACCAAGAGTCAAATAGAGCTCTCAAGGATAATAGAAGAAGTTAACCATCTTGAGATTCCGAGTACGACTCCCACAAATAGGGGTTCCTAATTCCCATCAAACAATACTAAGTCTAATATGAGGCACTGGTTGTTCTACTCAGTCTACACCTCCAAAACTTTCAACTGCTATAACCTCCAATAAGAAGTCTTACGTACACATCTAATCTTTCATTTTGCACGATAGTAATCCACAAAAGGTTTATGATCAAATCCATTAATAAAGATTCTAACGGTCGTCAGATCATACCAAAACTCGTAATCGATAAAGCTCCTAAATCCAAAGCTCATAACTTCATAAGGTTAGAACTCGAAGTATATTCCACGGTACTCGAGTGAGTAACTCTAAACAAAATCCACCAAAAGACAAAGTTTGGACACAGAATCCTCAAAATGATCACACCAACAAGTTTAAAACATCACCACTAGATAGAGGTTAGGGCAACACAACAAATCCTCAAACATGCGCAATCCTATAGGCAATGGCAGACACTCACATCTTCAAACACATCATTCGACTAAGGTTTCTGAAATATAAATTCCATCAAGATTTTAATCGTAATCATGCAGCCACAAAAATTTAATAACTCAACGAGGCCACAATCTCGTCGGTCTAAGCACCTAAACTAAAAGTCCCAACAAAATATACCTGTATTAAAATATTCCTCAAAATAACACAATGAACTCAAACTATAATTGTGCAACATATTTCTCTTTCTCACGGTTAACAACATTTTAACCAAGTTTAGATCACTCAACTCCAAAGTTCATAGGTTACAACCTTACATCAACGAGCTAATCCTTAAGGAACATGGGCAATCTATGTCAACCAAAATTTCTAACGACATTAATGAAAACCTTTAATGGTATCACAACATTCATGTTAACACCTTGAGCAATACTCTATGATCCCAAACATTCACGATGCATCCTTAAGTAAGCACTAGCTAAGAATCCCAAGTAATATTATCAATTACACTCGGCTCACTTACAGGTTAGGTATAAGGTCTCCATCAAAATATGATATGCTTTTGTAATCCAAAAATTTATTCTGCTATTAAGTCCTCTGCATGATCAAGTAATTTATGACCCATGGTTGATCAATCTCTAAGGTACAATCATCTTTCCATTAATCGACTAATACCATTCAAATCAATCCTCAAGGAGTTCTTACTAGACTAAATAACATGGTACAACTCACAAACCTCAAACCATTTATAACTTTTCACGGAGTTCGCTAAGACAGAAACCGGTCTAACCAAGGAATCTCAAGAGAAAGATGGTAGAATGAGAGAAGGAACAAGGATTCACCAAATGAAAGAAGAAGAGAATATATAAGAGGAGAATTGGAAGAAGCAGAGGCCGGAAGGAAGGAATCAATGATCCTATACTACTAAGGTTTAAAAGGATCTTCGGGCCTTAAGAGTTCGCACGGGAACTCAAAGACGTTTTCTTCATCTCCTCATAGAGACGCGGACACACTAGTCTTGGTCGCTCCATTTGGATCCAAAGTGAAGTAAAGTCGCATCTGGGTCTACTGCATCATCGAAGAACTGAATCTACTATTGATCGTCTAACCTGTAGCTTGAGCGAACTAAATTTGGGTTGAAGAGTCACCATGTATCTTCCTGGTAGCACCAAGTTGTCCACTCGAGTCAGCAGGTGTTGAGAGTTATACGTAGGTCTTGTCCCGATCTAGAGCAGTATCATATCGGCATCTTGTTCATTCATCTTTGTCTTGAGAAAATTGAAACAAATATTCAATGCTAATCATTGAGTTACAAGAACAAGTAAAACCTAACAGTTAAGTCCTTAATTTGATTTCTACCCATCTCTCACTAATATTTTATTAATGTTCATATCTTTTACTGGTGTTTTTCCAAAAATCAGGTGTAAGCGTCGGGAGCAACGATGCTCTGATACCAACTGTAATCCCCTAGAAAATCTATCGCAATACAGTGGCGGAAACACTGTAGAGTTGGGATTAAAATACACTGACAAACTATATCTTATTAAAAGAAATGGTAAGTCAATACAAATGCCTCTTTTTACAAAAGGGCTAAAAAGAAAATTCACCAAACAGGTTATACAAACCCATAAATTACATGAATAAAGAAAGAGTAGGATACACGCTACTCGCTAGCTCACACCCAAAACCCAGCAGCAAATACCTGTCATGTTATAAACATAACAGTCACGTCAGTGGGGAGTAACTCGGACGTCCTCCCAGCCATATTATATCATACGGAAATATAATAGTATTATTATATCAAAATATTTAAAAAGAGAAAACATTAAAACGATATAGTAAAATAAGTTCTCAGAGGAAACTTAAAACATTTACCAACCTGCAAATCAAACCAATCGATAATAATAATCATATTCAAAAATGGCGTTATGGAAATTCGGTCAGTGTGCACAAGGCTAGACTTTCACTAGGACAATACTAAACTAGCTTCGAGAACTTAGTCAAAACAAATCAGACTTCGGTCTCTAACTAGGCAACTCAACTATAACAGGACTGCGTGCAGCGATGTCCTGGCTTAAGTAATGTACACCCCTCCTGGACATCAACCGTAATCCAGTTCAACCCGACGCCGACTTACACGATGCGATATCTAAGTTTAAGGTCAAAATATACACACTCATGAACACAAACCATGCTCAGTTCAACGACCAATGTGTCTCAACATAGACACACCAACTTTATAATTGATGGCAAAAATGTACATCCCAGACTATATTACTCTAACCCCACACTTGTTTTTATTCCATAACTCCAAAACAGCCATTATCGATATATATACAAAAGATATAATCATTATAAATAATATGAGGAAAAAGGAATAAACATTTTTATATTAAAAGGGAAACTTTCCATAAATGAAAACTTACTAATTTTAGAAACTTACTTAAAATAGAAATATTGTTATAGAAAACTTGCAAGTTATTAAAATAATTGAAATGTATAAAGATAGCATCTCTAACGAAATTAACATTTTACTATTATCGTCGTTATCGTAACTTTATTATATTTCTAAATTTGTTACTCAAAATATAAATAAAATATAATAAGTCAATATATAGTATTTTATAAATAATTAGGAAATCGAGTTAAAACTACAAATTTTAGAAAATAGATGTTTTAAGAAAAACTATATCAAAATTAATTGAGTCAACGAATTTTATAAATGAAATGAATTTTATAAAGGTTTCAAATTACTTTTAAGAAATACTAGCTTTGATTTATAAATAATACAAATTTTAATAAAAATAGTCAATCGGAATCAAATAGGAAATTATTAGTGAAAATAGTCTCGACTAAAATGTATTTAAAACTAAATCGACTATTTTCTCAGTTATTAGTATAAATCATAAAACAAAAATTAATTTATTGAACGAGTATACAACTCTCGATTATAATATAAAAATACGATTTTGAGTTAAAAATTAGAAATTAACGGAACATGACGAAAATATGAAATCGATATTATTTAGTTACTAGTATCACGATAACCAACAAAATATTATAACGATTTATAAAACGATATCGAAAGTTATAAAAATATTTATACGGTACAAATTTTTTTAAAAAAAAAATATTTTTAGCAATTAATAAATAGCTAAAATTAGAAAACCGAAATTAAAAATATTTACTACATACTACTACTTAAACTACGATATAAAATCGAGTAACGTCCTAAAGTTACCTTCTTCGAGATCCGAGTCAATTATAACAATCGTCTTCGTTGGAACTAGCACGATTACCTACGAAATAGTTAAAACATATGGTATTAAAACTATATCGAAAGTTAACAAAAAGAGGGGAAACGGAACGAAAAAACGAGTAATTAAATTACCCTCGAGTTTGGAATGAATAAGGGATGGATTAAGATCGAACGATGAACTAATTAGGATGAAGATGAAAAGATGATGTTTTTACGACGAACATCAACCAAATTAACAGCAGCAGCAGCGATCAACACGGCAGTCCCGAACAGCAACATATATAAACGCACCAAAAAGGAGAGGAGAATAATGAGGAGAATAATAAGAAAGAAAACTTAGAAGGAGAAAAAGAGGGAGAATAAGAGACTACGGCAACTTCAACGATAGTAGTGAGAACAACCATAACGGACAACACAAAAAATCAATCAAGGAATCGATCCAACATGAACAGACTTGGGGAAACAACAGCGAATGAAGCAGCAACCGAAATAACAACAGTAGAAGAAACGTAGCCGCAGTACAGCAGTAACAGCAACCATAGTACAGTAATAGCAGCACCCACGACAAAACGAGACATAGAACAGCAACATACGACCTTCATGACAAAAGAAACGATAACCAAGTACAGGCAGTAGTAACACGGGATAACAGCCAGCAGTGACAACCAAACAGATCAGGAAACGGTAAAGCAAATACGAGCATGACAGGAGTAATAGCATCAAAGGACATATCGGAGTGATGACACAAGACGAGCAGCAGCAGCAGAGACGACAACAAACAACGGCCACCAAAACAGGAGGAGAAGAATAGGAGAACGAAACAACAAAAATAAGGAAAGATGAAAGGACAACCAGACATTCGCAGCAAGCAGCATCAACAATAGCGATTAATCACAAATTGTCGCACAGAAATTAGAAGCCACAGAACGAAGAAAAAGGGAGGAAAAGGAAGAAGAGAAGCGAATGAACTACCTGCCGACGAGTCCAAATCGAAGATGTCAGTCAGAGGAACGCGCACAGATTGCCGACGAGTCGATCCTAATCGAAACGATAAGGAGACGGAAAGAGAGATTCTTGAAGAAGATTGACAAAGGTGAAGATGGGGGAGCGACAAATTTGAAGGTGTAGAAGGAAGAAAAGAAAATGGGAGGAGTGTGGTGAGTGGTTGACAACCGAGGAAGAGAAAAAGAATTGGGTTTCTAGGTTAAAATAATGGAATGGGGTTAGGTGATCAATAAAATCGAGTCACTAGTTGACTCACACAAGTATCGGTTCAAATCGAGTAATTAAAAACAAACAAACAGGAGTAAAAGCAAATAACGCGTAAAATAGAATATTCCATGGGTTAAAATAAGTATCCGAAACGAAAACAAACTTTAGGAATAATAATTAATTAATTAATTCGAGAGGTTAAATAAAATGTATCTCGAGAGTCAAATAAACGTTTACGATTAAAATAACGCTTCTTGAGGAAATTAACGAACGTACGATGAAAATGAATGAATTATTTCTCGAGGAAAATAGTAAACACTTTGACGAATCTTATTAAGACGAGTCCGAGTTGAAAAATAGAAATTCAAGCTTAAATCGAAAGAGTTTAGAGTTTCAATCGTCAAACTAGAAGTTCAGCAGCAATTAAATGAATAATCAAATGGGGATGAAAATAAAAATATGTTTTAAATATATGAAGATGTTTCGAGACAACTAGAACAAAAGGAGTTGAAAACGCTTGAAACATAAATTCGCTTATAATAATTTTAAGAATTACTAGTTAAATCGTAAATATAATAAAATATGAATAAAATTTAATTTATAAAAAATCAGGGGTGTTACAGATTTGGCTCCGTTCTCTTCTCTCCGAACTTTGCTTTACCATTAAATCTCCTCCTGTGATCTACTGTGATAATCTTGGTGCAACTCATTATGCAGCAAATCCAGTTTTTCACTCAAGAATGAAACATGTAGCACTTGCGTTCTATTTTGTCCGAGAACATGTTCAAAATGGGACGCTACGTGTTCAACACATATCCACTGAAGATGAACTTGCAGATGCACTAACTAAACCGCTTCCTAAGGCACGGTTCTACTCGTTACTACTCAAGCTTGGCCTTTCCTTTGGAACGTCCGACTTGCGGGAGCGTATTGAAGATATTACTTAAAGATATTATTTAGGAATATTTTCTAGTCTTTGTAATCAGTTATATTTTGTAATCTTTGTATTATTGTCAAATACTGTAACTTTCCTATTCCTAGGATTCTAGTTAGATACTAGGTTAAGTCTTTTACCTTAACTGTATTATGTCTCTAGCTTGTATAAATATTGTGCTCTCGTTAATGAAATTCTCAATTCACTTTCAATAACTTTTCTACACGAACTTCATCTTCGCGTATAAGTTACAGCGGGTTTTTGAAGACTTCGGTAAAGGGAAGGCTGAAATGGTAATGCAACATGATCCTTACTCCGGCCCTCATTGCTGGGTTGCCTCATGGATGGACAACCACTATCTGTTGAGGGCAACAGACTACTGAATCGTTCCCTTGACGGTGAGGGGGGAAGGAGCAAATGAGGCGGATAAGAAGGAGATTTGCCACTATGAGATTTGTGTGGAGGCCTTGCACCAGATTTACTCGCATTTCTACCCCTTCTAGATGGTCCAGGTATGTGAAACTGTAATCGAAATTAATATTTTGTGCTTATTTGAATGGTTAATTTGAAAGCATATGATTTTTCCTAAATCATTCTGTACATATGCTTCGATGGTTAAGACGGATTGTTATCAACAACTTGAATCTTATTACGGTTTCTGTGTACTGTAAATATTACTTAGCTTTTCGAATGAACTATTTTTGGTGACGAAATTGGAATGCAGAATTAGAAGAAGATGTTCTCGCTACTAAAGATTTGTATTGAGTATGCCTTTTTTTTTCAGAATGAATTTCCGTTCAGTTCATACGTCCAATAACCAAAATCGTTAGTATATTTCGAAGATTATAATCTTCCAAAAGGAATAGAAAGGGGCGTTTTTTTCAAGGGAAATGAAGTGATGTTTCCAAAGATTTTGGTGCATGCATATGTGCGACATTGAAACATGTTATTTAAATTGAACGTGAAGTACTTAACTGTGTAGAATGAACATCGGAGTTAAAATTTTGAAGAACTTTGCTAGCATATGTGCGTAATTTGTGATTATAAGCTTCTAAACAGCGTTAGAACGTATTCAGATAGGCTTCATTGAGAGAAATGTTGGTGTAGTCATGTATGGACATGGTAGCTATCGATTTCGATTATTTAGTTGAAGCTTTGTTAACATCTACTGGTAATCAATTTACACTGTTCGATACTATCAAATTAAAAGCATACTATATACGAAGTAATCGTCAACTACATATCTAAACCTCTAAAATAAAGACAGTTCCATATTCAGTTAATCGAATATCATAGCAACTCAATTGCAGTCGTCCAAACATTCCAAAACAGGTAAATTTAAATTTTGGAGAACTTCGGTAGTTATACAATCTTCGTTGTTAATCTTTTGTACTTCCTCCATTTTTTTATATCTTCCCATCTTAATATAATACTCCACTTATATATTGAGGAGATGGGAAGATATAAAAAAATGGAGGAAGTATTAAATCACGATACAAATGTTATAGTAACCTAAATGTGTTAAAATTGGAACCTACATGAAAGACCAGTAGTCGAAATGAAATTAATGACTCAGAGTGTTAAATTAGTGTTGTTAATTTTGCGAAAGTCAGTTAATGAGTGGGTAGATTAAAAAACCGGTAGTAAATTAATGATTCATGTTCCAGTGGTTGAGTTGGTCGATATTAGTATAGTTTGAAAGACAAAGTGTTCCAAATCAGTAAAGAAGGATGGGTCGTAGTGTACAAACGGAATTGAATAAACAGTCAACATATTTCATGATGCGCGTATTTTATATACACTTATTATTATTTTTATACGCGTATTCCCGTACTTATCGAGTAGTGAAAGTTACCATTTTGCCTCGAATTGGCTACTTTGTGGTGTATCTTGTGTTTTTGCAGGAAAGGAAGTCATAGGAGCTGAAACGAATCAAAACTGAGCCAAAACGAAGCTGGAAAGAGCTGATCGCAGAAATGGGTCAACTATAGTCGACCGACTGTTATAATAGTCAGTCGACCATGCTGATAGTCGACAGACAATTACAATAGTCGACCGACTATTTAGGAATTTGCAGAAGTTAAATGAGTTAATAATAGTCGACCGAATATCAAAATAGTCGGCCGACTATTATCTGGGCCGCAGACAAGTTTCGTGTTGAGGAAGCAGTTTCCTTAATTAGTTTTAATTCTTGCTATGTGTATTTAAGAGGAGGTTTAGCCAGTTTAGAAGAACACTTTTTCTTAGACTTTTATTCCTAATCTTTGTTAGACAATTACTTTGCTTCTAGTTTTTAGTTTCTCTCTTAAAAACTCGGTTTATGTAAGATTGCAACCTTCGAATCGCCTTCATTCCTTTTTGTAATTTAATCTAATCCTCCTTCTTTTTTCTCTCTTTGTTCTTAATTATTCTTAATCTTTATTTATGCTTGTTGCAATTTTATTATCACTCATCATGTTTAATCTAGTAAAATCGTTTATCACTATTGTTGCTCTTGATTTAATTATGAGTAGCTAATTTCCTTCGCTAGGATTTAGGGGATCTGCGAATTGAATGTGGTCGCTAATTAGCTTATAGATCTGTCAATGATATTGTGTCTATGTTGTCAATTGTAGCAATTAATTGAGATTGATTGATTAAGTCGATGTAATTGATTAATTGAATGGTAAACTTGAACCTAAGATCGGAAGCCTGGTAAAAGTTAGACCTGCAACAACACATTGGTATGCCCTAATAAATCGGAAGCCTTTAGACGCATGCTAGGGTGAATAGCGGACCGGAAGGACCTTTTCACTACCCCTTAGACCAATATCTGCGGTAGAACTGTGACCTAGACCGTGACTATATGAAATTCGTGGTGAACCGACAATCCTAGTTTTCTCTCTATATCTATTCATCCTTATTCATCTTATTTATTTTAGTTATTCTTCTCTTTACTTCTCTTCCTTCACTACTTTTAGATTAGTTAAACACAATATAAAAAAAAACTCCTGATTTGTTACTTAGATAGACTTTAATACGAGTAGAATTTGTTGTCTCCCTGTGGAATCGATCCCGACTTCCCTGACTATATTTTTAGTTGGACCGTAGTTGGTTATTTTTGGTAGGTATACGATTTGCTTATCATTTCAATCTCGACAACCGACGCAAGTAAGTATTCGCAAGTAACTGAGAAAAAATATTCATTCCACCAATTACTTAACAACAACCAAAATTGGACTAATAAATAGAAATAAGTATCTACCATTAATGAGTAAGAATGATTACGTTACCAAAAACAACATGCAAATTTAGCAACTGAAGAGATACTATAGATATGCGAAATAAATGGAGACTGTAACTGGCAAGTGAGGGAAATAAATTACCAAGCATTGATTTGAAAAGATTGCATACAACTCCACATCTTCCTCTTATTTGATCAGTAAAACGTATTAGTAGAAGTACTACAACCATATTCAACCTATTTCCCCAAAATTCTATCTCAAAATCGAATTGGCACTTTCGCAAAAACGAAAAATGTATACTCAATTGATGTATCCACCGAAATGCATTCTAGATAATATGTCGTTTGATTGGGATGGAAGCTATAGTATTTGCAAAAACTTGCATCCTCTAAAGTAGAGGTTACAGTGTTTGGGTTACAATGTGGTCAGGATCGACCCTTGCATAGCCTCTAATGACACCTTTAGGAGGGTTGTTGTGTTGGAGTTCGGTGAATCATTTGTAAACTACATCAATGCCTTCAAACTTCAAAGAGTTTTGAAGATTTCGAAATAACTAAAGAAGCAATGACAACCCAATGGGATCATGAAGCTGGTCCACGTTGCTGGGTTGCATCGTGGCAAGACGAGCGTTACCTATCTCGCGAGACAGATTAACGTATGGTACCAAATTGGGCGCGAGCACTAGGTACAATAGAGGGTGAGAGGGCGAAATACTGTCACTACAAAATAATTAAGGAAGTTTTGGATGATATATATATCCGAATTTCTACCGAATCGACTAAGGTATTTAAGGTATGTATTATGTTTTCATCAATAAAATTAGATACATCGCAGTCATTGACAACATATAACTTGCATGCAGTGAATTACAGTTCACTCTGTTAGTAGTAGTCACCAGATTTGATATGTTTTGGAGGAAGATGTGGTTCAGATGAAAATTGGATTAGCTGTTCATGGAACGATGAATTATTACGTAATTCTCTATATTTTGGGTTACAGGTTCTAACGAATGGCAGTAGTTATAAATTGCATCAGTTGTGATAAATTGTATCCGAGTACATCAAAATCTTTCTTCTATGAAGTAGCAAGTACTGACTGCGTAATCGTCTTGTTTGAAGGTTACATGTGTTGGTTTATTGTGAACATTCTTTAAGTATACCTTACCTGTTTTTAAGAGTTATACAAGTTTGATGTCGACGAACTGATAGCAAATTGTGGATGAATTCAGATATACGTCTACTGTATCGTACTCATGGTTTTATCATTACTGTAGTGCGTAGAGTAATAAGATATCAACTTCAATTAGAATCCGAATCTATGATAAATTCATCTGATATTGGAGAAAATCTCTTTGTACACAACATTAGTTGTTGAATCAGAAACGTACTCATCTTCATTGATGATAAGAACTTTAATTTGAGACCTTTCTTATGTGTGACCCTCGAGAAGGCGACATATAACTGTCCATGGGTGAACACATGCTTTGGTAAGAACAGGCCTACACTGGAGAGGGATTGACCCTGGCTTTTGTTTATTGTCATTGCGAAGCAAACAACAATGGGTGCCTTCTTACAAATCGAATCGGGAACTTGGTCTCATCAGAAGGTGATATTTTGATTCTGGGAATATAAACCTGAACACCTTTCCTGCTACCAGTGATAACAGTGGCCTCCAGTACACGATCCCCAAGTTTAGAAATCAACAAACGAGTACCGTCGCAAAGTCCATTTGCCTGGTTGAGATTTCTTAGTAGCATGACAATAGCGCCGACTTTTAATGCGAGTTGATGCGCTAGAAGGCCAAAGCATCGGATTGAATTCAAAAATTCAGTATTTGTCTCGTCATTACTAATCTCATCTGACGACAGATGTACAACCTCTTTCTCCGGAATAAGAGATAGAACATACTCATTAATCCTTTCGACAACATCGTGTGTTGGCGCCAAGACTGCTCTCTCTTGAAGCCAATCTGGGTCCTTTAAGTGTTGTAACAAATTGGGGTACGTGCTGTCTGCAATGGACGGAACTGGGTCATCCCCGAGTTGTGTAAGAGTCTCCGGTGGGAGATCAATGTTTGCTACTCCATCATTTGGACCACCTGCTACACCATCGTCAATACTTAATAACCATTCAGAGAATAGTCTAATTTCTTCGGCATCTGAGTCACCAGCTCCAACCTGCAACCTCATGTTGGTTGTCAATTATAGAACCTACAAAGTACAGCAGTTGGATTAAATAAGGTCTGAAATAATGAAATGGTAGGAAGTTCAAATTGCTGACAATATTAATGATGTATACTTTAGAAGAGCTAACCTTTATATCTCTCCAAATCTGTGAAGAACAAACTGAGGCGTAAACCATGTCTTCTCGGCTTTCTTTCGGAACAACGGGTAGTATTTGCCTAAAATCACCACCTAATACGACAACCTTTCCACCGAATGGTTTTTCGGAATTCAATGGATTCACACATCACATTAAATCTTTCAGACTTCTGTCGAGTGCTTCAAAACAGTATCGACTTACCATGGGAGCTTCGTCCCAAATTATGAGCTTCGCCTTTATGAGTAGCTCAGCAACGTCAGACCCTGGTCTGATACCTAGACACATTGAATTCTCGTCCACAATGATAGGAATGTTGAATCTCGAATGGGCTATACGTCCCCTAGGTAGTAGAATGGCAGCTATTCCACTTGAAACCACCGGTAGAACTATTTCACTCTTACTCTTCAAGGCAACGCATAGAACATTCCAGATGAATGTCTTGCCTGTTCCGCCGTAGCCGTAGACGAAGAAAAACCCTCCAATCATGTTGTGTACAACACTCATAATCTCATTGTACACAGCTCTTTATTCATCAGTTATTGTTAACATGTACCTTTCATGGTCAAGACGCAGTGTTTCACGGTTATAAGTGAGTTTGTCTGAAATTAATCTAGTGAGGTGCATTGAGTTCAGATTGTCGTCCGTCATGGGCATATCATGAAACTTCGACAGGGAACTGCCATTGCCCTGCAATAACAACTCTATTTCGGATAAAGCGTAGTTTTGTAGTTCCTCGTCCGTCATCTGCAACTCTGTGATGTGATGCGCGCTGTCGCTGACACGCATGCAAACAATATAGTCCCAACTAGCTACTATGTAGTAGTGGTAAGTCGGGGTCGAACCTCAGGGAGACAGTGTGATGTAATTGGTCAAGTCCGGGAATAATTGCGATTATGGTCTAAAAATGGGGATTTTGGGACGAAAGAATTAAGCTAAGGCAAACAAATTAAATAACTAGAGACGAGAAGCAATAATAAGAAAGGTGTTAGGGAGAGTCGGGGAATCGAAACTAAAGAATAAGGTACACGAATCACAAGAATTATCACAAGATGAATAAAGGGAGGAGCCACCTTTCGGTTTCCCTACCCGACTTAGCCTAAACCCGCTTTCGCGACGAGGAAGCTAAAGTCTCAAGATGAGATTACCCAAACCCCGAGTTTCCCCATATTGGTTCGAGTGAGTCAAGTTAACTGAGTTGATCAGGCTAAGTCAACAAGACACAATAATCCCAAGCAAGATAAATCACCCTCAAATGAAATAGTCCTCATAAAACGAGACCCAAATCTATAATTCCTCCTCCCCTAACCCCCTAACTAAAATTTACTCACTATCCATGATAAACATAACAAAACAAATAATAAAGAGGTTAAGAGAAAGGCTAAACATGTTGAACAAGAGGAAAGGAAATTAATCTAACACAATGATGAGGACTACACTAACAAAACAACAATAAAGAAAGAAAATAAACAACAAGGCAAAACAAGGGAAACAAATACTAGCAATGAAAATGATGGGAACAAACAAAGGAGAGAGAAAATAAGAAATTACTAACAATGGAGATGTGAAACAACTTAAACATAAAGGAAACAAAGGCAAATAACAAAGTAACAAGAAATTAAAGAGAAAACTAATCAAAAGAGAAAGGGAGAAAGAAAGTACCAACTATGGAGAAAATGAAAGGAGTATAATGAAGATTAAAATAAAATTGAAGCTTGGAGAAGAAAATACAAGAACTTTGTCACCTAATTCTTGCAAGCCTCTTCAATCTTCCAAATAAACCCAAATCTAGACTAATACAAAGTCTTGATTGCAAAATGGAAGATAAAATAATCTAAAACAAAGAAGGCTTTATAAATCTATGGAGTTTTCTAATGGAAGCTTACTACAATGCAGATCTACCTAAACAAGGCTTAATCTAAAAGAGGCACTCTTGAGGCTTGTTTAGAAGGAAACTTAAGGTTAACTATATATACTAAGCCCTTAATGGGTCACACAACTAAAACCCAAATCCAATCCTTCTTCCTTTAATAAGACTTTCGCCCTATGCATCTTCACATGGCAAAACTTCACCCTGCGATTAATTGGCTTCCACGAGCTAGTACCGCCGGGTGAAACTTCACCCGGTGGTTTCACCCGGTGAAACTCTTCTCCAGATATGCAATTTGACGCTTCTTTACCGTCGGGCGAAACTTCACCCGGTGGTGAAAGTTTCGCCCGGTCATTTCGCCCGGTGGTGAGTGTTCCTCGAAGATCTTCGAAGAGGCAAGAATGTCGTCGGGCGAAACTTCACCCGATGGTTTTCCGCCTCTTCTCCGGTCTCTTTCTTTGCCGATTTATTGGATTACTTGAACTTTTAGTTTCGTGCTTTCCTCTTCGGACGGCCTCCTCCTCTCTCGTGCTCATAGAAGCTCGGACATGCTTTTGGTCGAAAATCCTATCAAAATAGACAGAAATCTACTAAAAACACGTAAAATGTAAAAGAGACGCTGATGCGAGAAATACTAAAAATACGGCGATAATCGCACTCTAGTCTCGCAAAACGGATTAAAAATGAGCCTAAATGGGAGAAAAAACGGTCCAAATTTGACACACAACAAGATGCAAATGTCAAAAGCAGAGGGGGACACATATCTGATCAAATGACATAAAATATAGATTGTTGTCTAAAATCCAAATTTGCGATGTCGAATAACTGATCTTTAATTGTTGAGTATTAATATGTACAACAGAAACTATGCAGATTACTGTAGACACCCACATTTTGACCGCCAGGTGTCTATAGTAGTTCCCGCCAAACACCCGATGATGATAGGACGTAAACGTGCTTTGACAGACTCGGATATGGGCTTGTAATCATGGACATTTGGTTTAGACATTTTAAGGAGTACAAATCTCACAAAACCAACCTCAAATCCAGGCCCAGTGGGTCGTTTCGAGTCAAATAACACTAATTTGGGTCGAAACCGTCACCAGGGGTAAAACCGTCTTTTAGCGACCGAGTCAAAACCCGGTCAAAATTATTCCCCAAGACTTGCGGACCAACCGTGATAATTCACGTGTCCAGCTCGGACCATAACTCCACAAAAATCAGCCATACGAAAATAATAAACAATTCCGTTTAAAGTAGAATTCGATCTCAAGTAGGAATTCTATCCGGAGACCGATTCAGACATTGACCGAGTACCAAATACTCGGCCAATACACTCTCCAACCAGCCGGTCTTCCTCTTTCTTCCCTCACAAGAAAACGGAATCCTCGTTCTTCTCAGCTTCTTACTTAGGCGGTAATTCTAGCTCGAACAGGAATCCTATTCAAAAACCGATTCGAACACTTGACCGAGTGCAAAACACTCGGCCAAAACAGTACAAAACAGCCGTGTTTCCCTTTCTTCTTGGCAAAGAAAGCAGAATTCTTATTTCCCTCGAACTCCTACGTTCCCTATCCTAAGCGGTATTCAAACTCTCCTAAACCAAGGTCGGGAACTCCCTATAAATAGGACCTCCCGTCCAACATAATAAACATCGAACATACATCAAAAAATACCAAAAAATCACAAATCTTCAGCAATCAAAAAACGACATCCAAAATCCCGACGTAATCCTGAAATAATTCCAAAAATCTGACGAAACCGATCCCGGCCGAACCGGCCGAATCCACGCACATACACACAAAAACACTCCAAAAACCAACACCTTAACTCACCCGCATTATCTCGACGCTCCCGTGCCTAAGCCACTGTCCGACGAGCCTTATACCGAGAACACAAAGCATGTAGGTTGAGGGTGTAAATCAAACCCGACTCTTCTCTTTTCTCTTCTCTTCTTCTCGTTTTTATGGGTCTCGTCGGTCTCTTTTTTATTTATTTTTTTCCTAATATCGATACTACTAAAAACTATTTTCATATATCAAATATTCTTAAAATACGATATCGATTCTATATAATCGAATATCGTATCGAAAAGAATTACATTAAGATTTCAACGATTTCATTTTATTTTTGTTCGTTCAAAATCCTTTTTTACAACTTTTCGTTCAAAATTCCTTTTTTTATCTTTCGTTCAAAAACAAACTTTTTCAAAACCTTTTCTAAAGTCATTCCGACTATTCGATATCGATTTCATAATCGAATATCGAATACGACGGATATCGAAAATATAAACCGAGTATAGATTAATCCATATTTGTACGCGATTTATAACAATTTCGACAAAAAAATATAAAATTGGACAGACCCGTACGCGAGTCGCGCCCGGTCTAGGCGACTCGCGCACGAGTCTGTGATCCGGTTCTATTTTTTTAGTTTTTCGTTCGTTTATTTTTATTTTTTTACGAAACGATTTCTAAATTTACATCTTTTTCAAAACTATTCCAAATATTCGATATTGATCTCATAGTCGACTATCGAATATAACGAATATCGAGAATATTAAGTCGAGTATGAATTATGCGATATTCGTACGCGATTTAATCAAAATTTTCCGAAAACCGTTGTCGAAATCAGGCCGCCACGCGACCCGCATGAGTCTCGGGCGAGTCGCGCGGCTCTCGGCCCAAACGCGTCTTTTTCGTTCTTTTTTTATTCTTTCTCGAACATCGTTTTTTATACAAAACAATGTTTTAAACTATATTTTTCAGATTTCGATTAATATTTATTTTCTCGATTTCATATTTCTTTCATATATTATTATTTCAATCGTTACTAACCCGTTTTCTCGTGTTTGTAGCAAATTCTCATACATTCTTTTTATTGTTTTATTAGACTAAAACGAACTTCACATGCTAAAATAACTTTGACGTTATTAGTTTAACATGCATTAAACGACTTAGCAACCCATTTATTTTTCCTCACATGTCTTAGGAAAATAATCTCTGCATATCATTTCATCGTCGAACTAACGCGTGTACACAAAACCGAACGATATCTTAGTGAAGGCCGCTAAGTGCGGGCGGGGTTGGGTGTTCTCGCTGAACTTCCCAACACGTACCCTCACCCCTTACTCAGAACCATGGTTTCCGGATGTCCGAATCCATTGACAACGAGAGTCATTCAATATACGATTAACCGCCCAGTCGGCATCGGTATCGATATGCTAAGGGACGAACCCAATAAACTCTGACATCGGAAATGGGCCAGGCTTTAAGTATGGCCCACTACGACATAGAGTGGGTTCGAATGGTTCCGAATAACCATAAAATTCGGTGGCGACTCCTACTTCGATTTAAAATTCTATTCGATCCATCTCATATGGAAATTCTATTGCCTCCCCAAAACCCGCGCTTCGCCGCGTCGGGGTGGACCTACGTCATGTCCACAATTTGGCGACTCCGCTGGGGATTAACTGATGTGTCACTTACCATCGGCATCCTCAGGGTGAGACTCGAAAAGAAATCGTTCGATTAATAATGTACACGTTTTAGTTCAATGGTTCATGCATAACCCCGTTCTATCCCGGGCCGGTTACTTGTGACCGACGTCCCACTATACCACGGTGCATTCCCACTTGGATGCACTAAAGACTTCGATGGCGGAACTCGTTTAGGTTTCGCGGCATGTCCTAAGACCAACTCGGCTTAGGGAGTCCGTCATCAGTACGAGAAAGCCATCGTTGTTGGTATAGACCCTATTAGACCGACCGAGACTTAGACTAAGAGCATACATGGCGTCGTTATACTGATTCTGTGACTACATGCTACTTGATCCTTTTTGGTCTTTTCAAAAACCGTCATTTTCAAAAAATTACACCTTTTTCAAAACCCATCCATTTTTCAAAACCCGGAAAGCTGCCGAATTTAAGACTTATGATTTTAACTCAAAACAGCCTATTTTTAGCCGGTATGCTGTCCAAACCTTTTCAAAAAAAAAAGCCCGAAATCCCGGCCCGATGACCTCTTTCTCGGTTTTCAAAAAATCGGGTCTTCAAATCCGACTTTTGCTCGGTTTTCCAAATTCAAATTCTCTTTTCAAAACCCTCTTCTTCTTAGGACTTCCCGTATTTAGCAGTGTCGGGTCTTGTCATAGGTTATAAGAGTCTATAGTGTCGAAACTCCGTCGATCTTATATCACGGGTTTCCACCCCATCCCAGTCCGCCTTATTTGTCAAGGCACGGCCCACCTTCGTAGGACAGACTCCTACAAAGGGAAGCCCGTTTACACACTAGAGTCCAAAGTCTGGGGAATTCTCACATAGACCTTCCTTTGAACAGGACTAGGCCCACTATGCCGAATCCTAAGGAAGACCTACCATTCACGCGTCATCCGTTTAGAAGTCAGTCTCCGGTCTTTGTCTAGTCTAGTCTTTTCCTTGTTTGGGATGTACTTTTGATTCTAAGATCTGGGTCGGTTACTGATTACGCGGTGCCCTTACAGACAGGTCACCCCACACTCGAGCCATGACGCAAAAGGCCATAGATGAATTGACCACCTCGTTGGCCCAAATCCAAGACCAACTAAGGAAGATGCGGGAGGACCAGATCGCCATCATTACTCGGGTTAGTGCCGTGGAACAGGGAACCCCCAACGCCTCGATCGAAGATGACGGGCCTCTAGCCGCATTGGCCAGTGCAGTCCTCAAACTGCAAGAACAGGTCCACCTGACAACCCAAAGCTCCATCCATACGGAGAATGCTAGGATTTACACCCCACTGACCGACGAACTACCCACCAATCTCAATCTGACGGGTCTACCAATGTTCGAGGGTACTGAAGACCCGGTCCACCATATCCGGGCTTTCAAGGAGTTCATGGCCCTTAAAGGGGTTAAGTCCAACATGTTCAAACACCTGTTTGCTTCATCTCTCGAGAAGCACCCAAGAGCCTGGTACTATCGGCTCGATCCCAAGAAATACAAAACTTGGGATGACGTGGCAACGGAGTTCGCTCGAAACTACGCCGACAACACGGAAATCCAGACCACTATGCGCACCCTGGAAGTAATGGCCCAGGAACCTAAGGAAGGATTCACAAAATACCTTCAACGCTGGAGGGCTGAAAGCGTCAAAATGGTCGATAAGCCCAGTGAAAAAGTGTTGGTTGAAGCCTTTGTCAAGAACCTACTTCCAGCTTACCGGGTCCACCTCCGGTACGCCATCATACCTAGCTTCGCAGTCCTAACCGAAATGGGAACAAGAATCGAGGATGATTTAAGGTTGGAAAGCCTCACTAAGGCCTCCACTAAGGGATACCAAGGGGCTAGCTCATCAACAAGCAAGCCCACTCCTACTGCTGCCACTCGTAGCATTTTCGACGAGGTAAATGCACTCGATACCTCATCCCAGAAAACTACCACTCCCCGGGTATTCACCGACATAGGCACTACCTATGAAAATGCCCTTCAGAGGTTATCATCGAAAGGCCTGATCACCCCGATAGGCCCAACACCGGATATCCCGGTCGAACGTCGCTCTAAGGCCTACAACCTCCAGGTCTACTGTCACTATCATCGTGGTAAGGGGCACGATACCGAGAAATGTTGGAAACTAAAGCACCTTATCCAAGACCTTATTGAAAGCGGGAAAATCCCTTTGCCCGGGGGTAAGCCCAACAACAAGGATAACCCGTTGGCCACTCACGCCATCTTTTCCGGAGAAATAGTGGATTGCTCACACCTCATTTCTCCATTTATCCCACAAATAAACGGGATCTGGTGCGATGACGAAGACGATGTCTACCTCACCAAAGGGGAAGCTGTCCCCATCACGCCCGAGGAGATTCAGAAGGTTAAGTCCAAGGCCTTAGCCACTAGTCAAGCCCTTATCATCGCCGAGCCACTTAAGGTAGAACCCGCCCCAGAAGAGCCGACTGCTGAAAGGGCTCTTGTGAAAGAACTGAACAAGACTCGAGTTGACCTCTCCATATGGCAACTCCTAGTTAACTCTCAGGAACTTCGAGAGGCACTCACTAAGGCCCTCGATCAAGTCAAAATCGACTCCATGGCTACTCCGGCTGAAATGGTGGCCACAGTCCTACCCCACCTCAAGAGCAGATCCGTAGAGGAAGGCCCACTAATCACCTTCTCCAATGCAGATCTACCACCATTTGGGCCAGCCCACAACATGGCCCTCTATATCACGGTTATCTGTCGTGGGAAGTACCTACCCATGACCCTAATTGACGACGGGTCAGCGGTCAATGTCCTCCCCTTGAGGACCGCCAAAGCCCTCGGCATTACCGAGGCCGACTACATTCCTACAACTCAAACCATCCAGGCTTTCGACGGAAGCCCAAAGTCAGTCGCCGGAGCCACAAAACTCACTATCATAACAGGCCCGATAGAAAAAGAGCTGGAATTCCAAGTGATCGACGTGACCTCTTCCTTCAATCTTCTTCTAGGAAGACCTTGGATCCATGCAACCAGGGCCGTGTCCTCCACTTTGCATCGGAAAATCAAACTGCCTTTGCGTGACACCGTCATCACTATAGAAGCCACACCTATGACTGTGGCTAACTGCAACACCTCGGGCCGCACCGATCTATGGGGGTTCGACTTCGTAGGAGCCATCGAAGAAGACCAGCTCTTCCGTCCTTACTTCACCGTCCCCCTCGACCGGATGCTCCAGAATCTGGGCTTTCTACCAGGGGTTACATCAAGGCCCGATCTCCCTGCAGGAAAAATTCTCGAAGTTCGGGACAATGGGAGGACTCAAACAGGCTTGGGCTTCACCCTAACCCCGGAAAACATGGGCCAAACTGAAACCGGTAAGGTTATCTTTGTCACTCCAGTGTTCGAGACTGTTCAAACCGGCCTATATCGGCCTACTACCACACGTCCTAGGACCCACTTGGCCCAGGATTGCAACTACATACCGGACGACATCTTCGCTCTCATCCAATCCGAAGATGCTAAGAATGCCGAGCCCGCACTAGGGCTACTTTTTGGAGAAGAACTCGCGATTCCAACACCAAAGGAAGAGCTAGTCAGCCTCATTCTTCGCAGCCGCACCTTTGACCCATCTAAGCTGATCTCAGAAGTCGGGTCCGGAACCAGAGCTTGGAGGAAGACTGTCAAATGGACTGAGAGTCAAGGAAGAACTTACAAGCTGATCACAGGAGAAGGAGAGATGCCAGAATCTGAGTCCGAGTCTGAGTCGGAGTCCGAGTCTGAGTCTAAGATTGAGTCTAATGAGTCTGGTGCTAGGGTCAATCCTGTAACTCCTCCTCTCCCTTTAGCCATTCCTGGTGCCTCGGGATCTGTCCCGGGCACCTTACCTATCCCGCCACTGAGTAGTGATCAGATGGCCGCTCTTTTCGAGCTCTTTTCCCAATTTATGATCAATAATAACAACCGTTCTGCTTACGACTTGTCTCATTTTCAAAATTTCAAAAATTTTATGTGAAATGACATTGAGAAGCCCGACGAACAGGTATCCTTGCCTCCACACCTGATCGAGCAGCTAGAGCAAAGGGAATCCCGCAATCCGGTAATTGAAGAAACCGAATCCATCAACGTGGGAACAACCTTAGAACCTCAGATGCTTAAGATAGGGCTATCCTTAGATCCCGAGGAGAAACAACAATTCATAGTTCTCCTTCAAGAATTCAAAGACGTCTTCGCATGGTCCTACAAGGACATGCCGGGAATTGATCGCGAAATAGCCGAGCACCATATACCGATCAAGGAAGGGTTCAAACCGGTTAAACAAAAACTCCGGCGCATGAGGCCCGAATGGTCCCTCAAAGTCAAGGAAGTCGATAAACAATTCAAGGCTGGATTCATACGAGTCTCCGAGTATCCAGATTGGGTTGCAAACATAGTATCAGTCCCTAAAAAGGATGGTAAGGTTCGTGTCTGTGTAGACTTTCGGGATCTTAACAAAGCGAGCCCGAAAGACGATTTCCCGTTGCCACACATCGATATACTGGTGGACAACACAGCGGATCATGCCCTTCTATCATTTATGGACGGGTATGCGGGGTATAATCAGATAAAAATGGCAGAAGAAGATAAGGATAAGACCACCTTCATTACACCTTGGGGTACTTATTGCAATACTGTTATGCCGTTTGGTCTCATCAATGCCGGGGCCACCTACCAACGAACCGCCACAACCTTATTGCATGACATGATGCATAAAGAAGTGGAAGTCTACGTGGATGACATGATTGTCAAATCCAAAGACAGGCACGGTCACATCACCGCCCTGAGAAAGTTCTTCACCCGATTGCGCAAATACAACATGAGGCTAAACCCTCAGAAATGCAGCTTCGGGGTAACATCCGACAAATTACTGGGTCATATCGTCAGCCAACGAGGTATCGAGGTCGATCCAGCCAAAATCAAGGCCATCACCGAGATGCAACCCCCTAAAACCGAAAAAGAGATAAGAGGGTTTCTCGGAAAAGTCCAATACATCAGTAGGTTCATCTCAAAGCTAACCATGGTGTGCGAACCGATCTTCAAGAAGCTAAAAATAGGAGAACGGTTACTATGGGATGATAAATGTCAAGCAGCCTTTGATAGAATCAAAGAGATTTTGGCCTCACCACCGGTCCTAATGCCACCTCAGCACGGTTTGTCTTTGTCACTATACCTAACCACGACAGAGACAGCCATGGGGGCTATGCTAGCTCAAACGGTCAATTCTGAAGAACGAGCCATATACTACATCAGCAAAAAGTTTTTAGAGTACGAGTGTAAGTACACCATGCTCGAAAAGACGTGCTTAGCTTTGGTCTGGGCCACTAAAAAGCTCCGACATTACATGCTCAGTTACGAGGTACAAGTATTATCCAGAATGGATCCAATCAAATACCTCTTCGAAAAGCCCATCCTCAACGGCAGGATATCAAGATGGACTCTGATGTTGGCAGAATTCGACCTAAAATTCGTACCACTGAAAGCCATCAAAGGACGAGTAGTAGCCGAGTTTCTCGCTGACAGTCCCGTAACCGAGGAAGGACACACCGACACTTGGTCCTTCCCAGACGAAGACATTTTCCACACTGATACCAAAGCATGGGACTTGTACTTTGACAGGGCATCCAATTTCCGAGGATTTGGAGTCGGGATCCTCCTAATCTCACCAAAAGGGGAACATACCCCCGTATCAATCAAACTAGACTTTGACGTCACTAACAACGCCGCTGAGTATGAAGCATGTATCCACGGGCTACAAACCGCCGCCGACTTAGGGGTCACAAACCTCCGAGTACACGGTGATTCATCTCTGGTCATTAATCAAGCGCTTCAAAAATGGAAGACTCGAAATGCTAATCTCGTGGCCTACCAGGCACGAGTACGGGATCTCGAGAAACAATTCCACAGGGTGGAATATATATACCTACCTCGGGAAGAGAATCAATTTGCAGATGCACTTTCAAAACTGGCATCTTTGCTAAATATTCCCGACCATATGACCAGTATGCCAATCTGTGTCGAAAGACGGTCCGAGCCAGCATATAGAAGTCGAGATACCTGATCCCGAGCCGTGGTATCAAGCTGTGTTGACATACTTAGCAACCGGGGAATATCCACCCGGAGCTGACAACCGAGCCAAAAAGGCCCTGCGAAGACTGGCAACCCAGTTCATCCGCACCGACGATGGGCAACTCTACAAAAAGACAGCACAGGGGGCTCTCCTTCGATGTGTTGATAAAACCAACGCCGAAAAAGTTATGGCCGAGGTACATGATGGCGAATGCGGTCCACACATGAATGCCCAAATGTTAGTCCGAAAAATCATGAGGCTCGGTTACTACTGGAATAGCATGGAAACCGACTGTCAACAATATGTTAGACATTGCCATAATTGTCAAATTTTTGCCAATGTGCAGCATATGCCACCATCCTTGCTATACACCATGACATCACCATGGCCATTTTCAACATGGGGAATCGACATAATCGGAAAGATAAACCCCTCGGGAACCGGAGGACACTGCTTCATTTTGGTAGCAATCGACTATTTCACCAAATGGGTCGAAGCTGAATCCTATCGTATCCTCAACGCCAGCCATGTTGCCAAGTTCATTCAAAATAAGATAATATGTCGATATGGGATCCCTCATGAATTCATTAGTGACCACGGGACCCATTTTCAAGCCGAAACAGCAGCCTTGCTAATCAAGTACAAAATTCAAAGGCATACATCTTCACCGTACCGACCCCAGACCAATGGAGCGGTAGAAGCGGCTAATAAAACAATTGTCACCATACTCAAAAAGATGGCTGATAATTATCGAGACTGGCCCGACAAAATACCATTTGCACTTTGGGGATATCGGACCTCGATTCGTACTGCGACCGGGGCAACACCGTATTACCTTACATACGGCATGGAAGCAGTCCAACCCGTTGAGTTAGAAGTGCCATCACTCAGAATCCTGCTTGAGAGTAAAATACCTGAAGCTGATTGGGTTCGAGCACGATATGACTCGCTAGTCCTTTTAGATGAACGACGATCTCGTGCCCTCAATAATATTCAAATTTATCAGAAGAGAATCCAGCGGGCTTTCAACAAAAGGGTGAGGCCCAGAAACATCAAAGAAGGAGATTTGGTCCTCAAATCGGTTCGAGCTTTATTGCCAGTAGACCCAAGGGGAAAGTTCAAACCTAACTGGGCTGGGCCATATCTGGTAAAGAAGATTCTATCAGGTGGAGCGGTAATGCTAACGGATCTGGACGGGAACGAGTTTGTCAACCCAACTAACCTGGACCAGCTGAAGCGCTACTACCCTTAACCCACCTTTCTCAATGTCATCTGCAAAAAGTTTATTAAAAACATCTTTCTTTTTTTTAAAAAAAAAAAACTTTTAAAGACAAGTCAAAAGCTAGAATTATTCATTCTACTGTTTCAAACATCTTGAACCAATAGTCTTGATGTATTTCGAAATTGCAAATTAATTCAGCCTGAACTACGTTTGGTTTGATTCCATTTATTGTGGATACGTAGGCAGCCCCTCAAAAGGGCACAACCACTGCAATCGAAAAAAACAGGAACGGTTCTTTAATAAACCTTTCTTTATTTATAATAAAATTACAAAAAATCAAAAAAACCATCACAAAAAAAATAATACTAATACTTAAATAATAAAAACTAGGGCATTTTTCCCTTTCCTTTGCCCTTAGCCTCCTTCTCGGTCCATCGGCGTCGAGGTGGAGGTAAACGCTCCCTAATCACCAAGGGAACCTCCTTAGCCCGGGCTCGTTTCTTCAAATTCGACCCCCCGGTCACCTCTTTGTCACGCGGGCCTAGCCTGTCTCGGACCGCCAGCCTCGGTCCGAGTCTTCTCTCCAAATCGCTAGCACCAGTCTCATTAGTCTGAGTCTTAGATTTTGACTTAGAATCCGACCCTGGCTCACCAAAGGAAGTTGGAATCTCTTCAAAAAACCGCCTATTATTTTTGGCCGATTCTCGACGGGCCAAATCAAGAGCTTCTTCGATCTTCAAAGCTTTACGGGCCTCCTGGGATTCTTCAGAAGTCCATTTTCGATAGGATTCAGAAACCCAAGTGGTTTGACAAGGGCGAGGTATAGTCCATATGACACGGGTAAACCACTGTTGTAGCCACGTGTCACACATGGCGTCCGTCAACTGGATCGAAACGCTAATAACTGCCTCAGTCTCAGGGATCTCCTGAAACGAACCAAACTGCCTTAAAATACGATCTGGATAGATATGGACAGTCCAGTCCAAAGACAAAATCACCAGATAACGGGCCTTGTCTCTCCTAGCTAATCCTGTCAACCTCGAAAGGAACCACCAAATGACGTTCCACCTAATCAAAGACCCACCGTGGAATGTTAGCTCTTCATCCCAATATTTTTGAGTTATGGGATGACTTGATTTTATTCGGCGAGATCTTGAACCAATCTGCCTACTCCGATATTTGGGTATGTTCACCGGGGGCTCTATGATCGACAGACGCTCGAATAACCAGGTCTGCAAAATTTTCGAAAAGTCAAAAACTTTCGGGAAAAAAAAAAAAAAAAATCAAAATTTTCGAAAAATTCGAAAAATTCGAAAATCGGAATATTTTCGTAAAAATTCGAAAATTCGGCAAAATCGGAAATTTCGGAAAAAACCGGAAAATTGAAGATTTCGGAAAACTCCGGAAAATTCGAGATTACCGTAAAAATCAGGAAAATCGGGCAATTATTCGAGGAAAAAAAGATAAAATACCTGCAAAAGACGAATGCCCCCTGTCAATTGCGGATTTGGTTCGAGCCTCATAGCGTCAAGACCCATAATAATCTCCCCAGTTATCAGCCAAGCTGGGCTGTGACCTGTCTCCATTTGATCAATTATGCTGATTAGCCTGATCTCACCTAAGCATGAGTCAGCATCCATTCGACCTTCGAAGGCATATCTATGCAGCATACAAAAGGCAAAGGCCCTACGCCTATGGGTAGAAGTAATTCTCTCACCAACTGGGTTCATAAATTTATCAGCCAAGTCAAATAGGGAAACCGAATTTCCCTTCACCATACGGGCTGTCTCAGCATGCGACAACCCTAGAAAATCCCTCAGCCTCCTCCTTGGATCGGGGTAAAATGGGGGAATAGCAGGACGAGCATTAGGGCACCACCCTCCAATAGCTGCTATCTCTTCAGGAAGAGGACATATTTCTCCTCGAGGAAATGCAAAAACATGAAAGGTAGTATCCCAAAAGGCTAAGCAAGCATCAAGAAAAGGCGAATCTACCCTAAGTCGCTGAAGTGGGAATAAAGCCACAATTCCCATTTGAGTTAACTGGACTCTGTCTTCGTCTCGAAAATCCTGGGCCCACGCATAAAGCATCGCGGTCAAATGGTCAATACCCATCGCAAGAATAGTTTCTTTTATTTTATCCTAAAAAGTCTAAGGGATTTTGAGATAAAAGAAAGGATTTGGGTCGGAATATGAAAAATAAGGAGCCAAAGCCCTCTATTTATAAAGAATATTCCTCTTCCTACCCATCACAGGAATAGGATTTTTACCACTTCCCCTATTTCATCTAGGCATATAGGCCTAACCAAGAAAATTCAGGAATCCGTGTCAGAATCCAATTAGGAATCAGAGTCATCCCAGTCACTCTTATTTCCAAACTTCCAAAAATTTTCAGCATTCTCCTTGTCAAAATTTTCGAAAAAAATCATCTTTTTCCCCAGCACGAGTCAGTGTTTCGCCTAAATGTTACATACAAATTATGTCAGCATACAGGTACACTCAAGACTCCCCGAGAATTCTAAGTTCCCTAGTGGGAAAGCTCCTGCGCAATTCTAAGACAGGATATATCTGCAAACAGGTATACCCACAGCTTCCTAGGCAAGCTCCCGCGACATTATCAACATCAACTCAGGTATGATTTCTATTCTATGGCTGGCGAGCCCTTCACGCAGGTCTAATGGACCCTAAACGACCCGATCGGAAGTCTGCCAGGTTTTAATCCTTGATTGACCTGGTAGCTACTCTGACTTTTGCCTTGTCCAAGCCTCAGTCAGAGTGGGGGCTCTGTAGACACCCACATTTTGACCGCCAGGTGTCTATAGTAGTTCCCGCCAAACACCCGATGATGATAGGACGTAAACGTGCTTTGACAGACTCGGATATGGGCTTGTAATCATGGACATTTGGTTTAGACATTTTAAGGAGTACAAATCTCACAAAACCAACCTCAAATCCAGGCCCAGTGGGTCGTTTCGAGTCAAATAACACTAATTTGGGTCAAAACCGTCACCAGGGGTAAAACCGTCTTTTAGCGACCGAGTCAAAACCCGGTCAAAATTATTCCCCGAGACTTGCGGACCAACCGTGATAATTCACGTGTCCAGCTCGGACCATAACTCCACAAAAATCAGCCATACGAAAATAATAAACAATTCCGTTTAAAGTAGAATTCGATCTCAAGTAGGAATTCTATCCGGAGACCGATTCAGACATTGACCGAGTACCAAATACTCGGCCAATACACTCTCCAACCAGCCGGTCTTCCTCTTTCTTCCCTCACAAGAAAACGGAATCCTCGTTCTTCTCAGCTTCTTACTCAGGCGGTAATTCTAGCTCGAACAGGAATCCTATTCAAAAACCGATTCGAACACTTGACCGAGTGCAAAACACTCGGCCAAAACAGTACAAAACAGCCGTGTTTCCCTTTCTTCTTGGCAAAGAAAGTAGAATTCTTATTTCCCTCGAACTCTTACGTTCCCTATCCTAAGCGGTATTCAAACTCTCCTAAACCAAGGTCGGGAACTCCCTATAAATAGGACCTCCCGTCCAACATAATAAACATCGAACATACATCAAAAAATACCGAAAAATCACAAATCTTCAGCAATCAAAAAACGACATCCAAAATCCCGACGTAATCCTGAAATAATTCCAAAAATCTGACGAAACCGATCCCGTCCGAACCGGCCGAATCCACGCACATACACACAAAAACACTCCAAAAACCGACACCTTAACTCACCCGCATTATCTCGACGCTCCCGTGCCTAAGCCACTGTCCGACGAGCCTTATACCGAGAACACAAAGCATGTAGGTTGAGGGTGTAAATCAAACCCGACTCTTCTCTTTTCTCTTCTCTTCTTCTCGTTTTTATGGGTCTCGTCGGTCTCTTTTTATTTTTATTTTCCTAATATCGATACTACTAAAAACTATTTTCATATATCAAATATTCTTAAAATACGATATCGATTCTATATAATCGAATATCGTATCGAAAAGAATTACATTAAGATTTCGACGATTTCATTTTATTTTTGTTCGTTCAAAATCCTTTTTTACAACTTTTCGTTCAAAATTCCTTTTTTTATCTTTCGTTCAAAAACAAACTTTTTCAAAACCTTTTCTAAAGTCATTCCGACTATTCGATATCGATTTCATAATCGAATATCGAATACGACGGATATCGAAAATATAAACCGAGTATAGATTAATCCATATTTGTACGCGATTTATAACAATTTTCGACAAAAAAAATTAAAATTGGACAGACCCGTACGCGAGTCGCGCCCGGTCTAGGCGACTCGCGCACGAGTCTGTGATCCGGTTCTATTTTTTTAGTTTTTCGTTCGTTTATTTTTATTATTTTACGAAACGATTTCTAAATTTACATCTTTTTCAAAACTATTCCAAATATTCGATATTGATCTCATAGTCGACTATCGAATATAACGAATATCGAGAATATTAAGTCGAGTATGAATTATGCGATATTCATACGCGATTTAATCAAAATTTTCCGAAAACCGTTGTCGAAATCAGGCCGCCACGCGACCCGCATGAGTCTCGGGCGAGTCGCGCGGCTCTCGGCCCAAACGCGTCTTTTTCGTTCTTTTTTTATTCTTTCTTGAACATCGTTTTTTATACAAAACAATGTTTTAAACTATATTTTTCAGATTTCGATTAATATTTATTTTCTCGATTTCATATTTCTTTCATATATTATTATTTCAATCGTTACTAACCCGTTTTCTCGTGTTTGTAGCAAATTCTCATACATTCTTTTTATTGTTTTATTAGACTAAAACGAACTTCACATGCTAAAATAACTTTGACGTTATTAGTTTAACATGCATTAAACGACTTAGCAACCCATTTATTTTTCCTCACATGTCTTAGCTAAATAATCTCTGCATATCATTTCATCGTCGAACTAACGCGTGTACACAAAACCGAACGATATCTTAGTAAAGGCCGCTAAGTGCGGGCGGGGTTGGGTGTTCTCGCTGAACTTCCCAACACGTACCCTCACCCCTTACTCAGAACCATGGTTTCCGGATGTCCGAATCCATTGACAACGAGAGTCATTCAATATACGATTAACCGCCCAGTCGGCATCGGTATCGATATGCTAAGGGACGAACCCAATAAACTCTGACATCGGAAATGGGCCAGGCTTTAAGTATGGCTCACTACGACATAGAGTGGGTTCGAATGGTTCCGAATAACCATAAAATTCGGTGGCGACTCCTACTTCGATTTAAAATTCTATTCAATCCATCTCATATGGAAATTCTATTGCCTCCCCAAAACCCGCGCTTCGCCGCGTCGGGGTGGACCTACGTCATGTCCACAATTACTAATTAATATGAAAATAAAACGGTATTCGGAACTTCATGGTGAAACAAAAGGACTCACCGAAATTTAAGATTTCTCTCCTGCGGCGGGCCAAAATATCATCACATAGATTGTGCCACGTCTTCTACTAAACATATTCAGGCTTGATCAGACTACCGGAGTACATCAACGTTGCAAAAAGGTTCCTAATGAAGAAACTTGTACCCCAATAACTTGCTTTCTCTATTGCATCAATATACTTCTTATCGTCATCGATTAAACCTAAAGCGTAGCAGGCGTCTTTGAATATGTCATGGACTACGCCATTAACTGTGCGAATATCGGCGTAGTTCATAGGGCCCTTAACGAACTTCAATAAAGTTCTCATGTAATACCGCTCACCGCCGTTGGGAGACATGTGAAACATTCTGCCCAAATTGAAACCTTGTTTCCTCGATGCCCATGATTTTTCTTTTGCATGCCACACATACTTCATGGGAAACTCAGCATAAGTTAGGTCTCTCGACTCCTCATGACTAGCGTTGTAATCTAACCAAGCAGTGAGCTTTTTTCGAGCACCGTCTGAACGTGCTACAATATCCTCTATAGGGTCGTCATCATTGTAGACAACATTCTGCTCATTAGAAAGGTGATACTCAAGACGTAGTACTAGCGAAGTCCTGTAGTGAATATCGAAAGCGAATATACGCCATGACGCTTCATGTGGGGAAATATATCGGCAGTCTAAATATTCCTGAATGTGGTCAATCTCGTCGGGGTTCTTCCTTGTCGCAGCACCTACGGTAACACGATCGTAACCCTTGTTAATATATTTGAAAAGGTACTTTATTGAAGGTGCCTGGTTACATGATGTGTGTCAAATTTGGACCGTTTTTCCTTCCATTTAGACCCATTTTTCCTCCGTTTTGCGAGACTAGAGAGCGATTATCGCCTTATTTTTAGTCTTTCTCGCATTAGCGTCTCTCGTTTGCATACTACGTGTTTTTGGTAGTTTTTCTATCTATTTTGAAAGGATTCTTAACCAAAGGCGTGTTCGAGCTTCTATGAGCACGAGAGGAAGGAATATCGTCCGAAGAGCAACGCACAAAACTAAAGTTCAAGAATTCCGATCAATCGATAAAGAAAGAGACCAGAATCGAGGGTAGAAAACCATCTGGTGAAGTTTCACCCGATGAGATATCACCGGACGAAGTTTCACCCGACGACATTTTTACCCCCCCCCCCCCCCCCCCCAAGATCGTCAAGAAATATTCACCACCGGGCGAAACTTTCACCCATCGGGTGAAGTTTCGCCCGATGGTAAAGGAGCTCCGGAATGCGCAAATTGGAGAGAGATTTCATCGGGTGAAACCACCAGGTGAAGTTTCACCTGACGGTATTAGCTCGTGGACGAACTTTGATCGAAGGGTGAAGTTTTGCCATATGAAGATGCATAGAGTGAAAGTCTCATTAATGAAGGAAGATTGGATTTGGGTCTTAGTTTATGTGATCCATTAAGGATTTAGTATATATAGCTAACCTTAGGTTTTCATTTGGATAACCTTGCTCATCTTCTAGTTTTAGGGTAATCATCTAGAATTCCTCCATAATCTACCTTTTCATTTTCTCTTAGCTTAGTTAATCATTTTCATAGTTTTAGTAGCCTCCTTATTTTTAGATCTTTATCTTTTGTATTTGCATCGAAGAATTCTAGGACTAGATCAAGAACTCTCTTTTGATTTATGTTAATTATTTATTTTGGCAATCAAGTTATTATCTTTGTTGAAGATTTGGGTTTTTATTTGAAGATCAAGGGGTTTTTGCAAGGGTTTATGTGATAAGATCCTTTTTAGGTGCCTTGAAGCTTCCTTATTCTTATTATTATCTTCATGTTTCTCTTTTATGGTGTTCTTCATTGTTGGTACCTTCTTTTATTCTTTCTCCTTTGTTTATTTTCTTCATTTTCCCTTCTAGTATTTGTGTTCCTTTCTTCATTTTGCCTTGTTAATTTCTCCTTAGTTATTGTTTGGGTAGTGTTTTCCTCCCTATTGTGTTAGATTACTTTTCATTCCTCTTGATCAATATGCATTGCCTTTTCCTTAATCTCCTTGTTATTTATTTCGTCATGCTTATTATGATTAGTGAGTAGATTTTAGTTAGGGGGTTAGGGGAGGAGGAACTTTAGATTTGGGCCTTGGTTTTATGAAGATTGTTGCATTTTGTGGCGATTTGTCTTGCATGGGATTGTTGTATTTTTGTTGACTTAACCTGATCAACTCGGTTAGCATTGACTCACTCAGACCAATATGGAAAAACTCGGGGTTTGGGTAATCTTGTCTTGAGACCTTAGCTTCCTCGTTGCGAAAACGAGTTTAGGCTAAGTTGGGTAGGGAAACCGAAAGGTGTCTCCTCCCTTTATCGACCTTGTGATGATTTTTGTGACTCCCGTGTCCTTATCTTTAGTTTTGACTTCCCGACTCCCCCTAACGCCTTTCTTGTCATTGTTTCTAATTTCTAGTTATTTAATTCATTTAATTAGTCTAATCTACCTCGTCTCAACCCCCCCTTTTTTAGACCCCAACCGCAATTATTTCTAGACTTGACCGACTACAAGCACCACTTCCCTGCGGTTCGACCTCGACTTACCATTGCTATATAGTAGCTAGTTAGGACTATAAATATTGTTTGCATGCGTGATAGCGACAGCGCGCATCAAAATGGCGTCATTGTCGGGGAACGCAGTAGCTAATTGATTAAGTCTTTGTTCTAGTTGTGTTTGGTTAATTGCTTTAATTTTATTTTTCCTCCTACCCTAGTGCCATTTGGTACTAGAAGTCTCACCGTTTGTTGAGTTTTGCTAGGAAAACTTGTTATTTAGGTTGCATGATCCCCATTCGGAGAACAAGTTTCTTGAAAATCTTGGGTGCCTTGAAGCTTCCTTATTATTATTATTATTATTATTATTATTATTATTATTATTATTATTATTATTATTATCTTCATCTTTCTCTTTTATGGTGTTCTTCATTGTTGGTACCTTCTTATTTTCTCTCTCCTTTGTTTATTTCCTTCATTTTCCTTTCTAGTATTTGTGTTCCTTTCTTTATTTTGCCTTGTTATTTATTTCCTTATTGGTTGTTGTTTTGATAGTGTTTTCCTCTCTATTGTGTTAGATTACTTTGCATTCCTCTTGATCAATATGCATTACCTTTTCCTTAGTCTCCTTGTTATTTATTTCATCATGCTTATTATGATTAGTGAGTAGATTTTAGTTAGGGGGTTAGGGGGGAGGAACTTTAGACTTGGGCTATTGTTTTATGAAGATTGTTGCATTTTGTGGTGATTTGTCTTGTATGAGATTGTTGTTTTTTGTTGACTTAGCCTGATCAACTCGGTTAGCATTGACTCACTCGGACCAATATGGGAAAACTCGGGGTTTGGGTAATCTTGTCTTGAGATCTTAGCTTCCTCGTCGCGAAAGCGGGTTTAGGCTAGGTTGGGTAGAGAAACTGATGGGTCGTATTTAGTCATGGGTATAATGACGATTTAAGTTTAATTGGGTTGACTAAATCAGTGTTTTTATGTCCCATTGGTGTAATATTTATGATATCATTGTTATAAGCCTATTTGAGGATTCTCGGTTCGGATCGTGAATAAAAAGAGAAAACAAAACAAGGTGGGCCCAAAACGAGGAACCAGAAGAAGCAGCTCGGGAATTGAAGACGGAATTTAAGTCGCTTTAGATTCCGTGTCAGCTTATTATTATTATTATTATTATTATTATTATTATTATTATTATTATTATTATTATTATTATTATTATTATTATTATTATTATTGTTGGGTTGTTGATGATGACTAGCCTATTTAATTTGTGTTTTGTTAGTTCAAACTTTTCAGGTTGTGCTTAATCGAGAATTAGTTGATGAATGTTGAGAATGATTGATTGAAGATCAAGACAAGCTACTCAAAGAATCAAGAATGTCAATAAGTGTCACTTTGTATAGATAAGAGTTTTTGGCACATTGTAGTTAGTTCAAGTAACTAGCCAACCAAACTGTTTGTAACAGTCTGGTTGACTGTTACTTCTTTTCGACATGCTTCATCTAAAAGAAAAGATTTCAAGCCTTAAAGTTTTACTCTTTCAAATCTTTTCAAAAGTGACTTTGGAGTTTGTTGTGGTATGCAAGCAACTGATTTTGTGTCATCAAAACACTTTCCCAAATAAACCTCAATATGGTTGGAATACTTTTTACCAAACAACAAAAGATAGGCTTCTCTCTCTCCCAAAGAGTTAACCTCAAAAAGTGTGTTTGGCTTGTTTATATTTGTCCCAACCAAGAACCCTTTCACTCCTACACATTTGGTAAAGGTTTTAGTTGCTTTCCTTGCTCCTCTCCTTCAAGATTGCCTTCCTTATGATTCATTGATAAAAGTTGCAACCTTTTTGTTTATTTCAAAAAGTGTTGACTTGTTAAGAAGGTTCAATCTTCCCTTTGCTCCACTATTTAAGGAGATGCTTACCACACACAATACTCAAGACTTTCAGCACAAATCTCACATTGCAAATTGTTCATCAAAAGTTTTATCTTAAAACTCTTTGCAAAATATTTTCAAAGTCTTCAAAAGTCACAGTCGAACGAACTGCTACATTGAGTCTTGAATACTCTTGTCTAACTTGGTTAGATTGTAATCTTGTAACTTTTCTAAGTTATTAAGAGTCGTGACCGGAGTAGGTCATTGGTGAGTTAGAGACGGAGTAGTCTCGTAAACTCAAAGTCGTAGCCGGAGTAGGCTATTGGTCGTGACCGGAGTAGGTCATTGGAGAGTTAGGAGACGGAGTAGTCTTCCAAACTCGAGAGTCGTAACCGGAGTAGGTTATGGGGTTCTTATTGTAAATGTTTAAGTTTTCGGAGTAGATTACTTAACAATTATTAATAAGAAAAGCATTGGACGTAGGCCTTTAGAGTGTTGGCCGAACCAATTCAAAAACGTAATGTGTTCAATCTTCTCGCTTTGTTTCCGCTGCATACAACGTAGAACACATGTCGTTTAGCTTCGCTTTTATTTGTTCGTGGATTAATATTAACCTTAGTAGTGTTTTTCAAAGTAAATGTAACAGTCGATATACTGTAATATTTCTCTGTAACATTACCCTTGGTTAAGAGAAATAGAGGCAGTCAGACCACAGTCTACCATACTGTGACTTTTGCTCTGTGGCTAAATCTCTTGCCAAGGCAAAATTGTTACGGTCAGGCTGACTGTTACATTTACCAGTTTTTACTTATTCTAACTTTTAGTTGTCCACGTAGTCTAACTCACTTTAATTAATAAAGTTTGAGTTAAAATTTTAAAAGGTACCTAATTCACCCCCTCCCCCTCTTAGGTACTTGGGATCCATAATCTCTTCAATTGGTATCAGAGCCTCGTACTCTTTTAAAGGCTAACCACCCTAGAGTTTGATCCTCGATATGGATTCCTCTAACTACTCCAAGATCCCGGTCTTTACCGGTGAGAATTTTGGATGGTGGAAACATAAAATGGAACACTATATCAAGAGTATTGACTATCAATGTTGGAAAATTATAAAAGACGGACCTATAGAGATTAATGTTGTCGATACCACGACCGGAAAAGTCACAACCAAAGATGAGTCTAAATATGATGAAAATGACTTCAAAATTGTTGAGAAAAACTCCAAAGCAATGTCTATTCTCCAAAGATGTGTCGGAGAGGAGGAAGTGAGTCGTATAAGTGGATGTCCTACGGCTAAGGAGATTTGGGACTCCCTCGAGCTTGCTTATGAAGGTACGTCTCAAGTCAAAAAGCACCGTATTGACCTTCTCATGCAACAATATGAGATGTTTCATATGTCAAAGGACGAATCCATAAATAGCTTGTCGAGTCGTTTTTCTTGTATTCTTAATGAGCTTAAAAGTCTAGGAAGAGAATTCGAGTCCGAGGACACTATTCGAAAATTTCTTCGTAGTCTTACCGATAAATGGCAACCTAAGGTTACCGCTATCGAAGAAGCAAAAGACTTATCCATCTTGACTTTACATGAACTAATGGGATCACTAATGGCTCACGAATTAAACCTTGTGAAGCGATCTAGTGAAAACATAAAAGGGAAAAGTCTTGCTCTTAGGTCCACCTCAAGTGATGAGGAAGATGACGAAGAGGATGGATTTTCCACGTTCTCAAGGAACTTAGCCGATGTGATAAATGGTCAAGGAAATCGTAAGTCTAACAAAAAATTCAACATGAAACACTCTCCTAAAAAACGACTTAACTCAACCATAGGATGCTTTAAATGTGGTGAAAAAGGTCACCAAATCAATGAATGTCCTAAGAGGAATGATATTAGGTCTAAAGAAAAACACGAGCAAGCTAAAAAGGAGTATAAACACAAAGTCATGTCCGCAATATGGGGTATGTCCGATTCGGAGGAAGATGAACTCATAGAAGAAGAGTTTGAAGCAAAAGTGTGTCTCACCAAAAACTCCAAAATCGAACATCTTAGGTGTCTCATGGCCAATCCCGATGACTCCGACTCCGATTCGGATGATGAGGTAAAAAATCTTAAAGCTAAAGTCCGAACTTACTCAAAAGACAAGGTATGTAAACTTCTAGATAGTCTTTTTGATAGGTGTCGTTCTCAAAATAAAAGGTCTTTTGCTATGCAAGAAGAAATTGAGGAAATTGCTATTGAGAATGTTCATCTTAAAGAGTTGCTTAAAGTAACAGACAGTGAGACTGTGACTTCTGAAGTTAAAGATGAGATAAAAAATCTGAAAAAGACTAATAAGAGTCTGATAAGTGAACTTCATGATCTCCAAAAGGAAGTATCTAAACCACCTGAGTGCAATAATGAGTCTTTTAACTCTAAGTTGATTGAGTTGTCCACAGAAAATGAGTGTCTTAAGGTCAATCTCAACTTGGTCAAAGGGGATTTAAGAAAACTTCAAGAAAAGGTTGCTAAAGAAAAAATTTGTGAGTCTAATTCTTCAAATACCAAGATTTTACATCTTGAAGCATGTGCTCACAACTTAGAAGGTCTAATTGAGCAAAGAGATAGGATCATTCGTGAGTACAAAGTCAAATGCAACACTCTTAAAGAAAATTTTAAGAAAGTGTCAAAAGAAAATGAGTCCCTTACATCGACCATTCAAACAACCATAGATGAGTTGGTTAAGGCTAGACGTGTCTATAGAACTTGGGAAGGAAGTCAAACCGTGCTTAATTTTCTTGCTCAACAAGATGACTTGTGTCGTAAAAAGGGTGGGAAAGGGTTTAAATGTAACAGTCGTCAGGACTGTAACATATATGATCCGGATCCCACTAAAAGAGACTTTAGGAAAAGAAAATATGTGACACTTCCCAAATACATCACTTGTTATCACTGTGGTAAAACTGGTCATGTGCATAAACATTGTAAACTCAAAAACCACAACATCAAAAGGAATAAACAAGTTTGGATTAGAAAAGCAACGATCGAGCAGACTGTGACAAAGGGACTCAAACAAGTTTGGGTTCCTAAACTTAACTCTTGATCGTTTTGTAGGCTTGGTGAGAGGCCGCCGCTATTGGCATTTAGACAGTGGATGTTCTTGTCACATGACGGGAGACAAAAGCCAATTCCTCTTACTTGAAGCATATAATGGTGGCACGGTAACTTTTGGAGACAAAAATAAAGGTGAAGTCATTGGCTTGGAAAGGTTGGTAAGTCTTCATTAGTTTGTGTCGACAATGTGCGGCTTGTCAAAGGTTTGAAACAACAATCTTCTTAGTATCTCTCAATTGTGTGATTATGATAATTTGGTAGAGTTTAGTACTAATTTGTGTCGTATAATAGATGCCACTACTCATGAGATTTTGCTTAAAAGAAGATGTGTCAAAGATGTGTACTTAACCGACTTAAACACCTTAAGTGGTCAAACCATGTCTTGCATGAGTGTCGTAATAATCCTTGGTTGTGGCATAATAGACTTGGACATGTTAGTGCTCAAACTCTATATACACTTAGAAGATTAGATCTTGTAGATGATATTCCTAACATGTAATTTGACTTTGACAAAGTGTGATCAATGTGCTAAATGAAAACATGTTAGAAGCTCCTTTAAATCCAAATGATTATTGTTAGAATGTCACGGCCACTGCAACTGTTACATATTGAGCTATGTGGTCCCATGAGAGTTCGAAGTGGAGGTGGTAGTCGCTATGTGTATGATTGTTGATGATTATTCTAAATTTGTTTGAACATTATTCTTGAGCTCCAAAGATGTAGCATTTGATGAATTTCTTATTTGGTTAAAAAGGGTTCAAAATAAATTCAACCTTAAATTAGTGTCAATAAGAACCGATCATGGAACCGAATTAGAGAACTCATCTTTTGGTGCTTATTGTGTTGACAATGGAATAGATCACAACTTCTCGACCCTAGAACCCCTCAACAAAATGGTGTCTTAGAACACATGAAAAGGACTCTTGAAAGCTTGGCTAAAAAAAATGTTGTTATCTAGCTAGTAAGTTGCCTAGAAACTTTAGGACCGAGGCCGTGTTCATAGGGCATTCCAATCATAGTAAAGCTTATAAAGTCTATAACAAATGAACTATGATGATGGAGGAAAGTGTGCATGACATCTTTGATGAATCTAGTCTTTTTGAGCAGGTACAAACAATGACGAATTTGAAATAGGACTTGCTCAAAATGAAGGCACACTTAGAGGAAGCAAAAATGAGGAAGATGCTAAGTCACAGTCAACCAGACTGTTACTTACGGAGGAATGCACAAGTTCAGGGGGAACTCATAACCCTCTTGATAATGTCAATGTCAACACTCAAGCAACCTCTAAAGGCAAAGGACCAGAAGCGTCCTTAGAGATTGGTGTGGAAGTGTCAACTTAACACTTCCAACCAAGAAGTTACAGTCGAAGAGACTGTTACAGCTGAGGGGGAAGATGCAAATTTCATTCCAAGGAAGTGGAAGCATCAAAGCTCACATTCTCTCTCAAATCTGACCAGTGACTTAAAATCCAGAACTAAGATAAGATCCTATGCATGCAATGTCTTTGTTTCACAAATTGAACTACCAAAAGTAACAGTCGCCTTGACTGTTGCTGGCTGGCGATTACAATGCAAGAACTCAATCAATTCGAAGGAATGAGAGGTTCGGTGGATAAGAAAAATTTATAGTCACAGTCAGATGGGCTGTTGGTTGTCCGAGATATTCCGATGCGGAGTATGCGGGATGCAAGGTCGATAAGAGTACATCCGGTGTTGCCACCGTCTTGAGCCCTTGTCTCATTTCATGGGGTTCTAAGAAGCAAAACACGGTTGCCCTCTCAACGGTCGAAAGTGAGTATGTAAGTGCCGCTCATTGTTGTTCTTAAGTCTTGTGGGTACGTCAACAACTTGTCGATTTTGGTATGTTTTTCGATTCCATTTCCATTATGTGTGATAACACTAGTACGATTAACAATTCCAAAAATCCGATTCAACATTCTAAAACTAAACATTGATATCCGTCATCACTTTCTTAGAAATCACATAGAAAAGGGTCATGTTAAGCTAATTTTATTTTTTTTTTGCAATACCGAAGACCAAATAGTCGATATATTCACTAAACTTTTAGCAAGAGACCAATTCGAGAAGTTTCGACTTGAACTTGGTTTGATTAATTGTTCGACTTAATTTCGTATGCTTACTTGGTTCCTCGCATGATTGGTTAGAAGAATCGTTTTCCCTTATTCTAAGTAGTATCGTATTTTTTTTCTAAGTATGTGATTTATATGTGCTTGTTCAATTGTTTGTTCTTGTGTGTGTTAGTGTTAATTGATTACTACCCATTGAGTTCTTCCGTTTTTCCATCTCTTTTACCCACTACACCTCTTTTAACCCCTAAATAAATACCTACCTCTACCTACTCCCTATCTCTAAAAAGCTATACTATCCATCTTTAATCCTTCCCTCTTCCCAATACCTGACTTCCCTCTCTCATCACATCTCCTCTTTCCTTATTTCCTAATAGAATACTTACTCTTTTCTTCTTTTATTTCTTTCCCCTTCCCCAAGTCATATATCATCATCATCACATTTCTCATTAATCCTCTCTCTTTTTGAATTTTGGCTGAATTTTTGGACAGTTTCGGATTACAAAAAAAAAAAAAAAAAAAAACGAAAAATTGAAAATCAAAAACGAAAAATTGAAAATCAAAAACAAAAAAAATGGTTAGAACCTACCTTAATACTTCCCTCCATTCTTGTTTCTCCAATTACTAACCCTTCCTCCATCAATTTTCTGACACTTGTTAGTAGTAGTAGTAAAAAAAAAAAAAAAAAAAAAAAAAAAAAAAAAAACGAATATATAATTAGTCTTGTCCTTTTTCCAAAAAAAAAAAAAAAACAAAACAAAAAAAAAAAAAAAAAAAATAAGGCTAACAAATGTCAGTGTCTTTTCTTCCACTCATCTTTTTACCTTTGTCTCTATCTATCATTCATTTATCTCCACTAAATATCTATCCATACTTCATTTTCACTTTCCTACCATCTTCTTCTCTTATCAATCTCTATTATCCCAAAAAAAAAAAAAAATCCAAGCAGATCCATGTGCCTAATTATTGAAAAAAATACCATCTGTTTTTCATTGAAAATGTCACCACTAAGGAAATTGGTTACCGAAATGCAAGCGGATCTCCATGTTCTTAAATCTCTCCATGTCAATATGGGAGAGGCGGATGATGACGACTTTGTTGATGATGATGACTGACTCCTTTCACCCCACATCCTTCCATTATTTAACCTATTATTTTCACTACCCCTTCCCCTTCATTTGTTTTAAGAACTCTTTGGTTTGTATCTTTGACACTATTTGCCCCTTGAACCTCTTTTGACTTTGCTATTATATGTCATATGCTTATGTTTCTATGATATTACTTTGACTAAAGTGTGCTTCCTTGATTCTTTGATGATGCCAAGAGGGGGAAAAGGTAAACCATGCGTAGTTAGTCGTTCATTTTAATCCTTCCTTGCTATTGTGTCTAAGTGATTATGTCTTCTAAATGGTTTAGGTATTGTTCTCCTTTTTCAAAGCTTAATCTCCCTTTCTTATGAGAAATCTAATTTGTGTGATGATTGTGATCGACTAACTTGTTGAGGGGGAACTTCAAAAATACTTATTTTTTATTAGGCTTGTCATCATCAAAGGGGGAATTTGTTGGGTTGTTGATGATGACTAGCCTATTTAATTTGTGTTTTGTTAGTTCAAACTTTTCAGGTTGTGCTTAATCGAGAATTAGTTGATGAATGTTGAGAATGATTGATTGAAGATCAAGACAAGCTACTCAAAGAATCAAGAATGTCAATAAGTGTCACTTTGTATAGATAAGAGTTTTTGGCACATTGTAGTTAGTTCAAGTAACTAGCCAACCAAACTGTTTGTAACAGTCTGGTTGACTGTTACTTCTTTTCGACATGCTTCATCTAAAAGAAAAGATTTCAAGCCTTAAAGTTTTACTCTTTCAAATCTTTTCAAAAGTGACTTTGGAGTTTGTTGTGGTATGCAAGCAACTGATTTTGTGTCATCAAAACACTTTCCCAAATAAACCTCAATATGGTTGGAATACTTTTTACCAAACAACAAAAGATAGGCTTCTCTCTCTCCCAAAGATTTAACCTCAAAAAGTGTGTTTGGCTTGTTTATATTTGTCCCAACCAAGAACCCTTTCACTCCCACACATTTGGTAAAGGTTTTAGTTGCTTTCCTTGCTCCTCTCCTTCAAGATTGCCTTCCTTATGATTCATTGATAAAAGTTGCAACCTTTTTGTTTATTTCAAAAAGTGTTGACTTGTTAAGAAGGTTCAATCTTCCCTTTGCTCCACTATTTAAGGAGATGCTTACCACACACAATACTCAAGACTTTCAGCACAAATCTCACATTGCAAATTGTTCATCAAAAGTTTTATCTTAAAACTCTTTGCAAAATATTTTCAAAGTCTTCAAAAGTCACAGTCGAACGAACTGCTACATTGAGTCTTGAATACTCTTGTCTAACTTGGTTAGATTGTAATCTTGTAACTTTTCTAAGTTATTAAGAGTCGTGACCGGAGTAGGTCATTGGTGAGTTAGAGACGGAGTAGTCTCGTAAACTCAAAGTCGTAGCCGGAGTAGGCTATTGGTCGTGACCGGAGTAGGTCATTGGAGAGTTAGGAGACGGAGTAGTCTTCCAAACTCGAGAGTCGTAACCGGAGTAGGTTATGGGGTTCTTATTGTAAATGTTTAAGTTTTCGGAGTAGATTACTTAACAATTATTAATAAGAAAAGCATTGGACGTAGGCCTTTAGAGTGTTGGCCGAACCAATTCAAAAACGTAATGTGTTCAATCTTCTCGCTTTGTTTCCGCTGCATACAACGTAGAACACATGTCGTTTAGCTTCGCTTTTATTTGTTCGTGGATTAATATTAACCTTAGTAGTGTTTTTCAAAGTAAATGTAACAGTCGATATACTGTAATATTTCTCTGTAACATTACCCTTGGTTAAGAGAAATAGAGGCAGTCAGACCACAGTCTACCATACTGTGACTTTTGCTCTGTGGCTAAATCTCTTGCTAAGGCAAAATTGTTACGGTCAGGCTGACTGTTACATTTACCAGTTTTTACTTATTCTAACTTTTAGTTGTCCACGTAGTCTAACTCACTTTAATTAATAAAGTTTGAGTTAAAATTTTAAAAGGTACCTAATTCACCCCCTCCCCCTCTTAGGTACTTGGGATCCATAATCTCTTCAATTATTATTATTATTATTATTATTATTATTATTATTATTATTATTATTATTATTTTTATTTTTATTTTTATTTTTATTATTATTATTATTATTATTTTTATTATTATTATTATTATTATTATTTTATTAGAGTTTGGTAAGTAATAGACTTACCTTAATTATTACTAATATTAGACTACTATTAGTATAGATTATTATTAGTTTCGATATTATTATTCATATTCAAGTTTTACGTAACATTCTATGATGAACCCTAGTTCTATGTGTAACTAATTTTCTTTTCTTGGTTCAAGACATTGAAGCGCTTAATTATTGATTGTGAGTTTGAAAGTTCTAATCTTTATTCTTGATTATTGATTAATTGCTCAGTTTAATTATATGAATGTTGTTATTGATTTCTAGAGTGATCAACTAGTTTTCTATTTCATCGTTCTATTGTTAGTTTTGTTAATTGAACTGGATTTGTTGATTAACTTGACCTGAGTAACATCTAAGACTTAATTATTGAACAGGATTCGTTGATATTAAGACTTAGGAGCAATTATCATAGATTTATAGCACAACTGGATTATATGTGTTTATTTATCTCTTTATCGAATTCTCTATCTATTAATGCTGTTGTTGAATTAAATCTAGAACTGGATTGTTTAGGTTGTTTAACAGTTAGATCTAATTAAGAACGGGATACGTTTTAATTAGTTATTTGTAAGGAGGATTGGAATCTACGATTCACGATAAAGTAATCAAGAATAATAATTTGAACCGGATCTCGATGATCAATTGTGATTAAGTTGTGGATTTGTACTTGACCCGAGACCTTTTAATCATTTGATTTAGTCAAAGTTTTCATCTTTATTAGATTTAGTTGTTAGATAATCATTCAAAAACCCCTGTCTTATTGTTTAATTAATTAGTTATTTATCGTTCTACATTAGTACGCAGTTATAGTTAAACCGGTTCTCTGTGGGTTCGACCCTTATTTCCATTATACTATTGTTTTAGTTAGTTGGTTATAAGTGATTATAAATTGTAATTTGAGGCATACGACTTTAGCCTGTCAGAAACCGAAAGGTGGCTCCTCCCTTTATCGACCTTGTGATGATTTTGGTGACTCTCGTGTCCTTATCTTTGGTTTTGACTTCCCGACTCCCCCTAATGCCTTTTTTGTCATTGTTTCTCATTTCTAGTTATTTAATTCGTTTAATTAGTCTAATCTACCTCGTCTCAACCCCCGTTTTTTAGACCCCAACAACAATTATTCCTAGACTTGAACGATTACAATCACCGCTTCTCTGAGGTTCGACCCCGACTTACCACTGTTATATAGTAGCTAGTTGGGACAATAAATATTGTTTGCATACGTGTTAGCGACAGCGCGCATCAAAATGGCGCCGTTGCTGGGGAACGCGGTAGCTAATTGATAAATCTATCTATCTATCTATCTATCTATCTCTGGCCATTTTGGGTTGCAAGTGAATGTGATAAATATATCTGGATAACCACACCACCTGCAAATGGTCATCGTATCTTGATAGTTTTCCCTAACGTAGTTGTTCCCCCTCAACAAAGCTTGAAGGGATAATGTATTTGATACCAATGGAAGACGAATCAGTCTGACCATCTGCAACAGTGTTGGCTAGCTGCTTAAAGTTCTCGGATCTGAGCTTAGGTTGGTTGAAGTGTAAATATTTAAGGCGTTAAGCCTCTATCATTGTGTACCCATCAACAATAATTTGCTGGAGTAACACGTCCTCTTAGCAAAGTGTCAGCCTCAACATTTGGCGACCGATCCTATAGACGGAACGTAAACCATTCTCTCAAAGTGAGTTTGTTACATGCTGTTTCTGGATTGTCACTGGACGTGACGACATCCTGACAGTGTAAAATACCTAGGCAGAAACCGTCCTCACCCCGCGGAAAGAACAAAGGATACTACAACGCCAGGTATGACGGACGCAGTTCGAAAATCCTTTGAAGGCGACCATTACTTTACTCAACAACAATGTCCCTATTCTCTGCAGTGTCCTTGATATCACCGACGATAAGTGTTGCAACTTCAGATACATTAGGAAGATTGTATGTCCTACCATCGGTGTTTCTTCCACTGACTAATTTCAGGCGAACTTCATATCTGTCGTCTGAATTCAGAATGTTGTCCTTACCATACGGAATGACTTGGCCAACAGATTTTATTCGTCGATCATATGTTTCAGTTCACCATAAGTCCATCATCGAACCTGACAGTTGTCTGCGATTTGCCCCTGCATATTATATCAAAATTAATTTCATCTGGAATGTCACTGCTGTCAGCCTACCAACAAATAAAAGACACCTGCCGAATTAGAACGCGGGTAACAGTAAATAAATTCATAGCAAAGTAATGACGGAATAGTTGCTAATAGCTCTCTTCCTGTTGTTAATCACGTCCTCGGTATCGTATATATACAATTGGCAGAATATTGGGGGTTGGTTATCAACTGGCATTAGGCTGCTTATTCTATGCGGGTTCTGACCACCAATCCTATAGGTGTGAGGACCCCTGCCCTTATTCACTGAGTGGTCAACTTTTCCGCCACTTGAAGTAAACGAATGCATAGAGTTGTACGATCTTATCTTGTCACCAAAATGCTTGCTTTTAGGATGCAAACCTTTGAGTAGTTCTTTTAGTGGTTGTGGCGGCTCTGTCAAATAAGGTAATTGAACGACACCATCTTTACAGCACATAGAAAATGTAGGCACCAGCGGTCTATGATCTCTCATACCCCTCTTCCCATACCACATTTGAGCAACACATCTCTGACACTTGTACTCAAGGTCGCCAATGTCGTCGTAACCTTGCCAATGTGTGTCAACAAATGATTATAGTGCAGTGGACATTTTATGAAGTAGATGCGCGACTGTCAAATGGGGTTAGAACGAACCCGTACAATTCTCAATAAGGTCAGCGGAGGCAGCTCTAAATAAATCCCGAGAAAGACTTTAAATGATTAATGGACTGTGCGAGGACTCGTTAAACCTCTTGTTGTTGCTTAAATTCGTGGGCGTCGATGAGTTAATTGAGGACGCTTCGCGAATATCGTTAAGGACACGACTTAAAGTAGCTGACATAATGTGTTAAACTTTAAAGTTTTATAAGCTTCGCAGTAAAACAACATGACAGAATATTGAAAAGGGTGCTCGAAAAGATACCGTTAGTAAGTTCAGTAATCTGACTTTTCGGTGATGCAGATATTGAACTGTGTTTAAAGTGACGGGCTCTTCGCTCACGTATTTTAATCATATTTTTGCGTCTGGTCAGCTTAGAACGTCAGTCTCGATAGGGATCATTAACAGAGTACATGTTCTCTACATGATTGTTATTACCATCCCTAATATTTGACAAAATTATTTTACGGTCCTGTCGTGCTTGTTGAGCAAGTAGAAACTTTATAAGGTATTTTTCCAATTGCTAAGCTAACAAACCAAAACGAAAGAAGTAAGTACACACGTGTTCTGATTCACATTGCAGACCTCAACAATTCCAACATTGATAGTTTAATGTGAATGCGTATAATCATAGAACACAACAGACATGGAAAAAATAGCAAGGAGTAGCAATTCAACGGCTTATTAAATCAAAGCATAATGTATAAATTATAACCCTGAAATGATGCAAGAGTTGTATATAAAGGATTTAATGAGTATGAATCCGTAAACATGGCAATTTCCAAAGAAATATATCGATGCAGATGCTATTTTCGTCAGGCAGTCCTCACCTTCTTGACGACAAGAACATGCTTCGCAGTAGATTCAGAATCTACTACTTTGGTCAGCTCAATATCCATGCGGTCCGCACTTCTCTTTGAGGGAGTGAACCCTAAAGATGTAGATCCGATTTCGCAGTCGATAACCTAAAACGTGCACAGTATAGTAAGTCGAGAAACTGATGTAAACACTGAATGGAAAAATTAACATTATACTCAATATAATAAACATAAGAGAACGGGAGTAGTCACTCCGGATAACAACCTCAATGCGCAGTTGATTGAAATGGGATTCGTTCGTCATGGAAACAGATGTAGACGCTGCAGGTGACTGGTGTCAAACAAAACTTTAGCAATATTGAATGTGAACAACTGAATTGTAAAGTCTGAGGAAATCAGAATTACATTTTGGGAGAACTTCTTCAGTTCGAAATTTTTTGTTGTCAATCTGTAATCGTCCATCTCAAGCTACGTAATTAACAAATGTTTAATGGTCTCATCATATGAAGGCATTTAAAGAGGGTGTGTAAAATACTTGGATAAACCTGTAGCGCAACTTCGTAAGTCATGTTCGAGTGGTGGATTTTGTCGGCGTCGTCAATCATCCACTGAATGGTGTACGAATGAGAGGATTGCGCTACGTTGAACCTTTGGTCTACCTTGACTTTGAAGAGATATCGACTGTCAGTGAATGTTCCGAATTCTCCAGGAATATAGTCACCTTATCCACTCTGCATTAGTAACACAATTTTGTAAGAAGATATTAGTGAAATTGTGATGATTGAATCACTAAGATGTGGTATCCGGGCTAATCTTTTCCATCTTCGCCAGCAGTTCAGGAGCACTGAATGGAACGGAATCAGTTACTTGCGAGTCAAAAACAGAAAAGTGGCACTCGATGCCACTAAAATCTTTCACCACAAACTTCAACCGATACCTGAACAACAGTCACGTCCCAACTCCCAATGCATTTGAATCGAATGACGAAAAAACATAATGATAGTAGATAGAAAAGCATTGTTATCTATTCACCATAGTTGTCCGACCTGATTTGTGACCCTCACAACTTGTCTTAGTACAAATCCAATTACCTCTTTCATTAGTTACAGCTTTAGACCGACATAGCTTACAACTGTGATAATACCACTCATACGTACTATCCAAGTCGACGATGGTTGCGACTGTGTAGAACGATCCAGCCTGGTGAAGAGTTACACACAAAATTGTAATGTACATTGGGGAAGCGGACACAATGTGAATGCTCGCAAATGGGAACTTATAATAGCTACGACATTGAGATTGTAATACCTTCTCATTCTCGCAAAGCTGACTAATTGAAAGTACTTCATTAGCCTTTAACTCAAATTGTTTTTTCTGTTCACCGATGTCTTCAATTATTTGAAGAGAGTTGTTGGGAGCTTGTGAAGAGAGACTGTTTGGTAAGAAACAAACAATGTAGAGTAAACTACAATTAAATGAGAATGAGTGCAACATATCAGTGATATATCTATCTCTATGCAACATTCCATCTGAAATATAACGTTGTATATGAATAACTATATCAAGATATAGTTTAATTTTAAAATAAACATATTAATTATAGGATTATGTGTTGTTAAAACCTCTCCTGAAATGCGTCGACTTCTGCTATGCTTGGGTTAACTTTGAAAGTAGTTGCATTGTAGGTGGTTTGAACATGCCAAGAGTCTGATCATTAGGTGTCAAAACACTGGCGTTAAAAAAAGGATATGACTAACGAAAGTATGTAGGAAGTGTAAGGGTGATACATACTGTCATAAAATTTGGGCTCAACACATCGAAACACAATAACCTTCGACTGTTTCGGGTTTGGGAGCTCTTGTAACACCTCTGGGAGATCAGTCGCATGGGGTAACCATAATGTACATAGAAGTACTTCACCGCTGCAATCAGGAAATATTGACTGAGATAACGAAATTGATAAATTTCTTACTACTTCGTATAAAATTGATGGGTATGAGAAAAGGAGCTTACTCGATGTCTTCTAGCTTGATATTCCTACATTTGAATCCATTTTTTGTTTCTATCATTCCGCCTATTTCATAAAGCTTTCCAACAATATCTAATACATTGAAATAAATTATTCATACGTGATTGTGTATAACAACGACTGAAGATGTGTATAGGCACATGAAAAAGGTTTTCCAATTTACCTATGTACTGACCGGAAGGAGTTCTACCACCAACAATATCTTCAAATTTCGCGAAACGATAGAATTTAGTTGGTATGGATTTGTCATTCGGCAAATGAGTTACTTTCGTCGAGAATTCCACATTCAACCTGCAAGGATGTAACGTTGCTTTGTCTTTACCGGAGTTAGAAACAACCGTGAGGCTTCGAATACGGTGTGGCTTCGGGATTGAATAAAACAGTGTGGTATTTGGTTGATCGAGTTTTTAGTATAGGCTGCTTGAAGAAAGAGTAAGACACGATGATTCGAATTGCACGTTGGAGGAATATTATATAGACGGATTAAATGGTTTGAAACGTGGGAAATGGTGGTATGGAAACGAAGAGCCGTGTAGTCATACTTGGAGGGATGAGCATACGGTTTTTGAGGCATAAATCAATGATGATTGATATCGAGATTGATTGTAATTGTGTAGTTGTTTAGGTTCATTTTCTTCAAGGTTGATTGAAATAATGGAGTAATTGGTGATTGGAATCAGCAAGTGCAGTAAATACCTGATGTGTATAATGAAAAATGCAGTAAATTCTTGATCTCGGGTAATGCAGTAATGCTGTAATTACTAAGCAAGCAATGACTGCATTGTTTGAGATCAATTGTCCCTTCTACTACCTTCCCAATACATTCAACTATTCAACTCATCTACTAATTCTACTAATTAGCCGTGAAATCAAAAGTTAAAAAAAATGGACCTATTCTCAAATGGGGGTTAAAGAGGATGCCACCTATATGTAAAGAAGATTTGTACTATGATACAGAGTATGTTATTGTGCCCTACAATAATACAAAAAATTGTCCAACATCAAAATTATGTATGAAATGTGTAAATGGGGTAAACTTTGTTCTTATTTCTTAGTATTAATATATCATATTATCAATTTATCATTTGTACTCTAGTCGTCTAATTAATTACGAGTAATTAATAGTAAAACGAGTATGTTTTAGTTGTTTGACTACGGGCCAGAAGCTCGATTAAAAGTTGATTAAGTTGTGCTAATAAATATACTTTTTTGTAAGATAACATAAAAAATATTAGCGTAATCCCGAACAATTGTTGTGGCATGAAGGGACCCGAAAAGTCCGAAGGGACGGGTTTGGGCCTTCCTAAGCGGCCCGTTTGCTAAGCCTGACCCAGCCCACAAGGTGGGCTCAAACTTTAAGACAAAGCCCGGCCCAAACTCGACTCAGCCCGGCCCACGATCACCTCTAATTTTCCCTACCCTCCAAATCATCCAAATAAAGGATATCATCTCCCTCGATTTCCCTCCCCTCCCATCCCCTTCTTTCCATTTTTCTATCCAAATACATCCTTACCGTCGTAGTGATCCTACCCACCTCAAGTCCAATAATATAGATCATACGGTTTAAACCAAATAAAAAACAACTAATACACGGTACATCATTATTGTCAATTTTCTATGTAGAACATATAAAACCATGCGTCATATAAAACTTCTACTGTAGATGTGTTAGTCTAGCGGTTATGATGGAGGTACCCTAGATAATACAGGTCTCAGGTTTGATCTCCCTATCCACTATTGTAATGCAACTAAACTAAATTCGTTATTGGTTGAAGAAGAAAAAAAAAACTCCAGACCTTATGGAGTATTCCTTTTTATGGTAGTAATTTTTTTCTTAAATTTCTTGGAATAAGATATCGAGAACGATTTGCTTCCTGAAATAGTTGTACCCCTCTACTTTTCCATTTTCTCACTTATACTTCATCTGTTTCATTGATACCTTCCACATTTTCTTTTTCAACCATTTCTTTGATTTCTTCTACTTCCTTTTTTTGCTACCAAACTTCTCTCTTATCTAGGTAGCCCACTTACTTTGTTTTTTACATATTGTATGTCTTTACAAAATCTTCAGTTTGAAAAAAAAAATTGTCGTTTTTCGAACTTTTACCTGAGAGTTTTAGCCGGTCAAAGTTTATTTTGTCAAAACACTTTGACCGATCCTAAATCCCGATTAGGAATTCAGAAAATAACGAATTTTGTTTTCAAACTGAAGGTCTTGTAAAGAAGTACAATACGGAAAAAAATTTACTGTTTTCCAAATTTGTATCTAAGATTTATTGTCAGTCAAAGTTTTATTGTCAGGAGGGATACAAGTGAGAAAATGAAAAAGTAAAAGGAGTGCAAGTAGGAATTTTCAAAAAAAAAACTTCAGACTTTATGGATTATTCCTTTTTAAGGTAGTAAATTTATTCTTAAATTTCTTGGAACAAAATATGGAGAACGATTTGCTTCCTGAAATACTTGAGAAAATACATCGGAATCCGTTGTGCAGATAATTAGCCACACATACACATACACATGCATGGCATATTGGCATGGCCGGGTACTTCATTTCATTTCATATATATATACATATACTGCATGCTGGTAACTCCACTAATTAAACAAACCAATAAAGAATTTTGATTACAACATAATATAATAAATTAAAGCATGTTGTTCATCATTCTTCTTCTAATAATCCTTCCTCTACTTTCCTATCTTCTTCTAGTGAATAAATTTGAGGCATACAAATACAATCCACCACCCGGGCCGAAGGGGCTTCCCCTCATAGGAAACTTACACCAACTCGACTTCGTAGCACTGTACGTCCAATTCGCGGACTTAGCCAAGAAATATGGTCCGATAGTAAGCCTAAGACTGGGGTTGAAGCGGGTGATTGTGGTTCAGTCGGCGGAGACTGCGAAAGAGGTGTTGAAAACCCAAGATCTGAACTTTTGTAGCAAAGCACCGAGGGTGGGGTTGCTTAAGATGAGCTACAATGGGTTAGAAATGGCGTTTGGGCCTTACGGTGAGTGTTTCAGACAAGTCAAGAAGTTTAGTATTCTTAATCTGCTGAGTCCAAAGAGGGTTCAGTCTGCGGGTAGTATCAGGCAACAAGAGGTCTCAAGGTTGATCACTAAAATTTCTTCACTCTCTTCCAAATCACAAGTTGTTAATTTGAGTGATTTGTTGATGAGTTATGCATGCTCAAATATGTGTAGGATCGCTTTTGGCAAGAGGTAATTCATTCAATTGTCTTTTACTCTCCTTTACCAATAACCAATCACATCACTTTTCTTGCTTATATTTGTGACCAAATCATTTTTAAATACATAAACTAACAAGTGTGAAAATATTAAGATTTGTACTCTATAAAACAACCATTGAAAACATATGAAATTTTCACATAGCACTAATTTTATACAAATCAATGTACCCAAAATATTACTCCCTCCCTCTGTACCAAAATAATGATCTTCCCATTTTATTATTATGTCTCTCACAATGAAATAGAAATGAGAAAATCTTAGTGTTACAAAGAGAGTACGTCCCACTAGAAAATTGTCATTATTCAATCAAACTTTAAAATGTAGTGTAATGTGTTTTAGAAAAAATCAAGAGAAAATAGACGATAATTTTTTTAATTTTTTATTTTACTTAAGGTTATCTCTTTGTTTACATTGATGGCTGGGGTTCAATTCCTATATTCAGCAAAATGAAGATTTGTATGAAACAGGTATGAAGATGAGGAAGGGACAAAGAGCAAATTCCACGAGCTCCTAAATGAAGCACAAGCATTGTTCACAACCTTCTACTTTGCAGATTATTTCCCATCTGCTGCTTGGCTTGATCGGATAACCGGAATATCCGGTAACCTTGAAAGGATATTCAAGAGATTGGATGCCTTCTATCAAGAAATCATTGACGACCATCTTCACCCAACCCGGCGTGATTCACCTCACGACGAGGACTTTGTCGACGTTCTTCTTCGTCTTCGTCAAGACAACTCCTTTCCATTTGAATTCACATGGGACCACGTCAAGGCACTCCTCATGGTATCTATTCTCCGTCCTCTGATCTTCCCCTTTCCCTGACGACTTAAACATAATCGTATGCTACATGCTTACTTTGAATTATTAATTGCAAATTATTGTAGAACGTATTTGTAGCCGGAACAGACACAAGTGCAATCATGTTAGTATGGGCAATGACGGAGCTAATGAAGAACCCTGAAGCAATGAAAAGAGCCCAAGAAGAGTTGAGAAACGGAGCTCAAAACAACAACAACGGCTTCACTGTCGACGATGACTTTTCAGGATTCGAATACTTCATGGGAGTCATCAAGGAAACGCTGAGGATGCACCCGGCTGCCCCACTACTGATCGCTCGTGACACCATCCACAAATGCTCCATCCAAGGCTACGACATTCTACCCAACACCATAGTGTTTGTAAACGTGTGGGCCATCGCAAGGGACCCAAAACATTGGGAAGAACCCGACAAATTCAAGCCAGAAAGGTTCATAGGAAACACATTGAATTACAAAGGGCAAGATTTCGAGTTCATTCCATTTGGGGCGGGCAGGAGGATATGCCCGGGCATGCATTTGGGTTCCGCAAATATGATGCTCACCTTGGCTAATTTGTTGTACCATTTTAACTGGGAGATGCCCGAGGGTTTGAAGAAGGAAGACATTGATACTGAAGCGGCTCCTGGCCTCGCTAAACATAAGAAGAATCCTCTTTGCTTGGTTGCAAAGAAGTTCGTCCCCTAAACCCTTGGTGCTAGTTCCATGCAATACCAATTGTAGTGTGAAGTGCATTGTAATCTCTGATCTCCCAAAAAAAACAAATGCACGCAATTTCTGATGTGAATAAATTGAATTGGGTACGGAGTATTATTTTTTCATGACTCATTCATACTTACGAATTACTACCCTACGTCTCTACCCCTCCCCACCTAAATTCTAGGGAGAGTTTGAGAGAGAGAAAATTAAATCTCAAACTTCTTCCTCCACCACCACCACCACGCCGGTAACATTTTGTTTCAGATTATTAATGTTAGTATTATGTTAGAATTTTCGTATCACGTTGTCACATTCTTTTTGTTTGAAAAGTGGATCAGTGATGGTTGTAGGCGGCCATAAACAAAAGATTTGATGATCCTAAATGATTTGATATCCGCTTTGAAACCAGTCCAAAAATTTGATTAGCTAATCCAAAAAATAAGTCTGGATCAGATATTCGATCCGAGTTTGTCAAGAGAGAATTGAATTTCATATAGAAGTACACAACCACTATTTGATACTTCGTACGAAGAAGAGAAGGGTAGGAGAAGGCATGAATGTAGAATGGAAGGGCAGTTGGTGGAAGTTGCAAGGGCAGACTTGTAGAATGGAAAGGTGGTAGGAGGAGAAGGAGAAGGGTAGCTGGCTGACATTCAGATACTACAACTTATTAGCAGCCATAACATTTATACATTCTACAGTACAGTGAGTAATATTGAATCAAAGCTAAGTCGGATCATCTTTTTTTCTGCCAGCAAAGACAGGAATTTAGTTAACAGCGTAAAGCACAAGCCACAAGGTCATGTGGCTAAGTCGGATCATCAATCATGTATGCTCGCTCTATAGACTATACTAATGCTGTCCCCTGCCACTCTCCATATAGGAGTAGATCTTCTATTTCTCCAGCTCGGAAACCATGCATGTTGCTAGACTTAATCAGAGATTACAATTTCATGATATGAGAACGATTTGTGTTTCAAAATGCTAATCTCCTAGTTAGTTGAAGGGGGTGGGGCCAAAATGCTGGTCCTCCCTCAACTTCTTTTACTGCGGAGTAAGATGCCTGCGTCTGGATTAGTTAGAATACATACATAAATAGAATAGTTGGGTTACTGGAGTATGAAAATGTCGAAAATCAATAAATATCCTTTCAGACAATTCCCGGATGCCAGTCATTTTCTGCATCATAATTGACAACATTACACAAAATAAAATCTGAAAAACTAAGATAAATCAGCAGTAGCAGCCATGTCAAAATTACATTTTTAACTAGAATGGTTACCCGTGCGATGGACGCGACGCACGAGTACCAAATTTAGTGTCTCAAATGGGAGAATTGAGGATAGCCGTGCATGCAAGTTCGTTCGCAACATGCCAAACTTCAGACAATCCCGCTCTAATTTGGACAGTCAATAAAATCACGAAATAATCTCACTTGCGTGGCCTCCCTCTCGAGCCTTTAGGACGACCACGTCCTCGTCCGCTACTTTTTGCCTCCGCAGAGGATTTATTGCCTCTACCACGGCCTCGACCACCCCCTTTACCACCTCGTTGCCTTCTCCCCACATTACCATTCGTCTCCTCTTCTTCACTATCATCGCTTCCTTCCTCATCCGACTCCTCATCTTCCTCGTCTTCCGACTCAGATGCGTCCTTTGATTTCTTCCTTTTTTTGGAATTGTCAGGAGATCCTTTCTTTGGAGTCTTCTTTGTTGAAATCACGGGCTCACTGACCTCAATACCTGCACAAACACCAAACCAGTAAAAAAACAAAGGTAGAAAGGAAAGGATACATTGATGGTACAGTGATTTTCTTGTCACAGTTGCTCTATTACTCTTGTCGCAGGTCAGAATTGACCTTGATGGTCCATGGCTCGGTGCATTGATGCCAAGGATTATATCAACTTTTCATACGATAAAAAGCTATAGTGAGGATAAATGAAATTACCTTCGCCAGATGCTTTTCCATCGTAGACATCAAGCTGTTGCAAGATAAAATATGTCAAATACCATAGAATTTAACGCGTCTCTAGAGACAGCTAATATAAAGAGATGCTGGAATGAAAGTAATCTGAACAGCCATTGCCCCTCTACATAAGTAGATAATAACCTGCTCAAGACGGTCAATAACACCCGTTCGATCAACCACAACCATGGAATGTGCAAGCCCACAAGCGACACTGTAAATAAAAGAACAATATGGAGTCATACTACGGATAGACATCGGAGAATATACATATACTACTGCTTCATAAGTTATTGACGTATGAAATATCAACACTATAGAACTCTTACCTGATGACGTGCATACCATCAAGGATATCCACCTTCTTTGGAATAGCAGAGGACCTATGAAGGGGCAAAAAAGACGACTATTGAGAATCTCATGGCTAGAAAAATGTATCCCTTTTGTTTTAATATGCTGGTGCTTACTTTTGGGCATTTGGGCCATAGCCTAATTCCCCATTTTGTGCATGGCCCCAACTTATGCATGAAGAATCCGCACCTACAAAATGGTGCATACTGCCAGAATCCATACATCGCAGATTCCAACCACTGCAAGAAAAAGAAAATAATATATAGACCCACCAGGATAATTGTTTAACCCAAAGAAACAACGCAAGGCTAAAGAATGTGCAAGGCATAATACATGAACACAAGGGCAGAAAGCTTGAAGAAACAGAAGTTATGTAGTGACTCGGAGAAAAGCGGAATATATTATAGCTAATGAGTTGGGTTTAGACAGCCCCACAATAAAATGGCTTATCACCATGAAACATCAGAAAGTTAACTTCAAAACCATGACTCCTCATCCCCATGGTTGTGCGATTCAGGGTTGCTTTGCGAATTAAGTCGCATGAGAGCATCCAAATTTGAACTGTCTAGAGTTATATGAACTTGGACCTGTTCGCCAACCGAATTGAACACCAAACCCTGAAACAGGGCCAACCAGCTCCTACTCGGGGTCAGAAAATCATATTGCTCAAGTTTTTAGCCAAAAACCAAACTTGTATCTCACTCCTCGGGTACAAAATACGCCCAAAAAAAATGTAGTACAACAATTTAATGATGAGGAGCTACAGATATGCTACCTCAAATCCATGAGAGGCTTCGGATACATCGAATCATCTCCTGTACTCTTAATCTTTCCCCACATGTACATCTGCCCGCCAGCTAAAAAGCAAAAGATAAAAGATTAGTTGCATAAACATAAGCTAACCAAAAAAACAGAAAGTAAACGAAATTACTCTAATTAATCAAGCAAACGGCAAACTCATCAAAAGCAAACATTAAGCCTAGAGATTCAAGCTCATCGAATTGAACAAGAGGAAAGGAACAACGCTTATACCAGCAGTACAAGCAGAATTAGCACCACCAGCAGAGACCACAGCGTCAGCGGGTAAAATATTGTGCCTGGAAAATACATCAACACGTCTAGGAGAAAACTCATCCTTTTGTTCCCGATGTCCCAATCTAGTACATGATGGAAAAACGAAAACATGAAAATTTTAGACAATGAACCAAACAAAAGACTTCGGAAGGAAATTGGTGCCCTCCCTTTCCTCAATGTGTATCCATACAATGGATAAATTAGAAATGTAAGTCCATGATCCCATATGAGCCAATTATGCATGCTTGCACAAGGAAAATGACCATCATCATAGAATATAAAACACAAACCTTCCGTAGCCACCAAAGCCCCAACTGCAACAATTTTTTTGAAAAAAATGTGAGAAACCACAATATGTGACATAGAATAAAGAAAAATTTGATAGAAGCCTTTGGTTAAATAAAAATTGGAAAAGACTTTAAGACAGAGCAGGTTCAGGATACTCACGTGTAAACAAAGCCATTGGTGTCCACGGCCACTGAAACAACGGACAATAGTTAAATAAAAATTTCCATACAGTTAAATCATAATAAGGACAAAAGACAGATAGCAATGATGTGCGAACCTGTATGATTTGTTCCACATGCAACTTTAACAATAGTTTCTCCAGAAAGGGAGGCAATTGCTTTCGGACGAGGTTGAGGCTGATAAGCTAGCCTAACAGAACTATCCTTTGTATTGTACTGAAAGATCAACATTGATACATCAAAGCTAAGGAAATACCACACTTCACCAATCACGAATAAAATGATAATAAAGCACAAGTGCGTCACGTCTGTATTTCTATTTACTAGTTATCTCAGATCTTAAATTAACTTCACTTCAAGTCAGGCACAATAAAACCATAGGTTCGCCTTTTTCAGTCTATGGCCAGCAAAAAATTGACTTTCGATATTCTCAAAAGAGACACACAACATGATGCTGCCACATGCACTCATGCTGAAGTTAATCCAGCAGTTAAAGTTAAACTATAACTAGTTGACTAGCAACAAGAAGCCAATAGAGAGATAAAGTAATTCAGGCATACAAAATACTTGTGAAAAATATAGGATTGAATTGTCTGAAGACTGTCCAGTATTAACCATGTATCCATCATGTCTTAATAATATAGACTGGTATGGAAAAATTGAATTGTCAGCGAAGAGGAGTTCAATCTTGTGATTAATCACACCTTACAGTAATATAAATTCTAAAGGTCACATTAACCATGTATTCGTCATGTATCAGCAAAATATTGACAGTGGCACCATTATCCATTGTAGGATGAAACTCCTTTACACAACTGTGATAAATCAAGTAAAGCTCAACATTTAAAATTTGATACCCATACCATGACAAAGAAAAAAGCTAGCTACGGACTTGTGGTATAATTAAAGCATGTAAGTTTTTTAGAACAAAAATGATGTTTTTTGAACCAAAATAAATTATCACTCGTAATGTTGATGATCGATCTATAATAACAAAACTTGATAAATATATTTAATGGCGCTACATGATCACTTAAAACATTGATCAATAATCACGATCCTTGAAAACATATTAACAGGGCTAGATAAAGGGCAACCTTTCGAGATTCACCCTACAATATGAGGTCAAAAGGTGTGGCCAACATGTCCCTCAAACAGTCCCGTCTAAATGTATGCAGCAAATATATATATATATATAGGTAGGCAGCAGATATATACATATATATGTATCACCAGCAACATCAATACTTTTAAGAGCATAAGTTAGTCTGATGATGAAAAGGCCTTGACTCATTATACAACAACACAAATGTTACATAACTGTACCATCTCAGCATACCTCATTGTCAGTTCCATGACCAAGTTGACCATATTGTGGAAGGCCAGCCGATCTACATAGGGAAAAAAAATGAACTCACAAAGGCTGCCTCAAAGAAAAGCACATGTATGAGTAACTTGTACAGTAGCCTGTAAACTTGGACTAATAGAAAATGATACAAAGCACAAAATCATACAATATAGAAGATCCTTGAACAGAAGACAACCACATAGTGAAATCCCCACCACAAGCGACCGTAGTGACATCAGTTACTTGACAGGGAACAGGGGAAGTCTCAACTTCTGCAAAAGAAAGAAACACACATAAGAAAAGGAACATCAAAATTCCATTGCCAAGATGCATTAAATAAAATATTGCCAGAAGAAGTAGTGCATGTAAAAAAACATTCACTTGAAGTTCAACCAAAATCCACTGCCACCAGTCCTTGAGTCAACAGTAAAAACAAGTAAACTAAAGAAAACAATTTCTAATCAATAAACAAGAAACACGACAAAATAAAGGAAACAAACAAAATGTAGTCTGCTCAATAGTAACATGACATTCGAGAATATATTCACAATTTAGATTTGAATAACCAAATAACCCCTCGTGCTCAATATTAAGCCTAGCTGAAGTTTCATAATGTAACAGGTGAGCAAACCCTTTGAAATGGCATAGACACATACAAAAAATACAATTCTGAAAAGAGTAATTATCTCTTTCTTTAGTACATAAAATTATGACTTGGCAGTTGGCATGATATCGCACAAAAAGAGACTCCTAAGCAGAGAATGTCACAAAATCAATGATTTTAACAAAAGAGCTGGACCAACCATTTCTTAAGGAGCCAGATCCCAATTGCCCATGCTTGTTCCAACCAAAGGCAAAGGATTGACCATCATCTGTCACCACAACAGTATGAGCTCGCCCAGATGAGGCTGTTACTATGTTATACCTGCCAGCAAAATATAATATTCCAATTAATACAACTTCTTCTGAAATGTAAAAGTAGGTAAAATTCTGTTTAGGTAAAGACTGTAAAAAGCTTTATAAAGGTGAAGATTCCAAATACAAAATCCTTCATACGATTTTGACAGAACTTATAAAAGTAATGAGCAATATGAAATTACAATTAAATACGATACTAGCAAGGAGTCAATGACATAATACCATACTTAGAAAGTTCGGACACAACTGTGGGCCTATCTCGCTGCAGTGTATCCCCATGACCTAATTGCCCCTTCTGCAAAAGTAAACTTTATTCCATCAACAACACATCTCTATTAAACATCAGTTACAAAAATTCGTCCAACATCTTCAGTTTAGATAAGCATGCCTCATTTCGCCCCCACGTATAGCATCTTCCATCCACATCCAATGCCACACAATGGCATGAAACTACAAAAACATCGATTCAAACTGTTAGTCTGCATATCAACGCAACATAAGTTAGCATTCATTTTACTTCAAGGCGTGACATTTCAAAAGACCGTGTCACAAAAATGCACTTGAATCTCAGAAGTGACAGCCACCACTGCGACAGACTACTATAGACCTGGCACTGGGGGCAAAAGCAAGAAACTTTAAGCATCCATGAATGATCCTGATTACGACACATCATTTCCAAACACAATCAATTCAATTCACATCAGAAATTCCCCATATACTTTGACTAAACTACAATAGTGAAATGCACTTGAATCTAGAGATGTACAAAATTAAACGAAGTTGAAAATATTGGATGAATCCAAAACATCAAGCAACCCAATTGCCATCATAACCAAAATCGAACATTTACTTCATTAGAACACCAACATTCCAAACATTAACATCATAACCATACAATTAAACACCAGTGGAATACATAAACTGTGTAAACTCCATCAACAATATAATGATTATACAGATAACTCAAGCAACTTTTAGTACCGCAGTCTTACCACAGCCCGAAGCGACATATCGAATGTTGATACCAACAAGAGGGCGAAGCCTAGTAGGAGAATATAAGTTGCCTTCAGTCCCAGTTTTCTTCCTACCAATGGTATCCCAATTTGTGGAACCACAAAACAACAACTCCCCTCCATTTTTCCCCTTCTCTTCCTCGCATTTCTTCTCTTCCGCCATTTCTAACTGCACCGTAAAAACAAAAACCCAACAACATTCATAAACAGTACAACTTCCCTTTGAAATAAAACCCCTGTAAAAATGAAGGGTTTTGTTCAAAAAACAATAACAGATCCAAAACAACAAAAGTAAGAGAAAACCATGAAAGGGTTAGAAAAACATTGATCCAAGTTCAAAATTTTGAATTAAAAAAAGGGGGGTTCGATGAGAAAACAAAAAAATAATGGATATAACGGCTATTTACCGTTAAGGGTGGGCGGTGAGAAGTGAAAATGGCGGGAAAATCGAAGATTTAGAAGGAATCGGCGATTAGGGTTGGAGTGAGAAGGAAGGTAACCCTAGATCAGAGAAATGAAGAAGAAGAAGAAGAAGGAATGATGGGTTGGGTGGGTTAAGTGCAGATGAAATAGAATAGAAGAAGATAAACAAAAATTTGTTTTTGAAGAAAAGTGATTACACCGTACTTCGGAATTAGGAGAGTATTCAGTCTTTGTGTCTTAAAGGGAAGGAAATTTGCGAGAAAAAGCGGGATTGGGTGTTTTCTGTTTCCAATGCAATACCCCTTCTTTCCTCCCTTGCCCTTTTTTGTATTGGGCACTAGTAAACCTCGATGGATACTTCTTCGGGTAATAGCAAATACAAGTTCTTCTTGACTTTGAGCTTGTCAAAAAAAATTTACGGAAATTATAATGGTGTTTCTTAGTCTTGGATTTATCAAATTAAGTTCTTCCATTCTGAGAAATATTTAAGAATCAAAATTCTTTAAAAAAACTTCTTTCTCCCTCTCATCTGTGCCTCTCCCCCAAACTCTAAAAAAAAAAATCTTCTTTCGGGTTGTCATCCACCAATTCCAGCAGTGGTAAGCCCAAATTTTAATCTCTATTACTGTATTAATTCTAATTAGTTTCTTTACATTATGAATAATTCTGGTCTCGCCCTTTTGAAGATTTGTTTCCATCAATTGATGGGTTTGTTCCCATATTTTCGGTGGGTTTTTTCTCTCTTTTGGAGAGATCCAAGAGTTGTGCAAGATCATGAGAGCAATGAAATTTCTAGGTATGGTGATACAATTGAGGTCAGATCTCGGTTTACTATTTCCCCGGTTTTGTTTGGGGGAAGTAGGAGATGTGGCTTGCGGTGAATCTTGTTGATTGACTTTGGTTGTGGTGCTTTTGGTGTTCAAGTTCAAATTCTTATATGGGTCCTCAAGTTCTTTGCCACCTCTCAAAATGACGGCATTTGCTTGGTGTGGAGGGTCTCTTGGGTTTTGGGGTTGCCCGGGCAAACCATGGGTGGATGAATTGGGGCGGCTAAGGTTTTTGTTGCTTTTGTGATTCCCAAACCTTTAGCCTTGCTTTAGTGTCTAGATTCTCACTTCATAAGTGCCCAATAGCTCTTTGTAAATCATTGGTGTTATCCCATAGACCTTCTCCTTGACCATATTGAAAATTACCTGATTGGCCATGAGATTGAGAGGGTAAATTGTATGATTGTTGGTTGTAGCTTTGGTTACCTTGGAAATTGCCTTGGAACCCTTGATTGTATCCATGATTGAAGTTGTTCCCTTGTTTATTTTGTTGATTATGGTAATTGTTATAATTGTTGGGAACATGGAAATTACCTCCTTTTTTTTTGAAGTGCAGATCAATTTCATTAATAATAAACCATACGGCATTTACAAACGATATCAAATTGAACTGAATACATATTTGTAAAACATAAATAAAGAACATCCTTGAGACAAAGATCGTTATTCGAATAATACGCTTCTGCATAGCCTTCTATATATCGCTGTTGATTGACACAGCCTTTCGCGAAGGAATCTATGGATCTGATGATATAGTCTTCAAAAGGATGAACTTTCTCTATTTTGACAAATAGTAGACCGAGATCTGACCTCAATTGTATCACCATACGTAGAAATTTCTTTGCTCCCATGATCTTGCACATAATTCTTGAACCTCTCCAAAAGAGAGAACAACCCCACAAAAAATATGGGAACAAACCCATCAATTGATGGGACAAATCTCCAAAAAGGAGAGGCAAGAGTTATTATAATCTAAATAAACTATTAAGAATTAACGATAAAGATTAAAATTTGGGGCTTACCACTACCAGAATTGGTAGATGGCAGCCCCGAAGGGGATTTTTTTTTTAGGGTTTGGAGGGGAGGGAGGGAGGGGAGGAGAGGTTTTTTTTTCTACTAAGGTATGTTTTTTAAACAAGATCTGGAAATTACCTCCTTGTTGATTGAAGTTACTCCTTTGGTGAGGAGGCAAGTATGGGGGCATCTTTGGAGGACCTTGATTAAAGGGCCTTTGTTGACTTTGATTAAAAGGCCTCGGTTGACTCCCTTGGGCACGTGGCATTGGATTTTGAACATTTTGGTTCCCAGAAGAAAAGTTGGGATGAAACCTTGTGCCGACATTGTAAGCATTAGAATAGGTATCAAATTGAGGTCTTTGCCCATACACTTGAACAACTTGTACTTCATTTGGCTCTTCAATTTAAAATAAGTTTCTTCATTTGGAATATAAGAACTAGAATCATGGCCATAATTGCCACAATAATCACATTGAACTTTGATAAGTGTGTTTTGTAGTGCTTATTTCTTGTGTTTGGTCCCGGTTTCTCTTGTGGAATTGCTCTTTGGAGCGGTTTCGAGGTTACTTACGCTTCTTCTAGTTTGTTTTAGGTTCCTAAGACCAATCTTGGAGAAATGGAATGATTCCGACTCGTTTCCGTCACATTTGGAGCCAACGAAGAGAAGCGACGATCACTCGGTAGCTTAGACTCGATCCCGAGCTCTTGGGACCCATTCCCGAGCCCTTTAGACTCGATCCCGAGCACCAAGAATCGATGAGAAGCCTATGAAGAACAAGTAGGGACCTATGAGATCATATTTGAAGCCTACAAGACCCATCCCGGTCGGGAACACATCCATCACGACCGGGATGAAGTGACGAAGAAAGACGACCTACTGGGGGTCCATCCCGGCCGGGATCATGACCTTCCCAGTCGGGACCACCACCTTCCCGGCCGGGAAGGGCCCAGCGAAGGCCTGTTTCGCTTTCCTCGTTTCCCTTACCCGTGAAACCCTATATATACCCCCCTCTTGTATTGTTTAAGGACTTTTCATTACTTTTACATTACCCACCAAACCCTAGACTACTTTAGGTTAGATTAGCTTAGATTAGTGTAGATTAGCCTTAATTACTCCTTAATCTTAGTTTAATCCTAGTTTCATCTTTGTAATATTGAAGACTTTTTGGGTTGATCTACTCTATTGACAACATTGGAGATCTTTCTTTGGGTTTATTTATGCAAAGATTCAATATTTTGTTCATCTTTTAGTGTTGGTATAATTCTTCTTCTCCCTAATCTCTTCTATTTAGTTTTCATTTGTGTTTATGTTTAGTAACCTTCAATATTCCATTGTGAATGTTTGTGTTTGTGCTTGTTTCATTATGGGTGTTGGGTTTACTATCTAGAACATGAGTGAGTAGTCCTCTTGATAGGATTAGTAGGGGGATTAGGTGTCTTAATGGGTGATTAAGGGTTTGTGTAGGTTGTTGGTGGAAGTTTTGGTTGCTTCTTAGTTGTATTCATAGAACATGTTTGATGAAATGCTTGAATGACTTGTAGTTGCAAATGCATGTTTTCTTGCCTTCTCCTTGTGGTCTTGTGTAGACACCCACATTTTGACCGCCAGGTGTCTATAGCAGTTTCCAAAAAACACCCGATGGTGATCGGACGTAAACATGACTAAATACGCTTGATTGTGGACTCGGAATCAATAGTAACTGGCGCGAGCTTTTAACGGAGTAAAAATATCACAAAACATACCTCAAATTCAGGCCCAGCAAGTCGTTTCTAGTCAAATGAGATTAATTTGGGTCAAAACCGAGACCGAGGGCAAATCCGTCTTTTAGCGACCGAGTCAAAACCCGGTCAAAGATATTTTCCGACACACAAATTACAACCCGGAATTCCAGTAATACTAGGCATATTATATTCCAATCTTTCCTCTAAAAATCCTATAGGATTCACAATACATTCACATTCAATTCCCGACATCAATCATCATACACCTTCTACAACTTCTATCATCGATTATCACATCCAAAAATCCCGACGTACAACCCGAAACTCTAGCAAACCTTAGGCAAACCTTAACAAAAATACAAACACCTTAACTCCACCTATATTCTCGTTACTCCAACGGAAGCGCCGTTACTACGAGTTCCTAATTGTGGACATGACATAGGTCCACCCCGACGCGGCCACGCGCGGGTTTGGGGAGGCGAATGAATCTCCATGAGATGGTCAAATGGAAATTTAAATCGAAGTCGGAGTCGCCACCGAATTTTATGGTTATTCGGAACCGTTCGAGCCCACTCTATGTCGTAGTGGGCCGTGTACAAAATACGGACCATTTCCGATGTCAGAGTTTATTGGGCTCGTCCCTTTTGCATATCGATATAGATGCCGACTGGAGCGGTTAATCGTATATTGAATGACTCTCGTTGCCAATGGTTTCGGACATCCGGAAACCACGGTTCTGAGTAAGGGGTGAGGGTACGTGTTGGGAAGTTCACTAAGAACACCCAACCCCGCCCGCACATTAGCGGCCTCTACTAGGATATCGAATGACGTTTTAATGCGCGCGTTAGTAATACGATGAATGATATGCAAACATTGTTTTCCTAAGCATGTGAGGAATTGAATGGGTTGCTAAGTGGTTTAATGCATGCAAAATTAATTGATGTCAAAGTCAAATTTAACATGTGAGATTCGTTTTAGTATAATAAAACAAATGAAAATAAAAAAGATGAAATTGCTACAAGATGAACAAACGAGTTAGTATCGATTTGTAAATAATAATAGCAAGAAAAATAGCGAAATCGAGAAAATAAATATTAATCGAAATCTGAAAAATATTGTTTGAAAAGAACGTTGTTTTGTATAAAAAACGAAGTTCGAAAAATAATAAAAAAGGACGGAAAAGGCCGCGGCATAACAGCCGGCCGCGCGACTCGCCCGGGATGCCGGCGGGTCGCGTGGTGGCCTGTTTCGGGGCCGGTTTTCGAAAACTCGAAGTTCGTATTAAATCGCGTATGAATATTGCATGATTCGTACTCGACTTAATATTTTCGATATTCTTTATATTCGATAGTTGACTACGAAATCAATATCGAATACTTGGAATAGTTTTAGAAAAGATGTAATTTTAGAAATCGATCGAAGAACAAATAATAAAACGAACGAAAAAGTTGAAAAAACAGTCTGGGTTTCAGGCTCGTGCGCGAGTCGCTCGGGCATGGCGCGACTCGCGTACGGGTCTGTCTGGTTTTTATTTTTTGTTCGAAAAATGTTACTTCGATGAATCGCGTACAAATTATGAATTAACTTGTATTCGATCCATGTTTTCGATATTCGTCGTATCCGATATTCGATTATGAAATCGATATCGGATATTTAGAATAAATAAAAAAAGTTTGGTAAAATAGTTTGTTTTGAACGAGAAAAGAAAAGAATTTTGAATAAAAAAAGATGTAACGATTTTTAGTATCGCCGAGATCTTAATATAATTCTTTTCGATACGATATTCGATTATAGAAAAATCGATATCGTATGTTTAAGAATATTCGTTATGAAAATAGTTTTTCGTTAATAACGATATTAGGAAAATAAAAAAAAGACTCTAGACCCGTAATATAAAACGGACGAAGAGGAGAGAAAGAGGGAAAGGAAGAAATCGGGTTTGGTTACACCCTCAACCTACATGCTTTTGTTGACTCGGATCGGGACTCGTCAGAATGTGGCTAGGCACGGGAGCGTCGAGTTTTAGTTCGGCTAGGAGGTCGGTTCGGATGGGTGAAGGTTTCGGGTATGGGGCCGGTTTTCCTTCGGTTTTTGGACGTAATATCGGTTTCTCGATGCTAAAGAATTATGTGTGTGTCGGGATGATAAAGAATTGATGTCGGGAATTGTATCCTTTCGGTATAATGGGTGTGTATGGTTAATCAAAATCGTGTCTTTTGTGTTGGATGCAAGGGGCTATTTATAGGAAATTCCCGACCTTGACTTAGGAGAGTTTGACTACCGCTTAGGATAGGAAACATAGGAATTTTAGGGAAATAAGAATTCCGCTTTCTTGTGAAGGAAGAAAGAGGATCTCGGCTGCTTTTGGGCTGCTTCGGCCGAGTGTTTTACACTCGGTCGGATGCTCGAATCGGTTTCTGAACGGGATTCCTGTTTGAGCTAGGATTACCGCTTGAGTAAGAAGCTGAGGAGAACGAGAATTCCGTTTTCTTGTGAGGGAAGAAAAGAGGAATACCGGCTGTTACGTACTACTTGGCCGAGTGGTTGCACTCGGTTGAGTGTCTGAGTCGGTTCTCGGATAGGATTCCTACTCGGGATCGAATTCTACCTTAAACGGAATTGTTTATTATTTTTTGTATGGATGATTTTGTAGAGTTGGATCGTGAGTATACCGTGTGAGGTGTCACGGTTGACTCTCAAGTTTCGGGAAATATCTTTGACCGGGTTTTGACTCGGTCGCTAAAAGACGGTTTTACCCCTGGTGACGGATTCGATCCAAATTAGTGTTATTTGACTCGAAACGACCCACTGGGCCTGAATTTGAGGTTGGTTTTGTGAAATTTGTACTCCTTAAAATGCCTAGGCCAAATGTCCCATCATTTCGAGCCCATTTCCGAATACGTTAAAGCACGTTAGCGTCCGATCATCATCGGGTGTTTGTCGGAAACTACTATAGACACCTGGCGGTCAAAATGTGGGTGTCTACAGAGCCCCCACTCTGACTAAGGCTTGGACAGGGCGAAAGTCAGAGTAGCCACCAGGTCAATCAAGGATTAAAACCTGGCAGCTTCCGGTCGGGTCGTTTAAGGTCCATTAGACCTGCGTGGAGGGCCCGCCGGCCATGGGCTAGAAATGTACCTGAATTGATGATAACTCCGTGGGGGAATTCGTCGCATGAGACTTAAAATGGGCCTGTATGTGGGCTCATCTTGTTAAATGCCGCTGGGGAGTTATGCAAATTGCATGGTCCTGCTTGAGCCGTCCTGTACATATTTATGCAAAGCTGCAAAATTTTGCATGTAATATTTGTAGGAAAAAAATGACTCGTGCTGGGGGATAAAAATTTTGAGAAAAGGTTTTAATTTTTTGAGTTTGCAAAAGTCTTTGAAAAAATAGGGAATTTTTGTTTTGACTTTGAAAAGGAATAGGAATGCTCGGAATGACTTAGCTAAGCCTTAGGACAATGACTTGTATGCTAAATACTCTAGGATTGGGAATCCTAAGGTGAGGAGGAGAACTTATATTTTATACTATAAATACCCCTTCTTGCTTCATAAATTTATCATAATTCCATAACTCCTCAATTCCTCAAAGAAAAGAATAAGCCCTGAAAAATTCATTCTTTCTTTTAGCAAATCCAATATGGGAATCGATCGATTAGTCGGAATGCTGCACGAGTGGTCCAAATATTTTAGGGATGCCGATAGGGCTATCCTAAATCAGAATGGCGTTACCCAATTGTCCGTGATCCGTCAGATACAAGTAGACTGTCACTTCTTGGATGCTTGCCTATCCTATTGGGATGATACCTATCATATATTTGGTTTTCCTCGAGGAGAGATTTGCCCTATTCCTGAGGAAATTGCTGCTGCAGGAGGATGGAATCCTATACTTCGCCCTGCTATCCCTTTTTCAGTTTCTGACCCAAGGAGGAAGTTAAGGGAATTTTTAGGGCTTTCCCATATGGAGGTATCCCGTATGCTAGAAGGAGATACCGTTTCCTTGATTGATCTAGCTGAAAAATTCATGAACCCAGATGATGTCCGGGTCAGGCCGGTTCATAGCCGTAGGGCCTTCACTTTCTGTATGCTCCATGTTTATGCCTTTGAAGGGCATATGGACTTGTTATCTTGCATGGGCCATGTTAGACTTTTTACCGTGGCTGACCTGAAGGAGACGGAGCACAGCCCGACTTGGCTAATTACAGGAGAGATTATCCAGGGTTTGGATAATCGTAAGAGGGATCCGTCAGTCCGGCTGACTGGGAGTACTCGGCTTCTACAGGTATGCCATTTTTCGACTTTTCTGATTTTCCGGTTTTTCCCATTTTCCCGGTTTTGCGCGGCTTTTTCCGATTTTCCCGGTTCCTGCGGTCTTCTCGGTTTTCACGCCTTTTCACGTTTTTTTTTTCGTGATTTTGACGATTTTGATTTTTTCGGATTTTTTCAGCTGTGGCTGTTCGAGAGGTTATCGATCTTGGATCCTCCCCTAAATGTGAGCCGATATCAACCCAGGCAAGTTATGTCAAGGAGACGAGCTATTGCCTTTTCTCGCTTCAATACCCAACAATATTGGGATGAGGTGCTATCTTTCCACGGAGGCTTATTGATCCGTTGGGCCGTGCCATGGTGGCCAATTTACCTCTGGACTGGTCTAGAATCTCGAGATAGGGCTAGATATCAGGTAATCCTATCTTTTAGGCAAACAATTCACCTCTTTCCCGATCGCATACTTAGGCAATATGGTCGGGCACAAAGAATCCCAGAAATTGAGGCCGTTGTGAGTGAATCTACTCAGCTGACGGATGTAATGTGTGACACCTGGATGCAAAGGTGGTATACACGAGCTACTTGGCCTGTTCTCAAAAATTCTCATTCGATCTGGGTAACCGATTCTTATGATAGATGGACCCGGGCTGATTCAGCTAAGACCCGGGCTGCCCTGAAAATTGACGAGGCCTATGACCTGTTACGTCGAGAGCATGCTAAGGACAATAGGAGCTTCTTTACTGAGGGAGCTACTTCGACAGGTCAGAAAAGAAAATCTAGGACTCAGACTGAAGGGTCCAGTAATAAGGGTGCACGGGGGAGAGTGAGCCCCCAGACGGACTTAGAAAGGAGACTAGGGCCAAGACTGGCTGCTAAGGACCGACTTGGTCCTCGAGACAGGCTTCCCGAGCCGGTTAGGGCTCGGCTTGGACCGGTGCAAAGGATGGAAAACCCAAAATCGAAGGAACGGGTTCGAGCAAAGGAAGTTCCCCTTGTGATTAGAGAACGTTCGCCCCCGCCCCGTCGGCCTCGGGCTCCGCGCGACCCGAAAGATAAGGGAAAGGGTAAAATGTACGAGTAGTCTCCTAAATTTATTATTTAAGTATTACTACTATTTTTGTGGTGTGATTTTGTTGTTGTTTTTTTTGTGATATTTTTTGAAATAATAAAAAGACATATTAGTGAATACCGTTCCCGTCTTTTCGTTTATTGCAATGGTTGTACCTTTTTGAGGGGTTGCCTACGTATCCAAAATTAATGGAATCAAACCTTCCGTAGTTCAGAAGTATTTTTGCAATTTTTGAAATACATCAAGATTATTAATTCAAGATGTGCAACGGTAGGATAAATGATCCTAACTTATTGACTTGCTTAAAATTTTGAAAATTCATAGAAAAGACATTTTTTTTAAACTTTTGCAAATGACATTGAGATAGGGTTTATGGGTAGTAACGCTTCAGTTGGTCCAAGTTTGTTGGATTGACGAACTCGTTCCCGTCCAAGTCAGTTAGCATTACCGCCCCTCCTGAAAGAATCTTCTTCACTAAATATGGCCCAGCCCAATTAGGTTTGAATTTTCCCCTTGGGTCAACTGGTAGCAAAGCTCGAACAAATTTTAGGACTAGATCGCCCTCTTTGATATTCCTGGGCCTAACCCTTTTGTTAAAAGCCCGTTGGATCCTTTTCTGATATATCTGAATATTATTCAAAGCCCGGGATCGCCGTTCGTCTAAGAGGATTAGCGAGTCATATCGGGCTTGGACCCAGTCCGCCTCAGGTACCTGACTTTCGAGCAGAATCCTAAGGGATGGTACTTCTAGTTCGACCGGTTGGACTGCTTCCATTCCATATGTCAGATAGTACGGAGTTGCTCCGGTTGCAGTTCGAATTGATGTCCGATATCCCCATAAGGCAAAGGATATCTTGTCGGGCCAGTCCCGGTAATTCTCAGCCATCTTTTTAAGAATGGTGACAATTGTTTTATTGGCTGCTTCTACCGCTCCATTTGTTTGAGGACGGTAAGGTGACGATGTATGCCTTTGGATCTTGTACTTTTCCAGCAAAGTGGCAGTTTCAGCTTGGAAATGGGTCCCGTGATCGCTGATGAACTCATGTGGAATCCCATATCGACATATAATTTTGTTTTGGATGAACTCGGCCACATGTTTGGCATTCAAGATCCGGTATGACTCGACTTCGACCCATTTTGTGAAATAGTCGATAGCCACTAGGATGAAGCAGTGACCTCCTGTCCCGGAAGGGTTCACTTTCCCGATTATATCAATTCCCCATGTTGAGAATGGCCATGGCGATGTCATTGTATATAGTAGGGATGAAGGCATATGCTGAACGTTAGCGAAAATCTGACAGTTATGACAGTGTTTAACATACATCTGACAGTCAGTTTCCATGCTATTCCAATAGTAACCGAGTCTTGCGATTTTTCGGGCCAACATATGGGCATTCATGTATGGTCCGTTTTCGCCATCGTGCACCTCGGCCATAACTCTTTCGGCTCGAGTTTTGTCAATGCATAGAAGTAAAGCCCCCTGTGCTGTCTTCTTATATAGCTGTCCATCGTCTGTGCGGATGAACTGGGTTGTCCATCTTCGCAGAGCTTTCTTGGCCCGGTTTTCAGTTCCCGGAGGATATTCCCCTGACGTCAAGTAGGTTAGAATAGCCTGATACCAAGGTTCTGGATCAGTTATTCCGATATCTTGAATAGTGTGGATGTATGCTGGCTCAGACCGCCTTTCGACACAAATGGGCATGCTGGTTAGATGTGCTGGGATATTCAGTAAAGATGCTAATTTTGAGAGAGCATCTGCAAACTGGTTTTCTTCCCGAGGCAGATAAATGTACTCCACTTTTTGAAATTATTTTTCGAGAACCCTTACTCGTGCTTGGTAAGCCACGAGATTTGCGTTCCGAGTTTTCCATTTTTGTAGGGTTTGATTTATGACTAATGATGAGTCACCGTGGACCCGGAGGTTTGTTACTCCTAAATCGGCGGCGGCTTGCAACCCGTGAATACACGCTTCGTATTCGGCTGCGTTGTTAGTCACGTCAAAATCTAGCTTGATGGATAAGGGGGTATGTTCACCTTGTGGTGAAATTAGCAAGATTCCGACACCAAATCCTCGAAAGTTGGATGCTCCATCAAAGTATAAATCCCATGTGTCGGTGTCGGTATGGAATATGTCCTCATCTGGGAAGGCCCAAGTATCGGTGTGGCCTTCCTCGGATACCGGACTATCGGCGAGGAATTCTGCTACTACCCGGCCCTTGATGGCCTTTAAAGGTACAAACTTGAGGTCAAACTCAGCTAGCATTAAAGTCCATCTGGATATACGACCGTTAAGGATGGGCTTCTCGAATAGATACTTGATTGGATCCATCTTGGATAGCACATGTACCTCGTGACTAAGCATGTAGTGTCGGAGCTTTTTAGTGGCCCATACTAATGCTAGACACGTCTTCTCAAGCATGGTGTATTTGCATTCGTATTCTAAGAACTTCTTACTGATGTAGTAAATAGCCCGTTCTTCAGAATCGACCGTCTGGGCTAGCATAGCGCCCATGGCAGTCTCGATTGTTGTTAAGTATAGTGATAGAGGCAAACCATGTTGAGGTGACATTAACACCGGTGGAGAGGATAGAATTTCCTTGATTTTATCGAAAGCCATTTGACATTTGTCGTCCCACAGTGTTCGTTCTCCTATCTTCAGTTTCTTGAAAATGGGTTCACATACCATGGTTAGCTTTGAAATGAACCGGCTTATATATTGGACTTTCCCGAGAAACCCTCTTATCTCCTTTTCGGTTTTAGGTGGTTGCATCTCGGTTATGGCCTTGATTTTTGCTGGGTCAACTTCGATGCCCCGTTGGCTGACAATGTGGCCCAGTAGCTTGCCCGATGTTACCCCGAAACTGCATTTTTGAGGGTTTAACCTCATGTTGTACTTGCGTAGTCGAGTGAAGAACTTTCTTAGGGTTGCAATGTGCCCGTTTCGGTCCTTTGACTTGACAATCATATCGTCGACATAGACCTCTACTTCCTTATGCATCATGTCATGCAATAAAGTAGTAGCGGTCCGTTGATAAGTGGCGCCAGCGTTAATGAGCCCAAATGGCATTACGGTATAGCAGTAAGTCCCCCAAGGTGTGATGAAGGTGGTCTTACTCATGTCTTCTTCCGCCATTTTGATCTGATTGTATCCGACATACCCGTCCATAAATGATAGAAGGGCATGATCGGCCGTGTTATCCACCAGTATGTCGATATGTGGCAACGGAAAATCGTCTTTTGGGCTGGCCTTATTAAGGTCCCGAAAATCTACACATATTCGGACTTTGCCATCCTTTTTGGGTACTGGTACTATGTTCACAACCCAGTCTGGATATTCAGACACTTGAATAAAGCCCGCTTTGAATTGTTTATCAACTTCCTCTTTGACTTTGAGAGACCATTCGGGCCTCATTCTTCGAAGTTTATGTTTTACCGGCTTGTACCCGTCTTTGATGGGTATTCGGTGTTCAGCTATTTCCCGGTCTATTCCCGGCATGTCCTTGTAGGACCATGCAAAGACGTCTTTGAATTCCTGGAGGAGATCCGTGAATTGTTGTTTCTCCTGGGGATCTAAAGATAGGCCCAACCTAAGCATCTGAGGTTCTAAGGGGGTTCCTACGTTGATGGAATCGGTTTCTTCGATTACCGAATTTCGGGACTCCCTTTGTTCGAGTTGCTCAATTAGATGCGGAGGCAGTGGTACCTGTTCGTCGGGTTTCTCAATGTCATTGCAAGTAAGATTTTTGAAAACATTTTGAAAATAAGCCAAGTCATAAGCGGAACGGTTATCGTTATTATTGATAGTAAATTTTGAGAAGAGCTCGTAGAGAGCTGCCATCTGATCGTTGGTCAGAGGCGGGATAGGGAGAGCCCTCGGGACAGACTCCGGGGCTCTCGATGGTGAGGCTAAAGAAGGGAGAGGGGTTACAGACTCGATCCTAGTACTGGACCCTCTAGACTTTGACTCCGACTCCGACTCTGACTCTGACTCGGACTCGGACTCAGATTCAGACTCGATAGCATGCATATCTCCTTCACCAGTAGTTAGCTTGTAGACTCGACCCTGACTGTCGGTCCACTTGGTTGTCTTCCTCCAAGCTCTCTTTCCAGTGTCGGCACCCACTTCCGAGATCAGCTTGGTTGGATCAAACCTGCTGCTGCGAAGGATCAAGCTGACTAGTTCTTGCTTAGGGGTCGGGATGACCTTGTCTTCCCCGAAGAGTAGTCCTAGAATGGGCTCAGTGTTGCTTAGGCCCTCCTTCGATTCGGCTTGAATAAGGGCGAATATGTCATCTGGGATGAAATTGCATTCCCGAGCCAGTTTGGTCCCGGGATATGAGATGGTGGGCCGATAGAGGCCCGTTTGCACAGTTTCGAATACCGGGGTGACAAACGTGACCGCCTTAGTTCGGTTCGTGTAGCCGGACGCCACAGTATAGCCTAGACCGAGGTGAGATTGCCCGTTGTTCAAGGTTTCGATGATCTTCCCAGGTGGAAGATATGGCCTTGATGTGACTCCCGGTAGGCAACCCAGGTTCTGTAGCATCGTATAGATGCTAACGGTGAAGTATGGCTGAAAAAGGTACTCTTCTCCGATCATTCCTACAAAGTTGAATCCTCGTAGGTCGGCTGAGCCCGTCGTGTTACAGCTTGACACGGTTATGGGAGTGGCTTCGAGAGTGATGATCCCGTCCTGTAAAGGTAGTTTGACCTTTCTATGAAGAGTGGAGGACACAGCTTTGACCGCGTGAATCCATGGTCTTCCAAGTAGCAGATTGAAAGATGAAGTAACATCGATCACTTGGAATTCTAACTCCTTCTCGATCGGGCCCATTATGATGGTTAGTTTAACGGCCCCAGCAACTGATTTTGGGCTCCCATCAAAAGCCTGGATAGTCTTTGCAGTCGGAAGGTAGTCAGCCTCGGTAATGCCGAGGGCCTTGGCTGTCCTTAAAGGAAGGACGTTAACTGCGGACCCGTCATCAATTAGGGTCATCGGGAGATATTTGTTTCGACAAATCACCGTAATGTACAGGGCCAAGTTATGCGTGGTCCCGAATGGTGGAAGGTCGGACTCGGAGAAGGTGATGAGTGGGCCTTCTCCTTTGGGCTTGTCCTTGAGATATGGCATGATCGTGGCTACCATTTCAGTGGGGGTAACCGATGAGTCGATCTTGATTTCATCAAGGGCCTTAGTAAGTGCCGCTCGATGCTCCTGTGAACTAACCAAAAGCTGCCATATAGTAATATCGGTTCGGACCCTCTTCAATTGTCTGACTAGGGCCGTGTCGGCGTTTGGTTCTTCAGGAGTGAGTTCCGTCCTGGAAGGTTCAATGACGGTTTCCGGGGTGGCTGTGATGGTGTGTGTACCGGCCAGAGCTTTGGCTTTAGCCCTCCGGACTTCCTCGATAGTGACGGGGACGGCCTCCCCTTTAGCCAGGTTAATATCGTCTTCATCGTCATTCCATATCCCGTTGATTTGGGAAATGAAAGGGGAAATGAGATGAGTGCAGTCAACTACCTCTCCAGTAAAAATGGCATGAGTAGCAAGAGGATTGTTTTTGTTACTTGGCTTGTCACTGGGTAGCGGTATCTTCCCATTTTCGATCAGATCTTGGATAAGATGCTTCAACTTCCAGCATTTCTCCGTGTCATGCCCATTGCCTTGGTGATAGTGGCAATAGGCCTGAATGTTGTAGCTTTTAGACCGCTTTTCTATGGGAACTTCTGGAGTTGGGCCTATCGGTTGGATTAGGCCTTTTGAAGATAGCCTTTGTAAGGCATTAGCTTAGGTTGTCCCAATGTCAGTGAATACCCGATTTGGAGTATTCTTCTTGGTTGAGGTGTCAAGTGAGTTTACCTCGTCAAAAATGCTTCGGGCCGCCGTTGTGGTGGCGGGCTTGCTGGAGGAGGAACTGGATCCTTGATACCCTTTGGTAGAGGCCTTAGTAAGGCTCTCTAACCTTAGATCGTCTTCGATTCTAGTACCCATTTCGGTCAAAGTGGCGAAGTCGTGTATGATGGCGTACCTGAGATGGACTCGGTAAGCAGGGAGGAGGTTTTTGACAAAGGCCTCCACTAGAACTTTTTCGCTGGGCTTGTCGACCAGCTTAACACTTTTGGTCCGCCACCTTTGGAGGTATTTGGTGAAACCCTCCTTAGGCTCTTGGGCCATAACCTCCAGAGTACGCATGGTAGTCTGGATTTCAGCATTGTCCGCGTAGTTTCGTGCGAACTCCATGGCGACATCGTCCCAAGTTTTGAATTTCTTAGGATCAAGCCTGTAGTACCAGGCTTTTGGGTGTTTCTCCAGAGAGGAAGCAAAGAGATGCTTGAACATGGTCGATTTGACCCCCTTGACAGCCATAAAGTCCTTAAAAGCCCGAATATGAAGTACCGGGTCTTCAGTCCCATCGAACATTGGTAAGCCCGTTAAGTTAAGGTTAGCGGGCAATTCATCAGTTAGGGTCGAATAGGTACGGGCATTTTCCGTGAGAATGGTGTTTCTGGTGGTCGAGTGGACCTGTTCCTGCAGCTTTTGGACTGCGCCGGCTAGTGCGGCCAGGGGTCCGTCATCTTCGATCGAGGCGTTAGGGGTTCCCTGTTCTACGGCACTAACCCGAGTGACAATGGCGATCTGGTCTTCCCTCATTTGCCTCAATTGGGTCTGGATTTGGGCCAACGTGGTGTTCAACTCATCTATGGCTTTTTGCGTCATGGTTCGAGTGAAGGGTGGCCTGTCTGTAAGAGCACCATGTAATTAGCAACTTAACCCGAATCCTAAGGAAAGTACATCCCGAGCAAGGGAAAAAAAAGGAAGAAGACTAAAAAGACGGTAAATGACTCGGAAAAGACACCTAGACGGGTGACTTGTAAAGAGGTGGGCCTTCCTCAGGATCCAACGTTGTGGGTTGGGCCCTGTCCGAAGGAAGGTTCACGTGAGACATTCCCAGACTTTTAGACTCGATTGTGTAAACGGGCCAACCTTTGTAGGAGTATGTCCTACGTAGGTGGGCCTTGCCTTAGTTAGGTAAGGCGGACTAGGATGGGGGGGAAACCCGTGATGTAGGATCGACGGAGTTTCGACGCTAGAGACTTCAACGACTTATGACACGACCCGACACTGCTAAATACGGGAAGTCTATGAAGAGGAAGTTTTAAAATATGAATTTTTGAAAAGCCCGAAATGAATCGGGTGGAGAAATTCGGCCCTTTTTCGAAAAAAAGAAAAAGGGGTGGGCCGAATGACGGGTTTTGAAAGTTTCGAAAATATTTTCGAGTTTTGAATTGGGCATAATACCGGCTAGAAAAAGGCTATTTTGAGTAAAATCATTAGTCCTAAGTTCGGTATATGACCCGGGTTTTGAAAATTGGATATTTTTGAAAAAAGGATGCAAATTTTGAAAATGACGGTTTTGAAAAAGATGTGGATCAAGTAGCACGTAGTCATGGAAACAGTATAACGACGCCATGTATGCTCTTAATCTAAGTCTCGGTCAGTCTGTAAGGGTCTATACCAGTGTACACTGTAACACCCGCTATTTTTCCTAAGCATTTTTATTCTATCCGTTAGGACTTCGTCTTAACTCTGTCACTTTTGGCCTCATATTTTATCATTTTACTAAGCTTTATTTTAATTTTTGAGTTTAATAATTTCTATTTTTAATTTTAAAGATTTAAAATTCTTTTAAATCCATTTATTTGGTTTCTTCGTAAACTAAGTAATTTTTCCGCGAGGAATTCTATTTTTCTCCCAATTGACATTTTTAAGCTTGGATTTAAGTTATTCCTTTTTCCTAAAAATGTTTGAATACGTTTATGGAATATTTTCTACTAAGATATATATTTTAGTTACTAAAAACAAGCCATTTATGATTTTATTACGAAGTTTCGCGAATAATTATTTTCTTACGCGAGGTTTACTCGAATTACTTCGAAATGCCTTTAACTATTTTACGATTATACTTTTTATCAACTTATAAATTATTTGAGACTGTTTTCTCACATTTTGGACCAACTAAGCTCTTGGTCACAAGTTTTATTACATTTTATTTAAACGTTTCATTTTATCACATTAAAACGTAATCATAAGATAAATCATTTTCATTCATTGTAGCATTTATGTCAAAACTTTTCTTACTCCCTCTCTTATCCATTTTGGCCGGCCAACTATAGGTCTAGATGCATTTTGGATTCCTCATTTTGAAGCCTTAATTCATGCTTACTCCTTTAAGTGTAGTAACATCCATCTCCTCCTTCACTCCACATTCATTTTTGCATTAACAAAAATATTCATCACTTCTTTCTTCTCTCTATTTTGGCCGTGTACCTCATACCCTCCTTGGGCTGATTTTTGCTCCATTTCAAGTCCCAATCGCATCATTTTTATCGTCATAATAATCCTCTTTCCGATTCCTTCGTTAAGGTATTAATCGACGTCATTTTCGATCAATTTTTACCTTGATTTTTATTAGTTTTCTCATGGTATTTTTCTGCCATGATTTACGTGTTTGGTAGGATTTTTGGACGATCCCGAAGCCGACGAATATATCGTTGATTCAGACTTGGAGTAGAGGTAACGTCGATGTTACTCGGTATTACAAGATTTTAATTGAGTATTTGCATGTATATATTTTTATATTTTATTTTGGCAATATATGTATGTCACGAATTCTGGAAAAATTTTTAAAGTTGAAATTTTGCATGTTTCGATATTTTTATCGCTTTTACGAGATTAACGATTAAATTGTTATATTAATTTGTAAAATCGTAATAATCGGCCTAAACATGTAATATATGTTTATATTTTGGAAAAATGTTGTTCTTGATGATTTTTAGTAATTTAGTATTTTTCTGATATTTTTGATATCGATTATTGAATTATTATCGTTTTCGAACAAAAATGATTAAAAACCGATTTTTAGTTCTAGTACTTAAACATTTTATTTTAATCTGATTTTTGATGTGGTGAAACTTTCTGGTGAAATAGAATTTTCTGATTTTTTTCATAATTTTTCGGAATTGTTAAGTGGATGAATTAATTAATCACTTTAAATCATCGTTTATCGTTAAAACCGTGTTTGTTGTTTAAATTCTCGATTTCTGGTCTTTAGTTTAAATCTGGAAAAAAATTATGATTCTGATGATTTCATATTAAAATGTATTATTATGATTTTTAGTGCCTTAATAAAATGTTAGGAACGATAGGTTTATTAATAAAATCGTTAATTGCGAAAATGGGTTTAAATGACGGTTTTGTTGAAATTTGTTGAATCTGGATTTTGGAAAAATCTGGAAAATTTATATTCTGTAAAATCAGGATTTTAAAAGTGTAATAATAATTTTTGGATATTAATACTTAAATCGTTTTGTAATTACTATTTTTATTAATCGTTATTGTCGAGATTGGACGATTAACGAGAAAACACTTTAAAAACCGAGTTTTTAGAATTCTGGAAATTTTCTTTTCTGGACAGAATGTCCATAAATATAATTTAACTATTTTACGTAATTTTTGTACTATTTATTATAGTCTTTAATTAATAAATATTGATTTCGGACAAGTTGTGTTTTATCGCTAAATTGCTTCGTCTTACCTAAAAGAATTATTTTTCCAGCAATTTTGAAAGTATTTAAGTCTGAAACTTTAGGAGTTAAATCATCCCTTAACATACTCTATATATATTTGTTGGTTTAATTAAATAAAGACGTTCAAGTATTTAATTTAGTATTTGCCGTAAAATCCTATTTATACTTTTATCGTCGAAACTAATAATAATTAGGGAATTTTAGCTTTATAACTTTCGAAAACACCCTAATTAGTATTATTAAATATTTTTTTGATGTCTCTAATCATTTTATAACACTTGTACGATATTTTAATAGTTTCATAAAATCAAATGTTCTTACTTTAATAATTAATATCGTTAAGGCCGAAAGTATTAGTTTTATAAATCTATATCGTTTACTAAAATGTGGTATTAGTATGAACTAATATTTTCACTACTTTGATATAATGCTATTTTTAGTAAAGTTTCTAAAAATAGAAGTTTCCTAAAATAGAAAGTTTCCTCTTTTAGAATATAAATGTTTACTTCTTTTATCCTCATATTGTTTATGATGAATACATCTTTTGAATATCGATAATGGCTTTGTTTTGGAGTTATGGAATAAGGACAAGTGTGGGTTTAGAGTAATATAGTCTGGGATGTACGTTTTGCCATCAACTGTAAGGCTGGTGTGTCTTTATGGGGCGCATTGGTTGTTGAACTGAGCATGGTTTGTGTTCAGGAGAGTGTATATTTACCTTAAACTTAGATATCGCATCGTATAAGTCGCGTCGGGTTGAACTGGATATGGTTTGTATCCAGGAGGGGTGTGCACTACTTAAGCCAGGACCTCGCTGCACGCAGTCCTGTTATGGTTGAGTTGCCTAGTTAGAGACCAAAGTCTAATTTGTTTTGACTAAGTTCTCGAAACTAGTTTTTAGTATTATCCTAGTGAAAGTCTAGATTCTACATTAATCCTATCCATAACGCCATTTTGATTATTTTATTTATTATCGATATAAATTGGCGCAGGTTGGCAAATATCTTTATGTGTCTTCGGAAACCCCTTTTGAATAATTTGTTCGACGCTAAACCTTATTTTAATATGATGTTTTACTGTTTTCCATTTTTACTATTTTTCCTATATTAGTAATTACTGTTTTAAAATCCTGTTATACGGCTGGGAGAACGTTGACGTTGCTCCCCACTGATTGTGGCTGTTATGTTTTAACATGGCAGGTATACGTGTTTATTTTCCGGTGGGTGTGGGCTAGCGAGCAGTCTTGGATCCTGTTGATCTTTTAATAATCATGTTTTAAGGATTGTTTTAAATTTTAGCCATTTTTATGTATGGCGCATGTTTGACTTTACCAATTTAATTTATTAAGACATAGTTCTGTGTGTTTAATCCCGACTCTACAGTGTTTCCGTCACTGTATCGCGCTAGAATTTTTAGGGGATTACATACACAGCCTATCAAGAATCGGGGCGGACTCCCTAACTCGAGTTGAGATTAGGACATGCCGTAAAACCCATATGAATCGGCTAATGGACACCTTTGACATAACCAGTTTGGACTATATCAACGGTATAGTGGGACGTCGGTCGCGAGTACCGGCCCGGGAAAACGGGGTTTATGCATGAACCGTAAAACTAAAACGCGCATTGTACTAGTCAAACGATTTCTATTCGAGTCTCACCCTGAGGACACTGAAGGTTATTAACTCATCAGAAAATCCCCAGCGGAGTCGCCAAATTGTGGACATGACATAGGTCCACCCCGACGCGGCCACGCGCGGGTTTGGGGAGGCGAATGAATCTCCATGAGATGGTCAAATGGAAATTTAAATCGAAGTCGGAGTCGCCACCGAATTTTATGGTTATTCGGAACCGTTCGAGCCCACTCTATGTCGTAGTGGGCCGTGTACAAAATACGGCCCATTTCCGATGTCAGAGTTTATTGGGCTCGTCCCTTTTGCATATCGATATAGATGCCGACTGGAGCGGTTAATCGTATATTGAATGACTCTCGTTGCCAATGGTTTCAGACATCCGGAAACCACGGTTCTGAGTAAGGGGTGAGGGTACGTGTTGGGAAGTTCACTAAGAACACCCAACCCCGCCCGCACATTAGCGGCCTCTACTAGGATATCGAATGACGTTTTAATGCGCGCGTTAGTAATACGATGAATGATATGCAAACATTGTTTTCCTAAGCATGTGAGGAATTGAATGGGTTGCTAAGTGGTTTAATGCATGCAAAATTAATTGATGTCAAAGTCAAATTTAACATGTGAGATTCGTTTTAGTATAATAAAACAAATGAAAATAAAAAAGATGAAATTGCTACAAGATGAACAAACGAGTTAGTATCGATTTGTAAATAATAATAGCAAGAAAAATAGCGAAATCGAGAAAATAAATATTAATCGAAATCTGAAAAATATTGTTTGAAAAGAACGTTGTTTTGTATAAAAACGAAGTTCGAAAAATAATAAAAAAGGACGGAAAAGGCCGCGGCATAACAGCCGGCCGCGCGACTCGCCCGGGATGCCGGCGGGTCGCGTGGTGGCCTGTTTCGGGGCCGGTTTTCGAAAACTCGAAGTTCGTATTAAATCGCGTATGAATATTGCATGATTCGTACTCGACTTAATATTTTCGATATTCTTTATATTCGATAGTTGACTACGAAATCAATATCGAATACTTGGAATAGTTTTAGAAAAGATGTAATTTTAGAAATCGATCGAAGAACAAATAATAAAACGAACGAAAAAGTTGAAAAAACAGTCCGGGTTTCAGGCTCGTGCGCGAGTCGCTCGGGCATGGCGCGACTCGCGTACGGGTCTGTCCGGTTTTTATTTTTTGTTCGAAAAATGTTACTTCGATGAATCGCGTACAAATTATGAATTAACTTGTATTCGATCCATGTTTTCGATATTCGTCGTATCCGATATTCGATTATGAAATCGATATCGGATATTTAGAATAAATAAAAAAAGTTTGGTAAAATAGTTTGTTTTGAACGAGAAAAGAAAAGAATTTTGAATAAAAAAAGATGTAACGATTTTTAGTATCGTCGAGATCTTAATATAATTCTTTTCGATACGATATTCGATTATAGAAAAATCGATATCGTATGTTTAAGAATATTCGTTATGAAAATAGTTTTTCGTTAATAACGATATTAGGAAAATAAAAAAAAGACTCTAGACCCGTAATATAAAACGGACGAAGAGGAGAGAAAGAGGGAAAGGAAGAAATCGAGTTTGGTTACACCCTCAACCTACATGCTTTTGTTGACTCGGATCGGGACTCGTCAGAATGTGGCTAGGCACGGGAGCGTCGAGTTTTAGTTCGGCTAGGAGGTCGGTTCGGATGGGTGAAGGTTTCGGGTATGGGGCCGGTTTTCCTTCGGTTTTTGGACGTAATATCGGTTTCTCGATGCTAAAGAATTATGTGTGTGTCGGGATGATAAAGAATTGATGTCGGGAATTGTATCCTTTCGGTATAATGGGTGTGTATGGTTAATCAAAATCGTGTCTTTTGTGTTGGATGCAAGGGGCTATTTATAGGAAATTCCCGACCTTGACTTAGGAGAGTTTGACTACCGCTTAGGATAGGAAACATAGGAATTTGAGGGAAATAAGAATTCCGCTTTCTTGTGAAGGAAGAAAGAGGATCTCGGCTGCTTTTGGGCTGCTTCGGCCGAGTGTTTTACACTCGGTCGGATGCTCGAATCGGTTTCTGAACGGGATTCCTGTTTGAGCTAGGATTACCGCTTGAGTAAGAAGCTGAGGAGAACGAGAATTCCGTTTTCTTGTGAGGGAAGAAAAGAGGAATACCGGCTGGTACGTACTACTTGGCCGAGTGGTTGCACTCGGTTGAGTGTCTGAGTCGGTTCTCGGATAGGATTCCTACTCGGGATCGAATTCTACCTTAAACGGAATTGTTTATTATTTTTTGTATGGATGATTTTATAGAGTTGGACCGTGAGTATACCGTGTGAGGTGTCACGGTTGACTCTCAAGTTTCGGGAAATATCTTTGACCGGGTTTTGACTCGGTCGCTAAAAGACGGTTTTACCCCTGGTGACGGATTCGATCCAAATTAGTGTTATTTGACTCGAAACGACCCACTGGGCCTGAATTTGAGGTTGGTTTTGTGAAATTTGTACTCCTTAAAATGCCTAGGCCAAATGTCCCATCATTTCGAGCCCATTTCCGAATACGTTAAAGCACGTTAGCGTCCGATCATCATCGGGTGTTTGTCGGAAACTACTATAGACACCTGGCGGTCAAAATGTGGGTGTCTACACTAATCGAGACCGAAATTAGCATGTAGGTTGAGGGTGTTCCAAATCCCGATCTCTCTCTCTCTCTCTCCCCTCTCACGTTTTTTTCTCTTCTTTCGGGTCGTCGGTCCGTCTTTTTCATATGGGTCGTCATCATCATCACGTCTTTTATTTTTTCTATAATATCGATACTACAAACTATTTTTCATATAAAACAACGTTCTTTAAATACGATATCGACTCTTTAGTCAAATATCGTATCTAACAAGAACTAAATTAATCTCGTTGATACTAAAAATCATCACATAGTTTCATAAGACAAAACACGACGATTTTTAACGTGGAGAGAATCAAACATCGTTTTTTTTTCAATTTGATTTTACAAAACGATTTGCAAAATTCTTCCTTTTCTTACAAAAATTCCGAATATTCGATATCGATTTCATAATCGAATATCGAATACGACGAATATCGAAAATATAAGTCGAGTATAAATTAATTCATATTTATACACGATTTACTAAAACAAACCATTTTCAAAAAATCAAACCCGAGACAGCCCGAGACGCGAGCCGTGCGCGTCCCGGGCGAGACGCCCTCCCGCGCGAGTCGCGCCACCTCCCGGGCGAGTCGCGTGGGTTGCTGAAACCGTGACGTTGTTTTCGTTTTTCTTTCTTCTTCTTTTTTCCACCAACATCGTTTCTTAAAACAGCGTCTTTCTCGGCATATTTCAAGTTTTCGATAAATATTTTTGACCTCGGTCAACGGGTGTTTAATCCATCACGTGTCATAAACTTTTTTCAAACTATGCATTAAGTTTACTTCTTTTATTCAACTTATCAATCATTACTAACCCGTTTGTTCATCTCTTTAGCAATTTCTTTTCGTTTGTTTTATTATACTAAAATAAACCTCGCATGCTAAAATACAACTTTGACGTTAATTTTTAGATGCATTAAAACGACTTATCAAACATAATTCACATGTTTAGTATAAAAATACTCTTTACATATCATTCAATCGTCGAACTAACACGCGTACATAAAAATCGAACGATATCTTAGTAAAGGCCGCTAAGTGCGGACGGGGTTGGGTGTTCTTTGTGAGCTTTCCAACACGTACCCTCACCCCTTACTCAGAAACATGGTTTCCGGATGTCCGAATCCATTGGCAACGAGAGTCATTCAATATTTCGATTACCGATAATGTCGGTATCGGTATCAAATGCTAAGGAACGAACCCAATAAACTCTGACATCGGAAATGGGCCATATTTTGTACATGACCCACTACGACATAGAGTGGGTTCGAACGGGCCCGAACTCCCACAAAGTTCGGTGGCGACTCCTACTTCGATTTAAATTTTAACTCGAGATCCATCTTACATGAGATTCGTTCGCCGCCCCAAACCCGCCCGTGGCCGCGTCGGGGTGGACCTATGTCATGTCCACAATTTGGCGACTCCACTGGGGATTCCTGATGTACCACTTGTCATCGGGGTTCCTAGGGTGAGACTCGAAAAGAAATCGTTCGATTAGTAATGTACGCGTTTTAGTTCAATGATTCATGCATAACCCAAATCTTTCCCGGGCCGGTTACTTGTGACCAACGTCCCACTATACTACAGTGCATTCCTAAATGGGTGCACTAAAGACTTCGATGGCGGAACTCGCATGGGTTTCACGGCATGTTCTAAGTCCAATTCGGCTTGGGAAGTCCGTCCTGATTTGCAAGAAAGCCATCGTTGTTGGTATAGACCCTATTTCGACCGACCGAGACTTAGATTAAGAGCATACATGGCGTCATTATACTGCTTCCATGACTACATGCTACTTGGTTTACATGTCATCTTTTTCAAAAACCGTTATTTCAAAAACTTGCATCTTTTCAAAATTATCCATTTTTCAAAAAACTCTCGGAAAGCTGCCAAAATTTAGACAAATTTAGACTTAAGATTTGACTCAAAACAAGCCTATTTTCTAGCCGGCATGCTATCCATTTCAATATTCAAATTCCGTTCCTCATTCAATTTTCAAATTTTCAAAATTCTATTTCAATTTTCAAATCTTCGAGATGCCATTCTCGATTTTCAAATCTCCGAGATGCCGTTATCGATTTTCAAATCTTCGGGATCTTATTTTCGATTTTCAAATTTTTGGAAATTTATTTTCAATATTCAAAATTCCAAATATTCAACTTTTCAAAAAATCCGGGACGCTACTGAATTTAGGACTTACGATTTTACTCAAAATAGCCTATTTTTACCCGGTATGCTACCCGAACATTTTTCAACCATCAAAAATCTGGCCCGATGGCCCTTTGCCGATTTTCAAAAAAATCGGGCCGTCCATCCGACCTTTTTTTCTTTTTTTTTTTCCTAAAGTCCAAATTCCCCTTTTCAAAACTTTCCTCTTCTTACGACTTCCCGTATTTAGTAGTGTCGGGTCCTGTCGTAAGTTGTCAAAGTCTCTAGCGTCGAAACTCCGTCGATCCTACATCACGGGTTTCCTACTATCTCAGTCCGCCTTACTTGACTAAGGCAAGGCCCACCTACGTAGGATATACTCCTACAAAGGAAGGCCCGTTTACACACTCGAGTCTAAAGTCTGATGAATGTCTCACATGGACCTTCCTTCGAACAGGACTCGGCCCATATGCCGAATTCTAAGGGAGGCCCACCTTTCACAAAGTCACCCGTCTAGTGTCTTTTATGAGTCAACCTTTTACAAGGCATAGCCCTAATAACAAAAGGTTCGTGGTCTTTACGTCTAAGGGTCACTCGTCCAACACTCGAGTCTTAACACAACTTTCGATCCCACTCGGGGGCTACCCTTCAGCAGAGCGATCAACCGCGGTTGCTCTAAGGGTCATGTCTTACACGTGTCTCACGTACCCCACTTTTGAGTCACTTAGATGTCACACCATCTAAGTCCTACCGGAGCCTTTAGTCTCACTCGGGGGCTGTCCTCCACCCGAGCAGTCAAACACGGTCGCCCCATTTTCGGACTCACCCTTCTGCAGCTCGAGTCTAATTCGCGGTCATTACTTTGTCTAGGTCAACGTTCGAGTATCCTGGTCCAAGAATCTCAGTCATTCCCGTCACCCCGGGCAGTGTCTAGTTTGACTCCCTCTCTTACATTTGCGCGAAACCGAGTTTAGGCGAGTCGTGGCACTTGTCGTTCTCTCCAATCAAGGACCTTACTAAAAAGAAACAACCAACCAAGCGTCCGTAAGTCCGGATTTGATTCGAGTCTAAGTTTGAGTCCGAGTCTAGGATACCCTACATCCTCATTTCCAAATCAGAGTCAGAGTCATTTGCGTTCCGTCCTCTTTTAAAATTCAATAAAATCAGATTTCAATATTCTATCTTCGCTATATACTTTCCTTATGTGTTTCCGAGAACATGATTAACACCATCATACACTGTGAGCACATGCACATGACTATTATAGGCACATCTATGCAGGAAACCGAGCCCATGTTTTCCTTTTACCTGTTCCATGTCTGGTATAGAAAAGCCACATAACTACCCTTAGCAGGAGCGGTATCGAATCCTATGACAAATCTAGGTAGTCTCCTAGTTTGGGTTCAAGACGGGAGGCAAGCCCATCTCCCACAATAAACACCCATCCAATACGATCGAACAATCCCTACCTTAGGTGTTAGTCTAACCAACAGAACAAAAGGAAAAAAGCTGCACAAAAGAAAATCAAAAGTCCAAGAGAAAAAAAGCAAAAGGCCAAAACAAAAAAGCAGGTCATCATAAAAAAAGGCATCCATGACCAAGGTTAAACGGTCAATCCAAGTGAAGAATCCCAAGACCTGGGCTAAGGGGTCAGCCAAAAAAATATTCAAAAACCCATGACCGTAGTGAAAACGGTCAATTATCAATACTCATACCATCAAAAAGGGGAAAAACAATCAAGCTGGTCAAACACCACATCTAGCCTTCCCACATTACAACCCTTAAGACCTTCTCGAGACCTAGGCTAAGAGAAAGCCCAGAATTTTGAGGATTCAAGCTCCATAGGATACCCTAACCATTAGGGCCAGACATGGAAATCAGATCTCGCATTATCAAACCTGCCCAATCGAAGTTCGAGTCATTTTTGCTCGACTTCTCCCTTTCCTACCACATTACAATACCTTACCCTCAAAGCTTTAGCTCCACAAAATCGAGCTCCAGATTTCGAAAACATCAAAGCCACTTACGACCTAGCACCACATTTCCAAAATTATCCAAACCAGTTACCAGTCCCAAACACGGGAACTCAACCTTCGGTCGGCATAGAACATGCCCAAATAGTTCACACCACCTCTGGAGGCTATCCCTGAGAACGCTCACAGTCACAGGATCAACATCCTAACCATTCTAGCCCTTTGATCAAGACATCATTGAGAATGCACCTAGTCTACACTATCGCTATGGCTAGTTACACACAAAGCCCTAATAAACTAGGCAGCATAAATTTTTTTTTTGTTTCAATCACTGAACTACGACATGGTTTGATTTCACCATACGTGAATACGTAGGCAGCCTTTCAACAGAGGCACAACCACCCACATTGACACACATTCAAAAAGCACCATCATTCCTGACACGACACTGTCATGTTCTCAACAGCCAGCTGTCGTCCTGGGGGCTTCTCCTAGGCAGAAGTTCTCCATCCACTCACATAATCCAAATACTATCAAAACACTAGCCTCCTTTCTATAGAGTGTCCTAGTACTCGGCTCAGTCGAAGACAAGAATTTGTCAGGGACTCAAATAAACACCTACCTTGGGAATATACCCCGAAACCAAAGAAGATCCAAAAGAACACAAGTCTACTACTAAGTTCTGTCGTACAAGAACAATCTCATTACAGACTACTGCAACCCCGTGTAGCATATCTATCCCATTTCGACGTGCGACCGTGTTGCCACTTGCCTAGGCTACGGAATAACGCAACTTAAGAGTCTTGTCATAGTAGGCGGCCCACCCCCTATCAAGTCACGGTCCAACCTCTCGAGAGTCTAGTCGTGTCTGTCAACTCGTCCGGTCGCGTCTAGAGTCGAGTCTGTTGGTTGGCCTCCCTCTTCAAATTCTCGTTTTAAAAATTAGCAAAACTTAGCCATTTGAGAAAATCCTTTTCGACAAGGTCAAATTTCGGTCTATTTAAACTGCAAATTTTTTTTCCTTTCAATTTTGAAAACTTATTTCCTAGCACGTAAGTTGCTTTCAGGACTTCGATTTCAAAATAAAGCAAAAATCATTTTCCCCAGCGCAAGTCAGTCTATAGATGCTAAATGCATTTCCTGTATGCTACTCCCTCCGTTCCAATGAATTGTTTGCCTTTGTTTTTGGCACCAAGGTTAAGGCATCCAATGAGGAAGTGACATGTGGAGCAAAACTCATGAGAATGGTAAAATTACATATAAAAAGCATTCCTAAAATAGAAAGGCAAACAATTCATTGAGACGTCCCAATATGGAATAAGCAAACAATTCATTGGGACGGAGGGAGTATCTTGCTATCTGCTATATTTGATATTTCTGCCTATATATCTAATGTTTCAGGTACCAGCTTGTGCTTCCCAAAGGAACATCAAGCTTTCACTTCCCCAGCGTGAGTCGGTGTTGTTCCGGTATGGAAACGGGTCCCTGACCTTGGGCTTCGCGGTTCTCCTCGGCTCCAGGTGCGTGTCGATGACGATCCTGCAAGGTGAACTCCGAGCCCGGGGGAACCCCGGGGCGGAGCCTCCGACGCCCAAGTCAGTAAAATGTATGACTAAATATTGATATTTAGGGAGATAAGAGAGATAGAGAGAGTAGGGAGGAATATGTGAATGAATTAATTCCCCTCTTCCCCTCACCCTAGGTGGGGTATTTATAGGGGAAAGGGTGTAGTAGGGTGATGTCACCCATGACATCGACATGGTGATCAGTAGAGAGGTCTTTTTTGGGTCAGTTGATGGCTACCCTTAAAGGGGGTCGGGCCTACGCGTCAGGGGGTTTTATCCCCCATCAATTTGCCCTCAGCGGAGTCGGATACTGAGTATGCGGGTCCGGTGCCAAGCATGATTGGACCGACAAACTAAATGATGGACTTTGTTTTTCATACAAAGCCAAGCATTCACTAGGCCTTGTGGGTGCGTCTGCCCTAGCATCGTCTAGATTCTGTCAGGGCGTCAGACGTCGTGCATTTTGTGTACTCGGAGGTGTACATGGGGCCGGGCCTGACCCTGGCTTCTGGTCGAAGTCCAGGGGGCCTGCCCCCTGCCTGCCCAGAGGTAGGCAGAGGGACTTATCGTTCGGCGCATGGGGCCGGGCCTGACCCTGGCTTCTGGTCGAAGTCCAGGGGGCCTGCCCCCTGCCTGCCCGGAGATAGGCAGAGGGACTTATCGTTTGGCGCATGGGGCCGGGCCTGACCCTGGCTTCTGATCGAAGTCCAGGGGGCCTGCCCCCCGCCTGCCCAGAGGCAGGCAGAGGGACTTATGATTCGGCACGTGGGGCCCGGCCTGACCCTGGCTTCTTGCCGAAGTCCAGGGGGCCTGCCCCCTGCCTGCCCAGAGGTAGGCAGAGGGACTTATGATTCGGCACGTGGGGCCCGGCCTGACCCTGGCTTCTTGCCGAAGTCCAGGGGGCCTGCCCCCTGCCTGGCCAGAGGTAGGCAGAGGGACTTATCGTTTGGCGCATGGGGCCGGGCCTGCCCTCTGCCTGCCCAGAGGTAGGCAGAGGGACTTGTGATTCGGCGCATGGGGCCGGGCCTGACCCTGGCTTCTGGTCGAAGTCCAGGGGGCCTGCCCCCTGCCTGCCCAGAGGTAGGCAGAGGGACTTGTAGTTCGGCGCATGGGGCCGGGCCTGACCCTGGCTTCTGGTCGAAGTCCAGAGGGCCTGCCCCCTGCCTGCCCAGAGGTAGGCAGAGGGACTTGTAGTTCGGCGTATGGGGCCGGGCCTGACCCTGGCTTCTGGTCGAAGTCCAGGGGGCCTGCCCCCGCCTGCCCAGAGGTAGGCAGAGGGACTTGTCATTTGGCGCATGGGGCCGGGCCTGACCCTGGCTTCTGGTCGAAGTCCAGAGGGCCTGCCCCCTGCCTGCCCAGAGATAGGCAGAGGGACTTGTCGTTTAGCGCATGGGCCCGGGCCTGACCCTGGCTTCTGGTCGAAGTCCAGGGGGCCTGCCCCCTGCCTGCCCAGAGGTAGGCAGAGGGACTTGTAATTCGGCACATGAGGCCGGGCCTGACCCTGGCTTCTGGTCGAAGTCCAGGGGGCCTGCCCCCTGCCTGCCTAGAGGTAGGCAGAGGGACTTGTAATTCGGCACATGGGGCCGGGCCTGACCCTGGCTTCTGGTCGAAGTCCAGGGGGCCTGCCCCCTGCCTGCCCAGAGGTAGGCAGTGGGACTTATGCTCTGTAGAAGGCTGAATGTGTATCAGGCCTTATTTTTTGTTGGGGGGTCTATTTTCTCAGGGTTTTGCAATAGGGGCTCCTCCCCTATTCCCCTCTGCCCATTAGCTGTGAGAGTAATGAACAGGTGATGGGTATATATTAGTCTTGTCTTCGTTGAATTCCACATGGTGGTTGGCGGACCTAGGCGGTCTCCGTAGGGGTCGAGGTTTAGCCATAAGTCGGCTGGACTGCATCTTGGCCGAGCCGTAAGTTGGTAGGGTCGGGCCGTAAATCGGCAGGGCAACATCTTGGCCGAGCCGTAAGTCGGTAGGGTCGAGCCGTATGTCAGCAGGGCGAACCGTGAATCGCCAGGGGCAACATCTTAGCCGAGCCGCAAGTCGGTAGGGCCGAGCCGTATGTCGGCAGGGCGAACCGTGAATCGGCAGGGCAACATCTTGGCCGAGCCGCAAGTCGGTAGGGCCGAGCCGTATGTCGGCAGGGCGAACCGTGAATCGGCAGGGCAACATCTTGGCTGAGCCGTAAGTCGGTAGGGCCGAGCCGTATGTCGGCAGGGCGAACCGTAAATCGGCAGAGCAACATCTTGGCCGAGCCGTAAGTGGGCTGGGTCAAGTCTCTGTCAAGCTACAAACATTTGAGCTCATTTGTTACCCATTTCTGTGACTTATCTTCACCATTTTTCGGGTATATTTTTTGAGGAGTTTTTTGGAAATTTTTGTGACGGGCAAAAAGTTAAGTCATTTTTTGTCTCACAACTTCGACAATTTTTGGCCAATTTTTGTGAAGTATTTGTGAATTTTTGTGGTAGGATGGAAATTTGGATAAAATTTTGTGACCGGGCTAGTTTGTGAATGTTCTATCGAGGGTACAAAATGTCGGATACGGTTTAATAAAAACTAGACCTTTTTCTTTACATGAATTTTGACCATTGGACCATAACATTGTGCATGCATCAGTCAAATATATAAAACAAGGGAGCACACTCACCTTTAGAAATTGGGTGACAGCACATGTTCTCCTGCTACTGACACTTTTCCTTTTCACAAACCTTGACACGGTGAGCCGATCATGCTCTCCTTCTCACATGTTCCCCACTTGCCATCTTTATATATACTCCGTGATGTGCTTACCCAAATCATAGACTCATAGTAAGGTCGAATTATGTGTGTTTCGGTCAATGAAGACGGAGGGTCAAGATGATGGACCGAGCCAACTTTGTGGCGAGATGTTGACGATGGGGCGAGGTGGAGATTCCTGGTCGAGATGACAGCTCCGGACGAAGGTGATTGGCCGGGGTGGTCCCTCGACCCAAAGGTCTTGCTTGACGATCGAGATTATAATGATACACCGGTTCCATTATGCATTGACCCATGATGAGTCCAGTGAGTCTCAATTGAGTACCCCAAGCGTCCTCTGGATCAACCAATATAACATACACTGAAATTGCGACGACTGTATATCAATTGGGCAAGTGGGTTCCTCGGATGACACTCGCTCGGGAGCTTCAAATGGATGTAATATCTTCCATGTTGAACTATTCCGTATTACTCCTTGAGAATCTAAGTTACCATCTTTGATTTGCTATGAATTTTCAATTAAATATAGTAGATGTAAAATCCAATCTATGACACTTCTACTTGAGCATGAAATGAGCTTGATGTGGTGATTCCTTGCATATCTTCGTCAAAAACCCATATCTGCCTCTTCTTCAACCGTGTGACCTACTCCGTAAAAGTAGATCTCGAAAATTTATTTTGAGTTGATTGCTTTTTTTTTTTTTTTTTGTGGATCTATCTCAAAGGTTGGAGTGAGATCCCGCAAAACTAGACTGGAGGAGCGCATAGAAAACACAGATCCTAGCAGCCCACAAAACAGGATTGTCCACCAAAGACGCGGTCATAATCATTGGAGGGATTGCCTTGCGTGATTTATGAGGAAGAAGATGATGATGATGATTGAAAGTTCTGAAATGCTGATGCTGATGCGAAAAAGAGGGGCCCAAACCAGGAAGAAAGGATTTGGGAAGCAAACGCCAAGCTGAAACAGGATGAGGATGAGCATCAGGATGAAGACTCATCGCCATTTTTATTTGGATCTGTCTCCAAGATCAAAATTAGACTCGAAGAAATTGTATTTAGGAGTGGTTGATTTTTTGTGGGTAATTCGTGAGCACAACCGTATCTCCCCACAGACGGCGCCAAATTGTTCCGGTATGGAAACGGGTCCCTGACCTTGGGCTTCGCGGTTCTCCTCGGCTCCAGGTGTGTGCCGACGGCGATCCTGCAAGGTGAACTCCGGGCCCGGGGGAACCCCGGGGCGGAGCCTCCGACGCCCAAGTCAGTAAAATATATGACTAAATATTGATATTTAGGGAGATAAGAGAGGTAGAGAGAGTAGGGAGGAATATGTGAATGAATTAATTCCCCTCTTCCCCTCACCCTAGGTGGGGTATTTATAGGGGAAAGGGTGTAGTAGGGTGATGTCACCCATGACATCGGCATGGTGATCAGTAGAGAGGTCTTTTTTGGGTCAGTTGATGGCTACCCTTAAAGGGGGTCGGGCCTATGCGTCAGGGGGTTTTATCCCCCATCAGGTGTTTTGCCTAAATGTTACATACGAATTGCTATGTGTCGGCTTCATACAGGTACACCCAGACTTGAGAAGGAAATATCCTCGCAAAAACTCCCCAGTGGAAAGCCCAGGTGACATTTCTACTAAGGAATCGGGATGTGTCTGCAAACGGACACACCCATAGCTTCCTATGCAAGCTCCCGCGTAATTCTGAATCGGGATGGGTCTGCAAACAGACACACCCATAGTTTCCTAGGCAAGCTCCCGCGCAGCTCCAAGATGGGATGCGTCTGCAAACGGGCACACCCAAGGCTTCTTAGGCAAGTCCCCACGGAACTATTAGCATCCACTCAGGTATGATTTCTATCTTATGGCTGGCGAGCCCGTTTACGCGAGTCTAATGGACTATAAACGACCCGATCGGAAGTCTGCCAGGTTTTAATCTACGATTGGCCTGGTAGCTACTCTGACTTTTGCCTTGTCCAAGCCTCAGTCAGAGTGGGGGCTCTGTAGACACCCACATTTTGACCGCCAGGTGTCTATAGCACTTTCCAAAAAACACCCGATGATAATCAGACGTAAACATGACTAAATACGCTTGATTGTGGATTCGGAATCAATAGTTACTGGCGCGAGCTTTTAACGGAGTAAAAATATCACAAAACATACCTCAAATTCAGGCCCAGCAAGTCGTTTCTAGTCAAATGAGATTAATTTGGGTCAAAACCGAGACCGAGGGCAAATCCGTCTTTTAGCGACCGAGTCAAAACCCGGTCAAAGATATTTTCCGACACACAAATTACAACCCGGAATTCCAGTAATACTAGGTATATTATATTCCAATCTTTCCTCTAAAAATCCTATAGGATTCACAATACATTCACATTCAATTCCCGACATCAATCATCATACACCATCTACAACTTCTTCTATCATCGATTATCATATCCAAATATCCCGATGTACAACCTGAAACTCTAGCAAACCTTAGGCAAACCTTACCAAAAATACAAACACCTTAACTCCACCTATATTCTCGTTACTCCAACGCAAGAGCCGTTACTACGAGTTCCTAATCGAGACCGGAATTAGCATGTAGGTTGAGGGTGTTCCAAATCCCGATCTCTCTCTCTCTCTTTCTCTCTCCCTTCTCACGTTTTTTTCTCTTCTTTCGGGTCGTCGGTCCGTCTTTTTCATATGAGTCGTCATCATCATCACGTCTTTTATTTTTTCTATAATATCGATATTACAAACTATTTTTCATATAAAACAACGTTCTTTAAATACGATATCGACTCTTTAGTCAAATATCGTATCTAACAAGAACTAAATTAATCTCGTTGATACTAAAAATCGTCACATAGTTTCATAAGACAAAACACGACGATTTTTAACGTGGAGAGAATCAAACATCATTTTTTTTTTCAATTTGATTTTACAAAACGATTTGCAAAATTCTTCCTTTTCTTACAAAAATTCCGAATATTCGATATCGATTTCATAATCGAATATGGAATACGACGAATATCGAAAATATAAGTCGAGTATAAATTAATTCATATTTATACGCGATTTACTAAAACTAACGATTTTCGAAAAATCAAACCCGAGACAGCCCGAGACGCGAGCCGTGCGCGTCCCGGGCGAGACGCCCTCCCGCGCGAGTCGCGCCACCTCCCGGGCGAGTCGCGTGGGTTGCTGAAACTGTGACGTTGTTTTCGTTTTTCTTTCTTCTTTTTTTTCCACCAACATCGTTTCTTAAAACAACGTCTTTCTCGGCATATTTCAAGTTTTCGATAAATATTTTTGACCTCGGTCAACGCGTGTTTAATACATCACGTGTCATAAACGTTTTTCAAACTATGCATTAAGTTTACATCTTTTATTCAACTTATCAATCATTAGTAACCCGTTTGTTCATGTCTTTAGCAATTTCTTTTTGTTTGTTTTATTATACTAAAATAAACCTCGCATGCTAAAATACAACTTTGACGTTAATTTTTAGATGCATTAAAACGACTTAGCAAACATAATTCACATGTTTAGTCTAAAAATACTCTTTGCATATCATTCAATCGTCGAACTAACACGCGTACATAAAAATCAAACAGTATCTTAGTAAAGGCCGCTAAGTGCGGGCGGGGTTGGGTGTTCTTTGTGAGCTTCCCAACACGTACCCTCACCCCTTACTCAGAACCATGGTTTCCGGATGTCCGAATCCATTGGCAACGAGAGTCATTCAATATTCGATTACCGATATTGTCGGTATCGGTATCAAATGCTAAGGAACGAACCCAATAAACTCTGACATCGGAAATGGGCCATATTTTGTACATGGCCCACTACGACATAGAGTGGGTTTGAACGGGCCCGAACTCCCACAAAGTTCGGTGGCGACTCCTACTTCGATTTAAATTTCAACTCGAGATCCACCTCACATGAGATTCATTCGCCGCCCCAAACCCGCGCGTGGCCAAACGTCGGGGTGGACCTATGTCATGTCCACATCATGTATGTCGCTAAGATGGGTTCTTGCACGAGAGCGAGGAACCTCTAGGTCGGTTTAAGTAGCGAGAGCCCGGACTATGCCTAGATGGCTCGACTACCCCTTCACCTTTGCTCTTCCTTGATCATCCCGTTACCCTTGAACCCGACCTAATCCTAGTTCTTATCTTATTTGATTTCTTATTTGTCTTAGCTATTATTCCTCTAGTTAGTTGAATCCCTAGCTTTAGTTGTTACACTTAGCTTATTCTTCGTCTTAGTCTTCTCCCCTTTCATTGTTTTAGTTAGTTTAGCCTAGTTGACCTAGTCAAGTCCTTAGGTAGACCTTAGTCTAGACACCTCTTTCCGTCCCCGTGGACTCGACCCGACTTACCCTATCTACCCATTTAGGTTAGTTGGTTATTATTTGATCGGTGGGATCCACGACAAATCCCTCCCATCAAACTTCCCATGTTATTTATTGTTTAGAAGGTGATGGTTGCCTTGTTGGAACACTCCCTTGAATTTGGTACATACCTCTAGGAGTTGGTTTGGAATTCATGGCATCCATTCTCTTTGTCAATTCTTCAACTTTTGCTTCAAGTTTCAATTCATTAGAACTCTTAGATGAGTTCATTCAACTTTATTTCTAGAATCCCTCGATTGACCCACTCTAGAATCGCTCAATGCAATCTTTTCAATAAGACTTTTAGATGCCTCATTGGTAAAGGAAGGAAAATCTCCTCCGGCGACCGAGTTGAGGTTTTTCCTTGGTTCTTGATGAAAGGGTGTTATAAAATGTTTGGATTGTTAGCCAATCGGTTATTCCATGGTGAGGGCATTTGCGTAATAAATCTCTAAATCTCTCCCAATCCTCACTTAGGCTTTCAAATTCATCTTGCTTGAAAGTTTGTATCTCCATGCGATATTGATTAGTCTTTGAGGGTGGATAATATTTCTCCAAGAAGGCATTTGATAATTGAGCCCATGTGGCAAATGTGTTATCGAGATGACCATGAAGCCATCTTCGAGCTCCATCTCTCAATGTCTTAGGGAATAATAATCGGTGTAATTGGCATGATGTTAGCCCATTTAGACGGGCCCAGACTAATTTCTCTTTGAATGATGCAATATGCTCTTGGGCATCCTCTTGGGAAAAACCATGAAAGGTGTCTTGTTAAACCGCATTTGTTAAAGAAGCTTTGAATTCATAATTCTCGGGAATATCCCCGAAATCAACTGGTGAAGGGGTCTCTTCATGTGTAAGTTAAGAATGGGATCCAAAGGTCGCCATTGGTTGAGGTGGTGGTGGTAGATTTGGAGGGGTTTGATTTTGATTTTGTTGTGGAGTTCTTGGTGATGGTGGGGTTGGTGGTGAATTTTGTGAAGTAGAAGATGTGGAAGGGTTATTTGTTGTAAGTGGTGTATGTGGTAGAATAGGATTTTGATTGGGTGGTGATAGTGAAGGATGTGGGATGATAGTAGTTGAGTTATTACCCCGAAACCGTAAAGCTCTAAACGTCCTCTCCGGCTCCGGATCGAATCACAAGGGCGATGAAGGATTCCTAGGCATAAACTCAATAAACGGCAAGTTTCCTAGCACCTATCGGTACTAGGGAAAAGGGAAAAATAAAATTAAAGGAATTAACCAAACACAATAAACTAAAACTCAATTAACTATCGCCGTCCCCGGCAACGGCGCCATTTTGATCTTAGTCCAAATTGGATCGGTCGTTTAACGAAAGATAGAGGATCAAACAATACTTATAAGACTCGTAATTAACATAAAAACAATTAAATGTAGTCGTGGTAAGTCGAGATCGGTCCATAGGGAAGGCGTGTAAATCAAGTGAAAGCTATGTGTAAGGGGTCTAATGGGGGAGTTTTAAAGGCCGAGTCTGAACTAAAATGCAATGAATAACAAGAGATGATCAAGTGGGGAAAAGGTGTTTGGGGGAAGTCGGGAATCGAAATTTGGGGTCTAAGAGTCTCGGAATTATGGGTCGGTCACAATGTCGGTGAAGGGAGAATGCCACATTTCGGTTTCTTCACCCAACTCATCTAAATCCCGCTTTCACGGCGAAGAAGGGCAAGTCTCTAGTCAAGGTAATTTCTACCCCGAGTTTCCCCATATTGGTAGAAATAAGTCAAGGTCGATCTAGTTGGCCGGACTAAGTCAACAATGACACAACAACCTCAAATAAGATAAACCAACAAGCAAGCAACCAAACCACAATTCCTTAATTTAATTCACCCAAAATCTTCCTCCCTTAACCCCTAACAAGAAAACTACTCACAACTCATGATGGAAACTACAAAAACATTAAAAATCGAGAAACTAACAATAACATGCATAATGATAAAAACAAGAGAAAATGAAACCAAGACAATGAAGAAAATTACGATCAACAAAAGAAACTACAAGGCGATCTAAAAATAACACAAGTAAAATCAATGAAAACGGTGCAATAATGAAAAAGCAATATTAAATCTAATCTAGAGATGAGGGAGAAGAAGAGAAATATACCAACAATGGAGAAAAAATACAATAAAGAAGATGAAGATTGCATAAAATAAGATGAAGCCTTGATGAAGAGGACAATGGATTTGTCACTAATCCCTTGATAATCTTCAAAGAACTTCAACAATAATACTAGAATTCCTTACAAAGCTTGAATATAAATCTAAGAAGATGAAGATTGATAAAAACTATGAAGAACTACTAGCTTTCTATCTAAGCTAATGGATGATGAAGATGGAAAATGAAACTGATCTAATGGAGTCTATGTGATAACGAAGTGATAATAGAATGGTCATGTGCATCTAACTAGGTTATCTATATATATATATATATAGTAATAGCTTAATGGATCCTTAAACCAAAGCCCAAATCCAACTTTTGCTCCATTAGTGAGACTTTTGTCCAATGAGTCTTCATATGGTGAAACTTCACCAAGCGAAATTAGTCATTCTCGAACCAATACCGCCGGGTGAAACTTCACCCGGTGGTTTCGCCCGATGAACTTTATTCCAGATTTTGCATTTTTGGGCCTCTTTACCGTCGGACGAAACTTTCACCCGTTGCCCGGTGGAGAAAGTTTTCTGAAGATCTTCGAGGAGGTCAAATTGTCGTAGCGCGAAACTTTGCCCGGTGGTATCTCATCGGGTCAAACTTCACCCGATGGCCTCCTTGACCTCTTTTCCGGTCTCGCTATTCGTCGTATGATTGGATGACTTGAACTTTAAGTTTCATACATTGCTTCTCGAACAATATTCCCCTCTCTTGTGCTCGTGGATGCTCGGACATGCTTTCGGCGTCGAATCCTATTAAAATAGATAGAAAAACTACAAAAAACACGTGAAATGCACAAGAGGAACGCTAATGCAAGAAAGACTAAAAATAGGGCGATAATTGCATTCTAATCTCGCAAAACGGGGGAAAAACGAGTCTAAATGGGAGAAAAAACGGTCTAAATTTAGCACACATCAGAAGGGTTGTCGGACTGTCGACCGTGGAGGAAGACCAGCACCTTCGGCACACCAAAGCGGGTTATCACGTTTCACCATATTACCTTCCTTACAACCAGCTTAGTGATGTTGAGGACCGTCTCAACTTCTATCCATTTAGAGAAGTAATCCACCGCGGCAATTAGGAACTTCCTACCGCCGGTAACCGTTATGAAAGGGCATAGGATATCCATTATCCATTGCGCGAATGGTATCGGGATAAAGATGGGTTGCAGGTCCCTTGCTGGAGCATGGATGACTGCGGCGTGGATATGACAGTTGCGACATTTCCTGGTTAGGTCTCTGGCATCATGTAGCATAGTTGGTCAGTAGTAGCTGGCCCATGCAGCTTTGTGGGCCAAACTTCTCCCCCGTATGTGATGGCCGCACATCCTGGAGTGGATGTCGTCCAACACCTCTGCCACCGCTCTGGGCCTTAGGCATCTTAGGATGGGCGCCGACACCCTCTTCTTGTAGAGTTAGTCTTCAATCAGTGTGTATCTCGCTGCGATGGTTAGCATACGCTTGGCCTTGAACGGATCCTCCGACAACTTTCGGTCGGTTATGTATTCGATGATGGGTACTCGCTGATCCTTTCCGTCATCTTCCTCGATGACCGTGGACGACACCCTCTACCTTCTCCTTGACCCGGATGCTTTTCTCCTTCCGAACATCCACCCAAACAAATCTGTGGATGTCTTGGAGACTGGAGCTAGCAAGCTTGGATAGGGGGTCGGCCCGGTTATTCTGTGATCTTGGTATTTGATTGACCTTATATGACTTGAGGCAAGACAACTCCTACTTCACTCTCTCCAGGTACAGTATCAGGTTCGCCTCCCTAGTCTCATATTCCCGTCGATTTGATTGACCACCAGCTGAGAGTCGGTGGATATGACCGCCCTCTCTACTCCAGCAGCCATAGCTAGGTAGACTCCGGCTATGACGGCTTCGTATCCCGCTTCATTATTTGTGGCTGAGAAGGTGAATCGCAAGGCGTGCTCAAATTTTTCCCCATCGGGACTGGTTAATAGCACGCCGGCGCCCGAGCCGTTACTAATAGATGAGCCGTTGGTGAAGAACTCCCACACACCTGCCGGGGAGTAGTCTTCATCTGAGTGTAAGCATTCTTTTGGGCATGAGTGTGCCGGTGCTAATGATAAACGCACACTTCACCTTGTCCGACGCCCACAAGAACACCTGGTGGTATCCGGAGAAGGCGTCCAAGAAACTTAAAATAGAGTGGCCGCTTGTGGCGTCCACCAACTGGTCGATTCTAGGGAGCGGGTAGCAGTCTTTTGGACATGCTTTGTTGAGGTTTGCAAAGTCTACACACATCCGCCAGGTGCCGGAGGACTTCTTCACTATCACGACATTCGCAAGCCACTCAGGGTATTCGCACGGTTCAACAAAACCTGCTTTTAACAACCTGTCCACCTCTTCCCGAATGACATCATATTTTTCTGGGGACATGGTTCTTTTTTTTTGCTTCACGAATCTGCAGGCTGGATCGACGTTCATTTTATGCACCATGACTTCTAGGTCAACCCCAGACATCTGTTCTGCAAAGTAGGCGAATACGTCAGCGTTCGCCTTTAGCAAGCCGATTAGCCACTACTAGTACTCCGGGTCCAAGTCTGCTCCTACCAACACTGGCCGACCCTCCTCCAACTCGACCGTCATGCTTTCCCCCCTGGGCTCAACGGTGGCAAATCCTTCTTGGCGACCCTGGGGGCCTAGGAGGCCGGTATTAATATGGTCTCCTGACTGGAAGAGGCGAACTTCCGTTTTCCCTTCATCTCTTCCTAGATCTTTGTAGGGCGACGAAGTTGCATGACCGAGCCGATTCCTGGTCGCCGTACAATTTTCCCTCCTCGCTATCATTAGTGACGTATGATATTGTTAGGGCTCTGATGGATACCAGCGCGTGCACCTCGTCCAATATGATCCGGACAATAAGTGCATTGTAGGCCGACTTAGCATCTACCACAACGAACTGGGCCGTGACTTTTCTCACCGACGTCCCTTCTTTGAAAGTGACGGGGAGGTCGATCGTTCCCATTGGGAGGACTCCGGTGCTTGAGAATCCGTATAGTGCTCCGACTATCGGTTTCAAATGCCATCGGTCAAGCCTCATTCTTTCAAAGGCCTCCTTGTAAAGAAGGTTGGTGTAGGCTCCGGTGTCTATCATGCATTGCTATGGCTTATGCCCCAATGACTATGGCATGAGGTGTTGTTAGTCGGCGCCACCTGCGTTGAAAACCGGCTGGCGGACATGTTGAGGCTTATGCTCCCATGACTATGGCATGGGGGGTTGTCAGCCAACGCCACCTGCGATGAAAACTGGCAGGCGGACTTGTTGAGGCTTATGCCCCCATGACTACGGCATGGAGAGTTATTAGCCGGCGCACCTGCGATGAAAACCGGCAGGCAAACTTGTTGACGCTTATGCCCCAATGACTATGGCATGGGGGTTGTTAGCTGGCGCCACCTGCGATGAAAATTGGTACGCGGACTTGTTGAGGCTTATGCCCCCATGACTATTGCATGGGGGGTCGTTATCCGACGTAAGTTGGAGTGTCCATTTTGTATGCTAAGTTGAATAGGGGTGCCCTCAGCTTGTTGGTTTAGAACATAGTGACTAATCAGCAAGTAGATAAAAGAAAAGAACAACCTATCATTGGCATTTAAATTCAAACTTTGGTTGGGTGGGGCAGTCGACATGCTTGATCGTTCCCCTCCGTCAAAAGACATTATGGAGGACGCGCCGTCTACACTTAGTACCTTCTAATGGTGTCCGAATTCTAGTGTGAGGGTAACTCTTGCCCCTTCTTATTCTTAAGTCTGAAGGTGCTTGGCCCCACGTGTTGTACGGCCTCATAGGGACCTTCCCAATTGGCGCTCAGCTTGCCATGCTCATTAGCCTTGCTCACTGCCGCTGTCTTATTGAGAACGAGGTCGCGGACCTGAAACTTTCTGTGGCTGACCCTCTGATTGTAAGCCTTCCTCATCCTTGCTGATATGCCGCCAAGTTGACATGAGTCTCACCCTTTGTCTCTTCCAGCAGGTCCAGCGCCTTTGCCATGGCGATTTCGTTCTGGTCGTCCTGGAAGTATTCACTTCTGGCGGATGGGATGTGAGTCTCGATCGGCAGTAGGGCCTCGGCTCTGTAGACGAGGCCGAAAAGCGTATGGCTAGTGGAGACCTTCTAGGTGGTCTTGAGAGACCATAACACGTAGTGGAATCCGTCGGTCCACCTCCCCTTGAGGTCTTCCACCATCTTTCGTAGACCTTTAAGTATTTGCTTGTTTGCTGCCTCGGCTTGGCCATTTGTTTGTGGGTGGCAGATGGCTGAGTAGACAACGACTATTCCTATGCCCTAAGCCATTCTTTGATTGGAGGGTTGTCGAACTGTCGGCCGTGGTCGAAGACCAGTACCTTCGATACCCCGAATCGGAATATCACGTTTCGATATATTACCTTCCTTACAGCCAACTCAGTGATGTTTGGGACCACTTCAGCTTCTATCTATTTGGAGAAGTAATCCATCGCGACAATTAGGAACTTCCTGTCGTCGATTTCCATTTTAAAGGGCCGAGGATATCCATTATCCATTGCATGAATAGTATCGGGCTCAAGATGGGCTGCAGGTCCCTTGCCGGAGTATGGATTACTGGGGCGTGGATCTGACAGTCGCGACATTTCCTGGCTAGGTCTCTGGAATATTGTAGCATAGTCGGCCAATAGTAGCCGGCCCTCGCAGCTTTGTGGGCCGAACTTCTCCCCCATATGTGATGGCGGCACATCTCGGAGTGGACGTCGTCCAACACCTCTGCCACTTCTCTGAGCCTTAGGCATCTTAGGATTGGCGCCTACACCCCCTTCTTGTAAAGTTGGTCTTCAATCAGCGTGTATCTGGTTGCGATGGTTAGCATACGCTTGGCCTTGAACGGAACCTCCGACAACTTCCGATCGGTTATGTATTCGATGATGGGTACTCCCCGATCCTCTCCGTCATCTGCCTCGATGACGTGGACGACGCCCTCTACCTTCTCCTCGACTCGGATGTTTATTCCCTTCCGAACATCCACCCAAACAGATCTGTGGATGTCTTGGACACTGGAGCTAGCCAGCTTGTATATGGCGTCGGCCCGATTATTCTGTGATCTTGGTATTTGCTTGACCTCATATGACTTGAGGCGAGACAACTCCTACTTCACTCTCTCCAGGTACAACATCATATTCGCCTCCCTAGTCTCATATTCCCGTTGATTTAATTGACCACCAGCTGAGAGTCGGTGGGTATGACCGCCCTCATTGCTCCGGCGGCCATAGCTAGGTAGACCTCGGCTATGACGGCTTCGTATTCCGTTTCATTATTCGAGGCTGAGAAGGTGAATCTCAGGGCGTGCTCAAATTCTTTCCCATTATCGGGACTGGTTAATACCACGCCGACGCCCGAGCCGTTACTGGTAAATGAGCCGTCGGTGAAGAACTCCCACACACCTGCTGGGGAGTCGTCTTCCTTTGAGTGTGAGCATTCTTTTGGGCATGAATGTGCCGGTGCTAGTGATAAACGCACACTTGACCTTGTCCGGTACCCAGAAGAACATTTGGTGGTGTCCGGAGAAGGCGTCTAATAAACTTAACATGGAGTGGCCGCTTGTGGTGTCCACTAACTGGTCGATTCTAGGGAGCGGGTAGCAATATTTTGGGCATGCTTTGTCGAGGTTTGTAAAGTCCATACACATCCGCTAGGCGTCGGAGGACTTCTTCACCATCATGACATCCGCAAGCCACTCAGGGCATTCGCACGGTTCGACGAAACCTAATTTTAACAACTTGTCCACCTCTTCCCGAATGGCATCATCTTTTTCTGGGGACATGATTCTTTTCCTTTGATTCACGAGTCTGCGGGCTGGATCGACGTTAAGTTTATGGACCGTGACTTCTGGATCAACCTCGGGCATCTCTTCTGCAGAGTCGGCAAATACGTCGGCGTTCGCTTTTAGCAGACTACTCCGGGTCCAAGTTTGCTCCTACCAACACTGGCCGACCCTCTTCCAACTCGACCATTATGCTTTCCCCCCACCCGGGATCTAGGCGCTCAGGCGGCGGTGGCAAATCCTTCTCAGTGACCCTAGGGACCTTGGAGGTCGGCATTGTGATGGTCTCCTGACTGGAAGAGGTGAATTTCGCGTTTCCCTTCATCTCTTTCTGGTAGGGATGTCAATTTCACCCACACCCGTTTTATGTCCATTCACAAGATTTAAATGGATGGACAAAAACCTGAAATTAATGGATGATGGATGGATGACAGGTGATGCTAAATCCACCCATTATCCATCTGTCACCCGAAATTCTTTGTATTTTGTTAAAAAAATATACACATTTATATAAACGTTAGGATAGCTAATACGAAGTAATAATTTTTATACTTTTTATAATATCAAAATAATGGTTAAGTTACAAGATTTATTAAGAACTCGTAATATAATACAAGTTGACCTTATAATGTTTTGGTGATTAATTAAAATGTAATATTTTTTTTGAGCTTTTAAAGCAATTTAGTCGTCCATTTATCACCCGATCCATCCGTTTAATCCGCGGATAATGAATGGATGGATGACGGATGATGTATTTGATGTAATGGATGGATGTGGGTGAACGTAATTAACCTTCACCCGACCCGAAACCGATCCATTGACATCCCTTATTTCTGGGATCGTTGTAGGGCGACAGAGTTGCATGACCGAGCCGATTCCTAGTCACCGTACAATTTTCCCTCCTTGTTATCATCCGTGACGTATTCCATTGTTAGGGCTCTGATGGATCCCAGTGCGTGCACCTCGTCCAACGTGATCCGACCAATAAATGCATTGTAGGACGACTTGGCGTCTACCACAACGAACTGGGCCGTGAATTTTCTCGCCGACTTCCCTTCTCTGAAGGTGACGGGGAGATCGATCTTTCCCATTGGGAGGACTCTGGTGCCTGAGAATCCATACAGTGCTCCGGCTGTCGATTTCAAATGCCGACGGTCAAGGCCCGTTCTTTCAAAGGCTTCCCTATAAAGGAGGTTGGTGTAGGCTCCGGTGTCTATCATGCATCGCTTGACCGTGTGATCGCTGATTTCGATGGCGAGGACTAGAGGATCGCTATGGAAGTACAAAACCTTTCCATACTCGGTTGCACTGATGCTGAGGATAGGTATGATCGGGCTCTTTTCCTCGGCAACATAGTGGATGCGATGCGACAACTCTCGCAGCTGCTTCTTTACTTACCGTCGGCTATGTCCGCCCCTGGGGGGCTTGTCCACTACGTGGATCACATTGGTATCCTTTCGTTTCTAGGCTTCTGCATGGTTGTTGTCTCTGTTGTTGTTTCTGTTAGTTCTTGCCTCGTAGGCGGCTAGCGAGCCACGACATATGAGGTCTTCAATTTCGTTTTTCAAATTCAGACACTCCTCGGTGGTTTGCCCCTTCTGTTCGTGGAACTTGTAGTAATTGTCTGGTCTGTCTTGGAGGAGGTCCTCATCGGCCTGGGTCGTCCACACTTCTCATGGTTCTTCTCCATGTCGAAAATTTCCTCCCTTGGGTGGGTGAGTTGGTCGAAGCGTTTCGCGTAGGGGGTCTTGTCCCTTCTTATTTCGGATCGACTGCGACCTCTTTTCTCTTCTCTCTCTTTGGCTGGCCTCTTGGCCCTTTCCTTACGGTGGACTGATAAGACTAAAGTCGTATCACCTATATCAAAATAAACCTAACAAACGACTAATAAATAGCTAGTAACAAGTAAGGGTCGAACCACAGAGAGATGGATGAATATTTCTAATTATCTTTAGTCTATTATAAACTATTTAAATCCGGGTTGTAGAGTTTTTTTATCTAAACTATTGCGATAATGTAAATTAAAGGGTTCTAACAATATTAAAAGGGATCTAGGGCTTTCCGTTTCACTATGCAATTAAATTGGGTAAACTTAATTAATCATTCAATCAATCAAATCTGAGCTATTTAGGCCAAAGACACGGCCTTCCGGATCTTATGTCAACCTTAGGATAGATTCTGACGGGCTCTCGCAACTTACAAGATTATCCTACCCACTTACTTGTAAGTCTATCCTTACCAGACTTTTGATCTTAGGTTCGGGTTCCTAAACATTCAACTAGTTCAACGTCTCAAACTAATCAAACGATGATACAAGACAAGTAGTAAGGAAATAACGTATGAATGATCAATCAAACAATTAATTAAACTAACATCCCCAATTCAATTTACATAGATCCCCTTCAACCCTAGAAGAATAAATATCTACTCATTAAAGGTTAAAGCAATAAAGAAATTAAGCATAATAAAAGATAATATGAAACTAAGAGAAAAGAGAAAAATACCAATTACGAAGAACTAAAAGATTGAAGATCCAAAAGTATGGCTACAAACTAGAAGAATTCTGATTCTAAAAAAATCTAAACTAAACTACTGAATGAAAAAGTGTACTTAAAACTAACCCTCAAGAGGGTATATATACTAATATAAAAGACTCTAATGCATTCTACTTTCCTAAGGACTAGGAGAAACTAATTAGGAAAGAATATCCCGTAAAACAAGAGTTATGGTAAGTTACGGAGTTTAAAACTAAAACTCCCGCGAATTAACTTCAAACCGGTCGATTCGGGTCTGTCCCGACCGGTTTGGGTCCGTCCCGACCAGTTCGGGTATTCCTGCATTGTGCGATGAATTTGAAATGCTTGCTGTTTCTTCGTTACTTCTCGGATTTGGACGTGTGATATACTGTTGGAAAGCTAAGAGAAACAGATTTCCAATGCTACCTGAATCAGCTCGATCGGAGTTGTAGAACCCAAGAAATAGCAGTACCACCATATGTAATGCATATCCAGTTTGTGAACGTGCATTATGAGGGTCAGATAAATAACCTGCATCTGCAAAACCTACTAAATTTTCTTTGGACATGTTAGGAAAAAACAAACCCATATCTTTTGCACCTTGAAGGTAACGAAGTATATGTTTGACTTCATTCCAATGTCTTCGGGTTAGACATGAGCTAAACCCGGATAACAAATTTATCGAAAATGATATGTCGAGCCTTATATGGCTAGAAAGATACGTTAATGCCCCAATTGCACTTAAATATGGTACTTCAGGACCAAGAATGTCTTCAGTACTCTCCCGAGGGAGGAAAGGGTTTTTATCTATATCAAGTGATCTTACCATCATTGGGCTGCTTAATGGGTGAGATTTATCATATAGAATATCTTTAACACCTTTTCTATGTATGTTATTTGGTGAACAAGAATTTCATTATTTAGATGTTCAATTTGTAACCCCAAACAAAATTTGGTCCTTCCAAGATCTTTCATTTCAAATTCTTTCTTTAAATATTTCATCGTCACCGAAATTTCTTTAGGAGTCCCAATGATATTTAAATCATCGACATACACGACTATGACATATCCCGATCCAAATTTCTTTATGAAAATACATGGGCTAATAGGGTCATTTTTGTAGTCTTCCTTTATTAAATATTCACTGAGGCGGTTATACCACATACGCCTAAATTGTTTTAGTCCATAAAGAGATTTATTCAACTTAATGGAAAAATATTCTTTTAAACTTGATTTTGCTGATTCCGGCAACTTAAATCCTTCTGGGAGTTTCATATATATGTCATTATCCAGTGAGCCATATAAATAAGCTGTGATTATGTCCATTAGTCATAAATCAAGACCTTCTTTTATTGCCAGACTGATTAAAAATCTAAAAGTAGTCGCATCCACCACAGGAGAATATGTCTCCTCGTAATCAATTCTGGGTCTTTCCGAAAAACCTTGTGCGACTAATCAAGCTTTATATCGCATAATCACCTTCGGGTGTACGGACAGGGGTGGACCTAGGGGGCCGGGGTGGGCAAAGGCCCCCCAGTCCATTTAGAAATAAGTAGATTTGAGTAAGATTAATTATCATTATAGTAGTGTTGGTGCAATGATGTAGGCATTGTCTTTCCCACAAATGGTATGGGTTCGAAACCCAGCTGCTGCATTAACCCAGGTCCGTTGAACACAAGGTCGATCATATAACCAATCTTACTAGCTCATACTTAATGTTGTAGCTCAATGGAAATTTCTATATATTATACTTAAACTATTTCTCAAAACATTCATTCTTTTACTTATAGATTATTCCTGACACGTTGCAAATATTTGTCTTAATTTTTTCCTATATAATGTAATTAGTTTATTTAATTTGGTAATGATTTTAATAATCATGTTATAAAAATATGATTTAAAACATATATAAACAGTTTTTGATAGGTCTCATTGTTCATTATTATATAGAAAAATATATCGTAAAAATAGTTTTAAAATGCAAAAAATGTCGGGAAAAAAATAGTGCCCCCCTAGCTGAAAAATCTTTGGTGCGCCACTGTGTACGAACAACAAGTCTAAATACTTCTCTTTTTTCAAGAGATTTTAATTCGGATTCTATTGCTTCTTTCCATTTTAGCTAATCATCTCTTTGTCTACATTTCTCAATAAACTTAGGTTCATGATCCTCTTTATTTTCTATAACATTTAACGCAACATTGCATGCAAAAATTTCATCGACGTCAGTTTTATTCCGGTTCCAAGTAATCCCAGACATGACATAGTTTATTGAGATCTCTTCATTTTCAGGTACTTGAGATTCGTCCAAATTTTCAGTCATGTTCAAAATCTTGACTGGAGATTTATCTAAACATATTTCATCCTCAATTAGGCCATCATTATCCTACTTTGCTCCTTTTTTTCAAGAATTCTTATCTTTGAAACCAATTGGTCTTCCACGTTTCTGGCGTAGATTGGACTCATTTGCCATTTTAGTTTGTCCTTCTGGGACCTTAGTTTTGAACGGAGCATTTACACCTGGCATATGTGACTTTGTCACTCTTTTTGGGTCAGTAAAAGCATCTGACAATCGATTAGCTAAACTTTGAAACTGAATTATCTTTTGAACTTCAAGTTCACATTCTTTAGTATGAGGATCAAGATGAGACAATGATAGTTCATTCCAATTAATTTCTTGTACCAATTATTTATTTTCTCCCCTAATATCAGGAAGACTGACTCGTTAAAATGACAATCTGCAAAATGAGCCTTAAATAAGTCCCCCATGGTTGGTTCGAGATATTTAATTATCGATGAGGATTCAAATCCTACGTATATTCCCAACCTTCTTTGTGGTACCATCTTTGTGCGTTGTGGTGGAGCTATTGGTACATAAACCGCACATCCAAATATTCTAAGATGGTAGACGTTTGGTCCTGACCATAGACCAATTGTACTGGGGAGAAATTATGATAATTCGTTGGTCTGATGCGAATAAGTGCTTCTGCATGTAATATAGCATGCCCCTATGCAGTAATTGAGAGTTTACACCTCATAAGTAATGATCGAACAATTAACTGAACTCTTTTGATTAATGATTCGGCTAGACCATTTTGTGAGTGGACATGAGCTACAGGAGGTTCCACATTCATCCCAATTGACATGCAGTAATCATCAAAAGTTTGAGAAGTAAATTCACTAGTATTGTCAAGACGGATAGTCTTAATAGGAGTATCTGGAAAATGTGCTCGTAATTTTATTAGTTGTGCAAGTAGTCTCGCAAACGCTTGTGAGTCGATAATAAACATATATACATGTGTGACCATCTAGTCGATGCATATATTAAAACCATAAAAATATCTAAATGGTCTACTAGAGGGATGTATTGGTCTACAAATATCCGGAAAATAGGATTATACACCTGGTTGTACAATAGCATTGTACAACCAAGGTCAAATTGTTGAGCTTTTGTGTATATTTATCGAGCTTATAAAAGTTTATAAGCTATGTACAACTGGTTTACAGCAAAACTCGAAATCTTTGTGATAAAGCTCAAAATCTTAAAACCAGTTGTATATAGAGCTATGTACAACTGGTTGTATAATCCTCTAACCCTTGTATACGTTCCAGAAAACTAACTAATTCAAAATTTATTTTAACTGGTGATGGACGGATGATCAACTTTCCTTGGGAGCGGGCTGCACAAGGAAAATTATTAGGAAGAAACTTCTGGTTCCTCAAATTATGTCCACATGAATTTTTCATTATTCTTCGCATCATGGTTGAACCAGGATGGCCTAACCGGTCATGCCAAACTATAGAGTTATCACTAAACTTCTGGTTTAGAATAGCATTAGCTTCAATAGTATTAATCTCTGTGTAGTACAAACCGGTAGAAAATGTAGGAAGTTTCTCCACAAATTGTTTCGTGCCTTGGGTTATACTTGTGATTAGCAAGAGTTCTTTATTCCCTTCACTAATTGTATCGAGATGATATCCATTACTGCGAATATCTTTAAAACTTAATAAATTTCTTTGAGACAATGGAAAGTATAACGCGTCTTTAATTTCAAATTTCGTTCCCCAAGGCAATATTATATGTGCTCCTCCGGAGCCTTCAATTATATTCGTACTACCTAATATAGTACTCACACTATTTCTTTTCTTCATTATTTGAAAAAAATATCTTTATTTTTAAGTATAGTATGAGTTGTTGCACTGTTAGCTAGACATAATTCTTCATCAATTGTACCCAACCAAGCTTGAGGGGTATTCATTTTAGTAAATGTCCAAGATTTTTAGATCAGAAACAAATATAAAAATAAAAACCAAATAATTCTTGTAAGATTGAACCCTGAAAAAGATGATAATATTTCCTTAGTAGAAATTGTCGATGTTGATTAATGATCGTGCTGATAACACGATATAAGTATATTATATAGAATAGGAATATATAAGAGAAGCAGTAATGTAGAAAATAAGATTATGTTAATGTGTATTCCTATACATGGTTTGCTATGTATTCATAGATATCGTATACAATGGACATATCGTTTCGTGGAGAGACGCGTTGGTTAGGGGATGAAGACATCCATTTCATAACAAATAAAGTTTTTTCATTGTGCATTTAAGTGGGGTTGTACACGCAATTTCCGTGTTTACCCATCTCATTTCTCACATTCTCCTTCCGTACGAGTGAAAGAAAACCTACAAAACCAATATACTCACCTACCGTTCTACAACATCCCCCATTTCAATACCCATCTCCCCAACATCAGCCCTTCATCCATCACTGACCTTGGTCGGTGGCCTTTTTTTTCCCCCGTCCCCTTCGCCAGCCTCTCATCCCTCACCGATGGTCGTCTACTGCTTCTCTCGCTTCATCGGCCTTTCACCCCTCACTGGCAACCATCTATTTCCCCTTTCCCATCGCCGACGGACATATATAGTTTTCCACGTAAATGTTATTATCCTCTTAATAGTTACTAATTAATGTAGCAGCGATATTATTTTGTTTCTAATTAAATCGGATTGTTCTGGTTAATGGTTATTGTTCCTTTAAAGAAAGAAGATTTCACCTCATTCAAATTGTTTCTAATTCAATGTTTTTGTTGGTTCTCCACTATTTAGTGACTGATAATCAGATTGTTATGTTTTTATTGCTAAAACTCTCTAAATTTCAAATTAATTTAATAGCCAAATCGTTTTTAGCTTAATGTTTCCGGCTGGTTTTGAGTGTTTAGTTGTTGATGATCAACCTGATCAATTTCATGACAGTTTATCAATTTCAATATTCATAGATGAACTGTTTAGTGAAACTATGAGCCATTTACTTGAAAAACACACATGGTACATAGTCTTAATTATATCTCTTTGTAGCGTGTGATTCATGAGTTTTGTTGGAAATACAGATAAAAGTTTGGACGGCTTATTCAAAATCAGGCTCTATTACTCGACGGCAGATTGCACAAGGTGGGTTTAGTGCAGATAGAACATGTTTATTTTGTGATACAGATGCTAAAAGTTCATCATAGGAAGATCATGAAGCCTTTTTATACTTAGAGTTATGTTTGGTTTAACTGTCTATTCCTCGCTTTGATTCATTTATTTCTTTACATTTGATTTTTCACAATATTCATGGGTGGAGATAAACTCTAATATAATTCCTAATGTATAACACACAGAGCAAAACATAGTTAGCATGTGAGATCTTTTGTAAAGTGTCTTAATGAGTACATTGACAAGTGTGATAAAGCAAACGTAAAGAACCAAACGAATTGGAAGAAGTATTTGTTTTACATCTCAGGTATAAAGAGACTTAATAATGTCGAGATTAGGGTTGTGCACCGAAAATGGTTTGGATTTGAACCAGGATTGCAAAAAAAATTGGGCCAAAATTTTAAAAATTCGGATTGGGATCGTACCGAAAAAAATTCTATCTAAGATCATAACAAACCGATTGGACCAAAATTTGTACATATTTTTCAAATTTCGATTAGATCGGATTTTTTTTAAAATAAAAATAAAAAATCAAACAACTATAATTCTGGTCTTTCCGGTCTGGACCAAAAACAACCAGGTTAGGCCCGGATCGAACCGTAAACCAGAATTGCTAAATTGTTAGATCGGAGGTCGAACAAGATTTTTAATTTTGGTTCCAAATTCCGATCCAATAGATTCTAGTTTGGACCGTCCATTTTTTCGAGCTGGACTGGATTTTGCACACCGTACCCCTAGTCGATGGACTCGACATTCACTTGATGCATTTTTGTTGTAGATTCGACTTTACTAATGCAAGAGGGGTGGCAGCGAAAGAATTCTCTGACATTGCAATGGATACACATTACCTTGTGAAATAACTTTGAGATAATGGTGTAAAGATTTAGTCTTTGTTATGATAAATAACGGTTAATTTGTTATTTTAAATATTTCTTTTCACTTGCATGTGTTGATGCACTATCAATCTATCTTCTGTACGAAATAAAAACTGACTAGTTCATGCGTAAAACTTGGTTTTTGAATTGCAATAGAATGATGTTCTGGGGCCATTGTTGGGCCACTAGTTGCCTCATGAAGACCTGACTACATAATACGTTAGAAATCCTGAATCATTTAAAGGATGCCACGATGCAAGAAATGTGGGAAGTAGACGTAGGTTTTGGAAATGAGATGTATTTGGAGAGTAATTCGGTGCATAAGTTCTCAATAATAGCGTCGTATGGAGTCTTAGTTGAAGAACACAAGACAGATACTTTGTACATATCGGGCTCCAACCTCGTCGGGGAAATTCTCAATCAAATTGGCCATAGCGTTGACCATTAACGAAATTCAATCCCTCGATGCGACAGATTGGAAACTACTGTGGAAGACTAGTGCTCCCCAACGAATGAGAATTTTTCTTTGGCTCCTACGCCATAACCGTATTATGACAAGTGTTAATAGGGCTAAATAAGGATTTGTTGACGACCCAATGTGTGGAGCTTGTGGTGAAGCAGAAGTCGATATTGCATTTATAAGGGACTGTCGCCTGACCAAAAAGGTGGGAGCCTTATACCAAATGTGGACATGGGTTTTGGACAACAAGGGATTTCGAGCCCGGAATGGGTAATAGAAAACCTTAAGCAAGAAACTAAGTCGAGTTTAACTGGCTGACCGACCATTTTTACGGTAGCAGTGTGGTGGATTTGAAAGTGAGACAATTACTGGGTCTTTGGACGTGATAACGAGATCCCGACTCACCCCGGCCGGTTCCTAGGACACAAGTGAATCAAATCAAGAAAGCCATGGCGGGTTTTGACGTATTCACGCCAAGCAAGATATTCATATACGGTGGATAGCTCCACCGGAGGGATGGATCATACTCAACATTGATGGGGCTTCAAAGAGTAATCTGAGCCTCTCGGGGGCTGGTGGCATTTTCAGAGATATTATGGGCCATCCTATTGTAGCCTACTCAAAAATCTTTGGGTATCGTCACGGTCACTAGGGTGGAAATTATGGCCCTAAACAGGGGTTTGATCTTAGCTAAAGAATGGAATTTTTGTCTCATTATTACTCAGATTGATACCACGATGTTGTTGAGACAACAAGACGGTCCTACATCGGCACACTCGCATATGATAAGTATTTGCAAATGCCTTATGGGTAATCCAGAGTGGCAAATCGACATTCCCCATGTTTATAGAGAAGCGAATGAGTGCGTTGATTGGTTCGCAAAGAAAAGTGTATTGCAATCGGTTGGACTATGTGTGCTAGAGAACTTAGAGATCCCGTTAAAGTTATCCTGTCTGATCCAATCAAAATTGGTGGTGTGGCGTGGCCACATTTAGTTCCCTTTCATCTTTTTTTTTAAAATCCAACGGGGTAAATATATTAATCAACCGAGATCAAGCAACCAGTTAACTCAGCTGAATGAGCGTCCCACACTGTTTTTCCAATGTTCGAAAAACGGAAATGAGCTAAAGCGTGAGCTACTAAGTTATTCTCACACCGCGTAAACGACCAATTAACAGAATAAAAATAGTTACAGTACTCATAAATATCATCTAACACACAGAAAACATGCTTTGACCCTTCTTCTTCGATTGCAAAGCTTCAATGACATAGGCGCAATCGCTCTCTACCAAGACCATGTCATGTCCAACTCGGGCTGCTTCCTCGAGTCCATCAAGTATCGCCACCGTCTCCGCAACATGGGGTTCCCAACACTCTGTTCTGTGGTACGACATGCCCCAGAGAATCATCCCTCGAGCATCCTTACATACCACTCCAACTCCGACACCTTCCCCCTCCTTGGCCATAGAATCAACATTGAGCTTAACTTGACCCTCTTCCACCATCATCCCGTCCAACCTATTTCCTCCTCCACCATTATCCCCCCGCCTCCTGCTCTCACCATCCACTCCGACATCTTTCACGCTCTCCATCTCCATCCAGCAATCCCAAACCCTTCTCACTATACTCCCTGCTTCCCCATATTTTCCATTAAATATAACCCCATTCGGTGCCTCCCAAATAGCCCATACCACGACCATCATCACTCGTCGATCTTCATCATCCAATTTCCGCCATCACACCTCAACCCAATCCCGTATGTCCCCAACCCCACGCCTTCCCATCTCTTTTCCTCCCATAATATCCTTCCACACCTCCCTCGCCACCGGGCAATCACAAAATAAATGGATACTCGACTCATAATAAAACAGACACAAAGGACAATAGGCATTGTACCCTCCGACCCGTATAGAAATATTTACCTTTGTCGCGATCGCATCGTTGCACATTTGCCAAAAGAAAAGCTTGATTCGTGGCCAGACCGGGATCTTCCACATTTTATTCCACAACTATTTTTCCCGCTCCCAGTTAGAAATTCCTATTTCTATTCCTCCGTCTCCTTCGATCATTCTATACGCGGACTTAACCGTATAGCAACCATCCTTCTCCAAGCTCCAGAACCATGAGTCAACATGTTGTCCTCGTCTTAATCTTATATTACGGACCCTCTCAGCTTCAGACGGTAACAAGTACCGTAACAACTTCTGTTCATTCCATGCTCCTCCGTCCGTCACCATCAACTCCCTGACACTCATATTCTCACATCCCTCTGGATATGGGGAAATCGACAGCCCTGCCCCAGCATCAAGTAGCCAAGCGTCACGCCAAACAAGCGTTTCCCTGCCATCACCAATTCATTTCCTCAACCCACCACTTATCATATCACGGGCCTCCACAATCCTCTCCAGGTATAACTCGGGTTACTACCAACAACAACAGCAGAAAAAGGGACTCCATGATAATATTTCTCACACATAATACGCGCCCATAAGCACTTCGGGTTAGTCAAAAGCCGCCATGCTTGTTTTCCTAACAAAGCCCAATTCGATTTACGAAAATCGCTAAACCCCAACCCACCCCAACTTTTAGACCGACATAATTTATCCCAAGAAATCCACAGAATCTTCTTCTTTTCCCCATTTTGGCCCCACCAAAACCTCGAGACAATAGACCTCAACTCGTCATAGAAGGTATTCGGGAGTTTAAAAATACTCATAACATAGGTAGGGACTGAATTGGCTACTGCCTTAATCAGGATTTCCCTACCAGCCCTCGACAATATTTTCCGCGCCACCCCTGTAATCTCTTATTAAGCTTGTCGCGCACAATATCCGACACGGCCTTCTTCGATCGGCCTACTACCGTGGGTAGCCCAAGGTAACGAGCCTGCTCCGCTACCCTCGCAACTCCAAGCTGCCCAGTTATCCGAGCACACCTATCCTCTGGAACACCTCTACTAAAAGAAATAGTTGTAGACACCCAAATTTGGACCTGGTGGCTGCAGAAGTGCCCAGCAAACACCCGATGACGATAGGACTGCAACGCGACACGGGTTCGCGGTGTTTTAGATAGTTTTCTTATAGAACGAACCAAATAATTACTCGGAAAAATTAAAACTAACATGATGACAGCCTTAGTCATGTTGTTACGGTCGTATAGACACTAATTAGAGTCAATTCCGACACCGAGACCCCGAGTCGGCCCCGAAACTCGAACCGAGTCAACCCCGAGTCAAGCAAGCCTCAGGATGAACACCCGAGGCCCACGAAACCCACGGCGCTAGGTCAAGCCGTGGGGAAGCCTTAACGATCAAGCAAGATATCACACACCCTCCTCTCGGTTTTGGAAAGTATCAAAATCGTATCTTCAAAACTCCAACCGCCCCACCTGACGCGCCTGGGTCTCCTCACGCACGGACCCAGGCGCCTGAGTTCTGGTGCGCCCCGAGTCACGCGTCCATATGGTCAACGAGGGCCGAAAACACCTATAAATACCCCCCTCCGCCTCATTCATTCGACACAACTCAACTCTCTCTTCTCCCTCAAAAACTCTCCCTAAGGGCTCGCACTCCGACACCCGAGGCAAACGATCCACTCGATCGTAGTTCCGATAAAAAGCGACATCGACGTTACTCCTCACCTTCGAGCACTGCACTCGATACCGAGGTGCCTGTGATCGACTAGCTCAAAACTAGTACCCAGGTTCTGCCGGATTAACCGCAGAACTAGTCCTTAGTAACGAAGCTCTGCCGGAGTAGCCGCGGGAAGGTCAAGCGGTAACGGGGTTCTGCTGGAGTCACTAGTCAAGCTAGGAGGATCCGCCTGGTGATCAAGTCGTCACTAGGTTGTCATCTAAACAAAACTTTCCATATTTGCACTTTCTATTATTATGCACTACGACAACACTAGACGTGGGCACTAGGCCCACGAATGTCTACTAAAATACGTAACGTCCCAACTTCAACAACAAAGATTAAAACACACTAAATAGACCCGAGTAATTCCGAGATCCGTTCTCAAGACTATCTATGCATCGAGTCCCGTTTAGTGTATACTCCGAGGGTGCAACTCCTCACAACGTGATTTACTTACATTCGTATTTACAGTTTTTCGTATGATTTATTGCTTTTACGACCTTATAATCGCATGCTAAATCACCTAACACGGAATTCAAAACGTAAAACAACTAAAACTGAACAAAGTGATGGTTGGGTTCCATATTAGTTCAGGTGCTCCCCTTACTAGGTTCGATGCATCTCTATTAATAACGAATCGACGCATCATAAGCAGAATACCAGGTAAGGTATACCACGAGAATAACTAATATCCGTATTATCACATTAAAACTGACTTTCTAATACCTATAATATTAGTACTCTCTACTCTCCTACGTGCATCTTTTCATGGCCTGCTTGTCACGTGAAATCGCATGCAAAGAATGTAAACACTACTACTTCGACGATAAAACTTACTTGTCCTTAAATAACCGACGTAGCTAAGTATAGGGTTAAAACAACGGATGTTACAGTATTTACACCACAACAAAAGAACTTGGATATCAGCCCACCGATTGATTAGTAGAGGCCGCTATAGTGCGGGCGGGATTGGGTGCTGACATCTATCGGATGTTGGCTTCCCAATACGTACTCTCACCCCTTACTCAGAATCGACGGTTTCTGGATGTCCGAAACCATTGGCAATGAGAGTCATTCCAGGCATGGAGTGCTTAAGGGTACAAGTCTTTATCTTTAGGTCCCGTGCCACTCAACTTTGAGCCGGTAAGGGATCAAAGTTGACTTGAACGGTTTCCGAGTCCCCATAATTGACTCGGTGGCGACTCCACAAACCGGCAACGAATTCAGTTCACTAAAAATGTTGCCTTACCTAATGAATAGGCCTTTAAACATTTACAACCACGTCTCGATCGATTCCCAAACGGAAACACGGGTGCCCGCACCCGTCCAGTACAAGTCCGGATCGTCATCCAAATCGAGGTCCGACACTTTTCCCTGTATGCGAGATCGGACCGGCCCCTGACAGGGAGGGGGCCGCGTGGGTGGCCGCCGCCACATGATGAAAACCGGATCGGTCCCGCGCGGGCACGTGCCGGGCACCGGGCGGTGCGAACGGACGTCCACAGTTTGGCGACTCCGTTGGGAATATGGAAACAAGTTTCCAGCGGTGGTGTAACTTGAACGAGGTCGGTGAAGCTCACTTCTTAGTTCCTAGTTGTGGTCACTACAGGTTTTGGCCCTAAAAAGCCCACCCTAACCGATATCAGGACCAATCGACCTCTTCGCGGTAAGATCCTTAGAGACACGCGGGGAGATCCTCGATTGACGCTCCGGCCGCCCAACGCGTAACCCGCGGGATTAATAAGCGGATAGCCCAAACGGACGGTATGACACCCATCTCCCCAGATCGTTGTCAGCGCCTAAGTAAAGACTATTCGTGGGCGGTAGCCTACCCTAACCTACCCAAGTCTGCATCCTGCATGAGTGTACGCATTCCTAGTTATGTGTAGCGTGTTTGAACTATACAACCCAAATAAAACACTAAAATCTGGATTCAACCACGCCAACATATTCAACCGCACCCAATTTCGTTTTTTTCTCGAAAATACCTCCTCTTTTCAAAACGACCGTTTAAACATCCGACCAAATCATGGTTTCTAAAAAGGAAAACGCTTTTTTACGCCGTTACAATGGCAAAATTCACATTCACTAATTTCAAGAAGAAAAAAAAAGCTTTTTATAGTACCACCACCTTGGCCTATTCAAAACCTATTAGCCACAATGATTACTGTTAACGCAACCGAAACTCTCAATTAATGGGGTTAAGGCTACCACACGGTCACATTTTATTTCAAAAAAAAACTTTTCACACACGTACCGTTTAGCACAACCAAAGCTTCAATTAATGAAGTCAAGGAACTCAAAACGGTTACACCCTCGAAACACTTTTTACAATGCACACCCCCACCGTCTAATGCTAGTACGACCGACAAACGTGGGTCACCAATTTTAAAAGTTCTTTTTCAAAAAGCAAAAAATTATAAGAGACACCATTCACCACCTAAGTCCCTCACTAAGGATTTAGTCATACCTTTAGGAAGACTGTCACCAGACCTCACGCTCCATCACGAGCCTCACATCGAACTAACTAATTAACGGTAGTTTCGATAGAAGCATCACGTGACTATTTTCAAAAAAAACGTTTCCCCTAAAAGGAAAATGCATTCCTTTAAAAAATACTTACGTTTCGTTATCATTTCTGATGCACCCACATAACAACGCACTTACACTCCACGAACGATGTCATCACACCGTCATTACGCTATTTCTACAAGCCATGCTTTTCAAAATTTTGCAAAATTGGTCGTTTTTGAAAGAAACATACATCCAAGTTCTTTAATCCTGAGCCGGGATCGTGATCAAACTCTTACGTTGTGCAACCGTGTGTTTAACTGTTTATGCTAGCTATTAGGATCGTCTCTCCTCAAGGTCTTACATTTTTGGGGCATCTCGTTTCGAGAAGTCCTCTTAAAACCTCACCACCAAGGTTCGTGTCAGATCGTCTCGTTACAGAGACGGAAAACTCCGTAGGTGGTTCGCCAGATACACCAAGAGCCTGAAACACCTCAATCCATAAACCAATGACCACACATGTGTGTCAAGGGTCTCGTTTCAGCCGCGAGCATTTCCCGAGTTCGTAGAGCATCCATGAATTCTTTTCTCATTAGCATTGCCTTTTCACAGTCATGACGGGGGATTCAAGCGTGGACGCAAGCAATCACAGTGGGGACAACGCCGGGCAATCCGCAGACAACACCATAGGAGCCCTAGCCGACCTGATCCGGGACTTACAGGCCACGGTCATTATGGTAAACGCGTCCGTAAACAGCATAGATTCCCGCTTAGGTCACCTAGAAGACAAAGCCTTAGATGAACACCACACCGAATCCTCAATGAAGCCCTTTTAAATTCCACCTCGCTGGGTGGGGCACCCGCTGGTCTCATCCCAAGCGATCCCGTTACCCCTCCACAGGATGACACCCTCCAATCCGCTATGAACCGCATAGACTTCCTCGAAAACCAAATGCGCCTAAGCCAGGGGAACAACGTCCACCACGAAAATCATAGGAAGTTCGAAATGGTGAACGACCAATTACCTGAGAACTTCTCCCTAGCCGACATACCCAATTTCAAAGGAACTGAGGACCCCCTCAATCACATCCGGGCCTTTAAGGATTACATGGCCATTAAAAGGGTCAAGCCTAGCCTCTTCACTAGGATATTCCCCTCATCCCTAGGAGACACATCACGATCGTGGTTTTATTCACTCGACCCCAAGAAGGTGTCCACCTGGGATGACATCTCTGTAGAGTTCGCAAAACAATACGCGGATAACGCCGAAACACAAGTCAGCATTAGAAGCCTCGAGGTCCTTTCCCAGAAAAAGAAGGAAGGCTTCTCAGAGTTCCTGACCAGATGGAGGAGGGTCAGTACCCAGCTAGTAAACCGCCCAGACGAAGCCACTTTGGTAGAAAAATTCGTCAATAACCTTAGGCCAGCCTACGCCTCCCATTTTAGGTACCAAAACATCCACACCTTTAAGGAACTATCCACCTTAGGAATACGCCTAGAGGATGATATGAAAAAGGGGGTATTCTCCAAGATAATGGGGGAAGGGTTACAAAGGGCCAACCACTTCCTCCAGAACCCGATCTTATGGAAGTAACAAAACCGAGGAAGTACACCTCGTTGAACCGACTACCCGGGGAAGAACAAACTTCACCCCTAGAACATTCTCCAAACTAGGCATCATATACACCGAAGCCTTAAAAAGATTAACCGAGCAAGAAAAGCTCGAATTGATAGGTCCTACTGCGGACCCACCGACGGACAAGAGGGCAAAATCATGGGATGCGAGTAAATACTGCCAATACCATCGTGGCAACGGCCACGACACAGAATCTTGTTTTCGACTCAGACATACTATACAAGACATGATAGAAAACGGGACAATCCCTCTTCCCCTACCTGAGAAACCCAATAATACCACGAACCCCTTTAGTGTCCACGCCATTTTCGATGATACTATCGACTGCTCTCACCTTGTCCCCCTAGGAGAAGAGGTCTTAAACATCAAGGACAAACCAGAACCCGCACCCCTCGACCTCATAACAACTATCGAGAGCCTAACCCGCCTAGTTTCGCAAATACACCTTGTACTTCTTAGAATTGAGACTAGGATCACCAATATCGAGGAAAGACTCGAGGAACTTCCCAAACCCCCCGCTTCCACATGTAACAGATCGCTCAAGGGGGAGGGCATTGGCTCACCCGAAACCATCGAGCCCAGAAAGAAGTTCGCCCAAATCGGGGTCAGTTACGCGGCTGCACTCCGAAGACTAACTTCCCTTCGCCTTTTACGACCCATAGGACCCATGGCCGATCGTCCACTTAAGCATAGATCCCGCCACTGGTCTAAGGCGAAATACTACCACTACCTTAGGGGCAACGGCCACGATATGGAATCCTATACGTTGCTAAAAGATAAAGTTGAGGGGTTAATAAAAACGGGGGTAGTTAAAACCGCACTACTAACAAAAAGGCCCACTCGCTTATTGACAAATAGCTCTGAAGAAAGGGGTCTCAAGCTACTAGAGCACCTCAGGTTATCCCACGATCTGGCTCTAACCATGCTAATATCGGATGGACTGCTCTATCCATTAAGTCCAACACCTGATCCACCCACCGGTAAGAGGCCGTCACACTGGAATGGTGACAAGTGGTGCCGGTACCACCAAGGCCGAGGACATGACATTAGCGAATGTCGTGAATTTAGGCAACAAGTTCGCCACCTCATCCAGGAAGAAAGATTCGGGGCGTATCCCGAGTACGAGGGTACTAAGACGCCTATTGAGGCCAGCAAGTCCGCACCCGAGTCAGAGTCTAGTTCGTCTTAGGGCCTAGGCTAATAGAATGACAAATATTTCATCTTCCTGTTCGTCATCGAGTCCAGGGAGGTGCGAGGGGACATGTCCTCCATCTCCCCCAAAACAAATCACGGGCACCTAGCCCGTCCATTATTATCAATAAAATAATTTCTTTTTATTTTGCAAACATGCCTCGACAATCGCTTAACTTTCTTTCAACAATCCACTTTAAAATGCTTAAAGACCCAACTTTATGCCATCTATCGGTGACAACTAACTAAAATGCAAGGGCTGCCATAAGCAGCCCACTCAACATCACCCCAAGGAGGAAAATCGAGAATAACACCCTTAGACTCAAACCACCACTGACCAAATAAACTTGGAAACAAACAAAACGCCACCCGACCAAACTTACCAACAACGCAAGCCGAGTACGAAGCCTGTCTAATAAGCCAAAAAAACAGCCATATCCGTAGGAGTCAAAAAACTTAGAGGCCACGAAGGCTCATCCTTAGTAAGTCAACCACGCCACGGTTAATTGATGGTTCATAGCAAAAGCCTAACCCCATACCAAACGGAAGTAGAAGCATTGCCTAAGGAATTCACCAAAATCGACCTCATACACATACCCCGCGAAGAGAACCAACTCGCTGACACGTTATCCAATCTAGCCTCACTACTAAACGTGCCCGATCACCTCTTCTCCATGCCCATCTGTGTACAAAGAAGCGAACAACCAGCCTATATCCACAACCTCGAAACCGACAGCGCCACCGAAGAACCTTTGGTACAAAGCAATCCTGGACCTTAGAACCCACGGGTCACATCCACCTGACACTAATGCCAAAAACAAAAGAGCCCTACGAATACAAGCCACCCATTATGTCCTGAATCAAGGCCTACTGTGCAAACGAACCCCCACAGGGAGTCCTCCTTAGACACATAAACAAAACCCCAATCTGAGAGAGACATGGAAGAGGTACACGACGAAGAGTGCGGATCCCACATGAGCGCACACCTACTAGCCCCAAAATAATGAGACTGGGTTATTACTAAGACTACCTTAGAGACAGACTGTCGACGTCACATTCGGCACCGCCATAATTGCCAAAATTCGCCAACATCCAACACCTACCTTCTTATCCTCTACACACTATAGCCACACCCTGGCTCTTCTCTACTTGGAGGATAGACACCATAGGGAAGGTACACCCATCCAGGACCGGCGAACATTGCTTTACTTTGGCCATAGATTACTTCACCAAATGGGTAAAAGCCGCCCCTTACACCATACTAACCTAAAAAAACAAGAAGTCAAAATCTCGCAAAACGACATCATCCGCCGTTACGATATACCTCATGAAATCATTCGTGACCAGGGGGCTCACTTCCGGGCCGATACACAAAAACTCTTAGACAAATACAAAATCCAAAGACACAAATCTTCATCCTACAAACCACAAACCAACGGGGCCGTAGAAGCAGCCAACGAAACCATCACCACCATCCTTAAGAAAGTGATAGACAACTACCGAGATTGGCCAAACAAAATCCCCTTTACCCCATGGGGATACCGAACATCCTATAAAACACCCACTAGAGCCACGCCATATTACCTAACCTACGGTTCCGAAGCCGTCCAACCAATAGAGCTAGAAATACCATCACTAAGAATATTAGCCGAAAATGGTATCCCTGAGGAAGAGTGGAACCAAAAACGATACAACGAGCTAGTACTCCTAGATGAACGTAGGATACATACCCTATCCAATGTGCAAGCCTACCAACAGCGCATCCAACGAGCATTTAACAAGCGAGTGAAATCCCGAAACATACACGGGGGAAATTTAGTGATCAAATCCATTAGAGCACCCATTCCAATCGACCCTGGAGGGAAAATTCAAACCAAACCGGGTGGGCCCCCACCTCGTTAAAAACATACTCTCGGGGGGGCCCCGTAATCCTTACTGACTTAGATGGACAAGAATTCTCAACCTCGGCCAATACGGGTCAGCCCAAGCGATACTACCCGTAAACACCCTGAAAATCACGTCCCGACCTCCGACTTAGGGAGAAACAAAAAAAAAAAAACAAAAATAACAACACGGAAAAATAGAAGGTCAAGTTCGCATCGATAGTTGGCATAAACGAGTCTAAAGCAAACTCACTCAGATTCTAAGAAAGATAAAAGAACTACAAACATGGTTTGATTTCGCCCAAAAGTGGATACGTAGGCAACCCATTCCCCGGGTACAACCAAACAACCGAAAAAATAACAAAGATCGATTAATCGATCCATGTATAAACCGGGACTCCTTTTACGACCCGGTCAACGAGTGATTTAAAATGATGAAGCACAAACGACGAGCCGAGGACGGGGTGAAAACCCAAAAAGGCGTCCCGGGAAAAATGAAGAATCGAGTTGCGAGCCGTCGTAAAAAAAAAAAGGCGAGCCGAGGACGGGGTGAAAACCCAAAAGGGCGCCCCGGGCAAAATGAAGAATCGAGTTGCGAGCCGTAAAAAAAAAAGAAAAAGAGCAAAAGAAAACAAAAAAAAGCAGAAAAACAAAAAGGGTGAGCCGAGGACGCAGTGAAAACCCGAAAGGGCGCTCCGGGTAAAATGAAGAATCGAGTTGCGAGCCACCACAAAAAACAGAATAAAAAATAAAAACGTGCTTCTCATTAATAACAAAATTCGGTTAAATTGAGCCTTTGTCGAGGTATCTACATCAAAAAAAATCTGAGTCCAGACGTCCCGGAAAATCAACAACGTGTCTAAAATCCACAAAAACTAGTACTAATATGCCACATATTATCAACTAATAATACAAAATATAAATGGCTGGGCTCTACCAGTGCGACTCTTCCTCACCCTTATCGCCCGGGTACAACTGCTTGCGTTCTTCCTCCGCGATTTTCCGGAAGCAAGCCTCTAACGCCTTATCCAAACGTGAGTCCAGCAAATCCCACTTTCCTTGCTCTTTCGCAGCTTTCATACGGGTCTCGTCAGTCTTGGCCCGTTCGGATAAACTGACTAGACTAGGATCGGTTCCACTGTCCTTGGTTAGGAACTTAGTCTCTCGAGTCTCCTTTTCGCCTCTCAGCGGTGTTGTCTTCCTAACTTTTGGGTCGGTCTGTCCTGACGGATATCCACAAATTCTCTTCCTGACAGAAGTATTGACAGTCGGTCGAACAACGGGGTGCAGAAACTTTTGCTCTCAAGACACCCTGAACACCCTAAGCAAGCCCTCGGTCCACGGATCAAAACTAGAAATGACCTTAGCATCATCTGGGATAGGAGGTCGGACACCCATCTGATTTGACAATATGCCCGGGTAAATTTAAACTTGATCCCTCATCGATAGTAATAACAAAACCCAGGTCGAAGACGAAAATGGAAACCCCACACGCCCACTAACGTTCCACCATGGGATGGACCACCTGATAACAACATCTCCCTTAGCCAAGTAAGAAAACCGATCCTCCTCTTCAGAACTCTTGCCCCGCGCCGACACCATCTTCCGGCCCGCATGATATCCGTCATGAGCAGTATGCAACCACTGATAAACCATCATTTGAACTAACCTCGGGGTCACATTTATTAAAAGAACTAACTCACTCAGCAAGGATTTTCCCAAAACCCTACATAATGCTAAATATAAACGTGCTAGACCCTGGTATGTCTAAAACAATCGCCCACAACCCTTATATATAGCCCTAAACCCACAAGAATTTCGGAAACGATGAAAATTTCCATAACCCGGAGACCCGACAGCAACGGCCCGCGCGCCCGTCTGGAGGCCGGTTACCTCAACCCAAGCGCCGGTAGCCATGCAAGCGACATCCCGAGCAACCCAAGGATAGTAAATCAAATGTCCACTATCCGCATAACTATCATACTCAACCCAGGACATCGGGAACGACCTCCCGAAGTCGCTGAAACCCGTCCGGAAAACCGAAATACCCCCGCATGAGCTACAGGAATGCGAGCTCACTTGTCAGACGAACGAGACTTATACGTTTTTTTTTTCTTTTTTTAGGGGGATAAGCTACCCCACCTAGGCGTGTCGTAGCCTATTAGCGGTCATCGTCAAGTCGCGTCTGTAACAAGGCAATTTTATAAATATATAAAAGTGGTCTAACTTTTTTTTTTTCAAAAGTTGCTCGAATTTTAAACTTCGGTTCCATCCTAAATGCCAAACAATCGCGCTCATCTCTGGATACATGTAACCAAACCACATTGATATTTTACATTTCGAGTCAAAAATGTTTTAACCGAAGTACTACCTGATCCGATTCCCGACTCAAACTAACGCATTTCGGAACATTTGAAAGAAACTGTTTTCATCCTCCCACGCAACGCTAACGCACCCTAAACCAAGTCACATCGCGAAATGAACGAACACAAAAGTGATTACTTGTCAATCTAGGTAAATCGCCGAACGAAAACGCAAGATTAATCCGACTAATTCAAATACTAAGAATCTAAAACAGATATACAAAATATACAAAGCCTTATACAAATCGAGGTTAAGAAGGACCTCTAAAAGCCACGCCAACGGCGATCACGATCTCACAAAGCTGATCATCTAACCCTAGGTCCTCCAAATCTATAAGGGGAGACTCACTACCGTCCATCCCCGACAGCATATCTAGGGTAGCCGTCTCGGAAATTGCTCCAGCCTCCTCCATAGCACCCGTAGCCTCAGCATCGACCTCAGCCTCCCTTTCGATCTGATGCCTAGCCTCACCCTGAGCTGAGGTCTCACCCTGAGACCGAGTCAGTTGCTTCCTTATGAAGGCGATCTCGTCAGCCCAAGATTGTAGGAGCCGCTGTAACTCAACCTCTCTCGCCTCGAGCTCGGTCACCCGAGTCTCCAACTGTCCCGCCATATCCGGAACGTCCTGCAAATACACTTAAAGCATTAGGAAAGTACACAAACAACCTGGAATACCACCTTAGTCATGTAAACTCACCGATCGAGGCCCCGAAGTCTCACGGGAGACCCTCGAGGCATAAGCCCGAAAGCAGTTGGCAGCCTGCCACAACCGCTGATGGCAAACCGACGAAACCTGAAAAGTAAAATCACGGAGGTTAGACAGACCGACCCTAATCCTTAGAGCCCAAGCAAAGGACAATAAAAGTAAGACTCATCCAGTACACCCGGTCATGCCACTCTATCCCGGCATCCATCTCCTCAGCAGAACCAAGGGGGAGGGGCTCAGTAGGGGCCACCCCGACCACATCGACCCTGGGTAGTGTCCAAGGGAAGACTGGGGGCTGAACAGCATCAGCCAAGTCAACCTGCTAGAATAAAAGCGAACCGTTCCAAAGGAAAGCAGATACTAAACCATAGGACAAAACAAGCGATAAAACCAAAACCGATACTCCAATAATCCTAAACCTAGAGGACTACTGAGTAAAGCAAACCATAAGAAGGAAACTCACATCTGCAAGGCGCAGGTAAGTCGCCAGTGCATCCTCCCCGACAAATAGTGCCCTTAGCCCGAACCAATCTCCATTCAATCACTGCCGGAAACCTAACCGGACGAGCCCACACCGTCCTAGGAGCCAATCAAGGGAGTCAGGAGAAAATTCAAGCCCTATAAGGCAAGCCTTACAACCTCCTCTGGACGAAATCGACCGCTAGCAATAAGCAAACACGGGAGCCATGACTAATGAGAATGCTTGCGTTTGGCCGCGTGATAAAACGAGCAAAACAAATCTACAATCCCAAAAGCACTCAAAGCAATCTGTTATCAAGTCCCTAGGCACGCTCATTTCACATCGCAGGGGAATTATTATTCCCGGAATAATTCAATATGCAAAAACATGCAAGCCGAAGAACTAATGCAAACACCATTGTGCATCCATTAAGAGCTTACGCATCAAGTCCAGTAATTTAAGGGCAGAAAGTCACTAAACCCAAACAACCACCCATCAATGGACCAGGATTAGTCAGAAACTTTCCCAAAGAAAGTCATGGACCAAGGTTAGTCTAACGCAGCCACCCGAGAAAGATAAACTTAACTTAACATAACCGCCCGCAAGGGGGTAAATCAAAAACACCAATAAATGCTTAAGCAAGCAAACTCAAGGTCAATAAATATAAAACATGCACCTACTAAGACAAAACAAAATAACAATAACGGGACAACTACTAATCAACATCGACAACGCACTCTCGACTAATAAAACAAACGCTTAACGCTGCATCCGGACACGTAACAAAAAAAACAAGATTAACATAAGCAAACTCTGAGCCAACTCAAACCCAAGATCAAAATAAAAGCAAGAACAAACCCGAACAAAATAAGACAAGCCTGCCAAACAAATTAAAACACACTCACAAAGCCAGCATTTCAACTAAAACGAATAGAAAAACAGCATTTTTGCCCGAGGGTCAGAGTTATCCCGAAGGCACAGCACAACATTTTTGCCCGAGGGTCAGAGTTATCCCGGAGGCACAGTACAATATTTTTTCCCGAGGGTCAGAGTTATCCCGGAGGCACAACACAGCATTTTTGCCCGAGGGTCAGAGTTATCCCGGAGGCACAACACTTTTTGCCCGAGGGTCAGAGTTATCCCGGAGGCACAACACTTTTGTCCGAGGGTCAGAGTTATCCCGGAGGCACAACACTTTTGCCCAAGGGTCAGAGATATCTCGGAGGCACAGAAATTTTTATTCGAGAGGAGACTAACGCCCTCGAAGGAGTCTTATACCTCCACATCAATTTTTATTCGAGAGGAGACTAACGCCCTCGAAGGAGTCTTATACCTCCACAGCAATTTTTATTCGAGAGGAGACTAACGCCCTCGAAGGAGTCTTATACCTCCACAGCGATTTTTATTCGAGAGGAGACTAACGCCCTCGAAGGAGTCTTATACCTCCACAGCGATTTTTATTCGAGAGGAGACTAACGCCCTCGAATAGTTTTATATCATTTTATCTTGTCCTAGGGATTATTGTAGACACCCACATTTTGACCGCCAGGTGTCTATAATAGTTCCCGCCAAACACCCGATGATGATTGGACGTAAACGTGCTTTGATGGACTCGGATATGGGCTCATAATCATGGACATTTGGTTTAGACTTATTACAGAGTACAAATCTCACAAAACCAACCTCAAATCCAGGCCCAGTGGGTCATTTCGAGTCAAATAAGACTAATTTGGGTCGAAACCGTCACCAGGGGTAAAACCGTCTTTTAGCGACCGGGTCAAACCCGGTCAAAGATATTTCTTCCCGATACTCGCGGACAAACCGTGACACCTCAAGTGTCCGGTTTGGACTCCAACACTACAAGAAAATCAGCTTCGAAAACATTAAACAATTCCGTTGAAGGTAGAATTCGACCTCAAGTAGGAATTCTATCCGGAAACCGAATCAGACACCGACCGAGCTCCAAATACTCGGCCTAGACATCCAAAACAGCCGAAACACTCCCCCACCAGCCGAGATATTTGGCTTCCCCACCAAGAAACGAGACTTTGGTTTCCTCTCGAACTCTCGTATTTCCTATCCAAACCGGTATTTCTTGTCACACAAGCAAGACTACCTCGACTCCTATAAATAGGACCTCTCGTCCAACACAAGAGGACACGGTTTTTGACAACGATTTGACACAGTTTTTACAGCCATAATACACATACATCCTCGATATCTAGTAGAAATAATTCAAGGCAAATCCCGACATATTCCCGAAGAAGCCTCGAAACCCCGAGAAACCATCCAACCACACGTCCAACCACGCGTCCAACCATACACCTTAACTCATCCCACATCATCTCGACGCTCCCAAGTTTAAACCACTTTTCGACGAGCCTTATCCCGAGAATACAAAGCATGTAGGTTGAGGGTGTAAATCAAACCCGATTCTTCTCTTTCTTCTCCTCCTTTCTCACGTTCTTTTTTTAACGGGTCGTGTCGTCGTCCGTCGTATTTTTTTTAGTATGGGTCGTTTGTCGCATATTTACTATTTCTAATATCGATACTACAAAAACTAATTTTTTATAACGTTCTTAAAATACGATATCGATTCTCTGATCGAATATCGTATCTAACAAGAACAAAAATTAATTCATTCTCGTTGATGCTAAATAAAATCGTTACATCTTTCTAAATAAAATTCGACGATTTTATACGCGGAGAGAATTAACATCTTTTTCGTTCAAAATTCTTTTTTTAAACTTTTCGTTCAAAACAAGCTTTTTCTACAAAACTTTTCTAAAAATCATTCCGAGTATTCAATATCGATTTCATAATCGAATATCGGATACGACGAATATCGAAAGCATAGATCGAGTATACATTAATTCATATTTATAAACGATTTTCGACAAAATGAAAAAACCCGAACAGGCTGCCACGCGGGTCGCGCGCCTGTCAGGCGACTCGCGCAGCAGCCTGGTTCGCCGAGTCTTTTTCTTTCGTTTCCTCGCTTTTCTATTTTTTATTCTCTTCGAGTCTTACATAAAAAGCGACTTTCGCGACATATTCGATAAATACCTTTTCTTTGACCTCGGTCAACGCGTGCTAATCCATCACGTGACATAAATCTTTTCAAAATCATGCATATTATTTATTTGCGTCTTTATTCAATTTATTCAATCGTTACTAACTCGTTTTCTCGTGTTTGTAGCAATTTATTTATTTCTTTGTTTTATTAGACTAAAACGAATTCACATGCTAAAATAACTTTGACGTTATTAGTTTAACATGCATTAAACGACTTAGCAACCCATTTATTTATTTTTCTCACATGTCTTAGGAAAATAATCTTTGCATATCATTCAACCGTCAAACTAACGCGTGTAGGTAAAACGAACGATATCTTAGTAAAGGCCGCTAAGTGCGGGCGGGGTTGGGTGTTCTCAATGAACTTCCCAACACGTACCCTCACCTCTTACTCAGAACCATGGTTTCCGGATGTCCGAATTCATTGGCAACGAGAGTCATTCAATACACGATATCCGATAATGTCGGTATCGGTATCAAATGCTAAGGGACGAACCCGATAAGCTCTGACATCGGAAATGGCCCATGTTTTAAATATGGCCCACTACGACATAGAGTGGGTTCGAATGGTTCCGAATAACCACGAAATTCGGTGGCGACTCCTACTTCAATTTAAAATTCAATTCGACCCATCTCATATGGAGATTTATTCGCCTCCCCAAACCCGCGCGTGGCCGCGTCGGGGTGGACCTATGTCATGTCCACAATTTGGCGACTCCGCTGGGGATTAACTGATGCGTCACTTACCATCGGCATCCTCAGGGTGAGACTCGAAAAGAAATCGTTCGATTAGTAATGTACACGTTTTAGTTCAATGGTTCATGCATAACCCAATTCTTTCCCGGGCCGGTTACTTGTGACCGACGTCCCACTATACCACGGTGCATTCCTACATGGGTGCACTAAAGAATTCGATGGCGGAACTCGCATGGGTTTTGCGGCAGGTTCTAAGACCAACTCGGCTTAGGAAGTCCGTCCTGATTTGCGAGAATGCGATCGTTGTTGGTATAGACCCTATTCGACCGACCGAGACTTAGACTAAGAGCATACATGGTGTCGTTATACTGTTTCCGTGACTACATGCTACTTGATCTTCTTTGGTCTTTTTCAAAAACCGTCATTTTCAAAAACTTGCATCTTTTCAAACCCATCTATTTTTCAAAACCCGGAAAGCTACCAAATTTAGGACTTATGATTTTGACTCAAAATAGCCTATTTTTAGCCGGTATGCTGTCCAAACCTTTTCAAAAAGCCCGAAATCTCGGCCCGATAACCTTTTTCTCGGTTTTCAAAAAAATCGGACCATCCTACCCGACTTTGTTCGGTTTTCAAATCCAAATTCTCTTTTCAAAACCCTTTTCTTCTTAGGACTTCCCGTATTAGCAGTGTCGGGTCTTGTCATAGGTTGTAAGAGTCTATAGCGTCGAAACTTCGTCGATCTTACATCACCACATCCCAGTCTGCCTTATTTGTCAAGGCACGGCCCACCTTCGTAGGACAAACTCCTGCAAAGGGAAGCCCGTTTACACACTCGAGTCCAAAGTCTGGGGAATTCTCACGTAGACCTTCCTTCGAACGGGACTAGGCCCACTTTGCCGAATCCTAAGGAAGGCCCACCGTCCACGGGTCATCCGTCTAGAAGTCAGTTTCCGGTCTTTTTCTTGTCTAGTCTTTTCCTTGCTCGGGATGTACTCTTTGATTCTAAGATCTGGGTCAGTTACTGATTACGCGGTGCCCTTACAGACAGGCCACCCCACACCCGAGCCATGACGCAACAAGCTATAGACGAATTGAGGACCTCTTTGACCAAGCTGGAAAACATGATCTCGTCGATGAGAGGGGACCAGATCGCCATCCTTACCCGGATAAGTGCCATGGAGCAGGGAACTCCTAGCGGCAGTGTCGATACTACTGGGCCTTTAGCTGAATTGGCCAGCGCAGTCCACAAACTGCAGGAACAGGTCCATCTGTCGACCCAAAACTCCATCCACATGGAGAATGCTCGGACCTACACACCGTTGACCGATGAACTACTCGCCAATCTCAATTTGACAGGTTTGCCAATGTTCGAGGGTACTGAAGACCCGGTTCACCATATCCGGGCTTTCAAGGAGTTCATGGCCCTTAAGGGGGTTAAGTCCAACATGTTCAAGCACCTGTTCGCTTCTTCTCTCGAGAAGCACCCAAGAGCCTGGTACTACCGGCTCGATTCCAAGAAATACAAAACTTGGTATGACGTGGCAACGGAATTTGCTCGGAATTACGCCGACAATACAGAAATCCAGACCAGTATGCGCACCCTGGAAGTAATGGCCCAGGAACCTAAGGAAGGATTCACGAAATATCTCCAACGCTGGAGGGCTGAAAGCGTCAAACTGGTCGATAAGCCCAGTGAAAAAGTGCTGGTTGAAGCCTTCGTCAAGAACCTCCTTCCTGCTTACCGGGTCCATCTCCGGTATGCCATCATACCTAGCTTCGCGGTCCTAACTGAAATGGGAACAAGAATCGAAGATGATTTAAGGTTGGAAAGCCTCACTAAGGCCTCCGCCAAGGGATACCAAGGGGCCACCCCATCAACAAGCAAGCCCACATCTACTGCTGCCACTCGAAGCATTTTTGACGAGGTAAACGCACTTGATACCTCGTCCCAGAAGAATACCACCCCCCGGGTATTCACCGACATAGGCACCACCTATGAAAATGCCCTGCAGAGGCTATCATCAAAAGGCCTGATCACCCCGATAGGCCCAACACCTGATCTCCCGGTCGAACGACGCTCCAAGGCCTACAACCTTCAGGCCTACTGTCACTACCATCGTGGTAAGGGACACGACACTGAGAAATGTTGGAAGCTAAAGCACCTTATCCAAGATCTCATCGAGAACGGGAAGATCCCTTTGCCCGGGGGTAAACCCAACAACAAGGATAACCCGTTGGCAACTCACGCCATCTTCTCCGGGGAAATAATGGATTGCTCACACCTCATTTCTCCATTTGTCCCGCAAATAAACGGGATCTGGTGCGACGACGAAGACGACGTCTATCTCACCAAAGGGGAAGCTGTCCCCATCACGCCTAAGGAGATTCAGAAGGTTAAGTTCAAGGTCTTAGCCACAAGTCAAGCCCTCATCATCGCCAAGTCACTTAGGGTCGAGCCCGCCCCAGAAGAGCCAACTGCTGAAAAAGCTCTTGTAAAGCAGCTGAGCAAGACTCGAGTTGACCTCTCTATATGGCAACTCTTAGTTAGCTCCCAGGAACATCGAGAGGCACTCACTAAGGCCCTCGATCAAGTCAAAATCGACTCTATGGCTACTCCAGCTGAAATGGTAGCCACGATTCTACCCCACCTAAAGGGGAAATCCATAGAGGAAGGCCCACTAATTACCTTCTTCAACGCTGATCTACCACCATTTGGGCCAGCTCACAACATGGCCCTCTACATCACGGTCATCTGCCGTGGAAAGTACCTACCCATGACCCTAATTGACGACGGGTCAGCAGTCAATGTCCTTCCCTTGAGGACCGCCAAAGCCCTCGGCATCACCGAGGCCGACTACATTCCCACAGCTCAAACCATTCAGGCTTTTGACGGAAGCCCAAAGTCAGTAGCCGGAGCCACAAAACTTACTATCATAACAGGCCCAATAGAGAAGGAGCTGGAATTTCAAGTGATCGACGTGACTTCCTCCTTCAACCTTCTTTTGGGAAGACCTTGGATCCACGCGACCAGGGCTGTGTTCTCCACCTTGCATCGGAAAATCAAGTTACCTTTGCATGACACCGTCATCACTCTAGAAGCCACACCTATGACTGTGGCTAACCGCAACACCTCGGGCCGCACCGATCTCTGGGGGTTCGATTTCGTAGGGGCCATCGAAGAAGATCATATCTTCCGTCCTTACTTCACGGTTTGCCTTGACCGAATGTTTCAAAATCTGGGCTTTCTACCGGGGGTTACATCAAGGCCCGATCTCCCTGCAGGAAAAATCCTTGAAGTTCTGGACAATGGGAGGACTCAAACAGGCCTGAGCTACACCCTAACTCCGGAAAACATTGGTCAAACCGAAACCGGCAAGATTATCTTTGTCACTCCAGTGTTTGAGACTGTCCAAACAGGCCTATATCGGCCAATCACCACGCGCCCTGGGACCCACTTGGCCCAGGACTGCAACTACATACCGGATGACATCTTCGCTCTTATCCAGTCCGAAGATGCTAAGAATGCTGAGCCCGCGCTAGGGCTACTTTTCGGAGAGGAACTCACGATCCCAACACCAAAGGAAGAGCTGGTCAGCCTCATTCTCCGTAGCCGCACCTTTGATCCATCCAAACTGATTTCAGAAGTCGGATCCGGGACCGGAAGCAGAGCCTGGAGGAAGACTGTCAAGTGGACTGACAGTCAAGGAAGGACTTACAAGCTGATCACAGGGGAAGGAGAAATGCCAGAATCTGAGTCTGAGTCGGAGTCCGAGTCAGAGTCTAAGATTGAGTCTAGTGAGTCTGGTGCTAGGGTCAATCCTATAACTCCCCCTCTCCCTTTAGCTATTCCTAGTGCCTCGGGGTCTGTCCCGGGCACCCTACCTATCCCGCCACTGACTAGTGATCATATGGCAGCTCTCTTCGAGCTATTTTCCCAATTCATGATCAATAATAACAACCGTTCTGCTTACGACTTGTCTCATTTTCAAAACTTTCTCAATTTCAAAAATATTATGTGCAATGACATTGAGAAACTCGACGAACAGGTATCCTTACCTCCACATCTGATCGAGCAACTAGAGCAAAGGGAATCCCGCAATCCGGTAATCGAAGAAACCGAATCCATCAACGTGGGAACAACCTTAGAACCTCAGATGCTTAAGATAGGATTATCCTTAGATCCCAAGGAGAAACAACAATTCATAGTTCTCCTTCAACAATTCAAAGACGTCTTCGCATGGTCCTACAAGGACATGCCGGGGATTGATCGCGAAATAGCCGAGCATCATATACCGATCAAGGAAGGGTTCAAGCCGGTTAAACAAAAACTCCGACGCATGAGGCCCGAATGGTCCCTCAAAGTCAAGGAGGAAGTCGACAAACAATTGAAGGCTGGGTTCATACAAGTCTCCGAGTATCCAGATTGGGTTGCAAACATTGTACCAGTCCCTAAAAAGGATGGTAAGGTTCGTGTCTGTGTAGACTTTCGGGATCTTAACAAGGCAAGCCCGAAAGACAATTTTCCGTTACCACACATCGATATACTGGTGGATAACACAGCTGACCATGCCCTTCTATCATTTATGGACGGGTATGCGGGGTATAACCAGATAAAAATGGCAGAAGAAGATATGGATAAGACCACCTTCATTACACCTTGGGGTACTTATTGATATACTGTTATGCCATTTGGTCTCATCAATGCCGGGGCCACCTATCAACGAACCGCCACAACTTTATTACATGACATGATGCATAAAGAAGTGGAAGTTTACGTGGATGACATGATCGTCAAATCCAAAGACAGGGACGGTCACATCACCGCCCTGAGAAAGTTCTTCACCCGATTACGCAAATACAATATGAGGCTAAACCCTCAGAAATGCAGTTTCGGGGTAACATCTGGCAAATTACTGGGTCATATCGTTAGCCAACGAGGTATCGAGGTCGATCCAGCCAAAATCAAGGCCATCACCGAGATGCAGGCCCCTAAAACCGAAAAGGAGATAAGAGGGTTTCTCGGAAAAATCCAATACATTAGCAGGTTCATTTCAAAGCTAACCATGGTAAGTGAACCGATCTTCAAGAAGCTGAAAATAGGGGAACGGTTACTATGGGATGACAAGTGTCAAACAGCCTTTGATAAAATCAAAGAAATTTTGTCTTCACCACCGGTCCTGATGCCACCTTAGCACGGTTTGCCTTTGTCACTATACCTAACCACGACAGAGACAGCCATGGGGGCTATGCTAGCTCAGACGGTCAATTCCGAAGAACGAGCCATATACTACATCAGCAAGAAGTTTTTAGAGTACGAGTGTAACAAACACCATGCTTGAAAAGACGTGTTTAGCTCTGGTCTGGGCCACTAAGAAGCTCCAACATTACATGCTCAGTTACGAGGTACAAGTACTATCCAGAATGGATCCAATCAAATACCTCTTCGAGAAGCCCATCCTCAACGGCAGGATATCGAGATGGACCCTAATGTTGGCAGAGTTCGATCTGAAGTTCGTACCATTGAAAGCCATCAAAGGACGAATAGTAGCCGAATTTCTCGCTGACAGTCCCATAACCGAGGAAGGACACACCGACACTTGGTCCTTCCCGGATGAAGACATTTTCCACACTGACACCGAAGCGTGGGACTTATACTTTGACGGGGCATCCAATTTCCGAGGATTTGAAGTCGGGATTCTCCTAATCTCGCCAAGAGGGGAACATACTCCCGTATCCATCAAATTAGACTTCGACGTCACTAATAAAGCCGCTGAGTATGAAGCATGTATCCACGGGCTACAAGCCGCCGCAGACTTAGGGGTCACAAACCTCCGAGTACACGGTGATTAATCTCTGGTCATTAATCAAGCACTCCAAAAATGGAAGACTCGAAATGCTAATCTCGTGGCCTACCAGGCACGAGTAAGGGATCTTGAGAAACATATACCTACCTCGGGAAGAGAACCAGTTCGCAGATGCACTTTCAAAACTGGCATATTTGCTAAATATTCCCGATCATGTGACCAGTATGCCGATCTGTGTCGAAAGACGATCCGAGCCAGCATATATTCACGACATCGAAGATATCGAGATACCCGATCCCAAGCCATGGTATCAAGCCGTGTTGACATACTTAACAACCGGGGAATATCCACCCGGAGCTGACAATCGAGCCAGAAAGGCCTTACGTAGGTTGGCAGCCCAGTTCTTCCGCACCGACGATGGACAACTCTACAAAAAGACAGCACAGGGGGCTCTCCTTCGATGTGTCGATAAAACCAACGCTGAAAAAGTTATGGCTGAAGTACATGATGGCGAATGCGGCCCACACATGAATGCCCAGATGTTAGTCCGAAAAATCATGAGGCTCGGATACTACTGGAATAACATGGAAACCGACTGTCAGCTATATGTTAGACATTGCCATAATTGTCAATTTTTTGCCAATGTGCAGCATATGCCACCATCCTTGCTATACACCATGACGTCACCCTGACCATTTTCAACATGGGGAATCGACATAATTGGGAAGATAAACCCCTCGGGAACCGGAGGACACTGCTTCATTTTGGTACCAATCGACTATTTCACCAAATGGGTAGAAGCTGAGTCCTATCGTATTCTCAACGCCAGCCATGTTGCCAAATTCATTCAAAATAAGATAATATGCCGGTATGGGATCCCTCACGAGTTCATCAGTGACCACGGGACCCATTTTCAAGCCGAAACAGCAGCCTTGCTGACCAAGTACAAAATTCAAAGGCATACATCTTCACCCTACCGCCCCAAACCAATGGAGCGGTAGAAGCGGCTAATAAAACAATTGTCACCATACTCAAAAAGATGGCTGATAATTACCGAGACTGGCCCGACAAAATACCATTTGCACTTTGGGGATATCGAACCTCGATTCGTACTGCGACCGGGGCAACGCCGTATTACCTTACATACGGGATGGAAGTTGTCCAACCTGTTGAATTAGAGGTACCGTCACTCAGAATCCTACTCGAGAGTCAAGTACCCGAAGCTGATTGGGTTCGAGCACGATATGACTCGCTAGTCCTTTTAGACGAACGACGATCTCGTGCCCTCAATAATATACAAATCTATCAGAAGAGAGTCCAGCGGGCTTTCAACAAAAGGGTGAGGCCCAGAAACATCAAAGAAGGAGATTTGGTTCTCAAGTCTGTTCGAGCTTTATTACCAGTAGACCCAAGGGGAAAATTCAAACATAACTGGGCCGGGCCGTATCTGGTAAAGAAGATTCTATCAGGTGGAGCCGTAATGCTAACGGATCTGGACGGGAACGAGTTTGTCAACCCAACTAACCTGGACCAGCTGAAGCGCTACTACCCTTAACCCACCTCTCTCAATGTCATTTGCAAAAGTTTATTAAAAAAAAATATTTTCAAAACTTTTAAAGACAAGTCAAAAGCTAGAATTACTTATTCTACTGTTACAAACATCTTGAACCAATAGCCTTGATGTATTTCGAAATTGCAAATTAAGTCTGAACTACGTTTGGTTTGATTCCATTTATTGTGGATACGTAGGCAGCCCCTCAAAAGGGCACAACCACTGCAATCAAGAAAAGAAAACAGGAACGATTTTTTAAAAACTTCTTTATTTATTTCAAAAAAAAAGTCCGACAAATCCGGAAAGTTACAAAAAATCAAAAAAAAAATCCAGCACACAATAAATAATACTAATACTTAAATAATAAAAAAAACTAAGGCATTTTTCCCTTTCCCTTGTCCTTAGTTTCCTTTTCCACCCACCGGCGTCGATGTGGAGGTGAACGCTCCCTAATCACCAAGGGAATCTCCTTAACCCGGGCTCGTTTCTTCAAACTCGACTCCCCGGTCACCTCACACGGATCTAGCCTATCTCGGACCGCTAGTTTCGGTCCGAGCCTTCTCTCCAAGTCACTAGCACCGGTCTCATTAGCTCGAGTCTTAGTTTTTGACTTAGAACCCGACCCCGGCTCAGCAAAGGTAGTTGGAGTCTCCTCTTTATTAAAGAACCGCCTATTGTCTTTTGCCAATTCTCGAGGGGCCAAGTCAAAAGCCTCGTTAGTCTTCAAGGTTTTACGGGTCTCCTGGGATTCTTCAGAGGTCCATTTTCGATATGATTCAGACACCCAAGTGGTTTGACAAGGGCGGGGTATAGTCCATATGACACGGGTAAACCATCGTTGTATCCACGTATCACACATAGCGTCCGTCAATTGGAGCAAAACGCTAATGATTGCTTCAGTCTCGGGGATCTGCTGAAACGAACCGAACTGTCTCAGAATACGATCCGGGTAGATATGGACGGTCCAGTCCAAAGACAAGATCACCAGATAACGGGCCTTGTCCCTCTTAGCCAATCCCGTCAGTCTTGAAAGGAACCACCAGATGACATTTCATCTAATCAAAGGGCTACCATGGAATGTTAGCTCTTCATCCCAGTATTTCCGATTTATATAATGACTCGAGCTTATTCGTCGGGACCTTGAGCCAATCTGACAGCCGCGATATCTGGATATGTTCACCGGGGGCTCTATGATTGACAGACACTCGGATAACCAGATCTGCAAAAAATTTCGAAAAAAAAAAAAAAAAAATCAAAATTTTCGAAAATTGGAAATTTCGAAAATTTCGGAAAAATCAAAAATTTTCGGAAAAATTGGAAATTCCGGAAAATTCGAAATTGCGGAAAAATTCGGAAAATCGGGCAATTTTTCGAAAAAAAGGAAAAAACGTTTAAATACCTGCAAAAGACGGATGCCTCCTGTCAATTGTCGATCCGGGTCAAGTCTTCTAGCATCAAGGCCCATAATAACCTCCTTAGTTATCAGCCAAGCCGGGCTGTGACCTGTCTCCATTTGGTCAACTATGCTAATCAGCCTGATCTCACCCAAACACGAGTCAGCATCCATTCGACCTTCAAAGGCATATCGATGCAGCATACAAAAGGCAAAAGCCCTACGCCTATGGGTAGAAGTAATTCTTGCACCAACTGGATTCATAAATTTGTCAGCCAGATCAAATAGGGAAACTGAATCTCCCTTTACCATACGGCCTGTCTCAGCATGCGACAAGCCTAGAAAATCCCTTAGTCTTCTCCTTGGGTCGGGATAAAATGGGGGAATAGCAGGACGAGCATTAGGGCACCAACCGCCTATAGCTGCAATTTCTTCAGGAAGAGCACATATTTCTCCTCGAGAAAATACAAAAACATGGTAGGTAGTATCCCAAAAGGATAAGCAAGCATCAAGAAAGTGCGAATCTACCCTAAGTCGCTGGAGTGGGAATAAAGCCACAATTCCCATTTGAGTTAGCTGAACTTTATCCTCGTCTCGAAAGTCCTGAACCCACGCCTAAAGCATCGCAGTCAAATGATCAATACCCATTGCGAGAATAGTTTAGAATATGAAAAATAAGAAGCCAGAACCCTCTATTTATAATAGAGAATATCCCTTTTCCTAGTCACCACAGGAATAGGACTTTTTATCACATCCCTTACTTCATCTAGGCATACAGGCCTAACCATGAAGTTCCAGGAATCCGTGTCAGAATCCGATTAGGAATCAAAGTCATCCCAAGCGTCCTTATTTCCAAGCTTTTCAAAAAAAAAATCAGCATTTTTCTTTTCAAAATTTTCGAAAAAATCATCATTTCTTCCCCAGCATGAGTCGGTGTTTCACCTAAAAGTTACATACAAATTATGTCAGCATACAGGTACACCCAAGACTCCCGAGAAGTTCTAAGAAAAGTTCCCCAGTGGAAAGCTCAGGCGACATTTTCTACTGAAGAATCAGGAAATATTTGTAAACAGATATGCCCATAGCTTCCAAAGCAAGCTCCCGCGCAATTCTAAGACAGGATGCACCTGTAAACAGGTATACCCATAGCTTCCAAGGCAGCTCCCGCGACATTATCAACGTCAACCCAGGTATGATTTCTATCTTATGGCTGGCGAGCCCTTCACGCAGGTCTAATGGATTATAAACGACCCGATCGGAAGTCTGCCAGGTTTTAATCCTTGATTGACCTGGTAGCTACTCTGACTTTTGCCTTGTCCAAGCCTCAGTCAGAGTGGGGGCTCTGTAGACACCCACATTTTGACCGCCAGGTGTCTATAATAGTTCCCGCCAAACACCCAATGATGATTGGACGTAAACGTGCTTTGATGGACTCGGATATGGGCTCATAATCATGGACATTTGGTTTAGACTTATTACGGAGTACAAATCTCACAAAACCGACCTCAAATCCAGGCCCAGTGGGTCATTTCGAGTCAAATAAGACTAATTTGGGTCGAAACCGTCACCAGGGGTAAAACCGTCTTTTAGCGACCGGGTCAAACCCGGTCAAAGATATTTCTTCCCGAGACTCGCGGACAAACCGTGACACCTCAAGTGTCCGGTTTGGACTCCAACACTACAAGAAAATTAGCTTCGAAAACATTAAACAATTCCGTTGAAGGTAGAATTCGACCTCAAGTAGGAATTCTATCCGGAAACCGAATCAGACACCGACCGAGCTCCAAATACTCGGCCAAGACATCCAAAACAGCCGAAACACTCCCCCACCAGCCGAGATATTTGGCTTCCCCACCAAGAAACGAGACTTTTGTTTCCTCTCGAACTCTCGTATTTCCTATCCAAACCGGTATTTCTTGTCACACAAGCAAGACTACCTCGACTCCTATAAATAGGACCTCTCGTCCAACACAAGAGGACACGGTTTTTGACAACGATTTGACACAGTTTTTACAGCCATAATACACATACATCCTCGATATCTAGTAGAAATAATTCAGGGCAAATCCCGACATATTCCCGAAGAAGCCTCGAAACCCCGAGAAACCATCCAACCACACGTCCAACCACGCGTCCAACCATACACCTTAACTCATCCCACATCATCTCGACGCTCCCAAGTTTAAACCACTTTCCGACGAGCCTTATCCCGAGAAAACAAAGCATGTAGGTTGAGGGTGTAAATCAAACCCGATTCTTCTCTTTCTTCTCCTCCTTTCTCATGTTCTTTTTTTTACGGGTCGTGTCGTCGTCCGTCGTATTTTTTTTTAGTATGGGTCATTTGTCGCATATTTACTATTTCTAATATCGATACTACAAAAACTAATTTTTTATAACGTTCTTAAAATACGATATCGATTCTCTGATCGAATATCGTATCTAACAAGAAGAAAAATTAATTCATTCTCGTTGATGCTAAATAAAATCGTTACATCTTTCTAAATAAAATTCGACGATTTTATACGCGGATAGAATTAACATCCTTTTCGTTCAAAATTCTTTTTTTAAACTTTTCGTTCAAAACAAGCTTTTTCTACAAAACTTTTCTAAAAATCATTCCGAGTATTCAATATCGATTTCATAATCGAATATCGGATACGACGAATATCGAAAGCATAGATCGAGTATACATTAATTCATATTTATACGCGATTTATAAACGATTTTCGACAAAATGAAAAAACCCGAACAGGCTGCCACGCGGGTTGCGCGCCTGTTAGGCGACTCGCGCAGCAGCCTGGTTCGCCGAGTCTTTTTCTTTCGTTTCCTCGCTTTTCTATTTTTTATTCTCTTCGAGTCTTACATAAAAAGCGACTTTTGCGACATATTTCGATAAATACCTTTTCTTTGACCTCGGTCAACGCGTGCTAATCCATCACGTGACATAAATGTTTTCAAAATCATGCATATTATTTATTTGCGTCTTTATTCAATTTATTCAATCGTTACTAACTCGTTTTCTCGTGTTTGTAGCAATTTATTTATTTCTTTGTTTTATTAGACTAAAACGAATTCACATGCTAAAACAAATTTGACGTTATTAGTTTAACATGCATTAAACGACTTAGCAACCCATTTATTTATTTTTCTCACATGTCTTAGGAAAATAATCTTTGCATATCATTCAACCGTCAAACTAACGCGTGTACGTAAAACGAACGATATCTTAGTAAAGGCCGCTAAGTGCGGGCGGGGTTGGGTGTTCTCAATGAACTTCCCAACACGTACCCTCACCCCTTACTCAGAACCATGGTTTCCGGATGTCCGAATCCATTGGCAACGAGAGTCATTCAATACACGATATCCGATAATGTCGGTATCGGTATTAAATGCTAAGGGACGAACCCGATAAGCTCTGACATCGAAAATGGGCCATGTTTTAAATATGGCCCACTACGACATAGAGTGGGTTCGAATGGTTCCGAATAACCACAAAATTCGGTGGCGACTCCTACTTTGATTTAAAATTCAATTCGACCCATCTCATATGGAGATTCAATCGCCTCCCCAAACCCGCGCGCGGCCGCGTCGGGGTGGACCTATGTCATGTCCACAGTCATAGGCATCCCAAAGGCGATTACTCGAGCGAAGACTAACACCCTCGAACGTTTTATGTCATCAAAGATTCACAAGCAGCTCAAGATGTACTCGTACAAATAAAGGCCAACTTAATGTGTTTCTAGCGCGCAAAAGACACTTAAAATTAAACGAAACCTCTAAATAACCTGAAGAAGACAAAACGCGCGCGCACAAGATGTCAAGCAACGGCCCGGGCCCCAAGCAATCAACCACAAGCGAAGACGTCAGGTATAACTTCTCAGCCTTGGCTAGCGAGCCTCACCACGTAGTCCAACGGACTTAAAACGACCCGACCGGACAGCCACCAGGTCGTAATCCTCGATTGACCTGGGTGGCTATACTTTGACTTTCGCCTTGTCTAAGCCTCAGTCAAAGTCGGGGCTTCTGTAGGCACCTAAATTTGGACCTGGTGGCTGCAGAAGTGACCAGCAAACACCCGATGACGATAGGACTGCAACGCGACACGGGTTCGCGGTGTTTTAGATAGTTTTCTTATAGAACGGACCAAATAAATACTCAGAAAAATTAAAACTAACATGATGACAGCTAGCCTTAGTCGTGTTGTTACGGTCGTACAGACACTAATTAGAGGCAATTTCGACATCGGGACCCCGAGTTGGCCCCGAAACTCGAACCGAGTCAACCCCGAGTCAAGCGAGCCTCGGGATGAACACACGAGGCCCAGAAAACCCACGACGCTAGGTCAAGCCGTGGGGAAGCCTTCGCGACCAAGCAAGATATCACACACCCTCCTCTCGGTTTTGGAAAGTATCAAAATCGTATCTTCAAAACTCCAACCGCCCCACCTGACGCGCCTGGGTCTCCCCACGCTCGGACCCAGGCGCCTGAGTCCTGGTGAGCCCCCGGTCACGCGTCCATATGGACAACGAGGGCCGAAAACACTTATAAATACCCCCATCCGCCTTATTCATTCGACACAATTCAACTCTCTCTTCTCCCTCAAAAACTCTCGCTAAGGGCTCGCACTCCGACACCCGAGGCAAACGATCCACTCGATCCTAGTTCCGATAAAAAGCGACATCGACGCTACTCCTCACCTTCGAGCACTCCACTCGATACCAAGGTGCCTGTGATCGACTAGCTCAAAACTAGTACCCAGGTTCTGCCGGATTAGCCGTAGAACTAGTCCTTAGTAACGACGCTCTGTCGGAGTAGCCGCGGGAAGGTCAAGCGGTAACGGGGTTCTGCCGGAGTCACTAGTCAAGCTAGGAGGATCCGCCTGGTGATCAAGTCGTCACTAGGTTGTCATCTAAACAAAACTTTCCATATTTGCACTTTCTATTATTATGCACTACGACAACACTAGACGTGGGCACTAGCCCCACGAACGTCTACTAAAATACGTAACGTCCCAACTTCAACAACAAAGATTAAAACACACTAAATAGACCCGAGTAATTTCGAGATCCGTTCTCAAGATTATCTATGCACCGAGTCCTGTTTAGTGTATACTCTGAGGGTGCAACTCCTCACAACGAGATTAACTTACATTCGTATTTACAGTTTTTCGTATGATTTATTGCTTTTACGACCTTATAATCGCATGCTAAATCACCTAACACGAAATTCAAAACGTAAAACAACTAAAACTGAACAAAGTGATGGTCGGGTTCCATATTAGTTCAGGTGCTCGCCTTACTAGGTTCGATGCATCTCTATTAATACCGAATCGACGCATCTTAAGCAGAATAACAGGTAAGGTATACCACGAGAATGACTAATATTCGTATTATCACATTAAAATTGACTTGCTAATACCTATAATATTAGTACTCTCTACTCTCCTACGTGCATCTTTTCATGGCCTGCTTGTCACATGAAATCGCATGCAAAGAATGTAAACACTACTACTTCGACGATAAAACTTACTTGTTCTTAAATAACCGACGTAGCTAAATATAGGGTTAAAATAACGGATGTTACAGTATTTCCACCACAACAAAAGAACTTGGATATCAGCCCACCGATTGATTAGTAGAGACCGCTATAGTGCGGGCGGGATTGGGTGCTGACATATATCGGATGTTGGCCTCCCAATACGTACCTTCACCCCTTACTCAGAATCGACGGTTTCTGGATGTCTGAAACCATTGGCAATGAGAGTCATTCCAGGCATGGAGTGCTTAAGGGTACAAGTCTTTATCTTTAGGTCCCGTGCCACTCAACATTGAGCTGGTAAGGGATCAAAGTTGACTTGAACGGTTTCCGAGTCCCCATAATTGACTCGGTGGGGACTCCACAAACCGGCAACGAATTCAGTTCACTAAAAAGGTCGCCTTACCAAATGAATCGGCCTTTAAACATTTACAACCACGTCTCCCAAACGGAAACACAGAACCACGTCTCGATCGATTCCCTAACGGAAACACGGGTGCCCGCACCCGTCTAGTACAAGTCCGGATCGTCATCCAAATCGAGGTCCGACACTTCACCCCATATGCGAGATCGGACCGGCCCCCGACAGAGAGGAGGCCGCGTGGGTGGCCGCCGCCACATGATGAAAACTGGGTCGGTCCCGTGCGGGCACGCGCAGGGCGCCGGGCGGTGCGGACAGACGTCCACAATAGTCGTCTTATCAAAGTTCACTAGCTATCCCGACAGAGAGGAGGCCGCGTGGGTGGCCGCCGCCACATGATGAAAACTGGGTCGGTCCCGTGCGGGCACGCGCAGGGCGCCGGGCGGTGCGGACAGACGTCCACAATAGTCGTCTTATCAAATTTCACTAGCTATCCCGAAACTCTCTCATATTCTCTCAGAATCTTTCTCAAACGCACCGCCTCTTCCTCTTTTGCCCTAAGGAAAAAAATACTATCGTCCTCGAATTGTAAAAGTGAAATTGTCGAGGAGTGGTTCAAAATTTTCAAACCATGTAGCGAATAAGTTTCCACAGCAAGCCTCATAATCCCAGATAACACCTCAGCGCATAAAATAAAGAGATAAGGTGAAAGCAGGTCACCTTATCTTAACCCTCATGCCGGTTGAAAAAACTCCGAGGGAGTCCCATTAATAAGGATCGTCAATGTAACCGTAGATACACAACTCATAACTCTGTCCACCCACATCCCATAAAATCCCATAACACGTAGCACAACCTCGAGAAAATTTCACTCAGGTCGATCATACGCCTTAGCCATGTCAAGTTTAAGTGCCATATACCCATTCTTCCTCGTCGAGTTCTTCATATAATGAAACATTTCGAACGCAATGAGAATATTGTTCGTGAATAACCTCTCTGGCGTAAATGCACTTTGATTTTCCGAAATTATCTCACCTAGGAAAAGCTTAAGGCGGTTCGCGAGTATTTTGGACACTAGCTTGTATGCCACATCACACAAACTAATAGGTTGAAAATCATGGATTTTATCCGGAGCTTTCTTCTTCGGAATCAAGACAATGTGTGTCCTATTAAGCTCAGCCGGCATAGACTCCCCCCTCAGAATTCCCAGCACTGTATTCATTACAAACGGGCCGACAATGTGCCAATATGTCTGGTAGAATAACACATTCATCCCATCCGGTCCGGGAGCCATCAATGGGTCCATTTGGTTCAATGCCTCAATTATATCACCTTCTGTATAAGGCCTATCCAAAATTTCGTTCATCCTTGGCGTAACCCGGTCTGCCGCCCCCTCTAGTGCGTTACCGAAATCGCGACACTGTGCGGCCGTGAAAAGTTCCTGAAAGTAATTATTAGCAATACTTGACACCGCCTCTTGCTCCTCCCTGATCGTCCCGTCCTTATCAATAAGCTTCGAAATATGATTTTTTATTCGCCTTTGTCCCGCTTGACGATACCTTCTTCCAAGCCCTGATCTTCGATGCACACGCACTCAACACTCCTACTAGATCCCCTCCCTGAACCGCTCCCCTTTGAATGGCCTCTTCACACCCCTCTTCACCCACCCAAAATTGTTTGAACCGAAATATCCGAGTATCTATCTCTCATTTCACCCGCCTATCAAGAACTAATTTAATTGGGGCGTGGTCAGACCATTCTCGATCAAGATTGAAAAGCTTCACGTACGGTAATTTCTCGACCCACTCACCTTTACTCATAGCTCTATCAATTCAACTTTGTCTATTCGCGTCCCCGGCTTGCCCATTGTCGAACGTAAACTCATAACCTTTAAATGGTATGTCCCTTTGCCCACAATCATCCACCGCAGCTCGAAAATTATTCATCTGCCATTGAGCTAGGGTCATTCCTTTCATTTCGTTGGCAAACAAAATCTCACTATAATCCCCTATGCAGACCCAAGGTAGCGTAGATTGTCTTCCAAGAACACGTAACAACTCCCAAGATAGATGTCTATCGGCCACAGAAAGCCACCCGTAAAATCCCGTTAATCTCCAATCACCCTCCTCTGATCGAATGGCGAAATCCATATAGTGAACTGTAGCCGATAAGAACTCATGACTGAATATCTTTCGTCCACCAAAACGCTAATCCCCCCCGATCGCCCCATACTATCCACTTTCATCCCCTCACAATTGAACTTCGCCCTAACCCCCCTCATCTCATGACCACTTAGCTTTGTTTCACACAAAAACACCATGGTCGGGGCCTCCCTCCATAACAGGTGCCTCAAGGCACGAACTGCATCGGGTGGCCCAAGCCCCGACAGTTAACACTTAATATATTCATTTGGCCTAGCGGAGTTGAGATTGTTCAGCCTCCGCCTCAGGTTCAAAGATGCTCCCGTCATGAAATAAACGACACTTCTTCACACTACAACCCTCTATCTCGTTCTCTCGACCTTGCTTCCCCGTCACCAGACTCACTGAATGTTGCTTCTGACCTCCTATCCTCCTACTAGGAATTCTAGTCGAGTTACCACTTTTCTCATCACTTTTTTCTCTTCCACCCACATTTAAACAATTCTCACTCCCCTTCACAACTTGCCTGCCCTCCTGATGTCTAGACCCTGACACATCTCCATCATTATCCATTTCCATCGTCATGTCTCCTGTTGGGCAAATCACACTCTGTTTATTCACGTCATTCCCCCTCTTCTTATTCCCATTATTTTTTTCCTCATTCTCTCCCTGAACTCCCTCATTCTCTAGTCATCCACATACGCCCTCCCCATTCTTGTAAATTGTATTTTCAGCACCTTTATCTTTCTTATGTCGCATTGCGAGCGCTATATCTTGTAACTTAACAATCATTACAGCAACCACGTCCGCATTGTCATTGTTAGCCCGCTTCTCAAAGTCCCGATTTGACGACCTAGCAGCATTTCTGGTCCCCTCTATTCTCATTTTAGTCGTTTTCCACGGAGATGCTCGCAACCAATCTCTGAACATCAATCCGTGTTCCTCATATGGTCCCTCCTCGCAATCTTTCTCGTTGTGTCCCAGCCTTCCACACCCATAACAGAAAATAGGTAATTTGTCATATTTTACGTCGAATCAGGCTATCCTCCCATCTACCATTTGAATTGGCACCGACATACGTAATTGCTTACGTACATCAACTAAGATTCTAACTCTAATCGACCTGTCCATTTCGTGGTTCAGCCCGACTTCCATCCCAACATACTGTCCAAGCATGTTTCCACTTCACTTAGCATTTCCCTCGTTATCTTTTCCCGAAATAGGCAAGTCATAAATTCTCGCCCAAAACGGCACATGAACAAGCGAGACGTCAGTAAACTTACCAGTTGCATCCGGTTCATTGAAGCACCACACAAATTTTTCGAAGTGCCACGGTTGATTTTCTAGCATCTTTGCCTTATCCCGTACTGCTCCAAACACTCCAAGAAAACCAGCCTCGGGCGTCCACCTGGAGGGCGTCCTAGGCATACGGATGCCTAAATGGCGTATGCAAAAAAAAAAGGGCGTCCACAGTCGGACGCCAATTATGGCGTCCGACAAAAGTTGGGGAGGTAATAATTTAGGCAGACGGGCGTCTACTGATGGATGCCATTTGGGCCTTAATGGCGTCCACTATCGGACGCCAAAAGGGTTAAGATGGCGTCCAATAGCGGACGCCAAGCGTGTCTATGAAATTTTTCGCGGGCGTCCACTGTCGGACGCTTGTTTGCCTAACTCGCTTCAAATATGCGCCGAGCCCCCTCGCCTCATTCATACTTCCTTTTTTTCACTCTCTACCTTCTCTCTACAACAAACCGCGGCTCCTCTCCTCCATTTTCCCTTCTTCTTCCTAATTTACGGTATGTTTTTCTTATTTTAATTAGTTCTTATTCATTATAATGTTTGTTATTTTTTATTTTTTCAGTTATTATTGATAGTTTGATAGTTAATATTGTTTAGGTCTAAATTGAGTTGCATTGTTTGTTTGCCCATTAGTTTAGCCCAATTTCGATTAGGTAGATTAGTTTTGCCCATTATCCCAATTTTGATTAGGGTTTGATGAATTCAGTTAAATTGGGGATTAAATTGATGAATTAGAGTTTGAGTAATTTTTGATTAAATTAGGGCAATTAAGTTAGGGAAATTAAGTTTGAGTAATTTGTAATTTGTGATTAAATTGTGATTAGTTTAGGTCTCAACTGAGTTGCATTGTTTGTTTGCTAATTAGTTTAACCCAATTTTGATTAGGTAGATTACTTTTGCCCATTAGCCCAGTTTTGATTAGAGTTTGATGAATTCGGTTAAATTGGAATTAAATTGATGAATTAGGGTTTGAGTAATTTATGATTAAATCGTGATTACATTTGGGTTTAATAAGTTCTAAATTAAGTTTAAGGAAATTCAACTTTAATTTGTTATATATATATATATATTTGAGTTTAATGTTTGTAATTTTTTATTTATTTCAATTTATTTCAGTTATTATTGGTAGTTTGATAGTTAATTTTGATTAGGTAGATTGTTGGTGTAAGCTTAGGGTAAGCGGTGTTAATGTTGTGATGAATTTGTGAGAATTCAATTAACTTGGGTTTAGTTTGAGTAATTTGTTAGTATAAATATGTTAAGGTCAATTCTAAATTAATAAGACATTTGGGTTTACTTTGATATATTTGTGATTAAATTGAGGAAATTCAGGTAGGGAAATTAAGTTAGAGAAATTAAGTCTAAGTAAAATGGTGATTAAATTTGGGTTTAGTTAGTCCTAAATTAAGTTAGGGAAATTTAACTTTAATTTGTTATATATTTTTTTACATAGAAAATGAAGAGAATTGAACGGAAATGGATATATGAGGGAAGACTTGATAAGAAGAGACGTCCCACCGTCGAATTTTTGAGGGCTGTTGAATCATTTGTGGAGGTTGCTAAAAAATCACTTGACTATGCATCGAGGGGGGAAGTTAGATGTCCATGTACTAAATGCAAGAACCTAAAATTTTTTCAGGTCATTGTGGTTAAGGAACATGTCATCTGTAATGGTTTTTCACCTAATTATTATCGTTGGATTTGTCATGGTGAGCCCTCTCAGTCTGAGGAACCCGAGATCCGACAAAATGGGGGGGGGGGGGGTTGAGAGGTATGATAGTTGACGTTGTGGAGTGTAACTTGTTTAACAACGATAACACATATAGGAATGACGACTCACCTAACCCACAAGACTCGCCCAACCCACAAGACTCACCTAACCCACAAGAGCCAAACGCACAAGCAAAAGCGCTTTTTGACATGTTGAATGCTTCAGAGAAACCATTATATGGAGGGTGCGATGTGACTTTGTTAGAAGTCGCATCTATGGTAGTTAGCTTTAAATGTGACTTTAACCTACCCTTTCCTTGTGTCGATGGTGTTGCTGCCTTGCTTGAGGGAGTCATCCCAAAAGACAATATCATGACCCGAACATTCTACACTACCAAAAACATTGTGAAAGGTCTTAAACTCCCGCATCAAAAGATACTTGTCCAAATGTATGCATGTTATTTTGGAAGGGCGATGCGATGCTTGATGAATGTAGGAGATGTGGTAAGGGTAAGTGTAAGACGGTTAAGGGGGATATTGTTTTGAGGGGTAGAAAAGGGACAAGTGATGATAGGGATAAGAAACTGATCCCAATCAGTCAACTTACGTATTTCCCTATTGCACCTAGACTTCAGAAATTGTATGCCACAAGAACCATAGCCGAGCTAATGAGATGGTACGAGGAGGACATTAGGGTACCAGGGAAGATGTGTCACCCGAGTGACGGTGAGGAGTGGAAGCGTTTCGATAGAATATATCCTCAGTTTGCATTAGAACCTAGAAATGTAAGGCTTGGGTTGTGTACTGATGGGTTTGCGCCTTTCGGTCAATTTGGTAAGTCGTACTCTTGCTGGCCTGTGATGATCACACCATAACCTACCTCCTTGATTGTGTTTGAAACGGCCTTTCATCTTCCTATCTCTTATTGTCCCTGGACCCAAAAACCCGAAAAACCATTTGGATGTTTACTTACAACTTGTTATTGAGGAATTGAAACAACTGTGGGAAGCTTAAGTAGGGGTGGAAACTTATAATGTCTCTTTGAGACAAAACTTTCAGTTGAAACCAGCCCTGTTGTGGAGTATAAACGACTTCTCTGCTCATGGTATGCTCTCGGGGTGGTCTACTGCTGGTCAGAAAGCATGTCCGTGTTGTATGGATGAGAGCAAAGCTTTTTATCTTCTAAATTCTAGTAAAATTAGTTGGTTTGACTGTCATAGACAGATTCTACTAGAGGATCACGGATATTGGAAGAACAAGAAAGCATTCAAGAAGGGTGAGGTGGTGCTTGACGACGCACCTGATCGACTCCCAGTAGATGAAATATGGGAGTTGATTTTGAGTACCCGTCCACTATTGACGGAACCGAGCAGGAGTTCAAAGATCTGAAAAAGTTGAAAAATGGTTGGTTTAAACGTAAAATATTCTTTGACCTACCATATTGGAGTACTTTGTTACTTCGTCACAATTTAGATGTGATGCACATAGAGAAAACTTTTTTGAGCAGTTGATCCACACTGTTATGGATGTGAGAGGAAGAGTTGTGACATTACAGGCTCCCAACGAGATCTAAAAGAAATTTGTGACCGTCCTCGAATGCACATAAAATGGGATGGATCCAAACTGAGAGCCGTGTTTAGCCTTGACAAGGTTCAAAGAAAGGCGTTGTTGGAGTGGGTAGAGAAATTGAAGTTCGTACGCCTCCGACTTCAAACGCTGTGTTGATCTTAAGAATCTAAAGCTGCAAGGGTTAAAGAGTCATGATTGCCACGTCTTCATGGAGAGGTTACTTCCAGTATCACTAAAGTAGCTTCTGCCACCGACGGTGTGGAATTTTATAACTGAGATATCTCAGTTTTTCCGAGATTTGTGTTCTTCTACAATATCAATTTATGACTCGGCTGGAGGATCAAATTCCACAGATAATATGCAAACTAGAGATGATCTTCCCACCGTCGTTCTTTAACTCCATGGAGCATCTACCTGTTCACTTGCCCTACGAGGCTAAGGTTGGAGGACCTGTCCAGTATAAATGGATGTACCCATTCGAAAGGTACACAAATTTTAGAAACTTAATTTATAATTTTAATTTAAACCTAGCTAATTTTTATTAATTGAAGTGCATAACTTCTGTATATAGGTTCCTTAATCATTTGAAGAAGAAAATTGGTAACAAGGCTAGGGTAGAGGGTTCTATTTGTAATGCATATTTGACAGAAGAGATTGCAAACTTCTGTTCCCTGTACTTCGAGAAAGATGTCCAAACAAAAACCAAGAATCTGAACCTACAACAGTCGGTGTCAATTGATCGAGGATGGAACATCATCCGTTGAGGGTTCTAGGATGCTAGATGAGAAAGAGTACAACCGAGCGCACCTTTACCTACTTTCTAATTGTGAGATTTTAGAGCCTTATGAGAAGCAATTTTTAATTGAATATGTGGCTGCAAACCCTGATGTGAACGTTGATGATGTTTGGAGTAAGCATGAAGAACAGTTTCCTAAGTGGCTTAAGGATCATGTAGTTGTTGTAGACATACAAGATGATTTGGTTCGAAGTTTGGCATACGGTTCTTTGCGAGTGGTTAAAACCTGGAACCAGTACTCGGTAAATGGGTTCAATTTTCACACATTCAACTACGGGAAGAACAAGGCTAGATGTAATTTTGGTGTGAATGTGTCATCTCTTGATTGTGATGAGTACTATGGTATTTTGGAGGATATTTTCGAGTTGTGTTATGATGGTAAAGAACGTGGATATAGAGCTGTGATATTCAAATGTGAGTGGAAAGACAACTCAGTGAACGGGAGCCGAGTGCATGAACGTTACAAGATTGTAGAAGTTAATCACACCAGGAACTATCCTAAGTACGATCCGTTCATACTCGCACATCAGGCGAAGCAAGTGTACTATGCTCCTTATCCTTACACAAGAAATGACAGAAATCAAAGTCAATGATGGGCAGTTTTTAAGACTAAACCACGAGGGCAAATAGACAGTACTCTTTTCCAGGAAGATGCTGCTTCAAGTGGTACACGCTTATCTCCAACTAACAAAACCATATTCTCCAATGAAAATGAAAATGAAGGGGTAGATGAAGATTTAGAGGATGATGACGATGGTGGTAACGATTACATCGTTATGGATGTTCGGGAGATCCTTCAGGAGGATGATGGACACGACGAAGAGAATTTGGAGGACGATCAGGTGGAGGGCGAGGAGACGGAGGAGGAAGATCAGAATGAGAAAGATGAGGGTGATGACAATAACGACAGCGAAGATGACTATTAGAATTGTTGGAGTAGGTTCTATTGATCATTGTCTTATTTATTTGGTATCTATATCTTTTAAGATTTCATACATATATGTGATTCTCGACACGGTGCAGGTTTTTGCATGAACAAGTTACCACAGGCTGTACTAACAACTACATGGTCGATAGAGGGCAGAGGTATGCTTGTTGGACTATGGTGCCACAAGACGCACGACAGTGGTGGTCCAACAACTTCCGGGTATGTTGTTTGTTTTACTTACCGAGTTGTTATTTTACAATGTAGACTTTGTAAATATTTTCGCTACTAATTAATAATCCGCCTTGGTTTTGTAGTTGAAGTTCTCTTGGAAGCCGGAGTTGGAAGGAAGGGTCTGGGAAAGGTATAACGAGACCTACACACGACGTTTCGCGGACGTCATGAACAAATGCCATCGGGGGACTGCGCTGAAAGACCTTACAGGTGTAGCTTTTAATAGTATTCAGTTTTAACAAACAATATAACTTCAATATTTTATTAACTAATATATTAGTAACTTCATATTTCAGGAGCAGCGTTGGAGAGGTGGGTCGCATACCATGACAGCCCAGAGTTTAAGGTTAGGTCGGAAAGGGGAAAGAGGAACAAGATGAAGAACTGTGAATTGGTGAGGAAGGCGAACCCGACACATCATCGGGGTTCTCAGTCTTCCTACCGTCGTGCCATGAAAGTATGATTTTTATTAATGTCATAGTTTTACTTAAATTCTCATAAACTATGTTCGCATAATATTCACCTAACGTTCATATACATTTAATAGATACGAGCTGAAACCAGGAAGACGTCAACCACGCCGGAGCTGTTCCTGGACATGCACGGGAAGACCGATGACGAAGGGGCTCACTTTGTCACGAGGAAAGATCAGGTGATCTGGGTGAGTACTAACTATTTCAAATAAATCAACTTTGTCTTGCTTTAGGTGGTAGACAACTATCTTTAATGGTTTCATCTAATAACTTAAATTGAAATCATTGTTGTGTATGTAGGATGCCTACATCGAGCACGCTAACGCCGACACCGCTTCTGAGCCTACCCAAACCGACCCGAATCAAACTTTTTCCGGGTCATCGAGGGGTACAAGAAAGGGGGTGTGTACGATGTAGGGAATGCGCACGAAGTGTACTTCACACCTCCGCCACCGCGTCTTGGCACCGCTACGCAGATGGAGTACACGCCCGCAGGATCTCAGCAGGACCCGGAGAAGGAGCAGAGAAGGAACAGCTGGCGTTGCAGCAGGAGCAAATCCGGAAGATGCAGGAACAGATGGACATGTTTCAAGCCATGTTTGCAAAATGCACTCAAGGTCCCAACCAACGCCCTCAGGACGACAGAGACTCCTTTAACGGGGGTGGTGGTAACTCGGGCGCTGCAACTAGCTTCACAGTTAACTGATTGGTTGTTGTTGATGTAACCGGATTTATGGATGATGTATGATGTATGTTCAAACTAGTTTGGATATGTGTACCTTCAAACCGTATGTTAAAACTTTTTTATATGAATGTTTTTTCAGCAGAAATGTGTCGAGAGTTGAAGTGTTGTGGTTGATTGAGAGTGAATGAAGTTGAGGTATTGTGGATGGTTGAGAGTTGTGAATGGTTGAGAGTTGTGGATGTTGTTTATTTTGCAGATTTTGGCTAGACATCGAACTCATGTTTACGGCCTTGCAACAGCATACATGGCGTCCACTAACGGACGCCATGTCAGACGCTACTGGAAGCTGAAAATGGACTCAAATGACAAATATCCAGGGCAGGTGGCGTCTGACTGTGGACGCCATACAGGGGTACCTGGCGTCCACTATCACATGCCAGATGGGGCAGGTGACGTCTGATAGTAGACGCCATACAGGGGTACCTGGTGACTACTGTCGGACGCCATACTGGCGTCCACAGTTAGCCGCCATGGTAGACGCCCGTTTTTTGGCGTCCAACAGTGGACGCCCGCTTCAAAAATAGGCGATCGATCGTGGCTGTCACTTTCTGGCGTCCGACTATGGACGCCCGCCACAAAATGGCGTCCACTGACGGAAGTCATTTGTGGACGCCCGAGAGCTCTATTCTTGTAGTGAAATTTGAACACAAAGATTCGTTCCGTCGCATCGATCACATTCCCTATTACCGGCTTCGATGTATTCCATAGTTTTACCATAGTATCAATTACCGTTCTAGCATTGATTGCCTTGCAGGACCAAACCTTTCCCACAACATGAGGGACCTTTTCTCTGATTCTGACGGCGATCCCGCTCCAATCAATAGCCCCATCACTTGTTTCCAATATAAAATATATTTTCCCTTCCCTAACATCCCAGCCATCGAATCAAGCAATTTCTATCCAGCACCTGCATGCAGAACAACAAAAACAACAAACATAAATAATCCTATACGAGCCAGACTCATGTTCGCAAATATGAGCCTACACAAAGAAGGAAAATCCAAGATCTAATCGAAGACTCATAAAGAACCCTAGAAATCCTAGAGAAAAGTTAGTAATAACCGTTCCTTTTATCCTTTTTTTTAATACGTTCCTTTTATCTTTAGTTTGCTATGTTTCGTGTGTTTTTTTCCTACGACTTTTTGTCGCTTTGTGTTACAAAAAAATACTCGTAAAAAAAATACAGACGCAAGGGGATAAGAAGCAAAATAGCGAAAGGCGGAAGAACAGATAACAAATACGGAGCAGATAGAGGAGGGAAAATGAAGTGAACGGTGTCTCACTCAGACTCAGTCCCCCATTCACATGCGTTGTGTTACTTGAACCAATTCATTAATGGCTTCGTTGCCTTCAGTCGCCATTAATGGCAACCTCAAACTCGAACCTGACTTCAACAAGGCTCCTTCTTTTGACAAGGTACTAACTACTTTCATATCTTATGTCTTACTGTATCACAATTCTTCTTATCATCATTGATTGTTGATTGTCACTCATATTACTTGTGTTTACACCTAAAGCTTTGATTTTTATAGTAGTTTATTTTCGCTAATGTGAATAATTGGTTTGTAAGTTTCCATGTCGCAAAATTGTGCGTGTATACTGAAAGTTGCGATCTTTCTTGATTTTCGAGTCGTTTATCACCTGCAGCTATATCTAATAGTACGAGTAAAATATAAGTGAGCCTCAATCACCGTCTTTTAAGTTTTTGGTTGAGTTGGTTCCATAACATGGTACAAGAGCTCGAAGTCACGAGTGCGAACCCTGGCGGCCCCTAATATCGTCTCTGATAGTTTAATTGGTTTTTTTTTTCTTCAGAAATTGGTTGGAAATGTTGAGTTCTAAGTATAGGTTTAAGAAGAGCCAGTGATCAATCGATAAGAATGAAATTATCTTCCTATTTATAGGTTATATCAAGTTCAAGTGTCTTCTTGAATCTTGATATAGGTCGGCTCCTAATGAATGAAACTTTGTAATTTTTTAGTCAGATTTTGAATTAATTTTACATATATTATTTTATTTTCAGAGTCAAATGGTTAGATATCCAAGTAGCCAAGGCAACACTACCCAGCTTGATGCAAATTGGGAGAGAAATTTCTTCAGTTTGAGGGAGGCATTGTCTACAGTAAAGGACGGTACCCAAATCGAATCATTTTTCTATGTTCCGTTGTTGCAAGAATGCATTACGAAACGTTCGTTGATAGATACCCAAATAGTTCATGCCCACATTGTAAAAACTGGAACCCATGAAGATACATATGTTATGACTTTCCTTGTAAATGTTTATGCCAAGTGTGGTCAAATGGAATATGCACAAAGGGTGTTTGACCATTTGCCTGGAAGAAATGTTGTTAGCTGGACGGGGCTTATGACGGGTTATGTACATAACTCCCAACCTCAAGTAGCCATTCAAGTATTCGTCCAAATGCTCCAAGTTGGGGCTTACCCAACACCTCATACATTTGGCACGCTATTTACTGCTTGTTCGTCTATGCAAGTTGTGAAATTAGGGAAGCAAATTCACGCATATAGTGTCAAATATGGTGTTGAAACCCAGACAAGCATTGGGAATGCCCTCTGTAACTTCTACTCGAAATGTGGATGTTTGGATGCTGCCGTTCATGTGTTTAGAAGGAACGCGGAAAAGAATGTTATCTCATGGACTGCAATTATAGCAGCTTGTGGTGACAGTGGGGATCCTGATACCGGTTTAAGATACTTTGTCGAGATGCTTTCAGAGGGTGTGGAGCTTAATGAGTACACACTAACAAGCATTTTGAGTTTGTGTTGTGCGATGCATGCCTTGGAAATTGGGAGCCAAATACATTCCATGAGCATCAAACTTGGATTCCAAGAGAACGTACGAGTAAAAAATTCAATCATGTACCTTTACTTGAAATGTGGATTAGATAATGAAGGAAATAGATTATTTGATGAGATGGATTCTATCAGCTTGGTGACATGGAATGCATTGATAGCGGGCCATGCACAAATGATGGATGTCGCTGAAGACAGGATATCTGCCCATCAATTTGGAAATCGGGCTTTGAATCTTTACCTAAAGATGAATCAATCAGGCATAAACCCCGATTTGTTTACCTTGTCGAGTGTCTTGACTGTCTGTAGTTATTTAGTGGCATTGGAGCAGGGGGAACAAGTTCATGCTCAGACCATTAAAAGTGGTTTTTTGGCAGATTTTATTGTCGGGACATCGTTGGTTAATATGTACAGTAAATGCGGGCACATCGAAAGGGCATATAAAGCTTTCTCAGAGATGAATTCGAGGACTCTGATATCTTATACATCAATGATAACATCCTTTGCCCAGCATGGTCAATCTGGAGAAGCACTGCAACTCTTTGAGGAGATGCTATCAATGGGTGAGCAGCCAAATAAAATCACTTTCATAGGAGTTCTTTCAGCTTGTAGCTATGCTGGCATGGTCGACAAGGCACTAGGGTACTTTAAAATGATGAAAACAAGTTACAATATCAAACCAATAATGGAGCATTATGCTTGCTTGATAGACATGTATGTAAGAGTAGGGCGGCTAAAAGATGCATTCCATTTGACAAAGAATATGGGTTGTGAACCTGATGAATTTATCTGGTCAAATTTGGTTGCGGGCTGTAGAAGTCATGGTAACTTGGAGTTGGGGTTCTATGCAGCTGAACAATTGCTCAAGTTGAAGCCCAAAGACGCCGAGTCCTATGTGTTGATATTAAACATGTACCTTTCAGCTGAAAGATGGCAGGATGTTTCCAGAGTAAGGAAAATTATGAAGACTAATAAAATTGGGAAGTTGCAGGATTGGAGTTGGTTAAGCATCAGGGATAAATATTATTCATTTACACCTGAAACTCGATTGAATCCTATAAAAATTGAGGTCGAGGATTACTTGGTTAGGTTGATTGAGGAAGTTAAGAATAAAGGTTACGGGGTTCAAAATGCAATATCAAATGGGGAAGATGATGACAATGAAACTCCGCCATGCTCTTCCGCTCTATATCACAGCGAACAATTAGCAGTCGCATTTGGGTTGTTAAATACTGGCAATAATGTGGGGATACGGGTTGTTAAGAGTATAAGTATGTGCAGGAACTGTCATACATTCATGAAGCTCATTTCTGAAACAACTGGTAGGGAAATTATAATCCAGGATAATAAGCGCCTCCATAGATTTGTTAATGGAAACTGTTCTTGTAAAGACTTTGCTAATCTTCTGTAATTGTATTTGTTCTCTGTTTCCTGATCATTTAGAAAATTAATTGATTGTTTATGATCTAACTGATGTAACTTTAGCTCTGATTCTGACAGCTTATGCAGGCAGCTAGGTTAGTCACAGAATGATGGTTTAACAGATGAAATATTCTTATGATTCTCTCATGAAATTTCGAAAGATGATATCCATGTTACCATTTCTAATCAAGATATTTTCATAACATTTGCTCCTCCAATGATTAGGTGTACCCTTGACAAGTTTTTTTCACTCTTTTCCTTTTTTTCACTGTATTTCTATTTCCTTTACTCCTAGGGTCTTTAATAAGGAGGCGCATAAGCAAGCCTCCTTGGGTGTACGACCCTAGGAATTGCTATCTGTCTTTTCTGGCAAAAATAAAACATTTGCTCAAGTGGGTTCTTAGTATGTGCCCTTGCCCCTTGGGAGACTAATGAAATCGATCTTTAAAATTTATTGAAATCTAGATATAATCTTTAAGATTTACCACGGCAAGAGTAAGCAAATTTCTGCCAATTTAGATTCACTACCGTGGGGTAAGGGAAGAGGGGCGGTGTACTGTCGGTGGGTTCTCGGGTGAGGGTTGGCGAAGTTGTGGGTTGGGTGGTGTTGGGTGGGCGTTGGTGGGTGCATAGGTGACGCGACGATACATCTAAAAGAGGGTTGGGTGGTTTGAGATTGGCGGAAGTGATGTTGGAGGTACAAGGAAGGGTTGAAATCGATGGAGTAGGAAGAGGGTTTGGGCGAGGGAAGGTGGGTGAAACGGAAATTAGTTTTGTGGAAGGTAACATGCCTCGATATGATCAACTTCCGGGTAGATAACTCAAGACATGAATAATAACCAGGGTAATTGGAGGGATAGTCAAGAAAAACACACGGAATCTCCAGGTTCGAGTTTGTTGATGGATGCGCAAGGGATGACAGGTTGATGGTGGGATTTATCGCGAATCCCACCACCAAGAAACCTCACAAATCCTATATTATGGTAGCTATGCATGGTAAGTAAGGTCGAATTCTTCAGACTAAATTCTAAGCTAAAGTGAGCCACGACTTAGACTAAATTCTAAGAGAACAATGAAGAAAAATTATCGAGATTGAGTATAAACTAGACTAGAGTCTACTAAACGAACTAAAATAACTAGAAGAACTAAAATAAGCAATCAAACTATGAGGTGAACGATAATATGTGAGAACTAGGGCTAGGTTGGGTTCATAGGTATCCAAACGGTCAAGGGAAGAACGAGGGTGATGACGGAGTTTAACTACCTAAACTACGCCCGGGCTCTCGCAACTTAGACGGTCTTGAGATATCCGATAGGATAGCTCACTAAACAAAGCGCAATGGCAAGAATGAAAGGAAAGGCAAGCAAGCATGTAATTGTCGCTACACCCCTAACAAGTGATTCATCAAACATGTCATAGGCACAAAGTTCAAAAGCAATAAGAACACCACCAAAAACCACTTGAACCACCCTAATCACCCATTAAGGATACCTAATTCCCCTCCTAACCCTAGAGGGAACTCAAGCATGATTAAGGAATTGTCAACATTCATAGTAGAGGATACAAACACAAGGGAAACATTCATTATGAAAAAGCAACAACAATCAAACATAAACAAAGGAATTAAACTACAATGAGATTAGAGAAAGACTAAGGAAGAAGAGAAATTATACTCAACACAAATGGCAGACAAAAGATGAAATCTTGTATAAAATCCATCCAAGAAGAACCACCAATGTTGTCAATAAAGGAGGATTCTTCAATAGATCTCAATTACACCAAGATTAACTAAGATTAAACTATGATTAGAAAGAGATTAATCAAAGATTCAAAATTTTCTATCTAGGGTTTTGTAGTTTGTCTGCTAGTGTCTATAGCAGCTTCCGACAAAATACCCGATGATGATCGGACGTAAACGTACTTTAACGCGTTCGAATATGGGCTCGGAATCAATAGTATCTGGCATGGGCTTTTAGCGGAGTACAAATCTCACAAAACCGACTTGAAGTTCAGGCCCAGTGGGTCGTTTCCAACAAAATAAGACTAATTTGAGCCAAAACCGTCACCGGGAATAAAACCATCTTTTAGCGATCGGGTCAAAACCCGGTCAAAGTCGAAACCGAGACGAAACCAGCCATGCATATGTCTATGTTCAAAGCCAAAAGCAAAATCAATACAAATTAGTCAACAAGATCAAGTCAAAAATGCAATCTTGACTTTCCTAAATCCCCTCTACCCGTATTGAGCCACTCGATCGAGTAGGTATCCGTAAAACACACAACCACCTCTTTACGAAGCCACTCGATCGAGTACAGCATAGAGTACTCGATCGAGTAACCCTAAACCGGGGTGTTCTCTATAAATACACCCCTCGTCCTTTTCACTTACAGCCTTTTCTTAACATCATTAAACCCTACAACTTTTGCAACCCTTAAACAATACAACATCAGCCACATTTTCTCATCACCTTTGCAACTTACTATCTTCATATATACACACACATATACACAAAAACAATCAATTTCGAGATCAAAACTCGTCAAAGACCGAGAGCAAAACTCGTCAAATCCCCTCCTCAATCATACACACCATAACTTGCCTACATATCTCGACGCTCCCGCGCCTTTGCCGCTACTAAACGAGCCGTATTCCAAGACTAAAGCAAGTAGGTTGATGGTGTAAATTCAAATCCCGACATCTCTTTTCTTTTTTTTATTCTCCTTCGTCTTACTAATTTTTGTGCATTTTAATTTTTGTCGCTAGCATTTTATTTGTCGTAACAGTTTTAAAATGTTCGTCTATTACGTATCAAATATGAGGAATGACGGGATAAGGAAACACGAATACAAGAGTATCGCACTCGCGTTGCCGGTCGCTTATCCCGTCACCCGAATATTTGGTTATTTGAAGCGAATCAACCCCTAAAAAGAATGCTTTTATTTTTGTTTATTTTAATATCGCATTATTAATCTCGTCTAACTTTTTTATAATCGTCATTACTAATACCGTGTATAACTATATTGTATTTAAACCGCTTTCGGATTGAATACGTTTAAAACAAAGTTCCATTTAAGATCATTCTAATCCCTTTACAAGTAGTATTGGAGGTGGCGCCCTTTCGAGGAGCGCCGCCCTAAACACTTAAGGGCGTGATGCGATCGCGGAAATTTGACTTTAAACGTGTTCGATACCATTTTTTTAAAACATTATTCTAAAGGCGCGATATCGACTCTGTAGTCGAATAATCGCGTCTGAAAGAATCTTCTATAAATTGGACAGTACGAATCTCGTTGATGCCGAATCGATCGTCACACGGTCCGAAAGGATTAATTACGACATCGTGACGCGGAGGGAATTGACATTTGTTTTACTTCAATCTAATTCGATTTTGCAAAATTCGCTCTAAATGCTAGATGTCGGTTCTATAACCGAACGTCGAGTATGGTGAACCCTCGAGATTCAAGCTAATATAAATTGGACAATATTTATATTTAGTATAATTACATCTCGATTCAAAACATAAAAATCCGAAACAACATCCTTTTCAAATCGAGTAAAACACTCGTACAAGGGCACTCGATCGAGTGCCATAAGGTCACTTGATCGAGTGACCCTCCAAAAATTAGGCAGGAGGTCTACGTAAAGGGCACTCGATCGAGTCCCCTCAATGACTCGATCAATTGACCCTCTTAAGCTTTAAGCGTGAGCTTTAAAATGGCGTAGAGTCCCGACAATTCCTTTTACGACTTTTAGTCGTCACGTGTCATGACAATCACATGTTAACTTCTTCAAAAACATGCATTGCATTATCATTCTAACCTATCTACATTATCGTTACTTTTTCGATTGCTTCGATTTTTATGCTCGTTGTATTGTATTTCCGGGTTGTATTTCCGCCCGTGTACTTTGTATTTATTTACGAGCTTTTATTTTCGTTGTTTACATTTATCGCATTTGAACGAGCATCACATGCTAAATCACTTCGACGTGAACCAAGATTCATTAAAATGACGTAGCAACCCATTCTATATTTATACATCGTAAAACGCTGTTTGCATAACATTTTATCGAATTATTAGCGCGCGTATTAAAAAACCGAACGATATCTTAGTAGAGGCCGTCATGTGCGGGCGGAGTTGGGTGTCCTTTGTGGGCTTCCCAACACGTACCCTCACCCCTTACTTAGAATCTTGGTTTCCGGATGCCCAAAACCGTTGACGCACGAGAGTCATTCGATACACGATACCCAATAACTTGGCATCGGTATCGTAATGCAAAGGGACAAACCCTACAAGCTCTAGTATCGAAGTGGGCCGTACTTTGTGCACGGTCCACCAAAATATAGAGTGAGTTCGAATGAGGCCGAATTCTCACAAAGTTCGGTGGCGACTCCAACTTCGATTTAAATTTCAACCCGAGAACCATCTCACATGGGAAACATTTCGCCGCCCAAACCCGCGCGTGGCCGCGGCGGGGGGACCTATGTCATGTCCTCGAGTTTCGTGTTTTCAAATGAATACAAGGAGTATATATAGGATCTGCCGATCAGAGAACTGAAGCGACAAATATAAAGCCCACTGAACATGACACGGCCGTGTCACATGCGTCACGGCCGTGTCAACTCAGCCTATCCCGACCGTGTCGCAGGCAATCACAACCGTGTTGCACTTTAATGTGGCCTCCTTTCTTAGCATCTTCGCCATGGTTAGCGTCCTTTGGGGTCGCCTCTTACCGCAAAACTACACATATAACTAGTTTGTATATAAGGTAATTAGATAATTATATAAGGCCCGAGTCCGGATTAATTGCCTACTTGTGGAGATACTTGGTCATTTGACGCGTGGAGATTCAATGTACAGTGTACTTAGATACTCATAATGAGATGGCGCCACCCGGTGGCGCCGAATTTGTGCGCCATCGAGGTTATTTTAGTAATTTACTAGGGTTATATTATTTTTTTCCTTTAAAATATTATTTCAAAAGTAGTTAGTTGACAAGGGTAAAATTGGCACTTCACAAAATAATTTATCTTAATTGTAGGGATTGGTTAGGCTAGGCATATATTGAAAAAATTAAATCTATTTGCATTACATATACGAGTATAATTTTATCACATTTATAAGCCAAGAAATGCACTTGGTTGAGTGGTATTTATGACGTGAATAATTGGTATATGTTCCAATTGTGCTTGGGTTCGAGTCACACTTAAACCATTTTTTTATTTTCAATTTTATTTTAACGTTTCAATATCTCTCACTTTTTTTTTCCTAAAAAACGGTATTTTTTTTCATTCTCAATTTTATTTTAGCGTTTCAATATCTCTCGTTTTTTTTTTTCCTAAAAAAAATATGTAGACAATATATAAATTGCTTACACAAACAATTAAAACATTGTCCATTTTAATAGTCTAAACCAATATTTTTATATTGTTTTATTGTTATTGATAACTCTGACTATTTTTTTGATGACGGGGAACTTGTTGTCGCTACCGAAATTTGAGAATAGTCTTCTAATCGTAACTAATTTCCGATCTTTTTCAAGTTTTGAAGTAAAAATTCCAAAAAATAATAATGAATCAGTAATACGTAAATTAATGGTGAAGAATCAATTAAAAGATACAGTAAACATTATTTTATTTAAAATACTAGGGAGGTCGGCCTCTCTCTGAGTAAGTGGCTCTTGAGAGGGTCCTCTGTCATCGTATGGGTCAGGGCGCAGGCGGCCGTTGACGCGTCGATTGTCCTAATTTGCTGGCATTCCAGGTCGAACCTTCTGACGTACTCCCTAATGGTCTCCTTTGGCCCTTGTCGCATGGTCTTCAGATCTACTATAACAATCTGCCTGCGTCGACTCCCGGCATATTAGTCTATGAACGTCGTGCTGAGGTCCGTGAAACTTCGGATGGACTCCCGAGGTAGACCTCGGAACCATGACTGGGCATACCCGGTGAGTGTGGTGGGGAACACTCGGCACCACACTGCGTCGTCGAGCTCGTACATGGCCATGTAGCTTTCGTACGTCGCCAAATGATCTTCCGGGTCCGTCATTCCGTTGAACTTGATGTTAAGCACCTTTACCCGGGGCATGAGGTGTTCCGTAATTTCTGGGTGAAAAGGCGACACTATGGGTCGTCCCTTCTTGGGCGTCTTCTTGGCGGGCGTGGTTAATTCGGATTCGCCTTCGTCCTCTTCCTGGGCGGTGGACTCGTTCCTCCTCGACCGGCATGTTACGAACGTTTCTTGTCCGAGGGAACTTTCCCGATGGGTGCGTTCGCCCTCCCGACCGGTGTTATTCGTCAGTCGGGTTAATACCGAGCCTCGCCCTTCAGGGCAGGCATGCCTTCTCCTACTTTCCCTTCTGCCTAGCCTGTCTTTTAGGGTTTTGGTAGGTCTGCCCTCCCTTTGCCTCTAGCCCAGGCGGTGGTGGACTGTTCTCTGGGGACCGTGGCTCCTTCTGGCCTTCTTGGTGCCGGGGCCTAGGCGGTGGCGCATTGTGGGAGTGTGGCTTCTACTCCTTTCGCGTCGTCCTTCGCCCGATGGGGATCCGTGGTCTCCTCTCGTGTTGGCGGCGGATGTTAGGATCTCCTGTCCAGCCTCCGGGTAATAGGGCGAAGGCTCCCTGGGCCGGTACTCGTGTTCGCTTTTGTGCCGCTCTATCCTCTCCTTGTCCAGGCGTCTACTCTTCTCTTGATATCGGCGTTTCCTTTCCTCTAGGGTCACCTCCTCGGGCTGTTCGGGGAAGAGTTCCCTGGGCGAGACGTTAGCCCATTGAAAGGCCCCGGTGGATGGCCCAGGTGGCCTCTCCGCCCGGGCCGCGGTCACGGTCGCCGAGGCTGACGTCCTCAAGAGTGTGGCTAGGAATAACTGGGCGGCGGACATCTGTTCGAGGTGAATGCCTCTGCCGGGGCGCTGGCTGAGGCATCCACTGCTGGGGTGGTCGCCGCGGCCGCGGGACTTTTACCCTTGTCCCTGCTTCTGTTCTGGTTTTCAGGGGGTGAGGTCCCCACGATCTTGAGTCCGGCATCCTTCTACGGCCCCTGGAGGCGTCGATGGCGTCTCGGGTTGTCATTTTTCTGAGTACTACAACGGATTTTTTGTTGAGCAAGGAGCTTTTTGTTTAAGTTCCCCACAGACGGCGCCAAATTGTTTGGGTAGCAAACAGTCGTGTGCCTCCAGCCGGGCGTGGCCGGCAATCTCCTTCTTCTTCCCTGATGAGTTCCGTGCTCCGGTCCTGCACAGAGAACGCACAAGGGTCTCGGAGGGTTTCTGAGTTTGCCTCTCCGACGCTCAAGTCAGTTAACGGGATTAAGAAGTCGATTCTAGGATGGAGGATCTTACTTAGCTTTTAGAGAGATGATGTGTTGTGTATATTTTGTGTCCCTTTTCTTGTGGTGGCTCTCTAGGTATTTATAGGGCTTGAGTCGTACGGAGCAGTCGTCCCCTACCATGGTAAGCCGGCATCTCCCTCCGCCAGGAGGAGCCGGTGTGAGCTGATCGCTAGGCGAAGAGTGCCTTTGAGTTGCCAGCTGCCGGCTACCTGTGGTGCCGACCCCCATTAGAAACTATCTGTATTCTGACCATAACCCGTTTTGGACTCGTGTAACACGATCCATAATTAAACCGACCTGTATTCAATATTTTGACCCGACATGTTTAAAGTTATTTTAAAAAATGATGTACATTAAAAAAAATCGGTCTTATAAGGTTAGAAGTATGAATTCTACTTTCAATCAAAATTTATTATTTTATACTATTACTACTAATAATAATAATCAATATACTCATTATAATGATAATCATCTTTACGTGCTAAATAATCAATCAATTTTAAGATCACGCATTATTGTTATTGTTGTATACAATATATAATATGACATATTACCCGTGTTGCGTATAGTAATAATCGTAATTAATAATTAGTAGACTTGAGTTGTTTATAAAAGAATTCTACTTTCACTCAAAATCCGTCTTAGGTTAGAGTTAAAAGTCTACTTTTAACCTCATAGGCTCAAAACCCGAAAATAATAATAATAATAATAATAATAATAATAATAATAATAATAATAATAACTTGGTTCGTGACATAGACATAACTTGGTTCGTGACACCCTTTTGGATATCTGTTTCCGATCTGGTATTTCGGCCGGTAAAGAGGTAGATGTCGGTTTGATTGATGGGCACGACAGGCCCCTACGCCCCGCGGATTTGCTTCTTTATTCCTGGGATAGGGGCCGTGATGTGTGTGTCGATTTGACGGGGTCGTCCCCTTTGACCCAGTCTGCGATGTCTGATTTTCTACCTGGCCGCGCAGTCGCTGATGCTGCTCAGCGCAAGTGCGCCAAGTATGGAGATTTGTGCACCAAGATTGGGTATGGGTTCCTACCTTTCTCTTTCTCTTCTCTAGGGGAGCTCGACGCGGAGGCCGCTGCTTTACTCAAGCGGATTCAGAAATTCTCTATCTCTCAGGACGCGGGAGCTCGGGCAGCTGCTTTTATTTTTACTCGTCTTAGTTTTTCTATCGCTAAGGGAGTGGGAGCCCAGATAGTATCTCGGCTTCTCTCTAACTTCTTGTAATTTGTTCTGGTGTTTAATGAAAGTTCCGTTTCATAATTAAAAAAAATAAAAATAAATAATAATAATAGTTACCGCTTGGGAGTCCCTTTGTTTCCGCTTTCCGGGACTTGCTCTTCCTGCTCCAAGGTCCTCAGAGAGGATATTTTTGGCGATCACGCGGTTTCGTGTGCTGGTACTGTGGGGATTAAACATCGTCATAACCTTGTCCATGACACACTGTTGGATATTTGCTTTCGGACGGGGATCTCTGCGGGTAAGGAGGTGGAGATTAGCCTCTGCGACGATAACGACAGGCCCTTACGACCTGCCGACCTTCTGCTTTACTCGTGGGACAGGGGGCGTGATGTTTGTGTTGACCTGACTGGGTCCTCTCCTTTGACCCAGTCCGGCTTGGCTTCTTTTGAGCCCGCACGGGTCGTTGCTGATGCTGCTCGTCGTAAGTGTGCCAAGAATCATGCACGCAGCACGACCATTGGGTATGGTTTCCTTCCTTTCTCCTTCTCCTCTCTCGGTGAGCTCGACACGGAGGCTGTCTCTCTGCTCCAGCGGATTCGTAAATTCGCTATGTCACAGGATGCTGGAGCGCGAGCCGCAGTTCATATTTTCACTAGAATTAGTTTTGCGATTGCTAAGGGAGTGGGGGCCCAGATAGTATCTAGGTTCCCCTCGAACTTCTTGTAATTTGTTCTGGTGTTAATGCAAGATCCGGTTTTTATAAAAAAAATTTTTAATAATAATAATAATAATACTATTGTTTGTAAAATAAAAAAAACTTCCTTTAATTATATATATTGATTCTTAATTAAATAATTTATAATAAATAATAAATGGTAGGATTACATGTATGTCATTTTGAATTTTACCCAAAATCAAAATAAAGATTTTCAAGATTTTTTTTAAATTATTTTATTCCGGTGGCGCCGAGATTCGACGTCACCCGGTGGCGCCGAGATTCGATGTCACCCGGTGGCGCCCTATCACTATCCTAATATGAAAATACCTGCTCCACTTATACTTGCCCCAGCTATACTTTTTTTTTTCAAATTAGTGACGGTTTTCACATTTACAGTATAAATTGACGAAAATACAAACACTAACTCACCCACAATCCCTCCTTCTCTGCATTAAAAAAATTGTTATTATTTAATGAGAAATAATGATATTCATGGAGTTGTTTCATCAAGTACCATGCAAATAAAATCTTTAGGTGATTTGTCTTTAGTACCTTAGATGAATTGGTGCAGGTTCTGTCTTGATCTGTTCATCAAGGCAGAATTTGCACCGGTTCATCGGAGGTACTAATGACAAATCGGCTAAAGATTTTAATGAAATGGAGAGTAAATATAAAACGGAGGGAGTATTAAATATACGATAACAAATAAAAATGTTTCATTGTTTCAGGAAACTTACCGTGTTTACTACGATATATATAAGTAAATAATTTTGTTGTCCAATATGAAGTACGCATTTCATTCTTAGATATACAATAATATGTACACTAAAATATTTAATTCTTCTAGATATTAATTAATTAATAGTAATTTCAAATCACATAGGGAGTATGTCATTTCAAATTAATATGGAGTTGTAATTAATTTTCACAATCGCAAAATTTCATTTCAAATCTCAACGTTGTAATTAATATCATTGCTATCAACCAAAGTTTGGGCTTCTATCTCTAATATCATTAAATACGGAGCACGTTAATATATTAAATCATATAAGTTAAACCAGAGTCTGTTTTATTGTATATAAGTTACAATGTGTTGTACGTAAATTATACTGCATATGGTATATCACTGTCTCTTTAGGGTTGTATGCTTCTATATTTAAACTACTGTTAATGGATGTAATTTTTAAAAAAAATTATTGTTAATGTAATTTATGTATATTAAAGCAGTGTCTGTTTTAGTGTACATAAGTTACAGTGTATTGTACATAACTTATACTGCATATGTACATAGGTAAAGCACTGTGTCTTTTGGTGTAGATAAGTTAGTATGTTTTGCACATGATACATGTCTGAAAGCAATGTCTGTTTTGATGGACATAAGTTACGAATGGAGAAACACGAATTAAAGTTTGTTATTAATATGTGACTTAACTATAATTAGTACCCATAATAATGATGAAGTATAGAGTATTATGGTACCCATAAAAAACTGTACTCAAGTAATTAAGTATGAAGTATTATAAAATAATACCTACTGCAAAGTAATGATGACTTTTTCATACTTGAGTACCCCAGCCGACTTGTCATTTCAAAGTACACAAATTCTTGGGAGAGACCGTCTCTCCGTAATTAGTGAGAGACTACCCATATTACTCCCGGATAGTAGCATATAAGTATTAATGAGTTTGTATTAAATAAATAAAAAAGTTAATGAGAAACCAATACCACGAGTAGGTCTCCTGAGAGACGGTCTCTCATTAACTTTACTGAGAGACTAAGTACAAATAAAAGTAACAGTGGTACCAGACATAATAGAAGTAGGTACAAGTAACATAAAAGAGTATACAAATATAAAGAGGGTACATTTCTTATAAAAACAGGTACAAAACAAAGTTGTCATTTAAGGGTACGAATAGGACATAGAGTGATACCGAAGATTGGTCTCTCAATAAGTTATTGAGAGACCGTCTCTCCCAAGAATTTGTGTACCACAAAATCATCATAATTATCTACGTTTCATATTAATTACACCTACCTAATTTACTACACCATTAATTCTAACAATAACAAAGTATTCTCTCACCTTATTCTATCACCTTAATTCAATAATTTTATTCCATACTAGCAACACTTTCTCGCTAATCAAATTCGTTGCTTCTGAATCTTTGGTCATGTTTGAAAGCGAACAAAATAATGCTAAGTCAACTGTAGTGGACGATATATTAATCGTAGTTGAAGGTATTATTGCTTAATTTTGTACAGTACATTTTATTTCTCACTAATTATGATTCAACATATTATGAACAGATTTTAATTTTATTTATTTATTTCAACTTTTTCCACAACGACTACAATATCAAAGAGATCGAAACCACTTTTACGGGATGTGAATCGGCTATGGAAGTAGAAGGTTCGTACCATTTAGGTGTATTGTACCTTAAAATTCAAGTCTCGTATCATTTTAGATGTTAGATGTATTATACTTTTTAAGTTGATATGTGTATCATTTAGATGTATTGTACCATAAAATTCAAGTCGTGTACTATGTAGATGTTAGAAGATGTATTGTACCCTTCTAAGTTGATATGTGTACCATTTAGATGTAGTGTACCATAAAATTCAAGTCTCGTACCATTTAGTTATTAGATTATATATTGTGCCATTTTAAGTTGATATGTGTGTACCGTTTAGATATATTGTACCATAAAATTCAAGTCGTGTACCATGTAGATGTTAGAATATGTATTGTATCATTCTAAGTTGATATGTTTACCATTTAGATGTAGTGTACCACAAAAGTCAAGTTGTGTACCATGTAGATGTTAGAAGACGTATTGTACCATTTTAAGTTGATAATATGTGTACCATTTAGATGTAGTGTTCCATAAAATTCAAGTCGTGTACCATGTAGATGTTAGAAGATGTATTGTATCATTCTAAGTTGATATGTATACCATTTAGATGTAGTGTATCATAAAATTCAAGTCGTGTACCTTGTAGATGTTAGATGATATATTGTACCATTTTAAGTTAATATGTGTACCATTAGATGTAGTGTACCATAAAATTCAAGTCTCGTACCATTTAGTTGTTAGATGATATATTACACTCTGTACCATTTTAAGTTGATATGTGTATCATTTAGATGTAGTGTACCATAAAATTCAAGTCTCGTACCATTTAGTTGTTAGATGATATATTGTACCATTTTATGTTGATATGAATGTGTACCATTTAGATGTAGTGTTCCATAAAATTCAAGTCTCGTACCATTTCGTTGTTAGATGATATATTGCACCATTCCAAGTTGATAAAAATTTAAAAAATATATTTTACGTGAAATAGTGACTAATTGATTGAGTGAATTAAGATGGGAAGATAATAATTAAGGAAGTTAAGTAAACATGGAAGGAAATAATTAATTATGCACATTTGGCGGAATAATAATAATAATTTATTTTTAATTCAATCCATTAATACTATTTGATACTGCACATTAGTAATATGGGTCGTCTCTCACTATTTACCGAGAGACCGTCTCTCAGGAGACCTACTCTTCAAAGTAATGATAATTTTTGTATTTAGAGACGTCACTTGCACATGCAATTCACTTGATCATATTTAGATACATATATTCAGTTTTATGGCACTTGATGCTATATTAAGGCACTCAATTGTGTTCTAATGTCCCTCTCTACGCTAAAAATTAACCTTATGTACATTCAAACTATTCTTAAAACGATGAATTTTAAAATTGTAATCCCGAAAGGGCCATAAAATGATCAAATAATATTTCACACTTGGATACTACTCTTAAAAGGAAAGTAATTTAGATCGAGCTTTGACCGAGTCGAGCTTGAGTTGCTCATGAGTCGTCTCGTCTCATTAATAGTCCTACATTTGATAATATCGTTACACTAGAGAAGTCTATAAAAGCATTGAAACTAGCTAAAAACTTGTTAACATGACAAGATATTTAAATAAATTTCGAAACATATGTTTACATTTTTGGCAGTTGATTATTTATAGGGTTATTTAATAACAATAATACCAACTATATGGCGTCTTCCCAAAATAATATCAATTTTAATAAATCTGAGAATTATTATTGAAGTAGTTAAACGAGAGTAGTATTGGTGACCGGTTACCTGTAGAACCCTTCCACCTTCCTTTTTCACCTTTAATTTTATTTAACGACAATAATATCAACTATAGAGCGTCTTCCGAAAATAATTCCAATTTTAATAAATCTGAGAATAATACGTATTTTTGGAGTAGTTAAATCAGAGTAGTATAGATGACCAGTTAACGGTATAACTCGTTCACCTTGCTTTTTTGCCTTTAATTTGTTTCATGTTCACTCCTTTTCATTTACTCAGTGTACGAGACATTAAACGTCATTAACGTGTTCGGTCTTCCTCTTCCTTCAACCTCACCAAATCTAACTAACAACACAATCCTACACCAAAATCAACACATTAATCTAAACGAAACGTCTAGGAAAAAATGGAAGAAGGATGAAGGGTAATGGGGAGAGAGGATGAAGGAGAGAAGTAAGGAGGAGTAGACTTGAGAAAACTGATCTGACCCGAATAAGCCAAACCGAACCCGACCTGACACCCGAACTGAAGCATGATTTTGACCCGAGCTAACCCAAAACTGACACGACTATTATTATAGAAAACTAGTCGATATCCCTAAAAAAGTCGAAAACAGCAAACCCGAGAATGACCCGAATCTGAAATTATCCGACCCGACCCGAAGTCAACCCAATTATTATAACCCGAAAGTAACCTGAACCGAAGCTGACCCGGCACAGTTCACTCGTTATCCGGGTCTAAGGAGGAGGATGAAGGATAAGTAGCAGGTTAAATATTAATTAGATGACCTGATGCAGCAGGTTATAAAGTACTTATACTACTCTTGTTTAACTACTCCAATAATACGTATTATTCTCGGATTTATTGAAATTGGTATTATTTTGGGAAGACGCCCTATAGTTGATATTATTGTCGTTAAATAACCCTTATTTATATTAAGGCACTTGATTATGTTATATGTTTAATTTGTTAATGTTGTATGTATCAAATCTATACACTTGGTTTGAATCGATCAACAACAATGTTATGTTTCACTCGATTTGATTCAATATACATTTGTAAATAAATTCATTTAATGCATGTGCCTAACTATTAACTTACATATGTCATTTAATATCCCACTTTCCTCTATATATTATTTCAAATCTTTCTCTATCATCTATCTTCCATTTTCCATTTTCCTATACATAATATTCCTCTAGTAACTGGTAATGTTCTACTCAATCTTCTCACCTGAATGATTTTGTGACATGAAATTTCTATGCTTACTTTATACACTTGAGTTCTTTTTAATTTACATTTTCTGATGTATTGTGCACATTTATCATTCAAGTGTATTAACATCATGAACTGCATGGGGTGGGTGACAAACAATGAGGTTGAAGATAGAATAACAACTATCCACAACTCGAGGCAACAGAAAATACATAATTTGTCCTTCATTTACAATTAGTCTCACGACAATAAGATATATTCTAGGCGTTTCTCAGCAGAAACAAAGGTTATGTGCAACGAGGATTGTATGAAAAAAATCTTTGAAAAACTTTCCTCTGATCATGACAAGGCCAATGTGCCAGTTGTTTGCAAGAGGTGGGCCCAAATGTTTCTATTAAGGACCGATGCACCTAGGTGGAAGGTGGATTATAACAGAAGCTTACAAATATCGCATCATAATGGAATGACGGTTGTTTCTAGGGGTCCAATTGAAGTTTCAAGGCGAGATAGATGCTATTTGACTCATAATATTCATGCTAGAATAATATTGCATGCTTTTCAATCTGGCGCAGATGAAGTTGATGATTATTTTTCTTATTTCCCACATGAGTATATGTCAAAAGTGTATAAAATAACTTTAATGTTGCGTAGCCGAAATGAAATTGTACTGATCAATTAATTTTTTTTTATATTTGAAGTTTTTCATGTTTTGAGTGTGTAGTTTTTTATCTATAGTTGAAGTTATGCGACTTATGTAATGCCTTGTACACTAAATCCTTATAACTTTAATAGGTTGCTTATGTTTTCTATAAACTTATGACTGCCTTTTGTCTAACAAATACAATATTATTTTATGTACTTTAAAATGTGACATTTAAGGTAAAAGTAGTGTTGGTAGGTAATGTTGTGTTGTGAGCATAAATTACTATATGATGCACATAATTGATAGTTTATACTCCGTATATACATAGATAAATCACTGTCTTTGTGGTGTACATAACTTATTTTAAAGTGCACATAATGCATAGTTCATATAAGCCAACGAACTAAGCATTGCACATTCTATTTTGGTGCATATAATCTCTCCTAGAAGCATATAAACTAGTTAAAAGGTTGTTAACAGGAGGGGATGATTAAATCAACTTCGAAACATATGTTTGGCTCACAATAATATCTTATTGGGTATTGTAATTAAAATATTTTATTATAAAAACTTGTGTTATGTACAGCAAATATTATACATTTATTATCCATAAATAAGCACATTCTCAACACACTCAACTCTCACGCTACTCAACTATCAACATTCTCACGTCTCTCTCTCTCTCTCTCTCTCAACATGTATATACAAAAGAAAATATGAATGTTACATGTGCTGAATGGATATACAATATCAATCAACAACATAAATTGTGGTTTGCTTCTCAAAAGAATGAGAAGTTGCCTTCTATATTTACTGAATTTTATGGACCTATTTCAAGTCCATATGTTGAATCATTTGAAAAAGATTTTGGAAATGAAGACATAATGGAAATAATTTTCAGAAGTTCAATCCTTCTATTCGAAAGGAAGAGGTTGCAAAAATGACTTTTCTTTGCAAGAGGTGGGGTCAAATACTTTTGGCACATCCTCATTCCCTTCTTTTGAAAATGGAATACTGTTTGTGCATGCAGTATGTGTGAATATAAAATGGACTAGTCTCTGTTAATAGGAATGATATTGTGGACATGACATAGGTCCACCCCGACGCGGCCACGCGCGGGTTTGGGGAGGTGAATGAATCTCCATATGAGAATGGATTAAATTGAAATTTAAATCAAAGTGAAGTCGCCACCGAACTTTGTGGGAGTTCGGGCCCGTTCGAACCCACTCTATGTCGTAGTGGGCCATATACAGAATACGACCCATTTCCGATGTCAGAGTTTATTGGACTCGTCCCTTTGCATTTGATACCGATACCGACATTATCGGATATCGTGTATTGAATGACTCTCGTGCGCCAACGGTTTCGGGCATCCGGAAACCGAGGTTATGAGTAAGGGGTGAGGGTACGTGTTAGGAAGCCCACAAAGGACACCCAACCCCGCCCGCACATTAGCGGCCTCTACTAAGATATCGAATGACTTTCTAATACGCGCGTTAGTAGTTTGGTGAAAATGATATGCAAACATTATTTTCCCTAAACATGCGAAAAATTGAAAGGGTTTCTATGTCGATTTAATACAATTAATTCTAACGTCGAAGTTAAATTTAGCATGAGGGTTCATTTTAGTACAATAAAATAAACAACGAAAAATCGACAAGAAAATAACGAACTTGTTAGTAACGGTATAACGATTGATAAATTGAGTAAAAGATATAAATGCATGATTTTGAAAAGTTTTATATGTCACGTGATGGATTAAACATGTGTTGATCGAGGTCAAGAAAATATTATTGAAAATTTGAAATATGCCGAGAGAGCCGATGTTAAGAAAAGGAAAACGAAAAAAACGTCGCGGTTTTTAGAAATCCACGCGACTCGCCCGAGAAGGGCGCGACTCGCGCCACAGGCTGCCCTCGGACTCGGTTTTTTGAAAACTGTTAATTTTAATAAATCGCGTACAAATATGGAATCATTTATACGCGACTTAAATTTTCGATATTTGTTATATTTGATATTCGATTATGAAATCGATATCAAATATTCGGAATAAGAAATGGGTTTGAAGCATTATTGCCAAACGAGTTAGGGCAAAATAATCAATTTTATGTCACGGTTTTCAGGGATCCCTGCGACCCGCGCGAGAAGGGCGCGACTCGTGCCACCACGCGACTCGCACAAGGCTCGTGCAACTCGCGTGGCAAACTGATTCTCGGTCCCGGTTTCGTGCTACTCGTTGTATCCGGTGCTTGGTTATAGAACCAATACCGGATATTTAGAGTGATTTTTGAAAGTATGATTTTATAAGTCGAATTAAATCGGACTAATACGATATGAATGATCTCCGCGTTTGTAGTGTCGTGTTGACTCGATCGAGTTAGATGACAACTACTTTAGCATCAACGAACATCGTATTAGTTGGATTATTTGACTAGACTATTTAAATTCAACATCCAACTATTGAGTTGGCATCAAATACAAAAGGTTGACGCTTTGCGATTATTTTAATTAAGACGGACTCGACTTGATTCCCTCGGCTTCTCCGACATCGTAATTAATCCCTAGGGATTATGTGATGTCGGATCCGCATCAACGGGTTTCGACCTAAAAAAAATGCTTGTTTCGAAAATAGATTGCAATTGATGAAATACGCGATAATGATGATGCAAACAAAAAATAAGGAAATTATTGTTTAGGTTGACTTGTTTCAATAATCAAGTGCTAGGGGTATCGGGATAAGCGACCGACAACGCTGGGTGCAATACCCTTGTATATTCGGGTTTCCTTATCCCGACATCACTCGCACTCGACACAAATTCACAAGTATTTTAATGTTTTATACTAATAATACTATCGATATTAGAACGCGATAAGATAAAATAAAAATAATAATAAAAAAACGTGATTCGGGACGGACGGACGGAGAGAAGAAAAAGGGAAAAGATGAACGGGAATATTGCACCCTCAACCTACATGTTCTTGTTCTCGGACGTGACTCGTAGTCGTGGCTTGCACGTGAGTATCGAGATGTAAGTTAAGTTGTGGTGATTAGGGTTCGGATTCCTAAATGCTAGGGTTAGGGCTTTTGGATGTCTGTAGATTAGTGTAGAATAGGGTGAATTAGGGTTGAACAACATGTCTAAATGTGTGTGCATGGGGATGTTTATATAGGCAAAGCTATGTACCCCCCCGCTAGGGTTACTCGACTGAGTAGCTCCCTGGACTCGGTCGGGTAGCCCGGCCAACATAGTCGGGCTTGTTACAGGGCCCACTCGATCGAGTGGGTCAGACGCAGTGCAAAGGTCCGGTTTTTTGGACTGTGGTTTGGATAATTTGTGGGTTTTGTATCTGGACTGGACTTATGACATTTGAATGGCTGTTTTTTTATGTCTCGGAACGGCTTTGACCGGGGTTTGACCCAATCGCTAAAAGTTGGTTTTATTTCCAGTGTCGGTTTTGCCCCAAATTAGTCTTATTTGATTGGAAACGACCCACTGGGCCTGAATTTGAGGTTAGTTTTGTGAGATTTTTACTCTGTAAATGCTTAAGCCAACAACTAATGATTTTGAGCGCACATCCGAGCGCGTAGAAACACGTTTGCGTCCGATCATCATCGGGTGTTTTTTTGGAAACTACCATAGACACCTGGCAGTCAAATTGCGGGTGTCTACAGAGCCCCCACTTTGACTGAGGCTTGGACAAGGCGAAAGTCAGAGTAGGTACCAGACCAATCGAGGATTGAAACCTGGCAGACTTCCGATCGGGTCGTTTATGGGCCATTAGACTTGCTTGAAGGGCTCGCCAGCTATAAGACAGAAATCATACCTGAGCAGCTGATGATAACTCCGTGGGGAATCAGACTTGTCGTATGAGTCCTGGGTGCGCCTATATATGGACCCATCCCGTGTAAAATGCCGTCTTGGGCTTTCCGCTGGGGAGATGTGTGAGTTGTGCGGGCTTGCCTCTGAAGCCTCGAGTTGTACCTGTAGCAGTCGCATAAATTTTGCTTGCAACACGTAGGTGAAAATATGACTCACGCTGGGGAATAAAAAATTTGAATTTTTTTGAATTTATAAATTTTTGAAATTTTTGAAAATTTTGGAATTAGGAAACACGGGATGACTAATTCCCGGGCTAAGATTAGGGAATCTCGAGACGAGGCCTGTATGTTGATCCTGTTAGAATTAGGAAACTTCTGTGTAAGGAAGATATGGAAAGAGGGTTGTGGAGCTAATGCTATAAATACCCCTCCCTTGTCTATGATTTTCTTCACAACTTCCTCACAATTCACCTCTTCTAAAAAAGAAAGCTTGTTTATCCCTTTCAAGAATTTAACCATGTGAATCGATCGATTGACCGTGATGTTGCAAGAATGGTCCCGATGCTTTAGGGACACGGATAGGGTTGCTCTTAATCAGACGGGTATTACTCAGCTGTATCCATTCCGTCAGATGCAAGTTGATTGCTACTTTCTTGATGCTTGTTTGTCCTATTGGGACGATACATATCATGTCTTTGCCTTTCCCCGGGGAGAAGTTTGTCCCTTACCTGAGGAGATTGCTGCTGTGGGAGGATGGAACCCGATACTCCGGCCTGCCGTCCCGTTTTCGGTTTATGACCCGAGAAAGAAGCTTCGAGAATTTTTAGGACTCTCCCACAATGAGGTATCTCGCATGATGGAGGATGGCCGTATTTCCTTGATTGATTTGGCAGAGAAATTTATGAACCCGCATGATGTCCGGGTGAGACCGATTCACAGCCGTAGGGCCTTTTCTTTTTGTATGCTTCACGTTTATGCTTTTGAAGGTCATATGGACTTATTGTCATGCATGGGTAACGCCCGCCTCTTGACCGTGGTTGATTTGATGGAGACGGAGCACAGCCCGACTTGGCTGATTACGGGTGAGATTATCCAGGGCTTAGACAACCGTAAGAGGGATTCATCGGTTCGTCTGACCGGAAGCACCCGTCTATTGCAGGTATTTTCCGTTCGTTTTTTTCGATTTTTTCGATATATATATATATATATATATTTTGATCCGATTTTTTCAGATTTGGCTGTATGAGAGGCTATCAGTTATAGATCCTCCCCTGGACTCGAGCAAATACCGTCACAATCAGGTGATGACGAGGAGACGGGCCATTGATTTTTCTAGCCAGATTACTCAGAAGTATTGGGACAAGGTGTTATCATTCCATAGTGGTCCACTGATCCGATGGGTAGTGCCATGGTAGCCCATTTATGTTTGGACAGGCCTGGACCCGAGGGACAAAGCTCGCTATCAGGTAATCTTGTCTTTCAGGCAGACAGTTCATCTCTACCCGGATCGCATACTAAGGCAGTATGGCTGGACTCAAAGAATCCCAGAAGTTGAAGCAGTTGTGAGTGAACCTACCCAACTGACGGATGTAATGTGCGATATCTGGATGCAAAGATGGTATACCCGGCACACTTGGCCCATTCCCAAGTCTCTTCATTCAATCTGGGTTTCAGATTCTTATGTGAAGTGGACCAAGGCTGATTCTGCGAAGACCCGAGCTGCTTTGAAGGTTGATGAAGCTTTTGACCTGCTACGGAGGGAACAAGTCAAAGACAATAGGGGCTTTTTTAACGAAGATGACACTCCGGCTACTTTGGTCCGTCTTATGTCAGGTCAAAGAAAGAAGAGTAGGACTCAAGGCGAAGGGTCTAATGCTAGAGGTGCTCGGGGGAAAGTGAGCCCCCAGACTGACTTAGAAAGGAGACTTGGCCCAAGATTGGCAGTTTAGGACCGACTTGGCCCACGAGATAGACTACCTGAGCACGTGCGGGCTCGACTCGGGCCAAAGACAATAGCAGAAGACCCGCTGTCAAAGAAACGAGTTCGAGATAAGGAGGTTCCTCTCGTGATTCGGGAACGCTCACCCCCGCCCCGACGACCTCGGGCTCCACGCGACCCAAAGGACAAAGGAAAGGGCAACATGCACGAACACTAGTCTCCTTTATTATTTGAGTATTATTACTATTTTTTGTGTTGTGCTTTTTTTTTGTGTAACTGTCGTTTTTGGCGTTTTTTTTGTAATTTTGGATTTCCCGAGTTCATCGGGTTTTTAATAGAAGACATATTAGCGAATAACGTTCCCGTCTTTTCGTTTATTGCAGTGGTTGTACCCTTTTGAGGGGCTGCCTACGTATCCACAATTAGCGGAATCAAACCAAACGTAGTTCAAGATTAGATATTTTTGCAATTTTTCGAAATACACCAAGACTATTAGTTCAAGATGTGCGACAGTAGGATGAATAATCCTAGCTCATTGACTTGTCTATAATTTTGAAAATTTATAAAAAAGATGAATTTTTATAAACTTTTTTGCAAATGACATTGAGATAGGGTTTATGGATAGTAGCGTTTCAACTGGTCCAAGTTGGTTGGGTTGACGAATTCGTTCACGTCCAAGTCTATCAGCATCACCGCTCCTCCTGATAGGACCTTCTTTACCAGATACGGCCCGGCCCAATTGGGTTTGAATTTTCCTCTTGGGTCAATCGGTAGTAGGGCCCGTACGGACTTTAGAACTAGATCCCCTTCCTTGATATTTCTGGACCTAACTCTTTTGTTGAAAGCCCGTTGGATCCTCTTTTGATATATTTGGATATTATTGAGGGCCCGGGACCGCCGTTCGTCCAAAAGAACTAGCGAATCGTATCGGGCTTGTACCCAATCTGCTTCCGGCATTTGGCTTTCCAGCAAAATCCTTAGGGATGGTACTTCTAGCTCGACCGGTTGAACCGCTTCCATTCCGTACGTCAAGTTACGGGGTTGCTCCGGTTGCGGTGCGAATTGACGTCCGATATCCCCAAAGGGCAAAAGGTATTTTGTCGGGCCAATCCCGGTAATTCTCAGCCATCTTTTTAAGTATGGTGACAATTGTTTTATTAGCCGCCTCTACCGCTCCATTTGTTTGGGGACGGTAAGGCGAGGATGTGTGCCTTTGAATTTTATATTTTGCTAGCAGCGCCGCGGTTTCAGCTTGGAAATGGGTCCCATGATCAATGATAAACTCGTGTGGGATTCCGTATCGGCATATGATCTTATTCTGGATAAATTTGCCCACATGCTTGGCGTTCAAGATCCGGTATGACTCGGCTTCGACCCATTTGGTGAAATAGTCGATGGCCACCAAAATGAAGCAATGACCTCCCGTCCCGGAAGGGTGCACCTTTCCAATTATGTCAATACACCACGTCGAAAATGGCCATGGTGATGTCATGGTATATAACAGGGAAGATGGCATATGTTGTACATTAGCAAAGATCTGACAATTATGGCAGTGTTTGACATATAATTGGCAGTCAGTTTCCATGGTGTTCCAAGAATACCCGAGTCTCATGATTTTTCGGGCTAGCATATGGGCGTTCATATGCGGGCCACTTTCACCATCGTGTACCTTGGACATAACCTTTTCGTCCTGCACTTTGTCGATACACAGGAGAAGAGCCCCCTGCGCCGTCTTCTTGTATAAATGCCCGTCGTTAGTACGAACAAATTGGGTTGCCAATCTTCGCAGGGCTTTCTTGGCCCGGTTTTCAGTTCCCGGGGGATACTCTCCCGATGTCAAGTAAGTTAGGACAGCCTGATACCAAGGTTCGGGCTCGGTTATCTCGATATCCTGGATGGCGTAGATATAGGCCGGCTCGGACCGTCTTTCAACGCAGATCGGCATGCTAGTAAGATGTTCCGGTATATTTAGCAGGGATGCTAATTTGGAAATTGCATCTGCAAATTGATTCTCCTCTCGGGGTAGATAGATATATTCCACCTTTTGGAATTGTTTCTCAAGAACCCTTACTCGCGCTTGGTAAGCCATGAGATTGGCGTTCCGAGTTTTCCATTTTTGGAGAGCTTGATTGATGACTAGGGATGAGTCACCGTGGACCCGGAGGTTTCTTACTCCTAAATCGGCGGCGGCTTGTAACCCGTGGATGCATGCTTCATACTCGGCGGCGTTGTTAGTCACATCAAAGTCCAATTTAATGGATAACGGTGTATACTCCCCTTTCGGTGATATTAATAGAATGCCGACTCCGTATCCTCGAAAGTTGGATGCCCCATCAAAATACAAATCCCATGTTTCGGTGTCAGTATGGAATATGTCTTCATCTGGAAAAGCCCAAGTGTCGGTATGCCCTTCTTCAGATATCGGGCTATCGGCATGGAACTCGGCTACTACCCGGCTTTTGATAGGTTTTAATGGTACAAACTTGAGGTCGAACTCAGCTAACATTAAAGTCCATCTGGACATCCTGCCATTGAGGATGGGCTTCTCGAATAGGTACTTGATAGGATCCATTTTGGATAATACATGTACCTCGTGACTGAGCATGTAATGTCGGAGCTTTTTAGTGGCCCAAACCAAAGCTAGGCACGTTTTCTCGAGCATTGTATACTTGCACTCGTATTCTAGGAACTTTTTACTGTTGTAGTAAATAACCCGTTCTTCTGAATTGACTGTCTGGGTCAGCATAGCCCCCATGGATGTCTCGGTCGTTGTTAGGTATAACGACAAAGGCAAACTGGGTTGAGGTGGCATTAATACCGGCGGTGCAGACAGGATCTCCTTGATTTTATCAAAAGCCGCTTGACATTTGTCGTCCCATAGTATCCGTTCTCCGATCTTCAGTTTTTTGAAAATGGGCTCACATACCATGGTTAGTTTTGAAATGAATCGGCTGATATATTGGACTTTTCCGAAAAACCCCCTGATTTCTTTTTCGGTTTTGGGTGGCTGCATCTCGGTAATGGCCTTGATTTTAGCTGGGTCGACCTCGATGCCGCGTTGGCTAACGATATGGCCCAGTAATTTGCCCGATGTTACCCCGAAACTGCATTTTTGAGGGTTTAGCCTCATGTTGTATTTGCGTAGTTGGGTAAAGAATTTTCTTAGGGCCACAAAGTGCCCACTTCGGTCTTTGGACTTGACGATCATGTCGTCCACATAAACCTTCACTTCTTTATGCATCATATCGTGAAGTAAAGTAGTGGCGGTTCGTTGATAAGTGGCCCCGGCATTGATGAGCCTAAATGACATAACGGTGTAACAGTAAGTACCCCAAGGTGTAATGAAGGTGGTCTTACTCATGTCTTCTTCTGCCATTTTGATCTGATTGTATCCGGTATACCCGTCCATGAATGATAGAAGGGCATGATCGGCCGTGTTATCCACCAGTATATCGATGTGTGGCAATGGGAAATCATCTTTTGGGCTTGCTTTATTAAGGTCCCGAAAGTCCACACATACCCGCACCTTGCCGTCCTTCTTGGGTACCGGCACGATGTTCGCGACCCAGTCTGGATATTCAGACACTTGTATAAAGCCCGCTTTGAATTGCTTGTCGACTTCTTCTTTGACTTTGAGAGACCATGCGGGCCTCATTCTTCGGAGTTTTTGTTTTACCGGTTTACACCCATCTTTGATGAGTATATGGTGTTCAGCTATTTCCCGATCTATCCCCGGCATGTCTTGTAGGATCATGCGAAGACGTCCTTGAATTCCTGGAGGAGGTCCGTGAATTGTTTCTTCTCCTCAGGATCTAAAGATAGGCCCAACTTAAGCATCTGGGGCTCTAAAGTGTTTCCCACGTTAATGGACTCGGTTTCTTCAATTACCGGATCTTGGGATTCCCTTTGTTCGAGCTGCTCGATCAGGTGCGGAGGTAGAGGTACCTGTTCGTCGGGTTTCTCAATGTCATTGCATATAAAATCTCTGAAATTGAAAGAATTTTGAAAATAAGACAAGTCGTAAGCGGAATGGTTTTCGTTATTATTAATAGTGAATTTTGAGAACAACTCAAAGAGAGCGGCCATCTGATCGTTGGTCAGTGGCAGGATAGGGAGTGGTCTCAGGACAGGCCCCGAGACTCCAGTGGAAGTGGCTAAGGGAAGAGGGGTTACAGACTCGACTCTAGCACCAGACCCTCTAGACTTGGACTTAGACTCCGACTCAGACTCAGACTCAGACTCGGACTCGGACTCATTGTCCGGCATGTCTCCCTCGCCGGTGGTCAGCTTGTAGATCCGTCCTTGGCTGTCGGTCCACTTGATGGTCTTTCTCCAGGACCTTTTCCCGGTGTCCGTACCGACTTTGGAGATCAGCTTGGTTGGGTCAAACCGATTGTTGCGAAGGATCAGGTTGACCAAATCATCCTTTGGAGCAGAGACGGCCTTGTCTTCTCCAAATAGGAGCCCCAGCACGGGCTCAGAGTTGTTTTCGCCTCCCTTGGACTCGGCCTGGACAAGGGTGAATATATCATCAGGGACGAAATTGCATTCCCGAGCCGTTTTGGTCCCGGGATATGTGACGGTGGATTCGTAAAGGCCCACTTCGATAGCTCCGAAAAATGGTGTGACGAAGTAATCGGTTAGTTTCGGGCTATAAGGGCCCAAGTAGGTACCCTTGATGATGTTGGTGGCCTTTTGAATACCGGCTCGGACCGCGTTTTACGGGGTTATAGCATACCCTAATCCGAACTGTGATTCGCCATCGTTTAGGACCTCGATAATCTTCCCAGCTGGAAGATATGGCCTCGAAGTAGCCCAAGTTTTGTAGCATCGTATTGATGCTAGTGATGAAGTAAGGCCTGAAGAGATATTCCTCCTCTTTCATCCCCATAAAATCAAAGCCTCGTGGGTCGGCCCGGCCCGTAGCATTGTAGCTTGCCACGGTGATGGGGGTGGCCTCTAGTATGATGACACCGTCTTGAAGTGGCATCTTGACCTTCCTATGCAGGGTAGAGGACACGGCCTTGACCGCGTGGATCCAAGGCCTTCCGAGAAGCAAGTTGAAGGACAAGGTGACATCAATCACCTGGAACTCCAGTTCTTTCTCGATCGGGCCCGTTATGATTGTTAGTTTAACGACCCCGGCCACTGGTTTTGGGCTTCTGTCAAAAGCCTGAATAGTTTGCGCCGTCGGGAGGTAGTTGGCCTCGGTAATGCCGAGGGCCTTAGCGGTCCTCAAGGGAAGGACATTTACGGCGGACCCATCGTCGATAAGGGTCATTGGGAGGTACTTCCCTCGGCAAATGACCGTGATGTATAGGGCCAGATTATGATTGGGCCCGAACGGTGGCAGATCAGATTAAGAGAAGGTGATGAGCAAGCCTTCTTCTTTGGATTTGCCCTTGAGATAGGGCATAATAGTGGCTACCATTTCAGCGGGGGTAACCTGTGAGTCGACCTTGATCTCATCGAGAGCCTTAGTCAGCGCTTCCCGATGTGCTTGCGAGCTAACCAGAAGTTGCCATATGGTTAGATCGGCTCGAACCCTCTTCAATTGCTGGACCAGGGCCGTGTCGTGGCTTGGTTCCTCGGGGGTTGGCTCCGTCCTGGTAGGTTCAATGACGGTTGTTGGAGTAGGGCGCCCGGCCGTGGCGAGGTGGTTGGTGGCTAAAGCCTTGGACTTAGCTTTTCGTACCTCTTCAATAGTGATGTGGACAGCTTCCCCTTTAGCTAGGTAAACATCTTCCTCATCATCGAACCATATCCCGTTAATTTGTGGGATAAAGGGGGAAATGAGGTGTGAGCAGTTGATTGCCTCTCCAGTAAATATAGCATGGGCACTGAACGGGTTATCTTTGTTACTCGGCTTGTCTCCGGGCAACAGTATTTTCCCGCTTTCAATCAGATCTTGGATCAGATGCTTCAATTTCCAGCATTTTTCCGTGTCATGCCCATTACCTCGATGATATTGGCAATAGGCCTGAACGTTGTAGGCCTTGGACCTTTTCTCCACTGGAACTTCGGGAGTTGGGCCTATTGGTTGAATCAGACCCTTTGAAGATAGTCTCTGTAAGGCGTAGGTATAGGTAGTCCCTATATCTGTGAATACCCGAGTTGGAGTATTCTTTTTGGATGAGGTGTCAAGCAGATTAACCTCATCGACGATGCTGCGAGTTGCAGCTGCAGGTGTGGGCTTGCTCACAGACGAGCTGGCCCCTTGATATCCCTTGGTAGAGGCCTTAGTCAGACTCTCTAACCTTAAGTCATCCTCGATCCTTGTGCCCATTTCGGTGAGGGTAGCAAAATTGGGGATGACAGCATAGCGGAGATGGACCCGGTAGGAGGGGAGGAGGTTCTTGACAAACGCCTCCACTAGCAGTTTCTCGCTGGGCTTATCAACCAGCTTCACACTCTCGGCCCGCCATCTTTGGAGATACCTGGTGAACCCTTCTTTGGGCTCTTGGGCCATCACTTCCAGAGTACGCATTGTAGTCTGGATCTCGATATTATCGGCGTAATTCCGAGCAAATTCAGTTGCCACATCATCCCAAGTCTTATATTTTTTGGAATCGAGCCTGTAGTACCAGGCCTTGGGATGCTTTTCAAGGGAGGAAGGGAATAAGTGCTTAAACATGGTGGACTTCACCCCTTTGACCGTCATAAAATCTTTAAAAGCCCGGATGTGGTGGACCGGGTCTTCAGTACCCTCAAACATCGGAATTCCCGTAAGGTTGAGGTTAGCAGGTAGCTCGTCATTTAAAGGTGAATAGGAACGAGCATTTTCAGTGTGGATCGAGTTGTTCGTTGACAGGTGAACCTGTTCTTCGAGCCTGCGAACAACACTGATTAGTTCAGCTATGGGCCCAGTGGGCTCAGATCCCACGGCAGGGGCCACCTTCTCCACGGCACCCACACGGGTGGCCAAGGTCGCTTGGTCAGTCTGGATGGCAGTCAATTGAGTCTCGATCTTGGCCAGTGCGGCGGTCAGTTGATCCAAAGTCGACTGCTTTTTCTGTTGTCTGGTTTCGGGTGGCCTGTCCGTAAGAACACCGCGTAATCAGAAACTAGCCCAAATCCTGGAATAGAAAGTACATCCCGAGCAAAACTGAAAAGGGAAATGACTCGGAAAAGACACCTAGACGGGTGACTTGTGAAAGGTGGGCCTCCCTTAGGATCCAGCAATGTGAGTCGGGTCCTGTTCGAAGGAGGGTCCATGTGAGACATCCCCAGACTTTGACTCGAATGTGTAGACGGGCCCTCCTTTGTAAGAGTATGTCTTACGTAGGTGGGCCTTGCCTTAGTCTAATAAGGCGGACTGGGATACGGAAGAAACTCGTGATGTAAGATCGATGGAGTTTTGACGCTAAAGACTTCGACGACTTATGACACGACCCGACACATGCTAAATACGGGAAGTTCTAAGAAGAGGAAGGTTTTGGTAGAGGATTTTTGGAAAATCCGAAAAAAAAACGTTGGAGGGGCCCGATTTTTTGAAAGATAATTGGAAAACATATCGGGCCACGGTTTTGAAGGTTCGAAAATATTTTCGAGTTTTGAAATGGGCAGAACACCGGCTAGAAATAGGCTATTTTGAGTAAAATCATAAGTCCTAAATTCGGTATACGTCCCGGGTTTTGAAATTGGATAGTTTGAAAAAGATGCAATTTTTGAAAAAGACGGTTTTGAAAAAAAAATGATACGGAAACCAAGTAGCATATAGTCACGCAAGCATTATAACGACACTATGTATGTTTTACACTAAGTCTCGGTCGGTCTATAAAGGGTCTATACCAGTGCGCATAGTCTAGACGTTGATCGGGACGGGCTTTCTAAGTCGAGTTGAGCTTAGAACATGCCGCGAAACCCACTCGAATCGACTATGGACACCTTTGACATATCCATATTGGAGTACATCACGGTATAGTGGGACGTCGATCGCGAGTACCGGCCCGGGAAAATATAGGGTTATGAATGAACCGTAAAACTAAGACGCGTATTGTACTAGTCAAACGATTTCTATTCGAGTCTCACCCTGAGGATGCCGATGGTAAGTCACGCATCAGTTAATCCCCAGCGGAGTCGCCAAATTGTGGACATGACATAGGTCCACCCCGACGCGGCCACGCGCGGGTTTGGGGAGGCGAATGAATCTCCATATTAGAATGGATCGAATTGAAATCTAAATCCCCAGCGGAGTCGCCAAATTGTGGACATGACATAGGTCCACCCCGACGCGGCCACGCTCGGGTTTGGTGAGGCGAATGAATCTCTATATGAGAATGGATCGAATTGAAATTTAAATCGAAGTGGAGTCGCCACCGAACTTTGTGGGAGTTCGGGCCCGTTCGAACCCACTCTATGTCGTAGCGGGCCATATACAGAATACGGCCCATTTTCGATGTCGGAGTTTGTTGGGCTCGTCCCCTTGCATTTGATACCGATACCGACATTAACGGATATCGTGTATTGAATGACTCTCGTGCGCCAACGGTTTCGGGCATCCGGAAACCGAGGTTCTGAGTAAGGGTGGTACTTGTTGGGAAGCCTACAAAGGACACAACCCCGCCCGCACATTAGCGGCCTCTACTAAGATATCGAATGACTTTCTAATACGCGCGTTACTAGTTCGGTGAAAATGATATGCAAACATTATTTTCCCTAAACATGCGAAAAATTGGAAGGGTTTCTATGTCGATTTAATGCAACTAATTCTAACGTCGAAGTTAAATTTAGCATGCGGGTTCATTTTAGTACAATAAAATAAACAACGAAAAATCGACAAGAAAATAACGAACTTGTTAGTAACGGTATAACGATTGATAAATTGAGTAAAAGATATAAATGCGATGAATGCATGATTTTGAAAAATTTTATATGTCACGTGATGGATTATACACGTGTTGACCGAGGTCAAGAAAATATTTATTGAAAATTTGAAATATGCGAGAGAGCCGATGTTAAGAAAAGGAAAACGAAAAAAACGTCGCGGTTTTCAGAAATTCAGCGATTCGCCTAAGATGCGCGACTCGCGCCACAGGCTGCCCTCGGACTCGGTTTTTCGAAAACTGTTAATTTTAATAAATCGCGTACAAATATGGAATCATTTATACTCGACTTAAATTTTCGATATTCGTTATATTTGATATTCTATTATGAAATCGATATCAAATATTCGGAATAAGAAAAGGGTTTGAAGCATTATTGCTAAACGAGTTAGGGCAAAATAATCGATTTAATGTCACAGTTTTCAGGGATCCCTGTGACCCGCGCGAGAAGGGCGCAACTCGTGCCACCACACGACTCGCACAAGGCTCGTGCGACTCGCGTGGCGGACTGATTCTCGGTCCCGATTTCGTGCTACTCGTTGTATCCGGTGCTTGGTTATAGGACCAATACCGGATATTTAGAGTGATTTTTGAAAGTATGGTTTTATAAGTCGAATTAAATCGGACTAATACGATATGAATGATCTCCGCGTTTGTAGTGTCGTGTTGACTCGATCGAGTTAGATGACAACTACTTTAGCATCAACGAACATTGTATTAGTTGGATTATTTGACTAGACTATTTAAATTCAACATCCAACTATTGAGTTGACATCGAATACAAAAGGTTGACGCTTTGCGATTATTTTAATTAAGACGGACTCGACTTGATTCCCTCGGCTTCTCCGACATCGTAATAAATCCCTAGGGATTATGTGATGTCGGATCCGCGTCAACGGGTTTCGACCTAAAAAAAAATGCTTGTTTCGAAAATAGATTGCAATAGATGAAATACGCGATAATGATGATGCAAACAAAAAATAAGGAAATTATTGTTTAGGTTGACTTGTTTCAATAATCAAGTGCTAGGGGTATCGGGATAAGCGACCGGCAACGCTGGGTGCAATACCCTTGTATATTCGGGGTTCCTTATCCCAACATCATTCACACTCGACACAAATTTACAACTATTTTAATGTTTTATACTAATAATACTATCGATATTAGAACGCGATAAGATAAAATAAAAAAATAAAAATAAATGTGATTCGGGACGAACGGACGGAGAGAAGAAAAAGGGAAAAGAAGAACGAGAATATTGCACCCTCAACCTACGTGTTCTTGTTCTCGGACGGGATTCGTAGTCGTGGCTTGCACGTGAGTATCGAGATGTAAGTTAAGTTGTGGTGATTAGGGTTCGGATTCCTAAATGCTAGGGTTAGGGCTTTTGGATGTATGTAGATTAGTGTAGAATAGGGTGAATTAGGGTTGAACAACATGTCTAAATGTGTGTGCATGGGGATGTTTATATAGGCAAAGCTATGTACCCCCCGCTAGGGTTACTCGACTGAGTAGCCCCCTGGACTCGGTCGGGTAGCCCGGTCAACGCAGTCGGGCTTGTTACAGGGCCCACTCGATCGAGTGGGTCAGCCGCAGTGCAAAGGTCCGGTTTTTTGGACTGTGGTTTGGATATTTTGTGGGTTTTGTATCTGGACTGGACTTATGACATTTGAATGGCTGTTTTTTTATGTCTCGGAACGGCTTTGACCCGGGTTTGACCCAATCACTAAAAGTCGGTTTTATTTCCGGTGTCGGTTTTGACCCAAATTAGTCTTATTTGATTGAAAACGACCCACTGGGCCTAAATTTGAGGTCAGTTTTGTGAGATTTTTACTCTGTAAATGCTTAAGCTATCAACTAATGATTTTGAGCCCACATCCGAGCGCGTAGAAACACGTTTGCGTCCGATCATCATCGGGTGTTTTTTTGGAAACTACCATAGACACCTGGCAGTCAAAATGCGGGTGTCTACAGATATCTTGTTGTCAAAAATAATGTAGATGTTATTTGGCTGATGATCTAATTTGTAGAAGTATATTGCATAATATGCAACTTCGACTTGGATTTCCAGAAGATGTAGCACATCTCCATGGTTCTTCTCGTGAAAAAGCAAAAAGAGAAAATTTTGAAGGTGTTCCAAAACAAGTTTTTCGTCAAGCATCTACCTTTGCTGCATATCTGTTTGAGCCAAGAAATTTTTATCCATATGTCTAAAATATAAATTGATTTTGTTCTATTCTTATATATGATTTTATGCATGGAATGTTTGTTACTATATAAAACAAGATCCTCATGTCAATTTGAACTTATGTACACTTTCTGCTATAAACTTAGTTACTAATCAAGTGTTTGTATATGTATGTGTACATAAGAGTTTGTTTGACAGATTCGTGACTTATTTACTTATGATAAGAAAACAAACAGCAATTCTGACCAACAATTGAATTCATGTCAAGGGGTGAGCAAAACCGGATATCCGATACGATTTTAAATATGCGCTCTGAACCACTATAAGATGTACCTAGATGAGTTATGTACAACTAATATAGAAATATGTACAATGATGTCCTCAGATGGATTATGTACAACTGATATGTAAATATGTACATTACGTAGTGACCTATATACAACAAAACTACGCATATAAAAGCTTTGTATATGAGTTTTTATTCGATGCATGTAAGTGTTTATTACATATAAATAAGGTTAAAGTTGGTTATTACTTTGTGTTTTTTAAGTAAAAATATGATATACATAGTTAAGAATACAGTGCATATAACTTATGATTTGGTTCCAGTAAAATGAACCACTATAAGATGTAACTAGATGATTTATGTGCAACTAATATAGAAATATGTACAATGATGTCATCGGATGGATTATGTACAACAACATTAACCTACGACGTTCGGTTATAAACAGTCAAGAACATAGAACGAACTTTAAAAAATATAGAAATATGTACAACGATGTCATATATCCGGTTAAAAAATACTCGATATAAGGAAAACCATACTCGTATCATATATCCAGTTATTTGTATCTTTTAAAATTTGTATAATTCAAAGCATATACCGTATCCTATACATATATAATAAAATTGTACTTCGTATTAGACGTATCATATATTTCTGCTCACTCCGTATCATATAGCAAAACTATTTTGCATCTTAAAATTTAAAATATTAAGAATAAAGTAATAAGTACTACCTTTAAGCACACGTTAATTTTGTACTTCGTATTAGATACATTATTTCCATAGTCACAAGTAATAAGTACTGCCCTTAAGAACAAGTAATAAGTACTACCCTAGGTGAATTTCTATGACGTATTAAGACTTTGGAAAGTCACATTATTTCCATAGTCACTTCACAACTCTGAGAATACAAAAGAATTACGGAGTAGATAATTGCATGCGTATAGTCACCTAGGAACTCTGAAAAATCAAGTAATAACTATTGTTCAACAATTCTGTTCTTCAACAATTCTGAAGTAATTTCTGGTCATTTTTTGTCGATCATCTTCAACAATTCTATGGTGCGTGATATGTTCTTGCTTCTCTCTATGCCATAACTACTGTTTTTTGTTATTTTTTCGAGCGATTTTGTGAAAATTATAGTAAAATATATTACAATATTTTATTATTTTTAATTTATGTTTAAATATTGTTCATATGTTGGTGTTGTGTTCATGATTATTTATGATTATTCATGTTATTTATGATGTACATATGTTTGAGCTGCGTTCATCTTTTCCGACTATCTTCAACTTTGGAGTATAGTGTGTTATATTTTTGCTTTTTAGAGTGATTTTGTGAAAATTAGGGTAAAATAATTGCAATTTGCGTGTTAATTAGGTGAACGACACAAAATGAAAACAAATCAGAAGAAGGCTGCAATAAAGAGGAAAGCTGATAAGAAGGAGAAAGGTATAAGAATCGTACATTGAATTGGACCTTATTTGGACTTTAAATTATGCCTATTGATTTGTTTTTCTTTATTCGAAGTTGAATGTAAAAAGAGTCGGATCGAAGAAAAGGATACAGATTCTGATAATTATGAAGATAGCATTGTTGGGAGACAGCAATCAAAATTATGTTTGCTAACAGATACAACTAAAGGTATATTAATTGAATAGATTACTATGTTTCAAAATCGTACGCAATAGCTTTATTTATTTAGTATAGCTTTAAAACTTACTTATGTTGACTCTGTAGTTTTATCTGTGTTTGAAGTTATGTGCGTTATGTAATGTCTTATGAACAATAAATAAATCCTTATAACTTTAACAAGTTGCTTATGTTTTCTACTATAAACATATGATTGCCTTATGTCTAACAGATACAATCTTATGTACTTTAAAATATGACATTGATGCGCACTGTCGCTGACACGCATGCAAAAAATATTTAGTCCCAACTAGCTACTATGTAGTAGTGGTAAGTCGGGGTCGAACCACAGGGAGGCAGAGAAATGTGATAGGCCAAGTCTAGGATTAATTGTGATTGGGGTCTAAAACGGGGGGTTTTGGGACGAAATAATTAAACTAAGGCAAGCGAATTAAACGACTAAAACGAGAAACAATAATGATAAAGGCATTAGGGGGAGTCGGGGAGTCAGAATTTAAGACAAGGGTACAAGCATCACAAGAATTATCACAAGATGAATAAGGGGAGGAGCCACCTTTCGGTTTCCCTACCCGACCTAGCATAAACCCGCTTTCGCGACAAGAAAGCTAAAGTCTCTAGACAGAATTACCCAAACCCCAAGTTTCCTCATATTGGTTCGAGTGAGTCAGGCTAACCTAGTTGATCATGCTAAGTCAACAAGACACAATAATCCCAATCAAGACAAATCACCCTCAAATGCAATAGTTCTCATAAAATGAAACCCGAATCTAGAATTCTTCCTCCCCTAGCCCCCTAACTAATATCTACTCACTATCCATACTAAACATAACAAAACAAATAATAAGGAGGCTAAGAGAAAGGCGGCCAAACATGTTTGAACTAGATGAAAGGAAATTAATCTAACACAATGATAAAGACTATACTAACAATAAAGAAAGAAAATAAACAACAAGGCAAAACAAAAGTAACAAATACTAGCAATGAAAATGAAGGGAACAAACAAAAGAGAGAGAAAACAATAAATTACTAACAATGGAGATGTGAAACAACTTTAAACATAACTAAACAAAGGCAAACAAAAAGTAACAAGAAATTAAAGAGGAGACTAATTAAGAAGAAGAGAGAGGAAAAGAAAGTACCAACTATGAAAGAAATACTCAAAAGAGGAAGATGAAGATTAACATAAATATGAAGCATCAAGAAATAATACAAGAATCTTGTCACAAAATCCTTGCAAAACCCTTAAATGTTCAAATAAATCTAGACTAAATGAAGAAGCTTGATTATAAAATGTAGAGTAGAATTAATCTAAACTAAGAAAGCTTTCTAAATCTATGGAATTTTCTATGGAAACTACTACAATGGTGCACTAAGACTAATGATAATGGAGGCACTAATCTAGATGTCTTATGTAAGAAAGATAGGGTTACTATATATATATACTAAACCCTTAATGGATCACACAACTTAAGGCCTATAATTCAATCTTCCCTTCTTAATGAGACTTTCACCCTATGCATCTTCACATGGGAAAACTTCACCATGCAATAAAGGTCATCCACGGGCTAATATCGCCGGGTGAAATTTCACCCGGTCATTTCACCCGGTGAAACTTTTTCCCATTTGCACATTTCGACGCTCCTTTACCGTCGGGCAAAACTTCACCCGGTGGTGAAAGTTTCGCCCGGTCATTTCGCCCGGTGGTGAGTGTTCACGAAAATCTTCGGGGAGGTGGAAAATGTCTTCGCCCGGTGATATCTCATCGGGTGAAACTTCACCCGATGGTTTTCTGCCTCTTTTACGGTCTCTTTCTCTACCGATTGATTGGATTAATTGAACTTTCAGTCGTGTGCTTTGCTCTTCAGACGGTCTCTCTCTCTCTTTCGTGCTCATAAAAGCTCGGACATGTTTTTGGTCGAAAATCCTATCAAAATAGACAGAAAACTACCAAAAACACGTAAAATGTAAAAGAGAGACACTAATGCGAGAAATACTAAAAATACGGCGATAATCGCACTTTAGTCTCGCAAAATGGAGGAAAAACGGGCTTAAATGGGAGGAAAAACGGTCCAAATTTGACACACAACAGACATTAAGGTAAAAGTAGCCATTTAAATCCTTTCTGTTCATTTAAATTTACAGCTCGTCAATAAGCCTACAAAGACTAGACGGAAGAGAGTTGTATATGCCATGCATGAACTCCCGTCATTGACAACACGCATGTCCCCTGATGGTTTGGTCAAACTTCTAAGTGTTCAGTCAGAGAAGCAGATTGCAAATATAGGAATTAGGGTTTGGGGATATAATTGATCTAAAAGTAAAAGAAGTCTCATCCAAGCTTGCTCATTGACTTGTTTCCAATTTCGATCTTGATTCAGAAACATTTAAAGATCGGACGTTTGATTTTACAAATTTAGATGTACATATTGCAACCGGGTTTCCTATGGGACCAAATGAGGTTGTCCTTGTATCATATGATGACCGGTCCCAGGAATATATAGAAATAGTTAGTTAATATAAGAAACAATTTAAAGGCTCCAAGGTGACAAACTCTGTATTGCAGTCCATCTTGACTACTCAGATGGATATGGGGATCTATTCAAGCGAAACTTCATAGTTTACCTTTGCTCTTATTTTATTCAAGGTACCTGTTCTGCAAGTCTAAGTTTAAAGATAATGAAGTCTTTAGTCGACTTGTCATTGGCCCTACATTTAATTGGTGCCAATTTTGCCTTGATGCTTTCATTGAGGCTGTTGATTTGTGGAAAATGAATACAGAAGATAGAAACAAGTGCTTTGATGGACCTATAATGGTCTTTGTTTTTCTATATCTGCAACGAATGCGTTACAGAAACAACCAACATATTCGTGCATTCCCAACAATGTCTTTTTGGACACAAGATTCCATTTCGAAGAGAATATTGCATGAAGCAAAGAAATCGGGTACATTTGGTAATGATTTTGTTCTGCCATTACAACCCCTTGATTGGTACAAGGTGAATGCGGCAAAGGCGGAAGAAGTAAAGGACAGTGTGAAGATGGAGGAAGTAAAGGACAGTGTGAAGGGGGATATGAAAGATGTCATGGAAAAGGACAAAATAAAAAATGAGGGGAAGAAAGAACAAGATTGATTAGGAAATTTAATTCTGAAATCTGTTGAATTCACAAAATCTTTCAAGGGGTTGAATGTTGTAATAAAGGTTGCAAAGTTTGCCTCTCCCAATGCAAACCAATCATAGAATTGAAAATTTGACATGTGACTTTATTGCGAGACTTGTAACAACAACAAAAGAAGAAGAGTCGACAGAATTTGGTAACAATTTTTCTTCAATTTATTCGATATCATCCTCTATATACTAAGAGAATAACACTTACTATGATTTTTCCCTCCAAAATGAATTCATTTCTAAATAAGGAAGTAAATGAATATTTCATGTATAAATTCAAAAACTATTCATAAAATGACAATAAAAACTCTTTTTATTAAATTAATTAATCTATATACTAAGAGAATAACACTTACTATGTTTTTTTCCTCCAAAATGAATTCATTTCTAAATAAGGAAGTAAATGAATATTTCATGTATAAATTCAAAAACTATTCATAAAATGACAATAATAACTCTTTTTATTAAAATAATTAAAGAAATTTTATAATACGATGTCATTAGCATTGTGATAAAAAAATATACATTCTTAATTGTAATTTTATTTCCGAGATGATCTTTTTTACTTTAATGTTTATAAAAGTATAAAGTACAAATTATGGAGTATACCATTAAAATCCATAAGTTTTTCTAACAAATTATAGAGTAATACAGTCTCACATGTGAGACATTTATGTATTTTGTAAAAAATCCGCATTTAGTATTAAGAAGTAATAAGAGTTTTTTTTTAAATACAAAGAGACTATTTCAAGATGTGAGATTGTTTCACACAATAACTAAGAAAAAAGTTTTTATTAGTACACAATTCTAACTAAATACTTTGTAGTTATATATTTTCCAATATATGAAAAGGGATGTGGTATCTCGAAATACATTTACGGGGTATAACAGATTTACTAGAGTATTTTCATTAAAATATAGTACATTTAATAACGTTTCAAGACATTACTCAATTATCTTGATTAGTTTTGTAATTTCAAAAATATTTTCCTATATGTGCAAAAAAAAAAGATGAATTCTTAATTTGAAGTCTAAAAAGAAATATTCTATAAAATAAATTTATTATAAATATCGTGTGTAATTGCATGAGATCTATACTAGTTAATTTATTATATAAGTTGAATACATTACTTACGTTTCATCTTTTGCTGCAAAAAAGTTGAAGAGCAGGTGGAAGGATGTTACTGGTATTGCTTCACAAGTTATTGATGAGGAGAAAGAAAAAAGAGTAACCATTCATTTTAAATCTCAAGATGGCCTGACTCTATGTATAGTAGATATGACAGATTATATGGCAAAAGATCTTACTTCTTCGAGAAAGACTGAGTTAAAAAAGAAGAAGGTGAAAAAACAGAGAAATCCAATGATGCCATGATACAATCTGCTCAACTCAGATGAAAACTATCAACTCAGTATGGATCTGGATATAAACATTGTGAATTAATCTGACACTCAAAATTTCTGTGTAAAATCAACAGGTGTTGAATATGCATAGTGTGGAAAATGTCATTGTGGAAAAAAAAATGATGTTGTAGAAAATCTTCAAGTGTAGAAAATGTCAATGTGGAAAAAAAATGATGTTGCAGAAAATATCAATCCAGATACTCCTATTTCTGTCAAGAATCTCAACCTAGATACTTCTATTTCTGTCAAGAATGCCAATCTAGATACTCCTATTCCGGTTGAAGAGGTGGATTTGGAAACTCTTGTTGCTATTGGAAATGTGCATTTTGAAACTCCTTCCATAGTAGGAAACACACTTTTAGACACTCTTACTAAGAAAAAGAAGAAAGATGATGTACTTGAAGATAAAGATATTGAAGTACTTCCTCCCATTCTTTGGAAACCTACCATATGATTAAAATATACCTCACATATATTCAACTTATGGTAGGTTTCCAAAGAATGGGAGGGAGTACAATACAAGAGAAAACAAGGAATTGCACCCATTTTCAAATCTCTTTTTATTCAACGGAACATAAACTTTTTGACCTCTCTCACTGCTGAGCAGAAATATGTGTCAGACTATGCATTTGCATCATATTTGTGTTTGAGGTAAGTGTAATTAATCTTTTAAACAAGTTCCATATTAGTAGAAGCATTGCTATGTACAGTTAAAGTGATTGCTATACCAAAACTAATGCACTAAATAACTTAATTTTACATCGAACCTCTATTTAAGTTTGAAAACATTTAGATATTAAGAGGCCAATTGTTGATGATGACATAATGTGTTAGTAGAGTCAATGAGTCAATTTTAAGTCTTTGGGGCCTATTGATGAATAATTTGGATAAGCTATCATCTCCATCATCTATCAAGCGTGTTTCTATGTCTCCCTATGATGAATATGAGGTAATGTTATATATTTCATTCACATATGAGTAAAGATGTTTTCACTCATGAATCTCTTCTAAACACTTGCTGTAATGTTTCAGATTACTACAAGTGAGATGCAGCTGGAGGATGTGCAACTGGTAAACAAATAGATGTTCTTGATAAATCTTACTCCCTCCGTTCCAATGAATTGTTTGCCTTTGCTTTTGGCACCAAGGGGAAGAGATCCAATTAGGAGGTGACATGTGGAGTCGATGGTCAAATTACATATAAAAACATTCCTAAAATAGAAAGGCAAACAATTCATTGAGACGCCCCAATATGGAATAGGCAAACAATTCATTAGAACGGAGGGAGTATTTATTTGTTTATTTATTCAATCATTCATTCATTCTGAAAACTAATAATGTGATCTTCTTCAAGTCCTTTTCTGCTCAAGAATAGCACTAGCTTTTGTTGTTTACTGTGTAAACTCGATCTCAAAGTCATTTGAAATAATTCATTTTGGGTTTCCTAAAGGGTTTGATAGCCACTTGAATGGTGTTGCAGCTAGAGAATTATATGTGAGCATACTTTAGGCATTAACATATATGTTTGTGCTTTTTTGTTCATTAAAATGTTAGGCATTTATATACATTGTTGTGCTTTTTTGTACATTAAAATTTACGTTATCTGGTCTGAATAGTTGGTTATTTGCAGTGTGGTTATTTGTCGGAACATTTTAAAGATAAGATCAAATGGGTGAATGAGTTGAATACCTATCACTTAATGGAATATATTCCAGATTTTCATCAAGATTTGGAAGTTAACAATGGCATTCTTTCCATGAGAATTATGGAAACATACAAAGGGAATAAAGATGATTATAGCAAAGAGTTCAAACTAGTACGATGACAATTATAGACATTCATCACTGATATTAATCTATATTTGATTATTTTCAAATATACTAATGTTATCATGTGTATTGCATTATATCCTTTCGACTGTTTGTTAATTTTATCTTTAAATTGTTGATGTATATATGCAGTCCACCACTTCATATGATAATTATGTAAAGATGATGAAGGTGCACTATTGCCACAAAATACTAACTTCGGAAAGGAATGAGATGATATTGTGGTGAAAGTTGCAAGAATAATGTCAAAGAAACTTCTGTATGTTATAGACTCCATTTTTTTTACGTAGCTGATAACTTACTGTTGATAAGTCATAATTTGGCATACGTAAATTATTATATATTGTTTCAATTACAAAATCATATTCTGTTATATAACTTTTATCAGTAGGGAATTGGACCTCTCTGCACCAAAAAAATTCACTGATGAGCATATACTTCAACAATTCTTAAAAAAAAGTAAAGAGAAAGACATTTGTTGGAAAGGCAATAGAGGACCAGAAGAATGAATATGATGACATGCTAAACTCGTATCATGTGTAATACATTATATCCTTTTCATTGCTTGTTGATTCATTCATCATAATTAATTTTAAGATTATTACTCATGTGTTCTATGTTATCTTACAGTGAAGAGGTTGTAGAAACCCAATGGACGAACGCAACCCGCAGGGCGATGCAAACCTTTTTATTCCTAGATACGGAATTATATGACGCGGTAACAAATCTCTAACAAGTTTTAATATTATAAAAGGTTATTTAACATGAATAATCCCAACTTTGGGTGGTACGGTCTTCCATAAATAAAATCAACTTTAATTAATATGGGAATAAACCCATGTATGAGACACATCAGACACGAATGGATTCAGTTTACCTGCTACCTATTAATTAAGCCTCTACACTATTCCACTATTCCACTTCAGTAATTTACTCCACTTCATCCTTCGCTTAATCTTCTTCTTCACTTCATCTTCTTCATCACTTCTTTAGTTCTTCCTCCATTGATCTTCCTCTAAGGTTATCTTTTGAAAAAGATTTCATTTGTGTATAAAGTATAAGCTTCGTCCATCCTTATAATTAGCATTAATATTGACGAAAATCCATTTTTAGGGGTTATTGTTGCACAAAATAAGGTTTTAGGGGGATAGAAAAATGGGTTTAGGTGAAGAATCGACATTGGTGTGGGAATGAAGAAGATGGAGTTGTGTTAATTAATGACTATCAGACCCACATAAACCTACTATACTGGTCATTAATGAGGCAATTCCATTCCTGTTTGATGTGTCTTATACATGAGTTTATTCTCAAATTAATTAAAGTTGATTTTATTTATGAATACAACCCAAAGTTGAGATTATTCCTGTTAAATAACCCTATTATAAATTCAAATGCTTCTAAATGAATCTAACAAGTTTCCTTTTAATAGCCGATCGATTTGTGTGGAATTTATGCAACGTTAGGAATGATGGATATCATATTCATTCCATCAAAATTAGGGGTAAGTAATTCAAATTGGTGTACTTATGTACTTGTTTTTGGTACATAAGCTTACAGTTGTTTACTTGATGTGTATTTTTTATTGCAGGAACTAGATCTTAAAATAAATCATTCTCTGGAATCAATCTACTGTAATGTAACGTACTTGCCTGATGATGCGAAATTTGTGAGAAAGGTGCACCCAATGATTATAGTATTAAAAATTGACAATAATTAACAATAAAAAAAACTCTATTTACGACTGTCAAATGTATAATTTTTCAGATCTTTATCTCTGTTCACATCAGAAAGCTGATGCATTGGATTTTCGTTGTCTGTGATCTTGAAGATGGAAAAAATTACATCCTCGATTCATCTAAGAAGAAGGTTAACAAAAAAAGGTCTGATGATGCCAAGAAAGTAGTGATGAATTTTTTAAACATTATATACCACTACTCTGGCTAGGAAGAAATCTCCAAAAGCATGATGAAAAATCCAATGGAGTATGTGAAACATGCAGTGCAACAAAGCAATGGAAGTGATTGTGGTGTCTTTGTTATGCAATGGATAAAGCAATTACTCCCTCCGCCCCAATGAATTATTTGTCTATTCCTTATTGGGACGTCTCAATGAATCGTTTGTCTTTCTATTTTAGAAATGATTTTTATATGTAATTTGACCCTCCTCATGAGTTTCACTCCACATGTCACTTCATCATTGGATCACTTCCCCTTGATGCCAAAAGCAAACAATTCATTGGAACGGAGGGAGTACATGACAAGGAGAAACAGGGAAGAAAAGATTACTTTGATGATATCAAAGAATTTAAGCGTCAAACATGCATAGATCTTTTGCGGTGGGATAAGAACTATATGAAGGATTTTACAGTTAAGACAAAGTATAAGATCTTATTTTAATTGTATGTACACTTAATTATATTACTGTAATAGACAAGATCTGTTAAGATGAAAATGTCAATCAATAGATTATCCGTTTATCATTGGATACGTTATGTACACATCGAAATACAAATATGTACAATGAACATCTCTAAGATATCCTTAGATGAATTATGTACAACTGATATATAAATATGTATAGTACATAGTAACCTGCATACAAGTGCACATAAGTGTATATTCGATGTATATAAGCACAAAATCAAATATTTATGAATGAATTAAATATAGTGAAATGAATTATTAATCCATTATCTAATTTATGAATGAATCGCTTTTTTAGCAATTCATTGATAATGAGACAACAATTTGTGAGGAAGATGACCTCGGTCATGGCTTGACAACTAAATGAGTGAAGGTGAACAACTATTATACTCCATATACTAGTACTTTTTTCCATTTTTTAAAATGTTACTGTATTATTAATATTGATTTGCCTAATACCAACTTTACAAATAAATAGCTATACATAATTAATACTCCATAGCTGATCACTACCCGTGCAAGTAAAGAAAATTAATTACCCCAAAATGTCATTTCAACTTTCACTGCTCAAAGCGTATCATTAAATTTGTCCATATCTTCCCCTTCAGTTTGTCTCTTTAAAATCACATGTAAATCACATCTTATATACTCCATCTCCAGGGGCAGATCTTAGTGGTGTTGGGAAGGGGTCAGTCCCCCCTTGGCCCAATTACTTAGTGGTGTTGAGTATGCGTTATTTTGGCCAAAAGATATAATTAATTTAATTGTATTAATTATCACTATTCTCAAGTATCATAGATGGTTTATTCTTGACGGCCCACTATATTGGAGATGTAAGCTTGATCCTTGCCTTCAACATTTTTTTTATTATTAGTCACTTAATTACTCACTAAGTCACTAGATGACCTATTCGTAAATATATTTTTCGTTAGCACAGTTTATTAGTATACCATAATTAGTACGCTGTACATTGTATAATTGACTAAATATACTACTCGTATAATTTTGAAACTTATACAAAGTACTTCGTATACATTAGGAGGTAAGATGAATATTAGAGGCCAGAAGGAGTAGTATTATTTTTTTTAAAAGTAGGTCAAAAAAAGTTATAATACAACCGAATCTGTCTTAGGCTGGTGGTAAATACTGGGTACCCTGTGACGGTATGTCGCAGGATGAGGGTCTCACAGTAAGTTATTGTGACACATCTCACATCTAAGGTATATTCTTATAATTTTTTATTTTCTATTAGTGTGTTTCTTACCGTAAGACGGTATCACACGAGAATTGCTCATAAAATTAACACTTTGGTTTATTTTAACTTTAGATCAAGGAGTTAAAAATTTGGGAAGTGACAATTCACATAAAAAAAAAATTGCCCCCCTTAATTTTTTTTCTCAAGATCCGCCACTGTCCATCTCGTTAAATTAACGTCTCCAAATCTTCCTTTTTTTTCTCTACTTCTGTGAAATCTGGTATGCTTTACTTACTACTTATATCCTTTTATAACTGAAGTTCCTCTTATATACATTGTATAATATATATTTTCTGATGTATTTTTCATTCAGGTATATTAACACAATGAGATATTTGTGCCAGGGGTGGGCGAGAGGTTGAAGATAGAGAAACAACGATCAACAACTCGAGGCAACATAAGATACATAATTTGCCCTTCATTTATAATCAGTTTCATGAGGTTGAGGCTGATGGTAGATGTTTCTCACCAATAACATAAATTATACATAATGAAGATTATATGGAAAAAATCTTTGAAAAACTTCCCTCTTATGATGACAAGGCTAACATGCATGGTAGTTGTTTGCAAGAGTTGGGCACAAATGTTTCTGTTACATCGTGATGCACCTCGGTGGAATCTCGATTACAATAAAAGCTTGAAAACAACGCATGTTAATGGAATGACGATTCTTCATAGAGGTGAAATTGAAGTTTCAAGGAGATGCAGATGTTATTGCACTGATAATATAGATGGTAAAGGAATGTTGCACATTTTACAACAAAACAGAGATGTTGCACACTTGGTGGCTGTTGAAGAAAAGGAAAGTGGTGAACCACTTTTTTTTTAGCGAATAGATCATTTCATTGATAAAAAGTCATACGACATCTGCAACTTATATTGAAATTGAACAGATACAGTACTATAAAGTTTGAGTAAAATAAATTCTCGTGAACCACTTACACTAGAAGAGTTTGTAGAAGCATACAAACAAGCTAAAAGGTTGTTAACATGATAGGATATTTAAATGAACTTGATCTTTGCTTTATTTTTGTGCTTCATAAATCTAGTTTAAAGATCATCAAGGCAGTCAACTGTGTTCAACTGCCCCTATATATGCTAAATTTTACGTTATGTACTCTTAAACTATTTATGTCTTATGTTTTCCTATAATATTTAAATGAACATGATCTTTGTATTATTTTGTGCTTCATAAATCTAGTTTAAAGATTATCAATTCGATAATTCAACGCAACAATTTGATAATTGCATGAGCGATTCTTTTCCAAAATACTGTTTTATTGCATTATGGTTATATTATTGAAGATTATTCATGTTATTGCATTATGTCTTGGAGTTGTGTTTATCTTTTTCGATTATCTTCAATATTGCATAACTGTGTGTTATATTGTTTCTTTTTGTAGCGACTTTTTTTGAAAATTGAGGTAAAATAATTGCAATCTGCAATTATTTTCCTTTTAGGTTTAAATTCGATTTTACAACATTAGGATTCAAGTATCGATGATGTTTCGGTTTGGAAACAATCAACTTCAAATCGGGTTTGGATCTAATTTGAATGGTACTACTCTCGGATCTTGCTTAGTCTTCGTTTCTCACATCTTTCTCTTCTAGTATCCGACTTTCCCGGCGGATTGGGTCATTTGTACCTGTGCAGGGAGCAAACAGGGCCTCGGAAGTGTCCGAGGGAACCCTCTATGATGCCTAAGTCAGTCCGTGAAATGTGCCTAAGGAACCTTGTTCGTGAGGAACAAGATGACGTTTTCTAGAGAGATACTTTAGTGAGAGAAAGTTAATTCCCCATTAATGAAGGAATATAGTGGGGGTATTTATAGGTTTTTATAAGAGAGAGAGAGAGACAGAGAGAAAGGGGGCACGTGCTTCTCGCGTGCCCGCTACCTTAGACTAGAATCAGAAGGGTCGGCGGGAGCATCCTCGGGGTCAGAACGATCGGAGGTCAGCAATCTTCTGGAGGGAGTGAGTAAGGACTCGGCCGGTCCGACCGGGGGTCAGGCCTCAGGGCCGGGCCAAGGTTCTGGGGGATGGTCCTCTCCAACAGCATGCTTCTGGGGTCGGCCGCATGGATCCGTCCTCATTCCCGGCACTGGTCTCGTTGTCGGCCTGGGCCTCCTCAGAGTCGGGTCGGACCCGGGTCTCTGACTAACAGGCGACTCTCAGCAGGTGGCTGACCCCATCAATTGCCCCTCGACAACTGGAGAAGCAAGGCTCATGCCAGCTGTTGATGCTCGGCTACACAGGTGGGAAGCTGCCCCGTCGTCTTACCCACATTAAATGATGTGCTCATTCCCTAGGTGGGTTGTCTTAGTTATTTGAGGTAAACGAAGCATCAGAATATCTCTCCCCATGATGATTGCTTTTCCAAAAAATCCTTCGGGAGACGTGCTTCAACGACACTTGGCACATACCTCAGGAATAGTTAGGACTCATTAACTGTCCTACTCCTCTCCTCTCTTGGCTATAAAAGGGAGAGTCACTTGCCCAAGTTCTTCCAACTTTCTGAAAACATTTCCGTTGTTTTGCTATGCTCTTTTCATTAGCAATGGCTTGGATCGTTGATAAGATCTTCAAAAGAGGTGTGAGCACCGAGGTCATAAGGCATGTGGGTCCTCCTCCCAAGTTTAAGTATCCTCGGATGGTTCGGAGGATCCTCAGCCGGTACAAGCTGATAGCTCGCCAGTCTCCCTTTGCTCCTGGCACCATTTAGATGTCTGCGGCCATTCGTCGCCCCAGGAAGGCATCCTTTTACATGAGGCCGAAGCCTGACCCGTGTACCTGTGTTGAGGGTTTTGACTATTGGGGTTGTCGCTGGTGTTTTCCTTGGCTGAGGCCGGAGAATGCTGATCCCGACCTCTCAAATTCCGGGTCCTCCCCCTCTACTCCCAGGGAGTTGAGGGATGATTCCGACAATTCTGAGGGTCTTAAGCTCGCTAACTTTGGTGGTGATTGGGATGACAGCAGTCGTGCCTCAGACGATAGTGAAGGCGGAGGTGGCTCGGTGAAAAGTGGGATGAAGGATAGTGATGAGGAGGGAGCAGATGACCCCATGGACATGGGATTGGGGGTTTGATGGCGGAGGTTGCAGCAGCCCCAGGGTCTATCCTTTTCTAGGCCCTAACAAAGACTGAGCTCCCTGACTTTTTATTAGCTGAGCTGGACCCTAGGCATATTTCGGTTTCTTATGACTTGTTTTGCGTTGTACTCGTCTTGTAACTTCGACCCTTGGGTTTCTTATTAATGAAAAATTACGACTTCTGTTTTTGTGTTTGTTTTTTTAATGACGTAATGTGGTTCTTCCACTTCCCGCCTTTTTGAATTTCGATGCCTTGGGATGCGATGGATGAGTTAGTTTGAGGAGTGACACGTGTAAGGATGCCATGGGAGGGTGCTCTGACAATGGGGGGCTCTTCGACTCCTCCGTTGTTTATATAAACCCCTTACTTCTTTCATTCCTCCCTTTCACTCCTCTAAACACAAAACCCAGCCCTCTTTGAATCTTCATCTTCTTCAATTGAATCCTCATCATTCTTGGAGTGAGATTGCTCTAGGCTGCACAAAAACTTTTCCCAGGCGATCTTGAAGGTTTAAATAGGTTAGAACTCAACCCCGAGCTTTTTGCTTTCTTCTTTTCCTTCTTCCCCGTACTAGTTTTTCTGGAAAAAATGTCACAATCTCGTCGTCGATTGCTGCTGTTCTCTGGCCCCTCCACTGGTGCTCCGGAAGAGGATGACGAGGAAGCCTGTATTAGCCGTCCCTCTTCCTCCATGGGTCGGAGCGTTACCGTAGCGCGGGCACCCTCAACGGTGCCTGCAAGGCCCCCTCTTATTGACGAAAGTGGGGTGCAAGCACCCCTGAGGCCGCTCCCTCCGATGTCTCGGACTCGGATTTTGAGGCCTTGGAGGTAGATCCGCTCACCATCGCCGACCCTTTAAGGGCGAGGGTAGTTGAGGGTTCTTATTGCTTGGATAAGGACAAGTATAGGGTCCTCTTACATATGTACCCAAATCCGGCGGCACGTGAAGAGATCCTCATTAGAAATGCCGTTCAGGCTATCGAGATTTTTTATGATTTTGGGCTGGAATATTCGGTCGTCATATTGGAGGAGAAGGATACAGTTTGCAACCCTCCGGCGGATTGTATTACAGTTTATCACAAGTGCCTAGAGTTTGGGCTTGGATTCCCTCTCCACCCCTTCTTTTGAAGAAGCTTATCAGCGTATGAACGTGGCCATCGCCCAGCTGACAGCGGTGTCCATCCGAACCATGGTGTCTTAGACCTAGGTCTGCTTGTTTGAGGGGTATCAGCCCTCTATTGACGCTTTTAGATTTATGATGGGCCTACAAATGGGCTACTCCACAGAGCGAAGGTCCTTCAAGCTACTACTCCTTGAATAGGATGAAGGGCTTTTCGCCGGTTTGGCTGGAGCTGTCCAATGTTAAGAAATGGAAGAATAACTTTCTATACATTCGGCGTGAAGGGGGGGTGGTCTATCCCTCGTTGTTTCAGAAACAACATCCACACCCGCGTGGAAACCGCCGAGGAGTACCATCCAGAAGTCGAGGGAAATAGTTTTGAGGTGAAGCTGACGCCGAAGGAGAAGAAAATAGTAAACCTCTTTAAATGCGAGAATTATGGGAACACCATAGCTCCGACTAGGTGGCTCCCTCCGGCGGAACTCATAGCGACTGATGATTTTCTGATCCCCGTGGGGTTGAACCCCTCGCGCCCCAAAGGTAGCTGGGGGTTTTCCACATGCGTGTACTACCTTACAGATATCTCTTACATACTAATTTTCTTGTTGCTTTATTCTTTTGCAGATACCTACGACTCTTACTGGACCGATCGGCACCTGCGCGCTCTTAAACTTGATAACACTTATTCTCTTGTCATGTCACGCCCTCTTACTTCTTCAGACTACAAGAAAAAGAGTCTTATGGGTCACGTGAAGAGTGTGTCGGCCAGGAAGACCCGATTTCCTTCCCAGGGGCCAACTGGCTGTGCTCCGGCATCGGCGCCTATTGCAGGGCCAGCCCGGAGGAGGGGTGAAGGCTCTGCGGTGGCGCGACCATCGGCAACCAGGTGCGAAGATTCTCCTGCTTCAGGTCACTCTTCTGCTGCTGGTGTGCTGACTACGCCATCGGCCGAGGAGGCCGAAGAAGCCATCTCTCCTCTGACCAGAAAAAAAAATACAAGGAGCCCATGACAGCTGAGCAGTTGATCAACCTGGAGCCCGAGGTCCGTACACTTCAGCCTAAGCGCCATGCCACCAACCTTCCTGAGACGTTGCTCGCTCAAGGGAACGCGAAATGGAACTACGTTGTGGATATCATTGATGCCTCTGCCCTTCTCTCTGACTCTTCAACTATCACCTTGGACCAGATTACTAAGGTGTTGCCGCATGCTAGCGCTCAGGCTTAGCAGCTCCTCTACCTCTGCTCAATGGTTTTCCAGGCGTCTGCCGAGCTGGCAGCTCTTAACCGTCTGAGCGACGAGAAGTTGACCATTACTCCGGGGCCTCCCTCTCCGACCGTATTGATGTGGTCGAGAGAGATGTTCCACTCATATCCAGCCTTAGAAACAAAATGGATGAGCGGGAGAGTGAGCTGAAGGAGGCCCAGCGCTAGTCGGCCAGTTGGAAGGAGCAGGGGAGGGAGCTCTGAAGGAGGCGTTAGGGTTGGAAGTTAATCTGGAACAGGCAAAGAAACACTCGGCGGAGTTGGAAGGGCAGCTCAAGGACTCTGCTCACCGGCTATCAAGGATGGAGCCTGAGTTGGCAGGGCTCGTAATAAGTGCCAGGAGCTGGAGGCGCAGAAGAAGTGCTGGCTGAAGGAGAAATAGGAGATTGTGAAAGAGGCTGACTAGAAGGTAGACCAGGCTTTCGCTGAAGGTGCCAACTCAGGGACTGACTTCTTTGTGGAAGTTATGAAGAAGCTGATGTCAGACTTTGATGAGGAAGCCTTCAACAAGATATACACTGCCAAGGATGAGGCCAGGGTCAATGAGTCGTCGCAGGAGGGTCTGACGGGTCGTTGGCCCCTGCCAAGGGAGCACCTGCGTAAGATTTAGGGAAGTCGTCCTTCGAGGGCTCATGTCCCTACCCTCTAAAGATTTAGGGCCCTGTGTCTTCCTACAGCGCCTTTAATATCTTGTTTTTAATCTAACTTTTGTGCGCGCCGAGCCGGAATGTGGCCGGCTGCCGATATTATGTAATCTCTTAGTTTTCTTATTTCTGAACTTTGTCTGTAAACTTCTGTGAATCCTCTTCAAACTTTATCTGCTTTGGTATTTTGAAGTTGGATGTATCCTTAGTCTTTTATGAAGCTTGTTTTTTTAATCTTATGTCTGACTGTATCCCTCTTTCCTGCCTGGAGGTAGGCGGAGGGATTACCCCCTGCCTGCCTGGAGGTAGGCAAAGGGGCTTATGTCTTTAGTGTGCTTTAGACCCTGTTGGTTTGGTTTCGACGCCTGGTCTGTCTTTGTCTTCTGGTTGAAGTCAAGGGGCCTGCCCCCTGCTTGCCTGGAGGTAGGCAGAGGGACTCATGTTTTTTATACAAGGTTGAGGGTGCCTCAGTCCTTGTTGGTTCGGCTTTGTCGCCGGCCTGTCCCTCGCTCCTGGTCAAAGTCAGGGGGCCTGCCGGGAGGTAGGTAGAGGGACTTATGTTTTTTATGCAAGGCTGAGGGTGCCTCAGGCATTATTAGTTTGGCATTGCCGCTCGGCTTGTCCCTGACTTCTGGTCAAAATCAGGGGGCCTGCCCCCTGCCTGCCTGGAGGTAGGCAGAAGGACTTATGTTTTTTTATACAAGGTTTTGGGTGCCTCAGACCTTGTTGGTTCGGCTTTGCCGCCCGGCTTGTCCCTGGCTTCTAGTTGAAGTCAAAGGGCCTGCCCCCTGCCTGCCTGGAGGTAGGTAGAGGGACTTATGTTGTTGGGGTTGATGTGAGTTAAGTCGTCTCACCCAATCAAGATAATCCTAATTCTACTAACAAGAAGATAGCGGCAAGTAAGGTATCGTATCCACAGGGAAGTGGTTAAATTCGTCTAATAGCTATGGCGATTCTAAAATGCTCTAAACGAGTTGATTGATGGAAAAATATAAAAACACTACTAAAATGCGATAATGAATAACCGAATCTAACAATGAGATGAAAATTAAGGTCACGGGTTCACGATAGATGTTCGACAATTAGGCAACGGCGATAATAAACACATAACATGCTAGTCGCTTATAATACGTTCTCTCAAATCCTACCAACCTAGGAAGGTTCTAACGGGCTCTCGCAACTTATTAGACTCCCTACCAAATCGCGCGTGATCTAATCCTAATTCGGCTTTCGCACAGGAACTAGAATTTCCAAACAGATTAAAATGTTGTGGCCTTTAACAGATTAATCGACAAATAAAGCACGCGAAAATGGTACTAGCATAATTATAAATTTAGTATCGAAGCAACATAATCGTATAATAATCCATCGATCCCCCTCGACCCTAGCGAGAAAATTAGCTACTCATGACAATTACGGAAAAACAATTCGTATACATAAAATTCATGATAAATAGTGAAGCAAATAAAATTCACGATAAGCGAACGCGAATCTAGCGAACTAAACGAAACGACGAATTGTAAATAGAGAAAATTACGACGAACTAAGTAATTCACGATGAAGATTTAATTATAAAACTGAAAATTGCATAAACAAATTTACCGAAGTCGAGTACGAGTTAAAACCGAGTGCTAGAATGCTAAGAGTCGCGAATAGTTTCCTAATGTAAAAATTTTAAGTATGAAAAGTGATGATAAAAAAAATACAAGGCCCTCTTACTTAAACAAAATAGGCGGAAAAATCTGAGTGTGGATGCCGGTCGGCCGGCAGGGGGCCTGCCAGATGCAGGGGCCGAAGCACACTTTAAAATTAAGCATAAATCTACTTTGTGTCATGCCGGCCGGCCAACAGGCGGCCTGTCAGGACAGGGTGGCGCGCACAACACTAATAAAACAAGTAATGGGCCGCTTTCCATGGCCCAATGAATCGACACTTCTCAGTTCTTCTTTGCCAAGACGTCCTGAAGCACGGGTTTTGTCTTGGGATCGTTCTTCTAACCAGATATGAGTGTAAATGCACATAAAGGCCTGAAATCATGTGGAATCTACGAAAACACTCACTCAAAGCAAAATGTTAGAAGAAACGGCTCTAAAGAGCGCGTTCCGACCGGAAAAGACAACGGAATCGAGGGAATAAAGCTATATAAACGCGACACATCAGGGGTCCATTTTATCAGGGTTTTGCAACAGGGGGCTCTTCTTTATTGCCTCCTGCTCGTTTTTTTGTGAGGTGCAAGTCGAACAGACAATGAGTATAAGGAACAGGTAGATCTTTCATTTCTTGAAAAACTGACAGCTTTGACGGAGCCGTCGACAATGCTTTCTGAGCGACCTTCGTCGCTTTTAGGGAATTTAAAAAGGAACTTCTGAAAGAAAAAACAACTAGACATTGTATTTCCTTAGAGTGTCGGCATTCCAGTGTGAGGCTAACTCTTGTCTCTTAGCATTGGCGAGCCTGTAGGTGTCGGGGCTCATGATCTGAGTGACTTGATAGGGGCCTTCTCAATTGGCACTCAGATTGTCGTGCTCTCTGGCCCTTCCAACTGCTTGAGTTTTTTGCAGGACCAGGTCTCCTATCTGAAAGCCTCTCACACTCACCTTCTTGTTGTAAACTCTTCTCATCATTTGCTGATATGCTGCGATGTTCGAGCTGGCTTCCTGCATTACCTCACCTACTAGATCAAGGGCTTCAGTCATCGTTGTCTCATTGTTGGCTCTGTCGAACAATTGGGATCTGAGAGTTGGGATTCTAGCTTCAATGGGTAAAAGGGCTTTGGCACCATAGACCTGCCCAAAGGGGGTCTGCCCGGTAGACTTCTTTCTGGTTGTCCTGATTGACCATAGGATGCTTGGGAGCTCATCTGCCCATCTTCCCTTGAGATCATCCACCATCTTCTTTAGGCCATTCAAGATTTGCTTGTTGTCCGCTTCAGCCTGGCCGTTGGTTTGCGGGTGACACATGGTGGAGTAAGCTACTCCAATTCAATGTCCTTCCAACCAAACTCTTAGAGGGTCGTTGTCAAATTGTCTCCCATGGTCGAACACCAGTACCTTGGGTAGGCCGTATCGTGTGATGAATTTCCTCCATATGACCTTCCTGACTGGCGGCTCGGTAATGTTAGGGACCGGCTCTGCTTCCACCCATTTGGTGAAGTAGTCAATGGCCACTATCAGAAACTTCCTCCCCCCATTGCAACAATGAATGGACCGAGGATATCCATCCCCCACTGAGCAAAGGGAATGGGAGATAGGATCGATCGTAAGTCTTGGGCTGGGGCATGTATTACCGGTATGAAGAGTTGACACTTTCTACATTTGAAGGTTAGGTCTTTGGCATCGGCCAACATGGTAGGCCAGTAGTACCCTACCCTCAGCGCTTTATGGGCGAGGGTTCTCCTTCCAATGTGATGTCCGCAAATTCTCGAGTGAATGTCATCCAAGACTTCGGCTGCCTGCTCTGCCCCTAGATATTTGAGTAGGGGCGATCAAAATGATTTTCAGTACAGATCGTCATTGATTAGTATGTACCATGCTGCCTTGGATGGAATCCTTTTTTGCTGCACAGGATCCTCAGGTAGGATACCATCTCTCTTAAACCGGATAATTGGTGTCATCCAGTCTTTGGGTCCGGATCCTTCAACTGCATTGACCTGCGGGGGGTCAGCTGTTGATCGCTCTTTTACCATGTCCACCCAGACCGACCTCCTGATGTCCTGTAGGCTAGAGCTTGCTAGCTTTGATAAGGCATTAGCTCGGTTGTTCTGCGACCTGGGGACCTGCTTGACTTCGTAGGATTTGAGCTTTGACAGCCCCTCCTTTACTTTTTCCAAGTATGAGACCATGGTTAGATATCTGGCCTCATACTCCCCATTAATTTGGTTGGCGATGAGCTGGGAGTCTGTGGCTAGGACGATTCTCTCCGCCCCGGCGGCCACGGCCAAATTATGCCTGCTAGCACAGCCTCATACTCCACCTCGTTGTTGGATGCAGGGAAGGTGAATCTAAGTGCATGCTCGAAATCGACCCCTTCTGGTCTTGTCAGCACGACCACTGTCCCCGCGCCGTTGACCCTAGATCATCCATCAGTGAATACTAGTCATTCCCCGGTGGGGGAGTCGTCTTCTTCTAAGTGAGAGCACTCATCAAGAAAATCAGCCAGAGCCTGGGCCTTGATGGCGGCTCTGGGTTGATAGGATACGCCGAGGCCACTGAGCTCTATGGCCCATTTCAACAGCCTTCCAGATTTTTCAAATTTTTCGAGGACTTTCTCCAAGGGTTGGTCTGTAAGCACGACGATGGGGTGCGCGTCAAAGTATGGTCGGAGCTTACGCGCCACCACCACCATCGCGTATGCCGCCTTTTCGACCACTGGGTAGTTTCTCTCAGCTAGTCCTAGGGCGTGACTCACAAAGTAAATTGGATGTTGGACTCCGGTGTCCTCCTTTAGGATGACAGCACTCACAGTTGCGTTGGTGACAACTATATACAGGAAAAGCTTCTCCCCGGTCACCGGTAGTTGCTTTAGGTGCTCTTTTAGCTGTGGGAACGCCTCTTTTTGTTCAGCCTTCCACCTGAACTGTTTGTTTCCCTTAAAGACTTTGAAGAAAGGTGTTGTTTTAACGGCCGACCTGGCTATGAACCGCGCAAGGGAGGCCATTCGGCTGGTTAGCCATTGAATGTCCCTGATTGTTTTAGGCTCTGGCAAGTCCTGGACGGCCTTAAATTTTTCCGGGTTGCCATCTATTCCTCGGGCACTGACTAATAAACCGAGGAACTTTCCTGACCTGACCCCAAAGGTGCACTTTTTGGGGTTAAGTTTCATTTGGTAGGCTCGGAGTGAGTTGAAGGTCTCCCTCAGGTCCTCAAGATGTTCCTCGTCCCCCTTGCTCTTCACTATTGCATCATCCACATATGCCTCCATATTTCTGCCCTTTTGCTTTTGGAAGACTTGATCTACCAGTCGTTGGTTGGTGGTGCCTGCATTCTTGAAGCCGAAAGGCATCATTTTATACATATACGTTCCAGCGCTCGTGATGCACGCACATATTACCCTATCAAGCCCCCATAGGTATACTTGATGGTACCCTGAAAAGGCATCTAGGAAACTCATCATTGAATGTCCGCTGGTGACGTCGACCAACTGGTCGATTCTTGGTAGGGGGTAACAGTCTTTCGGGCAAGCCTTGTTGAGATTGATGAAGTCAACACACATTCTCCATGCCCTCGACGCTTTATTTACCATAACGACATTGACCAGGCGTTCAGGATAGTCATAACTTTCAATGAAGTCGGCCTTCAGAAGCTTTTCAATTTCCTCCTCGATGGCCTGTTCCTTCTCAACTAACATGCATGTTTCTCTTTTTATACTTGACTGGCCTGGCGTTTGGGTCAACGTTTAACTTATGCACAATATGGCTTGGGTCTACCCCCGACATCTCGTCGGCCGAGTATGCAAAGACGTCTTTGTTATCTTGTAACACTTTAATCAAGTTTTCCCTGTAGGGCTCCTTTAGATCGGTGCCCACGAGGACTGGTTGTCTGGGCTCTATCTCCACCAGCATGCTCTCGCCCCCAGGTTCTAGGCGGTGAGCTGGATGTTTAACGGCTAGCTATTCGTCCGGGATCTTGCCCTCTCTGGTGGGGGAGCTGCATGCCTTCCTCTTTCCTTTCCGGTCAGCCTTGTGATTCAGCAAAGCTACTGAGTAGCACTGGCGAGCTGACTCCTGGTTGCCGTATATTTTGCCTTCCATTCCAATGTCAGTGACATAGGCTACTGTGAGTGCTCGGATGGAGATGGCGGCTTCAATTTCGTCCGGGGTAGTCCGCCCAATCAGAGCGTTATATGATGACTTTGCATCGACAACAACAAAGGATGCCCTGACGTTACGGGCCGAGGCCCCCTCCCTAAATGTGATGGGAAGCTCGATGGTACCCATAGGGACGATGCCTACACCGCTGAACCCATACAAAGATCCAGCGGCGGGGTTCAAGTGTCCAGCGTCCGGGTTCATCGTTTCAAATACGTCCTTATAGAATAGATTGATATATGCACCTGTATCTACTAAGCATCTTTTGACGATGTGATTGCTGATACCCAAGGTCAGGACTAATGGGTCGCTGTGTGGGTACAAAATGCGCCGATAGTCATCTGGAGTGATACTGGGGGTAAGAGTGGTAGGGGGGTCAGCCACTTCGGCATAGCAGATTTGATTATGGAGCTCACGCTGTTGCCGCTTTCGACTTCTTCGACTTACCTGGCCCTCTGCATCCCCTGACACCACATGGATGACCAGTCGATCTTGTTTTGACCCCTTTGGTGTCTCGGTTGGTGTTTTCAAATTTTTTGTCATGGCGGCGTAGGCATATAGCCAACCCGTTCCTGATAAGGTTCTCGATTTCGTCTTTCAGGTGGCGGCATTCTTTGGTGGTATGCCCTATACTGTCATGGAATGTGCATAACTTCTTCGGGTCGCCCTTAGGGTGACGAGGCTTGTTCGGGCGATTCCACTTCGCTGCCTCTTTCTCCAGTTCGAAGATTTTGGCCCTCGACTTGTTGAGGGCGGTATAACTATCGAACTTGGGCTGGTACAGTATTTGCTCCTTTGTGGAGACATTACTTTCTTCTCCCTTCTGGTTGACAGCTGACTCGCCCTTGCTGCGGGAGTTCTGCGACGTCCCCTTGGACCGGTTTGACACCGGCGGGGTGTCATGCAAGCTATAGAACTCATCTTCAAGCATAAAACCCTCAGCTATTTTTCGGGCGCTGGCGAGGGATTCAGGCTGAGCGCGGATGAGCTGGCTCTTCATTTCTCCGGGTACAAGGGAGTTTGTCAACGCGTAGACTGTAGTGGGATCGTCAATTTCCCTTACCTACTGAAAGGCGAGGTCGAACCTATTCAGATAGTCTCTGAATTATTCGCCCTTCCTTTGCTTCAGCGTCATCAACTCGAAGCGGGTGAGCCTCCACTTCTTGTTTCCGGCATATTGGTCCAAAAAAATATCAGTCAACTCTTGGAACGTAGACACCGATCCTCGAGGGAAATCCAGGAACCATCCCTGAGCCAGTCCTACAAGGGTGGTTGGGAAGATTTTGCACCAGGCAGCATCCTCCGTATCGTACTTTCCCATGTGGCTCTCGTAGGCTGCCAGGTGGTCTTCAGGGTCGGTGGTTCTATCAAAACGAACCGTCAGCATCTTAATTTTCGAGATGGGACAACACTGGACATCCAGATGAAGTGTAGTCTTGGTGGGTCTGCCCAGTATTCTTGTCCTCCCTCCTTCTGACTGGTAGTTGTAGGTCCCCTGATCCTCTCACCTGCTCGGAGTCGGCGTCCTATTGCTCAGGGGGCAGTGTTGACAGAAGAGGTTATGTTGGCTTACAGCTTCGTTCGACCTCTCCGGGGATCGGTAATGGAATTTTGAGCGTTTGCCCTGTGGTGGTGGGTTGAACCTCGTTTCTAGACCTTCCTTGCCCCCACCACTTTGGTAATGCCTTGGCTCGGGCGATGGTCCTTGGTTGAGTCTGGCATGCATGCTTTTGGATAGACCCTTCGTCCTAGGGCGCTTTTCCGTAGGGGTTATTCTGCCAAACACCCCGGCTCGCTTTGGGCCCAGACGTGTTGTAACGTGCCCCCGCGACTTAAGCCTCTCTTGCATGTCCTGGGACAAGGATCCCTTTTCCACGGAGGCAGTGGACTCAATGGTGTGCACCGACCCATCTTGTCTTGGAGGTTCCTGCTTAAGAGGGGTGATCTGCAGCCGCCTTTTGCCTTGTACATACCCCCGGGCAGCTATTTTTGCTTTCCTTTGGATTCTTCTGACCGCGGTTCGCTTAGTTCCACCTGTCGGCGTTGAGTTTGGAAACTCAAGACGCCGAGGGGTCGTTGCCAGCCCGCCGACCAGATCCTCCAGTGTAACCTCTTTGTTGAGTAACCCTGTAAAGAAACTAGCGGCCTGTGCGGCTTGAGATGGAGTGAGCTCGAGGTTTACCCCTCGCTCTGCCTCCTGCACCCTCACGGCCCCTGCTCCCTTACTCGAAGTACCACGAGTCGTGGCCTGCCCGCCTCCCTAGGCGGTGGCGGCTGGCGCGACGTCTCGTGGCGTCGTAGGCATCCCGTAACGCGGGACTATGGCTTGCCCTGTCGAATCCTGAGTCGTACTGATATCTTCGATTTCATGCATCTTTTAGTGACTTTTGCTCTTTGAGGATTTTAACTCTTGATCCCCACAGACGGCGCCAAATTTTTCCGGTTCGGAAGCAATCAACCCCAAATCGGGTTTGGATCTAATTTGAATCATACTCTTATATCTTGCTTAGTCTTCGTTTCTCACCTCTTTATCCTCTAGTATCAGACTTTCCCGGCGGATCAGGTCATTCGTACATGCGCAGGGAGCAAACAGGGCCTCAGGGGTGTCCGAGGGAACCCTCTCCGATGCCTAAGTCAGTCCGTGAAATGCGCCTAAGGAACCTTGTTCGTGAGGAACAAGGTCGCATTTTCTAGAGACAGATTTTAGTGAGAGGAAGTTAATTTCCCATTAATGAATGAATATAGTGGGGTATTTATAGGTTTCCATAAGAGAGAGAGAGAGAGAGAGAGAGAGAGAGAGAGAGAAAGAGAAAGAGAGAGAGGGCACGTGCTTCTCGCGTGCCCCTTACCTTAAGCTGTAATCCGGAGGGTCGGCAGGAGCACCCTTGGGGTCGGAACGATCGGGGGTCAGCGATCTCCTGGAGGGAGCGAGTGAGCAAGGGTTCGGTCGGTCTGACCGGGGGCCGGGCATCAGGGCCCGGCCAAGGTTCCGAGGGCTGGTCCTCTCCAACAGCGTGCTCCTGGGGGTCGGCCGGATGGATCTGGCTTGATGCCCCGACACTGATCTCGTGCCGGCCCAGGCCTCCTCAGAGTCGGGTCGGACCCGGGTCTCTGACTAACGGGCGAATCTCAACAGGTGGCTGACCCCATCAGATGATTATTCAAGTTATTTAACATCCTTGCATATGTGTTAAAGCTTTCCTAAATAAACAAATTAGGTATTATATGCAAATTAGGTATTTGATTGTCTCTGTTGTTATTTTTATTTGATGTTAATTAGGTTAACAAGAAAGATGAACACAAATCAGGAGAAAGCTGGACTAGAGAGGGAAGCTGCTCATAAGAAGGAAGGTATATAAACTTATGCCCCATAGTGAACACCATATTCTCAACGTAAATGATGCATATTGATTTTTCGTTATTTATGTGAATTTGCCTATAAAAAGAGACGGGTAGAAGTAAAGGATGCCCCCGATTCTGATGATTCTAAGGATAGTACTTTTGAGACACCGAAACTGAAATTGCATTTACAGTCAGATGCATTTGTAGGTACGTGCAATAGTTGTTTTAATGATTCATTCATAGAACTTGAGCTTATTAGATATGTCCTCTATACATGTCATTTAATTTTTTTTTGCTCATTCAAATTTACAGCTGTCATCAATAAGCCTACAAAAACTAGACGGAAGAGGGTTGTACACGCAATGAATGAACTCCCATCATTGACCACAAGGATGTCCTTTGAAAGTTTGTTTAAATTTCTAAGAAATCTGTCAGAGAAGCAGATTTGATAAGATATTATGGAACTGAGGTTTGGGGATATAATTCTTCCGAATGTAAGAGAAGTCCCAGTCAAGCTTGCTCGTTGAATTGTTTGCAATTTCAATCCCGATTCATCAACATATAAATTTGGGACGTTTCAAGTTACAAATTTGGATGTACACATAGCAATCAGGCTTCCTATGGGATCGAATGACGTTGTCCGACCTTCATATGATGACAAGTCCAACAAATATAATGGATTAGTTTATGAGTTTAAGCAACAATTTACTGGTTCCAAGTTGACAAACAATGTATTGCAATTCATGCTAACAACTCAGAAGGATGGGGGGGATCAATTCAAGCGGGACTTCATAGATTACCTTTGCTCTGTTTTTATACAAGGTAGCTGTTCTGCAAGTCCAATTTTAAAGATACTGAAATCTTTAGTTGACTTGTCTTTGGTCCCTAAAGTAAATTGGTGTCAATTTTGTCTCGATGCTTTCATCAAGGTTGTTGATTTGTGGAAAATGAATATGGCAGAGAAGAACAAGTTCTTTGATGGACCTATAATGGTGTTTGTTTTTCTCTATCTCTAATGCATGTGTTATAGAAATAGCCAACTTATTCGTGCATTCCCAACAATGTTGTTTTGGACACAAGATCTCATTTCTAAGAGAATATTGGATGAATCAAAAAAATCTGGTACATTTGGTAATGGTTTTGTGTTGCCATTACAGCCCCTTGATTGGTATAAGAGGGATGACTGTGAAACTTGTAGTCCTAAGGTTTCTTCCCTAGTGAAGATGGAGGAGCTAGTAAAGGACAACACGAAGGTGAATGGGGAAGTAAAAGATAATGTGAACGTGGAGGGTGAAGTGAAAGATGATAATGAGAAGGTGAATGAAGCAATGGACTGGGTACAAAATTTGATCAACCAGTCTTGTCAATTCTCAAAGACCTTCAGGGGTTTGAAAGATGCAATAAAGGTTGCAAAGGTTACCTTCCAACAATGCAAACCACTCATAGACTAGGAGAGTTTGGCAAATGACTTTATGGAGAAACTTGCAAAATCCAAAAGAGAAGAAGAGTCAAGAGAGAATGGTTACATTTTTTCTTTGATTTGTTTTCTGTTCTTTTATATACACTAATTACATGCACATTTTCTACTGATATATACACTACAGTAGCTCTTATATCCATTCATAGAATCTAGAAAATCTGTTACAGTACAATAGCATTTATAAACAATCATTCATTCATAGAATTTACTACAATATTGCATATAAGTATAACTTGAATACAGTACTTATGTTTCATCTTTTACTGCAAAGAAGCTGAAGATGACAAAGGGAAGGATGTCACTTGTATCGCGTCACAAGTTGTCTATGAGGACACAACAAAAAAAGAAGAAGAAAAAACAATTACATATCAAAATGAATTCCCTTCTTTTTCAGAAGCAGAGTTCGATCTAGATGATGTGACTCCACGTATACTAGAAATAATAGATCAGATGGTAGAGATGTTCGTTTTGCTAAAAAGACTGAGTCACCAAATTAAAGAAGAAGAAGAAGAAGAAGAAGAGAGAGAGACCCAATGATGCCGAGATACAATTTGCTGAACTCAAATGACAGCTTTCAACTCAGTCCTGATGTTAACCTTGTCATGTATTCTAACACTCAAAATACTCCTTTGGGAAATGAGAATGTGGAAAATGTGGATATGGAAACCACTCCTATGGTAAATGAGGATGTGGAAAATGTGGTTGTGGAAGCTACTACTGTTGGAAATGAACAAGGGTTCAATAAGGAGCATGTGCAAAATGAAGATGCAGAAAATATGGGTGTGGAAACTACTACTGTTGGAAATGAACAAATGTTCGATAACGAGCTTGTGCAATATGAGGATGTGGAAATGTGGTTGTGGAAACTACTCATGTGCATGCAATAGAAAATGTCCACTTAGACACTCCAATTGCTGTCGAAAATGTCAATCTAGAGACTCCTGATTCTGTTAGAAATGTTTATCTAGACACTCCAATTGGTGTCAAAGTTGTGCATCTAACTTGTTGGAAATTTGGTCACTCCTCCCATAGTAGGAAATGCACATTTAGAAACTCGTCAGGAAGATGATGAAGTTGATGAAAAAAGATATTAAAGTACAATACAAGAGAAAAACAAGCACTTCCACCCATTTTCAAATCTCCTTTTTTCAACGGAACATCACCTTTCTGACCTGTCTCAGTGCTGAGGAGAAATATATTTCAGACTACGCATTTGCGTCAGATTTGTCTTTGGGGTAAGTCTAATTAATCATTTAAATTGGTTTTAATATTACTACAAGGATTGCTATATACTCCCTCCGTATCTATATGTTCGTCCCCTTTCAATATAATACTCCTCACATATATTAAACGAAGGGGAGGAACATAAAGATACGGAGGGAGTATATAGTAAAAATAATTGCAATATCAACACTAATACACTTAATTTTACATAGAACCTCTTTTTAACTTCGAAAACATTCATATATCAAGGGGCCAAATGTTGATGATGACACAGTGTGATAGTAAATTAGATCAGTCAATTTTAAGTATGTGGGGGCTATTGTTGAAAGATTTGGAAAAGCTATCATCTCCATCATCTGTCAAGCGTGTTTATATGTCTCCATATGATGAATATGTGATAATGTTATATATTCCATTAACAATGTGAAGAGTGTAAAAATGTTTTCACTCATGAATCTCTTCCAAACACTTCTTTAATGTTTCATATTCCTACAAGTGAAATGCAGCTTGATGATGTGCAACTGGTAAGCAAGTAGATACTCTTTATAACCCTTATTTATTTATTCACTCATTCATTCATTCATTCATTCATTCATTCTGAGAATTAATAATGCGATCTTCTTCAAGGTCTTTTTCTGCACAAGAGCATCACCGGCTGTTATTGTTTACTGTGTAAACTCAATCTCGAAGTTATTTGAAATAATTCATTTTGGGTTTCCTCAAGAACTTGACAGCCAACTGAACAATGCTGATGCTAGAGATCTATATGTGAGGACACTGAATTACTGTGCTTGCTTTTATGTACATTGAAATATCAAAGATGTAATCAAATGGGGCAATGAGTTGATAATGGCATTTTTGATACCAATGACATACTGGTATATATTCCAGATTTTTATCGCCATCTGGAACTTGATAATGGCATTTTTACAATGAGACTCATGGAAACATACAATGGGCATAAAAATAATTATAGCCAAGTGTTCAAACCGCTAAACTTAATTATTCTACTTTCATCATTGATACCAATCTATGTTTGATTATTTTTCCATATATAAATGTTATTGATGTATATGTCTAGATCAATGTTTCATGTGATAGGTATATAAGGATGTTGAAGGTGCGGTATCGCTACAAAATACTAACCTCAAAAAGTAATCAGATAAAAGATAATATTATGAAACATGCAAAAAGAATGTCAAGGAAACTTCTGTATGTTATAGACTTCCACTGTGCTATCATATGATGACATATATTGCACATAAAAGCATAAATTATTAACATATATTCATCATAAATCATACTCTGATAAATTTTGTTCTATAATCTTTCTTAGTAGGGTAGCGGAACTCTATGTGACAAAAACATTCACGGCTGAACATATTTTTCAACAATTCTTAAGTGAAACAAAGAAAAATGTCTTGTGTGGGAAAGACAAATGATAAAAAGAAGGATTCATACGAAAAAAATGCTAAACTCATATCACGTATAATACATTCCATCCTTTCCAATGTTTGTTAATTCATTCATCAAAAATAATTTTAAGATTGCTGCTCATTTGTTCTATGTTATCTTCCAGGGAAGAGGTTATAGAAACACAATGGATTAATGTAACCTGAAAAGCGATGCAAACCTTGTTATTTCCAGATACAGAATTACTAGATGCAGTAAACTTATCACTAACAAGTTTTAATGTTATAAATTCAAATGCTGCTAAATAAATCTAACAAGTGTTCTTTTAATAGGCAATCAATGTGGCTGGAATATATGCAACATTATGGATGAAAGATATCTTATTCATTCCAACAAAATCAGGGGTAAGTATATCAAAATTGTTGTACTTAATTACTTTTTTGGTACTTAAGCTTACAATTGTTTACTTGTTGTGTATCTTTTGCTGCAGGAATTAGACCCAGACATATATTTCTCTCTAAAATCAGCGTATTTTAATGTATCATACTTGCCTTAAGATGCTAAATTCTTGAAAAACATACGTCCACCTAATCTATAAAGTCCTATAATATTAAAAAATAGCAGTGATTAACAAAAAAAAAATCTATGTTTAACTGTGAAATGTATAAATTTTCAGATCTTTATTCCGATTCATGTAAAAAGTAAAATCACCATGGCATTGGATTTTGGTTGTGTGTGATTTTGAAGACAAAAAGAATTACATCTTGGAATCAAGTAAGAGGAAGGTGAAGGAGTTATGTCCACTGTCCTATGGATTAACCCGCTTAAGTCTATGTATCCGATATGCCTTGCTAGAGGTCGATGTCGGGTTGACATGTAAATGAGTTACGTGTCTGGTAGTCTTAAGTGGGCCCATTGGGTCACACACAATGTGTATGGGATATTATTAATATATATCAATATACTAAATATATCGGGTCAATAGTAATACGGACTCGGCTGCGTTGTCGGGTTATGGTAATTAGAGTTATACTAATAATTTAATTATGGTAATTAGAGTTATGGGAATAACCTAATTCTACCTTCTCATCTCATATATAAGGAGGTTCATATGATGAACCAATATATATGGAATAAAGAGTATTGACTCATAATATATATTCGTCTTATAAAGAGTTATAAGAGAGATATAGAGAGAAGTTGTGAGACGGTCTCACGTACCTTTATACTAGCATATACGTCGCAGTTCTGTACCCGTGTGGATACCAAAGGAGGCATCACGTTTGGGGTGCTTTATTCTGTCCGTGGAGATTATTTATTCTTGTCCGTGAAGATTATTTATTCTGTCCGTGGAGATTTTATATATATTTCTGAGTTTATTATACTTCTTATTAATACGTTGTTCCGCTGCAAATAAGGTATAATTGTTATCCCTCTTCTTTTGTCTTTTCGGTTAATACTCGTAACATGTCCTTGGGTTTAAGGGTTGTAATCCTACAATGGTATCAGAGCCTCTGTTACGTAGTATTAATCTAATAGACGTGAATCTATGTCTCATAATTGGTTATGAGAGATTTAACTCGCATATTAATTTGATTATATATGTTGCCGTATGAGAATTGTTCTCCCTGTTTTTCAAACCCAAATAAGGAACAAATTTTTTTCTTTTGTGCGTGAGATATAAAAACTGATGTTGCCTTATTGCTCTAAGAGTCTAAGCCGCTGCCCCATTATTATTGTTTTGATTTGATTTTTGTCATTGTGATGCATGGTTGCACACTCCCTATGTACATGCTTATTTGATAATCTTCTGTACAATGATACTTATAAGATAATTATGACATACAAAGAGTTTGTTTCATATCAGAAGATAATTTGTAAACGTTTTACCCATTATATTTAGGGTATTTTAATTTGTGAATTTAATTTGTTAAATTCTGAAATTGACTCGTAAAATTAATTTAAGATCTAATATTGATTACTTTTAATTTAATTTTGCCCTAAATTGATTCACTATAATCCTCAATTTTCTTGTTGACGATGAGACTAATTAGATTAGTCAAGATTCGATTGAAATTGGGAACGTAAAATTACAAGAATTTATCATTGACGATGAGACCTAATAAGATTAGGACAAGACTCATTTTAATTTTGGTGGAGATGGAACGAAATGAGGACGACACGAGTATGACTCGGTGGGAACGAGTGTGACTCGGTGGGTACGGGTTTATTCCTTTTGGAACGGGATGACCCGGGCGGCAAATGTTTGACCAAGACGACACAATATTTACTCGGACGACATGCTGTCGGGTCGAGTGACGCTTTTAAGAAAAGTCGTTTTCTCGCGTTTGTGTGTTGATTATGAATCAAACACGGATTATACTTTTATTTTTCTGAATCAATGAAAAATTAGTTTTCTAAATCGGTTAAATAATTTTATGCATTTTAATTATCATGTTATCATAAATGGGTCGGGAAAAGAGTTTCTTGAGTCCTAATTGATTTTGATGAATTGTTTATCTATATGATAATTATAAGTCGCAGATCGATTGTGAATCGAGTTTTGCATATCCATTCAATTTTTTCGGGTGGGAAATTGTTTCTCGTAGTTGGAAAAATGAAAGATATTGGTGAATTTGTTTAAACCAAATAGCAATTATGAATTGTAATATGATTATGAATCAAAGTATAAGATCTTTGAACTTGTTTTATGCACAAATCACTAGTAACAGTTGAATTATTATGTCAAACGATGCATGGATTTTATTGTTTGAGACTTGTGACTTGTGTGCTTAGAACTAATAGGTCGCCTTGTAAGTTGACCTAGTGGCATGGTTAGGACCCATATGCATTTAATCCCTCGCACAAATATTAAGTATTGCCTTTCCAGAATTGGCCACTACAACAATTTCATAGCATTGGTTGAAGTGACTGCCTAAGCGGTGCTTTGCTGATGTGGGTGGACTGAGTAGGTGGGTAACGGTTACCCACAGGTTCAATCTGGTTTGTTTAACATTGCTATCAAGTCGGACTTGGGCTTTGAGGCAAATAGTTGGTGTCATATGATGACTAATTCCGACGAACCAGGAATTACATAGAGATATAATTGACAAGTTTGTTGTCTACCTTTACTTTTGGAGCTTGAGCAGTGAGCCCAAGTTCACTTGAGCAACAAAAGGTTTAGGATCTTGGAATATTATGCGAACTTGAGGGTGGTTTGTATGATTTAATCTTAAAATTGTTTATGATTATTAATATTAATTATCGTTTTACTTTGCATATACATATAGTTGTAATTTAGTCACCATTATCACATTTATTAAAGATGTGTTTGAATTGTTCAACCTTGTCGATTGGTATCTTGAGAATCGTTCTCAAAATTAGAGATGCGGATTTTATCCTTGTGAAGGACAATTCCGACAAATTATTACCAATGTTAATGTACAGTATGGACTGTATAATTAAAGTCATGGAGATGTCTATAAGTACCGAAATCAATTGTTTCAATAAAGGTAATCGTTCCCATTAAGTGAGAAAATGTTGAAAATGATCTAATTAATCCATGTGTCATATGATGACGTGATTATATTGATAATCAGGAAATATTGGATGCTTCTTTCTAAAGAATTAGGAATTGAAATCGTTTCAATTAGTCCTAAGTTTAGGTCACTTTATTATGAATAAACATGTGACTTAATAAGATTTTCCACCTTTTAGCATGAGATGTTAAAAGACGATTGAACATTGTATCAAGAAGGCAAATAATATTAATGTTCTATGAGATCTTTAAGAAAATTGTATGAGATAATGATTAATGAATCTAAGACGTTGGTTAAAGCAAGGGAAGGATAATTGTTGTCATACCCAAACTTGTTCCCAAGTTTAGATTAGGTACGAAATTATTTATCATTAATGTAATGACAAATATATGGCATTGGTAGATTGCTTTCTAGAAGTGTTTAGAAATTCTGCAAATCAATTGAAGTATGACTTCAGGTGTATATGTTACTAAAGTAATAGTTACTTTCATTCCACTATTTTGGTAGAAAGATACCAGATGCAACTATTACATTGTGGATGTGATGGCTCAAAGAGGGTGGAATAATGGTATATAAGTGAAGTATTTTATGATGAAATGGACAAACTTGTTGTTTCATATATAAAAAGGAAATCACTTAATTTTTTACTATAAAGCTGAATACTGGAATTGAATAATTGTTATTCTTGTACTAGTCATAAGCAAGAATATTGATTCTATTTCATGTATGGGCATGAAAAGTTTTAATAAAAGTAGAACAATTGTTGCTCTATATTTTGCAAGAGTATGAGGTGCAATAAGGCTAACATGATTGTTGAGCTCTACATTCCTAGTAGTGAATGCTTTTATTTGTAACATAACAACCAAAAGGTTCAAGTCCCTCGACTCAAGTTTTACCTATTATGACATTGTTCTTAATCCATGAGACAAGAAACATAAGAATAAGTTTCTTAATGATGAAGTTATAAACCTTATTGATAAGGATCAACTGAGGTAAATGGATCTTGTTTAGATGGATAAATGACATTAGTAGTGACTCCTACTAATTGTAAAGGGAGGTTACTTAGACTTGTTAGATCACACGTATACAGATACATGTGAATTTAACTAGTGATGTTGCAAAAAGGGTAACATGTATGATTTTGTTCATTTGATGAAATTTAAATCTGAATGCTTTGAATTGTTTAAGGAAGTTCAGATGAAAATACAAGATCAACTTGATAAGTTGGTACGAGTCGTTCGATATGATTGAAACAGGGAGGAATTGAACTAAAAGATTGTGATCATCTTAGAAGTAGTGAAAAGTGTTTCAAACTACATCGAACCATATTTGATATGATTTGATCTATGATGAGTCGTATGCAGATATTATTGACGTTTTAGAAAGTTATGCACTATAAAAGTATTTGTACAATGTTGATGAGATTGTCCATGTAAGTCGAAGAATAGACACCATATGAGATATGGATTGAAAATGGTCTTAAATGTCTTTTCTTAATTATCAAGTCTCAAAGTTTAAAGAAAATTATTTTCTAGAACTTGGACTCAATTATGACATGTGTTTTATCAGAGGTATTATGTTCATTCTACAAATCATACAAAGAACAAAACTGTTTTATTCCATGGAGTGATATGTTTCTTTTAAAAATATGTGATTTCTAATAGAAACAGTGGGAGTAGAATCAACCTTGAATTGTTCAAGACTAACAGGAATTCTCTACAACTGTTGAAGAGGATATTGATGCATCCATGAAAAGTCATGATCATCGTAGCTGTAAAATATTACCCTACATAGGTTTGACCCATGATGAAACAATACTGGGCAAAGACTCCAAAAGTCACATAAAATCTAATAGATTTCATTTACCATTACTACCAAGTATAGACTTTGGTTAAATGGGTCTTATAGTGAAGAATAGTCTTCAATATAAAGATGATATGGATTGATATAAGAGTATCTATGAAGCATAGTTGGTAGTTAAGGATTGATCTCATAGTAATGACTATGGAAAACTCTTTTTACAACATTATGCTTAAGTCTATTAAGATTGATTTAGCATTTTAAATGTCATCACTCATCATGATGAGTTTTCGACATATATATGTGAAATACATTTCTTGATAGGGATGCAATATGATGTGTGCGACACTTCGTATGAATTTCATATTATTAAAATTGTTAGGCAAATGTGAGTATTCCGATTTGATTGGAGCATGAAGAAGTAGCTTCGTTCTCAATGTGGTAATTCAAAGATTTTTTGTTTTCTTTTGAGACGAAGAAAGACAATGTGTACAAGAGGCTAATGGGAGTGCATTTATCGTTATGATTTGGTATGTAAGTGACATACTTCTCAAACTAAATGACATTTGGTTGCTTTAGTCCATGAGACTTCGCAAGAAAGTTGTTCATTGTGTGCTCATGTGACGAGTAGATACTAATCTGGTGAGTGTCACTACAATGCTATCTAAGAATTGTTCCTTTGCGCTTAAGAAGCAAAAATGGGAATTATTTAAGAGATGCGCATGATGTGATAAGTGAATTGTTGTAAACAAGTTACAACGATTCATATTTCCAAATGGACAAAGATGACGTGAGAGTGTAATCTTAGTATATTTTATTTTGGATGAAAGTTGTGTGTTGGAACAATTCCAAAGGACAACTTTGTGACTAGTATTATAACTAAAGTTGGTGTTCTATTGCTTTTGAAGCAAATAGATGTTTGATTACGAATCAAGCACACACTCAACTTTAAAGTTTATGAAGCAATTTGTTGCTAATGAAACTAACAGTTTGCCTTAATTGAGAGAAGGTAGATTGATCATATGCTTGTAAATAACCGATACAAATGCTGTATGTCCCGAAACCTCCTCTACATAAAGATCATATTGTTATGATTGGTATAAGACGCATGTGTGAGTGGTCTTAGTACTTTTAGAGGTGTTTGGTTTAGTGGGAGTTATTTCGATAATTGATATATTGTATGACATATTGTCATTTGGTTAATGTAACCGAGTTTTGTCCCTAAATAATTTACATTGATGAAATAGATCACTAAGTACGTGACTTAGTCTTGGAACTCTATTTGGATGATGCAATTATTTTGTCTCTAGTCAGGGTATTGTGTTGGGACATTTGAATACCCTTAAATGACTAGTGTGTGAGTTGGTTGATGACTAAGTTCCTTGAGTCATAGGTATTGAGATACTAAACCAGGCAAACGGGTGTATGTTAAGAACATGCATTAGAGAGACCCGCCGAAAAGGATTTTACTAAGATTTCGCTTAGTGTCAGTAAAGTTCTTTGCAAGTTATGAACTTGTACGGTCTTTAGACCTGAGTCTTTCACTATTCTGTACATGTGATGTGTTTGCTTTGATACTATTCCTCGTCAGCTGTGAAAGGGGGCCATGGATGGTTATTGGGGATGCATGGATCATGTGATAGGATGTGGTTAGACAAGAGGGGATTTGCTCTTTCTTTATTGAAGGGAATTTATTGTTTCTTGGCCACTCGAAGAGTGTGACATGTTGATTGCCTCCCAATCGGATCGGTCGTTAACGAAGGACGGGGGATCAAACGATATTTATAAGACTCGAGATTACACAAAAACTAACAAGTATTCGTGGTAAGTCGAGGTTGGTCCACAGGGAACGGAGTATGTGAGCAAGTTTAAACTGACGTGTTTAATGTCTAGAAGGGGGGTTTCTAAAGGTCGAGTCTACGCTAGAGAAATAACTACGAGAATAGCTAGGGGTGCTCAATCTAGGGAAAAGCGTTAGGGAGAAGTCGGGATTCAGAACATGGAGTCTAAGAAGGTCGGGATCGAGTTTTTGTTGCAACATTGATAAAGGGAGAAAGCCACCTTTCGGTTTCTTCACCCAACCCACCTAAAAACCCGCTTTCGCGGCGAAGAAGGGTAAGTCTCTAGTTGTGGTAATTTCTACCCTGAGTTTCCCCATATTGACAGAAACGAGTCAAGGTTGGTCTAGTTGGCCGGACTAAAACAACAATGACACAACAACCACAAACAAGATGAACCAACAAGCAAGCAACCCACCAATACCCCTAAATTGAAATAATCCAAGTCCTCATCCCTAAACTCCCCAACAAGAAATCTACTCACTAATCTTAATGAAAGACAATAAAACATTAACTAAGGAGAAACTATCTAAAGCATGCATATTAACTAGATCTAAGGAAACTAATTACTAGATAATGAGAAAACTACGATCTAACAATTACCCACTAAGCTATGAAACTACCAAATCAATCTAAAGAATAATCTAGAACAACATGAACAAAATCTAGAGAAGTTAACTACACTAAGATGATCTAAACAAGACAATAATGAGAAAACTAAATTAAATCTAAACTAGAGATTAGAGAGTGGAAGAGAAATGTACCAACTATGAAGATCTAGAAGAAATAAGTAGATTGCATAAATAAAGGTTGAATCTTTGATGGAGAAGATGAAGAACTTGTCACTAATCCTTCAATAAACCTAACAAATCTTCAATAAAACTTGAATAATCTTCTACGAACTTGTAATCTAGAGAATTGATGATGGAAACTAAGTAGATCTACTACTAATTACTATGTAAACTACTAGATTTTTAGAGAATTACTAGGAATATTACTAGATTGTTCTACTAAATGGATGTGTAACTACACTAATGGTGGGTGATGGATGCTAATACTACTCTAATGGAGGATTGACTACACTAATGAGGTGTTGCCTTGGGCAACAAACTAGGGTAACATATATATAGTAAAGCCTTAATGGGTATTTAACCTAAAGCCCAAATCCACTTTATGCTCCATTAGTGAGACAATCACCCATAGCATCTTCATGGGAGGAAACTTCGCCCTGCGGTCATGACGATTAATCCCACCGGGTGAAATTTCGCCCGGTGAGATTTTCTTCACTTTTTGCGATTTCCGGCACATCTTTCCATCGGGCGAAATTTCACCCGGTGGGCGAAATTTCGCCCGGTCAGTTTTGCCTGGTGGGAAGTCTCGGAAAATATTCGGGGAGGCATTTTTACCGTCGGGTGAAATTTCGCTCGGTGGTGTCTCACCGGGTGAAATTTCGCCCGGTCATCACTCTGGCCTCTTTCTTTGTCTCGTTCTTCATTGATTGATTGGATGGCTTTAAACTTTAAGTTGTGTGATTTGCTCTTTGAACGGTATTCCCTTCTCTTGTGCTCGTGGAAGCTCGATCGTGATTTCGGTGCCAAATCCTATCAAAATTGATAGAAAAACTACCAAAAACACGTAAAACGCACAAGAGGGACGCTAATGCGAGAAGTACACAAAATATGGCGATAATCGCACTCTAAACTCGCAAAACGAGGGAAAAACGGGTCTAAATGAGGGGAAAAACGGTCTAAATTTAGCACACAACAATTCCCCCACACTAAATCGTTGCTCGTCCCCGAGCAAAGACCCAAAAAGAAATTACAACTACTACTACTAGCTAGACTATGATAAGTCGATACGGGGCAATTAACGGACCCGCTCCGTCCCTTCAACTCACATTGAAATACCCATGAGGTAGAGTACTCCAATGCAAGGCAAGTTGGGGCTTGCTCAAAATGGTGGATGCGACTAAACACACAAAAACACATAACACGAAAGAATAGACGCATACAAAGCAAAAATAAAACACTGAATCCCTCATCAAGACGGCGGGGAAGACACCGATTACTTACCTAAAACAACAATAAATTTCCAAGATAAATGACCCACGTAAACAAGGACCAAAGCCTAATACTATGACAATTAAGCAATATAGATGTTGATAACTTAGCCTAGGTCATCCTAGTCTTCTAAAGGGGTACGACGGGGCGTATAACGGAGTGGAAAAAGTGAACCATGGATTCGTTCGACACTGTAGGTAGGTGCAGTCCCGCTCTCTTTGGCTAAGCCAAGAGGGTCGTTCCAAACTCGAATTTCCTAAATTAGCCCAAACAAAAAGGTGGAGTGTTTACAATTATTGGGGTGGATCGACTAATCACCGCTATCTTCCTACCTCGGAACTCGGTCCTCTAGTTGGCACTTCACGGCAACGAATCAATCAAAGGGCTTTTTTTTTGGGAGATATTTTTGATGATATGATTTCATTTGAAGCTCATTTTCTCTCCTTGTTTTTCATATTTTTGTGCCCTTTTCTCTTACTTTGGTTTGCCCTTTTTTGGCTTTTTGATTTTGATGTGGTTCATAACCAAGCTTGGAGGTTATTTTTGTGTAAACATATGGTGGTGATGTATAGGTGGAGGAAAATAGGTAAACGAGAACACGCGTCATTCCCGGATAACCACAAAAAGGCGGAAAGAATTTGGACTAAAGGTGCAATGTTCATTCGAGCAAGTTCACCTAGAAAACGGGATGCGGGAACCAAGGCCTAACTCCTCCATGGGTGGTCAAGGTGGTCAAATGCAAACCCCGAAGTAAACCTCTAGTAGAACAGATGGACTCAACCTAAAGGATCAACAAATTCAGTGATTAAGAGTCATTCTACTAGTTTAAGGTCCAAAATCTACAATGGGTTATCTACAATGGAATGTAAACTCTTGCAAAAGGTTTGTAATTGGGTTTTCGAAAAGTTTAGTCCTAGACACACTATACAAAAATGAAAGGAACACACAAAAAAGGAAAAGGCAAATAAAAGAAAACACAAGTAAAGTCATGTACTCCATACTCCATTGACATACAAGCATACAATCAACCACAACACCCAAAATGCTCACTTCGAGAGCCTCCAATAGCAACGACCTAACTCCTCTACAAAATTAAAGAAAGAAGGAAAGAAGTTACCAAGCGGAGTTCTTTCATAATCTCTTCAATTCGCGCTTTGAGGTGGTGGTTACCTGTAAGAGTGGAGAACAAGACCGTACACGGAACACAAAAACATAACGAGAAACAAGAAAAGAAAAGGGAAAGAAAGGAGAAGAATGTTTTTGATTTTTCGAATTTTTCAAATTTTTATGGATTTTGAAAAGATTTTTGGCAAAATAAAAGATAGTAGACTCCTCCCCCACACTAAAACTGTACATTGTCCTCAATGGACAAGTAGGGGAAGAACAAAAAAGACGAAAAAGAAAAATCTTTTTGGTTTTTTAGGATTTTTCAAGTGTTTTTGGATTTTTCAAAGATTTTGAGAAAAGAAAAAGAAAATAAAGAAAATAAAGAAAACGATAAATTAGTGGAGGGCCTAGGTGCAATCACATCACCTAGACCCTAGCCAAGTGGCTAAGAAGTTGAAAAAGAAGTAAAAGGGAGGATAGAAATTAAAACGAAGGGGTGAAAAATTGGGCGTAGGTGTAGTCACGTCACCTAACCCGGATTAAGAAAAATTGAGAAAAAATGATTAAAATTTGGATTTTTCAAAAGGGTCAATGGCGTAATCACATCGCCTAAAGACCGGGAACAAAACCAAGGCCGCTACGGCCACAAAAATAATCGATGGGACGGTGGGACAATGGGACAACTTGCAATTTTGTTAGAGGTAGGACAATCACAATGATTATAAACTGATGAAGCAAGGAACAAGGAACAAGGAACAAATTCATTTCAAAGATTGATTAAAGACTCACCGACCTAATCCACACATATGTACAACATTTACATCACCGACCACATTATCTACCGACTCATGGAGGGGGGGGTCTAAATCAAGTAATCATTTGATGCAAAGGAAGCCGTCGGAGTGCCCTCACCGGCATACTCCCAAACTCCCACACCCCCCGATACGTTCAGTCGGAATTCACCGGGACCTAAAGGTAGGTCCCAATTGTGACAGTTATAAATATTGGTTCGGTTTATGTTGGGGACTATTAAAGCACGGTCGTGGCAAATGGTGACGAGGCGATGGTCAGGTACATTAAAGATCCAGGTGGGAAGGTAGGCCTCGTCAAGCCAGACACGATTGTCATGTGGGATAAGATAGTCGGTCGCATAACCCAAGTTTTTAGCGATTAAAGTCACAAGACCACCACAGTCTACGGAGGAGCGTTGAGCAACAATAATTTGATGAAAATGCAACGCTACGATTAGTGGTAAGTCAAGGGGATTAGGGTTACCAAGCAAAGAGTCAGAAATCAATTGTAAGACGCACACATTAAGATTAATAATATTGTCGGTAGATGGTATCAAGCAATGAGAAAGTATCTCGGCAAAGTAACGAATAGCGGGGTTACGGATTTCAGCGGTAAAGTTTGAATTAGGTCCAAAATCTCGTTGACCATGTGCTATGCACCGCCAAAGGTCTCTTCTAGAAGCACTAGCTTGTACATTACTCAAAGGTTAACTAATTCCGGTACCCGATGAGGGTAGACCTAAGGCTAGGCCAAATTCAGAAACAGTTAAACAATGAGTTCTACCGAACAATCTAAATTTAAACTCGCTTGGTGTGGTCGGGTTATCGATAGTAAAGTGTGGAGATGACATAGGTCCACCCCGACGCGGCCACGCGCGGGTTTGGGGAGGCGAATGAATCTCCATATGAGATGGGTCGAATTGAATTTTAAATCAAAGTAGGAGTCGCCACCGAATTTTGTGGTTATTCGGAACCATTCGAACCCACTCTATGTCGCAGTGGGCCGTATACGAAATACGGCCCATTTTCGATGTCAGAGTTTATTGGGTTCGTCCCTTAGCATTTGATACCGATACCGACATTATCGGATATCGTGTATTGAATGACTCTCGTTGCCAATGGATTCGGACATCCGGAAACCATGGTTCTGAGTAAGGGGTGAGGGTACGTGTTGAGAAGTTCACTAAGAACACCCAACCCCGCCCGCACTTAGCGGCCTTTACTAAGATATCGTTTGTTTTTTATGTACACGCGTTAGTTCGACGGTTGAATGATATGCAAACATTATTTTCCCTAAACATGTGAGAGAAAAATAAATGGGTTGCTAAGTCGTTTAATGCATGTTAAACTAATAATGTCAGAGTTATTTTAGCATGTGAATTTGTTTTAGTCTAATAAAACAAAGAAATAAATAAATTGCTACAAACACGAGAAAACGAGTTAGTAACGATGAATAAATTGAATAAAGATGTAAATAAATAATATGCATGATTTTTGAAAAGATTTATGTCACGTGATGGATTAGCACGCGTTGACCGAGGTCAAAAAAAGGTATTTATCGAAATATGTCGCGAAAGTCGCTTTTTTTTGTAAGATTCGAAAAGAATAAAAAATAGAAAAGCGAGGAAACGAAAAAAAGAGGACCCGGCCAACCAGGCCACCGCGCGAGTCGCCTGACAGGCGTGCGACTCGCGTGGCGGTCTGTTCGGGTTTTTTTTATTTTGTCGAAAATCATTAATTTTTATAAATCGCGTACAAATATGGGTTAATTTATACCCGATTCATATTTTCGATATTCGTCGTATTCGATATTCGATTATGAAATCGATATCGAATAGTCGGAACGATTTTAGAAAAGGTTTTGAAAAAAATTTGTTTTGAACGAAAAGTAAAAAAAAGAATTTTGAACGAAAAGGATGTTAATTCTCTCCGCGTATAAAATCGTCGAATTTTGTTTAAAAAAGATGTAACGATTTTATTAGCATCAACGAGAATTAATTAATTTTGTTCTTGTTAGATACGATATTCGACTAAAGAATCGATATCGTATTTTAAGAACGTTATAAAAAATAGTTTTAGTAGTACCGATTATTAGAAATAAAAAATATGCGAAAACGACCCATATTAAACGAGGACCGACGACTCGACACAAAAAGAAGAGAAAAGAAAACGAGAAAGAGAGAGAGAAAAGAGAGGAGTCGGGTTTGATTTACACCCTCAACCTACATGCTTTGTTTTCTCGAAATAAGGCTCGTCGGAAAGTGGTTTAAACTTGGGAGCGTCGAGATGATGCGGGATGAGTTAAGGTGTCGGTTTGGACGTGTGATGGGACGGGTTTTGGCCGGCATCTCGGGGTCAGATTCGTCGGTATTTTGCCACTTGTATGAACGATAAATGTGTGTCGAGGTTGATGAATAATTCTAGATTAATTCTGAGTTTTTGATGAATGATCATGGATGATTTGTGTGCGTCGTGAGAGTCCTATTTATAGGAGCAGAGGTTTAGGAGAGGTGTCATGCTTGGATAACAAGAAACACCGGTTTGGATAGGAAACGTAAGAGTTCGAAAGGAACGAGAACTCACTTTCTTGGTGAAGAAGGCAAAGAACTCGGCTGGTTGATGGGGTGTTTCGGCTTTTTGGGATGCCTTAGCTGAGTATTTGAGCTCGGTTTGTGAACTGTTTCGGTTTTCGGATAGAATTCCACTCGAGATCAAATTCTACCTTTAACGGAATTATTTAATATTTTCGAAGTTGATTTTTGTAGCAGTTGGAGTCCAAACCGGACACGTGAGGTGTCACGGTTGGTCCGTGAGTCTCGGAAAATATCTTTGACCGGGTTTTGACTCGGTCGCTAAAAGATGGTTTTGCCCCTGGTGCCGGATTCGACCCAAATTAGTCTCATTTGACTCGAAACGACCCACTGGGCCTGGATTTGAGGTTGGTTTTGTAAGATTTGTACTCCGTAATAAGCCTAAACAAAATGTCCATGATTACGAGCCCATATCCGAGTCCATCAAAGTACGTTTACGTCCAATCATCATCGGGTGTTTGGCGGGAACTATTATAGACACCTGGCGGTCAAAATGTGGGTGTCTACAGAGCCCCCACTCTGACTGAGGCTTGGACAAGGCAAAAGTCAGAGTAGCTACCAGGTCAATCAAGGATTAAAACCTGGCAGACTTCCGATCGGGTCGTTTATAGTCCATTAGACCTGCGTGAAGGGCTCGCCAGCCATAAGATAGAAATCATACTTGGGTTGAGGTTGATAATGTCGTGGGAGCTGCCTTGGAAGCTATGGGTATACCTGTTTACAGGTACATCCTGTCTTAGAATTGCGCGGGAGCTTGCCTTGGAAGCTATAGGTACATCTGTTTACAGATATATCCTGATTCTTCAGTAGAAAATGTCGCCTGAGCTTTCCACTGGGGAACTTTCCTTAGAATTTCTCGGGAGTCTTGGGTGTACCTGTATGCTGACACAATTCATATGTAACATTTAGGTGAAACACCGACTCATGCTGGGGAAGAAATGATGACTTTTTTCGAAAATTTTGAAAAGAAAAAACGCTGAATTTTTTGAAAAGTTTGGAAATAAGGATGCTTGGGATGACTTTGATTCCTAATCGAATTCTGACACGGATTCCTAAAATTCCCCAGTTAGGCCTGTATGCCTAGATGAAGCGGGGGATGCGATAAAAAATTCCTATTCCTGTGGTGACTAGGAAAGGGGTTTTCTCTATTATAAATAAAGGGTTATGGCTTTTTATTTTCATATTCCAATCCAGATCTTTTCTTTCTTTCTGAAAATCTCTTAGACTTTTAGGATACACAAAGAAACTATTCTTGCAACAGGTATTGATCATTTGACCGCGATGCTTCAGGCATGGGCTCAAGATTTTCGAGATGAAGATAAAGTTCAGCTAACTCAAATGGGAATTGTGGCTTTATTCCCACTTCAGCGACTTAGGGTAGATTCGCACTTTCTCGATGCTTGTTTATCCTTTTGGGATACTACCCACCACGTTTTCGCATTTTCTCGAGAAGAAATATGTCCCCTTCCCGAAGAAATTGCAGCTATAGGCGGCTGGTGCCCCAATGCTCGTCCTGCCATTCCCTCATTTTATCCTGACCCAAGGAGAAGATTAAAGGATTTTCTAGGTCTGTCGCATGCTGAGACAGCCTGTATGGTAAAGGGAGATTCAGTTTCCCTATTTGACCTGGCTGACAAATTTATGAATCCAGTTGGTGCAATAATTACTTCTACCCATAGGCGTAGGGCTTTCGCCTTTTGTATGCTGCATCGATATGCCTTTGAAGGTCGGATGGATGCTGACTCGTGCTTGGGTGAGATCAGGCTGATTAGCATAGTTGACCAAATGGAGACAGGTCACAGCCCAGCTTGGCTGATAACTGGGGAGATTAATATGGGCCTTGATGCTAGAAGGCTTGACTCGGATCGACAATTGACAGGAAGCATCCGCCTTCTGCAGGTATTTAACCGTTTTTCTTTTTTTCCGAAAAAATGCCCGAATTTTCCGAATTTCTTTTTTATTTTTTTCGAAATCCTTCAAATTTCCGAAAATTTTGATTTCTCGAATTTTTATTTTCTCGAAGATTTTATATATTTCATTCCGAAAATTTTCCCGAAAATTTTTTTTATTTAATTTTTCCGAATTTTTTTTTAAAAAAAAAATTCCCGAAAATTCGAAATTTTCGATTTTTTTGATTTTTCGAAAGTTTTTGACTTTTCGAAAATTTTGCAGATCTAGTTGTCCGAGCGTCTGTCAATCATAGAGCCCCCGGTGAACATATCCAGATATCGCAGCTGTCAGATTGGCTCAAGGTCCCGTCGAATAAGCTCGAGTCATTATATCAATCGGAAATATTGGGATGAAGAGCTAACATTCCATGGTGGGCCCTTGATTAGATGGAACGTCGTCTGGGGTTCCTTTCAAGACTGACGGGATTAGCTAAGAGAGACAAAGCCCGCTATTTGGTGATCTTGTCTTTGGGCTGGACCGTCCATATCTATCCGGATCGTATTCTGAGACAATTCGGTTCGTTTCAGCAGATCCCCGAGACTGAAGCAATCATTAGTGTTTCGCTCCAATTGACGGACGTTATGTGTGACACGTGGCTACAACGCTGGTTTACCCGTGTCATATGGACTATACCTCGCCCTTGTCAAACCACTTGGGTTTCTGAATCATACCGAAAATGGACTTCTGAAGAATCCCAGGAGACCCGTAAAACTTTGAAGACTGACGAGGCTTTTGACTTGGCCCGTCGAGAATCGGCAAAAGACAATAGGTGTATTTTGATAAAGAGGGGACTCCAACTACCTTTGTCGAGCCGGAGTCGGGTTCTAAGTCAAAAACTAAGACTCGAGCTAATGAGACCGGTGCTAATGACCTGGAGAGAAGGCTCGGACCGAAACTAGCGGTCCGAGATAGGCTAGGTCCATGTGATCGGTTACCCGAGAGGGTGAGGGCCCGTCTAGGACCGAGTGAGGTGACCGGGGAATCGAGTTTGAAGAAACGAGCCCGGGTTAAGGAGGTTCCCTTGGTGATTCGGGAGCGTTCACCTCCACGTCGACGTCGGTGGACCGAAAAGGAAGCTAAGGACAATGGAAAGGGAATAATGCCTTAGTTTTTTTTATTATTTAGGTATTAGTATTATTTATTGTGTGCTGGATTTTTTTTGATTTTTTTTTAACTTTCCGAATTTGTCGGAATTTTTTTTTTTTGAAATTAATAAAAGAAACTTATTAAAGAACCGTTCCTGTTTTCTTTTCTCGATTGCAGTGGTTGTTCCCTTTTGAGGGGCTGCCTACGTATCCACAATAAATGGAATCAAACCAAACGTAGTTCAGACTTAATTTGCAATTTCGAAATACATCAAGACTATTGGTTCAAGATGCTTGTAACAGTAGAATAAGTAATTCTAGCTTTTGACTTGCCATTAAAATTTTGAAAAAGAGATGTTTTTAATAAACTTTTGCAAATGACATTGAGAGAGATGGGTTAGGGGTAGTAACGCTTCAGCTGATCTAGGTTAGTTGGGTTGACAAACTCATTCTCGTCCAGATCCGTTAGCATTACTCCTCCGCCTGATAGAATCTTCTTTACCAGATATGGCCCAGCCCAGTTAGGTTTGAACTTTCCCCTTGGGTCTACTGGTAATAAAGCTCGAACAGATTTGAGAACCAAATCTCCTTCTTTGATGTTTCTGGGCCTCACCCTTTTGTTGAAAGCCCGCTGGATCCTCTTCTAATAGATTTGTATATTATTGAGGGCACGAGATCTTCGTTCGTCTAACAGGACTAGCTAGTCATATCGTGCTCGAACCCAATCAGCTTCGGGTACTTGACTCTCGAGTAGGATTCTGAGTGACGGCACCTCTAACTCAACAGGTTGGACCGCTTCCATGTCGTATGTAAGGTAATACGGTGTTGCCCCGGTCGCAGTACGAATCGAGGTCCGATATCCCCGAAGTGCAAATGGTATTTTGTCGGGCCAATCCCGGTAATTATCAGCCATCTTTTTTAGTATGGTGACAATTGTTTTATTAGCCGCTTCTACCGCTCCATTGGTTTGGGGTCGGTAGGGTGAAGATGTATGCCTTTGAATTTTGTACTTGGTGAGCAAGGCTGCTGTTTCAGCTTGAAAATGGGTCCCGTGATCACTGATGAATTCATGAGGGATCTCATACCGGCATATTATCTTATTTTGAATAAACTTCACTACAAGAAATACTGCATGTAGCTACTAATCACGCGCGACTGATAGATTCAGTCGCTAATTTAGCGACTGAAAGTTCAACGCGCGACCGACATTAGTAGCTGGACGAGGAGACGAAAAATTAAAATATCAATTTTTTTTAGCGACCGAAATCGGTCGCTAAAAACAAATTTCGCGACCGATTTCAGTCGCTAAAAATAAAGCGCGCGACTGATTTAGCGACTGAAATCGGTCGCTAAAAAAAAAAGCGCGCGACAGAATTAGCGACCGAAATCGGTCGCTAAAGGTCGTAATTTTTTTTAAATTAACGAACACCCCCCCTCCCCCGATTCATTCCGTCTTTTCACTTTATCTCTCTAAAATCCGCTCCCCCCTCTCTCTAAACTCGTCCCTCCTCCTTTCCTCTTCATTCTTTATTCAATTCTCTCATTTTCCTTAAGGTATGTTTATCTATCTTTATTTAATTTCAATTATTTGTTAATTTCTGTTTTTATCGATTTAAATAAATTAGTTATTGGGTTGGATAGTTTCTTAGTTGTTGGAATATTTAGTGTAGTTAGAATTTTAATCGCCCAATAGGTTCCCCAATTTGAATTAGGTAGATTGTTAGTATAAAATTAGGGTTTGCGGTTAAGTAGTTGATTGAATTGGGTTGTTTTGATGTGTTAGGAATTTGGAATTAAAATACAATTATGCCGATTTGGTGATGTAATTATGGACGAATTGGGTGGAAATAGTACTATGTTTAGGTGAATTGAGAATTTTACATAATATTTGACTAGTGTATATATATTAGTAAATTACTTTAGAGAAAATAATTTGTATGTGGTTATTGTCTTAAATTTTTTAGATAAAAAAAATGAAGAGACAGGAACGAAAATGGATGTATGGGGAAAGATTCGATAAGAAACGACGTCCCACAAAGGAATTTTTAGATGGTGTTAATCGCTTTCTTGAGTTCGCTGAAACCCATCCCGAATACGCGTCAGATGGTAGATTTAGGTGTCCTTGTGTGAAATGTAAGAACATCAAATTCTTGGATAGTATTTTGATTAAAGAACATATTATCTCAGATGGGTTTAGCCCAAATTATTATTATTGGATTTGTCATGGTGAGAAGTCTGATTTTGAGGAATCTAAGGTGGATCAGAATGAGGGCGGGGTGAGAGGAATGATTGTTGATGTGGTTGAGTGCAATTTGTTTAATGATGAGAGCATGTACACTAACGACGATGACCAACCAACCCCACAAGAGCCAAACCCACGAGCGAAAGCTTTTTTTGATATGTTAGAGGCTGCGGAGAAGCCATTATATGGAGGGTGTGATGTGACATTGTTAGAAGTCGCGTCTATGGTAGTGACCCTTAAATGTGAGTATAACCTACCTTTTGGGTGCGTAGACGGAATCGCTGCGTTGATTGAGAAACTCATCCCAAAAGACAACATTATGACCAAAACATTCTACAACACCAAAAAAATAGTTAAAGGTCTTGAACTTCCGCATCAAAAGATCGATGCTTGTCCCGATGGATGTATGCTTTTTTGGAAGGACGATGCCATGCTTGAGGAATGTAAGATATGTGGGAAGGGTAGATACAAAACTGTAGATGGAAATATTGTTTTGAGGGGTAAGAAGGGAAAGAGTGTTGCGAGGCATAAAAAACCTATACCACTTAGTCGACTTACCTACTTTCCCATCGCCCCTAGACTTCAAAAATTATACGCAACCAAAACCATTGCCGAACAAATGAGGTGGCATCAAGAAGAAACTCGTGTAGAGGGGAAGATGTGTCATCCTAGTGACGGGGAGGAGTGGAAACGGTTTGATAGGATTTACCCTGAATTTGCTGAGGAACCCCGTAATGTCAGACTTGGGCTGTGTACCGATGGTTTCGCCCCTTTCGGTCAGTTCGGTAAGTCATACTCATGCTGGCCTGTCATGGTCACACCGTACAACTTACCCCCATGGCTTTGTCTGAAACCACCGTTCATCTTCCTTTCTCTCATTGTTCCCGGCCCAAAAAATCCCAAAAACCACTTGGATGTTTACTTACAACCAGTGATAGAGGAATTGAAACACTTGTGGGAAGTAGGGGTGGAGACATATGATGTGTCGTTGAAACAAAATTTTCAGCTTAGAGCATCGCTTTTGTGGACTATAAATGATTTTCCTGCGTATGGTATGTTGAGCGGTTGGTCTACGGCGGGCCAAAAAGCTTGTCCTTGTTGCATGAGTGAAAGTAAAGCATTCTACCTACGTAATTCAAGCAAAATTAGTTGGTTTGACTGTCATAGACAGTTTCTACCCGAGGGTCACATGTACAGGAAGAATAAGAGAGCTTTCAAGAAGGGTGAGGTGGTGCTAGATGAGGCACCGATTCGTCTCCAAGGTGATGAGATTTGGGAGGTGATTTCAGAGTTCCCATCTACTGTTGACGGGACCGATCAAGAGTTCAAAGATCTTAAGAAATTGAAAAATGGTTGGTTTAAAAGAAGCATCTTCTTCGACCTTCCATATTGGAGTACTTTATTACTCCGACATAATCTGGACGTGATGCATATTGAGAAGAATTTCTTTGAGCAACTGATTCACACCGTCATGGATGTAGAGGGTAAGACATGTGACACCGTAGGATCCCGAAAAGATTTGAAAAAAATTTGTGACCGTCCGAAACTACATATCAAGCGGGATGGGTCCAAGCCTAGGGCCTTGTTTAGTCTTGATAAGGCTCAGAGAAAGGCCGTGTTAGAGTGGGTAGGGAAACTGAAGTTCCCTGATGGGTATGCATCCGATTTTAGTCGGTGTGTGGACATTAAGAACCTGAAGCTCCAAGGCTTGAAGAGTCACGACTGCCACGTGTTCATGGAGCGGTTACTACCTGTGGCGTTGAAGCACATGCTGCCGGAAAGTGTTTGGAATCCTATCACTGAGATATCTCAGTTTTTTCGAGATTTGTGTTCGTCGACAGTTACAAATGACGACATGACTCGTTTGGAGGATCAAATTCCTCAGATAATATGCAAACTTGAGATGATCTTCCCACCCTCCTTCTTTAACTCAATGGAGCATCTACCGGTCCACTTGCCCTACGAAGCTAAAGTGGGAGGACCGGTACAGTTTAGATGGATGTACCCGTTTGAGAGGTGAGAACTTTCAACTACTTACTTATTTTATCCACTAACTAACGTTAGACACTGTAATTTGATAATAACATAATTGCTTGATGATTGTCATAGATTTCTCAACCATTTGAAGAAAAAAATTGGTAACAAGGCGAGGGTTGAGGGCTCCATATGTAATGCTTACTTAACAGAGGAGATAGCCAACTTCTGTTCTCTGTATTTCGAGAAAGAAGTGAACACCAAAACCAAGAATCTAAACCTAGAAACACCAGAGACGACGATTGACCCCAACATACCAGACTTTTTTCAAAGTAAGGAAGGTGAGGGATCGTCATCAGCTGGCAGGTGGAGGACATTAGATGAGAAGGAGTACAATCGTGCTCACCTGTACTTGCTATCAAATTGTGAAGTTTTGGAGCCGTACGAGAAAAAATTTGTAACAGAATTTGTAGCTGCTAATCCACATTTAAATGCTGATGACATTTGGAATAAGCATGAGGAACAGTTTCCTAAATGGCTTAAGGAGCATGCAATTTCTGAGAATATTCAGGATGATTTGGTTAGGAGTCTAGCATTAGGTCCTTTATGGAATGTTAGAACTTGGAACCGGTATTCGGTCAATGGTTACAATTTTCATACATTTGCCCATGGTAGCAGTAGGAGTAGATGTAATTTTGGTGTGAGTGTGTCGTCACTTGAGGGTGAAGATTACTACGGTCTATTGGAGGACATCTTCGAGTTGTGTTATGTTGGAAATGATCGTGGGTATAGAGCTGTGGTATTTAAATGCGAATGGAAGGACAACTCTGTGCAAGGTACTAGAGTACATGAAAGGTACAAACTAGTTGAAGTTAATCATACCAAAAAATACTCCAAGTACGATCCGTTTATACTTGCACATCAAGCACACCAAGTGTACTTTGCGCCTTACCCAACCACAAAGAACGACAGAACTGTAAACCAATGGTGGGCGGTGTTCAAAACTAAGCCACGGGGGCACTATGACTCTGACCTCTTCCAAGAGGACGTCATTTCTAGTGGTACAACATTGTCTCCAGTTGATGAGAATCTTTTTGCAAATGATGACGATGACAATAATGAGGTGGATGTGGGGGAAGATTTTGAAGACGATGAAGGCAGTGAGGAGGAGGAAGGTGCTTCTAGTGATATGGTCGAGGAGGAGGATGACACCACTGATTTAGAGGTCAATGACGAGGAGGACGAAGATGACGTCGAGGAAGAGGATGTCGTCGGTTCGAGTAGGCAAGTTGAAGATGACAACGACAGTGACGATGATTTTTAGTAGTGTATAGTTTCAGTAAGTTATATTATTTGTACATAGTAATCTGCAAACCTTGATTTTTTTTCGAGTGTATTTCAATATTATGATGTCAGTTCCTAACTTTCAACTATTACATGTCTGCAGATATGACGTTGGGCAGCAGGTTGCGGTTTGGAAGTTCGAGCAGCGGCAGCAGCAGGAGCAGGGATCGGGTGCAGCAGCAAGACCAAGAAGAAAACAGGCAAGAGGAAGTGGAGGACGAGGAGGTGCATGGCAATGAGGAACAAGAACAACCGCAGCCACGCCAAGATGAAGGGCTGCAATACACACACGACGGGCGCCTAATCATTGGCCCCGAGGGCACATGGTGAGACATTGTATTTCTTTTTTTTTTGTGAGACATCATCTTATTTCACTCTTTGGTGTATACCTACATGTAGGTTTCGTACTCGTGCGACGGTGACAGGTGTCAAGGACAGTTTCATGGAAGATTTGACTACTTACTGCACGAGCTGGACTAAGTTGCCTCTGTGGCAACGGGAGAAGTGGTTTGCCAACTTCAAGGTACACCAATTTCTGATTTTTATTAATTATCTGTTACTGTTTACAGATTACTTATACAACGACAACAAACTATCTTGCAGATGAAACACTTCTACAACGATGGTCTCGAGGTGGCTGTTCGAGACAGATACATGGATGTCGCAACTGTAAGATACAAAGACATGATGTATAAGCTGGCAAGCGATGGAAAGTTACAGCAAAAACTTAGAGGTTCGATTACTAAATTGGTATTAGTACCTGAACAGAAAGTCGTATATATATTCAAAACATTTATTGATATCAAAGTGTATAAATTGTAGGTGACGCGATCCAACAGTTCCAAACAGCGCGAGCCGACCCGAAGTTCCTGAAGAGATCCGTCCAGGCTAAGAAGAACAAGAGGCGGGGAGGGGATCCCGAGGCAGAGGCGGAGCGCACCCACTACGGTGGGTCGCAGTCGATGCACCAGCGGGCCATGAACGTTAGTATTTTCGTCTCCTTTGATTATTATATTGGATTCTTATTTAATGTTTTCATTATAAAAATAAATGAATAATCTACATGTACTGTCAACAGGCGAAGAAGAAAACCGGAGAATTCCCTCCTCCTGTGCAGCTATTTCTCGAATCGAAGAGTAAGGGGGACGATGAGACCGGTCGATCATTCGCCACGAAGAAGGATTTGGAGACTTGGGTAAGTTTCAAACACAATACTTTGTTACTTTTTTCCTTCAAACAATCAACCTAATCATGACTTCTATTTCTTTCAGAGATCGTATTTGGCGGCCACTAGAGCGCCCGAAAATGAAGGTGTGGACCCGAGCACAATTTGGTTTAGAGTCGCCGAGGGATACCGCAAGGGAGCGGTGTACGGTACGGGGAACGCTCATTCCCTGTACTGGACACCACCCAATGTTCGGGGGGCCCATTCTACGACGACCGAGTGTGTGCCATCCGAGATGGCTGAGATGAGGGCTCAAATTCAAGAGGAGAGGGCGGAACGGGCAGCTATGGCCGAGCAGATGAAGGAGCAGAATGAGAGGTTGAAGACGCAGGAGTCCATTAACCTGCAAATTCTGGAAGAGCTACGGCGTCTTAGGAACACGCAGCAATATAACTGCAACTCCGGCCCCACTCCCCGATTCCCGGATCCTAGAGACCCCTTCGGCGGTAATAGTGGTGCGTCCGCCAGTTTTCCTGTTGGCTGAGTTGATTTATTGAAAACAATTTGTAGTGGGAGAAATGCTTGTTGAAAAAACTGTTTGTAACAACACTTTTAATGTAGTGTATGTATTCACGACTTTTGCGTACTTGGTTGACAATTTTGAAGTATGAAGCTTGCATAACGTTTGGAATAACGTTTGGAATGATGTTTGGGATGTATTGTAGTTGTTGCTTTGTTTTATTGTGCAGATTTTGGCTAGAAAAATAATAAATTGAACCGGCCTATTTCTGGCACGGTAGCGACTGATATCAGTAGCTAAGTTTTATATTTAGCGACTGATATCAGTCGCTAAATGATGCCACGTCGCACTATTTAGCGACTGAAATCAGTCGCTAACTGAAGTTTTAGCGACTGATATCAGTCGCTAAAACAGTCCCTAATGGCCCCATTAGCGACTGATATCAGTCGCTAATATGAGGCCTTAGCTACCGATTTCAGTCGCTAAATTTAGCGACTGATTTCAGTCGCGCGCTTTTTTAGCGACTGAAATCAGTCGCTAGAAGCGACTAACTGTAGCCACTGACGCTTAGCGACCGCTGACGCTCGCGCGTCTGTTTTTTGCGACAGATGTCAGTAGCTAAGATCAGTCGCCAATGACTTTAACTCTTGTAGTGCTTGGCGACATGCTTGGCATTGAGAATACGGTAGGATTCAGCTTCGACCCATTTGGTGAAATAGTCGATTGCTACCAAAATGAAGCAGTGTCCTCCGGTTCCTGAGGGGGTTATCTTTCCGATTATATCGATTCCCCATGTTGAAAATGGCCAGGGTGACGTCATGATGTATAACAGGGATGGTGGCATATGTTGTACATTGGCAAAAATTTTATAATTATGGCAATGTCTAACATACAGCTGGCAGTCGGTTTCCATGCTATTCCAGTAGTATCCGAGCCTCATAATTTTCCGGACTAACATCTGGGCATTCATGTGTGGGCCGCATTCGCCATCATGTACCTCAGCCATAACTTTTTCGGCGTTGGTTTTATCGACACATCGAAGGAGAGCCCCCTGTGCTGTCTTTTTGTAGAGTTGCCCATCGTCGGTGCGGATGAACTGGGCTGCCAGTCTTCGCAAGGCCTTTCTGGCTCGGTTGTCAACTTTGGGTGGATATTCTCCGGTTGTTAGGTATGTCAACATGGCTTGATACCATTGCTCAGGATCAGGTATCTCGATATCTTCGATGTCGTGGATATAAGCTGGCTCGGATCGTCTTTCGACACAGATCGGCATGCTGGTCACATGATCGGGAATGTTTAGTAAAGATGCGAGTTTTGAGAGTGTATCTGCGAATTGGTTCTCTTCCCGAGGTAGGTATATATATTCTACCTTCTGGAACTGTTTCTCGAGATCCCTTACTCGTGCCTTGTAGGCCACGAGATTAGCATTTTGAGTTTTCCATTTATGGAGTGCTTGATTAATGACCAGAGATGAATCGCCGTGTACTCGGAGGTTTGTGACCCCTAAGTCGGCGGCGGCTTGTAGCCCGTGGATACATGCTTCATACTCAGCAGCATTGTTGGTGACGTCGAAGTCTAATTTGATGGATACGGGAGTATGTTCCCCTCTTGGCGAGATTAGGAGAATCCCGACTCCAAACTCTCGAAAATTGGATGCCCCGTCAAAGTATAAGTCCCATGTTTTGGTGTCAGTATGGAAAATGTCTTCATCTGGGAAGGACCGAGTGTCGGTGTGTCCTTCTTCGGTTATGGGACTGTCAGCGAGAAATTCGGCTACTATTCGTCCTTTGATGGCTTTCAATGGTACGAACTTTAGATCGAACTCTGCCAACATCAGGGTCCATCTTGATATTCTGCCATTGAGGATGGGCTTTTCGAAAAGATACTTGATTGGATCCATTCTGGATAGTACTTGTACCTCGTAACTGAGCATGTAATGTCGGAGCTTCTTGGTGGCCCAGACCAAACCTAAGCATGTTTTCTCGAGCATGGTGTATTTACACTCGTACTATAAAAATTTCTTGCTGATGTAGTATATAGCTCGTTCTTCGGAATTGACCGTTTGAGCTAGCATAGCCCCCATGGTTGTCTCTGTCGTGGTTAGGTATAGTGACAAAGGCAAACCGTGCTGAGGTGGCATCAGGACCGGTGGTGAAGACAAAATTTCTTTGATTCTATCAAAGGCTGCTTGACATTTGTCATCCCATAGCAACCGTTCCCCTATTTTCAGCTTCTTGAAGATCGGTTCACACACCATGGTTAACTTTGAAATGAACCTGCTAATGTATTGGACTTTTCCAAGAAACCCTTTTATCTCCTTTTCGGTTTTAGGGGGTTGCATCTCGGTGATGGCCTTGATTTTGGTTGGATCGACTTCGATACCTCGTTGGCTAACGATATGACCCAGTAATTTGCCAGATGTTACCCCGAAACTGCATTTCTGAGGGTTTAGACTCATGTTGTATTTGCGTAATCGGGTGAAGAACTTTCTCAGGGCGGTGATGTGACCGTCTCGGTCTTTAGATTTGACGATCATGTCGTCCACATAAACTTCCACTTCTTTATGCATCATGTCGTGTAATAAAGTTGTGGCGGTTCGTTGATAGGTGGCCCCAGCATTGATGAGACCAAATGGCATAACAGTATAGCAATAAGTACCCCAAGGTGTAATGAAGGTGGTCTTATCCATATCTTCTTCTGCCATTTTTATCTGGTTATACCCTGCATACCCATCCATAAATGATAGAAGGGCATGATCAGCTGTGTTTTCCACCAGTATATCGATGTGTGGTAACGGGAAATCATCTTTCGGGCTTGCCTTGTTAAGATCCCGAAAGTCTACACAGATGCGTACCTTACCATCCTTTTTAGGGGCTGGTACGATGTTTGCAACCCAATCTGGATACTCGGAGACTCGTGTGAACCCAGCCTTGAATTGTTTGTCGACTTCCTCCTTGACTTTGAAGAACCATTCGGGCCTCATGCGTCGGAGTTTTTGCTTAACCGACTTGAATCCTTCCTTGATCGGTATATGGTGCTTGGCTATTTCGCGATCAATCCCCGGCATGTCCTTGTAGGACCATGCAAAGACGTCTTTGAATTCTTGAAGGAGATTTACGAATTGTTGTTTCTCCTCGGGATCTAAAGATAACCCTATCCTAAGCATCTGAGGTTCTAAGGTTGTTCCCACGTTAATGGATTTGGTTTCTTCGATTACCGGATTGCGGGATTCCCTTTGCTCTAGTTGCTCGATCAGATGTGGAGGCAAGGATACCTGTTCGTCAGGTTTCTCAATGTCATTGCACAAAATATTTTTGGAATTAAGAAAATTTTGAAAATGAGACAAGTCGTAAGCAGAACGGTTGTTATTATTGATCATGAATTGAGAAAATAGCTTGAAAAGAGCTGTCATCTAATCACTAGTCAGTGGCGGGATAGATAGGGTGCCCGAGACAGACCTCGAGGCACCAGGAGTAGCTAAAGGGAGTGGGGGAGTTACGGGACTGACCCTAGCACCAGACTCTCTAGACTCAATCTTAGACTCTGACTCGGACTCCGACTCGGACTCAGACTCAGATTCTGGCATTTCTCCTTCCCCTGTGATCAGCTTGTAAGTTCTCCCTTGACCGTCAGTCCATTTGACAGTCTTCCTCCAGGCTCTGCTTCCGGTCCCAGAACCGACCTCCGAGATTAGCTTAGATGGATAAAAGGTGCGGCTGCGGAGAATAAGGCTGACCAGCTCTTCCATCGGTGTTGGGGCCGTGAGTTCCTCTCCGAAAAGTAGCCCTAGCGTGGGCTCGGCATTCTTAGCATCTTCGGACTGGATAAGAGCGAAGATGTCATCTGGTATGTAGTTGCAATCCTGGGCCAAGTGGGTCCCAGGGTGCGTGGTACTGGGCCGGTATAGGCCCGTTTGGACAGGTCCAAATACTAGAGTAACAAAAGTGACAGTGTTAGTCCTTGTTTGGCCCATATTCGCTGGGGTTATGGTATAACCCAGACCAGTTTGAGTCCTCCCGTTATCTAGGACTTCGAGGATTTTCCCCGCGGGGAGATCGGGCCTTGATGTAGCCCCCGGCAGATAGCCCAGATTCTGCAGCATCCTGTCAATGCTAACCGTGAAGTAGGGTCGGAAAAGATGCTCTTCTTCGATGGCCCCTACGAAGTCGAACCCCCAGAGATCGGTGCGGCCCGAAGTGTTGCAGTTAGCCACAGTCATAGGTGTGGCTTCTAGAGTGATGACAGTGTCGTGCAAAGGTAGCTTGATTTTCCGATGCAAGGTGGAGGATACAGCCCTGGTCGCGTGGATCCAAGGTCTTCCTAAAAGAAGGTTGAAGGAAGAAGTCACGTCGATCACTTGAAATTCCAGCTCCTTCTCTATCGGGCCTGTTATGATGGTAAGTTTTGTGGCTCCGGCTACTGACTTTGGGCTTCCGTCAAAAGCCTGAATGGTTTGAGCTGTGGGAATGTAGTCGGCCTCGGTGATGCCGAGGGCTTTCGCGGTCCTCAAGGGGAGGACATTGACTGCTGACCCGTCGTCAATTAGGGTCATGGGTAGGTACTTTCCACGGCAGATGACTGTGATGTAGAGGGCCATGTTGTGGGCTGGCCCAAATGGTGGTCGGTCAGCATTGGAGAAGGTAATCAATGGGCCTTCCTCTTTGGATTTCCCTTTTAGGTGGGGCAGAACCGTGGCTACCATTTCAGCTGGAGTAGCCATAGAGTCGATTTTGACTTGATTGAGGGCCTTAGTGAGTGCCTCTCGATGTTCCTGGGAGCTAACTAGGAGTTGCCATATAGAGAGGTCAACTCGAGTCCTGTTCAGCTGCTTTACAAGAGCCTTTTCAGCAGTTGGCTCCTCTGGGGCGGGCTCCACCCTAAGTGGCTCGGCGATGATGAGGGCTTGACTAGTGGCTAAGACCTTGGACTTAACCTTCTAAATCTCCTCGGGCGTGATGGGGAAAGCTTCCCCTTTGGTGAGATAGACATCGTCTTCGTCGTCGCACCAGATCCCGTTTATTTGTGGGGCAAATGGAGAAATGAGGTGTGAGCAATCCACTATTTCCCTGGAGAAAATGGCGTGAGTGGCCAACGGGTTATCTTTGTTGTTGGGTTTGCCCCCCGGTAAAGGGATCTTCCCGTTCTCGATGAGATCTTGGATGAGGTACTTTAGTTTCCAGCATTTCTCGGTATCGTGCCCCTTACCACGATGGTACTGACAGTAGGCCTGGAGGTTGTAGGCCTTGGAGCGACGCTCGACCGGGAGATCAGGTGTTGGGCCTATCGGGGTGATCAGGCCTTTTGATGAAAGCCTCTGCAGGGCATTTTTGTAGGTGGTGCCTATGTCGGTGAATACCCGGGGGGTGGTATTATTCTGGGACGAGGTATCAAGTGCGTTTACCTCGTCAAAAATGCTACGAGTGGCGGCAGTAGATGTGGGCTTGCTTGTTGATGAGCTTGCCCCTTGGTATCCCTTGGCGGAGGCCTTAGTGAGGCTTTTCAACCTTAAATCATCTTCGATTCTCGTTCCCATCTCAGTTAGGACCGCGAAGCTAGGTATGATGGCGTACCGGAGATGGACCCGGTAAGCTGGAAGGAGGTTCTTGACGAAGGCTTCAACCAGCACTTTTTCACTGGGCTTATCGACCAGTTTGACGCTTTCAGCCCTCCAGCGTTGAAGGTATTTCGTGAATCCTTCCTTAGGTTCCTAGGCCATTACTTCCAGGGTGCGAATAGTGGTCTGGATTTCTGTGTTGTCGGCGTAGTTCCGAGCGAATTCCGTTGCCACGTCATCCCAAGTTTTGTATTTCTTGGAATCGAGCCGGTAGTACCAGGCCCTTGGGTGCTTCTCGAGAGAAGAAGCGAATAGGTGCTTGAACATGTTGGACTTAACCCCTTTAAGGGCCATGAATTCCTTGAAGGCTCAGATATGGTGGACCGGGTCTTCAGTACCCTCGAACATTGGCAGGCCCGTCGGATTAAGATTGGCGGGTAGTTCGTCGGTCAGTGGTGTGTAGATCCGAGCATTCTCCGTGTGGATGGAGTTTTGGGTCGACAGATGGACCTGTTCCTGCAGTTTGTGGACTGCGCTGGACAATTCAGCTAAAGGCCCAGTAGTATCGACACTGCCGCTGGGAGTTCCCTGCTCCACGGCACTTACCCGGGTAAGGATGGCGATCTGGTCCCCTCTCATCGACGTGATCATGTTTTCCAGCTTGGTCAATGAGGCCCTCAATTCGTCTATGGCTTGTTGCGTCATGGCTCGGGTGTGGGGTGGCCTGTCTGTAAGGGCACCGCGTAATCAGTAACTGACCCAGATCTTAGAATCAAAAGGTATATCCCGAGCAAGGAAAAGACTAGACATGAAAAAGACCAAAAACCGACTTCTAGACGGATGACCCGTAGACGGTGGGCCTTCCTTAGGATTCGGCAAAGTGGGCCTAGTTCCGTTCAAAGGAAGGTCTACGTGAGAATTCCTCAGACTTTGGACTCGAATGTGTAAATGGGCTTCCCTTTGCAGGAGTTTGTCCTACGAAGGTGGGCCGTGCCTTGATAAATAAGGCGGACTGGGATGGGGTAGAAACTCTTGATGTAAGATCGACGGAGTTTCGACGCTAAAGACTCTTACAACCTATGACAAGACCCGACACTGCGGAAGTCCAAAGAAGAAGAGGGCTTTGAAAAGAGAATTTGGATTTGAAAACCGAACAAGGTCAGGTAGGATGGTCCGATTTTTTTTAAAAACCGAGAAAAAGGTTATTGGGCCGAGACTTCGGGCTTTTTGAAAAGGTTTTGACAGCATACCGGCTAAAAATAGGCTATTTTGAGTCAAAATCATAAGTCCTAAATTTGGTAGCTTTCCGGGTTTTGAAAAATAGATGGGTTTGAAAAGGATGCAAGTTTTTTTTTTTTGAAAAGGACGGTTTTTGGAAAGACCAAAGAAGATCAAGTAGCATGTAGTCACGGAAACAGTATAATGACGCCATGTATGCTCTTAGTCTAAGTCTCGGTCGGTCGAATAGGGTCTATACCAACGACGATAGCATTCTCGCAAATCAGGACGGTCCTCCTAAGCCGAGTTGGTCTTAGAATCTGCCGTAAAACCCATGCGAGTTCCGCCATCGAAGTCTTTAGTGCACCCATTTAGGAATGCACCGTGGTATAGTGGGACGTCGGTCACAAGTAACCGGCCCGGGAAAGAATTTGGTTATGCATGAACCATTGAACTAAAACGTGTACATTACTATTCGAACGATTTCTTTTCGAGTCTCACCCTGAGGATGCCGATGGTAAGTGACACATCAGTTGATCCCCAGCAGAGTCGCCAAATTGTGGACATGACATAGGTCCACCCCGACGCGGCCACGCGCGGGTTTGGGGAGACGAATGAATCTCCATATGAGATGGGTCGAATTGAATTTTAAATCAAAGTAGGAGTCGCCACCGAATTTTGTGGTTATTCGGAACCATTCGAACCCACTCTATGTCGTAGTGGGCCGTATACGAAATACGGCCCATTTCCGATGTCAGAGTTTATTTGGTTCGTCCCATAGCATTTGATACCGATACCGACATTATCGGATATCGTGTATTGAATGACTCTCGTTGCCAATGGATTCGCACATCCGGAAACCATGGTTCTGAGTAAGGGGTGAGGGTACGTGTTGAGAAGTTCACTAAGAACACCCAACCCCGCCCGCACTTAGCGGCCTTTACTAAGATATCGTTCGTTTTTTATGCACACGCATTAGTTCGACGGTTGAATGATATGCAAACATTATTTTTCCTAAACATGTGAGAGAAAAATAAATGGGTTGCTAAGTCGTTTAATGCATGTTAAACTAATAACGTCAGAGTTATTTTAGCATGTGAATTTGTTTTAGTCTAATAAAACAAAGAAATAAATAAATTGCTACAAGCACGAGAAAACGAGTTAGTAACGATGAATAAATTGAATAAAGATGTAAATAAATAATATGCATGATTTTTGAAAAGATTTATGTCACGTGATGGATTAGCACGCGTTGACCGAGGTCAAAAAAAGGTATTTATCGAAATATGCCGCGAAAGTCGCTTTTTATGTAAGATTTGAAAAGAATAAAAAATAGAAAAGCGAGGAAACGAAAAAAAGAGGACCCGGCCAACCAGGCCACCGAGCGAGTCGCCTGACAGGCGCGCGACTCGCGTGGCGGTCTGTTCAGGTTTTTTTTATTTTGTCGAAAATCGTTAATTTTTATAAATCGCGTACAAATATGGGTTAATTTATACCCGATTCATTTTTTCGATATTCGTCGTATTCGATATTCGATTATGAAATCGATATCGAATAGTCGGAACGATTTTAGAAAAGGTTTTGAAAAAAATTTGTTTTGAACGAAAAGTAAAAAAAAGAATTTTGAACGAAAAAGATGTTAATTCTCTCCGCGTATAAAATCGTCAAATTTTGTTTAAAAAAGATGTAACGATTTTATTAGCATCAACGAGAATTAATTAATTTTGTTCTTGTTAGATACGATATTCGACTAAAGAATCGATATCGTATTTTAAGAACGTTATAAAAAATAGTTTTAGTAGTATCGATTATTAGAAATAAAAAATATGCGAAAACGACCCATATTAAACGAGGACCGACGACTCGACACAAAAAGAAGAGAAAAGAAAACGAGAAAGAGAGAGAGAAAAGAGCGGAGTCGGGTTTGATTTACATCCTCAACCTACATGCTTTGTTTTCTCGAAATAAGGCTCGTTGGAAAGTGGTTTAAACTTGGGAGCGTCGAGATGATGCGGGATGAGTTAAGGTGTCGGTTTGGATATGTGATGGGACGGGTTTCGGCCGGCTTCTCGGGGTCGGATTCGTCGGTATTTTGGCACTTGTATGAACGATAAATGTGTGTCGAGGTTGATGAATAATTCTAGATTAATTCTGAGTTTTTGATGAATGATCATGGATGATTTGTGTGCGTCGTGAGAGTCCTATTTATAGGAGCAGAGGTTTAGGAGAGGTGTCTTGCTTCGATAACAAGAAACACCGGTTTGGATAGGAAACGTAAAAGTTCGAAAGGAACGAGAACTCGCTTTCATGGTGAAGAAGGCAAAGAACTCGGCTGGTTGGTGGGGTGTTTCAGCTGTTTGGGATGCCTTAGCCGAGTATTTGAGCTCGGTTTGTGAACTGTTTTGGTTTTCGGATAGAATTCCACTCGAGATCAAATTCTACCTTTAACGGAATTGTTTAATATTTTCGAAGTTGATTTTTGTAGCAGTTGGAGTCCAAACCGGACACGTGAGGTGTCATGGTTGGTCCGTGAGTCTCGGGAAATATCTTTGACCGGGTTTTGACTCGGTCGCTAAAAGACGGTTTTGCCCCTGGTGTCGGATTCGACCCAAATTAGTCTTATTTGACTCGAAACGACCCACTGGGCCTGGATTTGAGGTTGGTTTTGTAAGATTTGTACTCCGTAATAAGCCTAAACCAAATGTCCATGATTACGAGCCCATATCCGAGTCCATCAAAGTACGTTTACGTCCAATCATCATCGGGTGTTTGGCGGGAACTATTATAGACACCTGGCGGTCAAAATGTGGGTGTCTACATAAAGGTACTTAAGAACTCACTTGTCAAGTCTTTATTTGTGCAAGGCACAAAATTAAGAAGTCCACTAGTTCCGGTCCTAGACGATAACTCTCTAATATCGTCCTCTATTCCTAGAATTTCCATTGTGAACGGACAAGGCCACCTTGTGCTTCGAAAGGTCTTTTCGGAGAAGGTTTGAGCTAAGGGTGTATTAGGACAAGGTAAAAGTTTGGGCTTACAAGAAGTAGAACGTTTAGAAGTATTAGAGGTCGAAGCCATACCTTGTTTACGCGTGGCTCGTTGGGCTCTTGTCTCCATAATAATAATTGCAAGAAAAATCCCGAAACTTTAGCTTTTCCCTCTTCAAAAACCCAAGGATATAATCACCAAGTTGAAATGGAGTGGAGGTTTGAATGTGATTGGGTATGGAAGGTGGTTTGATGAGTTTATGATGGGTGAAAAAGTGGAGTGAATTGTTGGTAAAAAGGGTGATATAAATAAGGGTGGTTGGGAGGGAAAGTGAAAGTTTTAAAGTTGGTGGTAAAAATTTGGTGTAAAAATTTTTGGAGGGAAAGTTATGTGTGGTAAATATGGAGGGAATTGAAATTGTAGTGAGGAGGTGTGTTATGGGTGATTGTCCAAGCCCATGCCGCCGGGTGAAATTTCACCCGGTCAAGCACCACCGGGTGAAATTTCACCCGACGGACTTTGCGTCGTGAAAATCGTTTTCTGCCATTTTTCCCACCGGGTGAATTTTCACCCGGGCAAAATTTCGCCCGGTGGTATCTTCTTCAATTTCGGCAATTCTGGCAACTTTCCGTAGGGCGAAGTTTCGCCCGGTCAGATCTCACCGGGCGAAATTTCGCCCAGCGGTCTTGTTTTCTTCGTTTTTCCGCCTTGCCATTTCATGGCTCTTCAACAATCACCTAAAGATTCAAATATTGACTCGACTCACATTACATAATCAATATCTCCCACAAACATGCTTGTGGTCTTCAATTTGGCTCCATAACTTCTCCAAAAGTTTGATCTTCATCCAAATAAATGCTCCATGACGAAATCCAAGTTCAACCATTCTTCTCAAGCTAACAAACTAACAGACTTAAAGAAATATGATACATATATACAAGGTGGTTGTTGAGGATACCACCAAACCTACATCAATTTTGAGAGAGGTTAAATATCGCTCCCCAATGGGAGCTCACCAAACTTCATGGTAGCGAAGGTCTCACGAACGTGACCGGGATGATAAATCTTCAAACGTTGTCCATTAACCATAAATTTCCCGGTTTTCGGGCTTGATATCTCTATTGATCCATATGGTTGCACCTTGGTCACTTCGAATGGACCCGACCATTTTGATTTCAACTTACCGGGGAAGAGCTTAAAGCGAGAATTGAAGAGTAATACCTTATCACCAACGGAGAAGTCCTTACGAAGTATTTGAGAATCGTGCCATTGGCGAGTTCGTTCTTTGTAGATCTTCGAGTTTTCGTAGGCTTCTAGTCTTAATTCTTCCAATTCTTGTAGTTGGAGAAGGCGGTTATCTCCTACAACACTCTCATCGAAGTTTTGCTCTTTGATTGCCCATTCGGCTTTGTGTTCTAATTCCGCCGGTAAATGACAAGCTTTGCCATACACAAGACAATAAGAAGTGGTTCCAATCGGCGCTTTGTAAGCCGTTCTTAATGCCCAAAGGGCGTTATTTAACTTTAATGACCAATCCTTTCGGTGTGTATTTATAACTTTCTCTAAAATTTCCTTGATTTGACAGTTGGAGATCTCGGCTTGCCCATTTGATTGAGGGTGGTAGGCTAGGGACATCTTGTGAGTGATACCATATTTCTTAAGAAGGTGTTCAAAGGTATCTTTCCTAAAATGAGAGCCTCCGTCACTAATTATGGCTCTAGGCATACCAAATCTTGGGAAAATTACATTCTTGAAAAGCTTAATTACAACCTTGGAGTCATTGGTGGGGGAAGCTACGGCCTCAATCCATTTTGAGACATAATCAACCGCAACTAGGATGTATTTGTTACCAAAGGAGGATGTGAACAGACCCAAGAAACCAATGCCCCAAACATCGAACAATTCAATTTCTAAGATGGGTTGAAGGGGCATCTCATTTCTTCTTGTAATATTCCCACTTCATTGACAAGCATCGCACGTGAGAATGAAAGCTCGAATGTCCTTAAACATGGAAGGCCACCAAAACCCGCTTTGGAGAACCTTGGCAATTGTCTTTTGGTTGGCCAAGTGTCCACCATAAGATGTCGAGTGAAGGTGCTTCACAATATTATGCCCTTCATCGGCCGTAACACATCGTCGGTAAATTCCATTTACACAACGGCGGAATAAATATGGCTCGTCCCAATAATAGCGTCGAACTTCATAACATAGTTTCTTCCTCTCTTGCTTGGAATAATTGTCCGGAATAAAATGAGATACTAAGAAATTGAGGATATCGGCATACCAAGGTGTAATAGTTTCAACTGCCATCAATGCCTCATCTCTCATAGCTTCATTGATGGGTATACCATCTTCTTCATTGCTTTCTTTACTAACCGTTAGTCTACTAAGATGATCCGCTACCAAGTTCTCTGATCCGGCTTTGTCTTTAATCTCAATATCAAATTCTTGTAAAAGGAGGACCCACCGAAAGAGTCGGGACTTGGTGTCCTTCTTGGACATGATGTAACGAATCGTCGCATGATCGGTGTGAATAATGACTTTGGAACCGGTAACATAATTTCGGAATTTCTCCATGGCATAGACAACGGCAAGCATCTCTTTCTCGGTTGTTGTATACCTCGATTGGACTTCATATAATGTTTTGCTTGCGTAATATATCACATGTAGCTTCTTATCTACCCGTTGACCTAGAACGGCACCAACGGCAAAATCGGATGCGTCGCACATGATCTCAAATGGAAGATTCCAATCGACAGCTTTGATAATTGGTGTGGTGGTGAGAGCGGTCTTTATCCTGCAAAAGGCCTCAAGACACTAGTCATCAAAAACAAAAGGTGCATCTTTCATAAGCAAAGAAGTCAAAGGCTTAGCAATTTTGGAAAAGTCTTTGATAAATTGTCTATAAAAACCGGCGTGACCTAGAAAACTCCTCACTCCTTTGACATTTGTAGGTGGTGGCAAGTTCTCGATCACGGAAACTTTCGCCTTATCAACTTCGACTCCTCTATTAGAAACAATATGACCTAGGACAACACCTTGTTCAACCATAAAATGACATTTTTCTCTATTAAAAAAAAGTCTATACTCTTCACATCGAGCTAACACTTGATTAAGATTTTCAAGGCAAGAATCAAAAGATGTACCATGGACACTAAAGTCGTCCATAAAAACTTCCATATATTTTTCAATAAAATCGGAGAAAATAGTCATCATACATCTTTGAAACGTTCCCGGCGCATTGCACAATCCGAATGGCATCCTTCCATAAGCATAGGTGCCATAGGGACATGTGAAAGTGGTTTTCTCTTGGTCATCGGGATGAATGGGAATTTGAAGAAATCCGGAATGACCATCAAGGAAACAAAAATAAGAATGATGCGCCAATCTTTCAAGCATTTGATCAATAAAGGGAAGAGGGAAATGGTCTTTTATGGTGGCAGTGTTCAATTTTTGATAGTCTATACACATGCACCAACCGGTAATGGTCCTAGTAGAAATTGACTCACCTTTTTCTCCTTTAACTACCGTCATTCCTCCTTTTTTCGGCACAACTTGTACGGGGCTAACCCATTTACTTCCGGTTATTGGGTATATAATGTTAGCCTCATACAACTTGAGGACTTCCTTCATGACAACCTCTTTCATGGTGGGGTTCAACCTACGTTGACCCTCAACCGAAGGACGGTGGTCATCATCAAGGATGATCCTATGCATACAAACGTTTGGGCTTATGCCTTGGAGGTCGGCAATGCTATACCCGATGGCCTTTTTGTGCTTTCTCAAAACAATCAAAAGTTTTTCCAATTGAGGTCCATCAAGGGTAGTATTGACGATAACGGGATAATTAGTTCCTTCAAGAAAAGCATATTTGAGGAAAGAGGGGAGTGGTTTAAGTTCAAGATTAGGAGGAGAAGATAGCATACTCTTACCCACCGGTAGTGGTTCTACCTTTTCATCATGCAAACATTCATCTTCAAGGGGTGGAAAGTCAAATGGCTCATCTACTTGCTTATCATCATCTATCAAGCTATACTCAACCAAACTATCAATAACTTCAATGGAATGCATTTGTTCAATCATTGGTTGTTTAAGAGCTTGAGAAAGGGAAAACTCTACCGACTCGTTCCCTATGTTGAAAGACAACTTACCATTCTTGACATCAACTATAGTACCTCCGGTAACCATAAAAGGTCGACCTAAAATAATGGGGGTAATAGTGTCTTCGGGCATATCCATGACAACGAAGTCGGAGGGGATGAAAAACTTACCAACTTGAACGGGTACATCCTCAAGTATCCCAAGTGGGTACTTAACGGACCTATCCGCAAGTTGAATCGACATACTAGTGGGTCTCATCTCCCCCACATTAAGTCTCTTAGCAATAGAATAAGGTAACAAACTAACACTAGCCCCTAGGTCACATAAAGCTTGATTAACAATAACGTTTCCAACCCGACAAGGGATAGAAAAACTACCGGGATCCTCAAGTTTCTTTGGTATTTGATTCATAAGAATGGCACTACATTGTTCCGTGAGAGAGATACATTCTTTATCCTCTATCGTTCTCTTTTTAGTCAAGACATCTTTCAAAAACTTAAAATAGAGAGGCATTTGAGAAATTACCTCGGTGAAGGGTAAAGCTACCTCCACCTTCTTCAACATATCCACGAAACGGCTAAATTGGGCATTCTCTTTGTGTGGCTTAGCTCGTTCGGGAAAAGGCAATAGTGGGACAAAAGTGGGAGGCGGTGGAACATTGGATTCTTCTTCTTCTTCGGCTAATCGCTCCGCCTCTTTTATTTTTGCTTCTTCCGCTTCCATTTGCTCTTTCTTCTTTCTTTGTTCTTTTTGTTCATTCTCCGTATTTTGGAGGATATCGAACTCCGCTTTTATTCCCCGGTTTCGTTTGGGGGAAGTCGGAGATGGTGCTTGTGGTGTACTTGGTTGATTGACTTTGGATGGAGTGCTTTTGGTGTTCAAGTTCAAATTCTTGTATGGGTTCTCAAGTTCTTTGCCACCTCTCAAAATAACTGCATTTGCTTGGTGCGAAGGGTCTCTTGGGTTTTGGGGTTGTCCGGGCAAACCATGGAGTGGATGAATTGGGGCGGCTAAGGCTTTTGTTGCTTCTTGTGATTCCCAAACCTTTAGCCTTGGCTTGGTGTCTTGATGTTCATTCCATAGTTGCCCAACGGTTCTTTGCAAATCATTATAGTTATCCCATGGGACTCCTCCTTCACCAAATTGAAAATTGCTTGGTTGGCCATAAGATTGAGAGGGTAGATTAAATGGTTGTTGACTGTAACCTTGATTTTCTTAAAAATTGCCTTGGAACCCTTGATTGTATCCATGATTAAAATGATTACCATGTTGATTTTAGTAATTGTTGTAATTGTTAGGAACATGGAAGTTGCTACTTTGTTGATTGAAGTTACTCCTTTGATGAGGAGGCATATATGGGGGCATCCTTGGAGGACCTTGGTTAAAGGGCCTTTGTTGACTTTGATTGAATGGCCTCATTAGACTCCCTTGGGCACGTGGCATCGGATTTTGAACATTTTGATTGCCATAAGAAAAATTAGGATGAAACCTTGTGCCGGCATTGTAAGTATTGGAAAAGGGATCAAATTGAGGTCTTTGCCCATACACTTGTATAGCTTGGACTTCATTTGGCTCTTCAACATAAACTTCTTCACTAGGAAAGCAAGAGCTAGAATCATGGCCATAATTGCCACAATGATCACATTGAACTTCCCATGTTAATTGTTTTGGAGGAGATGGTTGCCTTAGTGGAACACTCCCTTGAATTTGGTACATACCTCTAGGAGTAGGCTTTGAACTCATGGCATTCATTCTTTTTTTCAATTCTTCAACTTCCGCTTGAAGTTTCAATTCATTAGAACTCGTAGATGAGTTCACTTCAATTTTCTTTCTAGAATCCCTCGATTGACCCATTCTAGAGTCACTCCTTGCCATCTTCTCAATAAGACTCTTAGATGCCTCATCGGTGAGAGAAGAGAAGTCTCCTTCGGCGGCCGAATTGAGGTTTTTTTTTTGTTCTCGATGAAAGGGTGTTGTAAAATGTTTGGGTAGTTAGCCAATCGGGTATTCCATGGTGTGGACATTTGTGCAACAAGTCTCTAAATCTTTCCCAAGCCTCGCTTAGGCTTTCAAATTCATCTTGCTTGAATGTTTGTATCTCCATGCAATATTGATTAGTCGTTGACGGCGGGAAATATTTCTCCAAGAAGGCATTAGATAATTGAGCCCATGTTGTGAAAGTATTAGCGGGATGGCCTTGAAGCCATCTACGAGCTCCATCTCTCAAGGTCTTTGAAAATAATGAACGATGCAATTGGCATGAAGTTAATCTATTGAGAAGGGCCCCTACTAATTTCTCTTTAAATGAAGCAATGTGCTCTTGAGCATATTCTTGAGAAAAACCGTGAAAAGTATCTTGTTGAACCGCATTTGTCAAAGAAGCTTTTAATTCATAGTTCTCGGGAATCTCTCCAAAATTGACGGGAGAAGATGTTTCTTCATGTGTGAGTTGGGAATGAGATCCTAGGGTTGCCAATGGTTGGATTGGTGGTGATGGTGGATTTGGAGAATTTGGATGATTTGGAGAGGATGGATTTTGATTTCGTGGTGGAGTTTTTGGTGATGGTGGTGATGGTGGTGAATTTTGTGAAGTGGAAGGTATGGAAGGATTATTTGGAGTGGGATTATGTGATGTAGAAGGTGTAGAAGGTGTATGTGGTAGAATGGGATTAAGGTTAGGATTTGATAATGAAGGATGTGGAATGATGGTGGTTGAGTTATTTCCCCGAAAACGCAATGCTCTAAAAGTCCTTTCCGGCTCCGGATCGAACCACAAGGTCGATGACGTGCTCCTGGGCATAAAACTCAATTAAACGGTGAGACTCCTATCACCTTACGGTACTAGGGAAAAGAATCAAACACAACAACTAAAAACAACACAACAACTAGCCGTCCCCGGCAATGGCGCCATTTTGATCGCCTCCCAATCGGATCAGTCATTAACGAAGGACGGGGGATCAAACGATATTTATAAGACTCGAGATTACACAAAAACTAACAAGTATTCGTGGTAAGTCGAGGTCGGTCCACAGGGAACGGAGTGTGTGAGCAAGTTTAAAGTGACGTGTTTGATGTCTAGAAGGGGGTTTCTAAAGGTCGAGTCTACGGTAGAGAAATAACTACGAGAATAGCTAGGGGTGATCAATCTAGGGAAAAGTGTTAGGGAGAAGTCGGGATTCGGAACATGGAATCTAAGAAGGTCGGGATCGAGTTTTTGTTGCAACATTGATAAAGGGAGAAAGCCACCTTTCGGTTTCTTCACCCAACCCACCTAAAAACCCGCTTTCGCGGCGAAGAAGGGTAAGTTTCTAGTTGTGGTAATTTCTACCCCGAGTTTCCCCATATTGATAGAAACGAGTCAAGGTCGGTCTAGTTGGCCGGACTAAAACAACAATGACACAACAACCACAAACAAGAAGAACCAACAAGCAAGCAACCCACCAATACCCCTAAATTGAAATAATCCAAGTCCTCATCCCTAAACTCCCCAACAAGAAATCTACTCACTAATCTTAATGAAAGACAATAAAACATTAACTAAGGAGAAACTATCTAAAGCATGCATATTAACTAGATCTAAGGAAACTAATTACTAGATAATGAGAAAACTACGATCTAACAATTACCCACTAAGCTATGAAACTACCAAATCAATCTAAAGAATAATCTAGAACAACATGAACAAAATATAGAGAAGTTAACAACACTAAGATGATCTAAACAAGACAATAATGAGAAAACTAAATTAAATTTAAACTATAGATTAGAGAGTGGAAGAGAAATGTACCAACTATGAAGATCTAGAAGAAATAAGTAGATTGCATAAATAAAGGTTGAATCTTTGATGGAGAAGATGAAGAACTTGTCACTAATCCTTCAATAAACCCAACAAATCTTCAATAAAACTTGAATAATCTTCTACAAACTTGTAATCTAGAGAATTAATGATGAAAACTAAGTAGATCTACTACTAATTACTATGTAAACTAAGATTTTTAGAGAATTACTAGGAATATTATTAGATTGTTCTACTAAATGGATGTGTAGCTACACTAATGGTGGATGATGGATGCTAATACTACTCTAATGGAGGATTGACTACACTAATGAGGTTATGCATTGGGCAACAAACTAGGGTAACATATATAGTAAAGCCTTAATGGGTATTTAACCTAAAGCCCAAATCCACTTTATGCTCCATTAGTGAGACAATCACCCTTAGCATCTTCATGGGATGAAACTTCGCCCTGCGGTCATGACGATTAATCCCACCGGGTGAAATTTTGCCCTGTGAGATTTTCTTCACTTTTTGTGATTTCCGACACATCTTTCCATCGGGCGAAATTTCACCCGGTGGGCGAAATTTCGCCCGGTCATTTTCGCCCGGTGGGAAGTCTCGAAAAATCTTCGGGGAGGCATTTTTACCGTCGGGTGAAATTTCGCCCGGTGGTGTCTCACCGGGTGAAATTTCGCCCGGTCATCACTCTGGCCTCTTTCTTTGTCTCATTCTTCATTGATTGATTGGATGGCTTTAAACTTTACGTTGTGTGCTTTGCTCTTTGAACGGTATTCCCTTCTCTTGTGCTCGTGGAAGCTCGATCGTGATTTCGGTGCCAAATCCTATCAAAATTGATAGAAAAACTACCAAAAACACGTAAAATGCACAAGAAGGACGCTAATGCGAGAAGTACACAAAATATGGCGATAATCGCACTCTAAACTCGCAAAACGAGGGGAAAATGGGTCTAAATGAGGGGAAAAGCGGTCTAAATTTAGCACACATCACATGTGCACATGCGTGGCCGCGCTCAGATAGGATGATTTTCATCTATCCGCGCTTTTAACAAGTCAACTCAAAGATTCGAGTAAAAGATTGAGAGATGCGAGGATGACACTTCTTCTTACCTCATTCTCAGTTGGAGACAATAGTAGCAAAGAGACTTAACGTCATTCGTGAGAGGACATGTACAAGTGGGAGACTGAAGGAGTTATGTCCACTGTCCTACGGATTAACCCCCTTAAGTCTATGTATCTGATATGCCTTGCTAGAGGTCGATGTCGGGTTGACATGTAAATGAGTTACGTGTCTGGTAGTCTTAAGTGGGCCCATTGGGTCACACACAATGTGTACGGGATATTATTAATATATATCAATATATTAAATATATCGGGTCAGTAGTAATACGGACCCAGCTGCGTTGTCGGGATATGGTAATTAGAGTTATACTAATAATCTAATTATGGTAATTAGAGTTATGGAAATAACCTAATTCTACCTTCTCATCTCCTATATAAGGAGGTTCATATGATGAACCAATATATATGGAATAAAGAGTATTGACTCATAATATATATTCGTCTTATAAAGAGTTATAAGAGAGATATAGAGAGAGAAGTTGTGAGACGGTCTCACATACCTTTATACTAGCATATACGTCGCAGTTCTGTACCCGTGTGGATACCAAAGGAGGCATCACGTTTGGGGTGCTTTATTCTGTCCGTGGAGATTATTATTCTTGTCCGTGAAGATTATTTATTCTGTCCGTGGAGATTATATATATATTTCTGGGTTTATTATACTTCTTATTAATACGTTGTTCCGCTGCAAATAAGGTATAATTGTTATCCCTCTTCTTTTGTCTTTTCGGTTAATATTCGTAGCATGTCCTTGGGTTTAAGGGTTGTAACCCTACAGAAGGGTAATAAAGCACGGACTGACACTTGCAAGAAAATAGTGACAAATGTTTCATGCATTATAGAAAACTACTCTGGCTTTGAACACATCTCCAAAAACATGATGAAAAATCTGGAGTATGTCAAAAATGCAGTGCAACAAAGTAATGGAAATGATTGTGGTTTTTTTTGTTCTGAAGTGGATAAATGCATTACATGACAAGGAGAAATGGACAAACAAATAATATTTTAATGACATCAACAAATTTAGGTGTCATACATGCATAAATCTTACGCGGTAGGATAAGAACTTCGTCAGAGATTTTACGGTTGACAGAAAATATAAGATTCTATTTTAATTGTATGTATGTAGATTAATTACTATATTAATGTAATAGACGAGATCTATTATGGTCAACAGTCGGTTATGTAAACATTACACGACAAGCATTTATATAAACATCAAAGCTATTTAATGTCCTCGGATGAATTATGTACAACTGATATACATTACGTAGTGACCTATATACGATAAAATTACGCGTATAAAGGCTTTGTATATGAGTGCTTATTACATATAAATAAGGTTAAAATGACTTATTAATATAGAAATATGTACAATGATGTACTCAGATGGATTATGTACAGCTGATATGAAAATATGTACATTACGTAGTGACCTATATACAACAAAACTACGCGTATAAAATCTTTGTATATGAGTACTTATTCGATGCATGTAAGTGTTTATTACATATAAATAGGGTTAAAATGGCTTACTACATACTTGCACACATGATGATTTCTTGACTATTTATTGCAAAAATTGTTACAAGCACAACAAAATTAACCTGTGATGTTCTTCTATAAATAGTCAAGAACATAGAATGTAGTAGTTTAGATAAGTTATGTACAACTAATATAGAAATACGTACAATGATGTCCTCGGATGTATTATGTATAGTTGATATGTAAATATGTACATTACATAGTGACCTATACACTGTACTTTGTGTTTTTTAAGTAAAAATATGATATACATAGTTAAGAATACAGTGTATATAACTTATGATTTGATTCTAGTAAAATGAACCACTTTAAGATGTAACTAGATAAGTTGTGTACAACTAATATAGAAATATGTACAATGATGTCCTCAGATGGATTATGTACAGCTGATAAGTAAATATATACATTACGTAGTGACCTATATACGATAAAACTACGCGTATAAAATTTTTTATATGAGTGCTTATTACATATAAATAAGGTTAAATATAGAAATATGTACAATGATGTTCTCAGATGGATTATGTACAACTGATATGTAAATATGTACATTACGTATGGGGGCTACTTAACGTCGTCCGTCTATTTACTTAGTGTCGTCCATAATTTATGAGTAAATTACTGATTTGCCCTTTTTAAATTTACTAACCTAATTTAACTCAACTACTTATTAACCTAATTTACCCTACTATTTAAACGCTTATATTTTGAATTTTGATTATTCGTCGATTAACCCGGACCTGTCGAACGCGGAAAATAGTTTTCCTTTTGATTTGAATTTGCCCTATAACGAAAATAATTCGGACGACGACGTTATCGAGGTAAGTCTCGTTAATTTTGTCATCGTGAACGCAATTATGATTTGTATTATTTTTCGTATTAGACGTGACAAAAGAATTCGGCCCAGGTATTAATCGTAAAAGCTCGTACCCGGAATAACTAGCAAAATTACGAGACCGAGTTGAGTTTTAGAATTTCTAAGTCTCGGCCTGGGGACAGTCATAGAACAGCTAAGACTGAGCCCAGGTTGAGTCTCAGAATTTCTAAGTCTCAGCCTGGGAACAGTCATAGAACAGCTAAGACTGAGCCCAGGTTGAGTCTTAGAATTTCTATGTCTCAGCCTGGGGACAGTCTTAGAACAGCTAAGACTGAGCCCAGGTTGAGTCTTAGAATTTCTATGTCTCAGCCTGGGGACAGTCTTAGAACAGCTAAGACTGAGCCCAGGTTGAGTTTTAGAATTTCTAAGTCTCAGCCTGGGACCGTCGTAGATATCTCAATTCTCTTGTATTTTTGTTTGTTTATTAGTATTTTTCGTAAGTATATTGAATTGCTTTGTCAAACATGCACATTAGGAATTATAATTGATATTGTGGTATCGTAATTTAAGTTACTAATATTTTAGTTTACCGATTCGGATGATGTTGTTTGTTTACTAATAACGAATTCTTGAATCTAAGTTTTTACTTCAAACGATCTCATTAAATGTCAAGATTGAATTAATTGGAGTCGGATTGAGCATAAGCGCTTTAATTGTAGTTCAATTGCAATTGAAATATGATGGAAGTTGATGAGTTAAATGTTGGAATGTAATTTTATTTGAATGAGTGTAGACACCCACATTTTGCTGCCAGGTGTCTATAGTAGTTTCCGACAAACACCCGATGATGATCGGACGCAAACGTGCTTTAACGTACTCGGAAATGGGCTCGAAATCATGGATATTTAGCTTGGGCTTTTTAAGGAGTACAAATCTCACAAAACCAACCTCAAATTCAGGCCCACTGGGTCGTTTCGAGTCAAATAACACTAATTTGGGTCGAATCCGACACCAAGGGTAAAACCGTCTTTTAGCGACCGAGTCAAAACCCGGTCAAAGATATTTCCCGAGACTCGTGAGTCAGCCATGACACCTCACACGGTTGGTTCGGACTCCAACTCCACAAAAATCAGCTAGACAAATATTAAACAATTCCGTTTAAGGTAGAATTCGATCTCAAGTAGGAATCCTATCCGAAAACCGAATCGAGTATTCAACCGAACGTAGGATACTCGGCCGAGTGGCCTGATTTCGGCCGAGCTCCCCTTCCCAAACCGGGATTCCCTTTCTTCTTTGTCAAGTAACGGAATTCTCGTTCCTCACAAATTCTTACATTTTCTATCCCGATTGGTATTTCTTGTCGTACAAGCAAGGCTAACTCTACCCCTATAAATAGGACCCTTTGCACAATTCACAGAGAGACACGAACATTCAAAATACTCACAACTTTTTTTTCTCGATACATAATTCCTGAAAAACATCAACACCTTTTTACAAAGCATCAACCTTATCATCGAGAAACCGATAATACATCCAAAACCCGAAGGAAACCGGTCCCGATACCCGACACCCTTCACACGCCTCACGTCCCACCAAACCACCATAACCCATCGACGTTAAACTCGACGCTCTTGTGCCCAAGCCACGTCCCGACGAGCCCCGATCCGAGTAAACCGAAGCATGTAGGTTGAGGGTGTACCAAACCCGAATTCTCCTTCTTCTTCCCTTCTCCTCCTCGTTCGTCTTTTTTTTTTATGGGTCGTGTGTCATTTTCTTACGGGTCGTTCATCACTTTTTTTATTATTTCTAATATCGATATTACTAAAAAATATTTTCGTATAGCAAACGTTCTTAAAATACGATATCGATTCTCTAATCGAATATCATATTTAACAAGAACAAAATTAACTAATTCTCGTTGATGCTAAATAAATCGTCACATCTTTTTTAAACAAAATTCAACGATCTTATACGCGGAGAGAATTATCATCTTTTTCGTTCAAAATTCTTTTTTTTACTTTTCGTTCGAAGTAAACCTTTTTACAAAACTTTTTTTAAATTCATTCCAAATATTCGATATCGATTTCATAATCGAATATCGGGTACGAAGAATATCGAAAACATAAATCGAGTATAAATTAGTTCGTATTTATACGCGATTTATCAATTTTTGAACAACAAGCGCGACCGGGACAGACCCGCACGCGAGTCGCGCCCATTCCAGGGGACTCGCGCACGGGCCTGAAACCCGAATCCTTTTTTTTAGCTTTTTCGTCCGTTTTTTTATTTATTCTACAAAACGATTTCTCAAAATTTGCATCTTTTCTAAAACTATTCCAAGTATTTGATATTGATTTCATAGTCGACTATCAAATATAACGAATATCGAAAATATTAAGTCCAGCACGAACTACGCAATATTCGTGCGCGGTTTAATAAAAACATCGAACTTTCAAAAATCGACCTCGAAACAGGCCGGGGCGCGAGTCGCGGGCAAAGCTGGAAACGCGACCCGTTTTCCTCTTTTTCATTATTTTTCGAACATCGTTTCTCGATCTTGCATATTCATCATATTTGCTATATTATTTCTTCACAAATTGATACTAACTCGTTTGTTCATCTTGTAGCAAATTCATTCTTTTTTATCGTTTGTTTTATTATACTAAAACGAATCTCACATGCTAAATTCAACTTTGACGTTAATTTTTCATGCATTAAACCGACTTAGCAACCCGTTCAATTCCTCACATGCTTAGGAAAACAATGTTTGCATATTGTAGACACCCACATTTTGACCGCCAGGTGTCTATAGTAGTTCCCGCCAAACACCCGATGATGATTGGACGTAAACGTGCTTTGACGGACTCGGATATGGGCTCGTAATTATGGACATTTGGTTTATACTTATTAAGGAGTACAAATCTTACAAAACCAACCTCAAATTCAGGCCCAGTGGGTCGTTTCGAGTCAAATAACACTAATTTGGGTCGAATCCGACACCAGGGGTAAAACCGTCTTTTAGCGACCGAGTCAAAACCTGGTCAAATATTTTCCCGAGACACGTGAGTCAGCCGTGACACTTCACACGGCTGATTCATACTCAAACTCCTACAAAATATCAGCTTCAATAAACATTAAACAATTTCGTTAAAGGTAGAATTCGACCTCAAGTAGGAATTCTATCCAGAAACCGAATCAGACACCGACCGAGCTCCAAATACTCGGCCAAGACATTCGTTCCAGCCGAAATACTCCCCATTCCAGCCGAAATACTTGGCTTCTTCACCAAGAAATGAGACTTTGATTTCCTCTCGAACTCTCGTATTTCCTATCCAAACCGGTATTTCTTGTCACACAAGCAAGACTACCTCGATTCCTATAAATAGGACCTCTCGTCCAACACAAAAAACACACGGAAACAACGGTAGAACAGCCTCATAACACGGTTTTCACACATAAAAAAAACACATCCTAGATCCTCGATATCTAGCAAATCCCGACATCTTCTCGAAGCCTCGAAGCCCCGAGAAACCGTCCGACCACACGCCAAACCCGACGTCCAAACCGACACCCTAAACTCATCCTCATCATCTCGACGCTCCCAAGTCTAAACCACTTTCCGACGAGCCTTATCCCGAGAAAACAAAGCATGTAGGTTGAGGGTGTAAATCAAACCCGATTCTTCTTCTTCTCTTTTCTCCTTCTCGTTTTTTATTACGGGTCTTTCGTCGGTTCTTTTTTATTTTCTAATATCGATACTATTAAAAAACTACTTTCATATATCGAACATTCTTAAAAATATGATATCGATTTTCTATAATCGAATATTGTATCGAAAAGAATTATATTAAGATTTCGACGATGTTAAAAATCGTTACACCTTTTTTCGTTCAATTTTTTTTTTTAAACTCGAAACAAACTTGTCTTTTTAAAACCTTTTCTAAAATCATTCCGACTATTCGATATCGATTTCATAATCGAATATCGAATACGACGAATATCGAAAATATGAATCGGGTATAAATTAATCCATATTTGTACACGATTTATAAAATTAACGATTTTCGACAAAAAATAAAAAAAGGGCAGACCCGCACGCGAGTCGCGCCATGCCCAGGCGACTCGCGCACGGGCCTGTGACCCGGGTCCTTTTTTAACCTTTTCGATCGTTTTATTTTATTATTCTACGCAACGATTTCTAAAATTTATATCTTTTCCAAAACTATTCCGAATATTTGACATTGATTTCGTAGTCAATTATCGAATATAACGAATATCGAAAATATTAGATCGAGTACAAATTATGCAATATTTGTACGTGATTTAGTCGAATCTTCAAAAATCGTCTTCAAAAATCATACCGACACGCGGCCCGCCGGAGTCCCAGGCGAGCCGCGCGGCCGGCTGCCACGACGCGCCTTTTTCGTTTTTTTATTATTATTTTTCGAGCTTCGTTTTTTATACAAAACAGCGTTTTAACAATATTTTTCAGATTTCGATTAATATTTATTTTCTCGATCTCGTATGTTTATTTGCTATATTATTATTCAATCGTTACTAACTCGTTTCCTCGTGTTTGTAGCAATTTATTTATTTCTTCGTTTTATTAGACTAAAACGAATTTCACATGTTAAAATAACTTTGACGTTATTAGTTTAATATGCATTAAACGACTTAGCAACCCATTTACTTATTTTTCTCTCACATGTCTAGGGAAAATAATCTTTGCATATCATTCAACCGTCGAACTAACACGTGTACGTAAAAACGAACGATATCTTAGTAAAGGCCGCTAAGTGCGGGCGGGGTTGGGTGTTCTCAATGAACTTCCCAACACGTACCCTCACCCCTTACTCAGAACCATGGTTTCCGGATGTCCGAATCCATTGGCAACGAGAGTCATTCAATACACGGTATCCGATAATGTCGGTATCGGTATCGTAATGCAAAGGGACGAACCCGATAAGCTCTGACATCGGAAATGGGCCATGTTTTATATATGGCCCACTACGACATAGAGTGGGTTCGAATGGTTCCGTATAACCTCAAAATTCGGTGGCGACTCCTACTTCGATTTAAAATTCAATTTGGCCCACTATGAGATGGTCAAATTGAATTTTAAATCGAAGTAGGAGTCGCCACCGAATTTTGTGGTTATTCAGAATCATTCGAACCCACTCTATGTCGTAGTGGGCCATATTTAAAACATGGCCCATTTCCGAATTCGGTGGCGACTCCAACTTCGATTTAAATTTCAATTTGACCATCTCATATGGAGATTCATTCGCCTCCCCAAACCCGCGCGTGGCCGCGTCGGGGTGGACCTATGTCATGTCCACAATTTGGCGACTCCGATGGGGATTAACTGATGCATTACTAACCTTCGGCATCCTCAGGGTGAGACTCGAATAGAAATCGTTTGACTAATATAATACGCGCTTTAGTTTTACGGTTCATGCATAACCCTATTTTTCCCGGGCCGGTACTGGTGACCGACGTCCCACTATACCATTGATGTAGTCCAAATTGGATATGTCAAAAGGTGTGCATAGCAGATTCGTATGGGTTTTACGGCATGTTCTAAGCTCAACTCGACTTAGGAAGTCCGCCCCGATTCTCGAATAGGCTATGTACACTGGTATAGACCCTTATAGACTGACCGAGACTTAGCTTAAGAGCATACATGGCATCATTATACTGTTTCCATGACTACGTGCTACTTGATCCACATTTTCTTTTTCAAAAACCGTCATTTTCAAAATTTGCATCCTTTTCAAAATATCCAATTTCAAAACCCCGGACATATACCGAATTTAGGACTTATGATTTTATTCAAAATAGCCTTTTTCTAGCCGGTATTATGCCCAGTTTAAAATTCGAAATTATTTTCGAAATTTTCAAACCATCACCCGGCCCACCTTTTCCGTTTTCCTCGAAAAAGGGTCGGTTCTCCCCGATTTTTTCGGGCCTTTTCAAAGTATCATATTTCAAAACTTCCTCTTCCTAGGACTCCCCGTATTTAGCAATGTCGGGTCATGTCATAAGTCGTTGAAGTCTCTAGCGTCGAAACTCCGTCGATCTTATATCACGGATTTCCCCCCCTATCCTAGTCCGCCTTATTTTACTAAGGCAAGGCCCACCTACGTAGGACATACTCCTACAAAAGTTAGCCCATTTACACAATCGAGTCTAAAGTCTGGGAATGTCTCACTTGAACCTTCCTTCGAACAGGGCCCAACCCACATAGTTGGATCCTGAGGAAGGCCCACCTTTTCACAGGTCACCCGTCTAGGTGTCTTTTCCGAGTCATTACCGTTTTAGTCTTCTTCTTTTTCCCTTGCTCGGGATGTACTTTTCTTAGGATTCGGGTTAAGTTGCTGATTACGCGGTGTTCTTACAGACAGGCCACCCTTCACTCGAACCATGACGAAAGAATCCATCGATGAGTTGACGGCTTCATTGGCCAAAATCCAAGATCAATTGCGACAAATGAGGGAGGACAAAATTGCCATCGTCACTCGGGTTAGTGCCGTAGAACAAGGAACCCCCAATGCTTCGATCGAAGATGACGGACCCTTGGCTGTATTGGCCGGCGCGGTCCAAAAGCTGCAAGAACAGGTCCACTCGACCACCAGAAACACTATTCTCACAGAAAATGCTCGTATTTATTCACCCTTAACTGATGAACTGCCCGCTAACCTCAACTTAACGGGCTTGCCAATGTTTGACGGAACTGAAGACCCGGTACTCCACATTCGGGCTTTCAAGGATTTTATGGCTGTTAAGGGGGTCAAATCGACCATGTTCAAGCATCTCTTTGCTTCCTCTCTGGAAAAGCACCCGAAGGCCTAGTACTACAGGCTTGGCCCCAAGAAATACAAAACCTGGGACGATGTTGCAATGGAATTCGCGCGAAACTACGCGGATAATGCTGAAATCCAGACTACCCTGCGTACTCTAGAAGTTATGGCCCAAGAGCCTAAGGAGGGTTTCACTAAATACCTTCAAAGATGGAGGACCGAAAGTGTCAAGCTGGTGGACAAGCCCAGCGAAAAAGTACTAGTGGAGGCCTTTGTCAAAAACCTCCTCCCCGCTTACCGAGTCCATCTCCGGTATGCCATCATACCCGACTTCGCCACTTTGACCGAAATGGGTACTAGAATCGAAGACGATCTAAGGCTAGAGAACCTTACTAAGTCCTCTACCAAGGGGTATCAAGGAGCCAGTTCATCCTCCAGCAAGCCCGCAACCACAACGGCGGCCCGAAGCATCTTCGACGAGGTTAACTCATTGGACACCTCGACCAAAAAGAATACTCCAAATCGGGTATTCACCGACATAGGGACGACGTATGCTAATGCCTTACAAAGGTTGTCTTCAAAAGGCCTAATCCAACCGATAGGCCCAATTCCGGAAGTTCCCGTGGAAAAGCGATCCAAGAGCTACAACATTCAGGCCTATTGCCACTATCACCAAGGCAATGGGCACGACACGGAGAAATGATGGAAGTTGAAGCATCTTATTCAAGATCTTATCGAAAGTGGGAAGATACCACTACCCAGTGACAAGCCAAGTAACAAAAATAATCCTCTTGCTACTCATGCCATCTTTACTGGAGAGGTAGTCGACTGCTCTCATCTCATTTCCCCTTTCATTCCCCAAATCAATGGAATATGGAACGACGATGAAGATGATGTTTACCTGGCTAAGGAGGAAGCTGTCCCCGTCACCATCGAAGAAATCCGGAAAGCTAAAGCCAGAGCTCTGGCCGGCACACACACCATCACGGCCGGTCTCGCCAGTCCGGAAACCATCACTGAACCTTCCAGGACGGAACTCACTCCCGAAGAGCCAAACGCTAACACGGCCCTAGTCAGACAACTAAAGAGGGTCCGAACTGATATTACTATATGGCAGCTTTTGGTTAGTTCTCAGGAGCATCGGGCAGCACTTACTAGGGCCCTTGATGAAATCAAGGTCAACTCATCGGTTACCCCCACCGAGATGGTAGCCACGATCTTGCCACACCTCAAGGACAAGTCTAAAGGAGAAGGCCCACTTATCACTTTCTCCGAGTCCGACCTTCCACCATTCGGGACCACCCATAACTTGGCCCTATACATCACGGTGATCTGCCGCAACAAGTATCTCCCGATGACCCTGATTGATGACGGGTCCGCAGTAAACGTCCTTCCTTTAAGGACAGCCAAGGCCCTCGGCATTATCGAGGCTGATTATCTTCCGACTGCACAAACTATTCAAGCTTTTGACGGGAGCCCAAAATCGGTTGCTGGGGCCGTTAAACTAACAATCATAACGGGCCTGATCGAGAAGGAGACAGGAAGGTCAAGCTACCTTTACAAGATGGGATCGTCACTCTTGAAGCTACTCCCATAACCGTGTCAAGCTGCAACACGGCAGGCTCAGCTGACCCACGAGGTTTCAACTTTGTTGGAATGATCGAGGAAGAATATCTTTTCCGGCCATACTTCACTACTAGCATCGATACGATGCTACAGAATCTGGGTTGCCTACCAGGAGTCACATCAAGTCCCTATCTTCCAGCTGGGAAGATTATCGAAGCCCTGAACAACGAGCAATCTCGCCTCGGTCTAGGTTACACTATGGCGTCAGGATGCACGGACCAAACCAAGGCGGTCACGTTCGTCACTCTAGTATTCGGAACTGTTCAAATGGGCCTCTATCAGCCCACCATCTCATATCCCGGGACCAAACTGGCTCGGGAATGCAATTTCATCCCAGATGATATCTTTGCCCTTATCCAGGCCGAATCAAAGGAGGGCACGAGCAATACTGAGCCCATCCTAGGACTACTATTCGGAGAAGAGAGGGTCATCCCGACCCCTAAACAGGAGTTAGTCAGCCTGATTCTCCGCAGCAGCAGGTTCGATCCAACTAAGCTTGTAACACCCCGACCCAATCCTAGGACCGGAAATGTTAACCGCGGTAGCCCGCCAGGCTTTGTACTAGTCCCACAGACCAACACGAGTCCTTTCCAGCACATTTTGTCCTCACTCATGTGCATCCCGGAAACCTTCCCAGGAGGTCACCCATCCTAAGATTGCTCCCAGTCAAGCACGCTTAACTGCGGAGTTAAAGTGCACTTTGTTGATATGAGTAGTACTTCAAATCCCTTTAAGGGAAGCTCATAAATAGGACATCTTCAATCAATGTGGGGTGTTTCAATCACTCCCACTTGAAGAACGCAACGTCCTCGTTGCGCCTGGCAGCATAACCGCTGACCCAGAATCCACCCCCGCTAGGTGCCAAATGCACGGTCGCAGGGTTGCTCTGATACCATTTGTAACACCCCGGCCCAATCCTAGGACCGGAAATGTTAACCGCGGTAGCCCGCCAGGCTTTGTACTAGTCCCACAGACCAACACGAGTCCTTTCCAGCACATTTTGTCCTCACTCATGTGCATCCCGGAAACCTTCCCAGGAGGTCACCCATCCTAAGATTGCTCCCAGTCAAGCACGCTTAACTGCGGAGTTCTTATCATGGGCAAACCAGAAAAGAAAGTGCACTTTGTTGATATGAGTAGTACTTCAAATCCCTTTAAGCAAAGCTCATAAATAGGACATCTTCAATCAATGTGGGGTGTTTCAAAGCTGATCTCTGAAGTAGGTGCCAACACTGGGAAGAGAGCTTGGAGGAAGACAACTAAGTGGACCGACAGTCAGGGTCGAGTCTACAAGCTAACTACTGGTGAAGGAGATATGCATGCTGCCGAATCCGAGTCCGAGTCCGAGTCCGAGTCAGAGTCAGAGTCGGAGTCTGAGTCGAAGTCTAGAGGGTCCAGTACTAGGATCGAGTCTGTAACCCCTCTCCCTTCTTTAGTCACACCATCGGGAGACCCGGAGTCTGTCCCGAGGGCTCTCCCTATCCCGCCTCTGACCAACGATCAGATGGCAGCTCTCTTCGAGCTATTTTCAAAATTCACTATCAATAATAACGATAACCGTTCTGCTTACGACTTGGCTTATTTTCAAAATATTTTCAAAAATCTTAATTGCAATGACATTGAGAAACCCGACGAACAGGTGCCATTGCCTCCGCATCTAATCGAGCAGCTCGAGCAAAGGGAGTCCCAAAATCCGATAATCGAAGAAACCGATTCCATCAATGTAGGAACCCCTTTAGAACTTCAGATGCTTAAGTTGGGCCTATCTTTAGATCCCGAGGAGAAACAACAATTCACGGATCTCCTCCAGGAATTCAAAGACGTCTTTGCATGGTCCTACAAGGACATGCTGGGAATAGACCGGGAGATAGCTGAACACCGAATACCCATCAAAGACGGGTACAAGCCGGTAAAACAGAAACTCCGAAGAATGAGGCCCGAATGGTCTCTCAAAGTCAAGGAAGAAGTTGATAAACAATTCAAAACGGGCTTTATTCAAGTGTCTGAATATCCAGACTGGGTTGCAAACATAGTACCAGTACCCAAAAAGGATGGCAAAGTCCGAGTATGTGTAGATTTTCGGGACCTTAATAAGGCCAGTCCAAAAGACGATTTTCCTTTGCCACACATCGACATACTGGTGGATAACACGGCCGACCATGCCCTTCTATCATTCATGGACGGGTATGCCAGATATAATCAGATCAAAATGGCGGAAGAAGACATGAGTAAGACCACCTTCATCACACCTTGGGGGACTTACTGCTATACCGTGATGCCATTTGGGCTTATTAACGCTGGTGCCACTTATCAACGGACCGCCACCACTTTATTGCATGACATGATGCATAAGGAAGTGGAGGTCTACGTCGACGACATGATTGTCAAATCCAAGGACCGAAACGGGCACACTGCAGCCCTAAGGAAGTTCTTCACCCGACTACGCAAGTTTCGGGGTAACATCGGGCAAGCTACTGGGCCACATTATCAGCCAGCGTGGCATTTAAGTTGACCCAGCAAAGATCAAGGCCATTACCGAGATGCAACCGCCTAAAACCGAAAAGGAGATAAGGGGGTTTCTCGGGAAAGTCCAATATATCAGCCGGTTTATTTCAAAGCTAACCATGGTATGTGAACCCATTTTCAAGAAACTGAAGATAGAAGAACGGACACTATGGGACGACAAATGTCAAACGGCTTTCGATAAGATCAAGGAGATTCTATCCTCTCCATCGGTGTTAATGCCACCTCAGCATGGTTTGCCTCTGTCGCTATACCTAACAACGACCGAGACGGCCATGGGCGCTATGCTAGCCCAGACGGTCGATTCTGAAGAACGGGCTATTTACTACATCAGTAAGAAGTTCTTAGAATACGAATGCAAGTACACAATGCTCGAGAAGACGTGTCTAGCTTTAGTATGGGCCACTAAAAAGCTCCGACACTATATGCTTAGTCACGAGGTACATGTGCTATCCAAAATGGATCCAATCAAGTATCTATTCGAGAAGCCCATCCTCAACGGTCGTATATCCAGATGGACTTTAATGCTAGCTGAGTTCGACCTCAAGTTCGTACCTTTAAAAGCAATCAAAGGCCGGGTAGTAGCGGAATTCCTCGCCGATAGTCCGGTATCCGAGGAAGAACACACCGATACTTGGGCCTTCCCAGATGAAGACATATTCCATACCGACACCGACACATGGGATCTGTATTTTGACGGAGCGTCCAACTTCCGAGGATTTGGTGTCGGGATCTTGCTAATCTCATCACAAGGGGAACACACCCCGCTATCTATCAAGCTAGATTTTGACGTGACTAACAACGCAGCCGAGTACGAAGCGTGCATTCACGGACTGCAAGCCGCCGCTGATTTAGGAGTAACAAACCTCCGGGTCCACGGTGACTCATCTTTAGTCATAAATCAAGCCTTACAAAAATGGAAGACTCGGAACGCAAATCTCGTGGCTTACCAAGCACGAGTAAGGGTTCTCGAAAAACAATTCCAAAAAGAGGAGTACATTTATCTGCCTCGGGAAGAAAACCAGTTTGCAGATGCTCTCTCAAAATTAGCATCTTTACTGAATATCCCAGCACATCTAACCAGCATGCCCATTTGCGTCGAAAGGCGGTCCGAGCCGGCATACATTCACGCTATCCAAGATATTGAAATAACTTATCCAGAACCCTGGTATCAGGCTATTCTAACCTACTTAACGTCAGGGGAATATCCTCCGGGAGCTGAAAACCGGGCCAAGAAAGCTCTACGAAGATGGGCAACTCAGTTCATCCGCACAGACGATGGACAGTTATATAAGAAGACAGCACAAGGGGCTTTACGCCTATGCATTGACAAAACTCGAGCCGAAAGAGTCATGGCCGAGGTACATGATGGTGAAAACGGTCCGCATATGAACGCCCATATGTTGGCCCGGAAAATCACGAGACTCGGTTATTACTGGAACAGCATGGAAACTGACTGTCAGTTATATGTCAAACACTGCCATAACTGCCAGATTTTCGCCAATGTTCAGCATATGCCTTCATCCCTATTGTATACAATGACATCACCATGGCCATTCTCAACATGGGGAATCGATATAATCGAGAAAGTGAACCCCTCCGGGACGGGAGGTCACTGCTTCATCCTAGTGGCTATTGACTATTTCACTAAATGGGTCGAACCCGAGTCATACCGGATCTTGAATGCCAAACACGTGGCTAAGTTCATCCAAAACAAGATTATATGTCGATACGGGATTCCGCACGAGTTCATCAGCGATCACGGGACCCATTTCCAAGCTGAAACTGCCACTTTGCTGGAAAAGTACAAGATCCAAAGGCGTACATCGTCACCTTACCGTCCCCAAACAAATGGAGCGGTGGAGGCAGCCAATAAGACAATTGTCACCATTCTTAAAAAGATGGCTGAGAATTACCGGGACTGGCCCGACAAGATACCCTTTGCCTTGTGGGGATATCAGACGTCAATTCGAACTGCAACCGGAGCAACTCCATACTATCTGACATATGGAATGGAAGCAGTCCAGCCAGTCGAGCTAGAAGTACCATCCCTTAGGATTCTGCTCGAGAGCCAGGTACCTGAAGCAGATTGGGTCCAAGCCCGATATGACTCACTAGTCCTCTTAGACGAACGGCGATCCCGGGCTCTGAATAATATTCAGATATATCAGAAAAGGATCCAACGGGCTTTTAACAAAAGGGTTAGGCCCAGGAATATCAAAGAGGGCGATCTAGTCCTAAAATCTGTTCGAGCTTTACTACCAGTTGACCCAAGGGGAAAATTCAAACCCAATTGGGCTGGGCCGTACCTAGTAAAAAATCCTTTCAGGAGGAGCAGTAATGCTAACAGACTTGGACGGGAACGAGTTCGTCAACCCAACAAACTTGGACCAACTGAAGCGCTACTACCCATAAGCCCTATCTCAATGTCATTTGCAAAATTTATAAAGTTTTCTTTTTATGAATTTTCAAAAATTTTGAGCAAGTCAATAAGTTAGGATTAATTATCCTACTGTTGCACATCTCGAATTAGTAATCTTGGTGTATTTCGAAAAATTGCAAAAATTTATGAACTACGGAAGGTTTGATTCCATTAATTTTGGATACGTAGGCAAACCCCTCAAAAGGGTACAACCACTGCAATAACGAAAAGACGGGAACGGTATTCACTAATATGTCTTTTTATTATTTAAGAAAAACCGATAAACTCGGGAATTTCAAAAAATACATCACAAAAAACAACAACAAAATCACACCACAAAAATAGTAGTAATACTTAAATAATAAATTTAGGAGACTACTCGTACATTTTTCCTTTCCCCTTATCTTTCGGGTCACGTGGAGCCCGAGGCCGACGGGGCGGGGGTGAACGTTCCCTAATCACAAGAGGAACTTCTTTTGCTCGAACCCGCTTCTTCGATTTTGGGTCTTCCACCACTTGCACCGGTCCAAGCCGAGCCCTGACGGGCTCGGGAAGTCTGTCTCGAGGACCAAGTCGGTCCTTGACCGCCAGCTTTGGCCCTAGTCTCCTTTCTAATTCCGTCTGGGGGCTCACTTTCCCCCGTGCACCCTTAGTACTGGACCCTTCAGTCTGAGTCCTAGATCTCCCTTTCTGACCTGCCGGAGTAGTGTCTTCACCAAAGAGGCTTCTATTATCTTTAGCATGTTCCCGGCATAACAGGTCAAAGGCCTCGTCAGTTTTCAAGGCAGCTCGGGTTTTAGCTGAATCAGCTCGTGTCCATCTTACATAAGAGTCAGATACCCAGACCAAATGAGGATTTCTAGGAACGGGCCAAGTAGCTCGTGTATACCACCTTTGCATCCAGGTGTCACACATTACATCCGTCAACTGAGTAGATTCACTCACGACTGCCTCGATCTCTGGGATTCTTTGCACCCGACCATATTGCCTAAGTATGCGATCGGGAAAGAGGTGAATTGTCTATCTAAAAGATAGGATTACTTGATATCTAGCCTTATCTCGAGACTCCAAACCGGTCCAAACATAAATCGGCCACCATGGGACGGTCCAGCGGATCAGTAGGCCTTCATGGAAGGATAGCACCTCATCCCAGTATGTTTGGGTGTTGAAGCGAGAAAAGGCAATAGTTCGCCTCCTCATCATTACTTGCCTGGGTTGATACCGGCTCACGTCTAGGGGAGGATCCAAGATCGATAGCCTCTCGAACAGCCACAGCTGAAAAACCAGCAAAAAAATCGAAAACGCGAAAAATTGTCAAAATCACGATAAAAAAAACGTGAAAAAACGTGAAAACCGAGAAGACCGCAGAAATCAGGAAAATCGGAAAAAAAAACCGCAGAACCGGAAAATTGGAAAAAAACGGAAAATAAGAAAAAGCCGAAAAAAAAAATCAAAAAGCGGTATACCTGTAAAAGACGGGTACTCCCAGTCAGCCGGACTGACGGATCCCTTTTACGATTATCCAAACCCTGGATAATCTCTTCTGTAATCAACCAACCCGGGCTATGCTCCGTTTCCATTAAATCAGCCACAGTAAAAAGTCTAACATGGCCCATGCAAGATAGTAAATCCATATGCCCTTCGAAGGCATAGACATGGAGCATGCAAAAAAGTAAAGGCCCTACGGCTGTGGACCGGCCTGACCCGGACGTCATCTGGGTTCATAAAATTTTCAGCTAGATCGATCAAGGAAACGATATCTCCTTCCAGCATACGGGATACCTCCTTATGAGAAAGCCCTAAAAATTCTCGTAACTTCCTCCTTGGGTCAGAAATCGAAAAAGGGATAGCTGGGCGAAGTATTGGATTCCATCCTCCTGCAGCAGCAATTTCCTCAGGGATAGGGCAGATTTCGCCTCGAGAAAAACCAAATACATGATAAGTATCGTCCCAATAGGACAGGCAAGCATCCAAGAAGTGACGATCTACTTGCATCTGATGGATCACGAACAATTGGGTAACGCCATTCTGATTTAGGATGTCCCTATCGGCATCTCTGAAATATTTGGACCATTCATGCAGCATTCCAACTAATCGGTCGATTCCCATAATTGGATTTCTAAAAGAAAGAATAAATTTCTCAGGGCTTGTTTTTTCTTTAAAGAAGAGAGGGAATTATGGGAATTATGAGAATTTATGAAGCAAGGAGGGGGTATTTATATCATAAAACCAAATTCTCCTCCTCACCTTAGGATTCCCAATCCTAGAGTATTTAGCATATAATCATTATCCTAAGGTTTAGCTAAGTCATCCCGAGCATTCCTATTCCTTTTCAGAGTCAAAAATTCTCTAATTTTCAAAGACTCCTACAAACTCAAAAATTCAAACCTTTTCTCAAAATTTTTATTTCCCAGCGCGAGTCATTTTTCCTACAAATGTTACATGCAAAACTTTGCAACTTTGCATAAAATATGTACAGAACGACTCAAGCAGGACCGTGCAATTCACATAACTCCCCAGCGGCATTTAGCAAGATGAGCCCATATATATAGGCCCATTTTAAGTCTTATACGACGAGTTCAAACGCCCACGGAGTTATCATCAGCTCAGGTACATTTCTAGTCTGTGGCCGGGGGGCCCTTTACGCAAGTCTAATGGACTTTAAACGACCCGATCGAAAGTCTGCCAGGTCTTAATCTTTGATTGGCCTGGTAGCTACTCTGACTTTCGCCCTGTCCAAGCCTCAGTCAGAGTGGGGGCTCTGTAGACACCCACATTTTGCTGCCAGGTGTCTATAGTAGTTTCCGACAAACACCCGATGATGATCGGACGCAAACGTGCTTTAACGTACTCGGAAATGGGCTCGAAATCATGGATATTTAGCTTGGGCTTTTTAAGAAGTACAAATATCACAAAACCAACCTCAAATTCAGGCCCAGTGGGTCGTTTCGAGTCAAATAACACTAATTTGGGTTGAATCCGACACCAAGGGTATAACCGTCTTTTAGCGACCGAGTCAAAACCCGGTCAAAGATATTTCCCGAGACTCGTGAGTCAGCCATGACACCTCACACGGTTGGTTCGGACTCCAACTCCACAAAAATCAGCTACACAAATATTAAACAATTACGTTTAAGGTAGAATTCGATCTCAAGTAGGAATCCTATCCGAAAACCGAATCGAGTATTCAACCGAACGTAGGATACTCGGCCGAGTGGCCTGATTTCGGCCAAGCTCCCCTTCCCAAACAGGGATTCCCTTTCTTCTTTGTCAAGTAACGGAATTCTCGTTCCTCACAAATTCTTACATTTCCTATCCCGGTTGGTATTTCTCGTCGTACAAGCAAGGCTACCTCTACCCCTATAAATAGGACCCTTTGCACACAATTCACAGAGAGACACGAACATTCAAAATACTCACAACTTTTTTTTCTCGATACATAATTCCTGAAAAACATCAACACCTTTTTACAAAGCATCAACCTTAGCATCGAGAAACCGATAGTACATCCAAAACCCGAAGGAAACCGGTCTCGATACCCGACACCCTTCACACGCCTCACGTCCCACCAAACCACCATAACCCATCGACGTTAAACTCGACGCTCTTGTGCCCAAGCCACGTCCCGACGAGCCCTGATCCGAGTAAACCGAAGCATGTAGGTTGAGGGTGTACCAAACCCGAATTCTCCTTCTTCTTCCCTTCTCCTCCTCGTCCGTCTTTTTTTTTTATGGGTCGTGTGTCGTTTTCTTACGGGTCGTTCATCACTTTTTTTATTATTTCTAATATCGATATTACTAGAAACTATTTTCGTATAGCAAACGTTCTTAAAATACGATATCGATTCTCTAATCGAATATCATATTTAACAAGAACAAAATTAATTAATTCTCGTTGATGCTAAATAAATCGTCACATCTTTTTTAAACAAAATTCGACGATCTTATACGCGGAGAGAATTAACATCTTTTTCGTTCAAAATTCTTTTTTTTACTTTTCGTTCGAAGTAAACCTTTTTACAAAACTTTTTTTAAATTCATTCCGAATATTCGATATCGATTTCATAATCGAATATCGGGTACGACGAATAACGAAAACATAAATCGAGTATAAATTAGTTCGTATTTATACGCGCTTTATCAATTTTCGAACAACAAGGGCGACCGGGACAGCCCGCACGCGAGTCACGCCCATTCCAGGCGACTCGCGCACGGGCCTGAAACCCGAATCCTTTTTTTTAGCTTTTTCGTCCATTTTTTTTTTATTCTACAAAACGATTTCTCAAAATTTGCATCTTTTCTAAAACTATTCCAAGTATTTGATACTGATTTCATAGTCGACTATCAAATATAACAAATATCGAAAATATTAAATCGAGCACGAACTATGCAATATTCGTGCGCGATTTAATAAAAACATCGAACTTTCGAAAATCGACCTCGAAACAAGCCGGGGCGCGAGTCGCGCGCACCCCGGGCGAGTCGCGGGCAACGCTGGAAACGCGACCCGTTTTCCTCTTTTTCATTATTTTTCGAACATCGTTTCTCGATCTTGCATATTCATCATATTTGCTATATTATTTCTTCACAAATCGATACTAACTCGTTTGTTCATCTTGTAGCAAATTCATTCTTTTTTATCGTTTGTTTTATTATACTAAAACGAATCTCACATGCTAAATTCAACTTTGACGTTAATTTTTCATGCATTAAACCGACTTAGCAACCCGTTCAATTCCTCACATGCTTAGGAAAACAATGTTTGCATATCATTCATCGTATTACTAACGCGCGTATTAAAAAATCATTCGATATCCTAGTAGAGGCCGCTAATGTGCGGGCGGGGTTGGGTGTTCTTAGTGAACTTCCCAACACGTACCCTCACCCCTTACTCAGAACCGTGGTTTCCGGATGTCCGAAACCATTGGCAACGAGAGTCATTCAATATACGATAAACCTATCAAGTCGACATCGGTATCGAACTGAAAAGGAACGAGCCCAATAAACTCTGACATCGAAAATGGGCCATATTTTGTATACGGCCCACTACGACATAGAGTGGGCTCGAACGGTTCCGAATAACCATAAAATTCGGTGGCGACTCCAACTTCGATTTAAATTTCAATTTGACCATCTCATATGGAGATTCATTCGCCTCCCCAAACCCGCGCGTGGCCGCGTCGGGGTGGACCTATGTCATGTCCACAATGAGTTAAAGAGGATGTGGGTAAAAAGAGTTAAACAAAGTAAGGGTAAAATGGGTATATTAGGTAAATTATGGACGACGCTAAGTAAAATAGGACGACGAGAAGCGATTAAAATTATACCTGTATGTACATTACAAATTATTAACAATATGATTGAGATCTGCACGAATTACTTGATAATCGATTGTCTAATTTAAAACAGATTAGTCTTGATAATCAGTTTTCTTTCACGAATCAGGATGACAATCAAATCTGCAAGTGAAAATGACGACAAACAAATCAAGAAAAGAATTCCTTGATAATCAAGCACAGAATTCCTTGAAATAGGAAAATCAATTCTACGAATGAGTTTACAAAGTGAACACAATGAAATCTGCAACTTAAATGATGATAATCAAATGATGAAGATCTGCAACTGAAATGATGAAGATGCTTGATTTTACAAGTTAGCACAATGAAATCTGCAAGTGAAAATGATGAAGATCGAATGATGAAGATGCTCGATTTTACAAGCCAACACAATGAAATCTGCAAGTGAAAATGATGAAGATCGAATGATGAAGATCTGCTACGGAAATGATGAAGATGATCGAATGATTAGAATGAAGAAATAAACAAATTTTTAGAGAGAGAAAGTTGACTAATTCAAAAGGAAAGGAACTGATGGCGCGCGTTTGTTTTTGTGCTTTGACTTTTGATAAAATTTGGTCAGTTGATCTCGATAGAGAGAGAGAGAGAGAGAGAGACATAGAGAGAGAGAGAGAGAGAGAGAGCGAGTAGGGATCAAGTAAGTTCACCATATCTAAGTAAGTCTATATTAAAGTTACAAATGAGATACGATAAATTTACATTAGTTCAAAAGTGATATGTAGATGTAACATTCAGCGCTTCAAGAGGTAAAGTGTAACTTTAGACCCATGTCGTGTAACTTTAACCACTTGTTGTGTAACTTTAACCCAGAACCATATACCTTTAGAACCCAGAGGAAAATAGATACTTTCAAAGTAGGCACCGAGGGAAGCGGCCTTTGCAAAGAAGAAAGTAGAGGCACAACTCTCGTCATCATTGGAGTCCAGACAGTTAATCAAAGGAGATTGACCTTCACGGAGCCTGAAAGTAAAATTGTCAGACTCGTGTGTGCGAACCTTATAACAGGTCTTTAAGTCCGACGAGGAAATCTCAACCTGTAAACCTAACATAGGTTGTTAATAGAGTACATCAACCGCCAGATGGTTGGCATGACCTGGCAGGGATCTGCGTACCGATAACTTCAGTCATTAAGGGGGAGAGTGGAATCTTTGCACCGTTACTGAAAAAATGCTCGACAAGAGTCACCTAGCCAAGGCAGGACTATTCCGCCCTAACCTATTAGACGTTTAGGACCCAGACCTTGGCGTTCCTAGAAATCACCTCTTGACACTTCAACTGCTCCACCGCATTTGGGTCTAGAGAGGAAGGAACGCTCGTAGATGACATGATCTTGGTGCTTTTAAAAACATGCATGACCATCGTATGTATATTCTTTATCAAAAGTGTTTAGGGATGAAATACGAGTCCCCGACTCGGGTGGTTCTACTCCTTTCGGGATTCGGACACGAGTTGACGGCGGTCCTGCAAGGTGAACTCCGGCCACAACGGATGCCCCTGGGGCAGAGCCTCCGATTCCCAAATCAGTATAATATGTGTATGTATGTATAGTGATGGATGCGAGGTAGTGGAGGATTTAGTATATGAATTGGCCTCTCATTTTTCTCTTACCAAATGTGATCCCTTGGGACAGAGCCTCCGATGCCCAAATCAGTATAATATGTGTATGTATGTATAGTGATGGATGCGAGGTAGTGGAGGATTTAGTATATGAATTGGCCTCTCATGTTTCTCTTACCAAATGTGATACTTGAGGAATGGAGAGGTGGTGACATCACCCTGGTGGTGTCACCCCATGACATCACTAGAGGTCTTCTTCGAGTTGACTAGCGGTTACTCGTGAGGAGGTTCGACCGACATGAGGGCCCGACCGACACAAGGTCCGAGTTCGGCGCCTATGTACGACCCGCCTATCTAGAGGGTTAGGCATATATGTCTATGGGGTCGGCCTATATGTCTAGGGGGTTTATACCCCATCAAAAAGTAACAACCTCAGTCGATTGCGCTTTTGATGCCATTTTTTGTAATATTTGGAAATTAAGAGAGGCAAGAGGAAATTTTGAAGAAAGAAAGAAGTATGAATGAATGAATGAATGAAATACAGAAAAGGGATATATAAAAAGGCACTAGGAAAGTTACACCGGAGTTTCAAAATTTAAAACCTTGTAGTATACCAAGTGGCTAGATTAACTGCACCTTAGCCGGGTTAAAGAGATGTGATGGGAAGCAGCAATAACATTTATTACCTAACCCCAACTTGTCAAATCAGAAATGACGATAAAAAGGAAGGCGACCTGACCCTTATTTTTAGACACGGTTTTACAAACGCCATATAAAAGCCCAAACAAGCAAACATGTAGCTTAGCGTCGTATGCTTATAACCATCAAGGATGCTCATAATGTAGCCCATAATTAGCCCAGGAAGGATACGTAGAATATACAGCCCACAACGCACCCGTCAGTCTAAATTCTAACGCAACCAAGAATAATCAAGCAAAGATATTATAACAATTAAAGAGCTCAGACGTTACATAATTAGTAACGATAATAAAACGTCATTAAATTATGAGGAGCTTATTCCTACATAAATGCTGCCAATCAAGAATAGAAAATGGTCGCATTAAGGAGAAGGGTATATATAAGCATATGATCAAACGAAGGAGACAAGATATACATTTCTTATACAATCATGCACACTCCCACTGTAAACATATTCGAAGCATAATTCATATTACAAAACCAGTTCAGGCTTGGTCCGTGGTTTTTTCCCTCACAAGGATTTTTCCACGTATAAATTTGTTGTCCCCTTCGTTCTTTACTTTTTCAGTTCTGTCTATAACCTTAAGCGTACCTTTAAAACAAAGACTAGTCACTACTACAAATTCCTTGCTTTTATGACGCTTTATTTGTCATTGACGCTCTCATAGGGTGTCAACCTCATAATCTTCCCTCTTTTATATTGTGACACCCTCTTATGTCATAAATTAAACTTGCCATTATTGACCCGAAATCCCACCCATTTTGTTTAAGCGCTTGTATCAGATATTGTGAAAAAATTAAAAACCAAAATTAACCAGCTCACACCTTAATTCACTGTCCGCTTATTCATCCAATCATCCCTAATAAAACAACGAATACCCCAATTAAATCATTCAAATTCCCCTTTCATCCATCACCATACCGACCACTAATGAGCACCGTCGCGCGACCCACAACACCATCGGTAGCCAATAGCAGCACCGTGCTCAGACCAAGAACCCGCTGTTCACCCTCAGATTCTGGCCGTCGTGATTCGTGCCTCCTCTGGTCAGAAATCGCTGGAGCCACCACTTAGAGCAACGAACCAAACCCTAAAATCATTCCACACAACAACGCTAATATTCATCAGGTTTGTTTTTCAATTATTTTTTTGTATGTAATTTTGATATGAATAATCAGTGCTTCTTATATATATATATTCATATGCATTTTTGATAAGAACCAACACGCTTCTTCTTGTTGATGTTCTTTTAATTGTTCAAGTGCGTTTTACAATGTAATCGAATGCAATTCTTCATTTTCTGCTGAAATTATAACCAGTACATTTAATCGTATGCAATTATAACCAGTGCGTTTTGATATGAATAGTTGTTCATCATGTTTGGTTTTCAATCTCCATTTTCCTCACAGCTTGTAATTCCATTTTCAACATAATAGACCAAAACGTACAGATATAAACCTTTAAAAATCATACAACCTTATTTTATTATACGGAGTAGTTATCAGCTTACAAATCGATCAGCACTCTGTTCTTTTGTTGTTTTAAATCTCTTTTTGTCATATTTTTATATAAACTTAAGAGTGCAGAGTTAGATTGGACAAAAGAAGTCGTGATGTAAAAAAAATCTTGCTTTTATATGTTTATTTTTTAAAGAATTATGTTTTACTTTGATTTTTTGTTTTTTCATGTTTCACAAAGTTTATGGTCATTTTTTCTTACCTATTTATTCCATTCAACTTTATGGAGTACGAGTATTTATTTCTTGTCCAAACTGATCTTGTTTCCACTTATTCATTCATCAATTTCTCAAACTGGGAGTGACTTGGTCTTACAAGCATTCATCAACTATGCATGCTATTCAAACTCAAATTATTTGATCTAGACTTCATTGTCTGAGTGTTTATCTGTAACGTTTTCCCTCTTAATTGTATTCTTTGTATTCAGATTACTATGTTACTGGTTTTCATCTATGGCATACTTTTATATTATAATGATCCTGAACCTAGCACCATAGCACTTGTCTAATTGTAATGAAAATGATACGTAAACTAGTGTTGTTTTAGCTTGTGGAGGAATTCCTACCCTTTTGCAGAAATCTCGTGTTGAATGGAAGGATAAATGCCCGCCCATGTATTCCCTATGTCAAATGAGCATATTGTCCAATAAGAGAAACAAATTGGCACCACGTCAATGAGCAATACAAAATTGAGATCATTGAATTGATTCGGGTACGCATGTAACTTATTTGAGTATTATTTTTTTGACGGATTATAATTTAATAATTTGCTCGTGACATTATTTTAACTCCTTACTTTCTACTACCTACCATTAACTGGAAACCTACCATAGATTGAATATATGTGAGGTATATTTTAATCAAATGGTAGGATTCCAATAAATGGGAGGGAGTATTTCTTTGAAGTCCCGTTTTGTTATACCAGAAGGTGATCCACATGACCACGGAATACTGAAGTGTACGGGTAGAAGCGTGAGGCAATATAGACATTCACTAAAGAATAAATATTTTAAACCTACAAAAATGACCAAAAAACAAATCTATGAAGTTGTGCCTACAGGACATACTCGTGATAGTTGGATGCATCTAGTTGATTATTGGTATTCCGAAAAGGAAAAGGTATATGTTCAACATAAGAATACCGAATAACGTTTGATATATGTTTATATTTTATTTATTTCATTCATTTCCTCTCATCTTAGACTTAAAAAAAGTTAGTAATAACTATCTTAATGCAGAAATTTTTGGAATGTGGGAAAGACACACGTGCAAGTCAGGTTTATATTCATACAACTGGAGCAAAAAAACTATGCTAATATATGGGCTGATTTTATATAGTTTCTCATATTTTCATTCCTTTGTGTCGACTAAATTTAAGTATATGTTAAGAGAAAATAATCTAACAGTGATATGTTTCAAGAAGACTCACATAATAGAGAGCCAAGTCTTTTGAAATTGTTCCAGAAAACTCATCAGAAGAAAGATGGAACATATGTGGCAGACACCTTATGTGAAGATTTTGTGGTAAACTTGTATACTATTTAGCAATGTAATCCTTGTACATATTTTGGATATGTTAGGGTTTTATTTTGAATTGTTCAATACTAATTTTATTCTTTTGTGTATATATATAGATGGACGTTGAAGCTAATGTTGAGACTCAAGTTGTCTACTCAGACCCGTCAAGTACCAAGTCTCGTCAACAAATTGAGAACGAAGCTTTTAACAAGCTAATGTATGCGGGAGAGATCTCTAAGCGGCCCGTTGGTTATGGATATGGTGTGAAGCAAAGCGACGTGTTTGGGGCACGTGGTATTTTAAGGAAAGAGGAATTCACTAATGGGGGAACAAACACCTTTGCTCTACAAAATATGGAGAAGGCAGTTGCTAATTTAACCGAGAAAAACGAAGGTTTGATGAAGCAAAATGAAGAGTTATTGAAGCAAAATGAAGGATTAGAGATCAAGTGCAATGAAAATGGTAACTTATTGAAAAAATGACTACACAATTTAGCCACATCTTGGATGTTCTGAGTAATGGGAAAGCACCAATTGAGTTATTTGATGTTGCAAAGACGATTTTAGACATGGCCAACCCTAAGGTAATCTTTTTTTCTTTTGTTTTCATAGTTTTTTTACCTGTTTTATACACTTTTGCACCTGATTTTATGTTGCTGCTGGTGTTGTAACTTGCACCTGATATTCTATGATGATGCTTATGTTATGGTGTTCTATGATGATGCTGATGTTGATAATGTTACAATACCTTCTGTTTATGATACTTTGTAATTTGAGATTCAACTATACCCAATCTCATTACCTAATCGGCAATTAGGTGGTGTGGATGAAGAAGTGAATTAGTCTTGTTGAGTTTAGAAAAGATTCGCTTTTCCGTAATTGCAACTAACGTTGTTTTATACAAGATTGATATACAAGGTATAAATGTTGATATTACTATCTTTTCTGCTGATCAAAGCTCATTTTTTATTTGTAGGTTTCAAAGTTTTCAAATGGTGAAGAGGCGTCTGAAGATCACTCTTAGCTTTTACCTCAAACATAAGCATCTATAGTCTTATTTCTTTTAAGTGACGTTCTTCAACAATGATAATTGTTATAGCATTTTTTTGTTTTTTTGTTGGAACTATATATATGTCAATTATTTTGAATAATCGCAACGACATTTTTTATAGGTTTGTTTTTTTGCTTTTTGTCGACGATGGACATATATTTTCCATGAAGAAGAAACGTTTTGGTATTTTTTTAATGTTCTTTTTAATCTTTTTTCTTTATGAAGATTTGATTAAGTTTTTCTATCGTTCTATGTATATCACGATTAGCACCCCATCATTACTTGTGACAAGAAAATGCGTCAATAATTATTCTTATGAAGTTTTTTGGCATACAAAAAAAGGCGTTAATAATTATTCTATGACATAATTTTGCATCAAAAACTATTGACACAAATGAGCATCACTCAATTACGACGCATAAATGTGTCAAGAATATTGACACTAAAAAGCGACATAAAATTAAGGCGCCCAAGATTTTGACGCTTCTTGTAAGCGACAAAAAAATAATTTTTGACGCTTTGTAGCGTCATAAATAGGCTTAAAAAGCGTCATAAAAGCAAAGGATTTGTAGTAGTGAGTTACCCACTAAACCTAACCTTATTAGTATAACACGAAAAATTACCAAAACACTTATTGTTCATAAGGAATAGTGTTAAAGAGTTATACTCTTTCCGAGTTCCTATCATTGACACGTATTCCTTTTTGGGTAGCGTTTGATGTTTTACCCACTTTCCATTTTAAGCCATAAATGTGTGGTTCACATTTACCCACACATTTCTCTCTCTTCCCTCTTCTTTTTAGAACCACTCATTTTCTCTTTCTTATTTTTCACCCCAAAAGCAAATGGGTCAATCATAGAAACTCGGAGGAAGTACGTGTTTTTTTTAAAAAAAGATTATAATTTTATGATAAAGTATCTAAATATACTATGTTTGTATTAGATAGTTTCATATTTTTTACTTTATTTACGGTCAAAGTTTTCTGAATCTGACCTTTAAAAAATAGTTGATACCGACTTTCTATAACAAACGTAAATATTGCAATTAATATCGTAATTAAAGATGATACGGAGTGTTTAAGGAAAAGAAAATTTATCCATAGTAGTTATATTTTAAAAAGATATGAGGTTAGATTTCAATGCCTCTTAATATTTGTTTGGTTTGATCTCGAAATGGATTGTAATATGTCTTTCATGATGCACGAAGAGAGATGAAGTTGGAATCATGGGGAAAGACTATTGATTGAGATTTCAAGGAGTTAGGCTAGAATTATAACCCCTTGAGTTTCTAACTCCATTCCAAAACCTATCAACCAAACACTAGAATGAATAAAAATCATTACAAAACATCCAACCAAACACCTCCTAAATGTATAAGATTATCTTACAAAAGATTAAGTAATTAATTGCAAAAGTATTTCATGGTGCAAATTATTAATTTCAACCTTCCTTTTAATTTTTCTAACCTAAATATAAAACCTCCCATTACCTCCCCAAATCCCATTACATCTACAACTCACAAGCCGCCCAGTATATGCATCATCTCCGAAATTAAACTCTCTAAAATAGTTTTTCTTTCAGAAATAGGGACTTCTTTGGTATGTTAATCTTGTTCTTAGTCTACAATAATTTTATACAAATACTATTTTGTGCTCTGTTAAATCAAATCCTTGTTTGTGATGAATTTTTATTGTTTAATTTATCTTTAATTGATGGTTAACTTAAATAGATGAAGAGTAAATAACATTATATCAAGTACGTATAGATACTCTAAACATTATTGTAGTACTCTTTGTTAATGATATATATTATTTTCGTCTCAGTCATTTGTTTAGTTTTATATTATTTTTGATAAGTGACGAAGTGAGTACAAATTTTTCCTTTCATTTGAATTATTTGGCTATATTGGAGCATCTAATTGACTTCAACTTGTCACTACTCATTTTGTTGATTATTTCGAATTTGATTGTCAAAATCTAAACAGTTGGTGATTGTATTGAGCATTTACCCTAGAATGACAATTGCTAGATATATGTACATCAATTTTATTAATTCATAGAAGGGTGCGTTTGGTTGATCAAATTTGGGTATAAGGTATGGTTTTGGAATCATCTAACCTCATACCTTGTGTTAGTTTGCGAAAAAAATTGTTTTCATACTCATACGTCAAACCCATGAGGTATGGGTTTCCAATACCCAACCTCCTCATTGGGTATAAGATTGATACCCATGAGAATCAATTTAACAAAAAAAATGATATTTGTTTGAAATGTTATAAAAAAATCTTATTAAAGTATAATATACAAGAAATTAATTAAATTATTAAAAAATAAAAATTTTAAATGTCTTTTTTTGAAGATTATTGACACTAGTCAATTATTAACAACGCCGATACCAATTAGAATCGAAACAAACACAAGGCATGAGGAATCAAGTTCCAACCTCATACCACCTTGGTATGATTTCTCATTCCAAATTCATACCTATGCACGAAACAAACGCCCGGGTATCCATACCGAATGACTTTTTTTTAAAATAAAAGGGTTTTTCTACGGGATACCCCTCAACTATTGGCTTTTCCAAGTGGTACCCCCGCCTTTTTCGAATTACATGGTGTACCCCTAACCTTTACTTATCAGTCCATATCATAACCAAAGTGATAAGTGTATTACAATTATTTTTTTAAAATGAATAATTAACTAATCAATCCAATTTGATGCTACAAACCACCTCTTTTTCTTTACCATTCACCAAGCCACCAAATGCTCATCAAAACGCACTCTGTTGTCGGCCGACATCGACCTATCTCCCTCACTCTTTTAAATCCGTCAACCTCAATCCTTCCGTCACCCTCATGTCGTAGTGTGGTGGAATGAATTTTTTCGAGTAAAGGATGCAAATTGAAGAAATATATCATGGTTGATGAAAGTAAAATAGGGAATAATCACTATTTATATCATCAATTGAGAAATTTCCGTTGGAAAATTATAACTTTGGTTACAATATAGACTAATTTAAAAAGTTTAGGGGTACATCTTGTAATTCGAAAAAGACGGGGGTACCACTTGGAAAAGTCGATAGTGGGTACCCCATAGAATAACCCTAAATAAAAAAGACTCGCTTTTCTTATGTATTGGTCGAAAGATCCTCCGGTGTTATCAAATTGTCACTCTAGTTTTAGGCTTTTAGATAAAGGAAAACTAGATGACGCCACCGGGTGACATCCAATTTGACCTGGGGTAACATAATAATTTATTTAGATATTCATACTATTTAATAAGAATAATCTTTATTCTGAATGATTTTCTTATAATAATCTCATCTTCATTTAATCTCATAATAAACAATACTATTAACATCTTCTTCTTATTATGAACTTTGGTGACAGACTACCTGTTAATCAAATATTGTTTTTTCCTTTTTTTTACAATCTATCCTAATATCTTTTCTTTCATTAATACTCTATCCGTCAAGGTTGATCGTTTACCTTTGATTAAAATATTTTTCACAAATTATATAAAAGATATAGATATGACCGAGACAAAAGGAGTAGATTTTATGTCTTCGTTACTCTTTATCAAAGACTTGAAATACAACTAACATCCTAGTACCATCAACTATCGATAGATCCACAAACTACCATCTCAACAACATCGATCTTCACTTAACTGTCCGACTCCCTCGCGCCACCACAAAACCACACCAATGACCCACCCTACAGAATCAAACCTCATTGTCCAGCCCTGCCATTGAACCGTCATTCCATAACCTACCGCACCGTTAGTTCATTACCATCACCATCACCACCAGCCTCCACTAACTTCATTATTCACCATCTTTCCCATTGTCGACTACCTAAACCGACGTGAAACTCCTTGAAATGTCAAACCCCTCCCCTAGATTTAATGACATGTGAATGGAATGCTCATGTTTTTGGGCATCTGATGTGGTTGGGAAAGGGTAAAAGTGAACAATCACACAACCATCAACGAAGGCACTAAAATGAATCGGGCATCACATATTCACACTAATTATCTTTTGGTTTATCAAGGGACTCGATCCTTAGTATACGCGACCCCAAGCATGCTAGAACGATTTTTGAAAATTATTATACAATCTCTCACTCTTAACCAATATTCACCGTCCAAACCAAAATTGAAATCAAATTACATCACAACCGTCAGATCAACCTCAGCATCATCATTATCGAACATTAATCTCAGGGAATCATTGTCGTGCTTGAAAAAATCACTCGACCCTCTTATCTCCATCTCCAAACCCGAACTCGAAGCATTAGTAGTACCACTCAACATTTCAACAAACCAATCCTCACCGTCCAAACCATAATCAAAATCAAATTTCATCACAGCCTTCAGGTCAACATCATCATTACAAAACATTAATCTCAAGGCTTCATCGTCGTACACGAAAAAATCCCTCCACCCTCCTATCTCCGTCCCCAAACCCATCATCGAACCATTAGTAGTACCACATGACAATCCAACAAACCAATCATCACCACCAAAACCAAAATAAAAAAAAAATCACCACATCCACCAGATCAACATCATCATTATCATCACCGGACATTAATCTCAGGGCATCATCTTCGTACTCGAAAAAATTCCTCCACCCTTTTATCTCCATCTCCAAACCCAAACTTATCGAAGCATTAGTAGTAGCACTCAACGTTCTAATAAACCAATCCTCACCGTCTAAACCAAAATCAAAATCAAATTTCATCACAGACGTCAGATCAACATCATCATTATCATTACTGAACACTAATATCAGGATATCATCGCCCTTCTCTAAACTCGAAGCATTATTAGTAGTACAACCCGATGGTCCAAAAAACCAATCCTCACCAATCAAACCAAAATCGAAATCAAATTTCATCACAATCGTCAGATCAACATCATCATCATCAGTAATGAGCATTAATCTCGGGGCGTTGTCATCGTACTCAAAAAAATACCTCAACCCTCTTATCTCCGTCTCCAAACCCGAACTCAAAGCATTAGTGGTACAAGTCGACAATCCAACAAACCAATCCGCACCGTCCAAACCAAAATCAAAATTAAATTTCATCACGGCCGTCAGATCAACATCATCATTACCAAACATTAATCTCAGGGCATTATCGCCCTACTCGAGAAAATCCCTCCACCCTTCTATCTCCATCTCCAAACCCGAGTTCAAAGGATTAGTAGTACCACTCAATGGTCCAACAAACTGTTCCTCATCGTCCAAAGTAAAATCAAAATCAAATTTCATCTCAACCCTCAGATCAACATCATCATCATCATCATCATTACCGTACATTAATCTCCGAGCATCATCTCCCAACTCGAAAAAATCCTTCTACTCTCCTATCAACTTATAGTCGAGTTAACTAGTTACTTAAACTGTTATAAACTGATGTAAACTAGTGTCCTTACACTTGTGAAACTCGTTACAACTTATTATTGGATAGTTTATGTCTTGATATCAACATTCGATGATCAACAATTGATGAAGATTGACCTGAAAAGTTCAACGAAGAAACACACATTTAATATTAATAAGCTTTGTCATCATCAATCAAACCCAACATATTTGATAAAAGTTTCTGCGCTCGGTAATATTTTGATCTTTGTGTAAAATATCTCGAGCTAATAAGCAAAGTTTTCAAGCTTTTTATCATATATTTCGAGTATGCGAGTAAATTTCCTGACTTTTGTACTTCCTCCAACTTTCTAAGATCTTCCCATTGGATATATATTCATTTAAGTGAGTATAAAATAATCAATGGGAAGATGTCAAGATGTTAGATGGCCAGAGGAATATATTTATGAGTTTCCAATTAAATATTAAGGTTATTTCACAATAATAATCGAAACTACTCTTCGTCTTTTTAAAGTAATCTAAACATTACTTTAACTAGGAATAAACCATAAATTGTTTCCCTCTTCTCGTATTACACTCAATGACCAAGTACCTCCTTAGCAGGTCACTCACTCTATTAGTCTCATTAGAAATCCACCTAATGAGTAATGACCCTGTCCAACCTTTACCGTCACCATCTCACCACCACCACACAATATCTCCCATAACAACCACGTACACCTCATTTGTTTTGACCACCACATCTAAACACCTCTCGGGACCATCGTAATAACATTCGCCTGACTAGCGTAACATCTTCCATGAATCCCACAAACCACAAATTAACACGTACCCGAAATTATTAGGGTTATTTCATGGGAATAATCCAAACTATTATCCACGTTCTTAGAATAATCTCAAGTACATGTAATCTCATACTCCCTGCGTTTCAATGAATTGTTTGCCTTTGCTTTTGGCACCAAGGGCAAGAGATCCAATTAGAAGGTGATATGTGGAGTCAAGAGTCAAATTACACATAAAAAGCATTCCTAAAATAGAAAGGCAAACAATTCATTGAGACGCCCCAATCTGGAATAGGCAAACAATTCATTGGAACGAAGGGAGTAATAATTTGAACTTTGGGTATGTGTCTCTCATAACAATCTAAATGACTGGCTACTTATTTATCGGTCACCACTCTCTAAAATTAACATTAATATTTCCCCTAATCATCCCTTAGATCCTCCTAAGGGTGTGTTCGTCGATCTAAACTCGGATCGCATACATCGGATAGCCCGAACATCGTCACCAAAAAAATAATAACCCGGAGACCAGACCGGTCAGAAGAGAACCTGGACCGGACTAGACACCTTTAAGATCGCGTTGTGACGACCAGAACTGACCGGGATAATGTACTAAATTTTTTTTTTTTTAAGTGTGGACCGAACTGGATACCGTACGCCACTATTTTTGGAGACCCGGAGATCGAAACAGTATCTGCATGGTCCGGTCCAGTCCAGACCGGACAGTTCAAGTCAGTCCAATTTACCGGGGGTGGAGTTGGTTTTAATTAGACCAGGCAAAACTGACCCGACCCATATGACCGTCCGAATAAGCCAACCCGAACTCGACCCGACACCCGAACTGAAAACCCGAGGTTGACCCCTAACCCGAATTGACGCAGGATAACACGAAAATGACCCGACTATTATTATTGAAAACAAGTCGATATCCCTGAAAATAATTGAAAATAGCAAACCCGAAAGCGATTCGAACCCAATCCGAAATCAATCCGATTTTTATAACCCGAAAATGACCCGACCCGTCCCCAAGTTAATTTTTATTGTCGCACACTCGCATAAATAAGAGGAGGAAACGGTGGTGGATTTGGTTGGTACGAAAATGAAGCTGGGGAGTTGATGATGGTGAATCGCTGGTAGAGTTGGTTTTGATGGAGGTTGATGATGGTGACGAAGGTGGTAACGGAAGACTAAAGATGATAGAGAAATATCAAGTTACTTTTAACCTGTTATAATAGGTAAATATCTGATGAGTCTATTTTAAAAATATGATATTTAAAATTGAGATTTTTATGAGATTACATGTACTTGGGATTATCGTAAGAAGGTGAGTAATAGTTTGGATTATTCCTATGAAATAATCCAAATTATTAAAGGAACTTCTCGATTTTGGCTATCAAAAAACACCCAAGTGTAATATCATAGAAAATGGGTAATTGTATAGTTTAGTAAGGGATAAACTAATGATCGGATTATTTTAAGAAGATGACGAATAGTTTGGATCATTCATATGAAATAACCTCCATTACTTTTGTTTAGCTTCATTTTTCTTTTAAAGATTTTTTTATTTAGCCTCATTTCTTCTTATAGAAATGTACTCTTGCTTTTTTACATTTTCTAAAAATTTGTGTCAAACTCATATAGGACTAATCAAAAAAATGAAGGGAGTACTATTTGTCAAACACCTAAATAAAAACGGAATTATTTTTTCATACTTGCACGTTACTCAATCATTCCTAAAATTTCCTAAATTTTTCAATATTACATTTTTTATCTTTTCATTGCTATCTTCCTAAACTAAACAAGTTTTCTAGTCAAAAAGTAATCATCGTAAATTCTAAAACCGATTCCATCAATTATTTGTGAATTCAATATGGATCATAATTCGGTAATCGATATTTTGTGTAAATTAGTTTTAATTGAGTAATTAGGGTTAATTCCGAATTAGAGTTAATTGAGTAACATTGAATTTGAAGGATTTCTGTTATAATTATTGATTATTTCGTGGGAATAATCCAAACTTTTACCTACCTTCTTAGAATAATCTCAAGTACATGTAATCTTATACAATAATTCCAAGTTTAAGTATCATATTCTCAAACTAGACTAATTGAATATTTACCTGTTATAACAGGTTAAAAGTGACATGATGTTTCTCTCTCTTCTTTTGTCTTTAGTTATCACCTTCGTCACCATCATCAATCTCCATCAAAATCAACTCTAACACCGATACACTATCATCAACTCCCCAACTTCATTTTTGTACCACCCAACTCCACCACTGATTCTTCCTCATCATTTTGTGCGAGTGTGCGAGCATGAAAACCAACTCCACCATGGTAAACCGGACCGTCCGGTCTAGACCAGACCAAACCGGGTACATACCGATCCGGTGTCTGGGTCTCCAAAAAGGTGGTGTCCAGTCTCCGTTCCGTTCCACACTTTGAAAAAAAATTCAAATTTAGTACTTCGTCTAACTCTTTGGAATTGCCCCCATTTCATTATAATAATATTCACATGTATTAAAAATATGGGGCAATTCCAATTGGAGGGAGTATATTATTTTTCCTGTTCGGCCCGATTTAAACCTGATCTTAAGGGGTCCAGTGTAGTCTGGGTGCCCTTTAATCGGTGCGGTCATCCAGATTGTATTTTTGGGTGATCGATTTTCGGGTCTATCCGGTCCGGGTTTGGACTGGTGAACACACCCCTAGGAAGGTCTAAGAGATGTTTGTAGGAAAGATTAGTGTTAATTTTAGAGGGTGGTGACCCGTAAAACAAGTGGCCGGTCATTTAGAACGTTATGAGAGAAAGATATCCAAAGTTCGGATTATTATGAGATTATATGTACTTGAGATTATTCTAAGAAGAAGGATAATAGTTTAGATTATTCTCATGAAATAACTCTAATTATCTAATTAATTTCGTCTTTTTAATTTGATTACAATTTTAATTAATTATAGTTTTTTATTGTAATTTGATTTTATTTTGTATAAGTTTATTGACATATACATATATTATAATTTTATTGTAATTTGATTTTGTGATTAAAAACGAAAAAAAATGTAGTAGCCGAAGTGGCGGCCGATGTGGTGGCACGAAGTGGTCGCCGGCATAGTGGGGTGGTGGAGGGAGATGAATTTTGAGAGCTTTGAGATTTTTTGCCTCTCTCAAAAAGTTCTCTAAAAAAATAAAATAGGGAAGAGAAATGGGAGAGGTAAGAATGTAATTTTAGGGACATTTTTGTAACATGCATGGATGAAAAAGTAATACCCAATAAAAATAAGATAATAGAATCTATATCGCTCTTCTACTAAAAGAATAGGAGAAGTTAGAAATATGCCTACGTGTCAACACCACACTAAAAAATTTCCCGCCCAATACATTTTTCCACATATATATGGTAAGTATATTAAATAATACCATAATTAATTTTTACAAAATAATAGTATTACCATATACTCCCTCCGTCCCACTAAGATTGTCCCGTATTCCTTTTTGGGTGGGTTCTTAAAGATTGTCTCATTTCTCAATTTTCCTTTTTAGTCTATCCTTTTTTACAACTTTGTCCCTACTAAGACAAAGTATTTACCATTTTGTCATTTAATTAACCTACACCACCTCACACATCACCCTATAAAGTAGTCATAATTGCCTATATACTCAACCATTAAACAATTTTCTTAATTATTGTGCAAAAGTAAATGAGACAATCATTTTGGAACGGAGGGAGTATACTATTGTACAAATAATATATATACCCATATACCAAATTACCATATGTATGTAATATTATAGTGTACAAATTACTATTACCATACTTACAAACGTACAAATTACATTAACTTTGAGACAAAAAAAATTGATTATTTAGAGTTGAAATTTTATTTTCAAAATGAGTTTTTTAATTTAATTTTAAAACAATACTCAAAATACAAAGTACTCCCTCCACTTCTCTATAATCTTCCACATTTTCTATTTGGGTAACTTCTCTATTATCTTCCACTTTTCTTTTTAGTACATTTTTTGGGGTTCTTAGTATTTGTGACCTCACTTTCTTTTTCCACTTTCATTTTCATCCACATATTCCACCCTTCCTAAATTTATCCCCAAAACTAATGTGGAAGATATAAAAGAAGTTGAGAGGGTATATCATTAAACTCTTATATAAGAAAAAGTTCCACAAGCTATACATGAGGACACATAATCTCACACAAAAAATACACATGAGAAAGGATATTTTGTAAAATGATCTTTCATTTACGTGATATTAAATGGTGTTTCAAGACATGTGAACAACTAAAAAAATCATTATTACACATTCTTTGATAAATGTTTAATACATTTTACGGTATATTGAAGCAAAAGTGAATATGTCGAGTTACGAGCTGACATATACGAAGTATATACATTATCGACATTATATTCACTAAAATATCATTTAATGACATTTCAGGCCTTCAATTATCTTGATTAATTTTACAATTTTAAAAATACTTTCTTATATCTAAAGTACACGTTGTCAGTTAGTAGATACTACATTTAAAATTAAAATATTGGATTCTTAATTTTAAATTTAAACAGAAATATAAGATAAATTATTTTTTTATTAATACCGTGCATAATTGCACGGAGTCTATATACTAGTACTATATTAAACATCAAACAAATCATTCTCCATCATTTATCTACTTAATACTAAATCCTAACTAAGCCATGTGTGATGATTTTATTGGAGAAAATTGCAAACCCAACCAACAAAGTCAAGTCAAACAAAAAGGAGAGATTTTGTAATTAACAGCAACGTTTTAACTACTGAAGGAAAACAATCAATTTCATTGTTCACCTCCCTTCAGCTCTCACTTCCCATTAATAATTGAATTAGATAATATATAATTCCAGCAAATGAAAATTTAATATCAACTAATTAATTAGAGTTGTCAATGTTTGTAAATGTATATGATAAATTTAGATAAACTTTGAATGGATCATGTATTATTGGTATATAAGTGGTATTAGATAGAAAAAATTTTGATTTAATTTCCAACTCCATTTTCATAACTTATAGTCGCCCGAGGAATATATGGTTGCTATTATTTTTGAAACACCCTACATTGATTGAAGATGTTCTATTTATGAGTTTAAATGACTAGTGCTTAAAGGGATTGAAAGTACTACTCATATCAAAAAAGTGCACTTTCTTTTCTGGTCATCTATGCAAAAGAACTTCACAGTTAAGCGTGCTTGAGTGAGAGTAATCTTAGGATTAGTGACCTCCTGGGAAGGTCTCCAGGATGCGCTTGAGTGAGATCAAAATGCGCTGAAATGGACTCGTGTGGGTATGTGGGACCAGTACAGAGCCTAGTGAACTACCGCGACTAACATTTCATGTCCTAGGATTGGACCGGGGTGTTACAAATGGTATCAGAGCAACGTGCGACCGTGCATTTGGCACCTAGCGGGGGTGGTTTATGGGTTAGCGGTTATGCTGCCAGGCGCAACGAGGACGTTGCGTTCTTCAAGTAAAAGTGATTAAAACACCCCACATTGATTGAAAATGTCCTACTTATGAGCTTAAATGACTAGTGCTTAAATGGATTAAAAGTACTCATATCAACAAAGTGCACTTTTTTATGGTCATCCATGCAAAAGAACTCCCTCCAGGATGCGCATGAGTGAGATCAAAATGCGCTGGAAAGGACTCGTGTGGGTATGTGAGACAAGTACAAAGCCTGGTGAGCTACCGCGACTAATATTTCCGGTCGTAGGATTAGGCCGGGGTGTTACAATTTTAATTATTACTTTATTTTAAGTTGTTATTAAACGTTAATATTGGTTAGTCTTCCATCGGCCAATTAAGCATAACAAATTCCCCTTTCCACTAACCAAATAACAAATCTCCAAATTTTCCCGCCTACTAACATATGGGCCTACTTTTGGATTATTTAATATATATTGGTTGGGCTTATATCTAAATTACTCACGCATGTTAACTGCGATCAATAGCTATATGTTTAAAAGATACTACCATAAAATAGTATAATTAACAGAGTAGATGCTACCATTTTTTTATATCATAAAATAGTATAAATCTTTTTCTATATATCATACTAATTAATTCATTGATTAATTGACAGTACAATCTAATTTTATTTATATTGTCATATATTTAACAGTATACGTAAGGTTAAATATATGCTAAATATATCATATCGTAATATCATATATACCGTGCATCATTAAAAATATACGCTAAATATAAGAAAATAATCAATTCGATAAGAATACCGTGTATATAATATAATTATTATGCCTTAAATTCCATATAGAATGCATACATTCCTTATAATATGCATCAATTAAGCATAACAAATTCCCCTTTCCACTAACCAAATAACAAATCTCCAAATTTTCCCGCCTACTAACATATGGGCCTACTTTTGGATTATTTAATATATATTGGTTGGGCTTATATCTAAATTACTCACGCATGTTAACTGCGATCAATAGCTATATGTTTAAAAGATACTACCATAAAATAGTATAATTAACAGAGTAGATGCTACCATTTTTTTATATCATAAAATAGTATAAATCTTTTTCTATATATCATACTAATTAATTCATTGATTAATTGACAGTACAATCTAATTTTATTTATATTGTCATATATTTAACAGTATACGTAAGGTTAAATATATGCTAAATATATCATATCGTAATATCATATATACCGTGCATCATTAAAAATATACGCTAAATATAAGAAAATAATCAATTCGATAAGAATACCGTGTATATAATATAATTATTATGCCTTAAATTCCATATAGAATGCATACATTCCTTATAATATGCATCTATATTATTTTCCGTATATTATGCCATATAATCCATATATATGCCATAATTATTATATCACATTATATTTCATCCCATATCAAGTTTCATGTAATACCGATAATTGTATTTCTGAGTATCTTTGACAGTATAATATTTTGAGAGTAATAATATACTAGAAATGTCATTTTGGTTAATTGAGTCTATACTAGAAGATATTATTATAAGGGTCGTGCTTTTTCCTAACGAGCCTTTACTCAATCCTAACGAATTTTTCTAAAAAATTCCCATTATACCCTTATATAAACTAACTGCAATTCTTTCGGTTTACTCCATCAATTTAGATAATCAATCGATTCAATCATGATTTCTAATTCAATTACCCGGTTTACTCCATCAATTTAGATAATCAATCGATTCAATCATGACTTCTAATTCAATTACCCGGTTTACTCCATCAATTTAGATAATCAATCGATTCAATCATGATTTCTAATTCAATTACTGATGATGTAAAATCGATTACTCCGTATTTATTTACGATTTTTTTTAATTGCATTATTATTGTTTGATTAATTGTTTAGGTTAACTATTTAGGGTTTTTTTAATAAGTTGGTGGTTGGCATGGTGGTCATGGGGACGGGCTCGCTGGAAGGGGTGACTGGCCGTGGTGGTTCGCCGGAAGGAAGCAACAAAGAAAAAAAGGAAAAATAACAAAAAGAAAGTAAAACAACAAATAAAACAGCAAATAAAAAACAAAAAAATAGATAAATAAATAGATTAACTAAAAAAAAGAAATATAATAAAGTAACAACGTCCACCAATAACAGCAACAACCTCCACCATCCTCAACCACCCGACCCCACCGCCGACCACCATCACTAACACGACCCGACCCTAACCGTCGACCACCCTCACCCACCCGACCCGTACCCACCACAGACAACCCTCACCGATCCGACCCTCACCGTCGACCACCCTCACCAACCCGGACCACCACATCCCCGCCTAGTACCACCCAACCCAGGCCATGACCCACCAACCCCGCCCCATGACCCACCCACCCCGCCCACCACTACCCTCACCCACCTAGCCCGACCCCATCCAACCACCGCGCACCACCCAGCCCACCTGCCATCCACCCCACAACCCGTCCCCGGCTCCGATCCGACCCCATTCACTCAGCCCCGCCGACCCGATCCCAACCACCGACTCCAGCCACGACCCCGAACGGTCCCAATATATGTGGTGGTTCATGGTGAGTCTATGGTGTTTGAGATTTAATTAGAGAGAAAACCAAATAATTAACATTTTGATGGGGTGAAATGAGAGGGGTAAAGTAGTAAAATGTCGTTAGGATTGAGTAAGGGCTCGTTAGGAAAAAGTAATTTCGTATTATAATTAGTTCAATACGATATAATTCTATATCTTTTTTTATTTAAAATCAATCTTTTAATTGTAGAAGACGATCAATCTTTTGATTTTGTATAACTGACAGGATTTGTGTGATTGATTTTGATAGACTTTTTAAATTGTATACTATCATATATAATCATATAGAATATAGAACACGTACCTTAGTATTCTATATATCATATAGAATATAGAATACTAATTAATTGATTGGTATACTATCATATATAATCATATATAATTGATTGGTATATATTTAACAGTATGATATATTTTATTCTATATATCATATATCATACTAATTAATTGATTGATTAATTGTGCAAATATAATTGATTGATTGATTGATTAGATTATATGTCATCCCCTTTCCACTAACCAAATAACTCAACTCATTTATTTTCCGGCCTAAAGCTATCCACCAACAAAAATTAAAAAATAGATCAAATGAGCTTTGTGCAAATCGAACCCCTTACATGTATATCACCCTTCTCCTCTCCAACTACACTCTAACATCTTACTGATTAAAATATTACTACATCACACATAAAGCTATACACCACATAAAGTATGTAATTAAGAAAATTTGATTAATTACACTGATTACGAAAATCACATGTTTTACATAGAAGATATCACATACAATATTTAATATGGAATGTATGATTTAAAAAAGTATAAATATATTGTATTCCATTTTAACCAAATAGTTGCATTATTTTTGTTAATAGGAGATTGCACTATCCCGTACAATATTTTACATAGAATATAAAATAGTTATGATTATTATTGTATATCTTTCTGATCATATTCGAAAATCATATTCTTAACATCGATATAAAATTTAGTAACTATATAAAAATGGAATATATATTCTGATTGCTCTTACAAAGCCTAATACATAGTAAAAACTCACCAAAAATTCTCTACATACTACTCTAAAACAATAACAGTTACTAACATTTTCCTCAAAAATACACTAATTTAAATTGAGAAGTAAAAGAACATTTCACTAATAAATTCGCAAACTATTCATTTTCATTAATGTTAAAGAAATTGACAAAAAAAAACTCCTTTTTATGAAAATAATTTGATAAATTTTAAGATATGATGTCATTAACCTTGAGAAAAAAAACAGTTATCTAAAAAAATTATTTTTGATATGAGCTATTTACTTTAACTTTTACAAAGATATACTCTCCCCGTCCCAATGAATTCTTTGTCTATTCCATATTGGGGCGACTCAATAAATTCTTTGTCTTTCTATTTTAGGAATGTTTTTCTATATATATGTAATTTGACCTCCTCATGAATTTGGCTTCACATGTCACTTCATCATTGGACCTTTTTCCCCTTTGTGCCAAAAGCAAAGGCAAACAATTCATCGGGACGGAAGGAGTATATGCTCACTCGATACCACTAAGATCTTCTCATTTATTCAAATGTGAGAATTATAATTATCATACAGAAATATTATTTTGGTACGGGAGAGTACAAAATACGGAATATACTATTAAAATCCATATAAAAAAAGTTTCACAAATTACATAATATAAGTCTTACACCTGAGACGGTCCATTTTTAATTTTTTTTTTTAATTTTCTAATGAAAAACTGAATAGCTTTTTTATACAAAGAGAACGTATCATGACGTGCTAACCATTAAAAAAGTTCATTATTATACAATTTTTGATAAATGTTTATGTATTTTACGGTATGTTAAAGAGAGAAGTGGGTATCTCGAAATGTGAGATGACATAAACCGAGTATATAAAAAATATAAACAATATTTTCATTAATTACACATTATTTAATACTCCATATATTTCAAGATATTACTCAAATATTTTGATTAGTTTTGCGATTTAAAAAATATTTTCCTATTTCTAAAATACACAGTCGATAAATAGTAAAAATAAAATAATAAATTTTTTATTTTAAATTTTAAATGAAATATTATATAAGATAAATATATTATAAATACCGTGCATTGCACGGGGTCTATACTAGTTATAAACTATTAACACAAACAATATTGGAAATAGTATATATCACCAGTTATATGTACAACCATCTCAAAGTTGTTGAGCTTTTGTGTATACTTACCAAGCTTATACATGTTTTCGAGCTGAATTGTAAGTTTTTGAACTTAAATGTTCTTGTGATTTAACTCGACAACTTTACACTAAATCTCAAAAAGATTATAACAAAGCTCAAAAACTTTGTGATAACACTTAGAATCATAAAAACCAGTTGTACATAGAGTTCTGTTGTAACGGAGGCGTCCTGTTACCTACGGTTTGTTAATTACACGAGAAGAACAAAACAAATAGCAAACAATAATAAACTGACACACAGATTTACGTGATTCACCAGCAAACTCACTGGCTACGTCCACACCGACAAGGAGACCAAATTCACTATTGTGGAGATAATAGTACAACAGTAGACCGTAATACACGTGCTTAATAGCTCACAGCTAAAGCCAAAAGTACTACCAATTCTACCAACCAGATAGTAATCTCAAACTGGAAAGAGACTACCCAGACTGAGTCGACCTGCGACGAACTCACCGACGAGACGAAGGACAAACGATCTTGCGGCCAACCAAGATCCGAACAAACTCCAACGGTCTCCAACGAAGACGAGATCAATGGAACCACCAAATAGGGACTCGGAACAAGCTGAGTTTTCCCTCAAGAAAACCTCACAGATCAGCCCTCTATATTGTGCTCTCAAATCATCTTTCTGTTCTAATTAACCTAGAAACTAGTCAGGTCTTTATATAGTATTATTCCACCTAAACTAGTTACCTAAACTAATTAGGAAACCAAGGCTAATCTTTCCTAAAACCAAACAATCTTATGTTACCAAAATAAGAAGATCAACTTTAGGAAAGATATCAGGAACAAATCAATTCAAGGTCCAAAAGGACAATTGCTAGGCACTTATTCCCTAACAAGTTCTATGTACAACGGGTTGTATAATATACTCATTGAACAATGTTTATGACGAATTATAAGGCAACGGTCAAGCCAACCGATAAGAGAAGTAGAGATAACACAAGATACATCAGATAATAAGGAAAAAGAGAAAGCGAAAAGAAACTTAAGGAAATCATCACCATAAACTTCAATCATAATCTAATACACAATTAATAATGGAAAATAATAGAACAAAACTAACACTGACAAATGTGAAACATGAAAATCAAAAATAAGCACAACAAAAAGCAAGAGCAACAAACTCAACAATGTAAACAAGAAGAAACAAAGGAGAAGCTAAAACAAGGTCGAACAATAAAATGAGATACATCTCATTATTTGTATAATTTCACGTGCAAAAGCTGAGAAAGTAAAAAATACTCCCTCCGTCCACGTTGATCATTCCCTTATTTCTTTTTGAGACCTTCAATTTCAAGCTTCTTATTTTTATTTTAGTCATTGTTTTAATATTAAACAAATACTTTAAACCTTATATATTAACATAAATGTCACTATCTACCATACATTTAGTATTAAACAAATATTTAAATTTTACACATTTGTACCTTTAATAATAAACAATCGATTTCTTAAAACTTGTGCTAAAAGCAAAAGGGAAGCTTCGACTTGAATCGAGGGAGTATAAAATAAGGGAGCTAAAAATGGAGAAAAGGAAAGATGTTATAGTACTATCTTATCTGTATACTCTATTAAAAGTTAAAATCAAACAAATCATCCCTCATCCATCATTTATCTAATACAGAGTACTATTTTCTAATAAAGTCGTGTATTCTGCTCTAATTGGTCAAAACAACTAAACCAAACGACAAACAAAATTAAGAAAGAAGGGAGTATGTTAAAAAACAGAGGCAATCAATTAACAAATTTTTTGATTAAAAAAAACTCAATCAACCAAGAAAGAAGGGAGAAAAGAGGAAAACTTCTCAACTCCCACCCCGCTTCATCTTCCCCTTCCATTCATCATTTTCTTCCATAATTTATTCACAAGTGTATTATCACCAACAACAATGGATACAAAAATTATTATAGAGCATGAAGCTCAGTATGGTACCCAAGTGTAAAACCAAAACGACCCGATTAGACCTACAACCAAACCTCAATATGAACATCGGTGTACCATCCAAATAGAATTAGAGATTGCGGTAAACACACAAATTAAAAAAGAGAAGAGAAAGCTAGACAAAGGGTAAGTGAACAAATATTATGTACATCAACCAAAATTAATACATTGTTTATATTTTAAGAAGAAAACTAGCACGCCCAAAATGTGTTATAAGTCTGAATTGATAGTAAAAGAAGCAACTGTAGCAATAGAAACAATGGAAGAAAAGAGGCCAAAATTTGAAAATCTCAACTAAAGACGCGAGCGAAAAACTAAGAAATATCAAAGTCATACTTCAATATGATTACGTTTTTTAATAAAAGTAAAAAAACGAATTATTAGTTACTCCCTCCGGTTTTAATTTTTCGCCTCATTAGGTTTTGCACAAAAATTAAGAAATATGGATAAAGAGAGAAATGATGATGGAAATTTGACGACTAAGCACAATGACTCATCAAAATTAAACGGGCAATACTTAATATAAAGGCAAAATATGTAAATAATATAAAAGCATAAGGGTAATGTGGTAATATAAATAGGACAAATAAGGAAAGTAGATAAATGTGGCAAAAAATTAAAATTTGCCAAATAAGGAATACGGGGCTAAAATTAAAAAACGGAGGGAGTATTATGCATTAAATTTTAAGCCATGAATATGTGGCTCATATTCACTCATTCATTTTTCCCTCTTCCTCCCTTATTTTTGAGCCACACATTCTCACACCCTTTTTTTTCCCCTAAAATTCAAAGGGGAGCATAAGTTAGTCTCGGAGGGAGTATAACGTTAGATCTCATTTTCGCCAATAATCACTTACTTACGTTCTTACAAACAAACTTTCATTCTAATTCACCTTACTACACTTGTGGTGACATGTTTGATGCATGTTTTGGCTCTTTCAGTCCACCTTTTTTTTCTTGTCATTCATTTAACATACATGCCATATATATTTTTCCGTAACTTGGATTGTTCAATCTTTTTCTAACCTCCGTCTTATTCCAATTTACGAATGTCTGTGGAAGTAAATAAACTTACAAAGACATGAAATCAAAACCAAAAATATATAAGTAATAAAATAAATATTGGACAACGAGGCAAAAAGATAGAACTACGATTTATAAAGACCATAAAACAATATAGTCTTGTGCGGTGCACGGGTATGGCGACTAGTTTTTAATAATAAGTTATCTTATTTTTAGTGGCAAACACAGCCTAAATGACTCGTACAATTTTTGTATTATTGTAATAGTGATTTGTTTTTATACTGAGAGATTGTCTCTGATTAAATTTATTGAGAGACCAAATATAAGTTTATAAGGCGGTCTTTAATTGTATGGTTGTCACAATATAGTGGGACAAATAAAAATGATTACAATCTACGATAAAAAGACATACGCTTGTTATAAAAAAAAGTACAAAACGAAATTGTCATCTTGATGGACATCTAACCATAACTTGGATAAGAATAACACATAAAATGGTACTTAAAAGTGGTCTCTCAATAACTTATTGATAAACCGTCTCTTTATAATTTTTGTGTTTTATAATATCATAGTGGATTCTATTTTATTAATGGAAATCAATGAGAGTAATGAATTCTTAGGGAGTAATTAATGTTCAAAACGTCAGGAACATGAGACAAATGGACTTCATATTAAAAAGTCATTGTATTAATTGTAGAAGCTTCACAATCTGATCTACTTTGGATGTGCTCTCATATTACATACCAATTTTAACAATTTAATTCTATACTCTCTCACATCCAATGGTAACATTTATCATAAATGGATCATCCAATCAAATGTTCATTCTTTTTTCGTCAAAGAACTTTACCAACTAACCCTCAAACTTTCCATTTATTTACAATAAATGTCACCACTTTTTACCCACCTTTATTTGGGACCCTCAACTTGACCTTTTGATTTACCCATAATACTCCCACTTTTTATTCATTTTCTTAAAATATGTGTCAAACTCAATATTACCATTGGATTGGATGAGAGAGAGTATTCAATCTTCCAGATTACTTATAGAATTGCAAGATTTTCTATATAACTAAAGAAAACACAAAATCAGTACTACATTTTGTTCTATTTTCTCCTTCAAGAATTGTTAACATTTATTATATATAATTGTCATCTAAAATACCAAAGAATTTGAACCAAATAATGGTGAGGCCAAGGATTCAATTGGAGAAATTAAATGGAGAATTGTCAAGAGAACACTACTACTTGCACAACAAATCAATTGTCACAAAAAAAGTAAAAGAAATGAGTATTTTGACAGGTGCACAAGTTCTTTTTATTGGATTTTCTCCTGGTGGTACCCCTACTCTTCACTTAGGGGAGGATAAGTAAGTTGCTAATTGATTATCTATCATACATTTTTAATTATATTTTTTTTAACATTTACACGATTTTCTTAAGGTTTGTAACTTAACGTGGCATCCACATTTTTCGAACTAGAAAAATTTGAGCAATCACAACTTATGCTAAATAGTTGAAAATGATGATTTTGTTCGTCTAATCAATTTTCTTTACAAAAAGTACCACTTTAGAAAAACAAATTATTAGAAAAGCTTTATTATTGAAAAGATCTATTATTATTATTGAAAAGATTTACAATAACTTAATAAAATATAAATCGCAATCTCTGTTCTTTTGTGGACCATTTAGAATTTGTACAAATATTTAGGTCTTATATATTTCATTTTTAGACACACAATATTTATAAAGGATCCAATTGTTAAGAAATCATGATCTAAAACATTAGAAAGATAATTTTTAATTAATCTACTGCATTACAATATATATAGTCCCATCGATTTAATAAGGTGCATACACTTTTTTTTCCTGATAAGTATTCTTATCAAATATAAACCATTAAACGTAATATATGTAACTTTGCCTTTCACATGTACTTATGTTGTGGAATAAAGAATGACGGTATAACTGGGAAGATTTAAGAAAATTAATATTGAATTATCTAAAGAAAATTAATTAACATGCCAATAAATATTAGTTGAAGTTTAATTAATTATGAACTAAAACAAGAAGGGCAAAGTTGTTAATTTTGCAAAGTAAATGGGCATGTTTATCCTAGAAAGTTATGCAAAAGTTTCACATATCATGAATTATAAGTAAAAATATATCTGTTATGCAATACAATTTGGAAGATAATAAATAGTCCCTTCGTTTTTTATTTATTGTCCAATTTTAAAATATATATATATATGGGTGGTACTTTTTTATACTTGCATGTTACTCATTTGTACTTAAAAATTACACTAATGTCTTCTCATTTCCCCATCCACTCACACTTATATTAGAGAGGTTTTGAGTAAAATCCAAAATAAATCCCAAAATCTTCAAATTTCATCTCTCTCCACCACCCCACCACCCCGACAACAACTCCAACCCACCACGCCGGCCGCAACTCCGACCACCACTCCGGCCACCAATTACAATAGGACAAATCAAAATCAAAATTAAAATAACAAAATTACAACAAGAAAAATAAATCATACAATTATAATAATAATTAAAGGGGACTACTCATTGTCGTCGACGATTTACTTAGCGTCGTAGGCAATTTTGATAGTAAATGACCGAATCGTCCCTTGTTTAATTACTAATTAAATTAACCTAATTACTACTCCCTCCTGACATTATTTTTCGCCCCATTTCATGAATATTTGTGAGGAGTATTTTAATGGAATGGGGCGAAAAATAGCGTCCGGAGGGAGTACTATTTAACCTACCACTATTTAACCTAAGGAAATTACAAAGTCCAAAAACAACACTATTATATTTGAATTTAACCTAATCATCATCGGAATAACTTCAAAATGCTTATATTTTGATTTTTCCAATATTCGTTGACAATTGTTCGGGATGTCGAACGCGGTTAACAATATCTCTTTTGATTTGAATTTGCCGTATACCGAAAATAATTCGGAAGACGACATTGTTGACGAGGTTAGTTTTAATTTCCCTTGTTATTACGCGGTTGTAACTTCATACTATCACGGAAGAAAGACAGCCGTGGAAGCTACACGGCTATGCCCAGGCGTAGGTGTTGAAGTTTAACGGCTATGCACAGGCGTGGGCGTTGAAGTCTTACGGCTATGCCCATGCGTAGGCGTTGATATCTTACGACTATGCCCATACGTAGACTTCAATCTTTCACGGCTATGCCCAGACGTAGACTTCAATGTTTCACGGCTATGCTCAGGCGTAGACTTTAATCTTTCACGGCTATGCCCAGGCGTAGACTTTAATCTGTCACGGCTATGCCCAGACATTGGCTTTGAAATTTCACGTCTATGCCTAAGGTCGAGAGCTAATTATCTCGATTTTGGATAGTTGTTGATCACTTTCGCTCCCCTTAGCTTGCTGATTAAGTGGATGCTAGGTTTGATTTTTGTGTTTGATGTTAGGTTGCTGATAATTTCGGTTTATGTGTTTCACTCTGGAAATTTTCATTTCCGTCTTATTTGATTTATATGTTGAATCGGTAATTTTTCATTTCCTTCATATTTGATTTATGTGTTGAATGGTAATTTTTTTATCGGAAAGTTTTATGAGATGTAGACATGTACTTCCCTTCATTTTTGTTGAGACAAGGGTAAAATTCTACTAAGGGTAAAATTGGTATATCATACAAAATCGCCGACGACGAAAAGCGAAAGTGTAATTAAAATACGAGAATTACAACCATACAAATCAAAATTAATTCGATAATTAACACAAAGTCTAATTACTACAAAATAATACAATAAAATTTAAATTAGAAATTTAAAAAACAAACAAAAAAAGGAAGAAAAAATAACACAAAAAACTCAAACAAGCAGCATGACCCACCCTCCTGTAACTGTCCACCGTACGTCCACCCCCCTCCGACCGTCTAACAGGTCGCTGCTGCCGTCATTTCTTTCTTGCAATTTCCGGCGTCCTCACCCTCCAACCATCCTAAACCCTAACTTTTAAAAAAAATCAGCCTAATTATCAATTAAATCATATCATAATTTTCAAGTAAAATTAAAATATCGATTACCGAACTATAATCCATAGCGAATTCCCAAATAACGATCGATCTATTTTCAAATTTGACTAGATTTAAGAAAGAATTTGGATTAAAAGTGGTTTAGAAAAGAAATAAAGCAGTAAGTATGAAAAAGTATGAGTAGAGTAATATAGTAATAATCATAAAATTTTAAGGATGATTGAGTAACAAGCAATTATGAAAACGATATATATATATATATATATATATATATATATATATATATATATATATATATATATATATATATATATATAATCATAACCAATTAGATTAGATAGTTTCAAAACCAATCCTTCACCATTAACCAAATTATGAATACAAATAATATCCTAATACCAAATAGACCCTCTATAGAATCCCCGCAAGTTGGAGCATGTACAATAGAGAGGATTTACCCTCCACTTAGCACTCTCTTTCCTCTAAGAGGGGGTTCTCTCTATTGTAATGTCTTCCTTATGCATCCTCTTAGTAAGAGGAAGATGACTTCTTCCTCTAATTTTAGAAGAAAATTATTATCGGCCCTTGTGCCCAATTAACTAATTATATATTGCATGTGATTTTTTTTTAGCTTTTATAAAAGTTGGATGGTAATTAAAATAATAAGAAAAGTAATATATAAGAGGATCCTCTCTATTGTGGGAGAAAATTTGAATAATAGAAGAGGAAGAGGATGTAGATAGTGGAAAATGTAGTAGAAGAAAGAGAGTATAAGGTGCGAAAAAATAGCGGGAGAGAGAAGAAATAAAATTATTATTATGCTAAATAATGTAGATATAATTTTTCCATTAGATGAGAAATTACACTTTCCATATAAAAGTCTTAACATTCGTTTCACAAAATGATCATCGTAAAAATGATATAATTAAATCATTTGTGCTAAAAATGTTGTGCTTAGAGTATAATTTTCATATTATTTGCACGAAAAATCGATCGTTTTTTAGTACGTTGTAAAGGTGAATCTACATACTCCGTATATAATGCCCCACATTGGAAAAATTACAATAACATGATGAAATTCTATAATTGAATATGGTTCTTAGACTCTTAGTTATCGATAAAAAAATCTTTTGTGTCTCACAACTATTGTATAATTATCTACTGTTATATCATATGTTCTTCTACTTAAATATGATAGTTTATTGCGGTTACAGAGTGTATGATAATACTTAAAGAGTAAATAGGTTGAATGTATTTGATGGATTAATATTGATAGAATTAAAGCCGCTCAATCATTAAGATTGATGAGCTAATACAATGATTATTCTGCAGTGAATGGTCACCTGAGAATATCAGTATAATGCTAACCTTGGCCAAATTCATCATACATCTACCTTATTCCTACAGCCATATATGTGTAGTTTAATCCTTGGATTCCTAGTACATTTGACAGCTAATAATAGCCTAATAATGACTGGAATAACGGCTAGTGGTCCCATCTGTAGCTCGTTCTTTGATGACATTCATTCCCTCTGCTTTTTGGCCTTTGGATCATTCCTGAGGTGGTGTTGTACTTGTTGTACTATCATGATGGACTGGAAATCGCTCTCCCTTGGCATCAATATTCTTTCCATTCAAGTTGGGATGAGTACGGTGTTTGCATTGGGTTGGACTTCCATGCTTAATAACTTAGCTGATCTTATATCATCTTGGGCCGGACTGTTGGTGTTATACTAATATGTATCAATATCCCCCTCATGAACTGATCCTAGACCCCAAGGATCAAAGCTTGGCCACTTCTTCTTTAGATAATATAGATACTCCCATGTAGCATCTTTTATACTAGAGTTAGTCCACTTGACCAGTACTTTAGTGACTCTAATTCTTCCCCTCTTGGTGGTTTTTCTGGCCAGAATTAGCTCTGGTAACTCTTCTTTTTTATTGGGTGTGGTAATCTGTGTAGGTGGATGTCCATGTTATTTTTTGAAAAGAGATACATGAAATGTATGATGGACCTTTGCTTAAGGTGGTAGTGCTAACTTGTAGGCAACCTTCCTTATTTTCTTCATAATTTCATAAAGGTCATAGTACTTCTTAGCTAACTTCTGATTACTCTTGTTGCTGACTAAAGTTTGCCTATAGGGCTGTAGTTTGAGGTATACCCAATCACCAACCTCAAAAGTTCTATCACTTCTCTTCTTGTCTGCTTGTTGTTTCATTCTTTTCTGGGCTCTTGCTAACTGCAGCCTGATAACTCTTAATGCTTCTTCTCTATCCATGAGTGTTCTATCCACAGTATCCACCTTGCTATCACCAGGCATATAGGGCAAATGTAAGGGTGAAGGATGGCCATACAAGACTTCATAGGAGGTCATCTTAAGTGAGCTATGGAATGTAGTGTTATACCAATATTCTGCAGAAGGTAGCCATTTGCACCATTTTGTAGGGTCTAATTATAAAAACACCTAAGGTACGTCTCTAGGCGCCTATTCAGCACTTTTGTCTGGCCATCAGATTGGAGATGGTATGAAGATGTGAGGTGTAGATCCACTCCATGGATTGCAAATAATTCATGTCAGAACTTGCTGAGAAAGATGGTATCTCTGTCAGAGATGATTGCTTCTTGCATCCCATGTAAATTATACACATAGTCAAAGTATGCTTGTGCTACTTCAGTTGTTGTGTAAGGATGCTGCAAGGGAATAAAGTGGGCAGATTTGTTGAGTCTGTCAACAACAACCATAATAGAATCCATGCCCATAGACTTGGGTAACCCATCAATAAAATCCATACTTATTCATGTCCAAACAGTGGAGGGAATAAGGATGGGTTGTAGCCTGCCAGGGCTAGCATCTGTATCGTATTTGCACTGCCTATAGATTGCACATTCTTTAATATATTCCTGAACATCATGTTTCATTCCCTTCCAATAAAACTGAGATTTAAACCTTTGGTAAGTTGGTTTACTCCCTGAATGACCTCCTTATAATGTATCATGCATTATTGACAGTAATTTATGTTGGAGCCCATCAAGGTTACCCACAACTAACCTTCCCTTGCACCTGAGTTGATTCACATGCCAAGTGTAATTTTTGTGAAGGTTAGGATCCTTTTTTAGATTAACTATGATGATTTTAAGCCTCTCATCTTTCTCCCAAGATTCTTGTACAGCTGCAAACAGTTGAGTGCTTATTATGATTGTGTATAGCTGGAATAGCTCAGAACTATGAACTCCGGTTAATCAGCTGCAATATTCTCCTTCCCCTTCTTATATGTTATCTCATAGTTGTATCCCATTAATTTAGATAGCCACTTCTGCTGAAGGGGTGTTGTGATTCTCTGTTCCAGTAGAAATTTCAAACTTTGATGGTCTGTTTTAATCTCAAAGGGTCTCTCTGCCAAGTATTGACTCCATTTGGTAATGGCATGGATGATTGCAAGCAGCGCTTTCTCATAAATGGACATTGTCTGATGTTTAGGATCTAAGGTTTTGCTTATGTATGCAATGGGGTGGTGATCCTGCATCAATACATCCCCTATCCCATCTCGGCCAAATGACCATATTGGTAAATAAAAGGGACTTCAATGACAAATTGGTAAAAAAAAACACATTTAACCATTTTGGCCACAAAAAAAGGTTGTTAGAATTAAAAAGGCAAACTAAAACTTACTGTGCTCATTCACCTTTTTCCCGCCAAAAAAAATTACTCTTAAAAAATAGTCGGATTTGGGACGAGTCAAGTCGGCTCATATGAGGTTCGGGTCGTAACGAATCAACATCTCTTTCAAGTAGGCCATAATTTTTGTTAAGAGATATGCTCATTGTTTTTGTTATTGTGCTCTAATTATGACCGAAGAGTACAATAGTATTTTGGCTAGAGCTGACAAAACATGACCCGACCTTCTCGAAATCCGACCCATTAGAATTCGAAAATTTAGTCAACTGAAACCAGCCTGTCCTGACCCGCTTGTGACCCGATAGATATAACCCATTAATTAGTGATCCGATTCAATTTCTGTCTGAACTGATAAGATTGATGAGCAAAAAATTACTCCCTCTGATTCTCTAAGATTGCTACATTTTTTTAAGATTTGTAATGATTATTATAATCAACTGTTGCGAATCGTAAGAATCGGAGGGAGTACTAATCTTTTAGATTTATCCAAATGAAAGCGATTTAGTGTTTAACTTGATACGTTATATTTAATGACATCGTAATTAAACGAAATAATAGTAAAAAACTAAACTTATTAGGAAAATATCGAAATAATATGATAATGTAACTAGACCCGATAATGATCCAATCCAAGACCAATTCATCAGAAATAGCTCGACCCAATGCGAGCCGACCCGATCCGAACCCGACTCGAAAGAGATGTTGACCCGTGACGACCCGAACACGATATGACCCGACTTGACTTGACTCGACCCAAATCCGACGATTTTTGAAGTAATTTTTTTTGGCAAGGAGGAAGAGATGAATGAACACCATAAGTTTAATTTGCTTTTTTAATTGTAAGAGCCTTTTTTTTCTCTTTTTTGGCCTAAATGGTTAAATGTGATTTTCTTTTCCAATTTGTCATAGGAGTCTTTGTTTTTACCAATTTGTCATTGAAGTCCCTTTTTATTTACCAATATGGTCATTTGGTCATCCCATCTCCTGATGCATCTGTTTCCACCACAAAAGGTTGGGCAAAGTTAGGGAGGGCCAGCACAGGTGCAGTAACCATAGCTTCCTTAAGTTTTTCAAAATAATTATGTGCCTCAATATTCCATTGGAATAATGCTTCTTTCTTTAGTAGGTTAGTTAAGAGTTTGCTCACACTCTCATACCCTTTTATGAATCTTCTCTAGTACCCAGTCAATTTTAAGAACCCTCTGAGTTGCTTGATGCTCCTTGGAGTAGGCCATTGCAGCACAACTTCAATCTTGGAAGGTTCTATGGCAACTTCTTCTCTGGAGATTATATGCCCAAGGTACTCTATACTGCGGGCTCTAAAATAACATTTAGATGGTTTGGGATATAGGTGGTGCTTTTCCATAATTTTTAAGACTTGTGCAACATGGTTAAGATGCTCCTCCCAATTGGGGTTGTAGATGAGGATATCATCAAAAAGACTAATAAAAATGTCCTGAGTACCCCTTCAAACACTTGATTCATTAAACTCTGAAATGTAGATGGTGTATTGGTTAACCCAAACGGCATAACCAAGTACTTATAATGGCCATGATGTGTTCTAAAGGTTTTCTTGTATACATCCTCAGGATTCATTCTGAGTTGATGAAATCCAGCTCTAAGATCCAGTTTATTATAGTAGTTAGAACCATGAGGCTCATCCAAGAGTTCTTCAATGAGTGGAGTGGGGAACTTATCCTTGATAGTTTGTTTATTAACCTCCATGTAATCCACACACATCCTTCAAGTCCCATCTTTCTTTTTCACCAAAACTATAGATGATGCATAAGGACTCACACTGTGTTTAATGACCCCATTGTTCAGCAGTTCCTTGACCATAGATTCAATCTATGACATATTTTTGCAGCATGGGATGTTTGTAGGGCATGATATTGGTAGGTTGTACATCAGATCTTAAGGGAATTCTGTGGTTATGACCATCTCTGAAGGGTGGTAACCCTTCTGGTTCTTAAAATATAGCAGGGTATTGATCCAAAACTTGCTGTAACTCCAAGGGTAACTCCATGGAAGATACTTGAAGGGCAAAAAAACTCCACTTCAGGGTCTTTTTTTTAATCAATGCTAGTTGTGTCCATTCATTCATAGTTTTCTCCAAGTTTTTGGTAGGAGAGTTCTTGAGTTTGATTTTACTTGCCCTCTTCACCTTGACCTTTCTCCCTTCATGATTAAATTCCATGGTCAGGTTCAAGAAATCCTAAGTTATAGGCCCTAGGGTGGCCAGCCATTGCACTCCCAACACTGCATCACATCCACCGAGTGGTATTGCAAAGAAGTCAGCAAAAACGTTTGTGTCTCTTATCTTGCCTTTTAGTTGCTGAGTTTTATGAGAGCAGGATAACTTTCCTCCATTTTCTACTGTTATGTTAATTGCAGGGACTTGGGTTAGAGGTATTCCTAACTTTGTGACAACACACATGTCCACAAAGTTATGGGAACTCCCACTATCCACTAATACACTTAGCACTTTCTTCTCCATCTGTACAGGGATCCTCATTGTCTGGCAATGGTGTTGCCTAGCCAGTGCACAACAGAGATCTGGGCACTCTCCCATGTCCCTTCTCCTTCTTCTTTATCCTTAATAAGGTCTTCCCCTGAGTCCTCAGACTCTTCTGCCTGTAACACATATAACTGTTTCTTATTTTTGCACTTATGCTGAGGAGTGTAATTCTCATCACGAGAGAAACACAAGCCCTTGGCCCTTATTTCTTAATAATATTGGTTGGTCAATTTAAACTAGGGTGATAAGGTGTATTAGGAATGTTTTTATGGGGTGTATCTTGTAGGTAAGCTAAAGATTTTGGAGTAAAAGAGGTGGTAGCCTAGAATACAGGTGTTTTTTGTGAAAATGTGATGTTTTTTAGGGTGGAAGGGGAAGGAAAGAAATTTTTTTGTTTTTAGTTAAATCAAGGGCAGTTTCTTATAGTTTGGCTAGGTCATAGGCAGCTTGGATATCTTTAGGCTTAAGCATTCTGACCATGACAACTATCTTTTTATCCAAACCATTTAGAAAGTAACTCAGTGCATAAGAAGGTTGTAAAGATAACTTACTAAGCAGGATATCAAACTGATCATGATATTCCTGTACATATCCTTTTTGCTTCAATTGCAGCAACTCATGCATAGGGTCTTCATGTGTGTTGCTGAATCTGGCCTCCAGTGCCTTCTTATATTCCTCCCACTCAATGGTGCTGCTAGAATCCCTTCCCTTGACATATGATTGGTGCCACGCTAATGCTCTTGACTCCAACTGCATTAACACATATGTAACCTTCATCTTATTGTCAATGCTAGTTACTGAAAAAATTTGGTTGCATTTGAACATCCAACCCTCCAAATCATCTCCATTTAATATAGGGAATTTAATGGTAGGGGATCTAATCATATTATTGGTGTTGACATGACATAGGTCCACTCCGACGCGGCCACGCGCGGGTTTGGGGAGACGAATGAATCTCATGTGAGATGGATCTCGAATTGAAATTTAAATCGAAGTAGGAGTCGCCACCGAACTTTTTGGGAGTTCAGGCCCGTTCGAACCCACTCTATGTCGTAGTGGGCCGTGCACAAAGTACGGCCCATTCCGATTTCAGAGTTTATTGGGTTCGTCTCTTAGCATTGCGATACCGATACTGACATTATCGGTAATCTGGTATTGAATGACTCTCGTATGCCAATGGATTCGGACATCCGGAAACCATGGTTCTGAGTAAGGGGTGAGGGTACGTGTTGGGAAGTTCACAAAGAACACCCAACCCCGCCCGCACTTAGCGGCCTTTACTAAGATATCGTTCGTTTTTGGTGTACGCGCGTTAGTTTGACGGTTGAATGATATGCAAAGAGTGTTTTGACTAAACATGCGAATAATTGAATGGGTTGCTAGGTCGATTTAATGCATCTAAAATTAACCTCAAAGTTGTTTTAGCATGTGAAGTTTGTTTTAGTATAATAAAACAAAACAATGAAAAGATCGCTAAAAACATGAGCAAACAAGTTAGTAACGATTTGTAAATTGAATAAAAGATGTAAATATAATGCAACGACATGAATGATTTTGAAAAGTTTGTGACACGTGATGGATTAAGCACGCGCTGACCGAGGTCAAGAAAATATTTATCGAGACCTGAAATATGCCGAAAAGCCCGTTGTTTTTAAAAAAAGAAGACGTTTGAAGAATTAAGACGGAATAGCTTTTCGGGGTTGCGATTTTCAGGGGCCCACACGACCCGCGCGAGGAGGGCGCGACTCGCGTGGCCATGCGACTCGCACAGGACGTGTGCGACTCGCATGGCGGACTGCTCTCGAGATTTTTTAGAAAACCGACTCTTTTGTTAAATCGCGTACAAATATGGCATAATTTATACTCGACTTAAATATTGATACTCGTAATATTCGATGCTTGATTATAGAATCAATATCGAATATTTAGAGTGGAGTAAAAAAAGTTGTTTAGAAAATCGTTTTGAATGTTGTTAAGACGAAATAATTTCTCCACGTTGTAATATCGTAATTACTCGGCTTCAACGGTATTATGCTTAACATGATTTGATGATTGATTCCTTTAGATCCGATATTCGACTATAGAGTCGATATCGAATCCTTAGGGACGACTCTTTATTGAAATAGTACGATAATATTAATATTAGGAACGAGAAAATAAAAAAGAAAAGACGTGACGACTCGTATAAAAAGACAAACGGACGAGAGAAAGAGAAGAAAAGGGAGAAGTCGGGATTTGTAACACCCTCAACCTACATGCTTGATTATCTGTCAAACGGACTCATAGTAGCGGCCTAGGCACGGGAGCGTTAAGATATATATATAGGTGAGTTATGGTGTGTATGGTTAGGGATTTGGCGAGTTTTGCTCTCGGGTTTGTATACGGTTTGCCTAAAATTGCCTAGAATTTTGGGTTGTGAATAGTCGGGAATTCTATAGGATTTCTAGAGAAAAGATTGGAATATAATATGCCTAGTATTTCTGAAATTCCGGGTTGTAATTTGTGTGTCGGGATTGAAATTGTTGTGTTGATGTTGTAATTGATGTCGGGAATTGTGTGTGCAAGGGTGGGGTATTTATAGGATGAAATACCAACTTAGGATAGGAGATTGATATCTTGAAAATGAAGAAAATAACCGGTTGAGATGAAGTGGGATTCCGTCTTTGGATAGGAAAAGGTTACTTGCATGGGAAGAAACACCCGGTTTAGATGGAGTAGGATTCCAACTTTGGATAGGAATGGATTCCTACTTTGTAGCTGATATTTGTGTAGTATTTTATTTCGAGTCTGATTTTTGAAGTGGCGTGACAGATTTTTATGTCTCGGAAACATCTTTGACCGGGGTTTGACCCGGTTGCTAAAAGACGGTTTTGCCCTTGGTGTTGGTTTTGACCCAAATTAGTCTCATTTGACTGGAAACGACCCACTGGGCCTGGATTTCAGGTCTGTTTTGTGAGATTTTTACTCCGCTAAAATCTCGTGCCAACTACTATTGATTCCGAGTCCGAAAATCGAGTGTATTAAGTCATGTATGCGTCCGATCATCATCGAGTGTTTTTTGGAAACTGTCATAGACACCTAACGGCCAAATGTGGGTGTCTACAATTGGTGATTGTGTTGTTTTGGTTTTTGTCTAAGGTAAAGTTTGCCAGGGTTTGTATTACCTGTGACAGTTTAGCCTTTAGGGTTTCAACATCCTCCTTAAGTGAAGGATCTGCCATAATGCAAATTTTTTTGGGCTTTTTTTTGTGACTTTTGACAGAACTGAGATAGAATGAAGAAATGAAAATTAAGGTGTTCTTCTTATGATTGGTTCTCAAATTTTCTATAATGATTGTGTAGGGGGAATTGCACAGGTCGGAGGATTTTGTGCTATGATACCAAATGATAATACTTAAAGAGTAAATAGGTTGAATGTAGCTGATGGATTAATATTGATAGAATTATAGCCGGTCAGACACTAAGATTGATGAGCTAATACAATGATAATTCTGTAGTGAATGGTCACCTGAGAATATATCAGTACAATGCTAACCTTAGCCAAATTCATCATACATCTACCTTATTCCTAGAGCCATATATAGTGTAGTTTAATCCTTGGATTCCTAGTACATTTGACAACTAATGATAACCTAATAATGACTGGAATAACAGCTAGTGGTCTCATCTATAGCTCGTCCTTTTGTAGCATTCATTCCCCCTGCTTCTTTGCCTTTGGAGCATTCCTGAGGTGGTGTTGTACTTGTTGTACTATCATGATGTGTTGGCAACCGCTCTCCCTTGGCATCAATATCTTTCCCTCCATTCATTCTAGTATTCTTTTAATTCAAGTTGGGCTGGGTGTTTGTATTGGGTTGGACTACCATGCTCAATAACTCAGTGGATCTTATCTTATCTTGGGTTGAACTGTTGGTGTTATACTAATATGTATCAGTGTATTTAAATTTTCAACCCAATTTTTTTAATAATGGGGGTACAGTAGTAATATACTTATTAAATCAAATATTTTAAATGTAACGTCTAATTTATGTGTGCTACTATTTAAAGTTTTAATTTTATTTTTACATTGGAAAACGAGTAATACAACTATACAAGTCAACATTAATGTAATCGTCTTATAATAATGCACAGAACTTCAAAAAAATGATCTTTCAATAATCTTAGTGAGAGACCTCTCAAACTCTCATATGACGTGTGTAATTACTAATTCTATTTTATTTTCATTATATGTCTCACACTAAATTAGTTTGAAACGGTTTCTCATGAGTTTAATGTACTCTATAATGATATAATTTAATTAAGTTTTCTATTTAAAAATAGAGAAATATTAATTGCGTACCAATAAAACAATATATAGTACTCTCTCCATACCACTAACTTCTTCCCACTTTCCTAATAAAGAAATACCACTAATTTCTTCCCATTTCATTTCTCTCTTTTTTTGGAAAATTTTTAAACTAAAACAACCAAATTACTTTACTAATAATTCAAAACTAAAAAGATTAACATCATTAAAATCAATATTATTAATCATATAACATACCTCCATTAATAACTAATTTATCATCTTAACCCATTAGTTAATTTTTAAATTATTTTTTTAACATTTCCTCTTTAATCCACGTGCCATAATGATATGGGAAGATCATTGTGGTACGTAGGGAGTATTTCGTATTATTTGGTAGAAAAATATTATGAATTTTTTATTATGTGCAATGGTAAATCTATTACATGTATAAATAATAAAATTGTCTCAAACCGAAAAATTATGGAAGTAATAATGTCATGAGATTTTGTGACTATAAATAAGAAATCATTGTTCACTTAGGTATCAACCAAAAATCTTTTAAATCTCATTAGTATTGGTTTGTATGTGTATATATGTGTGAGTGTCTATATAGATAGATAGATAGATAGATAGATAGAGAGAGAGAGAGAGATGAAATCAACAGAGTTTGGTAAAGATTGAGAAGTTAGATAGTTGCAATAGTAATCATTGATGGTGGATTAGATGAATGGCTAAGATTGAAAAAAATAGGATGTCAAACTGACAGCAGCAGTGGAGAGAAGCAACAACTCCCCTCAATCAAACCCTCACTCCTTACAATTTCATGCTCACTCATCTTCATCTTCATCATCATTCATCGAATAAAAAAAAGCATCATCATCTTCAAGATCCATTCATTCAACAAAAAAACATCCTCATCTTCAAGATTCATTCATTCAACAAAAAAAAAATCTTCATCTTCAAACTTCATTCATCCAACAAAAAATAAGAACATCTTCATCTTCAAGCTTGATGAATGATGAAAGCTTGATGAATTAAGCTTCATTCATCCAAAAAAAAATAAGAACATCTTCATCTTCAAGCTTGATGAATGACAAAAGTTTGTATGTGCAATGTAAAAACATTCTAAATTAATAGATGAAGTCGCACAATTTTGTTGTTACAGTCACACAATTTGGCTGTTACAGTCACACAAAATACCCTTATAATCACAGGCGTCAAACTTGTTACAGTCACACATGAAGCAGAGAAAGTCACACAAAATACAGTGAGAGTCATGCTAAATAAAACAAAAGTCACACATTCATTTTAACTAATAAAAAAAAAGTTTGTTCATCTTCAAACTTCATTTATCCAACAAAAAATAAGAAATCTATATCTTGGTTCTTCGTTAATTTTGTTTGTAGGCAAGATATTATTGATTTTTTGGAAAAGTGAGATTTTTGGATTGTGTGTGTACGATGTGTGACTTTTGCATGAAAAATGTGTGACTTTGATGTACAAAATGTATGAATGTAAGCACGATTTAGGTGACTTTATTAATTTAAGGGTGTGACTATATTTCTAACAACTCGTGACTTTAATGTACAAAATGTGTGACTGTAAGCGCGATTTGAGTGGTTCATCGAGATTGCGTTACAAAATATATGAACTTATTTATAATTTTCAATCATTCGCGAAAATATTTAATAAACATTCAATTAAAGAAGATATCATACATTAAGGAAAAATCTTATGATACTTAGAGTATATATCCAAACAAACACGCATAAAAACATATAAAAACATAAGAACGGTCATATTTCTAGACACCATTTTTCAAGAACTAATCTTCATATTTGATAACTAAACTCTTCAAAGTGTAAGTGTCGCACAAGATACATACAAAAGTCACACATTAATGCGAAATAAAAATAACTATGAATCCAACGAGTCACAGTCACGCAAATTGCACATAACAGTCACAACCAACTACAACCACAGTCATGTAAGTTACACCTCACAGTAATTCATAAACAACCCCAATCAAAGTCGCACAAAAATATATTCAAAGTCACAGATCATACAAACAAAAGTCACACGGTCAATCTTCAAAATCTTATAAAACATAACATATAAATTGAAATCTTATAAAACGTAACATATAAATTGATTGAATAACAAATTTGTAAATTGAACAAATAATAAATACTCCGTAACATAAAATAATTGAATAACGATATGAGCAAATAAATACGGATTTGGTGCAAGTCAAGTGGGAAATAAAAAAAGGATAAATAATTGTGAGGAGATAGTGGGGAAGATGGGTGATGTATAGGGATGGCAACGGATCCAGGACCCGGTCCAGACCCGGCGGGTCGGACCCATATGGGTCGGGTCTGGGTCTCATTTTTTCAGACCCGGCGGATCCGGGTCGGGTCTGAATCTTATTTTTGAAAACCGGGTCCGGGTCCGGGTCTGAAATACTGGACCCGGCACTTTAATTAAAAAAAAAAACAAACAAAAATCTACCAACATCCGTAAGCAAAACTGTTAGCAAACAACTAAATTACTAAAATAACTCACTCTCTCACTTCTTTCCTCACCATTTCAATGTTCATTCAAGGTTTCCTAAGACCGTTATAAATGAGTTTGTAAGAGTGTTTAATTTCCTAGTACAATATATGTCGTAGATAATTTTGTACGTGATAAAAAATACCGGCAAAATTTGAAATTTGGAAGAAATGAGGAATGTAGGACAAAATAAAATAAAATAGTGAGACCCGCGGTAGACCCGGACCCGAACCGGACCCGGCAGGTCTGGATCCGGGTCTCAAAATTTTGGACCCGACCGGATCCGGGTCGGGTCCGGGTCTAGGGTAATTTTGACGGGTCCGGGTCCGGATCCTAGTGGACCCTGTCCAGATCCGGTCCATTGCCATCTCTAGTGATGTAAGAGCACCTCCAACGAGGAAGTGATTGATGTTGCTCCCTCCTCTCATCCTTTTTTTGTTATGAAACCCCATCCAACCATTCATCTATCTGGGACTCTTCAAAAGTTACAAATTTCCTTGATCATTTTCCTCTCTTTAAATGTGTGTGTAAATAATTAAATAAACAATGTTTTATAATTTTATCTTTTCACAATTGTATAATTACATATATTTGTTTTCTTGACTCAAATTTGGGGGTCCATTAACATGGTAATGAGTGAGAGTTGTTTTAAGGCGCACGTAGGTGCTTGATTTTGCAAGAATGTAGAGTATTTACCGTGTTTGCTGAATTTAGCGCAAGTAATGTAATAAATTTCAAGACCAATTATCAAATGAGAAAATCTCACGTTAATGTTAGTGTGGTAATTAAGATCCATTCACGCAACTAAAATTTACCAAAGTTTATTTGTATACACAACCAAATTAATAACCGTCCATTAAAATTTATATATATACATTTTGCTTTTTATATATTATAGATAGATTATAACTACTTACATTAAAATTGATTAAATAGATTATTATTACATTTTTATATGATCCTCCGTGTATATATACATGCATACAAATTTATGAGAGCTATTCCTTGTCGTCGGCGTTTCAGCTGGATCGTCGGCGCTTTATAACGTGAATTGACGCATTTGCCCCTTCTTTAACTTACCTCATTAACATTACTAATTACATTTTGAATAATGTTACCAATTATATTAACATTACTAATTACTCGATAATGTGACGGTTTTTGTTTTTTCTAAAACCGTTTTCTCCGCAATTTTTTGTCCTATTTTATGGGTTATGGTCCCTCCACCACCCCACACTTCATTACTCTATTCTTGACGTTCGATTATAACTTTTGCATGACGTTCGATTCTCTAGTGACGGTCTTTTTTTAATTTGACGTAGAAAAAGGACGAACTATAATACGTAATAAAGTGCAAAATGTGAGAGTATCACGTTTTAGGGATCTGTAAAACGTGAAAATATCACGTTTTACGGATCAGTAAAACGTAAGAAAGTCACGTTTTACGAATCAGTAAAACGTGACACTTTCACGTTTTGCGGATCTATTAAAACGTGACACTTTCACGTTTTGCAGATCGGTAAAACGTGACTTTCCCACGTTTTGCAGATCGGTGAAACGTGAAATGTTCACGTTTTGTCCTTTTTTTTTGCGTGGTTTAACGTGTTTTATACTTAAAATTATAAAATATGAAATATGTTACGACCAAATAAAAAAACGTCAAAACGTGAGAATTTCACGTTTTGCAGATCCACAAAACGTGAGAAACTCACGTTTTGCCGATCCACAAAACGTGAGAAACTCACGTTTTGCAGATCCACAAAACGTGAATTTCCCACGTTTTGCCTCCGTTTCATGTTATTTCCGGGTTTTTGATTATTCCGACAAATTCTCCCTACAATCCATTAATCTCTAATCATGCCGCAAACAACAAATCGAACTAACATAACTAGCATCTTATTCAATTAATGAAATAAATCGACCTACAAACTAATTACAAAATTATAAATCGACCTAATCAATTAATCAATTATGAGATATAAAACAAAAACCTTACTTGATTGCTTGATTCCCGAGGTTTATGGGAAACGTGTCAAATAAACCGTTAAATTGAAAAACCGTGACAAATTTAAACTCAGAAACAGAAAATTAGACTTAAATAAAAATCAATCAATTATATTATTGATTATTAGAAAAAGATTTCCGAGGTCCATGGGGAAATGATAAAAGAAGTTGAATGTTGAACGTAATTGAAGGATTAAGTGTGTTTATTCCATTGGCAAGATAGCTTAAATAGCTTTACAAGGAGAATCCCGCATAATGTAAATACAATCGGAATATAATCAAATTATCTTCTAATTAAGCAAACTAATATAGCTAATCAAGGATACTCAATATTCTAAAGATATGACAATATTCTATTAGGAAACGTGTCACATAAACCGTTCAATTTACGTGACAAATTAATACTCCGAAACGTAAGATTAGATTTATAAACAAAACCAATTAATTATATTAACGATTATTATACAAGGACAATACGGTAAAATCACGTATAAAACGCCGACGATCCAGCTGAAACGCCGATAATCCAAATGAATTGCTAAATTTATGTACACTTGAATATGCGTATAAATGATTTGACTTATTATTACATGTGTCATAAAAGTAGATTATTACAAAATCCAAATTAAAGTAGAAAAATACAATCGAAATTTTTTTTACACGTGGAGTTATGATAACAAAATTTAAAATGCATGTTATTGTGCGAAACTCAAGAGACTACCTGATAATATCTCCAATTTTAAATGATTGTTCCCTCTCATTATAATACTCTTCACGTGCATATATTACCCTATATTATTATTATTTTTGAAAGCATTACCCTATATTATTTTGTTGTATGTAAACTAATTATGCACATTTTGCTTTTAAAATACAGCAATTTTATGGATATTATGAGAAAATTTTCAAGAATATCTTACAATGATGGAGAAAAGAGGTTTGAATTTATTTTACAATTTACACCAAAAAAATCATTGATTTCTTTGATTCTTACTTTCCACACTCACGAACTATTCCTAACATTGTTTTATTGATTCTTGATCAACTCAGGAGGCGTGACAATATTCAGGTTGGCACATTACCATTTTAATTGTTCACTAAATCAAGTCAAATAAAATAATTTCATGTAAACGATGTTTTTTATGTGGATTATCTACGAACTATAATCATGTTTTGTTTTATTTTTCAAATGATATATCTTACTTTTTTTTGGTCTGTTGCTAATTTATAGACCCTGAAAGCTAATTACCAAAAAGAGGATGGGTACAATATAGAGGTTGATCAACTTTTTAATGCATGGTAAGCTTTCATACCTTCTATAGTCAACATAATAAAGAATATGATTATGCATTATTCCCTTCATCTCGTTTATTTATTTGTCTTTGGTTAAATAACTCTTTGATTGTTCATTTGTATGGTTACTATCACTACTATTCAATTGACAATGAAGAGATAATGTAAACAATTTATTTTAATCATGGATATAATTATTTAGTAGCAAAGGACTAAACATTGATATATCTATTACTATTGTACTATGCAGGAAACTGAAGAAAATAGAGGTTAGTATTAACTACATTTTAAGTTTATTTGTTTTACAAAGCTTTACTTTACTACCAAAGTACCAAATACGGAGTACTATACTCACTCCGGATAATAATAATAATAATAATAATAATAATTGTTGGTTCCATTGAGTTCTCCGCAGTGGGTTAATAAAACAAGTGCAAGAGGCTGACCCACAAATAAATGAAGTTTCATCCTAAAATTAATTGGTGATAGGAGTAGTAGACTAGTAGGTCTCCTCACTCTAATTCTATCGTTGTGGGACAATTCTCATTACATACATGGGAAGAGTCCTCAATAATGATAATGATGATAAAATATTAAACTAAGTTTCTTGTTGCCAATGGTATGATTGATTATTAGGAAATGCGTGAAGAATTGAAAGGGATAAATAAGGAGCTCAATGATGCATATCACAAAAAACGGTATACGTCAGATCATTCATTGTACTTTAATTAAAGAGTAAATTGTTATTACCTCCGTCCCACTAAGATTGTTCCATTTCATTAAAATACTCCTCACATATGATTATATGTTATTAACTGTACTTAATAATTTTATGAATATTTATGCATGTTTGGCTAACGTTTTACAGTAGCTTCGAGAACCCTGAAAAAATAATGAGCTTCTCCAAACTTCAGGAGATGGAGCAAAGTCTGCTATTGTCTCTTGATATCATTCGCAAAAGAAAGGTATATATGTAGCTACATACAAGAATTTAAAAATACAGCCGGCACAAAAAAAGAATTTAAAAATACACATCACACATAATTAAATGGGTTAATATCTCTATTGATTCAAGGAAAATGAGTTAGCGATAGACCTGTCAAAACCCGACCCGACCCGAAAACCCGACCCGAAACCGCCCGAAAAACCCAAAAGAACCCACCCGAAAATGACCGAAATTCGAAAGTGACCCAACCTGATAATAACCCGAAAATATTGAGTCAAAACCCGCCCGAACCCGTTACCGTCCGAAAATAGATAAATTTAAAAAATATTGCTATTATACACTAAAGTTTCTCAAAAACACTAACAAATATTTTTTTTATTTTCAAAATTTTAAGAAATAATATTTATAAATATCATTAAAATCATATTTTTATCACATGATTATTATATATAATGAGAAAAAAAAAATCAATAAATCGAGTCAAAGTTCGTCATATATATTCGTACTTCTTGTAGAAATTAAATATGAATGTGTATTAAAAAATATATTAAATAAAACATGTTTATTTACACTAATATCATATATTAAATGAGATGATTAAGGAAATTAAGAGTAAAATTATATTTACGATAAAAAAAGTAAAGAAAATTAATGTCATCAAAGTGCGTTAATAACCCATATTTGACCCGAAACCCGTATAAAACCCGTATTTTTCAAACCCAAAATATACCCGACCCGTATTTTACCCGAATCCAAAATGACGAACCCGAAATCCGACCGCCCGACCTGTTCGACATGTCTAGTTAGCGCTATCGGGTGGCGCTACCCTCTCACATCACATGCATCCATAATTATTGGGTCTCAAATCAATACGAAGTACTCATTTACATAGTTTTCTTATACATGTCATAATGTTAACTCCCCCAATATATTGTCAAAAATCAAATAGTTAGATGTATTATTTAAGATCTATGATTGATTTAGGATTGGTTATCACGGTGAAGTATTAATTCAATATATTCAGGAAGGGGTTAATATCGAGTAAAAAGATAGTTTTAAATTGAAGTATCGAACGTTACATTGTATTTTGTATGGGTAGACGTACTTTCTTATTGGCCCGGCCCCCTGCAGTTCTATGGTTGCTTAGAGATGGTCACTAATTGGTGTGGGGTAAAATTATCAAGATATCCCTTACAAAAGATTTTGTACATCACATAAAGTTCTTATCTAGATTTTAAACAACACCTTCGAAGAGCAAATTTCTTTGATGCATGCATGTTTTAATTTCTATCTAATACTTTAATTTAATTTATGATTTATGTCTATTTGCACCAGGAGCTAGCAAGAACCGAACAACCAAACCAAGTTGTTGAAAGAGGTGCTGAAACTACTATGGAGCCATTTCAAGTCTACATGCCTGAGATGCTTAATGGGTACGTACACCCTTTACTCTTTAACCAAACGGTTACTACGTAGTACTCCGTATATGATTTTATTTTGGAAAGTCGTACTCAATTTATTTACTCAGTACTCGTTATAAGGTTACATGTCAGCGAGTTGGTATGCTACTATATTACACTTCTTCTAATATTAGTGATCACGTAAACAATTGAATGGATGAGAGGGAGGGAGGGAGGGCTACATAAAGATAAACCTAAAAAAACAACACCTATCCAAAATCATAAAAGAAATCCTTTGATGGGTCTGACAATTGAAAGCGAAAGATTGTCAGTGACCTCCAAATTCCTTGAATCTTACGATACAGAGTGACAAGTACCAAGTGTATTTACGTTCTTGTAAGATTAATGTAGAAAGAAAAGTGGAATGGTAAGATAAGTAAGTCCGACATTAATGGAGATAAATCTCCTACACTTGATGATCGCCCCATGAACATAATTCCAACAATTTAAAAACTCAGCCTGCAGATAAAACGGAACGTACAAAATTATTATTAAATGAGGTTTATTATGCTCCATATATGGTCACATCAATCTTTTTTTTTTATATAAATAATTCATAATTCATACACGGGTTATCAAAATTTCATCTCTTAAGGAAAGAAAATTGAGAGGTGTTTGAGTGGTATTGAGAGGCACAATAGATATTAAATAATAGTATTTGAATATCAACTAATAACAATGAATTAATTTGAATGTTTGAAAATGAGTTTTCTTCATCTTTTTTTATTATATAAATTGAGAGGTGTTCGGGTACGGTGACAACTCATTATTAGAGGATATTATTATGTTTTTTAAATTTATATTCTTGTATGACTATGAAGATCGAGTCGAGCAAATTGGTTTCGAGCCACATAGGGTCTAAGCAATACGAGTATTACTAGTAAATTGTACACAACTTAAGTCTTTGGTATGGATGTATAGGTACAGGAATGATGAACTACTCAAATGTCCAGATGTCCAGATGTCTGAAAATGAAGCATCTACCTCTCAAGCACGACAACGGTAGATTGTTTTTGCCTGAGTTAACGGTGGATTGTCATGGCCTTAAACTCTAGTCTTCTTATATGAATAAAAGAATATTTATGATGTTTTAAGTACAACAATGGATTTCTACCAAAAAAAGAATGCAACAATGGATTATATTATGTTGATGGGATCTTGTTTTTTTTAGTACTTTTTGTTTGAAACAAATTATAGTACACAACTGTTGTACCGTGCGACAGATTTTAAAATTAGGAATTATGGCTTGCTTGGGATGGGATATCTTAAGGGGTAATGATGCTCAAAATGAGAAGAAAATGGAGAAGAGTGTTGGTGAGTGGTGGTGTGTTATGGTGTAAATAAGGGGTGAGGTAGAAACAATTACGTCCATATGAGGGTAATACATTACTTAGAGGGAGAGGGGAGTGATGTATTATCCCCATATGGAGGTAATTGTTCCTCCCCAGCCTCCTCTTTACACCACAAAACACCACCACTCTCATCTCAAACAAGCCCTTTATGGTAAAATGTTACTTTCTTCCATCCAATCCATACTTGACATTGGATTTTTGGTAACTTTTAAGAAAATGGGTAAAAAGTAAGGGTATTATTGGTAAATCAAATGGTTTAATAGGTTCAGTTAAATTAAAGTGAGTAAAAAGTAATGACAGTTTTGGTAAATAGGAAGGATATAATAAGAATTATATGGTAAAGTCTTTTGTCATAAAGGAAATGTAAAACTTTAATTGGATGGTCCGTTTATAGTAAGTGTAAAGCTTGGATTAGATGAGAGAGAACACTACTTTAGGTTATTTAGTAACCACATTACGACAAATTCTTGTTTGTGACGGCACTATCCGTCATAATTGTGCGACGGGTCAAATAATATCCATTTGGTTCGATAAAGACAAAAGACATGCGCTACCACTAGCCTTCTCTCTTCTAACCAAATAATTCTAGCCTTCTCTCTTCTATATCCGTCACAAGGGAGACTTACTCCCATATTATATTAAATACTCCATAGTGACCACTATTTAGTACGAAAATGTGGTAAATATTTATCTGAAAGTGGTAACTAACCTAAAATGGTGACTTTTTATCATAAATTATAATTTTTTTACTATTGTCGCATGATACAACGGTTATACAAAATAATTATTATTTATTTGATGTTCGCTATTTTTAAGTGATTTAAATTAAATCTTGAATGAAGATATAAATACTATTACGGTTATCATAAATTTTTAAGTGACATTTTATCATAAATTACTATTACGGTTATATTTTTTTAATCATTTCCTAAATCTATATAAATACTCACTAGTTTAGTACCGTGCAAAAGCACGGCTTACGTAGTAGTATCATATTATCATACCTATTATCATATTAAGGATAAATTACACTTAAACTTGACATATTATTTAATTTTTTTTCTTTAATCATACCTTAAGGTTTAAAACTTACCAACATACTGTTTAATTCTAATTCTAATATTTTATTTACGTTCTTTAAGGACTATTTGATTTAATATCTCAAATAGAAAAAAAAATTAAGAGTCACCTAAAATATAAAGATAATACTCCATGCCTACCGCCTAGCAAGTGCATGTTGACACAACATTATTTATATTTATTTACATAATCTTGATGTTTAATTAGGTAAATATCCCTTGAATATTTAGACCGATTCTTTTTTAAAATTATTTTAAGTTTTTGTAATAATCTTTAAATAGGTTAAAGTTGAGGAGCAATAATCTTTAAATAGGTTAACGAGCTTTTACTCAATCTAACGGCATATTACGAATTTGCCATTGTCATTTCCTTCTCATTCTCAAAAGTAATCTGATTTTCTCTCTAACAAAACTGAACATCAACATTTTCTTTTTTTCTTAATTTCCAAAGTTACACTCGACATTCTTGGATGCAATGAAATACAAATCTTAAAACACTTCTTTAATCGATCGATCAATCAATGTAATATCAAGAAACAATATCCATAAATCCTAAAAAAAATCCCTAAAAATTAAAGTCAACCACCAAACTCTAAAAAATTCATAAAATTAAAATCAATCATCAAACCCTAATTGATGAACTTTATAATAAATTGATGAAAAAAGACAAACTTAAAACTTAAAGCGATATTACTCCATCATTAAATGGAGAACTAATATTTATAGTTGAATTCACAAGTGGTTTTGGTAGAGATCAAAGGTATGTATTACAATGATTAATTAGAGAGTTTGTATAAAGCAAGGGCATAAATGGAAATTTTAAAAAAATTCGTTAGAATTGAGTAAAACTTCGTTAGGAAAACATAATTTCGTCAGTGTGGACTTGACATAGGTCCACCCCGTCGCGGCCAAGCGCGGGTTTGGGTAGGGGAATGAATCTCGTGGTAAGATTGATCTCGGGTCGAAATTTAAATCATAGTTGGAGTCGCCACCGAATTTTATGGGAATTCGGACCCGTTCGAACTCACTCTACACTTAGGCGTTTCGTGTACAAAACACGACCCGCTTTTAGTGCTAGAGCTTAGGAGTTCGTCCCTTTGCATTACAATACTGACGCCGAGTTATCGGATATCGTGCATTGAATGACTCTCGTGCGCCAATGGTTTCGGACATCCGGAAACCATGGTTCTGAGTAAGGGGTGAGGGTACGTGTTGGGAAGCCCACAAAGGACACCCAACCCCGCCCGCTCTTAGCGGCCTCTACTAAGATACCGTTCGTGTTCGTGTACGCGCGCTAGTAAAATGACTAAATGTTATGCAAACAACGTTTTCGGATAAACATGCGAATTATATGTGAGCTACGTCATTTTAATGCATCAAAACTAGAGTCGAATCATTTACCATGTGAGGTTCATTTATAAAACGATAAACATCGAAAATAAACAAAACTCGTAAATAGATACAACATACACGGGCGGAAATACAACCCGGACAAAACAAAAAAATAACGAGCAAAATAATATGCAATAATAATGGATACGTAAATAATTTGAATGACTAAGATGAGACGATGCATGGTTTTAGAAAAAAAGACGAGTGATGGCCTTTACACGCGACGACCCAAGTCGTAAAAAAAAAGACGAGGCTCGGATGATGTTTTGAAGCTCTCGGTTTTTGAACAAAGAAGTCCACTCGATCGAGTCATGGAAGAGACTCGATCGAGTGGCCTTATAAAAGGCACTCTGCCTGTTTTTTGGGGTTTTACTCGATCGAGTAGCCTATGGCACTCGATCGAGTGCCCCCTATACGAGTTGTTGCTCGTTTCGAAAAGGTGATAATTTCGAAATTGGTGATTTGTTTAAAACCGATTGTCAACCAAGTCAAATATAAATATGACGTAATTGATATTTGGCTCGGTTTTCGGCACCCATAACATTTTTATGGTTACGAGACCGGCATCGGAATTTTATAAAAAAAGGTGTTTTAGGATCGGAAAATTTGATTAGTGACGAAATGATCTCCCTCCGCGTCACGGCACCGGTATTAATCCTTACGGATTATGTGGTGTCGATTTTCGCGTCAACGGGTTCCGTACTAATCTCGAAAATGGAATCAAACGCGTTCAAATACGAACGACCACGATCACGTTACGTCCTTGAGTGCTTGGGGCGACGCTCCTCAAAAGGGTGCCACCTCCGTCGCGACTCGTAAAAGGATTAAACGGACTTGGAGCGGTTGTCGTAGTTAAACGAGTTCGATCCGAAATTTATATTATTATATATATATATACACGGTATATAATAATAAAGAAAGAACGAAAATCAAAATGCGAGAATGATAAAAAAAATGTTAGTGTTAGTATGCTAATATATCTATAATATAAAGTATAATATACATATATATCGAGATAGAGAGGAAGAGAAAAGAGAAAAAATGGGTTGATGACACCCTCAACCTACATGCTTAAAATGGCCTCGGAAATGGACTCGTAATAGCGATGGGAGCGCGGGAGTATCGAGGATGTAAGTAGAGTTATGGTGTGTGTGTGTGTATGTATGGAGATGGTTTATCGGTTTTTCGAGGGATAAAGGACTCGGTTTTTGCTTGGGGTTGCTTAGGGTTGTAGTGTAGAGAGGATATGTGAGTTAGGGTAGAAAATGTAAGGTTTTTTGCATGTGAAAATTCTGAAAAATGTGAAGGGTTTGAGAGGGTATTTATAGAGTACACCCCTCGACCTAGGGTCACTCGATCGAGTGGCCCTAGTGCACTCGATCGAGTGCCCTGAAAAAGAGGGACTGATCGTTTTTTGAAGCTCCACTCGATCGAGTGAGGTCAATCCACTCGATCGAGTGGTTGAGGTGGGTGAGCCTTTTTAGGAAGGGGTTGACTTTTTTGAATTTTTGAAAAAGGTGATTGAGCGCAATCTTCTAGAAGCTCACCTGGCTGATTTTTGGGGTCGGATTCGTCTTTGACCGGGTTTTGACCCGGTCATGAAAAGACGGTTTTATTTTTGGTGTCGGTTTTGGCCCAAATTAGTCTCATTTTATTGGAAACGACCCACTGGACTTAAATTTGAGGTCGGTTTGAGAGATTTGTACTCCGCTAAATGCCCACATCGGATATTATTGATTACGAGTCCGTATTCGAGCGTATTAAGTCACGTTTACGTCCGATCATCATCGGGTGTTTTGTCGGGAACTGCTATAGACACTAGCAGGCAAAATGCGGGTGTCTACAGAGCTCCCCACTCAGACTGAGGCTTGGTCAAGGCGAAAGTCAGAGTAGCTACCAGGCCAATCGATGATTAAGACATGACAGCCTTCCGGTCGGGTCGTTTATAGTCCATTAGACTCGCGTGAAGGGCTCACCAGCCATAAGCGGAGGGTCATACCTGTCCTGATAATGATAGCTCCGTGGGGAGTAAAAGGGCTGTGTGGAAACTTGTTTCTGAAGTCTTGGGTGTACCTGTATGCTGACACATAACAACTTGCATGTAACATATAGGTGAAATACCGACTCATGCCGGGGAGAATAAAATATTGATTTTTGAAAAGCAAAATTTTTGGAATATATTATTTTTAGAAATTTTTAGGAAAGCTCGGGACGACTTGATTCCTATCCTGGATTTTAGCCCGAAATCTAAAGTTAGGCCTGCGCGCGCACTGGGCCCATGTTTTGCCGAGGAGGCATGACAGTTAGGGATACAGTTAGGGTTTCCTATTATAAATATAGGACTCCTGCTTCCACTTTCTGCATCCCAAATCAAACTCTTCTCCTTTCCTCTCAAAATCTTTTAGACTTTTAGGAAGACTCAAACATCTACTATGGGAATCGACCACTTGACCGCGATGCTTCTGGCTTGGTCCCATTACTTTCGGGACGAGGAGAAAGTTCAACTGACCCAAATGGGAATTACTGCCCTATTCCCACTTCAACGTCTCAAGATCGACTCACACTTTCTGGATGCCTGTCTAGCGTTTTGGGATACTACCCATCACGTTTTTACGTTTCTGCGAGGAGAAGTGTGTCCTCTCCCTGAGGAGATTGCAGCTGTGGACGATTGGAGCCCTATTGCTCGTCCTGTTATCCCTCCGTTTTATCCTGATCCGAGGAAGAGGCTAAGGGACTTTTTAGGTTTGCCTCAGCACATATCGAATGGTGCGGGGAAATTCCGTTTCCCTTTTCGACCTGGCTGACAAATTTATGAACACCCAGGATGTGAGGATTACGGCTGCTCATAGGCGTAGGACTTTCGCCTTTTGCATGCTGCACCGTTATGTCTTCGAGGGGAAGATGCAAGCTGACTCGTGCTTGGGTCAGATCAGGCTGATTGGTGTGGTGGACCAGATGGAGACCAGTCACAGCCCGGCTTGGCTAGCGACGGGTGAAATCATTATGGGTCTCGATGCTAGGAGGCTTGACCCGGACCATCAGCTGACGGTGAGCGTCCGTCTTCTGCAAGTATACCTCTCACGTTCTTTTTTTCTTTCTTTCTTCTTTTTTTACGCACGCGAGAATCCTGATGTACGTAAGTCACTAGATTGAATGGACCCGTCACTTGATCGAGTGACCTCGAGGAAAGGAGTTTGCCCGTTTTCAGAGGGGCTACTCGATCGAGTCAGCTGCAGTACTCAATCTAGTGGCCTCTAGCGAACCACTCCTTCGCTTACTTGTGCATTCCCTTTTCAGATTTGGCTATCTGAACGTCTATCAATCATAGAGTCTCCTCCGAGTATACCCAATTACCGCAGCAGTCAAATTTGCTCGAGGAGGCGACGGATTAGCTCGACTCATTATGTGAATCGGGCTTATTGGGATGAGGAGCTGGTGTTTCATGGTGGTCCGTTGATTAGGTAAACCGTCGCTTGGTGGTTTCTTTCAAAGCTGACGGGACTGGCCAAGAGGGACCAAGCCCGCTACTTGGTGATCCTGTCGCTGGACTGGACTGTTCACATCTATACGGACCGCATCCTGAGGCAGTTCGGTTCGTCTCAGCGGATCCCAGAAACTGAGGCTATCATTAGCGTTTCGCTCCTATTGACGGACGCTATGTGCGACACGTGGTTACAGAGGTGGTTCACCCGTCCCACGTGGACTATTCCTAACCCTTGCCAATCCGCTTGGGTTTCGGAAGCATACCGGAAGTGGACTTCCGAGGAGTCAGAAAAGGCTCGTAAAGCTTTGAAGGTCGACGAGGCCTTCGAATTGGTCCGTCGGGAGACGGTAAAGGACAACAGGGTTTTCTTCGACGAAGGAGATACTTCTGCTACTCTAGTCCGATTAGAATCCGGTCTTAAGTCACAAACTAAGACTCAAGCTAAGGATGCCGGTGCTAGCGGCGTGCGGGGGCGGGTAAGCCCCCAGACCGACTTGGAGAGACGGCTCGGGCCAAAACTGGCGGCTCGAGACCGACTAGACCCACGTGACCGGCTACCTGAACCTGTGAGGACCCGGCTTGGGCCAATTAAGGTAACCGAGGACTCGAGTTCAAAGAAACGAGTCCTGGCTAAAGAGGTTCCCGTGGTGATTCGGGAGCGCTCCCCTCCACGTCGTCGCCAGTGGCCTGGACGGCCAAGGAGGCCAAGGACAAGGGGAAGGGCAAGATGCCCTAAATATCGAGTCCTTAGTTTTTGTTATTTGAATATTATTATTATTATTTATTTTGGAGTGTCGTGTGCTGTTTTTTTTTCTGAATTTTTGCATTTGTAATTTCCCGAGTTTATCGGGATTTTTTAGAAATTAAATAAAGGAAGCTTATTATTAAACCGTTCCTGTCTTTTCTCGATTGCATTGGTTGTGCCCTTTTGAGGGGCTGCCTACGTATCCACAGTTAGTGGAATCAAACCAACGTAATTCAGGCTTTTGTAAATTTGCAATCTTGAAATACACCGAGACCATTAGTTCAAGATGTTTGCGGCAGCAGAATAAATAATTCTAGCTTATTGACTTGTTTTTTGTAAAAAAAAGTTTTGACAAACTTTGCTAATGACATTAAGAAAAGGCTAAGGGTAGTAACGCTGGTCCAGGTTGGTTAGGTTGACAAACTCATTCCCGTCCAGGTCTGTTATCATCACAGCTCCGCCGGATAAGATCTTCTTTACTAAATATGGCCCGGTCCAATTGGGTTTGAATTTTTCCCTCGGGTCAATTGGTAATGAGGCTCGAACAGACTTAAGGACCAGATCTCCTTCCTTAATGTTCCTGGGCCTTACTCTTTTGTTGAAGGCCCGCTGGATTCTTTTCTGGTAAATTTGGATATTGTTGAGGGCACGAGATCGTCGTTCATCTAGTAGAACTAACGAGTCATACCGTGCTTGGATCCAATCAGCTTCAGGTACTTGACTTTCTAGCAGGATCCTAAGGGACGGTACCTCTAACTCGATTGGCTGGACTGCCTCCATCCCGTATGTTAGGTAGTACGGCGTTGCACCGATTGCGGTGCGGATTGACGTCCGGTATCCCCATAGGGCGAAAGGTATTTGTAGACACCCACATTTTGACCGCCACGTGTCTATAGCAGTTTCCGACAAACACCCAATGATGATTGGACGTAAACATGACTAATTACGCTTGATTATGGACTCGGAATCAATAGTAACTGGCGCGAGCTTTTAACGGAGTAAAAATCTCACAAAATAGACCTCAAAATCAGGCCCAGTGGGTCATTTCGAGTCAAATAAGACTAATTTGGGTCAAATCCGACACCAGGGGCAAAACCGTCTTTTAGCGACCGAGTCAAAACCCAGTCAAAGATATTTTCGAGACACACAAACCAGCCGTGTCACCCCATGAGTCCGGCTTGAGCTCAAACACTACAAAAATCAGCTACACAAAATATTAAACAAACCCGCTAAAGGTAGAATTCGGTTCCCAGGAGGAGTCCTACCCGAACCCGAATACTCGACCGAGCAAGAGACTACTCGGCCGAGTACCCTCATACCAGCCGGGTACCTTGCCCTCTTCACCGAGCAACGGAGTTCTCGTTCCTCTCAAATTGCTTACTTTTCCTATCCTTAGACGGAATCCCACCTCATCCCGACCGGTGACTTTCTTCCTTTGCAAGTTAGCCATCTCCTATAAATAGACCCTCCCGTCAACACACAAAGGACACATCCAACATTCAATCCCCGACATCAATCATACACAACCTTCAAACCCGAATCTCTAGCAAACCTTAGGAAAATTATACCGAAATACCATCCCAATTTTCCATAGAAATTCCTAGGCAAATACAACCATACAACACCTTAACTTCTCCTATATTCTCGTTACTCCTACGCAAGTGCCGTTACTACGAGTTGCTAATCGAGACCGAATTTAGCATGTAGGTTAAGGGTGTTCCAAATCCCGATATCTCTTTCTCTCTCTCTTCTCTCACGTTTTTTTCTTCTTCGTCCGTCGTCGGTCCGTCTTTTTCATATGGGTCATCGTCACGTTTTTATAATATCGATACTATAAACTATTTTCATATAAAAACAACGTTCTTAAAATACGATATCGACTCTATAGTCAAATATCGTATCTAACAAGAACTAAATTAATCTCGTTGATGATAGAAATCGTCACATGATTTTAAACAAAGTGTGACGATTTCAATGCGGAGAGAATCAACATTCTTTTTCTTTTCATTCAATTTCTTTGCAAAACAATTTTATAAAACGTTTTTCTAAAAAATTATTCCGAATATTTGATATCGATTTCATAATCGAATATCGAATACGACGAATATCGAAAATATAACTCAAGTATAAATTAATTCACATTTATACGCGATTTATTAAAACTGGCGATTTTCGAAAATTCAAACCCGAGAGCAGCCCGTGACGCGAGCCATACACGTCCCGGGCGAGACGCCTTCCTGCGCGGGTCGCCCCCCTCCCGGGCGGGTCGCGCGGATTCCTGAAACCGTGACTTTTTTTTGATTTTTATTTTATTTTATTTTCCAGCATCGATTCTTAAGCGTCTTTCTCGGCATATTTCAGGTTTTCGATAAATATTTCTGACCTCGGTCAACACGTGTCTAATCCATCACGTGTCACAAACTTTTTCAAACCATGCATTAAATTTACATCTTTTATTCAATTTTACAAACCGTTTACTAACCCGTTTGTTCTTTGTCTTTGTTCTTATTATTCATTGTTTTGTTTTATTATACTAAAATGAACCTCGCATGCTAAAATACAACTTTGACGTTAATTTTTAGATGCATTAAAACGACTTAGCAAACATAATTCACATGTTTAGTCTAAAAATACTCTTTGCATATCATTCAATCGTCGAACTAACGCGTGTACACCAAAAACGAACGATATCTTAGTAAAGGCCGCTAAGTGCGGGCGGGGTTGGGTGTTCTTTGTGAACTTCCCAACACGTACCCTCACCCCTTACTCAGAACCATGGTTTCCGGATGTCCGAAACCATTGGCATACGAGAGTCATTCAATACTCGATTACCGATAATGTCGGTATCGGTGTCGCAATGCTAAGGGACGAACCCAATAAACTTTGAAATCGGAATGGGCCGTACTTTGTGCACGGCCCACTACGACATAGAGCGGGTTCGAACGGGCCCGAACTCCCACAAAGTTCGGTGGCGACTCCAACTTCGATTTAAATTTCAATTCGAGATCCATCTCACATGAGATTCATTCGCCGCCCCAAAACCGCGCGTGGCCGCGTCGGGGTGGACCTATGTCATGTCCACAATTTGGCGACTCCGCTGGGGATACCTGATGTACCACTTGTCATCGGGATTCTCAGGGTGAGACTCGAAAAGAAATCGTTCGATTAGTAATGTACGCGTTTTAGTTCAATGGTTCATGCATAACCCAAATTTTTCCCGGGCCGGTTACTTGTGCCTGACGTCCCACTATACCACGGTGCATTCCTAAATGGGTGTACTAAAGACTTTGGTGGCGGAACTCGCATGGGTTTTACAGCATGTTCTAAGTCCAATTCGGCTTAGGAAGTCCGTCCTGATTTGCGAGAAAGCCATCGTTGTTGGTATAGACCCTAGTTCGACCGACCGAGACTTAGACTAGGAGCATACATGGTGTCATTATACTGTTTCCGTGACTACGTGCTGCTTGATCTACATTCTATCTCTTTTTTCAAAACCGTTATTTCAAAATCTGCATCTTTTCAAATTTATCCATTTTTCAAAACCCGGAAAGCTACTGAATTTAGAACTTCTGATTTTACTCAAAATAGCCTATTTTTAGCCGATATGCTGCCCGAACAGTTTCAAACTTCCAAAATCACGACCCTTTGCCATTTTTCAAAAAATGGGCCGTCCCTCCGACTTTTTCGGATCTTTCTAAAGCCCGAATATCCCTTTTCAAAAACCTTCCTCTTCTTAGGACTTCCCGTATTTAGTAGTGTCGGGTCTTGTCATAAGTTGTCAAAATTCTTAGCGTCGAAACTCTGTCGATCTTACATCACGGGTTTCCTCCCTATCCCAGTCCGCCTTACTTGTCAAGGCACGGCCCACCTACGTAGGACGTACTCCTACATAGGCGGGCCCGTTTACACATTCAAGTCCAAAGTCTAGGGAGTATCTCACGTGGACCTTCCTTCGAGCGGGACTCGGCCCACATAGCCGAATCCTAATAGAGGCCCACCTTTCACGAGTCACCCGTCTAGGTGTTTAGTTTCAGGTCGTTTTCTCGTCCAGGCTTTTCCTCACTCGGGGGCTACCCTTCAGTAGAGCGACCAATCACGGTTGCTCTAAGGGTCATGTCTTACACGTGTTGTCTCACGTACCCCGCTTTCGAGTCAATTAGATGTCACACCATCTGAGTCATATCAGAGTCCTTAGTCTCACCTGGGGGCTATTCTCCGACGGAGCGATTAATCACGGTTACTCCGAGAATCGTACCCTACACATTTGTCTTAGGAGAGTCCAACCCGAGTCAAACCGGAGTCGTCTTTCCTCCCGCGCTATTTTCCTATGCCTTGGTATATTTGGGTTCTGAAGCAACAATTCTGATTACGCGGTATTCTTACAGACACGCCACCGGTAACCAGACATCAACACAAGATGCAAGAAGCTTTGGACAGTTTGACAGCCTCACTAGCTAAGATGGAGGCCCAACTGACAGCCATCAGGACCGACCAAACCGCCATTGCCACCCGTTTGAGTGCCATGGAACAAGGGATTCCTAAGGTCGGGAATGAAACTACTGGGCCTTTTGCTGAACTGGTCAGCGCAGTCCGCAAACTGGAAGAACAGGTCCATTTGTCGATAAATAACTCGATCCATACGGAAAACGCTCGTTCCTATTCGCCTCTGAATGACGAGCTACCCGCCAACCTCAACCTTACGGGCATACCAATGTTTGAAGGTACAGAAGACCCGGTTCATCACATTCGGGCTTTCAAGGAGTTCATGGCTGTCAAAGGGGTGAAATCCACCATGTTCAAGCACTTGTTTGCTTCTTCCCTCGAGAAGCACCCGAAAGCCTGGTACTACAGGCTTGATTCCAAGAAGTAAAAGACTTGGGATGATGTGGCAACATAGTTCGCTCTGAATTACGCCGATAATACCGAGATCCAGACCACGATGCGTACTCTAGAAGTCATGGCCCAGGAGCCCAAAGAAGGCTTCACCAAATACCTCCAACGCTGGAGGGCCAAAAGCGTGAAGCTGGTGGAGAAGCCCAACGAAAAAACTTTAGTAGAGGCCTTTGTCAAGAACCTCCTCCCTTCTTACCGGGTCCATCTCCGGTATGCTATCATACCCAACTTCGCCACTTTAACTGAAATGGGCACTAGGATTGAAGATGATCTTCGACATAATGAAGATCTGGGTGAAGCTTCTACCGAAGGCTATACTGGACATCCACTTGAGTCCTTAGAAGCCGAAGACTACTGACAACCTCATCCAAGAGTCTGGATTTGATTTGAGTCCAAGTCTGAGTCTGAGTCTAGGATGTTCTATTTCAAAGTCAAAGTCAAAGTCAGAGTCAGTTGTATTCTGTCCTCTTTTTCAAAATTCAATAAAATCAGCTTTTCTATTTCTCATATATACTTTCCTTATATGTTTCCGAGAACATGATTAACACCATCATACACTGTGAGCACACGCACGTGACTATTATAGGCACATCTATAATGACTGCAGGAAATCAAGACCCGTGTTTTCCTTTACCTGTTCCATGTCTGGTAAAGAAAGCCACATAACTACCCTTAGCAGGAGTAGTATCGAATCCTATGACAAATCTAGGTAGTCTCCTAGTTTGGGTTCAAGACGGGAGGCAAGCCCATTTCCCACAATAAACACCCATCCATTACGATTGACCAATCCCTACCTTAGGTGTTAGTCTGACCAACAGAACAAAGAGAAAAAAAAGCTGGACAAAACGAAATCAAAAGTCCAAGAGAAAAAAAAAAAGCAAAAGGCCAAAACAAAAAAGCAGACCATCATCAAAACAAAAACGCATCCATGACCAAGGTTAAACGGTCAATCCAAGTGAAGAATCCCAAGACCGTGGCTAAGAGATCAGCCAAAAAATATCCAAAAACCCATGACCGTAGTGAAAACGGTCAATTCAAAATTATCAAAATTATACCAATAAGGGAGAGACAATCAAGATGGTCAGCTAACACCACATCTAGCCTTCCCACATTACAACTCTCAAGACCTTCTCGAGACCTAGGCTAGAGACAGCCCGAAATTTTGAGGATTCAAGCTCCATAAGATACCCCTAACCATTAGTGCCGGACATGGAAATCAGATCACGCATTATCAACCTACCCCGATCGAAGTTCGAGTCATTTTTACTCGACTTCCCCTTTCCTACCACATTACGGTACCTACCCTCGAAGCCTTAGCTCCACAAAATCAAGCTCCAGATGTTAAAACATCAAAGCCACTTACGACCTAGCACCACATTTCCAGAAACATCCAAACCAGTTACCAACCCCGAACACGGGAATTCAACTTGCAGTCGGCATAGAACATGCCCAAATAGTTCACACCGCCTCTGGGGCGCTACCCCGGAGAACACTCACAGTCACAGGATCAACATCCTAACTATTCTAGCCCTTTGATCAAGGCATCACTGGGAATGCACCTAGCCTACATCATCGCTATGGCTAGTTACACACAAAGCCCTAATAAACTAGGCACCATAATATATTATCAACACTGAACTACTACGACTCGGTTTGATTTCACTACACGTGAATACGTAGGCAGCCTTTCAACAGAGGCACAAGCACCCACATTGACACAAATTCAAAAAGCACCATCATTCCTGTCATGACACTGTCATGTTCTCAACAGTTACCTTTGTCGTCCTGGGGGCTTCTCCTAGGCAGAAGTTTTCCATCCATTCACATAATCCAAATACTTTCAAACACTAGCCTCATCTCCTTTCTATAGAGTATCTTAGTACTCGGCTCAGTCGAAGACAAAAATTTGTCAGGGACTCGAAGAAGCACCTACCTTGGGAATATACCCCGAAACCAAAAAAGATCCGAAAAGAGCACCAGGCAATAACCTTACTACTACTAAGTTCTGTCTCATTACAGACTACTACAACCCCGTATAGCATATCCTTCCCATTTCGAGGATTCGACCGTGTTGTCACTCGCCTAGGCTATGGAATAGCGCAACTTAAGAGTCTTGTCATCTTAGGTGGCCCACCCCCTTATCGAGTCACGGCAACCCTTAGAGAGTCCAAGTCGTGTCTTTTAACTCGTTCTGTGACGTCCAGAGTCGAGTCTGTCGGTAGGCCTCTCTCTTCAAATTCTCATTTTAAAAACTTGCAAAACTTAGCCATTTGAGAAAATCCTTTTTGGCAAGTCAAATTTCAGTCTATTTAAAACTGCAAACTTCTTCAAATTTTGAAAACCTATCTCCTAGCACGTGAGTTACTTTCAGGACTTCGATTTCAAAATGAAGCAAAAATCATTTTTCCCAGCGCAAGTCAGTCTATAGATGCTAAATGCATTTCCTGTATGCTATCTTGCTATCTGCTATATTTGCTGTTTCTGTCTATATATCTAACATTTCAGGTACCAGCTGGTGCTTCCCAAAGGAACATCAAGTTTTTACTTCCCCAGCGTGAGTCGGTGTTTTGCCTAAATGTTACATACGAATTGCTATGTTTCGGCATCATACAGGTACACCCAGACTCGAGAAGGAAGTCTCCTCGCAAAAACTCCCCAGTGGAAAGCCCAGATGACATTTCTACTAAAGAATCGGGATGTGTCTGCGAACGGACACACCCATAGCTTCCTATGCAAGCTCCCGCGTAATTCTGAATCAGGATATGTCTGCAAAAGTACACACTCATAGCTCCCTAGACAAGCTCCCGCGCAGCTCCAAGATGGGATGTGACTGCAAACGGGCACACCCAAGGCTTCTTAGGCAAGTCCCCACGGAATCCTTAGCATCTACTCAGGTACGATTTCTATCTTATGGCTGGCAAGCCCTTTTACGCAAGTCTAATGGAGTATAAACGACCCGACCGAAAGTCTGCCAGGTCTTAATCCTCGATTGGCCTGGTAGCAACTCTGACTTTCGTCTTGTCCAAGCCTCAGTCAGAGTGGGGGCTCTGTAGACACCCACATTTTGACCGCCAGGTGTCTATAGCAGATTCCGACAAACACCCGATGATGATTGGACGTAAACATGACTAAATACACTTGATTATGGACTCGGAATCAATAGTAACTGGCGCGAGCTTTTAACGGAATAAAAATCTCATAAAACAGACCTCAAAATCAGGCCCAGTGGGTCATTTCGAGTCGAATAAGACTAATTTGGGTCAAATCCGACATCAGAGGCAAAACCGTCTTTTAGCGACCGAGTCAAAACCCGGTCAAAAATATTTTTGAGACACACAAACCAGCCGTGTCACCCCATGAGTCTGGCTTGAGCTCAAACACTACAAAAATCAGCTACACAAAATATTAAACAAACCCGCTAAAGGTAGAATTCGGTTCCCAGGAGGAGTCCTACCCGAACCCGAATACTCGACCGAGCAAGAGACTACTCGGCCGAGTACCCTCATGCCAGCCGGGTACCTTGCCCTCTTCACCAAGCAACGGAGTTCTCGTTCCTCTCAAATTTCTCACTTTTCCTATCCTTAGACGGAATCCCACCTCATCCCGACCGGTGACTTTCTTCCTTTGCAAGTTAGCCATCTCCTATAAATAGACCCTCCCGTCAACACACAAAGGACACATCCAACATTCAATCCCCGACATCAATCATACACAGCTTTCAAACCCGAATCTCTAGCAAACCTTAGGAAAATTATACCGAAATACCATCCCGATTTTCCATAGAAATTCCTAGGCAAATACAACCATACAACACCTTAACTCCTCCTATATTCTCGTTACTCCTACGCAAGTGTCGTTACTAAGAGTTCCTAATCGAGACCGAATTTAGCATGTAGGTTGAGGGTGTTCCAAATCCCGATCTCTCTTTCTCTCTCTCTTCTCTCACATTTTTTTCTTCTTCGTCCGTCGTCGGTCCGTCTTTTTTATATGGGTCATCGTCACGTTTTTATAATATCGATACTATAAACTATTTTCATATAAAAACAACGTTCTTAAAATACGATATCGACTCTATAGTCAAATATCGTATCTAACAAGAACTAAATTAATCTCGTTGATGCTAGAAATCGTCACATGATTTTAAACAAAGTATGACGATTTCAATGCGGAGAGAATCAACATTCTTTTTCTTTTCATTCAATTTCTTTGCAAAACAATTTTATAAAACGCTTTTCTAAAAAATTATTCCGAATATTTGATATCGATTTCATAATCGAATATCGAATACGACGAATATCAAAAATATAACTCGAGTATAAATTAACTCATATTTATACCCGATTTATTAAAACGGACGATTTTTGAAAAATCAAACCCGAGAGCAGCCCGTGACGCGAGCCGTACGCGTCCCGGGCGAGGCGCCTTCCCGCGCGGGTCGCCCTGCTCCCGGGCGGGTCGCGCGGATTCCTTAAACCGTGACTTTTTTTCGATTTTTATTTTATTTTATTTTCCAGCATCGATTCTTAAGCGTCTTTCTCGGCATATTTCAAGTTTTCGATAAATATTTCTGACCTCGGTCAACACGTGTCTAATCCATCACGTGTCACAAACTTTTTCAAACCATGCATTAAATTTACATCTTTTATTCAATTTTACTAACCCGTTTGTTCTTTGTCTTTGTTCTTATTATTCATTGTTTTGTTTTATTGTACTAAAATGAACCTCGCATGCTAAAATACAACTTTGACGTTAATTTTTAGATGCATTAAAACGACTTAGAAAACATAATTCACATGTTTAGTCTAAAAATACTCTTTGCATATCATTCAATCGTCGAACTAACGCGTGTACACCAAAAACGAACGATATCTTAGTAAAGGCCGCTAAGTGCGGGCGGGGTTGGGTGTTCTTTGTGAACTTCCCAACACGTACCCTCACCTCTTACTCAGAACCGTGGTTTCCGGATGTCCGAAACCATTGGCATACGAGAGTCATTCAATACTCGATTACCGATAATGTCGGTATCGGTGTCGCAATGCTAAGGGACGAACCCAATAAACTTTGAAATCGGAATGGGCCGTACTTTGTGCACGGCCCACTACGACATAGAGTGGGTTCGAACGGGCCCGAACTCCCACAAAGTTCGGTGGCGACTCCAACTTTGATTTAAATTTTAATTCGAGATCCATCTCACATGAGATTCATTCGCCGCCCCAAACCCGCGCGTGGCCGCGTCGGGGTGAACTTATGTCATGTCCACAGTATTTTATCGGGACATTCTCGGTAATTATCAGCCATCTTTTTTAGTATGGTGACAATTGTTTTATTGGCCGCCTCTACCGCTCCATTTGTTTGAGGACGGTAGGGCGAAGACGTATGCCTCTGAATTTTATAATTGGTCAACATGGTTACCGTTTCAGCCTGAATGTAACTCCCCGGATTTAAACAAAAGGAATAAGATAGATAATTATAGCGTCTTATATTAATAATATACCATGGTGGCGGAAACACCATGGTTAACTAAATCCGAGTGTTACCAACATAGATAATTAATATGTCTTAACGCATACAACTACTCTCGGAATTGAAACCCGATAAAAATAAAACTACAAGGTTCAATTATTAAACATATAATTCATTATTTATTCTCTCTCAAGTCAACCCCATACATGACCAAGTAGCACATCAACCTGAAAAAAAATAAAAGTCCACCGTCAGTGGGGATTAACTAGGAGTCCTCCCAGTCATGATTGATGAAAATCTAATCATAATTACGAGAATATAATAAGAGATAATATATACTCCAATAAAAAAAACATGATAACATATAAAGTTCATCAAAACATGTGATAAAATATTAATAGCAAGGAATACGTGACAACGTAACTAAGCTAATACCAAGCCATAAATAAATAAATAAAATGTAGAACTGATATATATATATATATGTCCTTCTAGAACTCGAACCAAAATATACAGAATAACACGAGCTAAGAACGAGCACCGTCTAGGGCCAATAACCTGAAACCCTAAACTTCGATGCCAATAACCTGACACCAAAATAACCCTACGGTGGGGCACATAACCGTGAACCCATGTCTAAGACTGGCCAGACTTTCGAGGGACAAAATGTCTAGTTAAGGCGTAAAAGTGCAGACCCTTAACCAGTCAAGGCGTAAAAGTGCGGACCCTTGACCCTCAAACGATATATCCATAGACTCATAAGAGTATTCCATAAGGAACGGTCAACCCTTAGCAGGCCAATAACCTGAAACCATGCCAGGGTACTAGGTAGGCCAATAACCTGAAACCTACCCAGTTTGGTATTGCTCTTCTCGAGTAGACCAATAACCTGAAATCTACTCGATATCTTATACTCTAGCCATACCATATATAAAATGGAACAAGGTCCAAAAGATAATATCTGGGCACCATGGATAACCCCATGTTAACATGCCAAACGCTCATAACCGAGCAATCAATTTTAATAGCATCAATAAAAATAAAGTATAATAAAATTGCTAGAGTATAAGATAAATTTCCACCATAAAAATCAATGTCGCTTAAAACAACCATTTATCAAAGTCATATTATCCGATCATGAAGAATAAATAAATTTTTATGTTAACCATACGATTAAGCAAATAGTATTAGATCATATGACATGTACAACAATTAATTACAATATTTTATATTTCTCGTACACATGAATAAAAATTCATTTATTAAATAAATGATCAACTTATTATTTATGATACATAATAAAAGTTGAAAAATATTAAATAATTGATATTTGTAAAAATAATAGATCTAGTTCCTAAAATAAGTATGTCATCTGGTAAAGGGGCATTATATCTAACCACAGCAACACAACCACTATTCCGTTTCCTTTCAGAATTAAATTTTACTTAGTTGTAAACAAACAGTGTTATTTAGGGTGACGAAAACTTATCTTTTTAATTATTATACAATCATGAATATGCTTAATTACACATTATAAATGATTAAATTAAAATTACATACTGTCCATGAAAATTTATTTAATATAAAATTAATTTTTAAGTTCAATTAAAATAATGTCACATTATTTATTTAACAAGTTTTTATACTTACAATTTATAATAACATTTTAATAGGAAATTTCATGGATAATTAATTAAATAAATAAATAAAATATTTTATGACACTTATAAATTAATTCTAACAAAAAAAATCAGAATATATTTATATATAATACCATATGAATTTATCTCATATTTATCATAACTTGAGGGTTTTATTGCCTAATCATCCATTTAAATCCAAACAAATGATTATATAAATTATAAAATCACCATGCAAAATTTTATTACATACTAAAAAGTCATATTATAACAAAAAATATTTTTTTCATAATTATTTACATATTGTGGATATTTATGCATGCATGCATGAGTATTCATAAAAAAAAATGTGATAACATGGAAAAATAAAATAATGATCAAAAAATCAAATCTAAAAACTTAAAAATCTACATGCAACATCATCAACATAAAAAATTAGGAATATAATTAAGAACATAATTATTTTAATCACTCATATAATGTATATATTTATTGCATGATAAATGAATTACAAGCATGATTAAATAATGAGCAATAAAACCAATTATATATTCATATATTCATCACAAAAATATATACATAACTTATATCATGAAGTTCATATATTATCAAAAATTTTAAATTTCATATATATTCTCAATCTCATTATAAATTCATAAAAATATTAGAATTTCATAAATCAAGAAAAGAAGTAAACCTAGTTACCTTGAGAGAAATTAGTATTACTAATAAGTAGAATATGCGTGATATCAACCCAAGTGGTTTTTTTCCACCAAGGTCTCTTGTTCACCTAGTTTTAGATTAATAAAATTTATCAAGAAAACAGTACACAATTTAACTAGAAATGAATAAAATTAATGAATAAATAATCTATACTTACGAGTAATTAGGATGGATAGTATGGAATGAAGCTATGAAGAAAAGAGTATGAGGAAGGTGGATGATGGATGATGGTTTACGGTGGAGTGGTGAAGAATGAAGAGTTCATCACCTAGCTTGAATTTTAAGGACAAACTTAAGGCTATGTAATGATGATTAGCCATAGCCATATAGCCATGCATGGCTATAAACCTATGCTCATAGACCTTGGGCTCTAAGGAAGTGCAAGTGGGCAAGTTGGCAAGTTGGCAAGTTGCAAGCTAGTAGCACAAAACTAAGTGAAGTGTGAGTGAAATAGATGAGGACGACGGAATTGCGGTCCGCGGATTACGGTGACAGCCTGTCGTATTTCGAGCATAACTTTCTCTACAGAACTCCGATTAAGATGATTAAGGTGGCGTTGGAAAGCTAAGAGGAAGATCTAAAACTTTTATGCTTTGATCAAGAGCCAAATACGTCTCTAACCTGACATAAAATGAGCAATTATATTGCCTAAGTTTATTAGTTTATCAGAACGTAAGGATTTGAGAGGATAAATAAAAGTGTGAAGGATGGGAACCTAGAACATTAATTCCAATCATACAAGTGATGAGTGGATAAATGGATAATGAGGGTGGAATTAAAAGAGTTTATATGTGTTTATCAAATTATGAAAACACGGGGTGTTACAACCCTCCCCCCTTAAGAAAAGTTTCGTCCTCGAAACTAGAGGGAGTGTGTACCTCTATCAAACAAGTGAGGGTATTTTGCTTGCATGGACGCCTCTGTCTCCCATGTTGATTCTTCAAACCCTTGACTACGCCACAAAACCTTTACTAATGGTACAACCTTATTCCTTAAGGTTTTGTCCTTCCTATCTAAAATCTGAACAGGTTGCTCCTCATAAGTCAAATTTGGTTCCACCTCGACTATGTCCGACTGAAGTACATGAGATGGATCGCTCCGATATCTTCTCAATTGAGATACATGAAAGACATCATGTACTTTAGACAGATTAGGGGGTAAAGCTAACTTATAAGCTACTTCACCAATTCGTTCAAGTACTTCATATGGTCCTACAAACTTAGGGCTCAATTTTCCCTTAATTCCAAATCTCTTCACCCCTCTCATGGGCGACACCTTAAGAAAGACCTTGTCCCCAACATCAAATTCTACTTGCCTTCGACGCAAGTCAGCATATGACTTTTGCCGATCTTGAGCCGCTTTCATCTTTTCCCGGATCAACTTAACTTGCTCAATGGACTCTTGGATCATCTCAGGGCCAACAACTGCAACCTCACTAATATCATCCCAACATAAAGGACTACGACATTTTCTCCCATACAAGGCCTCAAATGGAGTCATCTTGATACTAGCGTGGTAACTGTTATTGTACGAGAACTTTATTAAGGGAAGACTCTTCTCCCATCCTGTTTGGAATTCTAGCACGCATGCTCGGAGCATATCCTCTAAAGTTTGAATAGTGCGTTCGGTTTGGCCATCGGTAGCAGCGTGAAAAGCTGTACTCAACTTTAACTTACTACCTAACGCCTCCTGGAGCTTCCTCCAAAAATGCGAACAAAATCGTGGGTCACGATCAGAAACTATGTCTTTAGGAACTCCATGAAATCTAATAACTTCTCTTTGGTATGCCACCGCCATCTCATCCAAACTCCAAGTATCTTTCATTCGAATGAAGTGAGCTACTTTAGTTAAACGGTCCACCACTACCCAAATGGCATTCTTTCCCGTGGGCGACCTTGGTAACCCAGTTACAAAATCCATGGAGATGGAATCCCATTTCCACACGGGTATTTCTAAGGGCTGCAAGAGACCACCAGGTCTTCGATGTTCGAACTTTACTTTCTGACAGGTAAGACATCTGGCCACAAAATTCGCAATTTCTCTTTTCATGTTAGGCCACCAAAAGAATTTCTTCAAATCCTTATACATCTTATCCCCACCAGGATGAATAGAGTATGGTGTACTATGAGCTTCCTGCACAATCTTCATTTTAAGATCATCACAGTCAGGGATGCACCACCTACCTTGAAATCTTAAACTTCCATCCGCCCAGACTTCAAAATCATTTTCTTCACTGACCTTGGCACGTAGGCCTTCAAGCACTGGATCCTCTTGTTGTTTAATTCGAATTTTGTGGTAGATCTCAGGTTCAGCACTCATAGCATTCAGAGGGATACTTCCTTGCTGAACTACCTCTAAATTCAACTTTCGGAAATCATGACAAAGGTCATCGGGCAACACCATGACGACATTCATCGTGTGTTTTTCTTTTCTACTTAATGCATCGGCCACCACATTGGCCTTACCTTCATGGTATTGGAGTTGGAGGTCATAGTCATTAATCAATTCTATCCACCTCCTTTGCCTTGCGTTTAGATCTCTTTGGGTAAAAATGTACTTTAAGCTCTTGTGATCGGTGTAAAAGTTGCATGATACCCCATAAAGATAGTGCCTCCAAATCTTGAGAGCAAAGACTACCGCTGCTAACTCGAGATCATGAGTTGGGTAGTTTTTCTCGCATTCCTTTAGTTGTCTCGAGGCATAGGCTACCACCTTTCCATTTTGCATCAACACACAGCCGAGTCCATTCTTTGACGCATCGCTGTAAACATCAAAGCTCACTCCTTCTTTGGGTAATGTCAAGATTGGTGCTGACGTTAATCTTTTCTTTAACTCTTCAAATGCCTCTTCGCATGCACTAGACCACACAAATTTTGATTCCTTCTTCAATAAAGAAGTCATTGGCTTTGCTACCTTTGAGAAGTCCCTGACGAACCTTCGGTAGTATCCTGCCAGACCCAAGAAGCTACGTATTTCTCTCACATTCTTTGGACTTTCCCAATTAACTATAGCTTGAACCTTAGCTGGGTCAACGCTAATGCCTTCACCAGAAACGACATGGCCTAAAAATGCAACCTTCTTAAGCCAGAATTCGCATTTTGAGAACTTTGCAAACCACTTTTGCTTTCTTAACGTTTCCAATATCGACCTCAGATGTTTAGCATGTTCCTCTTCATTCTTTGAATAAATGAGGATATCATCGATGAATACCACTACACATTTGTCCAAATACTCATGGAAGGTCCTATTCATCTGATCCATAAACACCGATGGAGCGTTGGTTAGGCCAAAGGGCATCACTACAAACTCATAGTTCCCATACCTTGATCGAAAAGCAGTTTTAGGGATATCCTCTTTCCTCACTGGGATTTGATGATAACCCGACCTCAAGTCGATCTTTGAGAAAGTACTCGCTCCCTTAAGTTGATCGAATAAATCCTCGATTCTTGGGAGTGGGTAACGGTTCTTGATCGTTACCTTGTTCAATTCTCTATAGTCGATGCATAATCTCATGCTTCCATCCTTCTTTCTCACAAACAGTACTGGGGCACCCCAAGGTGACACACTTGGGCGAATAAAACCCTTATCGATCAATTCCTCCAGTTGTTTCTTTAACTCTTGCATTTCGGCAGGAGCCATACGGTAGGGTGCCTTTGAAATAGGTCCAGTATTGGGTAGGAGGTCGATGTTAAACTCGACATCTCGCTCTGGAGGGACACCTGGAAGCTCATCGGGAAACACATCGCCGAACTCCCGAACAATAGGAATATTCTCAATCTTAGCTTCCGTAGTGACATCTTGTACACTACATAAATACACCTGATATCCCTTCCTCCTCAATTCCCTAATCTTTAGGGCAGACACCCATTTAATTCCTGGTTTAACTGAGATACCCTTATACGAAATCCTTGTACCCAAAGGACTTTTCAGAATGATCTTTTGATCTCGACATACGAACTTTGCGTCAAACCTAGCTAACCAATCCATGCCAAGTATAATGTCGAATTCCGAGAGTTTAAAACTTATGAGATCAGCGGGAAAGTCAGTTCCCACAATGGATATGGAAATGTCACGAAAGATTGTGGAACAAGAGACAATCTCCCCAGTGGGAAGAGCTATGGTGGTTTTAGTGGGGGCACTAGGTATGAGTTTAGTCTTAAGAGCAAATGATGTGAAGATAAAGGATAATGAAGCACCAGTATCAAATAATACGAATGCAGGAATAGAGTTAGCAAGAAATGTACCAGTAATGACATCTGGATTAGTCTCTGCCTCCGCACGGTTCATCACATAAATACGACCCTGGTTGGGCACCTGTTGAGGTCTATTGTTCTCACTACCACTTCCCGAACCTTGAGAAACTCTTTGGGGGCAACGATTTGCAGTGTGACCAATACCCTGGAAATTATAGCATGTAATATCAGTTCCATTGCAATTCTTCCCAAGGTGATAAGCTTTCTTGCAACGAAAACATTGACGATCGCTCTAGTGAGTGGTGTTAGGGAGAGTTGTCCCAGAAGTGTTGTTATACTTCATCTTTTTCGCAGGTCCTTGGATAGCTGGCAATGGAGCAGGTGTTCTCTTTCCCGATCGACGCTCAAGAGTTTCTTGACTCAGAACCGCATCATAAACACTAAGGGCACGGTTATAAGCTTCTTGAAAAGTCTGCGAGGGGAGAGCCGCAATTGCAGTACGAACCTTTGAAGCTAACCTCAATTCATAGCGACGAATTTTCTCCATCTCAGTCGGAATTACCATGGATGCAAAACGAGCAAGTTCTATGAATTTTCTTGTGTATTCCTCAACAGTCATATCACCTTGCTCAAGATCCAAGAATTCTTGTTGCTTTCTCCAACGAAGAGCCTCGGGATAAAAACGAGCTTTCACACTTTCTTTGAACTCAGACCAGCCAAACCCTGGTTGAGCCCTTAGCGAGTCTTTCATAAGGTCCCACCAACGATCTGCTTCATCGCGGAAGTAAAAGCTAGCCAAATCAATCTTCATATTTTCAGGTATCTGGGTCACGATAAACAACTTTTCCATTTGGTGGGTCCAATTCTCAAGGATGATAGGGTCCGTGACTCCCATGAATTCTGGGGGCTTGTGGCGATTGAAACGCTCAAAGACGGATCCTTCACGATCAACTTGTGGAGCATTGTTCTCTTTCTCCAGTAGTTTTAGTAAAGCCGTCTCGATCATACGAACCCTATCATTCTCAGCGTTGGCGTGGCCGTTTCCCTGGCGGGTATTCATCTGCATCCAAAGATAACACGTGATTCTAGTGGTAGAGACCCTAAGCTACCACTAACATGCAACTACTCAATCATAAGAAGACAACAAAAGCATATCTTACCCACAAGTAAGAGACCCATAATATAAACAACAATTGAGTCCTTACTTGTTTCTACCCCACTCTCTCTTAGTCAAACTAATATTTGTTTAAGTCTTATTTCAATCCGAGAGTGTTGGGAGCGTTCTGGCTCTGATACCAACTGTAACTCCCCGGATTTAAACAAAAGGAATAAGATAGATAATTATAGCGTCTTATATTAATAATATACCATGGTGGCGGAAACACCATGGTTAACTAAATCCGAGTGTTACCAACATAGATAATTAATATGTCTTAACGCATACAACTACTCTCGGAATTGAAACCCGATAAAAATAAAACTACAAGGTTCAATTATTAAACATATAATTCATTATTTATTCTCTCTCAAGTCAACCCCATACATGACCAAGTAGCACATCAACCTGAAAAAAAATAAAAGGCCACCGTCAGTGGGGAGTAACTAGGAGTCCTCCCAGTCATGATTGATGAAAATCTAATCATAATTACGAGAATATAATAAGAGATAATATATACTCCAATAAAAAAACATGATAACATATAAAGTTCATCAAAACATGTGATAAAATATTAATAGCAAGGAATACGTGACAACGTAACTAAGCTAATACCAAGCCATAAATAAATAAATAAAATGTAGAACTGATATATATATATATATATATATATATATATATATATATATATATATATATATATATATATATATATATATATATATATATATATATATATATATATATATATATATATATATATATATATGTCCTTCCAGAACTCGAACCAAAATATACAGAATAACACGAGCTAAGAACGAGCACCGTCTAGGGCCAATAACCTGAAACCCTAAACTTCGATGCCAATAACCTGACACCAAAATAACCCTACGGTGGGGCACATAACCGTGAACCCATGTCTAAGACTGTCCAGACTTTCGAGGGACAAAATGTCTAGTTAAGGCGTAAAAGTGCGGACCCTTAACCAGTCAAGGCGTAAAAGTGCGGACCCTTGACCCTCAAACGACATATCCATAGACTCATAAGAGTATTCCATAAGGAACGGTCAACCCTTAGCAGGCCAATAACCTGAAACCATGCCAGGGTACTAGGTAGGCCAATAACCTGAAACCTACCCAGTTTGGTATTGCTCTTCTCGAGTAGACCAATAACCTGAAATCTACTCGATATCTTATACTCTAGCCATACCATATATAAAATGGAACAAGGTCCAAAAGATAATATCTGGGCACCATGGATAACCCCATGTTAACATGCCAAACGCTCATAACCGAGCAATCAATTTTAATAGCATCAATAAAAATAAAGTATAATAAAATTGCTAGAGTATAAGATAAATTTCCACCATAAAAATCAATGTCGCTTAAAACAACCATTTATCAAAGTCATATTATCCGATCATGAAGAATAAATAAATTTTTATGTTAACCATACGATTAAGCAAATAGTATTAGATCATATGACATGTACAACAATTAATTACAATATTTTATATTTCTCGTACACATGAATAAAAATTCATTTATTAAATAAATGATCAACTTATTATTTATGATACATAATAAAAGTTGAAAAATATTAAATAATTGATATTTGTAAAAATAATAGATCTAGTTCCTAAAATAAGTATGTCTATATTTTACATCATATCATTTAATTTATTCACATAGTATAATAAATCATTAAATAGTAACTATAAAATTAAATTTTAAAAGAAGTACAAAAAGATGTTGGCGGTGGGGTTTGAACCCTGGTCATCTGGTAAAGGGGCATTATATCTAACCACAGCAACACAACCACTATTCTGTTTCCTTTCAGAATTAAATTTTACTTAGTTGTAAACAAACAGTGTTATTTAGGGTGACGAAAACTTATCTTTTTAATTATTATACAATCATGAATATGCTTAATTACACATTATAAATGATTAAATTAAAATTACATACTGTCCATGAAAATTTATTTAATATAAAATTAATTTTTAAGTTCAATTAAAATAATGTCACATTAATTATTTAACAAGTTTTTATACTTACAATTTATAATAACATTTTAATAGGAAATTTCATGGATAATTAATTAAATAAATAAATAAAATATTTTATGACACTTATAAATTAATTCTAACAAAAAAAATCAGAATATATTTATATATAATACCATATGAATTTATCTCATATTTATCATAACTTGAGGGTTTTATTGCCTAATCATCCATTTAAATCCAAACAAATGATTATATAAATTATAAAATCACCATGCAAAATTTTATTACATACTAAAAAGTCATATTATAACAAAAAATATTTTTTTCATAATTATTTATATATTGTGGATATTTATGCATGCATGCATGAGTATTCATAAAAAAAATGTGATAACATGGAAAAATAAAATAATGATCAAAAAAATCAAATCTAAAAACTTAAAAATCTACATGCAACATCATCAACATAAAAAAATAGGAATATAATTAAGAACATAATTATTTTAATCACTCATATAATGTATATATTTATTGCATGATAAATGAATTACAAGCATGATTAAATAATGAGCAATAAAACCAATTATATATTTATATATTCATCAGAAAAATATATACATAACTTATATCATGAAGTTCATATATTATCAAAAATTTTAAATTTCATATATATTCTCAATCTCATTATAAATTCATAAAAATATTAGAATTTCATAAATCAAGAAAAGAAGTAAACCTAGTTACCTTGAGAGAAATTAGTATTACTAATAAGTAGAATATGCGTGATATCAACCCAAGTGGTTTCCTTCCACCAAGGTCTCTTGTTCACCTAGTTTTAGATTAATAAAATTTATCAAGAAAACAGTACACAATTTAACTAGAAATGAATAAAATTAATGAATAAATAATCTATACTTACGAGTAATTAGGATGGATAGTATGGAATGAAGCTATGAAGAAAAGAGTATGAGGAAGGTGGATGATGGATGATGGTTTACGGTGGAGTGGTGAAGAATGAAGAGTTCATCACCTAGCTTGAATTTTAAGGACAAACTTAAGGCTTTGTAATGATGATTAGCCATAGCCATATAGCCATGCATGGCTATAAACCTATGCTCATAGACCTTGGGCTCTAAGGAAGTGCAAGTGGGCAAGTTGGCAAGTTGGCAAGTTGGCAAGTTGCAAGCTAGTAGCACAAAACTAAGTGAAGTGTGAGTGAAATAGATGAGGACGACGGAATTGCGGTCCGCGGATTACGGTGACAGCCTGTCGTATTTCGAGCATAACTTTCTCTACAGAACTCCGATTAAGATGATTAAGGTGGCGTTGGAAAGCTAAGAGGAATATCTAAAACTTTTATGCTTTGATCAAGAGCCAAATACGTCTCTAACCTGACGTAAAAGGAGCAATTATATTGCCTAAGTTTATTAGTTTATCCGAACGTAAGGGTTTGAGAGGATAAATAAAAGTGTGAAGGATGGGAACCTAGAACATTAATTCCAATCATACAAGTGATGAGTGGATAAATGGATAATGAGGGTGGAATTAAAAGAGTTTATATGTGTTTATCAAATTATGAAAACACGGGGTGTTACACTGAAAATGAGTCCCGTGATCACTGATAAATTCGTGCAGGATCCCGTACCGACATATTATCTTGTTTTGGATAAACTTGGCAACATGCTTAGCATTGAGAATACGATAAGATTCAGCTTCGACCCCTTTGGTGAAGTAGTCGATAGCTACTAAAATGAAGTAGTGCCCGCCGGTACCAGAGGGATTTATCTTCCCGATTATGTCAATACCCCATGTCGAGAAAGGCCAAGGTGATGTCATTGTATATAGCAAACATGACGGCATATGTTGCACGTTGGCGAAGATTTGACAGTTATGACAATGTTTGACATATAACTGGCATTCGGTCTCCATATTGTTCCAGTAGTATCCGAGCCTCATGATTTTTCGGACTAACATTTGGGCATTCATATGTGGAGCGCATTCACCATCATGTACTTCGGCCATGACCTTTTCAGCTTTATATTTATCAACACAAAGGAGAAGAACCCACTGTGCAGTCTTTTTGTACAGTTGTCCGTCGTCGGTACGGATGAACTGGGTAGCTAGCCTCCGTAAGGCTTTCTTGGCCCGGCCTTCGGTCCCGGAAAGATATTCCTCGGTTGTCAGATATATCAATACAGCCTGATACCATGGCTCAGTATCAGTTATCTCAATATCCTCAATGTCGTGGATATATGCAGGCTCTGACCGTCTTTCAACACAAATTGGCATACTGGTCACGTGAACGGGAATATTTAGTAAAGATGCTAATTTTGAGAGTGCATGTGCAAACTGATTTTCTTCCTGAGGTAAGTATATATATTCCAACTTTTGGAATTGTTTCTCGAGATCCCTTACTCGTGCCTGGTAGGCTACGAGGTTAGCATTTCGAGTTTTCCATTTTTGAAGTGCTTGATTAATGACTAAGGACGAATCGCCATGTACCCGGAGGTTAGTGACCCCCAAATCGGCGGCGGCTTGTAGCCCGTGGATGCATGCTTCGTACTCGACTGCATTATTAGTAACATCGAAGTCCAGTTTGATGGACACGGGAGTGTGTTCTCCTTTTGGCGAGATTAAAAGAATCCTGACCCCGAACCCTCAGAAATTGGACGCCCCGTCGAAGTATAGATCTCATGTTTCTGTGTCGGTATGGAAAATATCTTCATCTGGGAAGGACCAAGTGTCAGTGTGTCCTTCTTCCGTTACGGGACTATCGGCAAGGAATTCGGCTACTACTCGGCCTTTAATAGCCTTTAACGGTACGAATTTTAAGTCGAACTCTGCCAACATTAGAGTCCATCTAGAAATTCTTCCATTGAGAATGAGCTTTTCGAAGAGGTATTGATTGGATCCATTTTGGATAATACTTGAACCTCGTAGCTGAGCATATAATGTCGGAGCTTCTTAGTGGCCCAAACTAGAGCTAAGAACGTCTTTTCGAGCATGGTATATTTGCACTCATACTCTAAAAACTTTTTACTGATGTAATAAATAGCTCGTTCTTCAGAGTCAACTGTCTGGGCCAGCATAGCCTCCATGGCTGTCTCGGTCGTTGTTAGGTATAACGACAAAGGCAAACCGGGTTGAGGTGGCATTAAGACCGGCGGAGTAGACAAGATTTCCTTGATTTTGTCGAAAGCAGCTTGGCACTTGTCATCCCACAGTATCCGTTCCCCTACTTTCAGTTTCTTGGTTCACACCCCATGGTCAGTTTTGAAATGAACCGGTTGATATACTGGACTTTTCCGAGAAATCTCCTTATTTCTTTTTCAATTTTGGGGAGTTTCATCTCGGTAATGGCTTTGATTTTAGCAGGCTCTACCTCGATACCACGTTGGCTAACGATATGACCCAGTAATTTGCCTGATGTTACCCCGAAACTGCACTTTTGGGGGTTTAGCCTCATGTTGTATTTGCGCAATCGGGTGAAGAATTTTCTTAGGGCGGTGATGTGATTGTCCCGGTCTTTGGATTTGACGATCATGTCGTCCACGTAAACCTCTACTTCTTTATGCATCATGTCGTGTAATAAAGTCGTAGCGGTCCGCTGGTATGTGGCCCCGGCGTTAATGAGACCGAATGAAATGACGGTGTAGCAGTAAGTACCCCAAGGTGTAGTGAAGGTGGTCTTACTCATATCTTCTTCCGCCATCTTGATCTGATTGTACCCGGCATACCCGTCCATAAATGACAGAAGGGCATGATCAGCCGTGTTATCCACCAATATGTCGATGTGTGGTAACGAAAAGTCATCTTTCGGGCTCGCCTTGTTAAGATCCCGAAAATCTACGCAGACACGCACCTTACCGTCCTTCTTAGGAACTGGCACAATGTTTGCAACCCAGTCCGGATATTCGGACACTTGTATGAAGTCGGCTTTGAACTGGTTATCGACCTCTTCTTTTACCTTGAGAGACCAGTCGGGCCTCATTCGGCGGAGTTTTTGTTTAAACGGTTTGCACCCGTCTTTAATTGGTATGTGGTGCTCGGCTATTTCTTGGTCTGTCCCCGGCATGTCCTTGTAGGACCATGCGAAGACATCTTTGAATTCTTGGAGGAGGTTCGTGAATTGTTGCTTCTCCTCGGGATCTAAAGATAACCCTATCTTAAGTATCTGGGGCTCTAAGGTTGTTCCCACATTAATGGACTCGGTCTCCTCAATTACCGGATTCCGGGATTCCCTTTGCTCCAGTTGCTCGATCAGATGTGGAGGTAAGGATACCTGTTCGTCGGGTTTCTCAATGTCATTGCACAAAATATTTTTAAAACCAGAATTAAAAAGAGACAAGTCGTAAGCAGAACGGTTGTTATTATTGATTGAAAATTTGGAAAACAACTCAAAAAGAGCAGTCATCTGATCATTGGTCAGTGGCGGGATAGGTAAGGCGCTCGGGACAGACCTTGAAGCACCAGCAGCAGGAGTAACTAAAGGGAGAGGGCTTACAGGAGTGACTCTAGCACCGGATCTCCTAGACTCGACCTCAGACTCTGACTCAGACTTCGACTCAGACTCGGACTTAGACTCAGGCATGTCTCCTTCTCCAGTGACCAACTTGTAGATCCTTCCTTGACTGTCAGTCCACTTAACAGTCTTCCTCCAGGCCTTGTTCTCCGTTTCGGAGCCAACAGTCGAGATTAGCTTGGTCGAGTCAAACCTGTTGCTGCGGAGAATCAGGTTGACCAGGTCTTCCTTTGGAGTCGGGGTTACAGTGTCTTCCCCGAAAAGTAGCCCCAGCGCGGGCTCTGCATTGTCAGCTCCATCAGATTGGATGAGGGTGAACACATCATCTGGAATATAGTTGTAGTCCCGGGCCAATTGGGTCCTAGGGTGCACAGCATTGGGTTGGTACAGACCAACCTGAATAGCCCCAAATACCGGTGTGACAAAGTAGTCAGTCAACCGTGGGCTATAAGGGCTCAACTAGATACCCTTAATAATGTTGCAGGCCTTTTCAACTCCTGCTCGGACAACGTTACCCGGGGTGGTGGCATAGCCAAGGCCGAAGTGAGAGTCTTCGTCCTTAAGGACCTCATTGATCTTCCCAGCTGGAAGATCGGGTTGGGATGTAGCCCCCGGTAAGTACCCTAGGTTTTGTAGCATCGTGTCGATGCTTGTGGTGAAGTAGGGCCTGAAAACGCATTCTTCCTCAATCATTTCCTCAAAGTCGAACCCCCAGAGGTCCATACGGCCCGTGGCGTTACAGCTAGCCACAGTCATTGGGGTTGCCTCTAAGTTAATAACATTATTGTGCAGGGGTAACTTGATCTTTCGCTGAAGAGTGGAAGATAGCGCTTTGACAGCGTGGATCCATGGCCTCCCTAGGAGCAAGTTGAAGGACGAGGTGACATCAATCATCTGGAATTCCAGCTTCTTTTCTATTGGGCCCGTTATAACAGTCAGCTTTACGGCCCCAGCTACCAACTTTGGGCTCCCATCAAATGCCTGGATGGTCTGAGCAGTCGGGATATTATCGGCCTCGTTGATCTCGAGGGCTTTGGTGGTCCTCAAAGGGAGGACATTCACAGCCGACCCGACATCAGTCAGGGTCATCGGGAGATATTTTCCCCGGCAGATTGCCGTGATGTACAAGGCCAGGTTATGAGAGGCCCGAACGGCGGCAAGTCGGCTTCTGAGAAGGTGATCAATGGACCTCCTTCCTTGGTCTTGCCCTTCAAGTGGGGCAGGATCGTGGCTACCATTTCAGCGGGGGTAACCAGAGAATCGATCTTAACTTGATCGAGAGCCTTAGTGACTGCTTCTCGAAGTTCTTGTGAGCTAACTAAGAGTTGCCATATGGTGAGGTCAACTCGGGTCTTCCTTAGTTGCTTCACGAGAGCCGTTTCAGCGGCTGGCTCTTCAGGAGCGACTTCCGTCCCGAGTGGCTTAGTGACGGTTGTCGGGATAGGGGTGTCCCTAGAGCTAGTGGCTTGATAGGGATGACCAAGGTGGTTACTGGCTAAGACTTGGGATTTGGCCTTTCGGATCTCCTCGGGGGTAATGGGGACAGGTTCCCCTTTAACGAGGTAGACATCATCCTCGTCGTCAAACCAGATCCCGTTCACTTGCGGGATGAATGGAGAGATAAGATGGGAGCAATCGATCACCTCCCCGGTGAAGATGGCATGGGAACTGAAAGGATTCTCCTTGTTGCTCGGTTTATCCCCAGGTAACGGGATCTTACCGCTCTCAATCAAGTCCTGGATCAAGTGCTTCAGCTTCCAACATTTTTCAGTATCATGCCCATTGCCTCGGTGGTATTGGCAATAAGCTTGGGCATTGTAGTTCTTGGAGCATCGCTCGACCGGAACTTCGGGAGTTGGGCCTATCGGTTGGATTAGGCCATTGGAGGATAGCCTTTGTAAGGCATAAGTATAGGTGGTACCTATATCAGTGAATACCCGAGGTGGGGTATTCTTCTTGGACGGGGTATCTAGTAGATTGACCGCATCGAAAATGCTGCGGGTTGCAGCTTGGGGCTTAGTAGTGGAAGAGGAAGCCCCTTGGTATCCTTTGCTAGAGGCCTTAGTAAGGCCCTCTAACCTCAGGTCGTCTTCAATCCTCATACCCATTTCAGTAAGGGTGGTGAAATTGGGTATGACAGCGTACCGGAGATGAACCCGGTAGGAGCGGAGGAGATTCTTGACAAAAGCCTCCACCAAAGTTTTCTCACTGGGCTTATCAACCAGTTTCACGCTTTAGGCCCTCCAGCGTTGAAGGTACTTGGTAAAACCTTCTTTGGGCTCTTGGGCCATAACCTCCAGATAGCGCATTGTGGTTTGGATCTCGGCGTTGTCAGCATAGTTCCGAGCAAATTCCGTAGCCACATCATCCCAGGTAGGGTATTTTTTCGGGTCTAGCCTATAGTACCAGGCCCGTGGGTGCTTCTCAAGGGATGCAGCAAAGAGATTCTTGAACATCGAAGAATCCACGCCCTTGATAGCCATGAATTCCTTGAAGGCCCGTACATGTAGTAACGGGTCTTCGGTTCCCTCAAACATTGGCAAGCCCGTGAAATTCAGGTTCGGGGGCAGCTTGTCATTCACTGGGGAGTACTCACGCCTATTTTCCCGATGGATGTTGTTACTCCCAGCTAAGTGAACTTGTTCTTCTAGTCGGCGCACCGGGCTAACTAGGTCAGCTATAGGCCCAGTGGCCTCAGCATTAGGAGTCCCTTGCTCCATCACAGCCAAACGGGTGACGACGACCGCCTAGTCAGCCCTCATTGCCGTTAGTTCGGTCTCGATATTGGTCTGTTTGATGATCATGGCATCCACGGAGGCCTTCAGAATGTTCAAGGATGCTTCCATCTTGTTTTTGTGTCTGGTTGACGGTGGCCTGTCTGTAAAAATACCATGTAATCGGCAACCGAGCCCAAATCTCGGAATTAAAATAGTGCATCCCGAGCGATGATAAGTGTGTCTTGTAGTGCTTATTTGTTGTGTTTGGTCCCGGTTTCTCTTGTTGGAATCGCTCTTTGGAGCGGTTTCTAGGCTACTTACGCTTCTTCTAGTTCATTTTAGGTTCCTAAGGCCTATCTTGGAGAAATAGAACGATTTCGACTCATTTCCGATGCATATGGAACCAATGAAGAGAAGTGACGATGATTCGGTGGCTTAGACTCGATCCCAAGTCCTTGGAGCCCATTCCCGAGCACCGAGAGTCGATAAGAAGCCTAGGAGGAGCAAGTAGGGGCCTACATGGCCGTGTCAGAAGCCTACATAGCCGTGTAGTGAGTTGGGAAGCAAAGAAGAGAGGAAGCAAGCTACAGCAGGGTGTCATGGCCGTGACCCATGACCATCATGGCCATGACGGGGCTGCCTCATGGCCCTGAGCTCCCTCATCATGGCCCTGAGCCCCCTGTTTCTCCTCGCACTTTGTCACTTCATTCCCCTTATTCTTACAACCCTATAAATACCCCCCTCTTGTAATCTTATGTTATGTTAGACCGTACCCAAAAAACCCTAGCATACTTTAGCCTAGATTAGCCTAGATTAGTGTAGATTAGTCTTTAGTTAATTGTTAATCTTAGTTTAATCCTTGTATTAAGGGAATTCTTCAAGATTCAACCAAGATTGACAACCTTGGGAGATTGTTTTGGGTTTTTCTTATTAATGCAAGTTTCAATCTTTCCTCCTCTTGTTAGTAGGTATAATCTTCTTATTCTCTTTACTCTTAATCCTAGTTTAATCTTTCAAGTTTTAATCTTTGATTATTGTTCTTGTTCTTGCTAGTTTCATTATGAATGTTTTGTTGTTTGTGTTGATTTCTCTTGTTATGGTTAGGATTAGTTTCATTATGTGTGAGTAGACTTGTTGTGGGGTTAGTAGGGGGATTAAGTGTTGATTATGGATGATTAGGGTTTGCTTGTGGGTAAAGGTGGATTCTTTGTTACTAGTCACATATTAAGAGCACCATGTGTTTGTTGAATTGCTTGTTAGAGTAGTAGTTGCAAATACTTCTCTTGCTTGTCTTCCTCTTCTCATTGTGTGATTGATTTGTGGTAGAATCCTTGTGTATTGGGTAATATCTTGCATGAGTATTCGGGTTTTGTCTTTGACACGAGAGTGCGGACATTGGCTTTGACGCGAGAGCGCGGACCAACCTTAGTAACTAGGTGAAACCTACACCCTCGATCTCCGAACTATCCTACTACACTTATGAACCCGACCTAACCCTACTCTCTCCTTGTTTGATTCCTCTAGTTCGATAGATTCTTTAACCTTTAGTTGTTATCCCGAGCTTAGTCTTAGTCATAGTTTCATCCCCTTCTTATCGTTCTATTTTAGTTTAGTTCGTTGACCTAGTCTTGTATTTGGGTGAAACTTGGTTTAAACCCTCTTTACCGTCCCCGTGGACTCGACCCGACTTGCCCTATCTACGTGTTAGGTTTAGTTGGTTATTATTTGTTGGTGGGGATCCACGGCAAATCCCTCCCGTCAATTTGGCGCCGTTGCCGGGGACGGTGCTAGTTTAGACTTTGTTTGCCTTTTTACTTGACTTTGTCTTCGTTTTTTTTGTAGTTTTTTGTTTTCTTTTGCTTCTTGTGTGTGTGAAGTTTATTTCTTTCTTGTCTAGTGCCCAAAAAGCACTAGACTTCTCACGTTTGCTCCTAGTCTACAACTTTTGCCTAGAGGTGGTGACCATCCTCTTCCTTACGACTCAGAGCCGCATAAACGGACGGTTGCTAGATTGAGAGGTTTCCAACCGGGTACAAGCCTAGTTTTCGAGCAAAACGTGAGGATTGATCTAAACCTCCCACCCATGGAAGCCACCATGAGCTACTCCTCTCCCTCTATGAATCAAGAACATGACATGATGTCTCCCTACTACTATCAAGCTTCATCGAGTAATCAAGACACCCGTGGGTATGGGCTTTCATCAAGTGAGTGCTTATCAACCTTGTGATCGTGGTGGTTATTACTCAAATTATCATCATGAACCCACCACACCTCATCCTATTTCTCCTTATGGAAGCCAATTTTCCCAAAATCCACCATCTTACCAATCACCTCAACTTCACTATCAACAATATGATGCCCCACCCCTTGGACATCATCAAGATTTTCAAGGAGCTTTACAAGACCCTAATGACCAAATGCCCAACTTGGAGTTATTTCAATCGATTCTTCAATTGTAAAAGAGCCAACAAGAAATGGCCATCCAAATGCAAAAGGTACAAGATGAATTCATGGCCCAATATCAAAGGAAAAATGAGGGGATGGATGCTCGATTAAATGCGTTAGCGGTTAAAACCGTAATGTTTTTAAACCGAACGTCACAACTCGACGAAGGGTGCTCACTTGAGCAAGGGGAGCAACCCAATCATGAAGCCGCCGATGAAGTCCCTTTGGGAAGCGATACTTGCTATGAAGAACCTCAATTGTCTACCCAAGAAGAGACGAATGAGGAAATGACCCTTGATGAAGGCATTGTTGGTGAAGAATTGGAGGAGGTTAGTGAGTTGAATGAGGTGGTAGAATTTGTGAAGTCATTGGGTGGAAATGATGAGCTCAAGTTGCCCTTGTGTGAAATTGTGGAAGAACATCATGAGCCTCTTGCAAGTGAGCGAAACAATGGTTTGGAAGAGATTGAAACCGCGGGTAGAAGTTTCAATTCTCTCCTCCAAGATGATGTGAGGCCAAGTGATGTTTTGGGACTTGAAGATGGGGAACCACAATTTGATGAAGATATGAGGATGTGCAATAAGAAAGCGGGACCAAAACCGTTTTTTGTGCCTCATGTTAAGTATATGAAGCTTGCTTGTGTTTGAAGGCGATGCTTAGAGAGGAAGAGATCGATAAAGCTTGTTGGATGGAAAGACCCCGGAGACCACGTGAAAGATGACATTGGGTCTTTAGGTGACTACTTCTTGCTTCCGACTTGGAGGCTTTGGTGGATAGCTTGGCTCGGGCACTCAATGAGCCCTCTTTATGATGTGGCTCGAGCATTTGACTTGCTCCTCCGAGCCCTTGATGGCTATGGCTAGGAATGAAGAGTCCACCATCCTAGGTTTGACGGAGTTCCTCAAGAACCGTCATGTTGTATATTCCCCTTTCCCTCTTCTTTTTAGTTTTGTGTTTGTATTTGTGTGTTTATTAGTTTGATTCCGGTATTTGTGTGTTTTGTGGAATTCTTGTAATTTGGTATTTTGATGAGCGATGTGAGGGAGGGATTTTGATGGTGTTTATTGAGTTTATTTGCTAGGTTAATAGTGGAGATGAAGTTTTGAGAAGAGTGGTTGATGATAGAAGCTTGGAGCTTGGGCAAGGGAGTCGGTTTTTGAGCTTTTTGTAAGCTTAAGGAGGCGGGACTTTGGATCCCGAGGTATTATTTTGCATTTGGGTGGAAGGCTTGGTGTGCTAATAGTGAATGAAGACTTGGGTTGGAACATGGCCATGTCGAGGGAGACATGGCCATGAAGAGGCCGTCATGACCGTGAGCTAGAATTCCAAAAGTCACAGCCTACTGCTCTCGATCATGGCCATGAGGGGCCAAGTCACGGCCAGGAGGGGTCATGGCCGTGACCATGGGCATCACGGCCATGACGGGTCTGCTATCTTTTTTTTCGCCATTTCTGTTAGCCCAGCTCCCCTAATTTGCCTACCCAACCACTTTATACCCCCTCCCAACCTCCCTACTCACCCTTGCAACTATCATATGACCCCTACACTTCATATATACACCTTCATTTCATCTTCTCATCACTATACACCGAGTTCAACATCAAATCCCACCTCATTTATACCATTATAAGCCCGATACTTCAACCATGCGGCTATATTGAGAAAGAAGAGGAATAACAATGATGAAGACAAGCAACGTGCCTAATATGATCATTGAGATGATGGAGTTAGTGAGTTGATAACCGTTTGGTAGGCGATTCTCATTTCTTTTCCGTCTTTTATTACTTGTCTCCCTTTGTTTTTTCCCCTTCTCCTTATCGTTTTTGTGTCATGGTGGCCCTCGGGGCCATGGTTATTTTCGCTCCCGACTCTCGATGACGTGACTACATCGAGAGTCATTTCAAAAATCCAAATTGACAAGTAATTTCACTTTTATTTTCCTTTTGGTAGAGTTTAGTCGGATTTAGGCGGAATCCAGGCTAGGTGACTTGATTACACCTAGCCCTCCCCTCCCATTTCCTTTTATTTTCTTCTTTTTATTTCTTCCCCCATCCATATCTTTTCTCGTCTCGGCCCTCGGTGAGTTGATTACACCCCGACCGGACACATTCTACCCTTTCTTCACTTTCATTTTTGATTTTTACTTTTATTTTCCTTTTTTTTGTATCTTCCACACACTACCGATCGAGCATGAGGACATTGCTTGGTTTAAGTGTGGGGGAGAGATATCCTAGTCTAGCTTAGTTTTATTTTCGTAGTTTTTTCGAAAAAAATCTTAAAAATCCCTAAAAAATTGAAAATTTTCATAAAAAACCAAAAAGATTTTCCTTTGTGTCTTTTTCTTTTGTGTCTTTGTGTTGTATACTTGTTGTGTTGTGTGTTTTGCTCCTCCGAATTCCTTGTAGGTTGTGCGATCTTCGATAAGTTTCGGAAGGCTCTTGACGTCCGGTATTATCCTTCTTTCTCCTTCTCCTTTTTCCCTTTTTGTGGAGTTTGGAGGATGTGTTGTGATGGTGTGTGCTCGGGTGGAGCTTTGTGAAGATTTGTGGTTGATTGATTGCTTATTTGGATGTTTCGGGGTGATGTTTGTTTTGTTTGTATGTTTGTTTTCTTTTCTCTTATTATGTTTTGTTTTTTTGTGTGTGTCTCATTTTCTTTCGTCCTTGTTGTATCTTGTTTAGTTTGTGTCTTGTGTAATAAGGTTTTTGAAAACCGGGTTTTGAGGCTTGTGCGCAAGTGTTTACTTTCCCTTTATAGTAATATGAGTCGAGTCTTGGACTTTAGTCTAGTAGAATGACTTTAAATCAATGATTTCGTTGGTTTCTTACCTTGAGTCCACCTAGTCTACTAGGGATTTACTACGGGATTTGCATTTTGACCATTTTGACCACCCACGGAGTGAAAAGGCCTTGGTTGTCGAGTCCCGTCTCTTAGGTGACCATGTTCAAAGTTGTTTGATTAGTCCAAGTTTTCCACCTTTTGTGGATTTGAAGGGAAATCCCGACCCCCGACTTACCCATTTCCCTACCTCCTACACATTTCCACAAATAAGTTGCAAATTGTTGTAGTTCTTACTTGGTTGCAAGAAATGCCTACAAAACAAAATTTGGCCAAAAGGGCAAACCAAGGAAAAGAAAGAAAAAAAAAAGAAAGAAGAAAAAGAAAAGGCACAACAAAGGAAAACAAAATACAAAAGAAGAAAAAGAAGTGGCATAGCAACTCAAAAGCAAAATACAAAAAGAAATATGCCAAAGAAAATCAATTTCACAAAAAAATCTTACCCTCTCAAAAATAAGCCTTTTACCGACCGTTATCGTGAAGAGCCTACCAAAGGACCGAGTCCCTAGGAAGGATGATAGCAGTAATGGTCGGTCTTCCCTCACTTTGCAACCTTATCCACCTTTTTACTTGGACTAGTTTGGCGTTTTTGAGCATGGGACGACCCTCTTGGCTCATCGCTAAAGGGGGCGGGGCTTCACTTACCTACAGTGTCGACTAACTCTGTGGTTCATCCTTTTTCCATCCCGCCTATCGTCCCGTGGTACGTTCTTAGAAGGTTAGGAGGAACCTAGGTAAGTTACCAACGTTTTTATTGCTTTGTCGTCATACTATTAGGGTTTTGTCCATATCGATTTGTGTCATTAGCTTGGGAACGTTGTCACTTGCCTTGAGTCCCTAACCAGTGCTTCTTTCACCGCTTTGTTGAGGGAAGCGGTATTTGTTTCTTCTTGGATGCAACCGATTGTTTGTTTGTTTGTGTGTTTATTTGTTTGTGTGTTTTTGTGTCCGGTTGTATCCACAATTTTGTCGCAAGACCTCACTTGCCTTGCGGAGAGTACTTTTCCTCTAAGTGTTCTCACGTGAGTTAAAAGGGCGTAGGGTGCGCTAATACCCGCTCGGTTAGTAGTCTAGTTTCTTTTAGTTATTAGTTAGTTCGTGCTTACTCGAGGGCGAGTAAGGGTTAAGTGTGGGGGAGTTGATAAGTGTGTCTTGTAGTGCTTATTTGTTGTGTTTGGTCCTGGTTTCTCTTTTTGGAATTGCTCTTTGGAGCGGTTTCTAGGCTACTTACGCTTCTTCTAGTTCATTTTAGGTTCCTAAGGCCTATCTTGGAGAAATGGAACGATTTCGACTCATTTCTGATGCATATGGAACCAATGAAGAAAAGCGACGATTATTCGGTGGCTTAGACTCGGTCCCGAGTCCTTGGAGCCCATTCCCGAGCACCGAGAGTCGATAAGAAGCCTAGGAGGAGCATGTAGGGGCCTACATGGCCGTGTCAGAAGCCTACATAGCCGTGTAGTGAGTTGGGAAGCAAAGAAGAGAGGAAGCAAGCTACAGCAGGGCGTCATGGCCGTGACCCATGACCATCATGGCCATGACGGGGGTGCCTCATGGCCCTGAGCCCCCTCATCATGGCCCTGAGCCCCCTGTTTCTCCTCGCACTTTGTCACTTCATTCCCCTTATTCTTACAACCCTATAAATACCCCCCTCTTGTAATCTTATGTTATGTTAGACCTTACCCAAAAAACCCTAGCGTACTTTAGCCTAGATTAGCCTAGATTAGTGTAGATTAGTCTTTAGTTAATTGTTAATCTTAGTTTAATCCTTGTATTAAGGGAATTCTTCAAGATTCAACCAAGATTGACAACCTTGGGAGATTGTTTTGGGTTTTTCTTATTAATGCAAGTTTCAATCTTCCCTCCTCTTGTTAGTAGGTATAATCTTCTTATTCTCTTTACTCTTAATCCTTGTTTAATCTTTCAAGTTTTAATCTTTGATTATTGTTCTTGTTCTTGCTAGTTTCATTATGAATGTTTTGTTGTTTGTGTTGATTTCTCTTGTTATGGTTAGGATTAGTTTCATTATGTGTGAGTAGACTTGTTGTGGGGTTAGTAGGGGGATTAAGTGTTGATTATGGATGATTAGGGTTTGATTGTGGGTAAAGATGGATTCTTTGTTACTAGTCACATATTAAGAGCACCATGTGTTTGTTGAATTGCTTGTTAGAGTAGTAGTTGCAAATACTTCTCTTGCTTGTCTTCCTCTTCTCATTGTGTGATTGATTTGTGGTTGAATCCTTGTGTATTGGATAATATCTTGCATGAGTATTCGGGTTTTATCTTTGACACGAGAGTGCGGACATTGGCTTTGACGCGAGAGCGCGGACCAACCTTAGTAACTAGGTGAAACCTACACCCTCGATCTCCCAACTATCCTACTACACTTATGAACCCGACCTAACCCTAATCTCTCCTTGTTTGATTCCTCTAGTTCGATAGATTCTTTAACCTTTAGTTGTTATCCTGAGCTTAGTCTTAGTCATAGTGTCATCCCCTTCTTATCGTTCTAGTTTAGTTTAGTTCGTTGACCTAGTCTTGTATTTGGGTGAAACTTGGTTTAAACCCTCTTTACCGTCCCCGTGGACTCGACCCGACTTGCTCTATCTACGTGTTAGGTTTAGTTGGTTATTATTTGTTGGTGGGGATCCACGGCAAATCCCTCCCGTCAAGCGACGAAGAAAAAGACCAAGTGAAAAAGACTCGAGAAAGACACCTAGACGGATGACTCGTGGGTGGTATGACTTCCTTAGGATTCGGCTGTGTGGGCCTAGTCTCGTTCGAAGGAAGGTCTACGTGAGACTTTTCCCCAGACTTTTGACTCGAGTGTCTAGACGGACCTTTCGTCGTAGGGGTATGCCCTACGTGGATTGGTCATGCCTTTAGGACAAGGCGGACTCGGGAAATGGGGGAAAACTCGTGATATAAGATTGACGGAGTTTCGACGCTACAAACCTTCGACATACTACAAAAAGACTTGACACACGGATAACGGTAGGTCTTATAATAAGGAAGGTTTGTAAAAAGTTGAGAGTTTGAAATTTTGAAGATTTTGAAAATCGAAAATAAATTTCCGAAAATTTGAAAATCGAGAACGGGATCTCGAGGATTTTGAAAATCGAAATGGAATTTTGAAAATTCGAAGATCAAATGGTGTATCGGAAATTCGAATTTTTAAATGGGCGGCACGCCGGCTAAAAAAATAGGCTATTTTGAGTCAAATCTTAAGTCTAAATTTTTGCGGCATCCCGAATTTTTGGAAATTGAAATATTTTGAAAAGATGCATTTTTTAAATGACTGTTTTAAAAAGATGACACGGAAAGCAAGTAGCACGTAGTCACACAAGTATTATAACGACTCTATGTATGCTTTACACTAAGTCTCGGTCGGTCAAAATCGGGTCTATACCAACAACGATGGCTTTCTCATAAATCAGGACGGACTTCCTAAGCCGAATTTGTCTTAGGACATGCCGCGAAACCTATACGAGTTCGGCCGTAGAAGTCTTTAGCGCACCCATGTAGGAATGCACCGCGGTATAGTGGGACGTCGGTCACAAGTAATCGGCCCGGGAAAAATTTGGGTTATGCATGAATCATTAAACTAATGCGCGTACATTATTAATTGAACGATTTCTTTTCGAGTCTCACCCTAGGAACCCCGATGACTAGTGGTACATCAGGTATCCCCAGCGGAGTCGCCAAATTGTGGAGATGACATAGGTCCACCTCGTCGTGGCCACGCGCGGGTTTGGGTAGGCGAATGAATCTCGTGGTAAGATTGATCTCGGGTCGAAATTTAAATCATAGTTGGAGTCGCCACCCAATTTTATGGGAATTCGGACCCGTTCGAACTCACTCTACACTTAGGCGTTTCGTGTACAAAACACGACCCACTTTCAGTGCTAGAGCTTAGGAGTTCGTCCCTTTGCATTACAATATTGACGCCGAGTTATCGGATATCGTGCATCGAATGACTCTCGTGCGCCAATGGTTTCAGACATCCAGAAACCATGGTTCTGATTAAGGGGTGAGGGTACGTGTTGAGAAGCCCACAAAGGACACCCAACCCCGCCCGCTCTTAGCGGCCTCTACTAAGATATCATTCGTGTTCCTATACGCGCGCTAGTAAAATGACTAAATGTTATGCAAACAACGTTTTCGGATAAACATGCGAATTATATGTGAGCTACGTCATTTTATTGCATCAAAACTAGAGTCGAATCATTTAGCATGTGAGGTTCATTTATAAAACGATAAACATAAAAAATAAACAAAACTCGTAAATAGCTACAACATACACGGGCGGAAATACAACTCGGACAAAACAAAAAAATAACGAGAAAAATAATAAGCAATAATAATGGATGCGTAAATAATTTGAATGACTAAGATGAGACGATGCATGGTTTTTGAAAAAAAGACGCGTGATTGCCTTTACACGGGACGACCCAAGTCGTAAAAAAAAAACGAGGCTCGGATGATGCTTTGAAGCTCTCGGTTTTTGAACAAAGAAGTCCACTAGATCGAGTCATGCCAGAGACTCGATCGAGTGGCCTTCTAAAAGGCTCTCTGCCTGTTTTTTGGGGTGCTACTCGATCGAGTGCCCCCTGTACGAGCTGTTGCTCGTTTTGAAAAAGTGGCAATTTCGAAATTGGTGATTTGTTTAAAACCGATTGTCAACCGAGTCAAATATAAATATGACATAATTGATATTTGGCTCGTTTTTCAGCACCCATAACATTTTTATGGTTACGAGACCGGCATCGGGATTTTATAAAAAAGGTGTTTTAGGATCGAAAATTTTGATTAGTGACGAAATGGTCTCCCTCCGCGTCACGGCACTGGTACTAATCCTTACGGATTATGTGGTGTTGATTTTTGCGTCAACGGGTTCCGTACTAATCTCGGAAATGGAATCAAACGCGTTCAACTACGAACGACCACGATCACGTTACGCCCTTGAGTGCTTGGGGCGGCGCTCCTCGAAAGGGTGCCACCTCCGTCGCGACTCGTAAAGGGATTAAACGGACTTGGAGCGGTTGTCGTAGTTAAACGAGTTCGATCCGAAATTTATATTATTATTATTATTATTATATATATATATATATACACGGTATATAATGATAAAGAAAGAACGAAAATCAAAATGCGAGAATGATAAAAAAATGTTAGTGTTAGTGAGCTAATATATCTATAATATAAAGTATAATATACATATATATATCGAGATAGAGAGGATGAGAAAAGAGAGAAAATGGGTTGATGACACCCTCAACCTACATGCTTAAAATGGCCTCGGAAACGAACTCGTAATAGCGACGGGAGCGCGGGAGTATCGAGTATGTAAGTAGAGTTATGGTGTGTGTATGTATGAAGATGGTTTATCGGTTTTTCGAGGGATAAAGGACTCGATTTTTGCTTGGGGTTGCTTAGGGTTGTAGTGTAGAGAGGATGTGTGAGTTAGGGTAGAAAATGTAGGGTTTTTTGCATGTGAAAATTCTGAAAAATGTGAAGGGTTTGAGGGGGTATTTATAGAGTACACCCCTCGACCTAGGGTCACTCAATCAAGTGGCCCTAGTGCACTCGATCGAGTGCCCTGAAAAAGAGGGACTGATCGTTTTTTGAAGCTCCACTCGATCGAGTGAGGTCAATCCACTCGATCGAGTGGTTGAGGCGGGTGACTCTTTTTAGGAAGGGGTTGACTTTTTTGAATTTTTGAAAAAGGTGATTGAGCGCAATCTTCTAGAAGCTCACCTGGCTGATTTTTGGGGTCGGATTCATCTTTGACCGGGTTTTGACCCGGTCGTGAAAAGACGGTTTTATTTTTGGTGTCGGTTTTGGCCCAAATTAGTCTCATTTTATTGGAAACGACCCACTGGGCCTGGATTTGAGGTCGTTTTTGAGAGATTTGTACTCCGCTAAATTCCCACGTCGGATATTATTGATTCCGAGTCCGTATTCGAGCGTATTAAGTCACATTTACGTCCGATCATCATCGGGCGTTTTGTCGGGAACTGCTATAGACACTAGCAGGCAAAATGCGGGTGTCTACAGTTAATTTTCTAGTGTCCTAAACTATTCTTGTTTCTAGATATGGGTGAGATAATTTACTTATTTCCTAAAATAGTTCATCAAAAGTTTGGGCGGGACACGTGACATTTTCTATTATAGATTTTTAGTATATATAAATTATTATTATTTCCTAAAATAGTTCATTAAAAGTTTGAGCGGGAACATTTTTCATCACAGTGCGACACGTGTCATTTTCTATTATAATGTTTTTCTTTTGTGTATGTGTGTGGTAGAGGGATGATGATGATATTCAATTATACTAATCTTACTCTAATATTATACTAATATTACAATTTTACAATTTTACATAAAAATTATATATACATAAAATAAATTATAATTATCTCCATTTTAAATTGTAATAATTTGAAGGTTATGGTTGCATATTTCGGGATTAATTGTTTTAATTCAAGTATTAAAGTACTCCACGGGTTATTCGGGATCCTCTTTTAATCTATCGATTCTCGATATTCAACCTCTTCTTTGGAATTCTGCAAGCTTTGTTTGCATTTTCTAACTTAATCTCATTTGCTTTATTTTCGTTAATTTTTGTGAATTTTTAATTGATAACTTTTGTGTCTACTTCACTTATACTCTGTAATTATTTTGTTAACTTTTAATTAAATTAAATTGTTAATTTTTTTTTATTAAATTGTTAATTAGTCACTCAAATTGTTAATTTTACCTAAATTGTTAAAGCCGTTAAAAAATATAAATCATGTCGGAATCACATCATACCGAGTCTAGGTCAAAGAGGACCCGATCACGTCAAGCAAGCGTATAACCCACCAGCTTCACAAACACCACAATTTGAGGCACATACATAGGGTCAAAATATAACCCAACAATTTAACTTTTAAGGGCTGAAGTTTGACGTGGACCTTACGGTTTCGATCAAACCTCCCATGGCCCTCAAACCTAAGGTTCCCAACAACCTTTTATGATCCCGACCAACCTATTTAATTTTCCAACCGGAACTAACTTTGATAACCCACCAATGTCGGCCCGACCACTTCGAGGCCCTTTCCAACAAATGTCATATACACTATTTGTACCACCGTCGTATCAGTATACATCTACACCCGAGTCATCTACAGAGTTCATGCCAGTATTCACAACACCACAGGCCCAACCCACATAAACAACGAAACAACCCGTAGATGAGGAGATATGAAAAACTGATGAACTAATGAACGAAATTTGTGCTTCTGGTAAATCAAGTGTAGTGGGGCCACACTTTATCTTAAATAGAGATAGATCATTGGCTAAATGTAGAAAATGTGATAAGATTTTAACTGCTAAAAGCACATCCGGTACCGGTGACCTTGCATGACACATGAAAATTAAAGATGTGTTCCACAACAAGGTTAAACATCCATTGACCAATTTGTGACCCGAACGACTTCTCTACCAGACTATAAATATGATTATAATGTATGTGCCAATGAATTATCTAGAATGAATATTGAAACGGAAAAACTGTTTTCACTAGTTGAACACAAAGCGTTTGACAGATACGTTAGAACCAATCAACCGGCTCATAAGGAAACGAGTCGTCCTAGTGTTAAAAGTAACACAATGAAAAAATGTATGGAGCATAAAATGGTGCTTATTTCAGAGTTTCAAAACACGACATCTAAATTTACTTAAACAGTTGATGGATGAGATTTGGATCACGATTATTCATATATGATTAACTGCTCACTGGTTAGATTATTATCATAATTGGAATTTACAAAAAAATAATTGTAGAATTTGCTAAATTAGAATTCCCACACAGCGCAACTAATATCCTTAGCATTATTATGAACGGGTAAACGAATATGGACTTAGATTTAAAATTTTAGCCGTTACTTATGATAATGTCACGTCTATGACTTCTTTAGCTAACATGTTAAAGAATAGTTTAGAAGAAGTATTTTTAGTTGGTAAATTGCTACATGTTTCATGTGATGGTCATGTGTTAATTAAATTTTTGTGCTAAGGATGGTCTTACGGGGCTAAAAGAGACGATCTTTTGTTAAATTTTTTTAGAAACCAATTACAAATAGAGGTAACAGTGGTATCAAACCTAATAAAAATAGGTACGCTTAACCTAAAAGAGTATACAAATATAAATGGGGTACGCTTGTTATAAAAAGCGGTACAAAAAAAGTTGTCATTTAGAGTTACATCTAATCATAAAATAGGTACGAATAAGGGATAAAGGGTACTGACAAGTGGTCTCTCCCTAGACTTTGTGCTAAGAGAATATCACGCTAAATTTAAAAGGATCGTTATGCACTTGAACACGTGCAAGTGAAGGCGTCAAGAGTGGCGTAACTTTTGTAAAAAAAATGGTTTAAGGTATCGAAATTTTTACATAGAAAATAACACGAGGTGGAATTCTATATATATGATATTTACGGCTTGTTTAGCGTATAAGGAGCTACTAACTACTTGGTGGAATCGTACTATTCTTAATGATCCTTTGTTTGTTGATGATTGGAATAAAATGAAAATGTATATTGCCCTTTTGACCACATTTTGCGAGGCAACATCTGCCTTTTCTCATGTATATGGGCCTACATACTGCCCCTTATAATTATTTCATTGTTAACCTTATTAAAATCATCGATATATATTTTCTCAAAATATCGAGGCCAAGATACTTACGAAGGATACAGTTTCTACTCACCATGGAGACTAACTGGCTCAGATATATATTGGTCCGATATTCCTCTCGTTGGCTTAAGTATATACAACTATTTTAAGCCTTAGGTGAAAATACGAGGGTACAATGAACTTAGTTACGGAGTAATTGTTATAAACAACTAATGAACATAAAGTCAACATAGAGGAGTATAAAACCGAGATTAGAACAAATTTTAAAAATTATTTAGCAATTATCAGTCTATTTACGGTAACAACACTTGCCTTTCTTCACAATCATTTGCAGCTAGTAGTAGTAGAGTAGATTCATGAACCGACCACGTTTAGTATGTCTACAAGCAACAGACATAAAACAACTTAACAGAAAACGTAAGTCATCAAAACAAACTCCAATCGGGGTGCGCCATTCACGTTCTTGCAGAAAGGCAAGAGAATCGCTTTCCAAGATAATGTTATCAAGTCCACAGACGAGAGCCTTCCGAAGACCAAAACAGGCTGCTTGTGCTTCCGCTACATCAGGGGTCCACCTCGCCTCAATTCTCGTGCTGCCTAGCTCGATGATCTGGCCATCACCGTCCCAATACACGAATCCAAGCCCAACTTCTCCGCCATTCCAAATTGCATCATCAATATTAATCTTCACTTGACCAATGTTCGGTAGGAGCCAACAATTGCCCCTCACCCCGCTCTCTTGCCGACTGTACTGTCTCTCCCATTCACGCACTTAGAGTAGATTTCGGGTGCTCTTCAAAAATAATCGAATTCTGGATTGACCAAGTTGCCCAGGCCGTGGTTAGAAATCAAATCTTTGCCTCCGTATCTAATCTCTCTAGAACCCATTCAAACAATTCCGCACTTCCCATTCTGGGTACGACAACCAACTCCTCCTCAAAGCCCAATCCCTCCCAAATACACCTGGAAATAGGACACTCGAACAAGGCATGTAGAATCGACTCATTACTGGTTTGACACAAGTTGCAGACCGAATTATCCACACAATGACGAGAAAAAAGGCTCCGTTTTACTGCTAACATACTTGTGCAGACCCTCCAAGCAAAGTGGGAAAGTTTCGGGGGTATTTGTAGTCCCCAAATCGTCCTCCAAAGTAGCTGGAACCCGTTCTCTACCCTCAACCTCTGAGTTATAGCAAAACCATTCATACCCAGTTTATAGGCCGAGCGAACCGTGAATATACCATCTCTCGTGGGTGTTGTGTTCCAAATTTAGCCCACTTTTCCACCCATTTAGACTCGTTTTCCTATCGCTTTTGTGTGATTTGTGTGCGATTATCGCCTTATTTTAGTCTATCTCACTCTAGCGACCTCTCTTTTGCATTTTACGTGTTTTTGGGTAGTTTTCCTACTATTTTGATAGGAATCCATTGTCCGAGAGCATGTTCGAGCTTATATGGGCACAAGAGAGTGGAATATCATCCCAAAACATGATTAAAGTCCAAAGTTCAAACCCAAGAGATGAAACCTTGAGCAAAAGGCTAAAAATCAATGACAAGGGCAAAACTCGAAGGTCGAACTTCAAATGGATATATCTAGAGTTCTAGACCTCAGATCAAAGAGATTCCAGTTGGAGGTAAAAACTTATCTTCTTAGCTTTTCAACGACATATCTCACACCCCAATCGAAGATCAAAAGAGAGAGTTATGGCCCTCTGAAGTCACAGGGCGAAGTTTCACCTGATGAGATTTGACCGGGCGAAATTTCACCCTACGAGATTTTTGAGTTTTTGGTCAGATTTTTCAAAGGGCGAAATTTCACCCGATGAGATTTGACCGGATGAAACTTCGCCCGACGGTATTTAAGCGAGATTGGAGGGAATCCGTAGGGCAAAACTTCACTCTATGAAGATCCAAAGGGCAATGTTTCATTTCAAGGGCAAAAATTAGAATTGTGCTTTGTTTTAAGTGACCCATTAAGGCTTTGTATATATATAGTTAATCCTAGATTTCTATCATATACTCCATTATTATGCTTCATTAGATCTAGTAACTCTTCATTAGCTTAGACTACTCTCTATCATTCTAATCTAGTAACAACATTAGTCTAGTCTTAGATTTTATTGAAGATTGAAGGGTTTGCAAGAATTAGTGACAAGTTCTTGTATTTTCTTCTTCAAGCTTCATCCTTTTTTTATATTAATCTTCATCTTCTTCATTGAGTTTTTCCTCCATGGTTGGTACTTTCTTCTCCTCTCTAATTAGTTTATTAGTTTATTGTTTTTCTTGCTTTGTTATTATTTTTCCTAGTAGAGTTTGTCCTTGGTTTTATTTTTTTCTCTCACTTGTGTTAGATTAATTTCCCCTCTTTTTGTTAGTATGGATTGTTTTTGCCTAATTTCTTTGTTAGTTGTTTCTTGTTACATTACTTACATGGTAACAGCCTAAAATCGATCCCTCCAAAAACTTTTCCGCTTGCTACAACCTCATAATTTAGTCGCCGGCCGCTGAGATGGCTATTTTTATTTTTCATCTCCGGCGGGTAATCGTTGTCTTCCCTACTCTTACTTACGCTGTGAGTATTATAGTATCGTATTTCGATAATAATGGTGTACTACAACTATTAGTATTACCAAAAAAAATGGTGTGCAACCTTTCCCTACCATTCACCATCTCCCCATTCACCCTCAAATCTTCTCCATCTTACCCTCCGTACTTCCATCATATTCTACACAAACCACGTCACACCCGGCCTAGCTATCTTATATTATTAGAAATAAATAATAATAATACCCTTAGTACCGATTGTTATATCGTTATATGTTGTCGCTGACGTGTTCTCCGTTGATTCGATCCTCGCCAACAATACCGCTCCTACCCTTGTCGTTGTCTCTTTCTCATGTTGTTTCGACAACCGCCGCCGCACTAAACCAGCACCTCGTCCCATCATCGCCTTCTCCGTGTCCGTCTCAGGTTCGCCCCAGCAACCACCCCTGCCCCACGGGCCGGGTGGTCTGACTCCGCCGGCTACGACCCGCATGGTCAACCAGCCGACACTGGATCGAAGAGCCCGGTCGGGGGTGTTATGTTTCGGTTTAGTCGTTTTTTTCCTTTTATTTTATACTGTTGAGCTTTGCTCCAGTTTGTGGTGCTTTACGGGTTGTCACGCTTCCGTACACCATTTTTTTTTCTTCTTTTCTTTTTAATTTATACTGTTGAGCTTTGCTCCAGTTTGTGGTGCTTTACGGGTTGTCACGCTCCCGTACACCGTTTTTTTCCTTTTCTTTTTAATTTATACTGTTGAGCTTTGCTCCAGTTTGTGGTGCCTTACGGGTTGCCACGCGCCCGTACACCATTTTTTTTATTTGTGTCACGACCTGCCGTTTCAGCCTCGTGCACCATTAGATTTGTTAGCGTTTTTATTTTATTTTCGACATGCGCGAAAGTTCGAGACATACGTTCAGGGCACATAGTTGCGGTTCCGACGTCAAAAAGTCGACTTGGTTCATCTTCAGCGACATCTACAATTATCTTTTGGTCCAGTCAAAGCATCCGTAAACTACCGTTTTGACTGAAGGGGTGTATTAGACAATATTAATATATGTAGTTAGTAGTAGTAATTAGTAGAGTCCCTTGATATTCCGTCATTAGTATATCATTTAATATATGTTATTCCCGAGACACATTCGATGTATCTTGTTGTAAGCCTTCGGTATAAATACCGAGCTAGTTGAATAATATAATCAAGGCGTTACGTCTACTTACAGTTTTATCGTGATTAGTGAGTAGATCTATGTTAAGGGTTTAGGGTAGGATGGATTTGGCTAACATGGATTAAGGATTCTTGTGATTGAATGTTGATGCGCGTCCAATTGTCGCCTATCAAACGCGGTCAAACAATATTTATAAACTCCGAAATACTACTACATACGTAGTAGTGGCAAGTCGGGGATCGATCCACATGGACGGTCGAGGGGTAGTCGGTCAAGTCCAAGTTTCAAAGTGATTGGGGTGGAGAAGGGGGGAGTTTTGGTCGAGAGAAACTAGACTAACTAGATGAGCTACGGAACTAAGGCAAGAAACAATAATACTAAGACTAGAAACAATAATGGGAGAAACATTAGCGAGATTCGGGGAGTCGGAAAACAAGATAAAAGTATAACATTGCAAGAATTATCACAAGGTGTATAAGGGAGGTTCCACCTTTCGGTTTCCCTACCGGCCAAGTCTAAGCCCGCTTTCGCGACGAATAAACTAAGGTCTCTAGACGGAATTACCCAAACCCCGAGTTTCCCCATATTGGTCCGAGTGAGTCAAGTCAACCTAGGTGATCAAGCTAAGTCAAACATAACACAACAATACCATCAAGACAATATCACCCTCAAATGCAATAATTTCACAAGATAAAACATTTTCCTAGAATTCCTCCTCCCCCAGCCCCCTAACTAAAATCTACTCACTACCCATAATAAGACTAACACTAAGGAGACTAGGAGAAAGACTAAACATGATTAAACTAGAGGAGAAATAACTAATCAAACACCATAAAAGAAACTACATACACTAACAAAACAACACTAACTATGGAAAAACAATCTAAGGAGAATTAAACTAAGGAGAGAGATAAACAAACAATCAAACAAAGGAAACTACACTAACATGAAGATTAACAAGATGAACTATGGATTAACAAGAAAACAAAACTGACTATTAAGGAAAAAAAAGGAGAAGAGAGAAACTACTAATTATGGAGGAGACTAAGGAGGAAGATGAAGATTAACATAAATAAGAAGCTTCAAGAAATAATACAAAGATTTTGTCACTAAACTCTTGCAAAACCCTTGAATCTTCAATATAAACACAATCTTCAACTAAAGATGGAAGCTTGATTACAAATTAATAGTAGATCTAAACTAAACTAAGAGAGTTTTACTAAATTAATTGAGTTTTACTATGTGAACTACTACTACTACTATGGAGTTCTCCTACACTAACCTAAGGAGGCACAAAATTAGGACTCTTTGGCTCAAAACCCTAGGATAAGTATTTATAGAGTTCCTTAATGGGTCACACAAGTTTAAGCCCATAATCCAATCCTTCTTCATTAAGCTAGATCTTCACCCTTTGCATCTTCATGGGGTAAAACTTCACCCTGCGGTTGACGACCTTGGCACCACCCGGTGAAATTTCACCCGGTGAGATTTTCTTCTCGAATCGTCATTTTTGGCGTTTTTCTCCATCGGGCGAAATTTCACCCGGTGGGCGAAATTTCGCCGGTCGTTTCGCCCGGTCGTGTCTCACCATAAAAATTTTCGGGAATGGAAAATGTCGTCGGGCAAAATTTCGCCCGGTGATGACTCACCGGGTGAAATTTTGCCCGGTGATACTTCTCCTTAGTTCCGGTCTCTTTCTTCGTCGATCAATTGGATTACTTGAACTTTCGGTTGTGTGCTTTGCTCTTTGGACCGTATCTCTCTCATGCTCGTAGAAGCTCATACACGTTTTCGTCGAAATCCTATCAAAAATAGACAGAAAACTACCAAAAACACGTAAAATGCAAAAGAGAGACACTAATGCGAGAATTACTCAAAATAAGGCGATAATCGCATTCAAGTCCCGCAAAACGGAGGAAAAACAGGTCTAAATGGGAGGAAAAATGGTTCCAATTTGGCACACAACAATTCCCCCACACTAAACCGTTGCTCGTGCTCGATCAAAGACCCAAAAAGAAATTACATACTACGACTAAGCTAGACTATGCTAAGCCGATACGGGGCAATTAACGGGCCCGCTCCGTCCCTTCAACTCACATCGGGATACTCATGAGGTAGAGTACCTCCATGCAAGGCAAGTTGGGGCTTGCTCAAAACTGGGGTTGCGACTAACACACACACAAACACATAAAACAAGAAAGACACACAAAAAAGATAGTCGCAACCAAAGAGAAAATAAATCGCCGAGTCCCGCATCGAAACGGCGGAGAAAGCACCGATTTGAGCTTAAGACAAGCGAGAACACTACCAAGTTAGTAACACAAATTGACATGGACAAGATCCTAATAGGATGACAATCAAACAATAAAAACATTGAAAATTTACCAAGGTTCTTCTAATTCCACTAGAGATGCCTACCACGGGACGATAAATGGAGTGGATAAGTGAGAACCATGGAGTTAGTAAGCACTGTAGGTAAGTGTCATGCCGTCTTCTAAGCTAAGCCTAGAGGATCGTCCCAAACTCGAGAAAGCCAATTAGACCAAAAAGATGGATAAGTGTTTGCGAAATGGTAAAGATTGCCAAATTACCGCTATTTTCCTTCCTCGAGACTCGGTCCTCTAGTAGGCATTTCACGGCAATAAGTCAACCAAGGGATTATTTGGGTTTGGGAACGATTTTTGAGATTTTGATTTTATTTTCGGTTTTTTCTTTCCCCATTATTTCGATTGAGGGCTTTTTTTCATAACGCCCTTCTTCTTCATTTTTCCCTTTTTCTCTTTGAATATCTCTTTTTTGGCTAGATAGTTCATTTGAGATCAAGGTAAAGCATATTCTTGCAAACTTATTTGTGGAAATGGGTGAATGGTAGAAAAATAGGCTAGTTGGGTGTGCACCCCCTCCGAACCCACAAAAGGATGTAAATTTTGGACTAAATATGGCTTCTCAAGTAAGGTCACCTAAGAGAACGGGGAACGGTAACCAAGGCCTTATCACCCCATGGGTGGTCAAGGTGGTCAAAATGCAAATCCCGGTGTAGACTCCTAGTAGAAAAAGATGGACTTGTGGTAAAAATCCAATGCAAAAATTGGTTCAAGGTCATTCTACTAGAAATATGTCCAAAAATCAAAAAGGGTCACTAGCAAGGGAGTAATAAACACTCGGCCTAAACTCAAAATCGGGTTTTCGAAAACTTTACCTAGACAAACTATACACACAATGAAAAAGAGAACACAAAAACGACAAAAACACAAGAAAATCAAAACAAAATCACAAATATAGCCAAGCACTCCGAACTCCATCATGTCAACACAATCCACAACCACCAATTCCAAAATGTTCGCCAAGTGAACCTCCAAATAGCATAAATGCCTATACTCCCATGCATAAGAGAAAGGGGTAAAACGAAGGTAGAAAATATTACCGCGCGATCTTCATTTCATTTCCGCTACCTTACGTATCCATGCTAAATGGCTGGCGGTGTACCTACAAGAAGGAGAATGCAAGGCAATACAAGGGACACAAAAACAAAAATAAAAGAAATGAAAACTAAAATGAAAAGAAAAAGGAAGATTTGTTTGGTTTTTGGTTTTTAAAGGAAAAATGAAAAGGAAAAGGAAGAAAAAGGATAGTAGATCCATCCCCCACACTAAAACTGTGCATTGTCCCTAATGCACAAGTAGAGGAAGAATCGAAAAAGAATAAAAAGAGAAAAGAACTGAAAATCTTTTTGAATTTTTATGATTTTTCAAATGTTTTTGGATTTTTGATTTTTCAAAATGAAGAGAATAAAAAGAAAAGAAGTGAAAATGAAAATGAAAAAGAAAGAAAAAGAAGTGAAAATAAAAGGAAGGTGAAAGGAAAAAGGAAAAAGAAGAAAAATTGATAAGTGGAGAAAGGGCGTAGGTGTAATCACGTCACCTCGCCCAGATTCCGCACGAATCGGGAAAATTAAAAGAGAAAAAGAAATTTTGGATTTTTCAAATTGGTCTTGGTGCGATCAAATCACCTAAGACCGGGAGCAACAATCAGGTCCTTCTTCCCTAAGGCACCTGCAAATAAAACCTCACGTTTGTAACGACCCAAGTAGGGCCACGTGAGGGGCTGACAATTCACCAAACCAACAAAATAACCAACTACAAATCAACCAACAACCAAAATTATCAAATGCCAAAAATTGGCGCTGCGAGGACTGACAGAAATTACTGAGATCAGAGAACAGATTACTGACAACTGACGACTGACATCTAACACCCCTACACCAACACTGACGACACTCGACCACTCACATCGGACCTGGGGGACGAGGTGGCGGGTAATAAGACCCTGGCGGAGGCATACCAAAAAATCGATCAAAATAGCTCTGTTGCTGCTGCAACATCCTTTGGTTCTCCTCCGCCGCCAACCTCGCTGCTTGGGCATCCCTGGTAGCGTCCCTAGCCATCTCAAAACTGCTCCGGGCGAATCAAAGCCTTCCCTAGAGTACGTGTATGAGCTACGCGCAGTATCGCGCGCATCCCGGGCTACGTTATAGGCGTCCTGGGCCAAGTTCAGAGAGGTGGTCAAGTTCTCCCAAGTCTGACGTGTTCGGTCATAAACTTCCCCCCACTGGTTATAAAAGTCCTCCGATCCTAAGAACGAGGAGTGTCGTGGAGGACTTATGTTAACTTCCTCCTGAAAACCTGGGGTAGACTGGGTGAACGTGGAGTGTCTGTATGGTTCAATGTTGGGTGTGAAAAACTGTGAGGTCTGGGGTTCGGTCTGATGGGAGGAAGAGGGTCTGTGTGATGATGATGGTAAAGTCCTATGACCCTCATCCCGGGAGGTTTCAACCTCCGGCTCCTCCTCCGACACGTCTACAACCTCAATGTCATCGTCGCCATAATCTAAAGGTCCCTCGGGGTATTGAACTATATGAAACTTACCTCGAGTGTTATCCCGAATGTATTCCCCGGACCTCTTCGGCATGCCGAAGTTCTCTTCAATATCTAGCCTAACCCATTCGGGGCTAGGCATGGCAATGACTCTCATTTCAGTAATCTTATACAAGAACAAACTGTCATAATCCCCTTTCTGGGGCCACACAAGGAAAGGACAATAAATCTCATCTATGAAAATTCCCGCCCCGACAACTGGCGCCAAATCGCTAAAATCGATGGCCAAGGCTTTAGCTAACATCGTTACAATACCGCCACAAGAAATTTTCTTGCGGCTTCCCTTCGCAACCTGGGCAAAATGAGTAGCTAAGGCCTCGAACATATCGATCGACGGGCCTCTGTTCAAAACAGCATCCTCCAACAGCTGTACAGTAGCACTACAGTTATGGTGCGTATCATAGCTTGACAGGAATGAGTTGGCTATGATACGCGCCAAATACCGAAGGATGGGGTTTCGAATAGAGAAAGAACGCATCTTTCCTCTCCTGAAAGTCCTCTGGAGGGCTATTTTAAACCATAATCGATCTCGGCCGAATTTATCGTCCCGAGTCTGTCCCGCCCTAGGCTTTCCAAGGATCGAAGAAGGTAAACCAAGCAGTGCACCAAAGTCCCTTAAGTTGAGGACGTACAGAGTTTCTCGCAACTGAAAAGAGACAGTGCATTATCGTTACCACTTAGCTCGAAAGTTGCGAAAAACTCGCACGTCAACTTCTGAAAAGTTTCCTCCTCGGAGGCATAAAATTTGATGAGACCAGGGCTTCGGCACATTGCTTGTACCTGCGGTTCTATGCCCATGCGCTCAAGTACATCTCGAGCCGCCCAACGAGTCGGCTCGAGACGACAGACCCAAATTTTTTTACATTTATCATGATGAGCTTTTTTAGCGAAATAGATACCAGATTCAGCATGACGGAAATTACGACGAATTTTAGGGTAACGTACCTCTAGCGGAACAGGTTGTTCGCGCGGGATTGAGCCTTGCGTCTGAACGGGCATCGAGACAGATTCGTCTCGAGCCGCGGCCGGCTAGTCCAACCTAGAGGATGATGTTGACCCCGAATTTCGATTAAGCATTGAAGAAATCCGTTTCCTTGCCATTTGCTTTACCCTCCTCATCCTTGTTGCTTGAATTTGACAAATATGGTGATGACGGTCTCGGTTTGGGGTTTGTCGGATTTGGGATGATTTCTGAAAACAAACTCCAAGAAGGTGGTAGAAATGTGATGGGGATGAGGAATATATAATTTGATTGAAATTTGGTGGAGAAATGGAAGGATTAGAGGTGATTTAAGGTGGAGGATTTGGGGTTTGTTTTGGGGTTTTTGGGGTTTGGCTGAGGAGAGAGAGAGAGAGGAAAAGGTGAATAATGAAGATGGGTAAGGGGGTTTGGCTGGGTAAGTGACGTGGGGTGTTATTTCGCCCGGTGGTCACCATCGGGTAAAATTTCACCCGACGGTGTTCGGGTCGAATTTTGTCATTTCGGCGCAGTTTCACCACCGGGCGAAATTTTGCCCGGTGAGATTCCACCGGGTGAAATTTTTGTCCGGCGGATTTTCCGTCAATTCCATTGATTCGAGCAAAGTTGCCATCGGGTGAAGTTTCATCCGGTAAAATAATCCACTTCAAAATAGGACTTTGCTACGAAAAATCTCTTCGACTTGGCCCAAATCATCCTTAACTCTTCAATAAAATTAATCCTCGCAATCCATGTATTAGCTACATGGAGAAAAACTCTCACAATTGTTCATAGCGCAACCCAAAAATTCCAAAAGAAATCTTCATAATCCCTGCAGATACCCAAGCAAGCTCCAAAAGAAAAATCCAAAAGCTATTGTCCAAAGAGAATAAAAAGAAGAAAAAAAATATACAAATATTTACAAGGTGGTTATTATGGACACCACCAAACCGAATTGAATTGTTTGAGTTTAATCGGGGTTGCTTTAAAAGCAACCCGAAGGGTCTTGGTCATTAGCTTCGAATTCCATGTTACCGATCTCGAGCTTTTCTTTAAACTCCGGCAAGCCCATAAGTCGTGCTACCTCGGGAAGCATTGCAAATTCTTCGAGAATATCTTCCTCGGAGGTAGAATCGAGTATAAATAGAGCACCGTCGTCTTCTTCATTATCATAGTCAAGATCTTTGGTAGAGGGTTCTTCATTGGGTGGAAATTCCACCATTTGATTCCAAAACTCCGCTTGGGAATTTTCTAGAAGGAACGCGGGAAGCACAAATTGAACCGTATCGTTGGCAACATTGAAGGATAATCGCCCTCGCTTTACATCTATAATCACTCCACCGGTAGCTAGGAAAGGTCGTCCCAGAAGAATAGGATTCCGCTCCTCTATAGGCATGTCAAGAATAACAAAATTGGTGGGTATATAAAGATTTCCCACGTTGACCATGAGGTTGCGGGTTAGTCCATAGGGTTCCTTTGTAGTTCCATCGACCATTTGCACATTAACTGGAAAGTGTTCCAAGTCCTTGATATAAATGGTACGAGCAATGGCTAGAGGCATTAGACTAATGTCGGCGCCAAGATCACACAAGGCTCGGTCTATCAAAACATGGTCTATGGAACAAGGTATAGCAAAGCTACCCGGATCACCTAACTTAATGGGAATTGTAACTCTTGGGGTCCTCGGGGAATCGGGATCTCTTTCCCTTTCGGTGGGTTTCAAAATAATGTCACAAATATATTTGGACGGTGTGGGCATGGAAGGGCTTGTATTAACGTTCTCGATAAGATCGGTGAAGGTTATCATGCCTAAAGCTTGGTTATTGAATGGGATTTGTGGCTTGTCATTCAAGGGTGGTACCTCAATTCTAGAGACTAGGTTCGTGTCCTCTATTGGAATTTGTTTAATAACGTATGCAAGGTTTCCTACAAGATACTTTGATGGATCTCTTCTTGGTTTTTCGGTTACGTCCTTGATCACTTTCTCATCGGATTCATTGATTGAGGGATGAGATGTAAGAATTTGTGGGTCAAAGGGTTTCACCGGTTTCTTTTTGCTCATTACCTTAATGGCATTCACGGATGCATGGTTGGAAGAATTGGTCGGCTCTTGAGAAGATCGAGCTTGCAAGGCGGAACGTGCCTCTAAAGCCTCAAGTCTAGCTCGATTTGACGCATTTTCTTTCAATAGAAAATTGATTGTTTGTTGAATGTCATAAAGGGGTTGAAAGTTACCTTGAAAATGCCTTGGAAGACCTTGATTATATGGAGGATAGGTTCCAAATGGAGGACCATAGCTTGGTCGAGGTGGTCCTTGAGAATAAGAATAACCTTGATTGAATTGATTTGTGTGATGAGGTCTCGGTTGATAATAGAAACCATGTGAATTAGGAAAAACCCTTTGATTGGGGGCTCTTGGAAAAGGATATGATCCTTGAGTAGGCATGGAATAAAATCCGGTCCCCAAATTAGGATTGTTCGTTTGAGATTTTTCATGGGTTCCTTGGGTGTTGGCTTGATAAGTACTCTCCTTTCTCATACACAATTCGGAATCGTGGTCATATCTCCCACAATGATCACATGGAATCTCAATGCGATACAATTTAGGTGGTGAAATGGATGATCGTCTTGGTGAACTCACCCTTCTTGGTGGAGATGAACTTTTTAGAGATGTTCTAGTCTTGGGTGGAGAATTGGCTCTAACAACATAAACTTCAAATTGCTTGACCAACTCCTCTACCTTAGCTTCAAGATCGGTTCTCCTTTCGGTTGACGATGTTGACTCACCACTTAGCTCTTCATGTTGATCATTTTCGGAGTATTCATCATTCTTGGCTATCCTTTCAATGAGTTTTGTAGATTCGATTTCATTTAACAAAAAGAAATCGCCTTTTGCCGCCGCATTAACATTTTCTTTGGCGTTGTCCAATAACGAGTGGAAGAATATATGAAGTAGAAGCCAACTAGGGATGCCGTGGTGCGAACATTTCCTTTGCAATGTTTGAAATCGGTCCCACGCTTTACCTATGCTTTAATTTTCTTGTTGTTGGAGTGTTTGAATTTCTCTTCGAAATTTGTTGGTCTTGGATGGTGGGTAGGTAGTATTTTTCGAGGAAGGTGTTGCACAATTGCTCCCAAGTGCGAAAAGTGTTGTTGGGGAAACTTTTAATCCATCTCCTTGCTCCACTAAACATGGTACGAGGAAAAAGGATCTGACGTAGTTGGCACTCGGTGACACCTTCAAGCTTGACACCAATAAGACTTTACTTGAAAAGACAAACATGCTTTATCACATCTTCATCCGGCAATCCTCGAAAAGTTTGTTGTTGAATCAAATTGATGATGGAAGGTTTAAGCTCGAAACTCTCCGGGATGGCTCCAATGAAGATAGGTGAAGAAATATCTACAATAGATGGTTGAGAATGGGACCCAAGTGTAGCCATACTTGAATCCTTGGATGTTGTTCAAAGATGGGGTGTTGAGAAATGATGAAATTGGTGGAAGATGACAATATCAAGTTGTTGCTTCGGTCACAATATTTCCAAGCGACTTGCTCTCCGAATGGGGATCAAGCAACCTAAATCAAAAGTATACCTAGCAAAATTCAACAAACAATGAGTCCTCCTAGCACCTAATGGCACTAGGGTAGGAGAAAAGAAAAACAATTATCCAAACGCAATAAAACTAAAACTTGATTAACTAATCACCGTCCCCGGCAACGGCGCCATTTTGATGTGCGTCCAATTGTCGCCTATCAAACGCGGTCAAACAATATTTATAAACTCTGAAATACTACTACGTAGTAGTGGCAAGTCGGGGATCGATCCACAGGGACGGTCGAGGGGTAGTCGGTCAAGTCTAAGTTTCAAAGTGATTGGGGTGGAGAAGGGGGGAGTTTTGGTCGAGAGAAACTAGACTAACTAGATGAGCTACGGAACTAAGGCGAGAAACAATAATACTAAGGCTAGAAACAATAATGGGAAAAACGTTAGGGAGAGTCGGGGAGTCGGAAAACAAGATAAAAGTATAACGTTGCAAGAATTATCACAAGGTGTATAAGGGAGGTTCCACCTTTCGATTTCCCTACCGGCCAAGTCTAAGCCCGCTTTCGCGACGAATAAACTAAGGTCTCTAGACGGAATTACCCAAAACCCGAGTTTCCCCATATTGGTCCGAGTGAGTCAAGTCAACCTAGGTGATCAAGCTAAGTCAAACATAACACAACAATACCATCAAGACAATATCACCCTCAAATGCAATAATTTCACAAGATAAAACCTTTTCCTAGAATTCCTCCTCCCCTAGCCCCCTAACTAAAATCTACTCACTACCCATAATAAAACTAACACTAAGGAGACTAGGAGAAAGACTAAACATGATTAAACTAGAGGAGAAATAACTAATCTAACACCATAAAAGAAACTACACTAACAAAACAACACTAACTACGGAAAAACAATCTAAGGAGAATTAAACTATGGAGAGAGATAAACAAACAATCAAACAAAGGAAACTACACTAACATGAAGATTAACAAGATGAACTATGGATTAACAAGAAAACAAAAATTTTGTCACTATTAAGGAAAAAAAAGGAGAAGAGAGAAACTACCAATTATGGAGGAGACTAAGGAGGAAGATGAAGATTAACATAAATAAGAAGCTTCAAGAAATAATACAAAGATTTTGTCACTAAACCCTTGCAAAACCCTTGAATCTTCAATATAAACACAATCTTCAACTAAAGATGAAAGCTTGATTACAAATTAATAGTAGATCTAAACTAAACTAAGAGAGTTTTACTAAATTAATGGAGTTTTACTATGTGAACTACTACTACTAATATGGAGTTCTCCTACACTAACCTAAGGAGGCACAAAATTAGGACTCTTTGGCTCAAAACCCTAGGATAAGTATTTATAGAGTTCCTTAATGGGTCACACAAGTTTAAGCCCATAATCCAATCCTTCTTCATTAAGCTAGACTTTCACCATTTGCATCTTCAAGGGGTAAAACTTCACCCTGCGGTTGACGACCTTGGCACCACCGGGTGAAATTTCACCCGGTGAGATTTTCTTCTCGAATCGTCATTTTTGGCGTTTTTCTCCATCGGGCAAAATTTCACCCAGTGGGCGAAATTTCGCCTGGTCGTTTCGCCCGGTCGTGTCTCACCATGAAAATCTTCGGGAATGGAAAATGTCGTCGGGCAAAATTTCGCCCGGTGATGACTCACCGGGTGAAATTTTGCCCGGTGATGCTTCTCCTCAGTTCCGGTCTCTTTCTTCGTCGATCAATTGGATTACTTGAACTTTCAGTTGTCTGCTTTGCTCTTTGGACCGTATCTCTCTCATGCTCGTAGAAGCTCATGCACGTTTTCGGTCGAAAATCCTATCAAAAATAGACAGAAAACTACCAAATACACGTAAAATGCAAAAGAGAGACACTAATGCGAGAATTACTCAAAATAAGCGATAATCGCGCTCAAGTCCCGCAAAACGGAGGAAAAACATATCTAAATGGGAGGGAAAACGGTCCAAATTTGGCACACAACAAATGCACTTGGGTTGATTTGTCTATTTTGGAATTGTTGTATGTTTGTCGACTTTACTTGATCAATTTAGTTGACTCGTATTCACCCTCGTCAATATGGGGAAACTCGGGGCTTGGGTAATTCCGATTTAGTGAGCTAACTTCTTCGTCGTGAAAACGAGTCTTAGTGAGGTCGGGTGTAGAGACCGAAAGGTGACCCATCCCTTATCAATCGTGTGTCATTCGCTTGATTCTTTGTTTTATGTATCTCATTTCCGATTTCCCGACTCCCCCTAACACTTTTCCTATATTGACTTTCGTGTTAGCTATTAGACCCACCACCTTAGTCTAGTCCTAATTTACTCAAACCCCCTAGATCTCAAACACTTATTGACTTAGACTTGACCGACTTTACGAAGACCGTCCCTTGGATTGATCCCGACCTACCACTACTACATTAGTTAGGTTCGTCGGTGTTTACAAATATTGTTTGATCGTCCGGGTAAAGACACTCGCGCACCAGTGGGCCACCAAAATTGGGTATCGGTCGTGTGACGGAAACTTGGAGGGAGCTCCATGACGCCATACACATCTTCTTCCACGAGCAGCGCACGGAGTCGGTCCATGTCCCACCTCCCAGTTTCATGATCAATAAACTCAGCCACCGTCATGCTAGCATCCTCTTCCAGGTTAAAGGTTGGAATGCGACTCGAGGACATGCCAGGAAGCCACGTGTCCGACCAGACGTTTATCATCGTTACATTCCCGACCCGCCACTTCATACCTTCAAGGACCAAAGATTTAGCTCCCCATATACTTCTCCAACAGTAACTCGGGTGTTGACCTCTCCTCGCCTCCAACATGGATGAATGCTTAAAATATCGGGCTATGAGAACACGTGCAACAAGGGACATAAGGTCATTATAAAGTCTCCAAATCTGCTTTGCTAGGAGAGCTTGATTGAAAACTTGTAGGTCACGAATGCCCATCCCCCCATTACCCTTGGCTCGGCATAAACTTTCCCATGTCACCCAATGAAGCTTTCTCTTCTCGTCCGTTGAACCCCACCAGAATTTCGCCATGGTCTTATGCAACTCGTCAATGACACCATTTGGGATAGAAAAGACACTCATCACGTAGGTCGGAATTGCTTGAGCGACGACCTTTATGAGGACTTCTTTACCTGGCTTAGAAAGAAGTTTCTCCTTCTATCCATGTATTTTTTCCACATTCGGTCCTTCAAACCTGCAAAAACCGCTTTCTTTGACCTCCCGATGATCGTCGGAAGGCCTAAATATTTTTCATGTCTTACAACTTCCCGCACCCCTAACACTTCACCAATAGCCCTTCTTGTGCTTCGCCACATTTGCTTACTAAAAACGGCCTCCGTCTTGGAATAATTGATTTTCTATCCCGAAGCTCCTTCATATTGGCTAATCAAGTTAGCTATTCTCGAGCATTCCTCCAAGGTCACTTTAGCAAAAAGAATGTTGTCATCTGCAAAAAAAGAGATGTGAAATAACAGGTCGGGGCACCCCGGCACCCCCTCATCCCTTGAATTTTCCTATCACGCACCACACCCTTAATAAGGTACGAGAAAGCATCAGCACACAACAAGAACAAGTACGGTGAGATAGGGCCACCCTGCCGTAGCCCTCGACTTGGGGTAATTCTACCCGTCAACTTACCATTAATCACAAAGGAATGGGAGACCGTGCTGATATAGGACATAATTCGGCGGACCTACAACTCCGAAAACCCCATCGTCAACATCATAGCCTCCAAGAATTCCCATTCCACCCTGTCGTAGTCCTTACTCATGTCGAGTTTAAGAGCCACGTTACCCTCGCACTCTTCTCCTCCTCGTTTCATAGCGTGAAAAACTTCAAAGGCAATAATGGTTGGAGGAGGGGCATTGGGTCGGGCCTCCTACCCGTGCTTGGGCCGTGCTTGGTTGGAGGGGACAGAACTAGAATGAAGTGCTAGGTCTGTATTCGACCCATCATAAAGTTAATACAGATATATACCCGTCTTAAATAAGAATTTGCCTAACTATTAAATCAAGCCCGTGATGAATACGATAGTTACACTAGCTTATCCCTTTATATTAAAGAAGAGACCATGTGCAATGACATGGCACAACCTCAATCCTTTATTATGAAATTAAGGCCTCTCATTCAACCTACTTGAAATAGTATATGCTTTCTACAACTAACTCAATAAAAAATATTACTTGAAAAGTAACACCAAGAGGGGAATCGAACTCATGATGAAACCAAACAACTTATCCACTATACTACTGACTACTCTAATACTAATTGTTAAAATTGTATAAACATAATACATGTGAACTATTGTAAAAAGATTTCAGTATATTTGTGAAGATATACGTTTTTAGTATATTGTATATGGAGTAGTATATTATGTTTACATTTTTAGAAAAGATTTTCTGAAATACGTAGAACGGTTTTTCTAACGTGTGCCCACTGGGCACACGCTAAGATGCCAATTAAGGAAGAAATCATAATTATACTATCATGAGATATTAACATAATAATCCATAATTACCATACTTAAATAACATCATTATGATTTCTTCCTTAATTGGCATCTTAACGTGTGCCCACTGGGCACACTTTAGAAAAACCGTACATAAAAATATTTCAATATATTAAAATTATTTTTTGAGTTGAATCTAAAATAATCAAATTTTTTTATTCTAGAGCATTTCACTAGACACGTCAAACAAGTCGAGTAAGACGGATCACGAGTCGGGCCGGAAACGGATTGATAAGGTATCGTCAAAATTGTTAAAATATTAATATCATATATATGCGAGATAACAATTTAAAATGACAAAAAAAACTACATTAAAATTGTTTTAATATAGTATTATTATGTAATACGTCTGAAAGTATAAAATACATTTTTTAATTTAAAATTTCAAAATAATGAAAGTATACCACAAAATGGGACTAAATGGACCATGCTAAGGCATGCTTGGCCACCATGTTCACACTTAAAAAAACAGTAATCAAAGCTTCTACCATAAAATGAGGTGTCATACTGTCGGCGTTGTGGATAAGGTTCATGCATATAACCATGCATTATGCATAAAACAAGGTGCATTAATTGGTTAGCATATAACGAGATTGGCTAATGCATCGTATACAATTACATCAAATATGAGTTGGATTATACAGGCCACATGTCGGGTTAGGTTTCAATACGGCTAGGAAACAGTTTCAAATGCCTAATTGTTTTTAACCTTTTTTTAGTAAAAAAAAATAGATGCTAAATTTATATTTATTTAAATAATATTATTATTATACTGTTTAATTATAATTCATAAATTTAAAATATTAAAATCAAATTTCCAAATTATTTAAAAAATTACTTTATTATTAAATGATGAAAATATTGTACTAAATTGAATATTTGTTTATATTTGTAATTTAAATTATCAAAAGTAGTGTATTATTTTTTGATTATAAATCCAAATCAAATACTCCTTCCGTTTTAAAATATTTACCCCATTTCTCCATATATGTGAAAAGTATATATATTTCTGAAATGGGGCAAAAATAAAAAAATCGGTGAGAGTATATATATAAATATAATTTTAATAAATTCAGTTTGATCCAATGGGTTGGGTCGGTTTCAACCCTAAAATTAACTGGTCATTTTGAGTATTTGATAATGAAAGCTTTTTCGTTTGCCTTCCTACGAAAATGACTTTCGAAATAACGAAATTCTTTAAATTCACTATTCTTATATTATTACAAGGTAAAGATCTTCGTTGTTATATGAATTTCAAATCAAATGACGCAAATAACATTCGTATTGTCATAATCAAGCCACACTTGCAATTTTATGTTCTTACTAACATTCTATTATGTTCTTACTAACATTCTATTATAAAAATGTTCTTTCACAACTCCGTGAAGTGTCAGGGGTGTCACAGTAATTTTCTTTTTCAAGGTTGTGTGTCGGGTTACCTTAAACTATACATACGTAAACTAACGTCAGTATGTTGCAAGGACAAACACCTTCTTTTTATTATATGATTTTTTATTATCAAATATCGGTGATATTATTTGTGTTGTCGCTACCGATCTACATCGGATATGTTTCAGTATTACTAACTTCCGATTATTTTTGAAAAAAAGTTCACAACCCCGTGACGTGTCACGGGTATCAAACTAGTACCGGAAAGATGAAGTTACCGGGAACTTTAAATTTACGTGAATTTATATTTCATGGGAATTAAAAAATATTGTTTGGTTGCCACGTGGGAAATGACTTCATGCGGGAAGTTCTACACACCCGGGCGCTTGGTGAGTAACTTCCCCATTGTGGAGAAAAAGTCGCAGTTCCCGGAAAGTGACAATTCCAGGAAGTGGACAACCAAACAACCCCTGAAAATGCACTTTCTGATAACTTGCACTTCCCGATAATTGAATGAGTAACCAAACGACCCCTAAAAAGGGACTAAACCATTAAAACACTTCTTTCACTCACAAGTAGAGATGACAATGGACCGGATCTGGACCGGGTCCACTAGGATCCGGACCCGGACCCGTCAAAATTACCCTAGACCCGGACCCGACCCGGACCCGCCCGGGTCCAAAATTTTAAGACCCGGATCCAGACCCGCCGGGTCCGGTTCGGGTCCGGGTCTACCCGCGGGTCTCACTATTTTATTTTATTTTGTCCTACATTTCTCATTTCTTCCAAATTTCAAATTTTGTCGGTATTTTTTATCACGTACAAAATTATCTACGACATATATTGTATTAAGAAATTAAACACTCTTACAAACTCATTCATAACGGTCTTAGGAAACCTTGAATGAACATTGAAATGGTGAGGAAAGAAGTGAGAGAGTGAGTTATTTTAGTAATTTAGTTGTTTGCTAGCAGTTTTGCGTATGTATGTTGGTAGATTTTTGTTTTTTTTTTTTAATTAAAGTGCCGGGTCCACGGGTCGGGTCCGGGTCCAGTATTTCAGACCCGGACCCGATTTTCAAAAATAAGATCCAGACCCGACCCGGATCCGTCGGGTCTGAAAAAATGAGACCCAGACCCGACCCATATGGGTCCGAACCGGGTCCTGGACCCGTTGCCATCCCTACTCACAAGTAGGGATGGCAACGGACCGGATCCGGACCGGATCCGCATGGATCCAGATCCAGATCCGCACTCCTAGTAGCGGATCCGGATCCGGTCCGGATCCGACGGATCCCAAAAATGTAGATCCAGATCCGGATTCGCCGGATCTGGACCGGATCCGGATCGGATCCGCGGATCCAATTTCTTACTTAAATTCTACAAATTTTTTAATTAATACGTATTTGCGACCATATTAATTTTCATAATTTTGCATATAAAATTGAATATAAAGATTCATGATCAAATATTAATAAACTAAAAAAAGAGTCTTAGAAATAACAAAAAAAACACAAATTAAAGTTCTAAACTTTTTATTATTGTTAATTTTTTAATAAAACGGATTTGCGGATCCGGATCCGGGTTTATTTATTAAGATCCAGATCCGGATCCGTTTAAAGATAGCGGATCCGGATCCGGATCCATATCCAACGAATCTCAAAATTTAGGATCCATATCCGATCCGTGCGGACCGGATCTTGCGGATCCGGATCGGATTCCGGATCCGTTGCCATCCCTGCTCACAAGTCACAAGACTCACAACAGCGAAGAGGCAAAGACAAGGGCCTCAAGAAAATGGGATCACTCGCACACCTTGGCTTCATTCCCCGACCTCCCCTTTCTTTGTCCTCCTCCTCCACCTCCAACAGAGTTCTCCACCGCTTCTCCACCGCCGCCACCACCGCAAACTCGGCAACATCGACGTCATTCTCCGGGAGTAAATGGGCCAACCGCCTACTCTCGGACTTCCACTTCTTCCCCTCCGCCGACAACTCCTCCTCCTCTTCCTCCGCCACCACCCTCGGTTCTCTCCCTCCTTCTCTTGCTCCTCCTGACCGCCATTTTTCCCTTCCTCTAAATTTCTACCAGGTATGAATTGTCAAACAAAACTCTGATATGAAGCGTATTGAATCCAATTGAATTGATGAACCCTAATGCTTTTTCAGGTGTTGGGAGCTGAACCTCATTTCTTGGGCGATGGAATACGGAGAGCGTTTGAAGGCAAAGTTTCGAAGCCACCTCAGTATGGATATTCTCAAGATGCTCTTGTGGCAAGAAGGCAGATTCTTCAAGCTGCTTCTGATACTCTTTCCAACCCTAGTTTTAGGCGAGACTATAATTTGGGCCTTTCTGAAGCCCTTGACGATACCACTTTCTTCGACGTCCCCTTTGACAAGGTATCTTCTGTTTTACCATTCCATTGCTGGCCATAGCTTTACTTTACACTGCAGCATGTACGACTCTGGGGATGATTTTGACATTTTTGTATAAAATAAGATGTTAGTTCAAAGTTCAAATGCCACATGAATGTCTTGACTTAAGAAACGTTGACGATTGGTGATAGATGATGATCCGGATAAATTACTACTACTCCCCCGTTCTTTGGAATTGCAGCATTTACTTTTTGCGCATGGAATAAGGTCGTGAGCGTGGATGATGGGTCTCAATAATAAAGTAATGTGACAATTCCAGTGAAACTACCCTAACAAGAATATGTTACAATTTTAAAGAACAAAAGGAGTAGTGCTTTATATTGGCGAGTTATGTATAGATTATAGACTTTGGCCAACCGGGTGGTCTTTGGTACTGTTAGGTGCCTGGAGCAATGTGTGTACTACAAGAGACTGGAGAATCGGAGCTGGTTCTCAGGATTGGAGATGCGCTGCTGAAAGATAGGCTTCCTAAGTCCTTCAAGCATGACATTGTATTAGCAATGGCCCTTGCGTTTGTGGACCTCTCAAGGGATGCAATGGCCTTATCTCCTCCTGATTATGTCTATGGATGTGAGGCTCTGGAACGAGCTTTAAAGCTTCTGGAGGTGAGACTTCACAATTCATTTCATCAAATTATCAAAGGTCTCAATTCCTATTTAGTTTTGATATGCTAACGGTGTAAGGGCTCTTAGTGGTGATGTGCTTTTATGAAAATGAACCCTTGATTATGTTTTAGCTCCTTGCAGTACAGCTCTATATGCAATTCAATTTTATCGAAAGTCTAGCTGCTGTAGTCTTTATCTCTTCATCTTGGTCACGATTTATAAGATTATAGGTTGTAGACTTGCAGTTTTTGTGTACATTTTTAGGACTTCACTAGGAAATGCAAGTAAATCATGTTGCTTTCAGTTTTTTTGTTATCTAATTCATCTGAAAGACTATAACTGAATTTCAAGGGTTAGAAGCATACCTTTGATGTGTTACCTTTTATACAGGAAGAAGGATCTAGTAGTCTTGCACCAGATTTACAAGCACAAATTGACGAAACATTAGAGGAGATCTACCCACGTTATGCTTTGGAGCTTTTGGCATTACCTCTCAGTGATGAATATAGGAAGAAGAGAGAAGAAGGGCTTCAGGGTGTGCGCAATATATTATGGTCTGTGGGAGAAGGTGGTGCTGTAGCTATCGCTGGAGGGTTTACTCGAGAGGAGTTTATGAAGGAGGCCTTTCTACATATGACAGCTGCTGAGCAGGTTAGTGTAATGTTTTTCCTAATGCTCTTTTTGTTAGTTATTCTTTTGTGATATAAGAAGAGAAACAAGACCGGTAATATGCAACGGAAGAGAAGATTGGCTTTTGTAACCTATTTTCCATGGGAACCCCGTCAACCACTAGGCTAAGATTTGTTTTTTGGAGGAATTGATACAAGAGACGAATAAAAAGATAAGAATTTACCAAGCTAGCTTATGGTGTTTGGTGCTTTTAATCGTCTTTGGTTATCACAGGGTAGAAATCACCTAGATTAACATGTTGCCCCTTGTAACAGGTTGATCTTTTCACTGCCACACCAAGAAACATTCCAGCTGAAAGTTTTGAGGCTTATGGGGTTGCTCTAGCACTTGTTGCACAGGCTTTCATTAGCAAGAAACCTCATCTAATTCAAGATGCCGACAACTTGTTCCAACAACTGCAGCAGACTAAAGTGGCAGTTCCAGCTGATGCTATTTCCCTGAATGTTACTAATGTGAACCGTGAGAAGGAATTTGCATTGGCAAGGGGCCTCTGTTCACTGTTGATGGGTGACCTTGATCAGTGTCGGACATGGTTGGGTCTGGATATTGAAAATTCACCTTATAGAGATCCAGCAGTTGTGGAGTTCATTTTGGACAACTCTAGGGATGATGAAGATATTGATACACTTCCGGGCCTATGCATATTATTAGAGACGTGGCTGATGGAGGAGGTTTTCTCTAACTTCAGGGAGACTGATGGACTTCAATTTAAACTTCGGGATTATTATGATGATCCTGCTGTTTTGAGGTACTTGGAACGGTTGGAAAGTGGAAGTGGGTCCTCTCTAGCAGCAGCGGCAGCGATTGTGAGGATTGGAGCCGAAGCTACTGCTGTGATTGACACTGTCACAAGCAGTGTAGTGCAGGCCCTCCGAAAGGTGTTTCCTCCAAGCTCTACTGGCGGCCGCATAACACGCCAAGAGGATGTTGGAATTAATGGCTTCGGAGAAGAGTACAGGTCATTGGAGCTTGGTTATGATAACAATTTAAATTATGTTGAGTTATCAAGTAGAAATGTTATGGAAGACGCTAGTGAACAAGAATCAATCACCGAGAAAATAAAAGATGCAAGTGTGAAAATTATGTGTGCTGGGGTTGTGATTGGAATGACGGCTTTTGTTGGCTTGAAACTTTTTCCTGGCAAAAATGGATCTGGTAGTGTGCAGAAGCAAATTGGTTCCGCTATGGCCACTGATCTTTCTGATGTGGGTATGTCTTTTCGTCTTAGTAAATACTTTGTCTTTTTATTATTTTTCTCTGGTCTTTGTAGTTAGTAGTCGAGACATAGCCACTTCCATCCCAATGTAAATGTCCCCGTCAAATGCATCTAGAGACGCCTTCTAGAGTCAACTGGCTTAGAAAGTTGAGATTGAATTAATATAAGAAAGGTGACATTAAGTGGTTGTTTAATTTCCTCCTACTGACTTAAGTTTCTGGGATTGAGGGTGGCTGGTTTGACCAAGAGTTAACCCAGATTTTCCTAATCTTAGTTTGGTAAAGAAATTGCATATTTGCTAACTTATGGGAAAAATAAAAAAAGCAGGGCTCACAGATAATGAAATTGCCGATAAGGAAATACCAAAAATGGATGCCAGACTTGCGGATGCTCTGGTTCGGAGATGGCAGACCATAAAATCTCAGGCGCTGGGACCAAGTCATTCTCTTGACAAGTTGTCAGAGGTAAATGCAACCTTTCTTGTGTAGGTTTAATGAGTTTTTGACTTTGCCTACTGATGTGATTGTGTTATTGTTGCTATATTCTGGGTCACTAGGTTAGATGTATGGCCATGTTTGTAGTCTTTACTTATAGAGGGTGCTTCTATCCCCTTGCATTCGTGAAAAATTAACACACCTATTAACAGTTGACAGTTGTACTGTGAGTCTGTGACTGTAATATCTCATATCTATGGCTGTCTTATTATGTGTGCATTAGGTGACTTCATTAAGTATTCTGTTTTCATCCGTTTCAGCTAATTGTTTATGTTCTCTACCTTGACAAACCTTTTGTGTTAGAAAGTCTACAAACATCTTCTCTGGATTGCACCCATATGACTTGGTCAGTCTCATCATTATTATCAACGCTAAAGTGGATGAAACGGGGAAAAGACTATGTCACTGTCTTGTACCATATTATATTACGGTACTAGTGTTTAACCCATACATAATTTAGATAATATTCTCCTAAAAAGTATAGATAAAACCTAAATATTAGCCGTAATAATCATGTTATAAATACTCCGTATAACGTAACACAAATTAGGTAGATATTCGAGTAAATTTTAGTAAATTACATGTTTTATGTGTTAGAAATTCTCCTATAAGACGGTGTCTCGATAATTTTATTGCGAGACCTCTCGTATGGATTAGTTACATTTTGGTGATTAGTGTTTTCTATTAAATGCCTTACAATATTTCTGGGTCACAAGAGACTTTTTATGCGTAATATGGATTTATTTGTTGGTAATTTTATTTATTAACAATTAGGTAGTTATTTGATAGGGAGTACTTCATATTTTAATCTTAAAATAAATTTGGTGTTGACACCTATTAGGCTATTACTCCCTCTCATCCATTCAATTCTTTACCACATAGGTTCATCATTTATGCTCACAAAAATGGCCCCCACGTAAAGAATTGAATGGATGGGAGGGAGTATTTTTTTGTGAGAATGACTGAAGCTTTTAAATGACCTCCCTATAATAGGGATTGCGTTACATTTATACTGATACGAAGAAACACACTGTTAGGTCCTGGATGGCAATATGCTTCAGATCTGGAGTGACCGGGCGAAAAATATAGCTGAGCGGGGTTGGATTTGGGACTACACTTTGTTAGATGTAAGCATCGATAGTGTAACTGTATCCCAAGACGGCAAGCGGGCCACAGTAGAAGTAACTCTTGAAGAGTCTGCCAATTTAACAGATGTGCGGGAGCCCGAGAACAATGATTCTTACACTAAAACTTACACAACAAGATATCAGATGTCATATTTAGGATCTGGATGGAAGATCTCAGAGGGAGCTGTTCTTCAGTCGTAAGTAAGTCTACCTACGGATCTCATGATTTTGCTATGTATAAACATGTACAAGAGGTTATTGCCAGTGTTTATCGATGTGTAGCTGTGGCATGCTCTTTCATTGAATAAGGTTTAGGTTTGCCTTAACTCATCGATGAAAATGTAATTAGTTTTGACCTGAAGCTCTATAAAACACCAGCTTTGTTCAGGCGTTCAAGCCAATTGTGCACTCAAAGTCCTAACTCCTAACCGATTTTGCTGTCACTACTACTATATAATGATATAATGCACTCCATTACATAGGAAGGGCTGAAATTGCACACGCTCATATGACATATTGTTCATAACTCAAGCCAGTCGAACAGTATGTGAAACCTATGCTCAAATGGGTGGAAAAAAGAGTGACAGCGTGACACGATATTTGGAGTAGAGCTTTATACAAGGCAGATATGGATGATGGGTGAAAAAGAATGTTAATCTAGAGATATGTACGAGAAATAGCTTTCTAGGTCAAACATCATATAGAAATGGAGAAAGAAATCAATTTTTTTTCCTAGGGTGGAAGGGCAGAATAATGAAGCTTTAGGCGAGAGAGGAAATTCCAGACTTCCAGCTGTAAGATCTGCGGTTAATTATGGTTTTAGGAGTGAGGCTGGGACCCACAAACATCTCCTTTGGGACTTGACCATCATCAACAAAACCAACCAGTTTAGCAACAAGGCTCGCACTCTCCCTTATATGCTGCATATCCTTGCTGTCTGTCCAAAGCTGCTGTGCCAACTGCAGTCTCCTCTGCTTGCTGTTTATTGCAATCCCCCATTTCTCCAACAGGCTCTCCCTCTCCTGAACGGGTATCGTCTTGTACATTTGTTTCATCAACATCTCCCTTTCTTGATTCAATGCCTTTATGCTGTGTTTCATCAACCATTGGAGCGCCAAAGTGGTCAATGCGAGTAAGCATGCATGCATGTTAAGAGCGAAGACAAGAGATTGTATGTACCTTGAAGCTTGTGTCGAAATCTGACCGTCTGTTACGATCTTCTGGCCTTGATCAAATCGGTTCTTGATGAAGGACAACCTTCTGAGCTCTACCTCAACGTACAGCTTGTCCGAGGGATCACCTTTGAAGAGCAAGTAAAAATAGGTTCTGTGGACTAATGGTATATGGCAAGCATGCCAAAGTTCAATGATCCTGAACCTAGTAATCTCAAACTCTTCATTCCAATTTAATGGGGATTGCAAACTGCTTGGAGTTCCCTCTGACATGCAATCTCTTTCCTGCATCCCACATGAGGCTATGTCGCGGATGCTGTCACTAGATTCACTGTATTTTGGTTCAGACACAATATTCACGGTGCCATCCTGCAATAAACAGAAACCCCCCCTTCAATTACAAGGATCTCATCATGGGTCATCCAGAGAAACACAACTGCTATCTGTTTTTGACACTGGAGTCGGATTGCATACATCTAACCCCCTTCCCTCGCATTTCTAGCAGCCGAGGTAATGTTGTTCTATTAGTATACGTCATTTAGTCTACACTTGAACGTATACAATTGAAATTTATAGTGTAATAAAGATCCTAATCATGATTTTGTCAATGTGAAAACTATGTAAAATGTTTGTGAAAAGGATTTTCAAGTTTTGGTAGACTCGGGATAGAAAGATGGCATTGCAGAATTCTCACCAATTCCGTTCCCAGTAGCTCATCAGCCTTATGTTGAACATCCCCATTAGTTCCAGCAGCATAATTGTAAATGCTGCAAGTTTCACTTACATCAGAATCCTTGACATCCTGATCCATTTCAATCCTTATAGCATCTGTAATAGTAGCTGGAAAATCAGATGTATTATTTTCAGTGCTCCCATCTTTCATACCAAATCCCTTGGGCAATTCCTTTGGCCTTTTTGAGACAGCGACTTGGTCAAACCCACCAAAAGATTGATCCCGATGATGCTGAACTGCGTTGTCAAAGGTAGGAGTGGCAGGAATCGTACTCAGAACTGCCTTGCAACTTCTACTTCTGGTCAAAGTCAACCTTCTGTTGGTCAATCTCTCCGACTCACGGAAAGGAGAGTAGCGTTCAAGAGGGTTGCGGTTGACCAGGCGGTCAATAATCTTTTGCAGTTCCTTGATCCTTTTTACCAATTCCTCAGAATCGGTACCAGACTGATTTCCCTCTTCTATTTCGTTCTTCCCGGGAGGTACAATACACTCCTTTTCAGCCTCAGAGGTTTCTGACAACCTCTCTTCATTTTCAGATGATTTTGTATCCCCTATTCCGGATACTTGTGTCTCACACTTGACATCAAAAGGGGTCATCTCCGGTTCACACTCTTGATCGTTTTCAGATGACATGGTGTGCTCTTCTACAATCATTGACTCCACTTCTCTCTTTTGTTCAGGTGGAATAACATTAACTTTTTCAGCCATCAGAATATAATACTCTGGCTTGTTTGAATCTTCCTTCTCCTGCTCCTTCTCCTTTGCCTTTTCCTTTTCCTTTAATGTCTCTATAACTTGGTGAGAAAAACCAGCGAAAGGATTTGATAAGTTTGCTTTCGTATCAATACTTGCTCTAACTTCAATGCAATGAACCTCCTTGCAATTATCCTCCACGTCTTCATCTGCTCGGGTAGCCACGGTGGTCATTTCCTCCCAATCAGGAGGCGCAAAATGCGGGGTTGCATTGTGATCATAGTTGTCGAGAACATCAGATGTTTGAGCGAGAAAATCGAAGTCAGTGTGTTCATCAAGATACTGGAAGGATTCTGATGTTGCTAGGTCCACATCCAAACGTTGGTAGTCTGATGTATCTGATGTTACCGATGAATCATCTAACCACAAAATTTTCTCCCGCGATTTTGATTTTTGATGAATTGAGACATCGTCCTGCTGCAGCCGTGGGAACTGGACCAATGGGTGATTTCTAGCAGTTCTTAGCAGCTCTTCTACCCTTGATTGAGCAACATCCCGCTGCCTACTAACTTCTTTCATTTCTTTCTCCATCTGGTTGCATACAAAATTCAAGGCATGTATATGAAACGAAGTGATATTTGGATAATTATGAAGAGTGGCTGCATAATGCTCACCCTTTCGATCTGAAGTTCTTTTTGTTTTAGAATGGAAGCAACGTCATCCTTTGAGGAGACTGATGATATAGTGTGGAGTTCATTCTCCAATTTTGCCAACTCTTTCTTCAATTGCTTCACCAATGCCTTGTCAGACATCACCACATTCACCTGCGCATTGGTACTCACCTCCTTGGCACAACTTGCGAATAACAGCGTGTTTCTAGATTGTTCCAGATGACTGTGGGCCGGGCTCATGGTGCATATGATGGCTGTCCTCGCATTTCCTCCCAGTGAGTTGTGCAGTATGCGCGTTAGCTTTGAATCTCGATATGGGACATGCGCATTTCTGCCTTTGCTGCATTACAGTCGAATGTTATCAGGTATTGATATCTTGGTTGGAAATTCGTTAAATGGATGCAGAAGAAAGGTAAGAGAACCTTAAAGTGCGTATAACTTTCCCGAGTGTTAGCAAACTTCTATTTATGTGCGAACCTTCTTTCAGTCTTGTACCAGTTGACAATGTTTGAGAAGTACGCTCACTACCAGCAAGATCAACAAAGTTCTATTTAAGAAAAAGAAAGGCATTTTAAATCATCAAAATTCACTGATAATCACAATCTCTTAAAGGTAAGCGAACAGACTTTAGCTTGCATACCACATTTGCTGCAAGTATGCTCGAGTTTCCACCTCCAAATTGTCGAGCTGAGCTTTCAATAGTCTGACAGGGTTCAAATATATTATAAGAAAAATTGCAACTCATTTGATTCAAAACGCAGGCCATTTTGTGAATGACTGGCATACCAGCCTGAGAATTTGATGAGATCTAGAACTTGTTTCGTTAAGACCCGTTTCTCCTGTCTGTCTTTGTGCTACAAGTAAAGAACATGCATGGCTGTGAATCGTTTCAAGTTAACACAATGTTACCAATAATGGCGCTGATAAACAACAACTTAAATGACCTTAATTACCTTCACAAACGGCAATGAGCTCGAGAAGATGGCCTTTCTCTCTCAAAATCTCTTCTGTTAGTCTCTCCACAACTGTCCCTCTCTGTTAGCAGCAACAACATCAGCCCAATATCTAAAGGGCTTTCGCTAATCGGATAAGGCTACTATAAAACCTACCTCAGGATCATCCAAGCATCTAAGAGGTGTAGGATCAGGACTTAAGAGGTCCCTAACATGTTCATTGTAGATTTCAATAGCCGAGAACTTCATCAAAAATTCCCTCTCCTTATGCTGCAGTTCAATATCAACAAAATATTTATCTTTATGTAAAATTTTAGATGAAGAAAGAAATAGGATCTGCAAGCTGAGATGTACCTTGTCTATGTAATCATATATATCTGATACAGCATAGTGTGTTATTCCACTCATTGTAAATGTCTTCCCACTGCTTGTTTGCCCATACGCAAAGACGCTCGCTATTTAACAAAGATGCATCACAGTGCAAGTAAGTTAACAATGACGGAAGGACGACAGCATATATATATATATGAGAATGTCGAAGATGGGGAAGGAAGGAAGGAAGGCTCACAATTGATGCCATTCAGAACCGAAAGAGCAACTTCTTTAGCAGCCTCCTCATACACTTTCTTTGTACAACTATCATTCCCAAAGACTCTATCTATCACACATTTATGCAAAGTCGTCAAAATCGAATCAGAAAAATTTGGTGAATGTTAAAGGTGATTAGCATACCGAAATGATAGGCAGTAGGGTAGATGGAGCGGTCGGAAAGGCAATTCTTGAATATAAGGGTGGTATTGTTGATGCACTCCCAATCAGGAAAGTCATTGCTGTGGATTTCCTTGGCATTCAGAGGCCTTAATCTAACTGATACAAATATCTTTTCACGGCGAGTTTCAGGCCGTTGCACCACTCCCTCATCCCCACCTTCCAACACCATTTCCCCTCCTCTGCTACCCCTATAAAAACTCGGGTAATCAAGTCTTCTGACCGCGTTACGCTTTGAGAATCCAATTTTTTTTTTTTTTTTATGCTTGAAGCTAATACTGTAATTTGTGGTAGAATCTGAGAAATCACAACAAAAAATGAATTTTTGCACTTTGGTTTTTTACCTGCTAGCTGGCTAGCTTAGTAAAAAGATTGAGATTGTCAATGGCATTGTTCAGAGGCGTTTGTTTGTAGGAAATCATTGTCGATGTAATGTTAGAAGAAGAAGAAGTCAATTGAAATAATTAGCAAGTACACACACTGGCACATTTGATTTGTCTGTCCAATTCCTTTTGGAAGAGGAGACTTGTTTATAAGTTTTAGACCTGGCAAAACCCGATCCGACTCGACAAAACCGATCCGGCTCACCCGAGATCGGACCCGTTTGGCAATCGACAATACTGAAATATCTTAGTGACCGAAACCGATCTGGTTTGATTTGACTCAATCCGATACCTGATTATATCCGATAACCGATAAATTCCGAATTCGGTAACAACCGAGTCGGTTAAACTCGACAAGAAAATACCCGACCCAAATCTGACTCGAATAACCGAAAATTACCCAAAATAAACGTACCCGAAAATACCCGATCCAAATCCAACTAAAGTAATAAAAAAATTATCCAAAAAATAAGTAACCATATAACCAATCAAGTGACCCATAGTGAATTCCTATGTACAGAGTACAAGCAAAATAGATTCATACTTCATTAATTGAAGACACGCAAGTTGGAAGTTAAATATATAAACATGGGAACATGGGGTGAATGTGGGATTGTCATGTTTGGTATACATAGTAACTAACAAGCGGCTCGTATGATTCCGTATGTTTTATAACATGGAGTATAAAGTTTACTTACATGGAATTATACGAAACAAATAATTTATTATGTGTATACGGAGTATTTTTATTTGATATCGGGTTAACTCGGTTAAGATTAATTTGAATTTCGTGTTCATTTGACATAAACTACTACTACATGACATATTATCCGAACGAACCCGTTCCTAAAACAACCGCAATCCGACCAAGACTTAGCCGTTCTAACCCGATATCCGTACAATATCATGACTCGAAACTACCCGACTGAATCCGAATCGACTCGCTAATTCAAATGAGCCGAAAAAATCCGATAGTTTGGTAATCCGAGCCCGAGACTGCTCGACTCGAACCCGATCCGCCCCATCCGATTGCCACCTCTAATAAGTTTAACAGCAGAATAACTGTGACTTTCTCTCTCCATCCTCCCTGTCATCTAAACAATGCACCCCACTAATTGTAACTGCCATGCCGATTACACATACAGAATCACATTAATCTACTTCCTCCGCTCGGTTTTATGTGTTCTACTCATTTGGGAGAGCACAATGAATTTTTCCACTTCACAAAAACTTGTATGAGACCGTCTCACGGTAATTTATCGTGAGACCTCTCATGAGGTGATTACTAAATTTGTAACCATCCCTATGTGAGAGGTATCACGATAAAATTTCCGTGAGACGGTCTCACAAGAGAGTTACTGATTTTTTTTTTGGTATGAGTATTTAAAAAGTAAGGATAATGATAAAGGGTGATACAGTAAAATATACTCCTATGATCAAAAAGTTATTGTATAAAATAGTATAGACCTGTGTAATACAGCACGGCATGCATAGGTTAGTTATGTATCTTTTATATATTAAAGCCAAAGAAAATGAAGGTCTTAGAATCACCCACCTCAGCATCCAACTAAGCGCTTATTTGGATTTGACGTGACAATGAGTTGACTGTATTAAAAATAAATAAATTACATCAGTTTAAAAACGGTTCGATTTCTGCAACCTACACATACAACCACTTCAACTGCACAGAGGTTACAACATAGTGGGGAGGAGAAGTTACTTTACAACTTTTTTTCAGCCTCATTAAATAAAAGACTTTCCAACATGCATTTCCCAACCTCTCCACAATTCCAAATTGTCATGGATTTCAAATTTCAACATAAGTTCATTTCAGAAATCAAAGAAAACATTAACATAGTGACAATTATTGGGTGATACACAAGTGCGAAGTAAAGCCGAAGAAGACAGGTAGACAAGTTGATTAGCATTCATCGAAAAAAAAAAAATCATATACGACGTTGAAATGATCTTGCTTGATGCTTCGGTATGCTTTTTTTTAATCCCTCCTCAAGTCTCTATAATCGTAATTTGAAACACTTCCACCGTTGTTCATGATCCTGATGATAATATCTACATATGTACCAAAAATTAGTATCGTAATATATGCAAAATATGTCGAGATATTGATGGACAGAAGAAGGATGGTCAGGGGTATAGCACAATGGAATTCTGTCTTGCACATGAAGTTGGAGCAATAGAAAGAGACATAATATCAATAACAAAAGATTAATTTCAGAATTTGTATTACATACTGTTTTATGTTAATGTTGTTTTATGTCATACATTTATTTTTGTATATATGTTCAGTTACAAGGTCAATTTATTTAATGCATTTAATTCCTTGAAATGCTAAGGGAGGTAAAACAGAAGCATAACTTCAGGTGCATTCATTTATTTATTTTTAATATCTGAAGTCTCTAATGTCCGTATTATTTTGATGACCGAAAAAGGTTCCTACAAAAGAGATCTTACTTGCATTGATGACGTTGTTAGACAAAGAATTTGTCAACATTTTATTGTCGTGATGGACACTAATTGCTACATGATGATAAATCTAAGTCACGATAAATAAGAGATTCTTAAGATGAGGACGTTATGCGCAGCCAAGGTGAAATATTAGTTACTATTTCATAAACATAATAAGTATTTTATAGCAAAAACCATTTTTTTAGCAAAAATGAATAATATATTAGATAAATCAAGAAAAGTTGAGTAATTAAATATTACTCCGTACTTATTATCTTAGTTTTTTTTAATCATAAGACAGTATATATATTCACAATGTTTCTTTCTTTTTAAAAAAGAGGAACATAGCAACGCATTAACAGTTTCATTCGAGGTCACAAGTGAAGAAAAAAATTTGTAAGAAAATAAATTTTAATTTATTAATCACTATATATGTACATCAGATTTTTTAACTTTTTATTAATGTTGTAAGGTATTTCATTTTGGAGGATGCTATAGCAATGAGCAAGCACCCAAGGAAAAGACTATATTCAACCATTTGTGAGTCAAGTGGATCAACTTCAACAACTCTAGACCAGGAATCAACAACGAAAGCAGTATTTCATTCAACAACTCTAGACCAGTAATCAGCAATGAAAGCAGTATTAACAAATCAGAAGAAATAAATCAATCCATAGACATGCATAAAAGCAAGTTGCAAGCAATTAAGTTTAAGTGAATATCACAGGTAATAGTATTATGGATCATTCATCTTCATCAAGATCAGGAAGGAGAACTAGAAGGGATGCTCCAAGTGATATCATAGACACAAGTGAGTTCTTTAATGATCCACATCCAATATCAGTATATTTCTATAGATATTTAGCTGTATAACCTGATATTTTTCATGCTGAGTAAGTGTTATCGGTAGAATTTAAAGGTAATTAGGAAAAAACACATTAACTTTGAAAAATGATTTCAATTTAAAACTCAGTCCAGGGTACGCCCAGACCGGTTTAGATAGATGTACACATATTCAGGCCGGTTTAGACAGTTTCAGACCTGTTCTGTTATTTCTAACCTGACCCCGACTGGTCCAGGTTGGACTGTGCCATCATCTTATGACATTGGGCCTTTAGAATTAGGCCCAATTTGCATTCAGTGGGATTACGATTAGTTCAAAATTAATTACAGAACATTCTGGATTAGGATTAATTCAGGAGTAATACTTTTTAACTTAATAGTAATTAGCCATCTAACAAATCATTAAACACATCGTCTCAGACCATTGTACATCAGACCATTTATGTTGCAAATAAATTCTAATGTATTATTTAAAAATAGCAACATCAAATAATTGATTAAGTATGAGACCAAAATATATTTTAGTTTAATATTCTATGAAATAACATTACAAACAGATTTCGGATCTTATTCAATATGCAGAAAAGGAAAATTAATAATTTATAAATTATGTGAAAAAAATTCATCAAAAAACACCAATAATTTAATGTTGGAATGTTTTAAATAAAGATATACAGAGTACTAATTATTCCTCATTGCTCAAATAGATTAGAATTATAAGCAAATTATGATTCAGTTGAATATATTGTCCGAAAAAAATCAAAAAATGGTACGAAACAATGTGCAACCCTATAAATTATTCTTTTAACATCTTGACTAGAAATACCACCAAAAAATTATCAGATCATCAACATGCAACAATTAATTCAACGAGATCCGGTCAAAGTAATCCAATAATCACTTACAAAATAATTTATATTTTTAGATAAAGTCGTCTTAATTAATTTTCTCCTTTTTTTTCCTAATATCATCTCTATTTCGAAGTTTTATAGATAACCATGCATATATTGTTTGAGATTTATAACTTCATACTACAAAAATGGGGTTTATGAGTAATATACCTTCTTCTGTGACCTATGTTAAAGAAATGTCGGATCTGATTTCCCATGAATATGAACCTTGATGCAGTCCTTAATCCCTGTCGTTTGGTATCCGTCGTCGGTACAATGACCATTTCTCCATGTCATCGACAAGTAGAACGATGTAGTCTTGGTCTGGCACATGATTGAAGTATAAGATCTTGAGGTTTTTGTTACCGAATTGAGGCTTCCGATTCATGTTGTATCTTTTTTTGGAGGCTGCCATTGATATGGCCAGATATTTAGAGTGAGAGATTAGGAGTGACAAAAGGGATTAGAGAGGAGTGGGAGGAGTGTTTAACAGTTTAGGGTGAGACAGAGCTAGGATCTGACTCCTTATTATGGAGTGTAACATTCGGGTTAGATAATTTCTGGGTTATTTATTGACTCAATTCAAACGTATGAGTACATTGTTTTGTGGGTTGTTCAGCTCGGCCCAATTGCAATTGGCCAATCACCCATTGCATGGGTTAATTTATTGCGACCATTATTGTACCCAACCCATTAAGTTAAGTCAATATCTGTACCCTTTTTTATCGTAATATTGGGTTCTGATCTTGGGAATCTTCGTAGACAACACTTTTTCCGATAGTAATTAAGGATTAACGTTTATTTTTTTATGTCACGTCGCTCTTCTCCAATAAATGCAGTTCCTGAAAACATTTGCAAGGTTGTATTTTAAACATTTCCTAAATATTGATTAATACCCCATGTATCCTATTTGCTACTCTGTATTTACATATTTTGTTGAAAATTCCTCTTTCAGTTGAATATTCATCAGTATCAATTAATTTATTTCTATGTTTTCTTTGACCTTCCTTTTTTATAGTTTGGATTAAGCATTTTCCCCGACTTCTTTATTCGATTTTTTTTATACATTTTGTTAATGTCAAGCGAAACATGGATTAAATAGTAGTAATAAAGTAAGTAACGACAAATTTGTGGACTAAAAAATGGTAGTTCATGGCTAAGATAATATCCCGCGCCTGACCCTTTCGCCATCTGACTCAAGCAAATTCCCCGTTCGGTTTACTCAACGGTAGTTTCCCGTTTCTATATGCTTCGCCATGACGATTAAAAAAATTCAAGGGCAACTGTTGACGTACATTGGTCTTTACCTCCCCAAGCCCGCATTCACACAAGGATGATTATACGTTGCTTAATCCAGGGTCGCCAACGAGAGTGGATTGTAAATTCTTATTTTTGATAGCAATAATTGCACTTCCAATCCCAACTACTAATGTGGTGTATCAAAAAGTTTTCCAATATTTGTAATCAAATTTGTATACTTGCGTAAATATTAGTTTACATTTTCATGTACATGTCATTCTCAAAAAAAAAAATGTATATGTTTTGAATTACTTATTTTTAATCCAACAATTCCGGTTTGGGTTGATGCGAACTTTTCAAAATTTAGTCATTGTCTTCATCATGACGTGTTTAATGTCACCATGCAATTTGCATTTACTAAAACAAATCCCTTTTTGATGGCAAAAAAAAAAATGAATCCTTTTTTTAACATCACTTTATTTACCGCTTTAACGCCATTCATGCAATTGTGCACGGGTCAATACTATATTCAGAATAGCTGATGCACAGTTCGTCTTTCTGAATTATCTAAGTAGACTTAAATTGTACTTTGCATTTACTACAACACAATTTTTCTGTCCGTCACTTTATTTATCTTTTTTATAACGTCATCCGTGCAATTTGCACGGGATAAAACTAGTTAGTAGAATACTTAAAAAAACAAATCAAAAATACATTTCTTTCTAATCAAAAGTTGATACTTAAAAAATTGATTCGAGTATAATATACTTCGTATATCCCTTTATGATCGAAAGTTTCCTTATTAAGGGATCGCTTGGGATGAGGTAATGATTTCGGGGGTAATAGAGCAAAAATAAACTAGAAATGAAGGAGTTTGTTGCTTGATTGTGACATTTTATGGTGTAAAAAGAGATATCAGAGAAGAATAATTACCCTATTGGGGGTAATGCATTACTTGGGCGGAGAGGGGAGTAATGTTCCCCCCAAATAGGCTGGCTAGATTACCTTTATTTTCTTCATTTCCGCTTAGCATCATCACTACTCTCCGTCATTTTCTAGTTCATTGTTGCTCTATTACCCCTGTAATTATTACCCCCATCCCACGCGAGCCCTTAATGTGAACATTTTGGAGGAAAAATTTTATAGGTGAGTTTTTCTCTTAGTATATAGATGATGTATGTTTTGATTTAAATTAAACTGCAAAACTGATCAAAAGTTTAACTAATTAGTGAATTTTGTACCACAAAGTAAATGATTTCATTTAATAATCTTTTAAAAATAAATACTAACTGACGGTTATTTTTGTCATGAGGCTCATAAATCGGTATCGTTGAAAAATTTAACAGTATATAACTTATGTATTTATACCAAATACTCCGTATATTTATTTGACATAAATGATCACACTTTGGATTTTATTTTTTAGAACTCTTCATATAAATTTGTAAGAATTGATAATTTTTCAAATTATTCCGTGTAAAGGATTATAATGGTTTGTATTTAATTTGTAGCGAAAAAAATTGATACAAGTATAATATACTTCGTATATACCTTTATGATCAAAAGTTTCCTTATTTAATGTGAACAGTTTGGAGAGAAAATTTTATAGGTGAGTTATTCTCATAGTATATAGAGGATGAGTTGATAATTATTGTAATTATAAGTAAAAGGTGAGCGTATTATAGTAAAAAAGTTGCATTATAGTACAAATAGGAGAGTTTTGGAATAAGAAGAAGATAGAAAAACCGACCAAAATGGAATATGGAAGAAGATAGAAAAGTAAGGAGGAAGTACATGTAGCGTTACAACCCTTAAACCAAGAATCTGTTACGAGTATTAACCGAAAAGACAGAAGTAGAGGGATAACAATTATACCTTATTTGCAACGGAACAACGTATTAATAAGAAGTATAATAAACCCAGAAATATATATATATATATATATATATATATATATATATATATATATATATATATATATATATATATATATATATAATCTCCATGGACAGAATAAATAATCTCCACGGACAGAATAAATAATCTCCACGGATAGAATAAATAACTCTCACGAACAGAATAAAGCACCCCAAATGTGATGCCTCCTTTGGTATCCACACGGTACGGAACTGCGACGTTTATGCTAGTATAAAGGTATGTGAGACCGTCTCACAACTTCTCTCTATATCTGTCTTATAACTCTTTATAAGACGAATATATATATTATGATCAGTCAATACTCTTTTATTCCATATATTGGTTCATCATATGAACCTTCTTATATAGGAGATAAGAAGGTAGAATTAGGTTATTTTCATAACTCTAATAACCATAATTAGATTATTAGTATAACTCTAAATTACCATAACCCGACAACGCAGCTGAGTCCGTATTACTACTGACCTGATATTTAATATATCGATATATATATATATATATATATATTAATAATATCCCGTACACATTGTGTGTGACCCAATGGGTCCCCTTACGTCTACCAGACACGTAAATCATTTACATGTCAACCCGACATCGACCTCTAGCAAGGCTTATCTGATACATAGACTTAAACGGGTCAATCCGTAGGACGGTGGACATAACTCCTTCAGTTTCCCACTTGTACATGTCCTCCCGAGAACGGCGTTAAGTCTCTTTGCTACTATTGTCTCCAATTGAGAATGAGGTAAGAAGAAGTGTCATCCACGCATGTCTCAATCTTTTACTCGAATCTCTGAGTTGACTTGTTAAAAGAACAGATATATGACAATCATCCTATCTGAGCGCGACCACGCATTTGCACAAGTCACACTCTTCGAGTGGCCAAGAAACAATAAATTCCTTCAATAAAGGAAGAGCAAATCCTCTGTTGTCTAACCACATCCTATCACATGATCCATGCACGCCCAATAACCATCTATAGCCCCCTTTCACAGCTGACGAGGAATAGTATCAAAGCATACACATCACATGTACAGAATAGTCAAAGACTCAGGTCTAAAGACCGTACAAGTTCATAACTTGCAAAGAACTTTACTGACACTAAGCGAAATCTTAGTACAATCCTTTTCGACGGGTCTGTGTAATGCATGTTCTTAACATACACCGTGTGCCTGGTTTAGTATCTCAATACCTATGACTCAAGGAACTTAGTCATCAACGAACTCACACACCAGTCATTTTAAGGGTATTCAAATATCCCAACACAATACTTTGACTAGAGACAGAATAATTACATCATCCAAATAGAGTTCCAAGACTAAGTCACGTACTTAGTGATCTATTTCATTAATGTAAATTATTTAGGGACAAAACTCGGTTACATTAACCAAATGACAATATGTCATACATATATCAATTATCGAAATAACTCCCACTAAACCAAACACCTCTAAATGTACTAAGACCACTCGCCCATGCGTCTTATACCAATCATAATAATATGATCTTTATGTAGAGGAGGCTTCGGGACATACAACATTTGTATCGGTTATTTACAAGCATATGATCAATCTACCTTCTCTCAATTAAGGCAAACTGTTAGTTTCATAAGCAACAAATTGCTTCATAAACTTTAAAGTTGAGTGTATGCTTGATTGTAATCAAACGTCTATTTGCTTCAAAAGCAATAGAACACTAACTTTAGTCATAATACTAGTCACAAAGTTGTCATTTGGAACCGTTCCAACACACAACTTCTCATCCAAAACAAAATATACCGAGATTACAATCTCATGTCATTTTTGTCTATTTGGAAATATGAATCGTTGTAACTTGTTTACAATAATTCGCTTATCACATCATGCGCATCTCTTACATAATTCCTCTTTTTCTTCTTAAGCGCAAAGGAACAATTCTTAGATAGCATTCTAGTGACACTCACCCGATTAGTATCTGCTCGTCACACGAGCACATAGTAAAGTCTCATAGACTAAAGCAATCAAATGTCGTTAGTTAGAAAAGTATGTCACTTACATACCAAATCATAACGATAAATGCACTCCTACTAGCCTCTTGTACACACTTTGTCTCTCTTCGTCTCAAGGGAAAACAAACATCTTTGAATTACCACATTGAGAATGAAGATACTTGCTCCATGCTCCAATCAAATCAGAATATTCACATTTGCCTAGCAATTTTAATAATATGAAATTCATACGATGTGTTGCACACACATCATATTGCATCCCTTTCAAGAAATGTATTTCACAAATATATGTCCAAAACTCATCATAATGAGTGATGACATTCAAAATGCTAAATCAATCTTAATAGACTTAAGCATAATGTTGTAAAAAGGGTTTTTCATAGTCATTACTATGAGATCAATTCCTAACTACCAACTATGATTCATATATACTCTTATATCAATCTACATCGTCTTTATATTGAAGATTGTTTTTCACTATAAGACCCATTTAACCGAAGTCTATACTTGGTAGTTATGGTATATAGAATCTATTAGATTTTATGTGACTTTTGGAGTCTTTGCCCATTATTGTTTCATCATAGTCAAACGTAACCTATGTAGGGTAATATTTTATAGGTAAGATGATCATGACTTTTCATGAATGCATCAATATCCTCTTCAACAGTTGTAGAGAATCCCTTATAATCTTGAACAATTCAAGGTCGATTCTACTCCCACTGTTTCTATTAGAAATCACATATTTTAAAAGAAACATAGCACTCCATGCAACAAAACAGTTTTGTTCTTTGGATGGTTTGTAGAATTAACATAATACCCCTAATAAAATACATGTCATAATTGAGTATAAGTTCTAGAAAACAATTTTCTCTAAACTTTAAGACTTGATAATTAAGGAAAGACTATTTTAAAACATTTCAATCCGTATCTCATATGGTGTCTATTCTCCGACTTACATGGACAATCTCATCAACATTGTACAAAGACTTTTATAGTGCGTAAGCTTCTGAACAGTCAATAAAATCTGCATAACTCATCATAGACAAAATCATATCAAATATGGTTCGATGTAGTTTGAAAAACTTTTCACTACTTCTAAGATGATCACAATCTTTTAGTTCAATTCCTCCCTGTTTCAATCATATCGAACGACTCATATCAACTTATCAAGTTGATCTTGTACTTTTATCTGAATTTCCTTGAACAATTCAAAGCATTCAATTTCAAATTTCATCAAATGAACAAAACAATACGTGTTACCCATTTTTGCAAAATCACTAGTTAAACTCACACGTATCTGTCTATGTGTGATCCAACAAGTCTAAGTACCCTACCAGTACAATTAATAGGAGTCACTTCTTATGTCATTTATCCATCTAAACAAGATCCATTTGCCTCAGTTGATCCTTATCAATAAGGTTTATAATTTCATCATTATGAAACTTATTCTTATGTTTCTTGTCTCAAGGATTAAGGACAATGCCATAATAGGTAAAACTCGTGTTGAGGGACGAAACCTTTCGGTTGTAATGTTACAAATAAAAGCATTCACTACTAGGAATGTAGAGCCCAACAATCATGTTAGCCTTATTGTACCTCATATTCTTGCAAGGTATAGAGCAACAATTGTTCTACTTTTATTAAAACTTTTCATGCCCATACATGAAATAGAATCAATATTCTTACTTATGACTAGTACAAGAATAACAATTATGACCCAGTGTTCCGTGGGCTCGGCTTGTGTGGAGTGGATGGAGTATCCCTAAACATAGCTTTATTGCTTGGCTTGTGTTTAGGGGGGCTTTAAACACTAGGAAGAAATTATTGAGGATTGGGGTGGCTGACTCTGATCGGTGTTTTTTGTGTGAAGCTCATGAGGAGAACTTTGAACACCTTTTTTTCGGGTGTCCTTGGAGTTCTCAAGTTGTGGACTTGTTGAGTGATTGGGTGAAGAAGAAGATGCCGTCTAGTGGTACCTTGACCTGGGCGTGCAATATGATGGGTTCGAAGTTCCAATGCAACGTTCTTCGAGCTCTGATTAATGCCGCGATTTACCATGTTTTGAGGCATAGAAATTTGTGTCGAGTTGAAGGAACGCTCCAACAACCGAAGTATGCTGTTAGGATGATCAAGTTGGATGTTAGGAATAGAAACATGTGTAAGATTAAATACCCATTACTTGCTAAAGACGATAGATGGCTACATAAATTGATGTAGTCATATTTTTTGTAACTTGATTACACGACATATATATACTTACCCTTTTAAAAAAAAAGAATAACAATTATTCAATTCCAGTAGTCACCTTTATGGTAAAATTAAGTGATTTTCCTTTTATATATGAAACAACAACGTTTGTCCATTTCATCATAAAACACTTCACTTATATATCATTATTCCACCCTCTTTGAGCCATCACATCCACAATGTAATAGTTGCATTTGGTATCTTATACCAAAACTAGAATGAAAGTAACAATTACTCTAGTAAAATACACCAAAAGTCATACTTCAATAATTGATTTGCAGATTTTCTAGACATTTCTAGAAACTATCTACCAATGTCATATATATTTGTTATTACATTAATGACTAATAAAATCGTACCTAATCTAAATTTGGCAACAAGTTTCGGTATGACAATGATTGTGCTTCCCTTACTTTAACCAACGTCTTAGATTCATTAATAATTATCTCAAGCAATTTCCTTAATGAACTCATAGAACATTAGTATTATTTGCCTTCTTGATACAATTTTCAATCGTATTTTAACATCTCATGCTAAAAAGTGAGAAACCTTATCAAGTGACCTAAACTTAGAACTAATTGAAACGATTTCAATTCCTAATTCTTTAGAAAGAAGTATCCAAAATTTCCTGATTATCAAGATAATCATTCATCATATGACATGGATTAATTGGATCATCTTTAACATTTTCTCACTTAATGGGAACGATTCTCTTTATTGAAACAATTGATTTTGGTACTTATAGTAATCATCTCCATGACTCTAATTATACAGTCCATACTGTACATTAGCACTGGTTATAATTTGTCGAAATTATCCTTCTCAAGAACAAAATCCATATCTCTAATTTTGAGAACAATTCTGAAGATACCAATCGACGAGGTTGAACAATTCAAACTCATCTTTAATAAATGTGATAACAGTGACTAAATAACAACTACATTTATAGGCAATGTAAAACGATAATTAATATTAATAATCTTAAATAATTTTAAGATAAAATCATGCAAACTACCCTCAAGTTCGCATAATATTCCAAGATCCTAAACCTTTTGTCGCTCAAGTGAACTTGGGCTCATTGCTCAAGCTCCAAAAGTAAAGGTAGACAACAACATTGTCAATTACATCAATATGTAATTCTTGGTTCGTCGGAATTAGTCATCATATGTCACCAACTATTTGCCTCATAGCCCAAGTCCGACTTGATAACAATGTTAAGCAAACCAGACTAAACCTGTGGGTAACCGTTACCCACCTACTCTGTCCACACACATCGGCAAAGCACTGCTTAGGCAGTCAGTTCAGCCAATGGTATGAAATTGTTGTATTGGTCAGTTCTGAAAAGGCAATACTTAATATTTGTGTCAGGGATTAAATGCATTATGGGTCCTAAACATTCCGCTAGGTCAACTTACAAGGCGACCTATCAGTTCTAGGCACACAAGTCACAAGTCTAAAAAATAAAATTGATGCATCATATGACATAATTATTCAATTTTTATTAGTGAATTGTGCATAAAACAAGTTAAAAGATCTCATGTTTTGATTCGTAATCATATTACAATTCATAATTGTTATTTGATTTGAACAATTTCACCAATATCTTTCATTTTTGCGACTATGAGGAATAATTTCCCACCCGGGAAAAATTGAACGGATATACAAAACTCGATTCACAATCGATCTGCAACTTATAATTGTCATATAGATGAACAATTCATCAAAATCAAATAAGACTCGAGAAACTCTTTTCCCGGTCTATCTATGATAACATGATAATTAAAATGTATAAAATTATTTAGCCGATTAGAAAACTAATTTTTCATTGATTCGGAAAAAGAAAAGTATAATCCATGTTTGATTCATAATCAACACACAAACGCAAGAAAACGACTTTTCTTAAAAGCGTCGCCCAACCCGACACCATTTTGTCCGAGTAAATATTGTGTCGTTTTGGTCAAACCTTTGTCGCCCGGATCATCCCGTTCAAACCGGGACATATCCGTGTCGACCGAGTCACACTCGTGCTCACCGAGTCATACTCGTGCCATGTAACACCCGCAAATTTCCTAGCTCTGCTATCTGTTCCATCACGATTATATCGTAGCTCTGTAATATTTCGTCAACTACATTTTTCTCATTTCAATGTCTCTTTCATTATCGAGCTTAAAATTATTTATTTTCATAAAAGGATTTTAATTAATTCTATTTTTATTCAAAAAACCCATTTAATTCTTTTATTTAATTATTTTTGAAGTATCATATCTTCTATGAACAATAGTTTTAAAATCAAGTTTGAACTATTTATGTTTCTAAAAATGCTCGATTATATTTATAATGGTTTCTAGCTCAAAAATATTTTATTTTCGAAAAATGGTTGTTCAATTATTTTACTAAACGATTTGATAAATAATTATTTTCTAATGCGTTTTTTTCCGATTTCTTCATAAACGCTTATATTATTTTTATCCTATCTATTTTAAATATTATCCAAGTATTTATTTTAATCGGAAACTTATCCTATCGATTTGTTGCTTGTTCTTTCCATCTCAATCATCTCGTCTCCTAGTTGAGTTAAGAATCCTTGTAGCACAATTATTCCTATTTTTTAGCTTTCTAATTTCTCTTTATATCCTCATTCATTCCAGTTTATTTTATTCATAACACAAGTCTTCTTTTCTGCTCTATGTTTCACTTTAAACTTCCTCCTTTTTGTTCATCAATCTGATCCTAATTCGTCTCTAATTCTTTCCGATCTCGAGGGTAATTAATTACTCTTATTCGTTCTTCATCTTGTTTTCTCCTTTCTATTCACTTATAATGTGGTTTTAATACCATATGTTTAATTATTTCGTAGGCTATTGTTCTAGATCCGACGAAGACGACTATTTAATTGATTCGGTTAAGGTAACATTGACACGTTACTCGGTATTATATGATGTTATTGTTGTAGTTGCATGTATAGAAATTAGTTTTTGTTAGACAATATATTTATGTCTCGTTTTTAATAACAAAAACTTTAAAATCGTAAATCTTCACATGTTTTGTTGTTTTTAATTGTTTTTACGAGATTTGCGAATAAATCATTCTTTTGATTATTAAAAAGTATTATAAGGCCGAGACTAAAACATACACATAATAATAATTTATCTAACAATTTTCGTGATTTTTGGTATAAAGTGTCAAATTGAAAGTTTTATTGTTTTTAATGAATTTACAGCATGTTTCAGAATCTGTTTGTGTTTTGTACGAATTAACATTCTATTTTAAAGACCTTATTTTCGAAACTTTTGAAAAGAGACTACTATTTATTTTAAGTCTAATTTATTCCTATTTAATTTCGTAAACAAATTCCAAGTGGTTTGGTCACAATAAATTGTTTATGAACATGTGTCAAATTAATCCGCGATTCTGTCAGTTGTGATAAGATCTAAATTGAAACATATGTTAAACTTTTTATTTAATCTTGTTAATTTACGTACATAAACTATGAAGAGTCTAGATAATGTTTCCAATTGGATTTTATTTAAAATAAAGTTTTAATCGTGTTTTATTAAATAAATACAAACGGGAGTCTAGTTCTGACAGTTTGTAAATATATGAACAAAGACCCATGTTTTATTCAGAATTTGGATTTTCTCCAGAAATAAACGTTGTAACTAAGTTTCTAAAGTTTTCAACCCCACTGGTCTCACGTTGTTTTGATTTTTAATGGTTTAACTAAGAATTTTATAGTAAGACAGTGCTATTCTGGAAAATCGGTCAATTTGTTATTTAAATACTTTTAATTACTTAAACTTCAATCCTTTTTGAAATAATTTGATTTTGACTTTACTCATGAATTATACATATATATAATAAATATAATGTTTACGTCTCGAGGCCTAAAATTAACTATTTTATAAAACTCCTATTTTAATCGATTTCTATTTATTATAATATCTACTTTTTGAAAGTTATTTTAAGAAAAGTTCTACATCTATAAAGTTTCCTCTTTTGAAAAATGAACTATATTTTTATTCAATTTCGATAATGACTTTGTTTTGGAATTATGGAATAAGAGAAGTGTACGGGTAGAGTAATACAGTCTAGAGTATACGTTTTGCCATCAGCTATAAGGCTAGTGTATCCGAGCGGGATGCATTGGTTGTTGAACTGGGCATGTTCTTGTCCAGGAGTGTATGTTCATTTTGACCTTAAGCTCGTACCTCGCATGTAAGACGCCGTCGGGTTGAACTAGGCACACTTGGTGTTCCAGGATGGGTGTGCATATTTACTTAAGCTAGGACCTCGCATTGATAAATCGCCGTCCTATTATGGTTGAGTAGCCTAGTTAGAGATCGAAGTTTGATTTGTTTAAACTAAGTTCTCGAAGCTAGTTTTTAGTATTCTCCTAGTGAAAGTCTATTCGGTTGCATTGATTCATATCCATAACGCCGTTATTATTATTGATTGGTATTGTCTTGAAGTTTGGCAATCGTTTTGAATTATTTTACTATATCGTTTTAAACGTTTTCCATTTTGAACTATTTTGATATAATAGTAATTATGCTCTAATGTCATGTAATATGGCTGGGAGAACGTCGTCGTTACTCCCCACTGAATTGTGGCTGTTATGTTTATAACATGACAGATATTTGCTGCTGGGTTTTGGGTGTGAGCTAGCGAGTGGCATGGATCCTACTCTACTTCATTTATATTAATTTTTGGATTGTTAAACCCATTTGGAGAATTTTTATTTTTAGCCTTTTGTGAAAAGTGACATTTGTATTGACTGACCGTTCTTTTTATAAAATATAGAACATCAGTGTGTTTTAATCCCAAATCTACAATGTTTCCGCCACTGTATTGCGTTAGAATTTATAGGGGATTACAGTTGGTATCAGAGCATCGTTGCTCCCGACGCTTACACCTGATTTTAGGAAAAACACTTGTAAATGATTTGAACATTAATGAAAGATTAGTGAGAGATGGGTAGAAACCAAAATAAGGACTTAACTGTTAGGTTTTACCTGTTCTTGTAACTCAATGATTAGCATTGAATATTTGTTCTATATGCCCAAGAAGAAGATGAGTGGACAAGACTTGGATTTGATGCTGCTCTATATCGCGAGAAGACCTACTTAGCACTCTCAACATCAAGTTCTATGATGGTGTAGTAGACTTAGATGCGACTTCACTTCACTTTGGATCCAGATGGAGCGACCAAGACTAGTGTGCTCATATCTCTATGAGAAGGTGATGAGATCCAGCGAGTTCATTTGTGAACTCTGGAGGCCCGAAGATTCTCTTCTAGTTCAAGACCTTAAGATCATTGATGCTTTTCTTCCAGTCTCAGCTTCTTCCCAATTCTTCTCTTACAAATTCTCATCTCCATTCTTGTGGTAAATCTCCGTTATATTCTCCTATTTTACCACCTTTCCTCTTGAGATTCTTTGGTAACATCGACTCTTGTCTTAGTAAACCTTGTTGGAAGTTAAAGATATTTGAGGATTAGTAACCCGTATTACCTATGATTGAGGATTGTGAGTTGTACCTGTTTCCTAACCTGGTAAGAGCTTTTGAGGATTGATACGATGGTATTAGTTAATTAATGGAATTAAGATTGTACCTTAAGTGTTGACTTTGGGTTATAGTTTACCTGATTATATGGAGTACATAGAATTGAATAAGTTTTGGATGGTAAGATTATATTTTATTTGACGGATACATAGTACCAAGCTAAGTGTAAATGATAATATTATTTTGGGATTCCTGCTTAATGCATACTTAATGGATGTACCGTGGACATTTAAGGTCATAGAACCTCGTTTAGACCGTTAGCCTGAGTGTTGTGGTACCATTTTAGGTTCTCATTAATGTTTTAGTAATTTTGGTTGAGATAGACTAAACCTTGGTTTTTATGGATTAGATCGTGGAGTATGATAAGGTCATAACTTATGAACTTTTGAGTTGAGTGATCTAAACTTGTTTTGAGGAATACTTTAGTGCAAACCGCCTTAATGGAATTTACAATTAGGGACCCTTAGACTAACGAGATTGTGGCTTCGTTGAGATATTAATAATCATATAGTGGTTGCAGCCTTGTGATTAGAACTTTATTGGACTTCTAAGAAACTTTATCTCAATGAGGTGTTTGAAAGCATGTTGGTGTGATTAATTTTGAGGACTTCGTTTTCGAGCTTGTTAATTGGTGGATTTTGTTTAGTGTTCATTACTCGAAAATCATGGAATATCTTTCGAGTACAATCTGGTGAGCTTTGAATTGCTTTAGAGCCGTGTTGGTTAACTGATTCGGTCGTGTTATGGCTATTTGAGGAATGTTGGTAGCATGATTATGTGACTTGAATCGTTTGGTGGATTATTATCTTGTTACTTGAATAAGTATGTAAGACTTTGTATTCGAGGTTGTAGCATTTGATAATTTTGGAGGTTGTAGTGCTTGATATTAATGGACTTAGCATTTTTTTGATGGAAATAGGAACCCAAATTTCGTAGGAGTCGTACTTGGAATCTCGATTTCCTTTCTGTCCTTTTTCCAGTTTCGAGGACGAAACTTTTTTTTAGTAGGGAGGATTGTAACACCCGCAAATTTCCTAGCTCTGCTATCTGTTCCATCACGATTATATCGTAGCTCTGTAATATTTCGTCAACTACATTTTTCTCATTTCAATGTCTCTTTCATTATCGAGCTTAAAATTATTTATTTTCATAAAAGGATTTTAATTAATTCTATTTTTATTCAAAAAACCCATTTAATTCTTTTATTTAATTATTTTTGAAGTATCATATCTTCTATGAACAATAGTTTTAAAATCAAGTTTGAACTATTTATGTTTCTAAAAATGCTCGATTATATTTATAATGGTTTCTAGCTCAAAAATATTTTATTTTCGAAAAATGGTTGTTCAATTATTTTACTAAACGATTTGATAAATAATTATTTTCTAATGCGTTTTTTTCCGATTTCTTCATAAACGCTTATATTATTTTTATCCTATCTATTTTAAATATTATCCAAGTATTTATTTTAATCGGAAACTTATCCTATCGATTTGTTGCTTGTTCTTTCCATCTCAATCATCTCGTCTCCTAGTTGAGTTAAAATCCTTGTAGCACAATTATTCCTATTTTTTAGCTTTCTAATTTCTCTTTATATCCTCATTCATTCCAGTTTATTTTATTCATAACACAAGTTTCTTTTCTGCTCTATGTTTCACTTTAAACTTCCTCCTTTTTGTTCATCAATCTGATCCTAATTCGTCTCTAATTCTTTCCGATCTCGAGGGTAATTAATTACTCTTATTCGTTCTTCATCTTGTTTTCTCCTTTCTATTCACTTATAATGTGGTTTTAATACCATATGTTTAATTATTTCGTAGGCTATTGTTCTAGATCCGACGAAGACGACTATTTAATTGATTCGGTTAAGGTAACATTGACACGTTACTCGGTATTATATGATGTTATTGTTGTAGTTGCATGTATAGAAATTAGTTTTTGTTAGACAATATATTTATGTCTCGTTTTTAATAACAATAACTTTAAAATCGTAAATCTTCACATGTTTTGTTGTTTTTAATTGTTTTTACGAGATTTGCGAATAAATCATTCTTTTGATTATTAAAAAGTATTATAAGGCCGAGACTAAAACATACACATAATAATAATTTATCTAACAATTTTCGTGATTTTTGGTATAAAGTGTCAAATTGAAAGTTTTATTGTTTTTAATGAATTTACAGCATGTTTCAGAATCTGTTTGTGTTTTGTACGAATTAACATTCTATTTTAAAGACCTTATTTTCGAAACTTTTGAAAAGAGACTACTATTTATTTTAAGTCTAATTTATGCCTATTTAATTTCGTAAACAAATTCCAAGTGGTTTGGTCACAATAAATTGTTTATGAACATGTGTCAAATTAATCCGCGATTCTGTCAGTTGTGATAAGATCTAAATTGAAACATATGTTAAACTTTTTATTTAATCTTGTTAATTTACGTACATAAACTATGAAGAGTCTAGATAATGTTTCCAATTGAATTTTATTTAAAATAAAGTTTTAATCGTGTTTTATTAAATAAATACAAACGGGAGTCTAGTTCTGACAGTTTGTAAATATATGAACAAAGACCCATGTTTTATTCAGAATTTGGATTTTCTCCAGAAATAAACGTTGTAACTAAGTTTCTAAAGTTTTCAACCCCACTGGTCTCACGTTGTTTTGATTTTTAATGGTTTAACTAAGAATTTTATAGTAAGACAGTGCAATTCTGGAAAATCGGTCAATTTGTTATTTAAATACTTTTAATTACTTAAACTTCAATCCTTTTTGAAATAATTTGATTTTGACTTTACTCATGAATTATACATATATATAATAAATATAATGTTTACGTCTCGAGGCCTAATATTAACTATTTTATAAAACTCCTATTTTAATCGATTTCTATTTATTATAATATCTACTTTTTGAAAGTTATTTTAAGAAAAGTTCTACATCTATAAAGTTTCCTCTTTTGAAAAATGAACTATATTTTTATTCAATTTCGATAATGGCTTTGTTTTGGAATTATGGAATAAGAGAAGTGTACGGGTAGAGTAATACAGTCTAGAGTATACGTTTTGCCATCAGCTATAAGGCTAGTGTATCCGAGCGGGATGCATTGGTTGTTGAACTGGGCATGTTCTTGTCCAGGAGTGTATGTTCATTTTGACCTTAAGCTCGTACCTCGCATGTAAGACGCCGTCGGGTTGAACTGGGCACACTTGGTGTTCCAGGAGGGGTGTGCATATTTACTTAAGCTAGGACCTCGCATTGATAAGTCGCCGTCCTATTATGGTTGAGTAGCCTAGTTAGAGATCGAAGTTTGATTTGTTTAAACTAAGTTCTCGAAGCTAGTTTTTAGTATTCTCCTAGTGAAAGTCTATTCGGTTGCATTGATTCATATCCATAACGCCGTTATTATTATTGATTGGTATTGTCTTGAAGTTTGGCAATCGTTTTGAATTATTTTACTATATCGTTTTAAACGTTTTCCATTTTGAACTATTTTGATATAATAGTAATTATGCTCTAATGTCATGTAATATGGCTGGGAGAACGTCGTCGTTACTCCCCACTGAATTGTGGCTGTTATGTTTATAACATGACAGATATTTGCTGCTGGGTTTTGGGTGTGAGCTAGCGAGTGGCATGGATCCTACTCTACTTCATTTATATTAATTTTTGGATTGTTAAACCCATTTGGAGAATTTTTATTTTTAGCCTTTTGTGAAAAGTGACATTTGTATTGACTGACCGTTCTTTTTATAAAATATAGAACATCAGTGTGTTTTAATCCCAAATCTACAATGTTTCCGCCACTGTATTGCGTTAGAATTTATAGGGGATTACATGCCAACTGAGTTGACATTGTTCCGTTCCGTCTCCACCACAATTAAATGAGTCTTGTCTTAATCTTATTAGGACTCATCGCTAACAATAAATTCAAGTAATTTACGTTCCCAATTTCAATCGAATATTGACTAATCCAATTAGTCTCATCGTCAACAAAGAACTTTGAGATTATATATTGGGTCAACTTATGGCAAAATTAAATTAAAAATATTCAATATTAGATTCCAAATTTAAGCAAACCCTAAACAAGAACGAAAATTTGATAAACCAAACGATTATCTTGCACGAAACATCATACTTAGGACTAAAAAATAATCACCCAATGTACATGCAAACTTTATCAATCATTCATGAGCCGGCAAAAACAATGAACATTCACAAAGAATTATCAAATAATTAAAGATAATGCTCATAATGATTAGGCAATTATTAGGCAAAAGATTATAACACTTATAATGGGCAAATATGGCTTGATCTATAACGGAAGACGCAGCGAAGAAAGACGAGAACAGTTCTCACGATACAACTTATAATCAAATTAATACGCGGTGGAATCCCTCATAACCAATTATGAGAGATAGATTCACGTCTATTAGATTAATACTACGTAACAGAGGCTCTGATACCACTGTAGGGTTACAACCCTTAAACCAAGAATCTATTACGAGTATTAACCGAAAAGACAGAAGTAGAGGGATAACAATTATACCTTATTTGCAGCGAAACAACGTATTAATAAGAAGTATAATAAACCCAGAAATATATATATAATCTCCACGGATAGAATAAATAATCTCCACGGATAGAATAAATAATTCCCACGAACAGAATAAAGCACCCCAAATGTGATGTCTCCTTTGGTATCCACACGGTACGGAACTGCGACGTATATGCTAGTATAAAAGTATGTGAGACCGTCTCACAACTTCTCTCTATACCTGTCTTATAACTCTTTATAAGACGAATATATATATTATGAGTCAATACTCTTTTATTCCATATATTGGTTCATCATATGAACCTCCTTATATAGGAGATGAGAAGGTAGAATTAGGTTATTTCCATAACTCTAATTACCATAATTAGATTATTAGTATAACTCTAATTACTATAACCCGACAACGTAGTTGAGTCCGTATTACTACTGACTCGATATATTTAATATATCGATATATATATTAATAATATCCCGTACACATTGTGTGTGACCCAATGGGTCCACTTACGTCTACCAGACACGTAACTCATTTACATGTCAACCTGACATCGACCTCTAGCAAGGCTTATCGGATACATAGACTTAAGCGGGTTAATCCGTAGGACAGTGGACATAACTCCTTCAGTACAACATTTGCAACTCATTTACGGTGTACTTTATGTCATTTGTGTAACACCCCGACCCAAACCTTGGACCAGAATGTTAACCGCGGTAGCTCGTCTGAGCTTTGTAATGGTCCCACAGACCAACATGAGTTCTTTCCAACACATTTTGTTCTCACTCATGCGCATCTCGGAAACCTTCCTAGGAGGTCACCCATCCTAAGACTTATTCCAGTCAAGCACGCTTAACTGCGAAGTTCTTTCGCATGGATGACCAAAAAAGAAAGTGAATATTACTTTCAATTCCTTTAAGCACTAGTTATTTAAGCTCATAAATAGAATATCTTCAATTAACAAGGGGTGTTTCAATCTAGATATTACTTCCTTCATATTTGTATGTTCTTCCCCTTCCATATTGACACAAGTCTTAAGAAATGATTGTTATAATGCAAAAGTATTGCAAGTGGGGTTCAATCACGAAAAAAGTTAGAAAAAGTGTGTATATGTAAACATTTGATTGGATGAAAACTGTATAATGTAACTTTACCAGATATACTCCATCCGTTGCATTGAATTGTATACATTTCCAACATTGTCCACCAAATTGCTTTGTAAAAGACTAGTTTACCATTCGTTTAATATATCCACCAAAATTGCTCAATTATTAAAGGGACATGCTAAATCATACCCAACTTTTCTCTAATTTATACCCAAATTTCCCAAATTACCCTCCTCATTTTTTTCTTCAATCAATCCACCTCCACAATCTCCTTTTTTCCATCTTTTCTCAATCTTACTCAATTCTCAATCAATTCACCACTTATCTCAATCAATTCATCATCTATCCGTGACCCTAACCACTATGTCCACCCCTTCCCTCCAACAACCATCCTAATAATTAGGGTTTAACTAGAAAAAAATTAATCAATAAATGGTCCAACAACCATCCGAATTAGGGTTTAATTAGAAAATTATATTAAAAAGTAAAATAATTAATACAAACAACGAACCACTTGTGTGGATATGTAATTCTAAAGTTACAGAAAGATCAAATTAGGGTTTAACTAGAAATTAAACAAAAAAATTAGTCAATAAGATAATCAGGGTTTAATTAGAACTTAAACAAAAAATTAAGATAACATCCAATAAATATATTAAGAAGTGAAAATATTAATAAAAAACAAAAAAAGTACTTGTCTCATGTGCAAATTGGTATAGTTATCAAAGAATTTAGTTAGGTTTCAATGGATTAAAAAAGAGGAAATTCGTTAGATTCGAAGGGGACTGGAAAATCCATTTTTCTAAGAGAAAAGGTAGTGATAGGAAAAATAATGAAAAGTTGGGTATGAAGTAATTAACAGGTTGAACAATTTAATTAACAGTTTGAGTAAAGATAATTAACAATACAATTACCAAGTTAATTAACAATTAAGATAATCAATTTAATTAATGACTTAATTAACAACTACCAAAAATTTTTAATTAACCAATTATTTTTTATTAACAAATTAGTCGTAAGACAATTAATAAAAATCAACAATAAATAACAAAAATAAAGTAAATGAAATTTAGTTAGAAAATGCAAACAAGGGTGGAGAATTCCGGAGATAGCGATCGAATAACGATATTCGATAGAATTTAATTAATAGCCCAAAAACTCAAATACTCCGAATAAACCGATGCTATCAAATTGGTACTTCTATCTCGTAATCAAGCCCCAAAAAAGTCGTCAACATCCTTCAAACCAGGCCCGTCGATTGGGCTGTTCAACCGGTTCCAGGAACCGGGGCCCCAATCCAAAAGGGTCGAAATATATACAATTTAGCGACAAGAATAGCAGTATTCTGCTTCTGGCCTAGTGGTTTGAGTTTGAAGTTCCATGCATGGCAGCCCAGGTTCGAGACTCAATGATGCCAAATTTTGTCCTTCTTATATTTGTGTATAAAGTGGGCCCAAGTATAATATAAGATGTTATGCAGTATTTTTAAAAAATGGAGTATTTTGTTAAATTAATTTGCACAGTATTTTACGAAGTACTTTTAAAAACTGAAAATTTTAAAATTAAATTTCGTAAGTAGAAGAACGAAAAAAATGCGTTTTTGTTTGTGAAATTTAGAAAATATTTTTCAAAATTAATTTCTGTTACTATAATTATATTTAGTGCCTCCATTAAGTATTTGATAAGTGAACATTTTTTTCTCCCAAAATTTTATTTTTAATAAATGGGGCCTTGATTTAATCTTAGAACAGGGCCTCTCAAATTCATTAGACGGCCCTGCTTCAAACAAATGACTACATAAAATTTAGTATTATAACTTTTATGTATAATATTTTTTTATAAGATTAGTAATAATTTATGTAACTAATAGTATAAGATTAGTATTAGATTCCGAGTAAGATTATGGAATAATTGTGTGGACATGACATAGGTCCACCCCGACGCGGCCAAGCGCGGGTTTGGGGCGGCGAATGAATCTCATGTGAGATGAATCTCAGATTGAAATTTAAATCTAAATGGAGTCGTCACCGAACTTTGTGGGAGTTCGGGCCCGTTCGAACTCACTCTATATCTTAGTGGGTCGTGCACAAAGTACGGCCCATTCTGATTTCAGAGTTTATGGGGTTCCTCCCTTTGCATTGCGATACTGATTCCGACATTATCAAAAATCGTGTATTGAATGACTCTCGTATGCCAAGGGTTTCGGACATCCGGAAACCACGGTTCTGAGTAAGGGGTGAGGGTACGTGTTGGAAAGTTCACAAAGAACACCCAACCCCCCCTACTACAATTCTAGCCTACCATGACGCTTATAAGATGACGCTTACACACGGAACCGTCCTCTAGGTACATTTCGTTTTTGGCGGGAATTTTTTTTATCAATTATGACGGTTTTGGTGAAAAAGTGACATCTTATGTACAACAAAGAGGACGGTTGGTCAAACAAAACGACCTCTATTACTTAAGAAACCGGTTTGGAAGGAGAAGCGACCTCTATGATAGACAAAGAGGTCGCTTGATTCTTTAAAGCGACATAAATAAAAATAATAATATTTTATTTAACTTAGGCCCTGTTCTCCTGGACTTATATTCAGACAGTTTCAGTTCAGTTCAGTTCAGACAGTTTCAGTTCAGTCCAGTTCAGTTCAGTCACATTCAGTTCAGTTCAGTTCAGTTCAGACACATTCAGTTCAGTTCAGTTCAGTTCAGACTTATTATTATTATTATTATTATTATTATTATTATTATTATTATTATTATTATTATTATTATTATTATTATTATTATTATTATTATCATCATCATCATCATAATATTCATTATTATTATTATTATTATTGTTATTATTATTATTATTATTATTACAGTGGATGATGAAAATAATAACGGTAAAAGAACGATATTTTCGAAGTTAAACTTAAATAAATGACCACAAATATTTTCGTCAATACAATCTAAATCCATTACGTCAATACTTTTGATGAATACAAATTACGTCAAATGATTAAGTAAATCATCTACATCAATTTGCCCCGTTTCCTCTTCATCTCCATCGGAATCTTCATTTGAATCTTCTTCAATGTCACTATCGGCACAATTAGCTAACCATATGTCTTTAGCTATAATCGTTCGCACTTTGTTCATAAGTTTCTTCCGTTTGACGTCGTTCATGCTTGTATCTGCTCTTTTCTGACTAATTGCATATTGTATTAATGGTATACTATTATAAGTTATAAATATTTATTACTTAAAGTAAAAGTAATATTACTAATATTTTAAAGTAATATGACTTTATAAAGTATTATCATTTACTGAATAAATTAGTAATATTATTATTACTATTATATTAATATTAATTATACTAATAATAATAACATTATTATTATTATTATTAAAATTAATTATTATTATTATTATTATTATTATTTTATTTTTTTATTTTTTCAGTTCAGTTCAGTTCAGTTCAGACACGTTCAGTTCAGTTCAGTTCAGTTCAGACACGTTCAGTTCAGTTCAGTTCAGTTCAATTCAGTCAATTTAAGTCCTAGAGAACATGGCCTTACTCTAACTTCCCTTCCCTAAGACACGTAAAATTAGAATTTCCTACTTCAACTTATTATCAAAAACTAACCTTAGTTTCAAAAAAAAGAAAGAAAACCTAAGACCCTTCGTAATATACCCATTATCACACTTCACCGAACTCCTTCACTGCTACCCGACGAACTCGCCGTCCGCTCACCGTCCGCTCGCTGTCTGCTCGCCGTACTCCGTTCGCCGTCCTCCGCTCGCCGTCCTCCGGTCGCGTAAGTTCGCCGTTTCACCTACCCATCTTCGTCTTCCTTTGTTATCGTGAGACCGTTGCATGGATACACCCTAAATTGCATTTTTTTGGTTCAATTTTGGTTTAATTAGTTAATCCCCTTTGTTTTCTGCTGTAGGTCGTAAATAATCGTCATCAATTTAGGGTTCTTCAATCCCGTCATTCGACGTCGACGACCGGACGTACGATCCTCCTCTTTGCCGCGCGCCTCATTCTGGTTAATGTATGTCCTCAATTTAGGGTTTAATTTATTCAATTTCTGATGTTAAGTAGTTAGTTCATCATTTTAGGGTTTGGATAAAATTTTGATCGAAACAGTCTGTTTGTTTTTTCTAAGTTGTTGTTTGTCCAGTTCATTCATTTATTTAGTTGAATTTCAAGTTGAATTTATTTAGTTGAATTTCAAGTTGTTTGTCCAGTTCATTCATTCATTTGTTTTTTCTAACTCTAGCTAATGATTAATATTTTCTATAATTTACACATAACTAAATGATATTGTGAAGTCCATCTTATGCTAGTAGTCTTAGTTATAAGCCATATGGAGAATAATCAAGGAATCCAAATATTTCTATAATTCAAGGATTTTTTTTTGTTGATTCCACCAGCTGAACTGGAGATCCTAATGCGTGTAACATTCCCAGTATCCTCTTCCAGAGTGAAGGTTAGAACTCCGTTTAAAGTCTCATAATTACTCCGTACTCATTACTTCTTAAAAGATGGTACTCATTAACTGGGACTTTTATGTAGGCTACTGAAAGATTCGAATCTGTGTATCCAACCCTTAAAGAAGTTGCTCTTGCTGGTGCACCCGGAAGCAAAGCAATGAAACAAGTTGCACTTCAGATATTTGGTTTTTCAATTACAGCAGCCGGAGAAGGTAATCAGTCTTAACTCTTAAGTCTCAACTATTCTGTTGTCTCATCTGGGTATGCATTCTTTCTGCAACTATTGGTAAAACTATGAGATTTATCACGGTTGTTGTTTACATTCGTTGTGATTCTACAGGCAATCCAGAGCTAGTTAATGAAGCTACTAACATTGTACTTTGGTGCTTGGATCAAAACAGTGATATCTACAAGCACTGGGTAAGAAATGCAATCTTTAGTATTATATTGTTCACTGTGTGTTTGAGGTTTGTTTGTGTGGGTTCCAATTGACGGAAGTTTCGTTTATTCCATACTATAGGACAAAATATACTTGGACAATCTTGAAGCAAGTGTTGCCGTTCTGAAAAAACTTATATTTGCCGCATATTATGAAGGGTAAACATGATTTTTTTTCATGGTACTATTAGTTATGGCTATAAATTTTTGCATATAATGATTGGACATATTATAAATTGACTATATTTTGGATTTGTAGAGAACATTGGATGTTAGCATGTATCAACCCATCAAAAAGTGTCGTATATTGGTGCGATCCTTCTGCATATCCGGAGCCTCGTCCCTTTTTTGTGGAGACTTTAACCATGTAAGTTATGCTCACTCAGTGGATACATGATTTTTTTTGTTATAAATATACTTGGTATGCATTTTAGTAAGGATTTCTAAGGAAATTGGAGTATTTGGTTTTAGATGTAGCCATGCACGAAATAGATTTGCACTTTCTTAGCGTGGGGAGGCAGTGATATTGATTTTGAGCTCTTTACAAGGCATATTTTAACGATAATAATTTCTGTTTTGAATTATCTTTATAATACAGGGCATTTACTAAAAGAAACTCTTTGAATTCAGTTGCTGGGGTTGAGGCAAAAACCCTCAAGTGGCATATTATCAAGGTATTCGTCTAGTATTATATCGAGTTCTATATCGAGTTCAAACATTATTTTTAAAATTATTACATTATTTGTGAGAAATATTTTAAAACAGACTTGCAAATAACTGACATATCCATAGGATCGACGGGATTGGGTGAAAGCGTAACCAAAATATGGTCGCACCAACTAGCAGCCATACCGTCAAACATGTCATGGTACAACGAAAACCCAAAACCCAGTCCACTAGCCAGGATATCAATATAGCAGTATCGATATCAATTAGGATTGTATTTTTGAAATACGTCTGTTTTGTTATGTGAAATGAAGTTCAGTGGATGTAGTTTCTGGTGCTATGGTGTCCCTTGTATTGTGGGATGAAATTGCAGGTATTATGTTGGTTTGACCCGATGTCACAATGGGACAACAAACTTTATGCGGGTTAAGTTTTTTTGTGCTGTTGATTGTTCATTTTTTGGTGAAGGGAACATTGTAACAAGCAACGTTTCTGGCGATTTATTTTGTGTTATGCCCTTTAATGCTGTTTATTTGTCGTTGTAAATGTATTGAGTCTCATGTTCTTTGTCAAAGTGATTCCAGGAGTTGTAACTAGCTACACTGATGATCGAATTCGCAACTAAATGGCTCACTATATATGCAATTTTTTTGTCTATTAATCTTGTGTTTTTTTTTGTTTATTCGCTCTTTTAAATGTATAGAATTGCTAGATCAGAGTGCAGTTGATATGCTCGTATATGTCTGATTATGAGTTTCTATTTTAGTGTCCTAAGCAGCCTCTAGGCACCATTCTATGCGGATATTATGTTTGCCGATACATGTTGGAGATCATCCGAAGAAGACACGTAGCTATTATTTCGGATGTATGTTTTTATCTCAGAATTCATATGTACTTTCTTTTCTAACCTTTACTCTATATATCATACATATATTAATCTCATTGCTTAATTTCGTTGTTATATATCAGTTTATGATTGGATCCCCAAAGACGTATTCGGCTCAACAAATTGAAGATGTGCGTGATATTGGGCTAAGTATGTACTCCAATTCAAGCTGTAATAAGTGTTACTGAAGTTCAGGTTAGTCTAGATCTAGATGAATTTCTATCCAACTTTATTCTTATAGTACCAATTCTATTAAGTGTTCATGTTTTAGAGATTAAATTTTACTTATATGATGGATTAAAAATTGTGTGTTTAAACTTTAAATCATGTTGACTTGTAGTTTTGTGAGGTTTATTTAGTCCTTTCAAGTGGAACTTATAAAAACTACTCCGTATATGGCTAGTAAAGACAAGTTTTCATTCTTGGTTTTACGTCATTCTACAGCGTATCCGCAATGTCTATACGAAGTCATCAGGCACTTGGAGTGGATTTTGGATTGACTTGGTTAGCATTCACTAATTTGCGAAGACTATGCAATTACAAGTTGCTATTATGATGTATTTTGGTTTGTTTATGCAAGAATATGTATTTTGTTTGTAAATATTGATCCTCTTGCAGCCTTCATGTGTATGACGTTTCTTTTGTCGAATTCTTACTCTTTGTAATATATTGGAGTTGATGGAATCGGTCCTACTGTTTGTAATATATTGAAATTCATGGAATCGCAGTTTCTTTAGTAGCGTTATTTGTCGAAATACAATGTTGGGTTCTTTTAGATTGTAGGTTTAGCTATTTTGTCATACACACGGTACATATTTTCTTTTACAAAGATGACGGTTTTAAAAAAGGGAGTTGTTTTAGAAGATCAACAAAGATCACGATTGGTAGAAGAAAGCGTGCTTTGCCAAGAATAACAACAATGACGGTCATGTATTTGAATTGTGATCTCAGAAGATTAACAAAGATGACGGTTGGTATAAAAAAGCGTCCTCTGCAAAGAATAACAACAATGACGGTTATGTATACCAACCGTGATGTGCAAGGATAACAACAATGACGGTCATGTAGTCTAACCGTCCTCTGGAAGAATAACAACAATGACGGTTTGACTTGCTTTAAACCGTGATGGATTATCAACGATCACAGTGACCTATATGACGGTTACTATCTTCTTTTAGGACGGTTTTGAACCGTAATCTTTTGTATGTTTTGTAGTAGTGCCCGCCCGCACTTAGCGACCTCTACTTAGATATCGTTCATTGTTCGTGTACGCGCGTTAGTTTGACGGTTGAATGATATGAAAACAACGTTTTGACTAAACATGTGAATTATGTTTGATCTACGTCGTTTAATGCATTTTTGAATTAGGTCGAAGTTGTTTTAGCATGCGAGGTTCATTTTAGTACAATAAAACAAACAAAGAGATAAAAGCGTAAAAGTAAATTACAACATACGAGCGGCATACCACCCGGAAATATAATACAACAAATTATAATTTGCCACAATTGCGATAATAACGGAGCGTAAATAGATTAGATGACATAAGATGATATGATGTATGGTTTTGAAATAGTTAGTCACGTGATAGATTTGACATGTGTTGACCGAAGTCGTTAAAAGAATTTTATCGGGACTCGAAATATGTTGAAGGCTTCACGGTTTTGACGTGACAAAGGCCACTCGATCGAGTCATTGAGGGACTCGACCGAGTGGACCTCGAAAAAACCTTCTATCCAAATTTTGGGGCGCCACTCGACCGAGTCATGGAGGGACTCGATCGAGTGGTCCTCGAAAAGGCTTTCTGCCTCGGATTTTGGGATGCCAATCGACCGAGTGGGCTAGGCACTCGGTCGAGTACCCCCTGTGCGAACCGTAGTTCGTGAATTTGTTCTTAGTTTTGAAATCGATAATTTTGCTAAATCGCGTGAAAATATAATATGATTTACACCCGATTCAGTTTTCGATACTCGTCATATTCGATAGTTGATTATAAAATCAATATCTAATATTTAGAGTGGATTTTGTAAAAAGATGTTTGTAAATCGAACTAGGACAAGATGTTTCCCTCTGCGTCATAATGTCGTATTAGTCTTTTCGGACCATGTGACCATTATTTCGGCGTCAACGGGATCGTGCTTAATACGGTTTATTGACTGATCCTTTAGATCCGATATTCGACTATAGAGTTGATATCCTATCCTAGGAAATAATGCTTTTAGAAAATAGTACGCTAATATCGATATTAGAAACGAGAAAAAAAAATGTGAAGGAGACGAGAAAGACGGAAGAAAAGGAAGGGAAAAAAGGAGAAAGTGGGATTTTTGACACCCTCAACCTATATGCTTAATTATCTCGAAAACGGACTCGTAGTAGCGGCTTAGGCGCGGGAGCGTTAAGATGTATGTAGGTGAGTTACGGTGTGTATGGTTAGGGAGGGGATTTGACGAGTTTTGCTCTCGGGTCTTCGACGAGTTTTGATCTCTGGTTTGCTAGAGGATTTCTAGGGGAATGGTTGGGATATAATATGCCTAGTATTGTTGGAATTTTGGGTTGTAACTTGTGTATTGTGTATGTCGGGATTGGAATTATTGTCTTGTATCGTGGATGTTGTAATTGTGTTTTTTGTGTTGTGCAAAGGGGTGTATTTATAGGAGAGATTCTCGGCTTTGGCTAGGAAAGGTAGTAGTCTTGGATGAGAAGAAACCTACTTGGTATAGGGAAAGCCGGTTGTAGATGGGAGGAAACACCCGGTTTGGATAGGAAAGGATTCCTACTTTGGATAGAAAAAGAAATCCGGTTTCAGCTGGAAAAGAGGTCACTCGATCGAGTGGTGCATAGTACTCGATCGAGTGCCCGATCTGGCGTCGGTTTTATGCGTTTTTGTGAGCCTACTCGACCGAGTGGGCCGGTCCACTCGATCGAGTGGGTCTAGCCGGGTGGAATACTCTCTTTAGAGATAGAATTTTATCTCTTACGGAGAGGTTTAATTGCTTAATTCTTCTTCATGGCTGATTTTCTTTGGTATTTGACTTCAAATCGGATTTTTGAAAGCTGCGTGACAGATTTTTATGTCTCCGAAATGCCTTTGACCGGGGTTTGACTCGGTCGCTAGAATACGGTTTTGCCATTGGTGTCGGTTTTGACCCAAATTAGTCTTATTTGATTGGAAATGACCCACTTGGCCTGAATTTGAGGTTTGTTTGGTGAGATTTGTACTCCATAAAAAGACCAAGCCAAATACTAACGATTTTGAGCCCATATTTGAGTATATTAAAGCATGTTTGCGTACGATCATCATCGGGTATTTTTTGGAAACTGCTATAGACACCTAGTGGCCAAATGTGGGTGTCTAGAGAGCCCCCACTCTGACTGAGGCTTGGACAAGGCGAAAGTCAGAGTAGCTACCAGGCCAATCGAGGATTAAGACCTGGCAGAATTCCAGTCGGGTCGTTTATAGTTCATTAGACTCGCATGAAAGGGCCCCGCCAGCCATAAGATAGAAATCATACCTGAGTTCTGTTGTCAGGAATAGCTCCGTGGGACTTGTTTTCGAAGCCCTGGGTGTATCTGTATGCGGATACATCCCATCTTGGAACTGCGCTGGAGCTTGCCTAAGAAGCCCTGCGTGTATCTGTTTGCAAATACATCCCATCTCAGAACTATGCGGGAGCCTGCCTAAGAAGCCCTGGGTGTATCCGTTTGCAGATACATCTTATCTCAGAACTACGCGGGAGCCTGCCTAAGAAGCCATGGGTGTGTCCGTTTGCAGACACATCCTGATGCGTGTCGTTTCCGCAGTCAAAACTAAATTTATAATCACTTCTAAATCTACAGTAGATAGGGTAAGTAGAGGTCGATCCCACAGAGACTGACGTTAATATCTCAAAAAATTTATTATTTAATAGTATAGATATATACAGGGGGGGTTTTTGTTGGGTTTTGAAAATAATACGGAGTAATAATAAAGTAAAAACATAACAATAAATAAAAAATTAATCATAACAATATTCGAGACATGTAACGTATGATATAATCGGGTTAATCATTGATTCAATTAATTAGACTAAAATAGGTCGGTAAATATTTAATCCCTTGTAAGCAAGTAAATTAACAGTTTTATCTTTCTTACTCGTTAAACTCCGTTAACCACGCAAGTTTAATCCTAACTAAATTAGATTGACTCAACTATGTAAGCACGAATCAAGTCAATAAATTTAATCGTGTTAAGAACACCAATCAATTGAATTATATAGAACCAGAAAGCTGCAATTAATTATAACTCAATTATAATACAAAATTCTAGTAGTTAAATTAGACCAGTAAGCTGCAACCTAATTTTAAACATTATTAATTTAACAATCGACTCATGTGAATAATCTAGGTGATTAGGCTAACTTAATAAACATGAAAACAACAGTCAAATCGTGAATATCGTACGAATATCAAAGTACTAATTAAACGTTAAAACAATAACGTAATCTCATAACTCATTGACAATAATCGGTACATTACATGTTCGAATAACTGAAAGATTAAACTAAATAACTAATTAAACGATAAATAAACTAAATAAGATAGATAGATACAACCGTTAGATAAGTAAGGAGTTGAACTGATCGCGTCCCGCATTACAATCCGGTTGACTTTGTACCGACCTTGGCCGCGAAGGCCAAGGCCTTTGCCCTATTCCTATGTGTGTGTTTTGCGGCTCCTTGTTCTCCTCCATGATTGGGGATTGGGTATTTATAGTTTCCTTGGGTCGAATTTTGGAAAGATTTGGGGTATAATTTCTCGGTAAAAATATGGAAAGTTGATGAGAATGGAAGAATAAGAGACACGGAGTATTAATTTCTATACCCTGATGAACGTATCTTCTTCGTGCATCCCCGTGATGTTTTTTGGTATCTTCATCTAATATATTTTTCCTTGATATTTCATTATTTTCCTCTCTGTGAAGTGCAAGATATTGGCTTCCTTTCAATTGCAAGTGGGCTAATTGATTATGCATTGTTTCCTCTTTGGTCATCCTTCAACCAGTCCAATTGTACCGATCAACTCGTACCTATAATTCATAATTAATACAATTAAGACGGTTTTATTCTAAAATAATATTTACTTGAATAATTAACCAATTTACTAAAAGTATACTGTATAGCCCAAATAATATTATAAATAATATTACCGATACATAAAACGGGATGAAAATATGAGTAAATAGCGAGTTATCAAATTCCCCCACACTTAGTCAATTGTCGTCCTCGACAATGAGAACTCAAGAGTTAAAATTAAGAATCAAAAGATTAACCCTCCATGATTTTAAACCAACCAAAGTAGGTACAACCGACGACAAATTAATAATATTTTATAAGTTAGTAAGTTAGTAAAGTTAACAAAGCAAATTACGAGTTAGATTAGCAAGTAATATATACATAAATTTCTCTTCCACTATAAACTATTCAATTAATTAATTTAACAATATATAATATTTTAAATCGCTTCTAAATCTAAATTTGAAATAAACTCATTATCCTTCCCACTTATCTAAGCACCCTTGAAAAATTACGTAAGAATTGACTCAAGAAGACGGGTTTCAGCAGTTTAAGGTCTTAGGGGAAGGGGATCTACTTTCAGTATGTTCCTATTACCAGTTCAGTACGAGGATCGTTCTCCCGAGCACATAAGGCGAACTAGACACCTCATCTCACTTTTTCCACTCTTATTCTTTTTTTTTCTTTTTCTTCGTTTGATATTTTTCTTCCTTTTCTTCCTTTTTTCATTTTTTAACTTTTTCTTCGTTTGATTTTCTCTTCATTTTTTTTTTTCATTTTTTTTTCAAGATCGAGTGACCCATGTAGCGAGCTTTCAACCAATGACTCTCGCCCTTCCGGACAAGGCATTCTCCCAATCCCGTTAGGACTAGGTTCCCCTCGGATTTACTAACTCGAGTGACAAGACCGACTCACTCACTCTTGAGGCATCTAATCTTCCCTATAACCCTATTTAGGAGTCACCTGTGAAAGTAAATTAATTGTGCAAGACCGGCTTACATCCCGTACCTCTAGAGTCAACGAAAAAAAATAGCTAAGGCAGCTAAATTAACGCTATATTACGGTGTTAAGGCAGCTAAAAAAAATAGCTAAGGCAGCTAAAAAAATAGCTAAGGCAGCTAAAAAAAATAGCTAAGGCAGCTAAAAATAGCGCTGTGTTACAGTGCATTTAACACTATATTTATTTAATACACGTGTTTTTGATTAGAGTAACATCTCATGTGTGTCAGAGTAACACTATTCGTCTGTTACAGTAACAGAAACAATGCATTAAAGTAACTGCAGACAACAACGTTGTTTAGACAAAATCATTGCCAAAGTAACTGGGGATAACTTGGATTGGTTCCGTTCATTGACAAAGTACCAACATTTGTTCTTCAAAAAACAATATATAATGCGTCAGAGGAATTGATTGTAATATCATTGTACAAACACCATTAATAACTTAAAGTAACATAAATTGTTCATTAAAGTAACATTTACAGTGCTTCGGTGTAACACACAGATTGTGAGACCAAAGAAAATTGGGTTAACTTCAGTAATCCCCATAGTAACACCAGCAGTAAATTAGAGTAACAGGTACAGCTAGTCAGTGTAACAGAGTTTAACAGCTTCAATGCATTGGTGATAGTCAAAATACCAATGTAATTAGACAGGTAACTAAAGAATACAAACCATTAATTCGTAGTTAGAAAAGAGATGACATGATTCAGTAAACACGTTATTTTTTTCGGCCTTTTGTTGGCTTGCTCTTGGGAGCGTCGATGACCTTTTGTCTAGCGTCCGCACACTTGTCTACGTTTTCCAACAATCGCGATCGCACCTTGTTCATTATGTTTGCTAAAGTTAGAAAGCTGCTTCAATATAACCTTGCTCGAGTTGAAAGTGAGCGATTGAGTTAAGTTGAGCGATTGAGTTGAGTTGAGCGAAAAAATTGAATGAGATGAGAGATGATGAAGGTGAAGGGTTTTTGTGTTAGGCGGGTGTTTGAATGAAAAAAATGAAAGAGATGAGAGAGAAGAAGATATCAGTTGGCAGTAATCTAGGGAGGAGAGAGGATTTTCTCATATTATTTCCAAAATATGGTAGTTACTACCTTAATTACTACATGCAATCTCAACCATTCATCCTCTTTAGATCAATGGCTAAGAATATGACTCATGGACTCAAAAAAAAGGGACTCACTTGATCTTCACTCTCTCTCTCTCTCTCTCTCTATATATATATATATATATATATATATATATATATATATATATATATATATATATATATAAAAACGATAATAATCAATTTAATAAATTAATGATTTTTTTGGGCAACCGACACTATTAACATCCCCTTACAAAGGTTGCGAAACTCGCACTTAAGCCGACTCAACTAATAAAACAAAAATATACTAGTAATAATAAGGGTAATAATAATAAGCAGGTACTAATATTAAGACATTAAATTACTCACTAATTCGTGTCGAGCGTAAAGGATGACGGGATAAGGAAATCCGAATATACAAGGGTGCTGCACCCGATGTTGCCGGTCGCTTACCCGACACCCCGCGCGCTTGATTGTTGAAGCGAGTCAACATAAACAATAGTTTTTTATTTTGTCGTCGTCATTATTATCGCATATTCATCATCAAATACTTTAATTTAAGTTGAACCGAGACCCGTTGATGCGGATTTGACATCACAAAATCCGCAAGGATTCTTTTACGATGTCGAGATGCGGAGGGAATCATTTTTTTTCAATAAAGTCTAAAGTGTCGTTCATTAGATTTGATACCAACTCAATAGTCGGATATCGTATCTAATCGAATTAGTCAACAAATTAAACTAATACGAATTCGTTGATGCTAAAATAGTTGTCATATAGTTCGAAAGAACTAATTACGACACTATAAACGCGGAGATAATCTATATCGCTTTAGTTTAATTTAAACGACTTACAAACTTATTTTTTCTAGATTTCGCTCTAAATATTCGATATCGGTTCAATTATCGAATATCGGATACTATGAGTATCAAAGTCCAAGTCGAGCACAAACCATACAATATTTATGCCCGACTCAATAAAATCATCAACTTTCCAAAATCAAAAAGCAATTCCGAAATTTACGACCAATTGCGAAACGAATCTCGATTCGTACAGGTACCACTCGACCGAGTGTCTAGCCCACTCGATCGAGTGGCACCCCAAAACCAAAGCAGAATAGTTTTTTGAGGACCACTCGGTGGAGTCTCGCAATGACTCGATCGAGTGGCGACCTACTCGGTCGAGTCTCTTCGTGACTCGGTCGAGTAACACCTCAAATTTTGGGCAGACTCCTTTTCCGAGGCACACTCGGTTGAGTCCTTCAATGACTCGATCGAGTGCCCTCTTATCACGTCAAAACGTGAGCCCTAAACGTATTTCAAGTCTCGGTAAAATATTTTAGCGACTTCGGTCAACACGTGTCAAGTCAATCACGTGTGATATTACTTTCTAAAATCATGCATCATGTCATTTACATCATTCTATAGCATTTTTATATTATTTGCAAACAGTTATTTCCGTTATTATCATTACTAACACGTTTATTTCTATTTTTGGGCTTTTTATTTCCGTTGTTTATTTTATTGTACTAAAATGAACTCGCATGCTAAATATAACTTTGACATTAGTATTAGATGCATTAAATCAACTTAGCAACCAATTCAAATGTTCGCATGTTTAGCCAAAACGTTGTTTGCATATCATTTCATCGTTCTACTAACACGCGTATTCGAAAGTCAAACGGTATCTTAGTAGAGGCCGCTAATGTGCGGGCAGGGTTGGGTGTTCTTTGTGAACTTCCCAACACGTACCCTCACCCATTACTTAGAACCTCGATTTCCGGATGCCCGAAACCGTTGGCGCACGAGAGTCGTTCAATACACGGTATCCGATAATGTCGGTATCGGTATCAAAATGCAAAGGGACGAACCCAATAAACTCTGACATCCTAATGGGACGTATTTTGTACACGGCCCACTAAGATATAGAGTGGGTTCGAATGGGCCCGAACTCTCACAAAGTTTGGTGGTGACTCCACTTCGATTTAAATTTCAATTCGACCCATCTCATATGAAGATTCATTCGCCTCCCCAAACCCGCGCGTGGCCGCGTCGGGGTGGACCTATGTCATGTCCACACATCCTTATGGTTTTTTGCGCCTACGGTTCCTGAAAATAAGGTCATCAAAGGGCCCCGGAGTGAAGGCTTCACTTTATGATGAGTTCCAAAATAGTGAGCAAGCCAACCATAGAGATAATGTGCCGGAAAAAATGACTTAGAATTTTCTGGGTTTGAGGAGGAAACCAATTTGTTCAAACCCTCATAAATGCTCACTAATACCGGAACAACAAGACTGAAACCACGACCTTCCGCCTTTAAACTAGCCATTTTGAATGTGCCATACCTTATTTTTCTATCAACCCTCCCGGGAAGGACAAAAACACAAAGCCAACAAGAGATGTATGCTGCTAAATAAAGTTTAGCTAGGTACATAACAGGAACACCAAGCTTCTCAAATATATCTTGTTGTTCTTTTTCAGACCAATCATTAGCTGGACGAGAGAGGATCTCATCATCTGAGTTCTGTGTGGATTTTGGGTAGTGCTCGTCCTCTTTTTCTTTATCGGCGGTGGATAGGTCACCTTCCTCTTAGACCAGAACTCAATCCAGTGTAGGGCAGATACTTCATCTTTGGCTGTAAACCTTCTGGCAAGACGGTGAAATGCGGAAAATAAATACTTACATGTGCCTGGAATGATCGTGTTGCCATCCGCATCTTGATCCTTGAATACTTTAAGCGGTGGTATTACCTCATCACATATCTCACCAGTAACGGGTAAGTCTCCAAGACGATAAAGATCCCATAAAGAGATGGGCAACTTTCCCTCAACAGTGTGAAGTGTGTTTGTCGTATGGCACCAGACTTCAAAGAAAGCCCTCACAATGTGTAGGTCCTTATCATAAGAATATAGCAAAGCATAGATAGCAGAAATGAATGGAGGATGCAATAAGAATGTCGCTAAAGCGGGTGAGGACGTCTTTGGTTCACTCCCAATATCCTGGAGTATAAGAGAATTCACCAGAATTCTTCAAATTATTGGCTCCCCATCTTACTGGCCTCTTGATCATCTTATTTCCTAACAACAGAAAAGAAGGACACCAATCAAATTTTACTGGCAATGCACTCTTCAGAACATGACATGAACAAGCGTCTGGTTCAGCCGGGTCAAGCTTTAAGGACAAGTTTTCTGGAAAGCATTTTCTATCAATGGTTGTCGCTTCACGCTTGGAATGGTATAACGAAATGTGAGTGTTAAATCGGGTGCCTAATTCTACATCATCACTTTCATGATCAACCACGAAGAGGTAGGTGATGTCCTTGTCGCGAATCTCTTTGAGGTGCAGCATCGCGGTCCTGCACAGTAAAAGGGGAGAGGATAAGAAATAAGTAAAAAGGACGATCATGACATTAATGATGCAAGTATCAGTTGGTTCCTTGAGACGCCTTTGTCAAGATTATTCCCTAAAATGATCCACCTGCAGTATCATTGAAGAAAAATAACATCATGTATAATTATTTAGAAGATTATATTTATACCCCATGGCAGGGACGAAGCCAGGATAGAAAAATAATACGGGCCAATTTTTAGTTGGTTTTATTACTGAAAATAAGTCATATAATTGGTCGATATTGATTGAGTTATCTAAAGCAACAAAGACATTTCTTTGTACTTTTTATAGAATGATTAAGTTTAATATATACTCGTATATCGAAGTCTATCCATATATGACAAAAATTTAGAGAAATAAATAAAATATTGTGTGTTTTTAGGACTATTAAAAATAAGTTAGATGTGAAAGTGACGTCTTAAGTTTGTAGCCATAATGAAATCAACACCATAAAAATGTTTCCTAAAACAAAAATTTAGTGTCAATATAAAAAATTTAAAAGAAATTTTCATAGGACAATTTATTTGATAGGCAAAGTAAGTAAAAATAAATTAAATTAAAAAGAACCTTAATGGGTCTCGAGCACAGAACCTCTCCTCTTATTGTCATCTTAGTACATGGGTGCCAGACCACTGCAACACAATCACAATAGTGAATACAAATTCACTGCTTAATCTTATTAATTCAACTAGGGCCCAGGCCCTTTTTTGCCTTAACATAGCTTTGTCATTGCCCCATGGTGTACTACCTGCTTGTGCAAAGGAGGTGATGAATTCAACCGGGTGTCTGCAGTAAAAAAAAAAATGAACAGAAAATTCAGGGTAAAAAAATTGGCCATGTGATTAAAAGCAGTTCTGGGGGCAAAATATCAAAGGGACAAGTGTGCTGCGAGTGCGGCAAAGTTTTACAGATCGAATAGGTGTACTACAAGTATGCTACGAAGAGCAAGTGTTACGGGTCTTACATTCACTCTGTACATGTATTCTTCCTACCTTCTACATTGTAGTTCATATTCTCCGTATCGATTGAACGATTAAAAAATATTGGATAGCAAAGTTCGATTTCTGAGCACACAGCAAGGCACAAAAGCTCAAACGAAAAAAAAAGGGAAAAGTCCCATGGTACCCTCGAACTATGTCACATTACACATGGTACCCCTGCTTTTAAGTTTCTTCCCATGGTAACCTTGAGTTTTATAATTTAGTTCCCGATTTGACCTTTCCCAAATTTCGGTCATAACGCCGTTAAGTTATGACCAAAATTAATTACATTACTCAACAACTATTTTTCTTCAAAAGGAGAGGAGTTCCCACAGTACCCCTAAGTTTTGATAGTTGTTTTCATGGTACCCTTAAGTTTTCGTAGTTGTTCCCATGGTACCCTTAAATTTTTCATAGTTGTTCCCATGGTACCCCTAAAAAGAAAGCAATGACTATGGGAAATTTGGGAGTGATGACAGAATTTAACGGCGTCATGACAAAAATTTGGGTAAGGGCAAATCAGGAACTAAACTATAAAACTCAAGGTTACCATGTGAACAAACTTAAAAACAGGGGTACCATGTGTAATGTGACATAGTTCGAGGTACCATGGGAAATTTCTGGAAAAAAAAAATGCATAGAGTTCAGATGGCGTAAAGTGGGCGGAAGGTTTGGTAAATAAATTCAAACTCAGGGGACGGGATTCAGTAGCTATTCCTCAATTAAGCTAAAAGACAACATAATGATTTAGTTTTGATCAAGTTTTCTAAGCAAAATTGGGCAAAGCCAAAGCGAATAATGGATTATAAACATGGTTGTGATCTATATAGAAGTTGAGACGAATTGAAACAAAATCAAATTGGTCTACTGTCAAATTCAATCATCATACAAGAAAAATTGGTGCAGTTGGGAATAAGTGGTATTACTCAAATACTATATTTCTCAAAATTGTCTATCGACTCGGTATCATAATATTATCAATTCATTCGGTGAAGTGATAGCATCAACAAGGTCATACAAAAGGGATTAAGTTTCTGATTTAGTTCCTAGACTTTCTAGTGATAAACTCAAGCTAAAAAAAAAGGAGAAGAGAGTTTTGAGAGCTTACTTTGCTGAAGACGGAATGATGATAGTGCGGTGCGAAGATAAGTCGTGCTTTTAGCTCTTTTATGTTTTTGACAAGATTGAATTTGCAACAAGAAGAAAGGGCTCCAAATGGAGTATAAATAGTGTTTCTTGCCTGCTTGGAGGCATTCAAAAATAGTGTAAATGTTGCCATTGAATATAGATATGCCCGTTGGTTTGTGTTTGTAACGGAGGGCGAGAAGAGGAACTTTAAGGGGATGAATAATGTCTGAAAGTATTCTCAATACACTCAGAGCATCTCCAATGATGTCGTGTGAGCTCAGCATAGGTATGCTGATGCCCTCAGCAACCCCTCCAATGATGCTCTTGTATCATCACAAGATAGATGAGCGTGGCGCTCAGCAAGATTTCAATGAATGTTGAGCTGAGCGTTGGATTTTGATGCATTGCTTTTTCCTTTCTTTTTTCTAACTTCATTAGCCAATTGGAATGTGACAAGTGGTAGCCAATTTCCATCCTTTTTTATTTCTTCCTTTCTGTATATACATGTATCTTGTTTTTGATAAAAACAACTTTCTTTTTATTTAACAAAATATATCTAAAAGTGTAAATTATTTTCTCTATAAATAGAGTATAATATTAGTAGTATTTTCTCTATAATAATACGTGTAGTATAATTGTATCTTCTTCTCTCTATTTTATTTTGTTAATCAAATTTAATATAAATCAAAATTAAATCTATTTGTACATACTCGGTGTTGTTTATTAATTAGTTACCAAATTTTGTTCATAAAATAAAAAGAGTAAAATGATGGAGTATTAAAAGTAAGAGAGATAAATGATGAAACAGAGTGAGATGAAGAAGAAGATATGAGTATGGATGGAGGAGTATTTGTTTGGTTGAGAGATGAATGAGTGAGAAATATGAAAAATGGAAGGATGATGAAGGATAGATAGCATCGTTGGAGATGGTCTCAAGCTGCCAAAGAAGAGACAAGGTGGTGGAATTATTGGAATTAATTTCAATAAATCATGAGATTAACGGTAACTGAATGATGGTGATTCATTCTGATAGCACCCAACTTGAAGCACACCCAAATGATTAAAAAAGAAGTAAACATTGGTATTAGGGACATTAACTCTAATCAATTAAAGAGTTAGGCGGTGACTATTGACTACGGTTTGCTAATTGGACAATTAGCTGTTAAGCTCTCGTTTAATTCGAAGATGTTTCATTGACGGTTTGGGGCCAAATTCAAGACACATCTTTACAAGGATTAAATTACCAAGACGACGAACCTGAGTTATCCGTGAAAGTTAAAAAGAACGATCGCGTGACGTCTCAAATTTCTGTAGGTACTCTTTAACTACAAGTTAAGTACCTATCAACTTCTAAGTCAAAGAAAATTAAGGTTGCGTAGTCACCCGCCAAAATCACAAAATGATAGGGTGATATCTCAAATTTTTGCGTTGTACTCTTACGACCAGTTAAGTACCTATGGACTTCCAAGTCAAAAGAAAAAAAAATCGAGACTCTCCTCCGACGTCAACTCATCTACGTGACAAGGTCCCGAGGTGGCAATCTGTCAACACGAAAAATTTAATAAAGTGTCGAAATACTAGAAACTGATTATTCTAAGTCAATAACAAATTTTACTTAATTTAATTATATTCGTCCCGTAAAATTTAAAGTCGGCTCGGTTCATCCCGAGCTTGACTATTTGACCCAAGTCAAATAGTTGTAAGTTTGGCCAAAAAGTCAAGAACTGTCAAGTGGACGCAAAAGTCAAGAAAATGTACACTTGGCCCAAAATTCAAGTGAATGTCAAGTTGGCCCAAAAGACAAGTGAATGCCAAGTTGATCCAAAAGTCAAGCAACAGTCAATCTGACCCAAAAGTCAAGCACTAGTCGATCTGGCCCAAATCTCAACAAACTGTCAACTTGACCCAAATATCAAGCATTGACCAAATTTGACCTAAAAGTCAAGAAACGGTCAATTAGGCCCGAAGAGAAGGCAAGCTTTCAAAAAGCACAACTCCAAGTCCAACAAGAGGGGATGGGAAATTCTATAAATAGAGGGGCTTCTCCAAAATTTTGAATGGACAAAAAAAATACGATACAAAATTCACTACAAAAAGTGAAGAGAAAAGAAGACTACAAAAGCTCTGAAATTATCGAAGTATCCCTCCTTCCAAGTAGCAACAAGAATTACAAAATTGTGCCGCCTACTTAAGGAAATCAAATCGACATCAAGCATCGAAAGGAGACCTCAAGTCATCGCGACCCTTCCAAGAAGCTAAAGTCAAAAAAATTACCTCACGAAGACCGTTGAAGGGTACCTAAGGCAGCATAGTAGAATCAGAGAAAGAATAGAGAAGTTGAACACTTAAACTTTCTGATATTAATATTTTAATTTGTTTTCTGATTTTTTATTATAGATATTTATAATATTGCGATACAAAATTTGTTGTTACACATTGGACTGCTTTACATCGTTTGCTTAGGTACTTGAAAGGTACTAGCGATTACTTCCACTATGGCAAATATCTTGTCGTGCTAGAAGGATTTTGTGATGCTAAATGGGTAAATAGTAAAAAAGAGATTAGTTCAACTAGTGGTTATGTTTTACCATAAATGGAGGTGCTATCACGTGGAAGTCTTCAAAACAGACTTGCATAACAACCTCCACCATGGAATATGAGTTTATCGCTCTTGAGTTGGTAGGACAAGAGGCAGATTGGTTGAGAAACTCACTAGTAGACATGCCGCTGGGGGGGGGGGGGGGGGGGGCAGGGAGGACAAGTCTCCTTACATTGGGATTCACAAGCAGTAATTGGTGTTGCTAAGAATGATGCCTATAATGGCAAAAAAAGACATCTTCGAATCAGGCATGCATGGTGTGGTTAAACAACTCCTTAAAAATGGAGTAATTATTGTGGACTATGTCAAGTTCGAAAGCAACCTTGCTGATCTATTCACTAAAGGGTTGCCAAGGAGAGTAGTCCTTAACATGTCGAGGGGGATAGGACTTGGGTCCTTGAGTCAATAGCAGTGTGCGATTTCACAGGACCAAAGTTTCTATTCCCATGGCACTTAATAGTCCATAGCCTTTACGGTGGTGCTTTCCGAGAAGCACTTGATGGATTTGTGATTTTGTTTTTGCAGGATGGACTTCTATGTCCTTAATGATTCTAGTAAGAAGTACTATTGAGAAGCACTTGAACCACCTATACAAGTGAGATGGTTTGGTCGTCATCTATGTTAGACTTTGAAAAATCTTACAAAAACACTTGTTATACCGAGGTAAATGCATGGCCATAAAAGTATTGCACAATGAAATCGTGGAACAACCATGATTTGAAGGAATCACGTGTGTTGTCTCAATCGAAATTAATAAACAACTCAAATTGAAAGATATTCTCTTATTAGAAAGTAAGTTGTTGCCTCATTTTCACTAATGTGTCAATTCAAGTTGAAAGACATTGATACCTAAGTATCCAATCCTTTGTTAATCCAGAACTTCTTTCTCTCTTTCATTCGCCTTTGTGGAGGGGATTGTTGGCAGTAAAAGGCTTGAAAAGCCAATGTTCCTCTTTAAGTCTCTCCCACATCGGTAGTAAGGGAGTGAGGTTAATTTTTTATATTGTCTTGGGCTCGGGTTCGGGTAGAGCACTACAGTGTGGGCTGTGCCCGACTTTTATCTTTTGGGCCTCGTGTGCAACTGGGCTCTCCAGGTTCAGTGGTGGGTTGTGTCCAAATTCATTCTCTGTTGTTACAGTCAAATATGACTGTTACGGATCCCATAATTAAGAGGC